>CM055844.1:6443636-7852386 GCA_029490765.1 Euthynnus affinis | reverse complement strand
TTTTTATAATCACTGTAAATTGATCTGATATCTTTGAGTTTGGGACTATTGATCAGATGAACCAAGAAATTTGATGGTGTCACGTTGGGCTCTGAAACTTGTGAAGGGCATTTTCACTGTGGGTTGCATCCCTAAAGTAGTTCCTATTGTCTAAAGCAACTGTGCTGAAGAGTCCAATATTTCAGGATTCTTCTACAGCTACATGTTGTTACAAATAATGACCAATGAGCACGAAGAAAACCAGATACACTACCTTCAATGTGAGTAAAATATCTAGAAAATATATATATTTATGATTTTTTCCATTTACTGTGCAGAGATAATAGCCCTTTCTAGCATCCGTCGGGTGAGAAGCAGGATACACTCCGGACCGGTTGCCAGTCAGTTGCAACACTAACAACTAGCAGCAGCAGCCACAGCAGCAGTTTCAGTTCTCTGTTAGTGTCCACACAGGGTGAGTTTTGACACAGTACGACTGTCATCAGCTGTGTTTTGGCTGCACTCACAGCTCAATACACAATCTCTGTGGTATATGCATTAGATGTAAGCTTGAAGGGGCAATTTGGTAGCACCATGGTTAATGTGCATAACACATGACACCGTGCAGCATTTTCATTTGATTTTCTTACTTTTTGGGGAGAAAACACAATAAGCTATAATCCTATTAAAAGCACATGTTGCCGTTATTTTAAGAATCAATTCTGTTATTACAGCACCAACATGTTTTACAACACTTAAAATGATTGAATCAATACTCTTATGGGTGCTTGAGCAGGAATTAAATTCTAATAGTATTAGTGATCGTCTGACTTCAAAATAAAGGCATCGCTCAGTGTTACACTCTAACCCACTTTGAGCGCTGAGATTGTGAGAGATGAATAACATGTTTGTGTTGCTCTTTTGGGAGTGACAAGAGAAAGGCGGAACTTGAAAAGAGACTGGGAGTGCTAATGAGCCTTATTTTAAGAACACAACGCAGCCATGAATATTTAACAGCTTGTCTCCTTGATGAACCACCAAAATAAAAAAGTATGATGAATTCAACATTGAGTGAAAAATGGTCTCTGTAAAGCTGCTGCTACCACAATACTTCTGTATGATATTTTTTTACAACTGTTGTGGGTGCTATAAAGCAAAAACTTTTACATTTTTGTAATAAATTTAGCCTATTTTGAAGATAACAAATAAAGCAGGAAACACATAAACATGTACTCTTACATCGAGGTGTTAATGAAAACATAAGTACTTCTTATTTTACTAGAATTTTTACTAGAAAGTCAATAAAAACACAAAAGGTTTGCTTTCTTAAACCACAATGTACTTTATAAAGCTCAAGCTTCAGGTCAGTTATCAACTTTACGTCTCCATCATTATAATTGGCACTTCATTATTCATGAACAATGATGGATACTCAAATAAAATTTCTCCACACGTCTAAATAGGACAAGTTTCAAGGTAGTCGGAAAGAGATCTTGAAAGTCCCATGGACTCACTTTGTTGCTAGGCAACAACAAGGGCACCGGTCTTTTTTTTTTTCCTTCTTCTTCTTCTTCAGGAAAACAACTTCACTGTCCAAAATAAATAGAGATAGAAGGAACACACCGTGAACCTCTTGAGCGGGGTTAAGTTGCTGGGAATAACACTCGGCAAGCATCAACTAGTGAGGCTGCAAAGGCCAAAAAGTGGTTTTTGTTTGGTAATTAGACTCTCAGGACGCAAAAAAACGTGCAGCATGTCTACAATTTTCAAAAAGGTTTCCAAAGAATAGGCTACTTTCATTCTTAACTTTCGTCTTCTTACTGCTTTGCATAATATGATACCTAAAGACGGTAAAATTGGTTTGTTAAATTGTCCTTTGTGTGAGGGAAAATATAACTTTCCGGTTGTTCATATTTTTAGGCTCGGTGGACCCTAAAAAGATGGAAAATGTATGTAAATGCTTTACGCGGGCTTTGTCCTTCATCTTATAAAGAAAATGTGAGCAAACACCCTCAGAACAGATCAAAAGGCTACTAGGCTACTAACAACAGTAACTAGGACTCCTTATCAAAGAAGGCTGGCTTTATCTCATTAAAGCAGGCGAGAAAAGGGGGTGGGGGCTCCAGTTCCAAGGGGAAATGAAACAGTTTTGCCCGTATTTGCTTTGTTATTTAGCAAGAACAGCTCAAATTAATTACTCTCATCTTCCTCACTCTATTCATTATTCTAGCTGTAAACACATTAGTCAAATGAAATGTCTCCGAGCACACCTGGCTTTTCTTATCTTTCGTGCCGAAGACAACAGTGGTTCGGCTTTGCAACGTGCTGCAAGCAAGAGTATTAAAGAAACCCAGTGCCATTTATGGGATATGGTACCTGCCGCCTCTTCTACCGATAGCTGCCTCCCAGGAAGCCTTAATGTATGAGATTTGTCAGTGTCAATTTCCCAGCTAATCTCTCTGGTCCACCTCGCTGCTGCCTCTGCCGCCCATTCATTCTGCTGCTCTGTCTCTACCTGCTCACACTATCCCCGTGTAGGATACAAAGGCAACGGGAAGCCAAAAAAGGATAGGAAATACATCTGTGGTAGCCGATGCTGCAGTGAGACCGTGTATGTGCAACCAGCAGAGTTGATACACATGCAAGGAAATCATCCACTCCTTTTAAGCCACCGGTCAACAATGGCACGGCAAGGTCTGAAATTTCAGGCACTGAAAACAAAACTTCTTTGACAAGTCAGGCAATAGCAATAAATCAGTAGCACATGAAAAAGCTGATAAAAAAAATACTGAATATTGTGTTTTACTCAAACACAACCTACTCGTTTTTTTTTACAACACAATACACATAGAGAAATTCCTAACGTGTAGCTTACACTGCGACCACAATTGCACTGTGTAGCATTTAAAACACATATCCAGATTATTAAAAAGAAAAACTCATTGGTTTATACAGATCCTTCATGTCAGAGTACAGTTCAGGAAATATCTCTGCTCACAGAGAGTGAAATGACAATTGTGTAGAGAACATAAATGATCATGCATTTCCTCTGAAACAATAAATGGTGGAGTCTGTGGCTCATGTGGTGGTATTTTTAAACTGATTTCCACCTGGATTTTTTTTTTTTTTTTTTTAAATCCTGCTGTGTTCACGGGTAGGAGGCCAGTGTGGGATCATGTCACCACTTCCTTTCTAGTCATTTTCATTATATGAAAACGCTCAAGCGTGGTTGTACATCAGAATCTAAATTTTCAATAAAACCTTCAGCACAAACCATCTGGTAAATGGGATGATGATATAACTACATATTGTATTTGAGGATGGATGTTAGTAGAGTTGAGAGGGAACAGAAGTTTCTTATCTTATGTTTTAAAAAAAGCATTTGTGTTTCTTTCACAGTGTGTTTTTTTAAATTAGTTTTATACTATTTTGAATATTTACAGCCTAAAAAATATTGAGATAACATTGCATGCCTTGTTAGAGAGAGTCATCACTACATTATATTGACATAGAACAGGAGATTATGTGTAACAAATGCATGAATAGAGGACATACGAGAGTTACGCACCAACAAGGTAATGAGCTTTTTCTAAATATCAGCTCACTCAAAACACTCAGAGAGTTTCGAATAAGCTGTTGTTAACCAGACTCATCCACCAAATGGCATCCAACACTCTGAGACTCAAACACAAAGGAGGGATAAACTGCTAATCAATGGAGAAAGAAAAGCTTTTTGTTCAAATTTATCACTCTGGCTTCTGAATAGCTAACGTGTTATTTTAACAGTGTCAAAAAACCAGCATTTCTCACGAACAGAGGAAGTATTTATTTTCTGCAACAGACGAGAATTTGGCAGGCACGGAGGTGTAATTTGCCTTAAGTTCTGCAGAGAGCAAAATGTAAATTTAGGCTACATTAAGATAGTCTATGTTTTTCTGCTCGGTACTGTCAGACGCTGGCATGCTGGAAAGCCTCCTGGCCAATTACATTACGACATCCATTAATTCAAATAATTCTGCAAAAAAAAAAAAAAAAGCTTCAAAATCCAGAGGATGACATTCAAATTTTACCAATGAGAAATGAAAAGCTGGGACATCCTCAGAGCTGCATTATGTTCAGACTGAAACTTCCTTCATTTAAGTTTCTTGCATTTTTAGTGTTAATCACACACTTTGTTTGGAACACAGTTTCCTGCTGTGCTCTGTCCTTTCAGAAGAGGACAAAAACTTTTCACTTTTTGGAACTCTCATATTCAAATATGCTAATAAAACTCTGTGTTTGTGACGCATTTCTACCAAAATAAACTCTCATAGCCCGGCACTCCAATGCCATAGCAATTTTATGTAAATATTAAATACATTTATGGTTTGCAAAAAACACAATGTTACTTGAAGTAATTGCAACATTTGCACCCTTTAGCCCAGAGATGTTAAATCAGATGCCGGCACGTCTCGTTGCTGTTGCAAGGTGTAATTGTGTTGAATGAAAGTTAAATCTAGTTTAGTTGGTTTTGACCTTTGGAGTTTGCTTTGGCTTCGCTTTAAATGTAAACAGCAATTTATTCCCATTCCAAATAACTTAATGTCTTGTGGTATTAGCAGTGTTTCTGGAGTTCCTATAATTCCTCGGGAACGCTCTGGACCGGAACAATGGCTGAAGCTAATGAATTACAACCTTACAAAGTAACGAAAAGGTCATTTGTCATTTTGCATTGATGGCAATCAAAATAACCTTTAAAAGACAAACAAATGTGAGATATGTTTCTGTTTTAAAAGGAGGAAGTAGCCTTAAAAGTAAATGAACTACTGGTCTTTAGGTCTGCAATTGAAAATCTGGTTGAAACCATAAAGGGAGAAACACTTAAAGTTTCCTGTCTCCGTGCTAAGCTAAGCTAACCGGCTGCTGGCTGTAGCTTCATGTTTAGCATACAGACATGAGAGTGGTATCTATCTTCCCATCTAACTCTCGGTATAAAAGTGAGTAAGCGTATTTCCCCAAAACCATGAACTATTCCTTTAAAGGTTGTGGTGTCATTGAGTACAGTAGTTCCAGTTTGGCTGCCAACAGGAAAAACCTGCAGTTGTACTGGACCAGTGACAAGACAGTGCTGAGAAAGAGTGTGTGTGTGTGTGTGTGTGTGTGTTGATTTACTCGATTCTCACCTTGACATTAATAATTTATCTGGCTGCACTCCATTAAGATCTGCAGGAACATGGGCTTCATATGTCCAGGCTCACTGCAGTGTGTCAGCTGCAAAACAAAAAAGAAAAACACTGAGTCACACAACAATACAAAAGCTACTTCAATCTAAAAAAAAAAAAAGATGCTTATGTTTAAGAATGACTTCAGTAAATTAACATATCTCAATGTGCTTTCTGATCAATGAGTATGCAGGGTGATGTGACAACCATTGTGAGGAATAATTTAAGATTGTTTATGAGCATATATTTCAAAAGTCTCGCATTCAAAGCAACAAAAATGGGCTATTACAGTTTTTGTGAGTGTCTGATGTACTGTAGGGGTTTTTTGGAACACAGTTCATTGCATTAAACATCAATTTGACTAGATGTTGCTTTCCATTTAAATATGAAATGATTGAAATCCATTCATCACGCAGCAGCTTCACGTGCAGCATCCTAAAGGTTGAAGACTGTAGAACCAGATGCATATCCCAGTATCTGCTTTATTCTTTTTCACTTCATATTTGAATGTCAGAAGTCATGCTTTACAATAAAAACCCAGCACCGTGACTGAGCTTGATTGTGGACCACTATACTGAAATGAGGATTTGATGGCCACTTCTCTTATCTTCATATCCTTATATGGGTTATTAAAGCCCAGCGCTATGTATAATATCTGACACGTCAATCTGATCCCTTCAGCTGAGAACAAATTGTCTTTAGAGTAACTTCGACTTCATCAGCCGCTCATGAAGAATGTACAGCGATGTCCTGTTTGAAATGCATGACTGTAATGTGTCCGAAAATACCAAAAATCCTTTAAGAAAAGTGACTTCCTTATGCTGCAATTTTTTTTAAATCTTACCCTGTATGGCACATTGATTTATTTCCCACTAAGCATAAGGCCATCAATTCGCTGCATATGACATTATGGCTCGTTTAAGGCTGTCTGGGGAGAAATTATCATGCTCGATGATGTCGATGAGTTAAACCCATAGAACAGATGCATGCCTGATGTTGAATTCAAAGCACAATGAAACATTTCACTTCACAGCACAGAAGGCTCTCCAGAGACAGAGACTGCTAAATGTGTAAAGAGCAAACGTTCTACAAAAGTCTGAATATCTTTTATAATCCGGAGGAATCAATAAAATAGAGATTGTATTGTTCAAGCTGCGCTGATTATAATCATTGTGTCTGTGTCAAGAAGACGTTAAAAAGAGAACAATGACAATTTATATATCTGCGATCCTCTGGAAAAAAAAAAAAGTAACTCCTACTCTGTTTGACACATTTTTTTTTTTCTTTCTGAAGGATTAAACTGAATTCTTTAGTTTCAGAAATCTCTGCCATGCTTGGTCTTATAAGCTCTTCAAACTCCACTGAATAAACTCAAAAATGTATAGCCCGCTTCTCTCTTCACTCGAGAAAAAGTTTATTTCTTTTTGACGTTACGCTTGCACTGGAAATCATCTGTGTAACAGTCTTTCGACGCCAGAATAAAAGGTATCAAAGTGTTCGACTGGGACGAGCCGAATGTGCTGTTCGGAGTGCGCATGCTGAAAAGATTTCCAAGCGCGTGTGTTATACAATTATGTTTTCCCATGTTTACTTGTCTTCGTGGAGACGGTCATAAAATGACTGCAGCTTTGTGGTTGCACATTACAATAATACCACTAAATTGCAGTGGGAATCATTTTAAAAAAAAAAAGGCAAAATAACAATTTTTCAATGAGGTCCCCGCAACCTCCAAACCCAATGTAACAATAAGACTGGACTGCATTAATAAACCCAACACAAACCTAATAGCGAACCCTGGAGACTGTGATTATGCTGTTTGTGTAACCCATTATTGTAATGCTGTTGCTGACAGTTAAAAGCCATCATAGCGGCTAAACTTCAGCATAATGTCTCGCCGTGACTGTAACCAACATGTAAACTAAATGTGTGAAAAGCCATAAACATCAAACTCTGGATTCATTTTAGTTGCTTTCTAAGCCATTTTCACACAGTGTATAAATTAACCTTTAGCTCAGAAAAGGTCTTTTTTTGTGTGTGTGTGTGTGTGTGTGTGTGTGCTGTTTCATTTCCATAATGAAAAGCAAATATCTGTAAATGTGTTGGCGAAACAACGGATTAAAACTTCTTTTTTAGGCAACTCGTCGTTTATTCCTTGTTAACGTTGCTCTTCTCACAACACCTTTGCATGCATATGACAATTCCATACGTCGCTGACATATTGTAAGCCTGCTAGGTATTAGCATAATAAAAGAGAGAGAAACATTAACGCAGCGTGCTCCACACTCCTGCTTAATTCCTGTTCACCCTAAAATGGGAGAAAATATTATCAGTGTTGTCATAAACACAAGTACAAATCCCTGCTGTTATGGCAGTCATACTGAGAGAGACTTCTGATGTTTTTCGCAGTCATTTCCATTCCACAGCCAGCATTTGCATTTGTTTGATTTCCAGCAGCAGTGTGCAATGCCTCTTTGTGCACCAATACAGACACAAATAAATTAAGATCCATCCTTCCTGGCAGAGATTATTTATCTCCCTACTCAAGCTGTCTGAACTTCGAAAAACAGCTCCAACTTATTCATTGCTATTCTCATACTCGTCGCCCACTGCCTTGACAGTAAAGACTACAGTCTGCTCCACGCCTGTGCTTGTTTTTTGTAAAATATCAGACTTACACAATAGCTAATAAAGGATTTCTTTAGCCTACTTTGGTATGCAGATGCCGGATGAATCATTGTAATGTAATGCAAGCCCATAGCTATAACCCCACTGCTAATCCTTCTGCATAAAATCAATTTTTCACATTGGCTTCAGCTGCCCTTAGGAAGACAAATCACAAAACTAGTCAAACCGGCGATCAGAATCAAACAGACTGGAATCAGACGGAGCGGAGTGTAATGCCTCTCGTACCATCAGTAACAAGTCGCTGCCAAAAATGAGAACATGCCATTTCATTCTCATCAGCCTCTTAAAAAGACAAACATTATATAATTAGGATGATTAAGATGAGCAGAGACTAAAGGCCAACAGTGTTAACATAGCTCGAGATAAAAGGATTAGGGGGTGATTCACTTAGAGACGCTAATGGTATTTTAAGATAGAAAACAGGAATTCATTAGTAAATGTGATTGACAGCTGGATATTGCTGAGTTTAAACAGCATGGAAGAGCAACAAGCGATTGGTGAATTAACGAAACAACAGGTCTGCTTGTCCAGAGGAAAAGTCACTTATGGTGTCACACAGTCAAGTGCAAAAAGAAAAAAAAAAAGTGCACTTTTAGGAAAAGAGAGAGCAGATCTGCAATGAGCAGATGAGCACTGACCCAATCTGACCCACTTCTACCCTGATTTATGGTTTATGGTCCCTCAGCAGACACAGCTTTGTTCTGGGGGGTCATAAATCTCCCGCACCTCAGAGCCGATCAGCTGACCCTCCAATCCTGGCAGCTGCCCCCTTCGCACAGTCCCATCCGCCGGCCGCAGACGGGCTCTCAACACAAAGCAGAAATCACCCGAGCCACGGCGCAGGCAGTTAATCACCGTGAGCAGCAGACAATAGTATGAAATAGAGCCAAGCTGGGCCGGGCAGGCGATTCATCGCGATCGTTAAAAGCACTCAAACGGGAGACTCGAGGTTTACCTGTACGGTAACCTCTGCTCCGAGCGCGGGGAGTGTTTTTCCTAAAAAAAAAGTCAAATGAAGTTCTCACAGTTTGAAATCAAAACCCTGTTGAAGAGCGAGTAAAAGGAGGATTGAGCTGTACGGATGTGGAAAACATGACACAGTGCCATAGTTTTCTGTTTATGCCTCCAGCCCTGTTGAAAGGGCTAAACGCTGCACTCATTATGAGACACATTAATTGGCGTGATGAGCAGAAAACACGACTGGTGAGACTCTAGGAAGTTGGATCATCAAATAGGCAAACACTGCACACGCTGCAGCCCAGCTCAGCAGGTTAACTGCTGCTGCATGGAAAGCACTGTGTGTCTGAAATGAGTTATTCTGTCTGGATCAGACATGGTGACATGTCCTCGCTGTCAGTGGCAAAAGAACACAAAAAGAGGAAGGAAGAAAGAACGGGAGGGGAAAAGCAGAATGTAAGGGACTAAGGGGGGGGGGGGATTTTAATTTGAAAGGCAGAAGAGAAACAGCGTGAGAGATGGAAGCAACCAGAGAGGAGTCACATATTCCTCCACTAAGATATCACCCTGAAATAAACATGGATGGAGCGGCATGCGGAGAGTACGAATCAAACCACATAAAAGTGGAGGAGGAAAGCGCCACCGCTCGTAGCAGAACCGGCATAAGAAAAAAAAAAAACAGTACACTCACCTGCCTAAAGCATGTAAACGCATCTCTGCGCTCGGTCCTTTCACCGTGTGTGTATCGTGAGGGAGCTCTGCTGATGCTCTGCGCACGCCACCAGTCTAAATGATCTCCATGACTCATGCGGGAGCAGATAATTGGCTCTCAGAAAAGTGGGATAAACAGTCATTGTAACGGCAGTGAGTAGCCAGGCGATGAAGGGGTTTTTTTTTTTTTTTTTTGTCTTCCCACTCCCACACATAGATGCTCTCTCTCTCTCTCTTCCTCTCGCTCTCCCTCCTCTTCATTCTTTTTCGTTCACTCGTCGACTCCCTCAAGAGCCCCCCTCGCAATCCCGCCATGCCTCCCGCCTTTATCCCCCCCAAAGCACAACTCTGTTCGCCAAGGTGCCACCAACTAGTTTCTACGAATCCACTTTTTCTCATTGGTTCTTTCCATCCTGCTCACCTCCACTTCCCAGATCTCCTGTCTTAAAGGAACAATGTATTCACGCACCCCTAGGGTTTTTCCTGAATAGAGGAATTTTTTGGCGCCCCCCAAAAAAAGGTTTTAACCATCACCAAAAGGAAAATCTCCAGCCCCAAAATGATAAGAACTGAGAATAAAAAAAATGTCCGGACCTGATTCTCTGGACATTATCTGGAGTTCCTATGTGAAAATGGCTAGAGACAGCTAGCCGAAGACAGGCCTAAATGCACTAAAAACATACGACGTGCGCATTTTGAGGTACATCTACTCTTTTAAACGCCCGAACGTACACCAAACACGTCATACTCCTACCTTGTTTCAAATTTGGAGCGTCAAACAAGGACTAAGCGACCACGGCTGTTTTTTTTTCTGCAGCTAAAATAAAAATAAAAATAAAAAAAAAAACAGAGAGAGATCGCGTGCGGGCCGAGAGCACGAGCGAGCGTGGTGGCAGAGTGAATGAGAGAAATAAAACATTATTTCCGGTTGTTTCACGGCGGTTACATTCTAAAGCACGAATAAATAACCATCAAAAAGATGAATTCCTGTGGAAACAGATGCTCTTCCTTTTATTTTCCCCTCCTCTGCATTACTCTCTTTTTTTCTATTCATCCATTACATTCATCTAAAGCAGCAGTAAATACAAAAGAACAACAGGATGAATCTATGTTTTGGTTCCGTGTTGTTGGCTCGGAGTGAGCCGTAGGAGCATCAAATGAGACACGTCCATGATCGCTTTCGGTACGTTTGGGCGTTAATCAGATCACCTGTGAGGTAAGTTTCCAATAAGATAGATGGATAGATGGATGAGATGAAGTTTCAGCTCATTTTCTCTGTATTATTTGTTAATTGGGGTTTCATTTGCACAAGTATGATAGACATTTATGTTCATCAAATGGTCAGAAATAACAGGAAAATGCTTAGATTTCTGTCAAATAAGGTAACACAGACTCACTCCCTTTTACTGTACATGGAAAAAACATGTGTGCAGTCACCCCCCCCAAAGGCCCATCTTGAGCTAGGAAAAACCCTGACACCCCCTCCTAGACCCCGCCTCCCCTTACCCCTCCTCTTCGTCTTGCAGCTCAAGTGTATCATGATGAGAAGTGTTGGGTGAAACTAATTACGGTTTAGGGTCGGAGCGGCGGGATAGTTTTACTTCAGACTTCAATAATTCATGAGCTCAATTTAAGGGGTGAAGGCAGATGTGTACCTGAGGAAACGGAGCTTGCGGAGGGAAAAGGATTCGATTTACTTGGAGAGACACTCTGCCGCTGTTGTATGTATCTGGCGATAGGGGGTGGCCCAAATAACAGGATATTAAGTAATTTCTGACATTTATTGATCTCGCTCGTCGACAGAGGAAACGCGGCAACATCAAAAGGTCTCTGTTACAAGCTCGAGGTACGCGGCCTGTAACTCGCACAAATAGGGGAGTCATGTTTTTTTTTTTTTTTACAAAAGAGAGGAGTGAGCTGCTTAAAAAGAACAGACATCTGGCCAAAACTTGTATATGGATAATGGATCACTGTGAAAATTCAAGATTCGAGATTAACTTTATTGCCCTACAGAGTGGGGAAATTTGTTTTTTGGCTTCATCATCCATGCTGCAGCCGACAGACAACAAAAAAAGACAACATAAATAACAAACAAGGTTCCAAAATCCACAATTCACAAACAGAAAAAATAGACAAAAGTGCTGATAAATAACACACCAAGGTTCTAAAAGTATAAAACAGACAAAACAACACATCAATAAGAAACAGAAAATCCCTTTTTCATTAAAATCCCTTACATGAAAAGATCATCCTGTGCCCATCCTGGCCTTACCTGCCACTATTTAAAAGTTTTATTGACACTGGGATGAATGATTTTTTTTTAAATCTATTTAGTCTGCTACGAAGGACTCTGAACATCCTACCAGAGGGCAGTAGCTGGTATGCAGCTTGTAGAACATGGGATGGGTGAGTTACTATCCTATTGACTTGCCTAAGGTTAGCCTGTTCTTAAGTAGAGTAGCAGGAATAAGGCAGACTGCAGAGACGTAATACTTTAATAACAGTGATGCTTGTGTTCTGGTTTGATAATGAGCACAATGAGTTCTGAAATCTTTGTGTCACTGGATCTCGAAAACAACCTTTCAACTCTTAGATATGTCATCGTGTGCTATGGACAGTAACAATCAAGAGCAAAAAAAAGCAGCTTTTACAGTTTTTACAGTAATTATTTAGCTTAGATTAGAAGAGGCCGCTTCCCTTCTGCCATACAACCCCGGTTTGGCATCCTGAATCTGTGACAATCTGTGTGGGGATATAACCCTGAATGTTGAGAGCCAAAATACCAACAATGTCTGCTGGCTTAGATTCTTTTCTTCTTCTTCTTTTTTTTTTTTTTAGTTCTAGAGACTCTGATCTTTGATTTCATCAAGCTTTCTACCTGGAGGCGGCAGAGCTGAGAATGAGTTGGACACAGATTATTTTACATCAGACACTGACCTTGTACACTTACTGAGAGGTGATAGTTCTTCAAACTAACTTGGCTGTCAGTAGTTGATTCACTTCTGTAGCAGGTACATGGTATCAGAGGTGGCATAATGAAGCATGAGTCAAAACCAGTGTCATTTTTTTTCCCCCACACATCAATCATTCTATCCAAAATGCAATAAACTGAGAAACTTTTATCACCAATAACACAGTAAAACAGTGATATCACAAAGTCAAACTGCTGTTAAGTGTGATCCTCTCATATATTGAGGCACATTATGGCATAGCTGCATGGATTAGCAAAATTTGGGTGTGAACTATGAGCAATTGTTTATCCACTGCATGAAAAATGTTCTCATTTTTTTGTAAATTATTCTCTTTACTCATTTCGGTTTTACTCCTTCTTTAAATGCAACAGGCTACATTTTTTTAATCTTATTCTAATGTTGTTTAAGCACATAAACATTTTAACCAACCGCTGTAAATTCGAATGACCAAATAGGTCATCCTTTCTGACCTACATGAAGGTTATATTTACACAAAACACACTCATCTTCAAGTCCGAACTAATCTGAGAACATCCAAAACATCATAACAGCCAAGAAAATGTCTGTGGTTTGGTGTCGAACTTTCATCTTTCTGCCTGTTCCTGTGCCATTAATAGCAATGGTGATTTAATCATTTTGTTTTCATGCATGTCAAAACTTTTTGAAAGTGGAAGCTGTCACAGAATTGGGGAAAACATCTGAAAATAGTTCCCAACTTGAGCCATTTTCAGATGTGTTTTTTTTTTTTTTTGACTGAGCTCCAGACATCCAGTGAATCAGCTCCTCCAGCAGTAATCTCCGGACCTGTTTACTGTCGGAACACCTGTGCCGCCTGAAATTCTGGTGATAAATTAGCGACGACAATGAACAACTTCAGCTGCAGGTGCATCAACTGTGCTATTTGAATTTTCTTCCCAAGGCGCCTTGTACAAATGCTGACTTTCGGAGTTTGCACTTTTGTCAATCTGAATTTTCAGTGAGCGGAATTTAACGGTTCACTGAGAACTGTTAACTCTGCGACTACAGAGGGAACAAATATGAACACAGGCAGCCTCATATTCCGCCATTTATTGGTAATCCTGGTGACTCCATCAGAAGGAACAATTGGAAGTAATTATTCATGAAGGTTTCATTGTTTATTGGAGTCTGTTAGAGCTTGATGTGCTGCTACGTATGCTGCTCTGCTGTTCTAACATTCACCACCTGCAATTACTTGTCGGATTTTATACAATTCATACAATCAGATTATAAGGATGAGCCAGACAACAATAAAAGAAGACTTCTCCGGTCAATCACAACCCTTATTTTCTTTTAAAAAGACTGATTTGGTAAAGTTAGAAGACAAATTTCCATTAAAACTTGTGAAACTATGACTTTTCTTTTTTTTTCCCCCCAAACTAAAGCTTCATGGAAATAAAACTCCTTTGCGAAAAAAATAAATAAATAAATCAAGCAAGCAGGCAGTCGCAGTCGCCTTCAGGTCCACATCTGTAACGTCAACCTCGGCACGCCTCCCCTTGTTGATCAAAGCGGCCCCGTGTCTTCACCAACAACTGGTGTGAATGTGAAAAAAAAGGAATGGCAGTATGGCATGGTTATGCAACCTATTTCAACCAACCCTCCACCCCATTCTTCAAACAAACACAGCTTGCCTTTGGTCTTTATTTCACTGTCATTGATGCATATTTCATTAGGGAATTCACTGTCTTCCTTTGATTCTTTGGCACTTTCGTGCTGCTGTCTAGCAATCCATTAGTTCACATTATCATCTCTACAGTCCTAATTACAGACAACAAGACGACTCTTACAACTCTAATGTGAAGCTACGTTCATACTGCAAGTCCCAGTCAAGTGCTCAGTTCAGATTTATTGCTCAAAACCAATTTTTTTTTGGTTTGGTTGTTCACGCTCTTTTTTTTTAATATCAGATTCCAGTATGAACTGGCCGTGGTCCTGAATCGAACCGCATGCGCATAAGAACAATAACAAAGATGTCATAAGCAGCAAAAGTAAACATGGAGGCCACTGAATTTGTGATGTCAGATGATAATGAGGATGAGGAGAAGGGGAGCCAAAACTTTAATTATGGCTTTTTAATGGAGCGATGGCTGCTACCTCAGTATGGAGGTGCGTGTGGATGTGGAGTCGGAGCCAGGAGTGGTGGGATTGTGACCTGAATGGCTTCACAGAAACAGATTTCATCCAAAATTTAAGAATGTCAAGGGCTACTTTTAACTACATCTGTCAGCACCTCTCGACGAGGCTCTCACGGCAAGACACTCCGTTCGGGCGACCCATCACCCTGCAAAAGTGTGAAGGAGATGGGCTGTATCGGCTGGAGTGATCTTAAGTCGCATGAATTCCAATATGACTGTTCAGACTGATGTCTAACTGCAAAAAAAATCGGAGTTGTATCTGATTAAGGACCAGATCAGAATTGAAAAGATAAGAATCTGTGTGATTTGTGCTTTTCACACTGTAGGAAAAGTCACATATGAGCAAAACAAGCAAAAAAATCAGGTTTCACCTGCAATCTGAACTTAATTCCTCCTCCGTACATGTATGCAGAATGTCAGCAAATATAAGGAAAGGTACAGTAAAGACCTCTGTTTAATTTATTTACTTTGTTTAGTCAGAAAATGGTTAAAAAAAAAAAAAGTCCACTGTGATGTTGTCAAATTGGTTGTTTTGTCTGACCAACAATCAAAACCCCAAAGATATTGAATTGATAAGAAAAAGCAGCACCTGATGTTTGTGGTTTTTTTTCTTCCTGCCTGATAAAGGACTTAAATTATTCAACCACAATGTCGATGTCAATTGACAAATGCATTACTGTAACTGACAGATCATGTGACCATTATAAACATGTCACCTACAGGTTCCTCTTGGCCATTTTGTGACATTCAACTAGTTTTTTGAGCTGTTGGTGGAATTTATATTTTAAATGACGCTGATACTGACCTTATCAAAACAGATCTGACTGACACTCTATCTCTGGAAGAGTTTGCGTTATACTGGGTCTCAGAACTACACAGCAGTGCTAGCTCACTGATTAATGTATTCCACACAAGAAGAAACTTAAAAAACAGAAGTGTGTCTTTGTGGAACTGCACTTGGCAATAAAGAGTCTGAGTACAGCCCTTTTTGGCTACTAATGGGCGGAAAGTCACATTATGCTAAATGAGCAGCGGAGGGAAAGACGCTGAGGGAAAATGGCCATAGAGACGGAAGATGAAGCAGGCAAAGCGCACTTCAGTGAGCGTAAGATCATTCCACTTCAAAACACAAGGAGACTTAATGCTGCCACATAGGCAACTTTTCCTGTTATGGACAGCAGTTTTGCTATGCTGAGTGTTCTTATATGAACCCTTTTATAACTTGACGCTGTAATGTGACATTTCTCTCCTCTTGAGTGTCAGGTTTGTGGTTTAATATGGGAGAAAACATAGTGATTTATCTGATATGTTGCTGGTCAGTGTTGCCGTAGCGTCATCCGTGACCTCACCTGTAATGCTTTCATGAAAAACAACATTTTTTCGAAGGCAACACTTTCACTTGTAGTAGAGTATCTGACACCGTTATATAAAAAGGGTCTTAATGCTTCTTATGCCATCGATTTTTTAAACGCATTATAACCAGTTTTGGACGCTATACACTATTGAGTCTGCACACTGATACAGCTGTGTATGTGGCTGCTGAAGCACTGTTGTTACTGTTCCTGGACTGACAGTAACCAGTACTGTCAAAATACCCTGAAGCAAGGCCAAACTGGAGCTAGCAAACATTAGCTAAAAGTCTGACACAACTCATCAGTATTGGTTCATATTATAGCTTATATATTTTTAGCTCTATATATTATTATTTGTCTTTTTTTAACTCATGAGGAGATAAATAAGCTCTGCTATAAGTTCGGCTGTATAGTTTCTTGGTGTTGGTAAAGAGCACAATTGTACTTTGAAGAAGCTACAAAGAAAACAGAGAATTTAAGTGCATTTGTTGATCATACTGACAGTATACAATGGTTTTTCTAACTTAAGATACTGTATGTTACAGGAGCAAATGGCTTTTGTAGTTATTGTAATGTTGTCAGTAATGAAAATACAAGAGCAAAAGGAACATCAGGGTTGAGGAACCTTTTTTTTCCTCTGTTTAAAAAGTTGGATTTTTTTTGTCTGTCCGGTTCTCTTTTACTTCCAGTTGAACATCAGCATCACGCAAACAGTTAATACGTTTTTTTCCCTCTTGTGTTAACACTGCATTTCAAATGGCACTGTCATCTTTGAATCTGTCATGGGTGAATCTGTCATTTGCATAATCTACCTGAGATCCTCAGATTCAGTGGAAAGTTTAATTCCTGAGATTAGTTCCTCTGGTTCCAAAATACCTGGCATGTTTGGTCCAAGAGGGTTTTAAGATTATTCAAGACTTTGCTACTACTGCAAGTGCTATAATTTTTAGTTTGTTTGCTTCCCCATTTTCTGCTGCGTGAGATTTCCCTCTTTATTTGAATACATAATTTAAAACCACAAAGCTGATGATTCTACTAGAAAAACTTCACCCTAAGTGAGACCACTTTGGATCAAAACATTGCATTTATGACTTTGAATATGTAGCATAGTGTATTGCTTTTATTTATTCATGTGTTTGAATAATGTAAAATAAATAAATCTTAGGAAAAAACGTCTTGTAGCGTTTATAAAATTTAGCAGGTTCACTTCATACTGTCTATACACTTAAAAACTGATAGAAGTGAAGGTGACAATAGCCACCAAGGCAAAACCACCATAATAACCATCCAGACCCATAATGGCAAACTTCTTGACTTCACTGGCAGTATGTTGAGTAGTTGTATTTGGCTTTTGTCCAGCTACAACGTGAACGAACTACTCCGTGTTGAATGAATCATTTTACAAAACCTCCACAACACACATACGTGCGCATGTGCCGGAAAGAAAAAAAGTTTTAAACCTCTGTTCTTTGAGCTTTCGTTACAAAGAACCCCTCCTCAAAGGAAGTAAAAAAAATGAGAGGCTAAATCAAACACTGGGGGTAAAAGGGAATTGTTAAAAGCACAGATGAATCACAAGACAAAGTGCAGTGGATTGAAATTCCCTCAACAGTTAATAGTTTCATCTATTATCACACTGGGGCTTTATCTTATTTTAATGGCCAAACTGCCTGTCAAGTTAAGATACAGTTAAGTACGGCGCTTCTATGTGAACACACATTATACCACACTTATTTTATATCACCTTAAGACTGTAAAATTACCACTTACAAATACAAATCCCTACTTAAAACTTGGAGCTAAACTTATATCTCCCAGAAATTCATTGTCCTGCTCTAAGCTACTTAAATTTATAATTATTATAAATCTAACATTTAGATAATATTACAGCAAATCCACATGATATCTGAGTTTTGGTCGATACTAAAAATTATGCTATTTTGATACCTTTGTTTGAGAAATATAAATGCATTTTTCTACAAAAGCCAGAATTTTATTAATTATAATTATACAAACCCATGTTGGTAACACTCTTCTCTAACTGTACTCTCCCTATTTAGCATTTTAAGTTGAATAAAAGCATTTAACAAATGGTTTTAAACTCACTATAATGTAGCCATTAGCAGATGTAAGTGTTCATTAATGTACAGTATTCGTCAACGATCTTAACTACTTCTATAAAAGATATATTTCAGAAACCATATGATCAAAGAATAAGTAAACAAGAGTGAGAATATGACCAGACATTTGATGCCAGCTTTCAGTAGTCGACCGTTTTTCTACACTGTCTGCTCCAGGCTGATTTCCATCTGGAATAAAAATGATATGGAGGTTTGATACTCAGCTCTTATGGTTTGAAAGAATTTAATTACAGTGCCAATTGGACACTATCATTTATAACAAGGAGGACATCAAATAAGGCATATGGCGAACACATTTCATGCATTTAGCTAAAGCACTGCCACCAGGGCATCAGTATTACTGCAGTAAAATGGAACCAACAGTTACTCATCAACAACGAAGTGCAAGAATCAGTGTGGATCATTTTCTGTTCCATCAATATGTAGTGTGTTAAAATTAGTGTTAAATACACTAATTTTATAGTATTAAATCATTAAAACATTAAGATTTTAACTAAGACTCGGTTCCATTTAATAACTTCTTCATCACTTGCGGCATTTAAATTAAACCTTTTATTCCCTAATTTTATTTTACATTCACCTCACCATTAATAACCCAATATGTGAGGACTAGAGAGCTAGAAAAATTTTATGTATAATAAACAACACAGATTTTTTTTTCCATCTGGAGTCTGTAAGATTGCTGCTGTCCATTAGCACAAAATGAATATCTGCAGAGGTTGACAGGGCTGCTGGCTGCTGTTAAGAGGTAGACTACAGTTATAGGTTATATACAGTAGTGCACCTGAGTGGCTTAGTTAAGTAAAAAAATGTAGGTGAAATTGGAAGTAAATGGACCGACGTGAGGATCTGGAAAATTGCAAAGAAATGATTTCCCTACAGATAGATTGCTACAGAACTGACTTGACAAATCAGCTCACATTTTACATTCAGGATCACTTCAGCAAAAAAAAAAAAAAAAAAGAGAAGTTAATTCAGGTTATAAAAGTTACTCGGCAAACTTCAACAACAGATGCTGGCATTCAAGGTGAACTCAATTAAAAGACGCTGGGTGTCTCACTACAACTGATTCTGTCTTCCTTCACTTCCCTGAAGTAGAAGAAAACCTTATGTTGAGCATATGGGGCTGAATATTATACCCAAAGCCTCAGACCCTTTCTCTCCCCTTTCTTAATAAACATGATATTCAAGCGTTGCATCACGATGCTCACTGAACCAGCTAAGCACTTGACGGCAACATCAATGCATCTCCGAGTCTATGAATATACAGTCTGGATTCATGCCTGGAGTGTTTCAACCCCTTCCCTCTGCTAATCCTGGCATCGGTGCTAAGCATGCTGTAAGTACGGTCCATTCTTTCACTTATTCAGTCAGGCAGGAAGTCAGTCAGTTACTCAGTCATTCAGTCAGCGCTGGCAGTAAGATCTCTCCTCAACGCTGCTAAACATAGACCGAGGCTCCGTTCCACTATTACTCCAGCAGCCTTCGTTCTCCCGACGCTTACGCCTCACATCCTCTGTGTCACGGCGAAGCTCGGTGTCTTCCCAACAGATTCCAGCTGCCCAGACATTCATGACCCGCACTGCCTCAGATAATCAACACGGTAAGACCCCGGGTGGAAGAGTACGGTCAAGAGGCAGGCCAACAATTATTTGTGGCATTTGTCTAACCTTTCACGGAAGAATCAAGCGAGTGGCTGCCCAGACTACCTGAGTGGATGCCGTTGCAGTCATCAGTGTCTCTACGTTGCTAAAAAGTTCAATGCATCTTACTAACAGTGCAATAAATGTCATACTTAACAAGTAATTTAACTTGTTCATTAGTATCTAAGCTCCCATATCAACAAAGATTCTGCTAATACAGAGATACAGTCCAATCCAATGATCATTTCTTTAAATAGAAACCTGTAAACTCTTTTTAACAAGCTGAAATAAATTAGGCATGAAGTTATAAAAAACCCTTCTGGCAAAGGCTGGAAGATAAATAAGATTTTTTTTTTAAAACAAATGATCACTATTATTGTCTTCCTAGAATGGACATTTTTATCTTGTGAATGTGAACTGTCTGTGTTGGCTGTGTGACGAGGCAACAGAAATAAGCTTGCATGTATTTCATTCAGAGAGTGTGAAGGATTAGAGCTCTTAAGGTTTACGTTCTGCCTGAGCACACAGGGTCAATGGAAGTCTCCTCATTCTTTGAGAAAAATGACTTTATATAATTTACTTGTACACTGTGAATGAAATATAAAAAGAGTGACTCCTTTTCACTTTTTTTTTTTGAGCAGGGAAAGACTAAGCGTACAGACCATTTGTCAGTGCAAGCCTGGCTTCTTCACATTCATATTCATAGCTGGGATCTGCCCTGTATGACCTCAGCTACATAGAAAAGCATAACCTTTTATGTCCAGTCAGTAGAAATATGGCTATTGGATATAAGACTGTGATTCTGCTCAATGTGTAAATATCTAATGGAAACATTTAATGAAATGGGCAAATGGGCAAATTTTCTCATTCACCACAGCTGACAATGAAGGATCAAGTAGTGCAACTTCAACAAAATCAACTCTGTTTACTGTTAGGAGGAGGGTGTGGCGATCATGTCTATACTGTTGCTCAGAGAGACTCTATTAAAGGCCCATCCAGGGACGGCCACTGCAAACTAGTTTAGGCTATAAATGCCGTGGTAAGGGGCATTAATTCATGCGATATACTTGTCCATACACAAATAAACATTGAATAAAAATAAAATATTAGTGCAGATTTATGCAGGGTTGGAAAAACTATAATTCTTCTCATGCATTGACAGAAGAAATTTCCAATAAGACTATGGCTGGGTGAATACAAATTTTTGCTTTTGCACGATGTGTAAAATGTTTAAGTTGTGAAAATCAAGATATTATAAAGTTCACAAAAAGATTATTTTTCATAATAAAGTATCATGGCTGCAGGCTGCATTACTATGATGTGAATATTTGCATGTCATGCGCAACTGCTGTATTTTACGGGACCCAAGGTAGCTAGCTGGCTCTGGCTATCATGCTGTGAAATTAATGTTTTAACAGTTAATGTCTTGCGATGAGAGGTGACACCACGGGAGGCTGGAAGGCTAATGATAGATGGCTAGCAGATATCAGGCTGAGGAGCAGATGAATTAGTACATGATATATTGCAGGAACACAAACAAACAAACAAAAAAAAGACAATTAAAATTATGAATCTTCTCCAAGCTTTGGCCATACTGCCCAGCGCTAACCCAGACACAGGAGTCACTCAATTGTTTCTTATATTTTTAGCAGTGTCTTCTCATCAGGGACAAAACCGAACAAGTATTGATGCCATCTGTTCATTTTTTTCCCCTGGTTTCGAAATAATACTGCACTTGAATGGACTGCTACAAAGGATCATGTAACAACTCTGATTCCAACTGTGTAGAACAACTTGTGTAATATCAGGAATCGTCTACTTCATAAATCCCTTAAAGACAAACACTGGGAGGAGATGCATTCCCTAAAAGAAGAACGTAAAGGCGTCTTACTTAGGGCTCTGACAGTGTGGATTTTTTCAGTCTTGTTTCATTGGACTTTACAGTCCAAAAATAACTACTAGATAAAAAGGTCTGTATGAAAAGACCTCCACTAATGCTGAAGAGTGTACAGAGATGATCGCCGTGTTCGTACAACAGTCTTTGTCAATACAAACACACAACACACCGCCTCGGGTCTTAATGGACAATGAAGCCATCCTCTCCAACCGGAGAGCGATTAGCCCGGCTAGCTGGATAGCAGAGTCTGGAGATACTCTTGTGCAGCCATGTCTCAGTGAAGATAATGGCGCAGCAGCTTCTCTCCTGGAGTCAGAACCAGTCTTTGGTAGTCTAGTTTCGTGTTGATGGAGCGGACATTGGCGAGGGAGAGCTGGTTGTTGACTGGGGTTAGACTGGGGCGGTCATTCTCGAGGGGGCGATGTCAAGGTCTTGTGGTCTGGTGCCCGGAGCAACACACTGTACACACATAGCTCCATCCAGTTGTGTTTGTGCATTTAAAAAAAAAAAAAAAATCGCAGCAATGACGGTAATGACTTCAACCCTGCGGTAGACATCATATGACCGCTGGATCGCAGTAACGCGGATATCATCGCAGCCCTAGTCTTTCTAACTATTTCCTGTTACGGCTAATGCGGAGTGACAGTCTCTCTAATGTAAGGTCTCCTGGCCGTTATACGCAAAAAAAAAAAAAAATAAATTACTAAACTGAAAAGTAAGATAAGAACAACGCTGAGTTTTCCCACATTGGGATAGTTTTACTGACTCATGTACATCTTTTCAATCTGTCAGTGAAAATGAATTCATTCCAATTAACAGCGGTTTCACAGAGTGCTCTGGTAACAAGCTGAGGCTCATAGTGGGAGACTCGCCCCGTGGTGACCCCTAATGAGCCAGCAGCCTCCTGCCAGAGGAAGCCCAAGCCGCTGCGCTTGTAATGAGCTGCTGTTTTGCTACAGGCCTTTCAGATGAGCCATGGAGCTGTCATTCGCACTGCAGGACACGGGCAGCTCCGGCAGATGATGCAATTTTTCGGCGACTTTAAGGACAATGCGTGCCTTTGGTGATGTGTTCCTGTTACCAGTTTCCCATTCAGTGGATTCATGTGAAGTGAAATCCTTAAAATTTATCCTTTCCATATTTATTTCATGTCGTGGGTATCCAAGTTCGGATCGAAACAGCCGTTTATGTTTTTAGCTGAAGAAGCTTTTAAAAACACTGCAGTGCGCCTCGGTTTTTGTGTAGTTACTGTTGTCACTGTGTCACTCTTCTAACAGCACTCGTGAGATTCAGAGCGCTGTGGTTAGCCAATGACTGAGGACAGGCCCTTATAGAGGCATGTCATGTTGTTATTTGTGTGGGAATACGTACTGTTTCAGTTTATCATAAAGTTTGCAACTCTTTAATATGTTCAAATGTTTTTTATTTTTCAATTGAACAGATACTCATTTAGTCTAAAAAATGTCACAAATGAAGAGTTGGAACTGTTTTTGTTGATTCATTTTCTGCCAGATGATAAATTCACTATTACTTTAAGCACTAGTTTACCAAATCTACATTTTTATGGCTTGTGAGACCATCATAAATTAACACTACAAAAAGGTAGTTAAATAAGATACAATAACTAGTATGAACTCATATCTGGCACGTGATATTTTGGTTTATCTCCATATAGATGTAGGTTTCATAAGACAAACAATGCTTCACGCTGTTTGGCTTGTTTCTTCAGTCGAGCTATAATAAGCATAAAGACACGATAAAACACTTTTCCCCCTTTGCTTTTGCGAAGTTGCTGGGTTGGATAGAAATTGATGCATGCTCTCTGAGTATGACTTATTGCATTTTTTATTTTATCAGACACGCAGCCTCACATGGCGTGCAGTCAGAGAGGCTGTAAATGTGCAGAAAGTTAGAACTTGGACTCAATTTTTTTGTAATATGTGTGTGTCACCCCATGCAGAGATTGATAAAACAGCAGAATAAACGTGTTGGTACAGTTATCAGTCGAACCACGTGGCCTTACCTGTGAGTCCTTCACGAACCGTCACCTCAACTCACTGTAAAACCAACACACATCACACAAATCACATAGGCACTCACCTCCGCATCAGCAGACACGGCTGGGGGTCCAAAAACAGGTGTCAGCGGGGGGTGGTGGGATTGGGAGCAATTGGACTGTTCTTGCCTCTTGTCTCTCAGATTGGCTCGGGCACCGGCTACGAGGCGCTTCCCGATCCCCGACGACAAAGCGCAGGCAGGCGGGCGGGCAGACGGGCAGACACACCGCTGGATATTTCTGCAGCGGCTGATGCACCTCCGCGCGATTTGTTTTCCCAAAAAATCTGTGGCGTTTCGCTTTGTTCTTTTTCCTCTCTCTCTCTCTCTCGGCTTTATCAGAGAGGACAAAGTTTGAGAATTTCACTGTGCATTCGTAGCTGTCGAGGTTGCCACCACATCCCTAAGGTACCATGACTCTTGATGTTGCGCTCCGGTCTGCTCTCTCCTCAGCTCCTCCCGGCTGCAGGCGGACAGGAGGGCGGTGCAAAGCAGATTCGTGCGCTCCAGCGGTGCATGCGTGGCACGGACGGCCAGATCCCTAGATTCACCTGTCATCACAAGACAAAGTGCATCCTATTTAAAATACAAGCTACGATGAGACTGGCTCAACAACCCTAACCCTCAAATCGAGGTTCGCTGATTAGATGTTTTGGGGTTTCCTTTTTTTTTTTTTTTATCTCTAATAAAAGTCTACTTTTTCCTCCAAGCTCGCCCTCTAGGAGGAGATTAAAAGAAGAAAAGCAATTAGTTCAGAAACCCTGTGGATGTTTTAGGATGGTGGGTTTTGGAGGAAGTCGCTGAAAAAAAAAATTCAATAAAGTTTGATCACGGCTGCCAAAACTTTTATGTCAAAAAATCAATCCAGACCTATAGAGGTCTGGCACCTAATAGAGGTCTGGGGGACTTAATAGAGGTTTCATCCCATGGAGGCTTTCAAAGGCTTTTGTTGCCTTTCTGCACTGTCAAATGTGAGATAACAAGGAGAGTGAAATTGAACCATCCTTAATTTTAACAGGGACCTCTGAGACTACCTCTCCCGGACCTCAGAGCCTAGATTAGGAAGCCCCCATCCTCAACCATTTCTTAGGGTTCTTATTTCTCCTTGGAAAGAGATTTCGATCTCAGCGTGACCATCAGACCACCAGTGTATAAAATATTAATGGAATACATACAGTACAATAATGTGACACAAAAGCAGTGGTGGAAGGTTACAAAGTATGTATGTAATTGTATTATTGAACAATTTTGACCTAATATTTTCTATTTTATGCCACTTTTATCTCAAATCCAAATGCTGCACACTTCACACCACTACATAGTTATTTTTCAAATTAACATTTTAATATATAAAACCTACTCCAAATCTTATAATTGTCATAGATTACATTTCCCAACAAGTACAGATAAAAATGAACTCCACCTTGACCAGCTACCAACACATTACACTTCTGCTCATACATTAATACATAATTAATAATAATCCAATATTATCTTTAATATCTTCCAATATGCCCGTCTGCAACAGTAGAATTTAAGCCTCCATGAATTCTACTTTGATATGGTGATCATAAAAAAAAAACTGAGACATTAATCAGTGAAGAAATATGCACTATGAAAAAACATCAGTGACTGTTTCTAATCACACGTATCAATGGTGGGCCTATTTAAGTCGAGCTGATTGGAAAATATCAGTGGAAAATGACATCGCACCAATGAGTGCAGTCACACGGAGAGAGCGCTGTGGATACCAGCTCATGCTCAAGTTGAGGTCATATTTGGGCTAAGCTGTTTATATGCATATTCATATCCTAATCACAAATACCCCAGCATACATAATTAAGCTGAATACTTTGGATATTATTATGGTAAGAAAAACTTAGTGTGACCGCAAAAAAAAAAAAAAACATTAAATAGGATATCCTGGATAATATGAGCCAATCCCATCAAATGGAAATGTTGATCTTTATGAATAATGTTGGGATGTAAATGTATATAAGAAATGCCTTCATTGTCATGTTGCAGTGTGCCATTGTTGAATTGGACATCTTATTTTCCATACTGATGAAACATAAAGCATGCCAGGCACTGTTTCTCACCATTGTCTGTCAAATTTAGTGTCTTAAATCATTGTTTTTCTTCTTCTCTGTGTGGAGATAACTCAGAGCTGCCAGCGGTGAAGCAGCTTCAGGAAGTTTGGTTTCACAACGTGTCATAATGAGGCTCCAATGTTTGGGCTTTGGGAGAGAGTTTGTTCGTATCGGGGCACTTTTCAACATAGAGCAGGTCTAGACCGTACTCTTTAATTTACAGAGTCTTAACAGTTCCCCCATGAGCAAGCACTTGGCGAGAGCGGTGAGGAAAAAAACTCCTCTTTGACGAGTAGAAACCTCAAGCAGAACCCGGCTCTTGGTGGGCAGCCATCTGCCTTGACCGGTTGGGTTGAGAAAGAGAAAGAAAAAGTGGGGTGGGAGAGGGAGAGAGGGAGGGAGGGAGGGAGGGGGAGGCATGGACAGAATAACAACAATCATAACAATAACAATAACAGCAGCAATAGCCGGGGAAGGACACCGACAGGACTGCAAAGGACCGTGCAACCCAGGGTTTCCTGCAAGATGAGAAAGCACAGAAAACTCTGGGGAAGAAGCCAAGTTAGTAACATGCATTGATGGTACATGAATGCATACAGATGTAGAGGAGGAGAGAGGAGCTCTTGGGAAGTTGCCTGGCAGTCTAGGCCTATAGCAGCAAAACTAAGGGCTGATCCAAGACGAGCCTGGCTGGCCCAAACTAGAAGTTTTATCATAAAAGGAAAGTTTTAAGCTTACTCTTAAATGTAGAGAGGGTGTCTGCCCCACGGACCGAATCTGGAAGATGGTTCCACAGGAGAGGAGCCTGATAGCTGAAGGCTCTGCCTGTTCATCCAGCAGAGAACAGGGTACATTTGCTTTAGAAATGTATGACAGTATAGTTTTGAGGTATTTTGAGTCGACCTATTTTAATTTTTTACCAGACTTAACAATTTTACATTGCTTCCACATATCAAAGGGAGTTGATGCCCTTTTCAATGCATTATGACTGTAGTTTCTTGTATTTTTGCAGAGTATGGTTTAAGGTAAAACAAACGTTATTGATCCAACACACTGAAATAATAATGATAATAATAATATTTTTATTTATAGAGCACTTTTCAAGCAATAAGCACAAAGTTCTTGCATGAGGCAAATAATGAAACATATACATACAAACATATATACACATACACTTAAATATACATACATACATATATATATATACAGATATGCGCACACACACACATGCATAAAAGAGAAAAATCCTCAATGAAAGAAATAAAAACCAACAACTCATGACCACAGAAGTGTAGTTAGGAAAAGCCTTTCTGTAAAAGAAAGTTTTAAGATGAGATTTAAAGGCAGCAACAGAGTCATCTGACCTGATGCTCAGTGGAAAGTTGAGGAGCCAGTACTGCAAAGGCTCGATCACACTTTGTTTTTAACCTGGACTCTGGAATAGTTGGAAGACCCAGACCCTGGCAGTCCTGTTTGGACAGTACGGTGTAAGAAGCTCATTTATATACTCATCATTCAGATCCTTGTATGTGATTAAAAAGTACTTTAACCCACATCATATCAGCATGTGAGGACTATGAGAAACAACCATCATAGCAAAATGTTAACTTATTTCTTCTCAAAACATTGTTAGTTATGTAATTAATTTAATCTGAAAACAAAAATAGATTGTTATTCTTTTAGGAAAGTGAAAGTGATTTTCATATTGTGTAAAACAAGTCAATTCAACAACAGAAACACTTTCCAGTTGACTAAACACAAGGACAACCAGTCCAGAGCAGTTCCAGTGATGCTTTCACACTGTTTTAGTCTGTCTATGAGGACAGAATGGTTGCTGGTATCAAATGACTTCAAGCAGTAGTGACACAGAAAATGCACCAGAGTCTATAGCCATCAGTAAATCATTTCTGACTCTAAGAAGGGCAGTTTCTGTGCTATGTGCTGTATTGTTGTCATTAAGTAAGTGCCTGTAGTAGTTGGTCCAGCACTACTATTTCAAGAAAGAAAATAGATGCATCTCAGAGGTAAGCTAAAACGAGAATACTTACAGTGTATTTGAACATTTTTAATGAAAATATGAATAAATAAATTCTAAACATAAAGTGTTCAGTTAACATGGAAAACATAAGCTAAGCTAAAAATCTATGGGACATTGTCATGTATCGCCTTACAGGTAAATGTATCAATACCTTAACACTCTGAATTTACATTAATCTGAAAATATTATTTGTTTTCCTACCTGAGTATATTGGGAAAATTCAAAAGACACCTGATAAATGGTTAAGTAAGCTTGCAGGAGCAGGTAGTCATAGCAACAGTAAGAGGTGAAACATATACAATTACGAGTTAAACAGACTTTAAGCCTGCATGATTTTTTAAAATTTTTCTTTTGCAGCATAACAAGATGTAAATGCAACATTTTCATATTGATGTTGCTATGACAAATGTGCTAGCAAACTGTTGCCCATTGACACATCTAGTAGAATGTAAATCCAATATTCAACAGTGGGAGGAAGCGTCCTGTTTTTGTTTTTATTACACTATTAATTTTTAGGAAATTAAAGCATTACAATAAGTGTTCATGAATAAACTACCTTACGAAGGAGGTCCCCACACTCCCAGATCATAGACGACTGATTACTGAGCTAAAACTTGACTCATTGCCTCATTGCAGACAGACCTCTACCTATTTAAACACCCATAACACAGAGACAGCACATCATGTAACGTGCAGACAAGGACTTCAAAGGCATTTCTTTTCATTTATTGCCTATTTTTCACAAACTAACTTTGTAGAAAAGAGAAGGTGAACAACAGGTTATAGAGAGTCCCTTAGGAGCACTTTGCTTGTGTCAGTAGCTCAGCTTTATCTTTGGGGAACACCTGCAACTCCCTGAGTGATGTCCGAATTAGGAAATATGCGTCATGTAGCGGGTGGATGTAACTCCCTTGTTGAGACCTGCCGACCTGCACGCGTATTTGTATTTGGGCACACCCTTACAAGGGACATATCCGGGCTCTAGCTGTTAAATACGGTACTGTTTAGGTAGAGTTTTATGGAGTTTATCAGACTGAAAATATTTCCCTGATGTGTCTGGAAATGATGCTGTTGAGAATGATGAGAGTGAGCCAAACAGTAAAGTTACAGCCTGTAAAACCATGATGAGCTGAGAGAGGCTGAGACGTCCTGTACTGACTGGAACTGCAGGGTTATATGAGATAATTATATGTGATTATTAAAGGTGATAATTCATCATGGTTTCATCATGAACGACCCTCCTCACATTTTACATACATATATCATTTTATCCGTGGTCAATATTAAAATATTAATAAGAGTTACATTGATTAGAGCAGCTTTAAATGGCTGAGAAGCACAATAACCCTCTCTGAAGGGTCGTGATGTAAATCATAAAAGACAGAAAAGTGCATAATAATTCTGATAGTGAAATTATGAATGCAGAATGATTACAGCTCTCTACCTACATAAAAATTTTAGTACTTCCTGTGATTTAAAGCCAGTTTGACCTGTATTTGATTTGTAGAAACAGGGAGAAACCGGTTTCATTGTTCAAAGTATTAAATACGTTTGTAGTCCAGCCGTACACCAAAAACTCTGGAGAGACAAACCAGATTCTCCTTCCCTGAGGTGTATGAAACCTGCTCTATCTGCTTAGTTTTGTGCAAGAATTATCTCAGGTCAGAAGAGAGCTCAGAGGCTGGAGAGAGCTTAGGATAAGTCAGAGTGACAATTAGCGGAATGACACATTTTGACACGTCAGACCTCCAAACAGCCACTGATGAATCATAGGAGCCTGTCCAGAAATAGCCGCCTCATCCCCGGCAACAGAACATCCCAGCGCCCCGTGTCGACTCAGCTTTTGCATCCTGACCTAAAAAGGTATCCCCAGGTCGTCGTTACGTGCTGAATGTATGCGTTTAGCCTGTACATGCTCTGTAGCGCAGCCCTCTATCTCTACTAGTGTGACAGGTTTGATTCCCACTGAGGTCACCCAAGTGAAAATGACTACTGTACACATTCATGGTACCTTTGAATCCTCTAGTCGCAGTGGCACCCTTGGCCAGGTAAAAAAAAAAAACATAAAAAGATCATATTATTTTTTAAGGATAATAATGTTGCCATCAACAGCAGGTGGCGTTAGCAGGTACTATATAGTGCATTGATTTTACACTCAGAATTCAGACACTGAAATAAAATGGCACTATATAGTGCACAACAACTTCGACACAACTTCAGACATTTTTTCCTGAGATATCAATCTTTCTCTTGTAGGTAATACTGCACCCTAAAATGACTAAACAGCACCCCAAATTACAATATACTATACCACAATAAGACTGGTGGTTAACAAGGCATTTCTGCTGTAACAACAATTATATTGAAAGACATTTATATTTATCTGTCCTTCATCTAGAACATTATTGTCAATAAATGTCAAATAATGAACGATGAATTTGTTTTAATCTCCTTTTGGAACATTTTTATGTTATATACAGTGATGTTGTTGTTGATGATGACTATTGCTGGTACTGTTGTTAAGGTTAGTGTTATTCTTTCTGCTGCGTTCATGATTTATTATGTAAGAGGCTGCTGTAAAGGACGAGCAACAGGTTTGTGTGAATGCATAAAATACAAGGCAGGTCCCCTGGGCGACCATCACACTGCGAGCATGCCAGTGTGTTTAGACTGACGGAGGTAAACAAGGGAGGATGGTTAGATTATTTTAAGATTCTTATACTGTCGTCTTTGTTTAAATGACTGTCTTAAAGTGAAGCCGTCTTCAAGATCCATTCTATAGATTTGTGTCTATGCTCACAAAAGGTTTTGTATCAAAACAATGAATTACAGGGGCTTAAGGTTACTGTCATGAATCTGAGCCAGAACCCTAATGTAGACGCTGGACAGGCAGGTAGGTAAAAAAAAAACATATTTGGAGAGTTAACAGATAAGGTGAGATGGACACAGGCCATTGGCTGAGGTGTGGAGAGGGGTATCCATGGTGGAGGGCTTGGCAGAGGGTCCCAGGATCTCAGGAATGAGTGCTGGCTGGTGGTCTTGGCAAACGGGCGAGATGAGTAGGCAAGACAGGTGTTCCATATATGGCGCAACGGTCCTGCTGTGACTGGCTGTTGGTGCAGGGTTGTTGTAGTGAAAAGGGGATGGCTTGATGGCAGAAAGGTGTGCTGACTGTGGATAACAGGCAGGTACGCAGTGTGTGTGTGTGAGAGAGAGAGAGGGCAAAGGGGTAACCAAACAGACAGACCAAACCACAACACACCAAGCACACCGGAGGAAGGGTTGTGACAGTTACTCAAACTACAAAAACATTATTTTATCTTAAAATCTTTAAATTTGAAGGCTGACGGTGGCAATGAGGGTGGAGCAGAGGGCTTTTCCAAGAACTGCCTGAGGGTCATGGTATTCAGGAGGGACCAGGGACAGGTCAGGGATCTCAGTAAGCGGAACCTGACTGGAGACAGACTGAGGCAGGGCAGATTGCAGACAGGTGACATGACAGGTGGGGCTCCAACTGACAATTTTGGCAGAGGCTCAATCAGTCAGAGGGTTATCCTTAATAAGCCGAGGATGTCTACGAATGATAGGAACATAGGGTGAACTGCTGATGAAACACTTTTTTTCCTCTTGATGGCTTACGGACAACAGGAACAGTGTTAAAGGTGAGTCAGGCTCGGAGCTGTCCATCCAGGGCATCGGTTTCTATTGGCTGACTTAACTGCTCAGTCCACAACAACATCCAAAAAAAACCTTCAACTGCTCCAGAGTCAATTAATGCTAAAAGTTCAGATGATGAGCCTTCCCAGGTGAGCGTGGTCCGAAGGCAGGAAGACACAGGTAAGGCAGCACAACTCGTTAGGATGACAAGCCTGCTCATTTAATGGATGAAGACAGGAGGAAGGCTGGTCGCAATACAAGCAGCTATTACTGGTGGCGTTCCTCAGAGGTGGAACCATCCAAGCTGCATAGGCTCAGCCCCTGGAGATGACTAATGCCTCGACGGTACTCGGGGGGCATCGGCATCCATCATCTGTGCTCAGCCTGCTGGACCTGCTGAAGGTGGGACGGAGTGTTGTTGGGGAAGCGGTGCTGCTTCTCTCTTCTCTGCTCACGGAAGCGATTATCCGTATAACTGGCTAAAGAAAAAGTTCATCAAGTTTATGGTGACACAAGCTCATCTATAATTAACTCACCAAGACCATCAGAGAGCACGGGTTGCAATTTGGAAAGAGACTCCTCATTCCATCCACTCTCAGCAAACAATGTACAAAACTAAATAGCATATTCAGCCACACTCTGGGAGCAGGGGACTGCTGCTCCCACATGGCCGACACCCACTCCAGAGCATTTCCCCAGGGGGACACCCATGAGGAAGGAGATTCTTGTCAGATCCATGGAATAGGACAGCGGCTGCCGCTCAAACACAAGGTCACACTGCATTAAGGATGAATGACATAATCCAAAATTACCATCATAACATTTCGGAGTGGGCACTCATGGTTCCCTAACTGGCAGAGATGCTGGGGCTGCCAGGGTCAGAGGAGCGGGAGTGGAAATGACAGATGGGCTTAATTGGCTCTGGAGGCTGGACATATTAGCTGTAAGCTCGAGGAGTCCCTCCACAATGTCCCGCAGAGTCTGGTTGTGCTAACTGAGGAGAGCTCTTTGGGTGGCGACTGCCTGGCAGATTGAATCCAAGTCTGCTGGGTTCATACTGGCCAGATCGTACTGAAGCAGAACCCAAATGCAGATGCTGGACAGGCAGGTAGGCGAAAAACAAGTCTTTTATTTAGACAACTAACCGGTAAGGTGAGATTAGGCAGGCTGGGGTATTGGAGAGGGGTATCCTGGGGGGGAGGGCTTGGCAGAGAGCATCCCGGGAATGAGTGCTGGCTTGCAGTCTTGGCAAATGGCAGATAGGTGTGCTGATTGCGTCTCACAGGCAGGTGCACAGCAACAGAGAGAGAGAGCTAGAGAGAGAGAGAGAGAGAGAGAGAGAGAGATAGAGATAAGGGACAAAGGGAGAAGGGAACAAGCAAACCAAAACACACCAAGCACACCTCACTCAAACCAAAAGCTGAAAATAGCAAAAACACACTCACACACAACAGACAGGAGTCACTCAAACTACAAAAACATTATTTTATTTTAAGACAAAATCTTACATTTATGTTTAATTGTAAATGCTGTATTAATGTCTTATTAACCATACATTATTTTAATGAATATCTACACTATACAGTAAATATATTTGAAGTTTCAAGTATATCTACATACAGAGATATACTACGTCATATCCATTTCATTCAGCCGTTAACACTAAATGACAACTCTGACCAAATCTATTATTACTAATTTGTTTCCCATACTCCCCAGTTGTTTATGACTTGTATTGTTGGGTGATTTTCTTTTCTAGAGTGTTAATTCCAGCTGTCTCTTCTTGTGTCAATAATACCCTTGATGCTGCAAAAACCTCACAGGGAATGGAAATTATTTTTGTTATCATAGATGGATGGATGGGTAGGTGGACTGATGCATACATGTGTGCAGACATGCACTGAATAACATACACACACACAGCCAGTAAATGACTTGCTATGCAGGATGCAGCCGACACCAGCTGTCCTAATCCTGCATCATTCCACGTCAGCTTCACGCCTCCTTAGAGACTCTTGCATGATATTGATCATAGCTCTTCTGATGGATGCTTGACAGATAAACTGGAGGGATCTCTGTCAGCCTCTGAACATTTATAGAGATGAATATTTGAAGACTTTTAGCTCCACAGTTGAACAATCTATCGACACGTGCTTTGACAGGGGACGTGTTGGGGATGCGATCCATCTTAAGCATGCAGCTGTGCACCTGGTGGAAACATAACGCCGTCTTGCAAGATCTTGTTACATCTCTGGCTCGCAGAGGTAGCTCGCAAAGTTTTGTCCAATCAGCATCTTGTTCACACCTGGGAAAGGTGGAAGTGACAGATTTCCAATTGTGAATTAATCACATCCCCCAGAGGAATAGCAAGAACTAACATAACTGAAACAGCTTGCTGTATTAAGGCTTATAAAGGATTATGTGGGATTTTGTTTAATTGTTGTTCTGATTTTTCTATGTAAAGAACTTTCTAATACTATTTCAAAAGGGAAATAAAGCTGATTATTATTATTGTTGCATGTTACTGAATCAGAGACAGAAATAAAAACACGCCTTGATGATATTAGACATCGAGCGTAATGGTTCAATGCAGAAACAATTTGCTAATTTCGTTTGTTTTTGGGTTAAGATGTGGTGAATTTACAAGGTAACTACAACACCGTGGCAGTGATGTTGTAGTTAGAGTCTCAGCTTTTGACTTGCAGGGAGCATTTTACATGTGTTCACCTCAAAATTTGGACACTTGACCATGTTTAACATAGACATCCATCATCATACTAGTATAAAAACAACAGAAAATCACAAAAAGTATGATATCTTCCATTTAACAGCCTTACAATCCATAACATGAAATCATATTAAAACAAAAATCTTGAAAAAGAGTGGAACAATCTCATGGCTCACTATAATCCCATCTTCACTAGACCTCACTAGATGTCAGCAAACAACTATTTGCTATGTAAAGATATAGTGGAGTAATGGCGGCCTGAGCAGTGAATAAAGTCTCTGTGTGTTGTTATCTGAGCTTCTCTGTCCTTTGTTTTGGTAGCTGCACCAGCTGCACGTGCATGTGTGTCTGTTTCCAAGATGGCGGCCGCGTCACAATCTTAAAATATGTTTCTGAAAACATTTGAGGTGAGGAACAAGCAACACACTACAGAATCTCGGTCCTCGGTTGATCAGCACTGCCTAGCTTGACATTTTGATCTAAATTTCGTGAGTTGTCCGCTTTCTTCTTTTTTCCCCCTCCAACTTTATTGAGTAAGCGACACACGCATTTGCTTTGGTCTGAGATGTTGGTGCTAATAATGCAACATGTAGTGACTGAATGTTGTGTATTGCAACTTTAACAATAGTTCAATTCAATAATTAATTGAACACATTCACATTCAGATCTTGTTGTGTTGGACATGTTCTGTCCAAGATGCTAAAAAACTTGCACCTTTTGAAAGACAAAGATCTAGCAATAAGAAGATTACAACAATTCAAAAACAGATAGTTAAGTATTTACAGTTATTTCTGACAGTACAGGGTAATGCATATATTCAATATTTAAAGTTCAGTAAGTTCAGTAACCTGTAAAGACTGTGTCAGTTTTATCCACATAGTCATTCAGAAAGGTCTGGACTGGCTCCCATATAGTTTGAATTTATGACTTTGGTCTTTGTGCAAAATATGCAAGGTTTTTGAGTTTCTGGTCATTTTTCAGCCAAGGGAGTAATGCAGCTACTCCCTCTTGTAGTACAGCACTAAATTGATTTCCTTGTCTTGGTCATTATTGGACTACAGAAGAGGAAATGGCCCCTACCGGTAATTAAAAAGTGATTTTTTTTTTACAGGAATCTTCTGCCTCATTAAAATCTCACGGGGCAGGTAAGAGGGGGGTATTATCTACTGAAAGGACAGCCAGGTAGTTCACACCATCCCACTGAAATGCTGAACACAAATTCAAGCTTCCACAATAGAGGAAGCAAGTCCCTTTTCTCACAGTATCATTTATGCAATGAATGATATCTAGTAATTGGTGTGAACATCTTGGTTCACATTGTGTTTTCTGCAGGAAGCGAGAGCAGCAGAGCTCCCCATTGAATTTTTTTTTCTTCCCAAGCTTTCCGCAGGCAGGATGTAAAGAACTCTTGTGAAGAGGTTAAGCCATTGTTAATTCCACAATGCTTAATCATTCTCCTAAAATAACAGGGAAACAGCCAGCCTGAAACAGTAGCCAATGGAAAGATTAACTGGATTAGTACCAGATGATGCGGTCGAGCAGTGATTGCTGTGGGTCTGAATGAGCCTCGATGTAGGAAGTCGGTTTTAGATCTGTGTTTGTTAAAATGCAAATCTCTCCCTATCTTAGAACATGGATGTAAACAATGTCAGTCACAGCATGACAAATACATTTTACATCCATAAAACATGCCAATTTCTGATTATTTATGAGTGGATTTGATTCACTAATCAGATACTTTCCATGGATACAACTCCTCAGGAAGGCTTCAGCTTTCTACTTTATTCTTTCAGCTTAGTGCCCATCCTTGATTGAGGAGATGGAGTCCAAATAATAGATTCTGTGGGGATATGGCTGGATTTTTTTGAAGCATAGTGTAAATCTTTGGATAGGAAAGCCACTGTGGGCTTGTTATGGGTGCCCCTTATGAATAATTGTGGAGGTCCTGCAGCCTTAATAACCTCACTAACTCAGTATCCTCTCTTCCTGTCTGTCAGTTTGGTCATCTCCATACAGAGGAACACAAAGCGACTATACCCCAGGGTTTCCATGAATAGGGATGTTTATAACAGCGTGGTACGATTTGTCACTCCTTAGTGCAACCTGTGTCCTGCAGGAAGCCAAATAATGATTTTAACTGCCCGTCTAAAAGATTGATCTCCTTAATCCTCCCCACCTTTCTTCCCACTGAAAGGTGCAGACTAATTTACGACAGGGCTGACGATGGGCATGCTACGCCTGTGAATGAATGATCTGGCCTCTAGCAAAAAGAGGTAATTTCCTCTTAATGTAGTGCCGTAAACATTTATCATCACGCTGAGCTGACAGCACATCGACACAGCGAGGATGCTGCAAGTGCTCACTTTAATCTGTGGAGATTTTTACCTCTGATTAGTGATGCGGTCTGTAATCACCACACCCACCATGCTTGGTTAATTTTACCACCACCTGGAACAGTAAATGTTGGTTTGGGAGGCACTATATATAAATATAAATCCATAGGCAGTTCAAAGGGACAACTTCAGATATACTTCAGTTACTGCCACAAGGGTATTGAGGAAATATTAAAGTTTGCTGTTTGATGTCATGACAGAAGGAAAGACAAGCAGGAACCAAATAATTGAATGAGGCTTGAAGCGAGGTTATCAAATTACATAATGTAATTATGTTGACAACCTTGCTTGTGTTGACACTGTGGGATGTGTAATATTCCAGTGATATGGGAAAGCTAGGACCGTTCATAAAGCTCAGGGATAAATAATGTAGATTCACATTAACTTGCTCATGCAGAGAGAGACGCATTTGCACATGAATATGTAATGTACTGAAACAAAGAAAACACTTAAAACAATTGTACACAAGCAGAGTAAGTAAGAAAGAGACAAAGCAATGAGAAAAGGAGGAGAGGTTGGTCATTTATGCACTGAAAAGCTATAATTGTAGATCTGCTGCAACACAACAAATATCAGGTATTACATAAGTTATACCCCCAAGTTGCTAACTCTTATAGGCTAATGATTAATCATGCATGCATTTCTTTACCCTATCCCATTAAGGTGTTGTATAAATAATTATTTTTGGCTACAGGGGAAGAAAAACTCCAAACCACAGGCATTATATGCTAACATGCTAGCAAACAATTGCCTACCTACACATCCAAAAGACAAAGAACAACATTCAATTGGAGTTGTGTTGCTCCTTTTAGCTCTATTTTGGTCTCCTAAAACTCACAAGAAAGATGTTCCACATTGTTCATCAGCTAGTCGCTAACTTATGAGGCTTTTTTTTTCTTTCTAGTGTTGTCCATAACATGAATACTGTTGCTAGGCAACTAACAAAATGGACCCCATATTAACTTTGTCTGTCGTTTGGTGCTGGGCAGGTAGGTTGCATAAAGCTGGTTTGCAAAAAAGACCCGCATGCCTGCTGCTGGAAACATTGTTAATGAGAGTGCTGAAGCGGAGACAAACAGAATATACAACAAAACAACTACAATGAGCTAAAAGAGGCTAAATGTGGCAAAATTAGCCACAGGGTGTTAAAAGACACTTTTATAGGTTGAAATTTCACATTTGGTGGCGTTTTTTGAACTGTACTTCACAGAGTTCACCTGTCAAAGAAACAGTGCTGTTTCATCATTTTCCCTTAGATTTTTGTCTTTTTTTTAGTCTCTCATGGTGCTTGTTTGCTTGAACATTGTGGCAATGTTGCTATAAATGCATCAGTTGAATCCTCCCAACCAGACTGACCAGAAACAGAGCATCAAAGACAAAGTCTTTAATGAACATGGTACTAACAAAGACTGAGAGAGAGTCGCAAACTGAAATTGACATATGGAAATGTCACAGACTTTTTACCTTGAAATTAGAGGTGCATGAATCAAACATACTGCTTTGGTATCAGAGCCAATATTGACCTTATTAAAAGGATCTGGTATTGACCAGACATTAAATTTACCCCCTTGTGCTGTTTAAAATTCAGTGCTATTCTATTAAGCTTATGAGACAAAATATGCAAAGAAACTGTTTAAAAAAGAATTTATGTGTAGCTTTATATTAACTTACATATTAAAGGATGATCACATCAGTGAGGTAAAATTATTTTAAACTGGAAGAAAAACAAGCATTGGTATTGGAAAAAAAGAAAGTGTGATCCATACATCTGTGCTTGAAATAATCCAACTGACAAATGTAAGTCCCGTGGCGTTGTTCAGCATCTCTGAAAATCCTCTGCAGGATTTTCTCCTCCCACTTTAAGGCCAAACGTTTATTGAATCGCAGTGATAGAGCCAGGAGGAGGCTTGCTTCCCTTGTGGTTGTTGACAAGTCTAAAGCATATTAAATCCAGTGTCACCAGAAGATCAATACCTACTGAAAGTGTTGACGCTCGTCCAACGGGGTGACATGGTGTAGGCGTGCATTTGCATTATACTGTGCTGGACTATCTATGCTAGTGTTAAAGTTCACTGCCTGAGATTCGGGTGGATCAATCTTTGTTCTGTCAATCACAATAAGGCTCAAATGAGCAATTTTAAACTGGAGTGCATTGGATGACCTGTCAGGAATGTAGAGTTATCATTATAATCTAAGCCTACATTCATTATCTCTTAGCAGGGATACCTGATGCAGTTGACATCTGCAATTAACTTGTCTTTCTTATAAAATAAAAAAAAAGAGAAAATGCTGTAACAGACTACTTGGCTTTGGTTTTGCAATTTCTATGAATCTAGTCTTTCCTCTAGAATGCCATAATGGATTTTAATGGATTGCCATTTGGCACAAAACCTTCAGGATCTTGAAGATCAAGGGCAAAAAAGCAACAAGTCATCAGGTAAAACACATTTTAATGTGATAAGTAGGACTACAAATGTAGACTGTCCACAATGTGCATCCTAATATGATTTATTCTCACATAGTCCTAATCAACATTTCATGTTAGAGAAACTACTAACAGTGAATAAATGCAGTATTTCTCCATTGGGGCCTATTTTACTCAACCAACAGCTAATAACCTCATTACAGTATATCTTATTGTGATTTTAGAGTGTACATTGGACCTTTCATCAGAGTATTGACACAGTTGACCTGTTAACGGACAGCCCGAGCGCTGTCCCTGAGGTCTGATAAGAAACACTCATTATCGCTCCAGAGCCATGTGTAAAAACCACAGAATCTGTAATTTGCAGAAGGTTTTTTTTTTGTTTTTTTTCCCCCCCTGTGCAACTCCCACAGCGAAATTAAGTGAGTGAAAGTGATACAGTCTGTGAGATCCCACAAATGTTATTTGACTTTAGTGTTCAGGATACGAAATACAGACTGGAGAGATAAGAACAACATGGATGATGGTGAGGTTATAGTGATAATGATGATGGGATAATAATTAAGATGATAATGATTATGAGGATGATGACCTTCATACACGTCTGTTTAATATGATAAATAACTTTTTCACAGTTTTTTTTTTATAGAGAATAAATATTGAAAAAGCCAAATCCATAATCAATTCTGTTGATTCAAGGAGTAATCATACAACAAATATTTGGCATTTTTCTTATTTTTAGAATTCCTTGGCTTGTGTTGTTACACTTTTATTGCTTATATTGTATTGTTTATATTTTTAAATCTGTTTTTCTATATATTTTTTTCCTTTTCTAAGTAATATAAGTTATACATTGATAGATAGATTTTCTTCTACTTTGCACCATTGAGTGGCACAAAGGGGAGACGCTTCACACCCACTCTCTTGTATAATGTTTACTTTACTTTACCTTACCTTACCTTACAGTGTTCATGTTGCGAGGATATCTCAATGGCAGGTGACATCTTTCATTTATGAATTTTCCACACTGACACAGATCTCATACATGAAACTAAATAAAATATTGTCATGTCAAGTAGTTGTATCTAGCATCAAACACCATCTGTTCACTGATGTGGTGAGATTTCCTTTTTACAGTAGATTGAACAATTCTTCATCCTTTGATGAGTTCGAATCAACTTTATATATTTATTGCAGTTGTTAATGAATGTACACTTAAAGAAACTACAGACAAACTGCATTCTGAAGAGGATTCTTGGTTTGATAAATTATTCTGACAGATGGCTGATATATTCCAGATTAATCATTCCTGCAAACTGTATTTTTCCCAGTTTCCCAGTGGTGGAGAGGTCTGTCAGCTCCTTAATCACTGAATAGTTTTAATTTATTGGTGAGCTGATTGGATCCTTAACTAGACCACCATCTAAATATGCTTTATTTATTGTTGCATTTTTGGAAAAAATAAACTGATGTAACAACCTGCAGCAGCTGACCGAGTTGGCCTTTGATTTAAGAGTGCTCTCAGACTTCTCTCAGACTTAGTAACTATTTTTAGCGCTAAAATGTTTTGTGTTCAGTCGGTTTCAGTCACTAACTCAGTCAGTTTGGAGCTACTTTTAGCCTTAGGATATTTTGTGATTGCAGCCCCAGATATCTAACCATGTCATTAAATAACAAGCATCTACAGCCATGCTAGCAGTTCTGTGAGGCTGCAATGTTTTTTTGTACAGAAAACCAAATTGTTGGAGAGCTGAAAGTTGAGACCCAGTTTAATAAAATAGTAGTTGCATGCTAACATGCTCATTTGGAAAATGTTTGCATGCTTTTGTTTAGCAGATATAATGATTTAGAGTGTTGGCATGCTAAAATTTTCTGATAGACTACTACACAACACAACTTAACCTGCAGTTGAGGCAATTGGAAATCCTTAGTTATACAGGTATTTGGTGATACACCAGAGAATTAGACAAAATGAAACTTTGATGTGATGCTGGATCAAAATTCAGAGATCATCTGTACGCTTGTACCAAATTTCATGGCAATCCATCCAACAGCAGTTGAGATGTTTCACTCTGAACCAGATATGTCTACCTCCTGGCAGAGGAAAAGTTAGGGCATCACTAGTCAGTAAAAATTTCATGACAGTCCATCCATTATTTATTACTACAGTCTGGATGAAAGTGGAAGACTGACTGACTGACTGACCAATCAATATTCCTCAAAATAGAGGGAAGTGAAAAAAAAAAAAAAGAAAAGAAAAATGATATCTGCTTAATTTAGCTCAGAACTAAACAGTATGTAAAGAGGTGGGTGGACAATGGGAGAGAAGACAGTACATCTAGTGTGTTTCAAATTCAGCAAACATGTAGAAGATGTCTAAAAATTGAAACACTTTTGTCACACATGGTGTTCACAAGGTTTTAGATGAAACAAGGTTTGATCAAGATTTCTTCACTTCACTGCCCTGTTCTTCCATTCTCGTTTGTTAGCCATGACGATAATGCACCGTCTGCAACAAACCATTGTAGATTAAATGAAGTAATTAAGGTAATTGCCAGAAATCTATGTTGCTATTAAGTTGCCATTCTGTAAGAGTAATCATTTGCATCTTATCCATTTAATTGATTGGCATGGTACATCACAAAGGCCCTGGAGCAGCCAATGATGTAACGTAAATATAATAACTGCCAATAATGTAATAATTGTTCTGTTCTTAATGTAATAATTGTTGATGATGTAATAACTTAACATAAATGTAATAAAATATCTGAACCAATGACATAATAACTTTTTATGCATAATGTAATAAGTTATCAGATTACTGACTCGTTATTACATCATAAGCTGTGTTTAAAAAACGTACTAACTTTAATAACGCATCTTTCATTTTTATAATGATAATAAAATAAAGTGTATGGTCTCCTTTTTAAAGCACTAAACATTCTCTTGATACTTTACTTTATTGATTAAATGGTGGTAAGGAGCTGGAGGTAAAACTCAATCTTAAATGAAACCACAATATAAAAAACAAGCATTATTTCCAACACTTGGCTCTTACACAGTGGTTTACAAAACACATAACAGTGCTCATTGGGATTTTTATTAATCAGTCGGTGAGAACTAAGTCTTCTATACAAGCTCTGAAGGACCAGGGTTGTGGTCTGCATTGTACATAATGTCATTGATATTATCAAATTGTTGTCATAGATAGCAAATGATTAGTCTACAGTTAGCTCAGTTAACTTTACTTAGAATGATCTCAGAGATTTATATATCTTCTTGCACTAAAGCATGAATTCCAACTGAATGAATTGTATTTACTAAATTAAATGAAATCACTAATTACCTTTCAACATGTGTGAGAGGGAAGACAGAAGCTTGAAAACAAAGGAAGAAAGTCTAATGTCAGAGTCAAATGACTGGATAACTTGTCCACCAACAGCCATTTAGTGGTCAATTATGGGGACTGCCAAAGAATGAACTATAGATATCATTTGCATTGGTTTTAGACTCTTTGTCCAGCTTGTCATGAGTGTATTCAAACAGCCAGGGATGTAGGAAAGAGAATAGGGCAAGAATTCTGATTTGGTAATACATTTTAATGTAACCTTTCAGGAGTCGGGTTTGGTAGATATATATAGAAAGAGAGACCGAGAGTGCTGAATAGCTGTAATAGTGTGGTTGAAACAATTTGTTTGAAACAGTGATTTAAATAAGTTTAATTAAATATTACATTTTTCATGAAAAGAAATGGCAGTCTGTGTATTCTATGACAAAGTACTTTCAAAGAGGTATAGCTTTCATATTGTATGACATAAGAGTAATTGTCTGTGTTTGCAAATGTGTGCTCATTTGGTACCAATTGTTTAAGGAGTAGAAGGCAGGGCTGGGGATAAGTGTGACTATCAAGTAGCACAAAAAATAGTCCTAGAGACAGAGAGTAGGTGTTTGAGAAGACAGGGAAGATGTACTACATGAGCTCCTGGATTTACATGTATTTTTGTCGTTGTAAATTGAGAAGACCAAAGTAAAAATTTACAGACAAGACCAAGGACAACAGGAGAGTCAAACTGGACAAGGGGAAAAACAAGTGAAAAGAAAATTCGCAGAAGTGTGACAAAAGGTAAAAGAGGATAGCAGGAGCTTGCTGCTATAGAGGAAAAAAGGAAAATCAACAAATAACAGATGAGAGAGAAAAGGGAGTTAGTAGGCCTACATGTAAGTAATAGAAGGAACTGCACCCTTGAAACCCATAAATTATAGTTGTTTGTTCAAGTGTTACAAATAGACTACCAAGAATAACTCAGATAAGCCATTTGAGCTGAGGTCAAACAGTGACATTTGGAATCAGCTGGAATCAGTGGCGGCTAACTGTGGCAGTTGGACGCTAGCAGTGGATGCTAACAGTAGCAGTTGGAAAACCAATGAGCCATTCAAAACTGCAGCCAACCCTCCCTCACCGCCCAGAGCAGAGAATGAGTGACGTCATCGACATACACCTACCCACCAGACATTAAAAATGACACAGGGAGAGGCACATTCAAACAGGAGCTTCTTAAGGGTCAGCCAGAAACCCTTTCTGCTGATCTTTTTTTAAAGTGGAGGAATTAGTAGTCTTGTCTTTTTCACTGACAGACCAAAAAACTGGCACAGGGCCATTATCGGCCATCACCCTTCAGCGGCAAAAAAAGGGCAACAATAGCACTGGCAGTTAAAAAACAGGGGGCCTGGAGGACTCTTACAGCATAATGACGACTGCCAATGTTTATAGATATGGCAAAGTCATGGTACAGGGGTATCTCAAGCCTTTCCAAGACCATTTCCAAGCACTTAAATCTCTGGCAGATAAAACACCTCTCTTATGGCACTCCAGTCTCATGTCGGTCTCTTGCATCCCAAATAAGGAGGAGCACTATAATGACACAGAGCAGACCCTGGCCCCCTCCACATCAGACCTCGTTTACAGACCTGAAAGAGCACTTCACCCAGTAAGAAGTAGAGCTGGTGCAACTCAGGGAAATTGTCTCGAATCAGACAGACAAAAACTCAGCACAGCTCTTACAATAACACCAAATGGAACAGATGAAAAAAAGAGCAAGAAAGCATACACACAACCCATCAAAAACAATTACTCAAAGACACAGAAATCCACAAGAAAGACCTGTTCACTCTGACAGAACAAGTGAGAGAGATACGGCAATAGCAAGAGAGCCAGAGGAAAAAGCTTGTTGCTTTGTCAGAACAGGTGAAAGAGCTAAACCATGTGAGAGTCACAGGAGAGCGCTCTTTGCTCTAAAAGAACTTCTGGGAGATCTGCAGCTGGAGAGAGAGAGAGCCACAAGATTCAACTTGTTACTCTGACAGAGGAGCTCAAGGAGGAGTCTGAGCCGCTGAGGACTAACCCCGGTCAACACACAGCAGTGAGCCCCTCCCAGAACACCCAGTAGGATGATACACTCTCTCAATTAGAGCAGCCAGAGCTCAGCAGCCACACCACACACTCAGACAGTCCCGTGCAGACCAGATAGTCTCACTGCAAGAGCAGATATTGTGGTACTGACGGATTCAAATGGGAAATTCACTGATTGGAACAAGGTGGAACAAGGTGACTTCCAAGCCACATCCTAATCCATACAGGTGAGGGCACAACAGGAGAGAGTGGCCCGGTCTCTTAGAGCTGTCACTGAGAAGGCATGTCGCACCTTCCCTTACTCTAGTGATGTCCACTCTGTTACCCACCTACACACAATATAGAAAGTGAATGTTAGCATCTCCAGAGTCTGTGAACTATGGTCAAATGTTCATGTTTTCCACTGCCCCTCTCTCATTGTACAAGATCTCTATTATCATGTACACCTCTTCAAGGAAGCGTTTCCACTCCTCATTAAAGTCCCTTTCAAACTGGACAAAAACCCCACTAACGCCTGGCTTTTGTCTTCAGTGGGAAAGGGTACAATCAACATTCATTCAAGGGTCAAATGATGCGGCATAGTCACAGATATTTATCAGCTCCAGCTCCGATCGGCGGTGATAGAAACATGACACTTGGATGGACACAGATTTTTGCCCCTTTTCGTGCTGCTCTTTCATCTGTTTCTATAAAAACAGCGTCTCACTGCTGCTCACTTACCAAAACCACTTCAGCAGACAGCATAGGAGCGGTAGGGTCCATAGGTTGAGGGCTCTGTCTGTGCTTATATAACCCTTATATATAACTAGAGTTACAAAATTGTAAACTTTGTTCTATCTCACATTCAACATAACAGTTTTGCCTCCCTAGGTGTCCCCATTGGGTAGAGGACGAAATGTTTGAATAGTTTTCAATCTAAATGAACATTCATCAGCCTTTCCTATTGTACCCATAGAGTCCAGTAGCCTGTGTTAAATAGAATGAATGTTACAATATTGTAACCCTAGTTCTATAAGCACAAGTGGAGCCCTCTACCTATGGACCCTGCCGCTCCTACATGTTCACTGAAGTGGTTACGGGATGAGTGGTGCAACGAGACACTGGCAGAGAGTATTATCCATTGAGTCCAGTAGAGAGCTCTGGCTGTGTTTTTAGAACTAGGGTTACAATATTGTTACCTTTGTTCTCAGCCCCGTAAGCTGTACAGAATAAAGAAGTGATACAGAAAAGCCTGGAGCAGTACCAGGAAGCAATAGTCAGTGAAGAAATCCAGTCTCTTCTAGACTCCTACTTCGGCCTCAAAACTACCCTCAAAATACAGAAGGCATAGAGCTGTGTCTGATAAACATTAACCACATATTTGATTAGTTGGCCTCAGTATAAAACTTAAAATTTAAAACAAAACAACCAAAGAAAATTAAAGGTGGTTTAATTCAGACTGCAAAGCCATTAGGAAGACATTAATAAAAGTCTCAAACCAAAAACACAGGAATCCAGATAACCAGGAGCTCCAAATTAGTTACTGTGAGACTCTAAACCAATGTAAAAACACACTTAGAGCAAAAAATAGTAATATCTACAAAACTAATTACGATTAAGTGAAGAGTCTCTCAGGTCCAATAAATTATGGGGAAATTGGAATTTATTTACCAAAGAACGTTACAGTCTGTTCAAAATGGAGATATATGGAAAAATCATTTTGAAGATATACATACTAAATACTATAGATAACCTCCAAAGGATCAAGCTCAAGAGAAAACTGAAAAATCTTGAATAAGAACTATCAGGCCGCACTGGATTGTCTTACCACAGGATTAGACCTGGAAGACAAACTGGAGGTTATGCAGCCCAAGAGGGCATGCAGACCTGATGGCATCTTAAATGAGATGTTAAAATATACAGAAAATGCAAATTGGCCATCCTAAAGATATTCAACTCGGTATAAAGTGTGGCTCATTCCCCTGAAAGCTGGAGTGAAGGGCCGATCACACCCATCTTCGAGAATAGAGACAAATTTGATCCCAACAACGACAGAGGCAAATGTGTAACATGAGTAACACGAGGGGGTTATTTGGCAGTATGCTAAATCCAAGGATTATAAACTTCATTACTGTGCACAATGTCTTAAGCAAAAGTCAGATTGGATTCCCTCCAAGTTATAGAAAAGCTGACCACATTTCCACTGTACACACACTAATTGATAAATATGTAAATCACAATAAAGACACAATTCTGGCATGCTTTCTTGATTTCCAAAAACCTTTTGATTCAGTCTGACATGAGGGATTACTTTTTAAACTAATGAAAAGTGGTAAAGGGGGGAAGTCTTTTGATGTAATTAAATCAATATATGACGCGATGGCCCCTAGGCTTCAAGACCAATTTTCTGTTTGGTTTGGTTGCTGGGATCTGGGGAGTGGCTCATTTATAGTAATGGCTGACACCTGGGTTGGTGTGACTACTCTCATATACAGACTGGTGACGAATCAAAGGAAAAACTGGCAAAGGTCTGAATGTTTGACCCCTACAGTGAGGGGATCTGGTGGCTCTGTTATGCTGTGGGTTGCATAACAGGATCCCCTCACTGTAGGGGTCAAGCATTCAGGCCTGTACCGGTTTTTCCTTTGACTTGCCACCCATCTGTATATAGCTGCCTGAGCAGAAAGTCTCTCTCTCCTCTGTAGGTTATTTGGTTTGGTTGAACTTTGGTTGATTGATTTTTGTTTTCACACATCCTCACACTATACTGATGAACTAACTGCTTACTTAATTTAGTGTTTTAAATAAATTTATTGTACTTTAAAGAGTCATTTGTGTTACGTAACAGTAGAGCAGAGGAAAGAGACTGAGATAGCGATGTAACTCACCTCTGCTCTGGTATTTGACATGTTTTTTAAAAATATTTGTATGAAATAATTGTTCGTAAAACCTCACTATCTGTGCTTTGCTGAATAACATATTTATGTTCGGACACCCCCCTAGTGTGTGTGTGTGTATATGTACATATATATATAAATATATAAAATTCTATTATGTGATATTGTTTTTTCACATTATTTTTGTTAATTTCATTCTTTAACATTGTCTTTCATAATTGTAATTGTGCTTTGGCACACATGTCAAATGTCATGCCAATAAAGCCTTTTGAATTGAACTGATATTACTTTTTTTTATTTACTCAGCTAATAATGTAATAACCAGCCAATAATGTCATGACTTATTACATTATGTGCAAAAAAAAAGTGATTACGAATTTGGTTCAGAAACTGTATTACATTATTGGCCAGTTATTATATTATTGACTTTTACTACATCATTAAGAATGGAAAAAATATTACGTTAATGGCAGTTATTACAATAACAGTAGTTATTACATTATCAGCTGCTGCAGGCCCTCTCATCCTATCTCCCCATTGATCAGTTTCTTTCTCATCACTTTAAACAGCACATCATCAGAATAATGTTTCATTAAAGACAGATGCATTTTTCAAACAGTGAGCTTGCTGCTTTGTGTATTCATCCTACCGAAGTAGTTTCAACAGTGATTAATGATAAAACTGGATTCACCATCCAGTCAATTCAAAGCTGTAGATAACTATGTTATTCAATGTCATTTTACTCTGCAGACTATCAAAGAAAAACACTCAACACTGAAGCTTTTCTCCCCTTTGTGTCCTGTATGAAGGGCTCACTCCTGCTTATCTCCTGCTGGATCTTATCTGGATCTCTCAATGGTTCTGGTCCAGTCATGCTTCTTTTATCTCTGAAGAAAAAGACTATCTGAAAGTAGAAAAGCAAAAGCACTTTGTTCTATTGTTGTCAGCCTCGAAAATGTCAGACGTTTGGGTGCAGCATCAGTGACTTTTTACTATTTATGGTCCAGATAAATAAGTTGCTCATGGAACCAGTTGTTACTCTGTCACTTTCTGACAACAATACATAAATAGCCACAAGCAAATGTTTTGCTTTTGTTCCAGTTTCATTACAATGTCCATATTAAATATCTGGCTCTACACCATCCTGCCTTCAGTTCTGTTAGATTGCTGTTTTACATTTAAAGGAATACCCCATTGAAAATCAGTCATGCCAAAAAAGTGTCAAAATATGTAGACAGTGTTCAAACCACTCAGCATAATCCATTTCTCTCCCACTGAGTTGTATTCTCCTACTTCTATACCAAACTATTGCCTTTTCATAGCTCTGAAGCTCTACCAGGAGTAGCTACCTGTATAGTGTTTTACTGTCAAAGTGAGGACTGTTTGGGACATGTGCCATTTTTTCTCCAAACAGTTCCAGAAACAATGGAGCCACAGGGACTAAAAGCCACCTTTTGCATATTCCCTTTTGGATTTCTACAGTATCACATCTGAAGAACTGTGAGGATGAGGCAAATTATTACAATTACTAACTTGAAAAACATATTTGAGACAATATTTTCACTCACGAGGCAACATTACTGTTCTGCAACTGGGATGTCTGAATAGATGTATGAATGGATGCACTTTTTCAGGACCAGGAACTAAATTAGACCCGGCATCAAAATCCAGTTAAGTTATTCTTGAATTCCTAAAATGGTTACTGGGCCGCCGGGAAGGTTCCTGTGGAGGAAACAGGCTAAAGGCATCATTATGATCCAACCAAAGTGTAGAAAGAAACTGACTAGCATCTCTACTTCACACCATAATTGGTCAGGTGTGTGGGTCACCACTGGAATCTTCAGTAGTGTAGATTTTCAGTGTAATATTTCTTTGAACCAAAAACCTACCCTGACTTGTATGATTGAGCTAGTGTTCTAAGGTTTTTCACCAAAAATATAGTCAGATATCTCACTTATTTTTGACAACACCTTAATGCCTATCAGACCACAATGCTTTAGCAGATGCCTCCAGCCCTGTTTTGTCGACCTTGATGCTTTTCATGCTGCCACCTGAGGAGTAAAAAGAAAACCTTCATTTGAACCACTTGGCCAAGTCCCAAGCTTGATGAATCCCATCTCTATAGATTTCTAAATCAATGTGTTTCTGTCAGGTGGTACAGTTTGGGCGTTTCGCTGCTCTGCGAGCGTGAAAGCACCCCTGTGCTTAGCCAACTCGGCTCCCTAACACCGTCCAATCACAGTCCAGCCAAGAGGAACCAGAGCAAAGTGGATGTCAGCATGCGTCTGTTATGATGGATGGGTCTTACTAGAGAGATGATGGATGACCAGGGTGGCCATATTTGTTTCATATCATGCAGAATGAGTTACTATGGCAATACTGCTGCTCCAGTGACCTCTGGTTGACCTGTGTCAAAAAGAGAAGCCAGCCATGACTGGCTGCTTGCTGGATGACAGATCCGGCCAGGCAGTCAAGAAATATGCTCATGTTTGACTGAGGAAAGATTATTATGAAAGTATTAAAAATTAGTTTATTTTCTTGTTTTTCTAGGGCTTCTAAAGCTACACCCACTTGTAATTGATGGCGGACTAATGTTTGTTTTCTTCTTCTCAGCGCAAAATTCCAATAAGTTGTGCTAATTAAACACAGAGGAAGTAATTAAAAAGTCCCACTATCTGCTGTGGGCAGACTGCGTGTCTCACTAAGACGTGCGATAAATATGGAGGAAGAGACTTTTATTTCAGTTTCAAAGTCTTTTTGAGAGCCCTGTCACAATAAAATTGCAGTCCTACAACAATCTTGACAAATTAACATTGAATACATTGAACAATGTGACATAAATAGTGGCTAAGAACCTAATTTATAATATTTTTTTTACATTATGAAATTAGAGAATATGAATAAAACATACATTTAAGCATCCGAACTACATTAATTTCCCTTTTATTTTACACTTTAAAGCTCAACTGCTCACAACTCCTTCCCCTTTAAAACAGTTCATTAAGAGAGTGTTTCATCTGACAAAACATAAAAACCCCCATCTACACCTCAGCCAGCTTTCACAATCAGCTTGCAGATGCTGTGATTTTCATTCCAACATAGTGGTTTTTTGTCTCTTTGCTGAGGAAATGGTCTATTTAAGGCTTTTTGTCCAGTTAGGATTTATTAATTTATCTTTTAATTTATTATCATTGTGTATTGTCCATTAAATACTGAAAAATAGAATCTGCACACTAGATACTGCTCCCAGAAACATGTATTGGTATATACCACCAAGTATGTTTTGAGCATCAAGCTCTTCTTTAGACAAATAAATCAGACAGAGATACACCTTCAAATAGCTATTAGGCCAGGTCACCTGACAGGTCAGCTGGTTCTAATAAGGTCCCTTCAGTTGGATACAATAAATAAATACATATATACATACTGTATATACATATTAGATCATCACATAAAATATGAAACTTCACATGCTAATATACTCAGCACATGGTAAACATAGTAACTGTGTGACTGCATATATCAACATAATGCATATTAACAATGCACAATGAAGTGCCTAGAAAATCAACCATGTATACACACAAGATATGAACAAAAGCCCATAGTACACTTCAGAAAGATACATTTGTCTATTGGGTTAAAGAACTTGTACAGTGCGTGGAGCTAAATCACAACAACTTGACGATCACGTCATGCAATAACAAGAAGAAAAGCATAACCTAATCTGAGAGAGGTGCTTTTGTGAAATGCAAAGCCATTGGGCTTCTGATATCATGGTTTCAAATGTTGGATCTATGCTCAGAAATTCTTGTTTTAAGTGGTCTGGTAGATTTTCCGATGTAGGCCAGGCCAGATGGGCATTTGAGCATATAGGTCACATTATTGGTGTTGCATGTTATCGCTCCCTTCGTGTTGAAAGGTTTTCCTGTTCCTGGGTGATTACAAATAGCGGTGTGTGTTTGTGTGTGTGTGTGTGTGTGTGAAATTGCACTGTGGATAGTTACCACATCTGTTATTGCCATGAGCTATCATTTTTTAGTCTGTAAAAAACGGGGCTGGGTCAGTAGTGGAAGGTCAGCTCTCATCAGCAGGTTTCTCAGATTGGGTGGTCTCTTGTAGACAATACAAGGTTGTGCGGTTAAACATTTGTTGAGTGCTGGGCCACTGTTTTCGAAAAATAGATTGAAATTCCCTGCCAAGGGGTGAATACTAGATTATACAATTGATCCTTGACTCATATGATCTGGATCTGGTCTGGTTAAGATATTCTTCTTACAATACATTTTCAAAGTGGCTATGTGCCTCTGCTACCCATTCATGTTTATATTGTCTTTGTTGAAACCTTTCTCTATGTCAGAAGCCTGGGCTTGGAAATCTTCATTGGAGCTGCAGATGCAGCAAATTTGACTAAATTGGGATATAGTCAGACTTCTCTTGAGTGGAATGGGATGGAAGGATTGTCCATGTAGCACAGAGTTTCTGTGAGTGCTTTTATGGTATAGGTTAGAACAAAGTCTGTTTGAGTCACTATAAAAAAGGATGGTCTAAGAAGTTCATCTTGTGCTCATCATAGTTAGTAATGAATTTCAGATGGCGACTGTTGGTGTTAATGAAGTTACAGAACTCGGTTTCACATGCTTTCCGAATAAAGAATATATAATCAGTGTACCTCTTCCAGTTCGAAATGAAAGGTAGGTATGGGTTGCGTTTGTGACTGAAGATGATTTCATGTTCATAGAAACCACTGGGAGCCATGTATGTCCCCATGCTTGTGCATGACACCTGGAGGTAGAAAAGAGAACCAAACAGGAAAAAATTGAGTACTGGGGGGATGCTGCATGTAGCCCCCTCCCTCCACCCCCAAGGGGTACATTTAGTAATCAACAAATGCTGAAATGTTCTCTGTCAGAGACCCAATAGCTGCTACAATTGACCTGCCTGGGGGTACACCTGTGTAAGTTTAGTGGATCTTTGGGAAGGTATACAAAATGGGTGTAACAGGGCAATCTACCGCCATAAAAGTATGTTCTGCTATGTGATTTATCCCATTTCCAGGAACAGATCTAATTTGTTCCTGATCCGCTCTCCAGTGTGGGGTTATGGCTTAATTTTCTATAGAAAGTGGTATTGCTTAGTTGTCTGTGAATTTCACTATCGTATGCTGCACAGTCAATGATGGTGATAGCTCCACCTTTATCTGCACTCTGGATAACCACTGACTTGTCCTTTTTAATAGAGTTCAATTCCATCCTCTGATCTTTGGTTAAGTTGTTAGGCACCTTGTATCCCCTCTTTTTGCCGAGGAGGAGGGAGACATCCTTATCCACTAGTCTGCAGTATGTGTCCATTGATGCATTTCTATTTTTAGAGGGGGATAAAGATGCTTTTACCTCTAAAAGGAGTGTGTGGTGCAGCAGAAAGTCTTGGGTCAGGGCTTATTTCATCCAACTATTAAGCAACCACTTGTGAGTCCACTGGGGCCTCAGTACCTTGAATGACAACAATAGTAGAGTTGGAAGAAAGCCTATCATTGCCACTAAAAACTCTTTTAACTTCAAAGTCTGAAACAAATATGGAAAATAAGTGTCAAACAATGGTTTACAAGACAAGTTGATCACATTCAGTACCTGTTCTGTTTCTTATGAGTCTGGTGTGGCTCCCTTGCAAGGGGAGCCCTTCGCCCTCCTGCATTTTTCTTCCCTTGGTTAATGATGAATGGGGTCCATCTCTTTGCCCTATGTCCAAAAAAGAGTCACTTGTGTAAGAAGTGGCACTGGATTTTGAGTCATATTCCAAGTCGGTGGCCAACTGATAATATGTGCAGTTGTGGTTAGTAGGTTTTTGGTTCCATACCTGAGCCTTACTTTTCATGGTGTCAGATCTGCATTTTTTCCAAAGAATCAGGTTTCTCCATTGGTAAACTCTCCCGCTATCATAGTCTGCAGCATCTCTCTCAAACTTTTTTTTGGAAGCAGTGATTTCCTCTACCAGTTCATTTTTATGTTCACATTCATCAAGGAGCTGTTTCAATAGGCCCGGATCTGTTAGCTCACTAGATAGTTCTTGTTTGACTTGTGATATCTCTTTGCGTACTCTCATGACATTGGTGGACACTTTCTGGAATGTTAAAGCCATCAAATCAAATCAGTATTTGTTGAGTATCTCACACCAGCGATCACAGAATGTGTCATTGTCCTTACCAATGATTGGACATTTGATGATCCTTAGACCACTTGGAATTCCTTAAACTCACAGGTAGTCACTGAGCGTCACAGCATGTAGAAACAACCGTGTTTCTCTCCTGTAATTTCTCCAAAGTTCTGGTGGAAACTCCAGTGTTTACTTCCATAGCACTGCTGTAGAGTGAATCTTTCAGAATAATGCATGAGCAGTCTTCTCGAGTCAACTCAAAAGTGTTAGGGGCGTTCAGTTCAATTGTTGTGGGGTAAGCTGTATGAGTTGATGTATGCACATCCAAACTTGGTGGTACATACCAATGAATGTTTATGGGAGCATTATCTAGTTTGCAGACTCTGTTTTTCAGTCCAGCAGCTAGTATTTATCATTTGGATGTGCTTGCTTTTGTAAACTTTTTTTTATTGTCCCTTCAATCCCTGAAGTGACAGAAGAACTATGGGTCTTTACTCTTAAACTGACTGATGTGACATTGATGTACATTCTGATTATTTGCCCCTTCTTATTAAAAATCATAATATTAATAAGTTCTTGGTGACTAAATGTTCAACTCTAAAATGGTGCAGGTAGGTGTAAAATATACAGCCATAGTCATTCATCCATTTGAAAGACCTTTAACATTTTATTAACATCATAGAAACACTTTTTCTTATATCTTTTTTTTTTATTCCACTACTTTTTTTAACTCACATCTCTGCAGCTGTGACCCATATTCAACATTTTCATTTAAACGACCCTGGGGATCAATGAATGAAGATGAACTTCGTTTCATATTAGAGAGACTTATAAAGAAGACAAGTGTATTTAATCTCCTCTTTACACACTTGGGGAGTTTTGTTAGCTTCTACAGCTGTGCCACATTTAAAGTTTACAAAATGATGCCCGAAGCAGAAGGAACCAGATGATGCACCATGAAACAAACAATAAGACTTTTGTCTTTTGGTTGAGTGTTGTGTTTTTGTTTCACTGGACACATAAATGATTGTTCCTATAATCAGGGCTCAGATGGTTCCTCTTTGTAATTTTTGTGTTTTCTTTAACCTGCTTGGAGCACAAGATTTATAGTGTTTACTGCATCTGGAAATTCATACAATATTAGAAAAGTTGGCATTGCAGAAATATATAATAAAGCCCTATTTGGCTTTAGACAAGTGTCATTGTATAATTAATGAATTGCCCTCCAACCCCTGTGTTTTGTTGAAAGAATTTACAAGATAAATTTGTAAGATAATGAAATTTACTGCCCTGAAAATATTTGTTACTTCTTGGTTTACCGAAATGAACTTGAAGTTTGTCTTTCCTCCACAGATTCCACTGTTGTTGCCAAGAGGATAATATGAAGGAATATGCCAAGAGATGAATACAAAAATGAATGCACAAGAAAGTTGTGGGAAAAACAACTACTTTAATGAGATTTCACACATGGTTAGTGTTACCTGACGACATTTATCCTCAAACTGTGAGAAGTCATAATGGAATCTTTACTTAAATTACAGTCGAGATTTTCTGAAGATGAAAATAATATATACCAACAATGAAACTGACTGCAATAACCAGATATCACTTCGTGTCTCACGGGTAATAACATGGTTTAACTTTTCATTCAATCATCAAACTTTCTGGTGTTGACACCCTTCATTCAGTGTTCAGATAAGAGAACTTTTAAGAACGATCTGCATTTACTATTTGACATCATCCACAGCTGCTTTTCATGTTGCAGTTCATTTTCTAACAGACTGACTCCATTGTTTCCACAGTGAACTCCGCTATGTCAACACAAAGACGTTGCCCTCCAGCAATGTGAGCGGGGCGCAACCTTGAAATACAAATAAAGAATCTTTAAAACCTTGCTCCCACTGTGTCCAGGTTAGACAGATGTAGTGTGCGTGTGTGCATGTGTGTCTAATTACATAGTACCCTTTGAGAACCACCTTGAGTTTTTGACCTTTAAAGTGAAGTGAGATCAGTTTTGACAGAATGAGGATACAGTATGTTAAGATTACAGTTAAACGGTTACAGTTGAAGGAATATTTATCACAAAAGGAAAAGTATTTTTCTCTCCAATGTCAGTCTAACTTTGGGTGTCTGTATGACCAAAAAAATTCTGTAATTCAATCTCAGTCTTCACCCCAACAACTGCAGCTCATTGGTCCACAAATTTGCATAAAAATTCCCAAAGAAGAAGAAAAGAAGACACCTGGATAATTCTGTGGAGGTTGTCTGAATACGGAAAGATGAGGTCTGTTCTTGTGAGACATCCAGTAGTCAGTACTAAATTAGGTGGTTGTAGTTTAGTTTAGTGTAGTCAGTGTAGTTCAGGTTTAAACAGAAAGTTAAAGATATGCTATGCAGGATTTGTTGGTTGGTGTTTGTAAACACACAGCATTCATATTTGGTCCCTCCGCTGGCCACAGGAAGTGAGAAAGACAGGGGGAGAGAGTGAGCGGTGGTGGTCGATTGAGCTAGTGAGTGAATGAAGAGAGCGAGCAGCACTGGTGAGAACAAAAGGAATGAATCCGATAAATAAAACATTATTTTCTGATTGTTTCATGGTGGTTATGTTCAAAGGCACAAATAAACACACCAACACCTCTACGCAACCCTGCCAGAAAGGTGCCACATTGCTGGATTTTGTTTGAATGCAAAGCTTCGTCCTGTACGCTGTGGCCTCTCTCCTTTTGCATGTGCGTAGCTCAGCCCCGTCCTCGGTCAGTTAGACGCACAGACCTGCAGCTCTTTCTACATCTGTGACAGAGAGCACAGCGGAGCAGAGGAAAGAGACGGAGACAGAGATGTAACCTGGTCACTATGCTACATGTCCTGACCTCATACCCTGCATGCTGTTATTGGCTGAGGGCGACACATCCACTGCCCAAAGGTTGACAGCCAGAAATATCCTGAATGCAGAAAAATAATGAGGAAAATACAGGCAGAAGGCAGAGTATCTGGAGATAAATGCATCGCCACACACATCTAAGTGGGTCATAAGTGATGACTGAGAGTGACTACTTTTGCATGAGTCTATACATGGTCTTTTAGGAAAATCCTGCATAGTATACCCTTTAAAAAGATTTAAGAATCAAAGGATATCAGCAGCTAAATATGAATGTTGTATAAAATGATCTGGGTTTTGAAATGGGCACATAGACTAATACAGACATTCATCTGAAGCTTAATTTGGACAAAAATACACAGAAGAAACTGAAAATCTGTGGGGATAACCAATGGCAACAGTTGATGGACCAGAAACAGCCAATTTAGCTACAACTGTGATCTCGGGGTATTCAGTGCCTCCTAACAGAACATTCACAAAATCATTTGTGTTCTTACAAGATTGCGGTCTTGCTCTGTTATTGTGAAAATCCATGCTGATGTGAAGTATGAGATGCAGTTGACTTTTTACATATTTAACCAAAGCTACAACTCATGGCACGCAGGATGAGAACCCGTTTCACAAAACTGCATTGACACTGCTTAGATGCAGATCAATCATCATGCTTCACAAATGATTTTTACTTACGTTTGTGAGCAATACAGGGCTCTCACGTGCTCACGAATGGCTCAAAAGCATAGGTGTTTGTTTAGATTAATAAAACATGTCTAGATGAAAGGGAGAGAAAATGATCTCATAAGCAAATCGCAGGTCACATGTTGCAAATTTGGTGAAACGGACACCTGGTCTCCATTGTAAAAGCCCTTCCTTTGCTTTTTGGGAATACAGTTTCCAACACAACAGGCATATTTTCTCAAAAATATGTATTTAGCAAAGTAAAAATAGCAATCTGTAGAGGACAGGGGTTGGATGGGCAGCGCAGGGTTAAATTTAGTAATGTAGTGATGACGATAAATATTAAGGGTCAGTGTTAAGGGAATAAATGCAGTCAGTGAAGGTCCTAACATGTATACTCATGCAAATGTACGTCTGTGTTCATTTGTGTTAAGAGCAGGGTGGTAGTGTACAATGACAAGATAAATGCTGACTTCCCTGACAGGCCTTCAGAAAGTAAGCTGAGCTGCTGATGCTCTGAACAGACCAAATACTCACACTGCTGCATCATTATTCATCCCCAGGACTGTGTTGAGAAGAAGCTGTGTATCTAATGACGGGCTCTCAGGACATCGAATTATCTACAAGAACGACAAGACTGTAAATGAGTGTGTGCCTGTGTACCTGTGTCGGCATTCTGTATTCAAGACAGTGAAAGATAAATGAGGGGAGTGTGTTCGGGGTCTGTGGGTCTGAGTGTTTAGTGAGATGTGTGCGTGTCTCTGTGTGTGGCCGTGTGTAGGTACACGCTTGTGCTCAGATCTAAACCCTTAGGATGCATTTAGAGTGAAAGCAAAAGACAATTTTTTTTATCTTTTTTTTGCACAAATTTGAGCGTTTCTGCATCAATTTACCATTAGCATTAGCTGTAACTGACTTTGTGTGAACAGAGTGTGAATATCTGGTCAACTGCGTGACAGCCATAGATTATATATAATGATGGACATAGTGAGGTGTGATGTCTCCCATTGGTTTGCACTGGAGCTGGTTTGAAGCCCAGACTTGCTGCTTATGGTCAGTGTCATCTTTTCTGTTTAGAGCCAAGACCTTCCAAATAAAGAGCGCAGAGTGTTGCCTTTCATGCTCTGGAAACACGCCTCGCTACCTTGGAACTTAGCTTACTGGAAACACTGACCGATGCTAAAGTTAGCTACTTTAGCTGAACTGTTTTAACAGGGTAGGTGTCCTAATCAAGTAACATTAAACACATCTTCAAATTTTACTAACAGAGCGATAATTTCCTAAATGACCAACAGTATATTTATTAGAGAGTTTGAATTTAGAGATTGAGAATGTAATGATTCATTGACAAAAAAAAAAAGAGAGACAGAAGTTGACGCTTGTTGAATGAGAGTCAGTTGGAGCCAGGGAATTTTTGGAGCCAGCATCTATCAGCCATCGGTAACATTGCACATTAAGATACTTCCACATTGGCTTCAGCTTCAAGCCATGGTAGTTGCTGCTTGATGAAAGCTCGACTTCCAAATGATCTCAAAACTTATCAGAAACTCTAACTTTTTTTTCTATTATTTTCCTCCATATCCACTCTTTTTTCCTATCTGCATCCTTTGCTTTAGGTTTAGAGGCAATCAGTCACCTCTAATACTGATGATGGTATTAAATGGTATAGGCGTAACATGTTTTTGCATTGTTTTGGCTCTGTATTTCGGTACATTGGATTTGAAATGAAACAGTGACTATAAGGTTAAAAGTGCTGATTTTCATATTTCATCTGTTTAAGGGTGTTTAAGCATTTTGGGTTTTGTCTGTTTGAGTGTTCTGCTTTTGGACTTGTTTGCCCTCCATTACTGCTGTCAACTTGCTATCTGAACATTGACCAAAAATACATTTGTTTTTAACTTGTTACCTGCTCTGCCTCTGAGGTCTACACAGTGGGACCCCCAGAAAGTTTTCATAAGGGTGAGCAGAGGGGCCACTCAAAATCTTGGGGTGGCATACCAAAACCAAAAGCCATAACTGAATTTCAGGAATTTTATTATGCTGTTGTAGTATATAGGCTAGTTGAAAACTATGTCAATATGAGAGTTAAAGAATTGCATACTGATATACGTTGGTTTCTTATTTCACAGTTACTAATATAGACTAATACCTGTGCATTTTGAGTTCCACATCAATCCTGTTTTAATGTGTTATGTGTCTGAATATACATGTTAGACAATCCATTGTTCTTCAAATGTGCTAGTTGTCCTTTTCCTTAAGAAGACAGGAGTGTTTTGAAGGAGGGAACAAGCTTACTCAAGTTTCAAAACACTAGCTTCCAATGATGCCACCAGAGAGATGAGGCTGAGCTCAACTGCTGCTGTCCATGAGGCAGACTGTCAGCTGGCAGTGCACGGTGCAAGAGCAGGTCGGGGGAGGGGTCAGAGCGTGATGCTGAGACAGCCGGCTGGCTGGCTCTGCATTTATTTTCCTTCATATGAACTATTATGTAAAATATACATTATTGATTTAAATGAATAGTAGATGTAATGTAATCTAAGGTAAAATATCAGATAAAAGCATATTATGCATAGGCGGCTCACCAGTGTTGGGAGGTCAGCCATTGTATCAGGGTGACCGTGGAGAGGGTGGGCCACCGACGCAGAGAAATGTCACATGTTTCAACTGAGAGATAAAAAGATCATCAACTCATCCATTTACTTTGTGTCCCCTAAATTTAAGGGCTACCTGTGAAAGCTGCTATATTTCATACACTGTTCATTTGACAAGGATGAAAACAACCTCAAATAAAAGCTGACTCAGTTTGTGGGTGTAATAATGGGCCCATCATGCATGGTTGCAGCCGCGGTGGGAGAGGTGGAAAGGTTCGGAAGTCACTTACCTAGCACAAACTGCATCTTTAATTACATGCGGATCAATGATTTTGATGCCAAAAAAAAAGCTTGCAACCTGATATTTGAAATACTTTGAAACACTCCTTTGCAGTGCACATTCAGGCAGCCAGGCAGTCTGTATTAGAGATTAATTTTGTGAATCTCAATATGCTCAGGTAGATGAGTGATCATTGAATATTCTGTCTGAACTAATGTTCTGCTAATTACCTCCTTCAAATCATCATATCTTTGATGAAAGTGTGAGCATGTCAGGACACCCTCTTGCGGGCTGCGATCTGTGTGTGAAAGTGGGGACACTGCATTTGTCCGTCCGTTTATGACTGGAAGGAAAGCACTGGAGCATGTTGTGGCAATGTTGTTAGATCGATACAATAAAGTGGATTTGTCCTTCCCGACAGTACACTAGTGAATGATGTGGCTGTACTGATCATTCCAGGACTGCGGTAACTTGCTATAGTAATAACTGATGCCAGATGTACAGGATCTGGATTTGTCTTTGTGTTTGTGGAGCAATAAAGTCGGTCCTCCCTCTGATTTAACTGCAGCAACACTGACTTGTGTGACTAGAAAAATCCAATGAGAGCATCACAGAGTGAATCAATTTTCATCTACAACAGTGTTATTTCTACGTCGCCTTTACATTGGGCTATAAATGTTAATTTCTAATCGATATATCAAATTGAGTATTCTACATGGGGTTTTAAACCAACCCAACGTACTAGATTAACTTTACATGGTTTTTACTCAACAGATGAGTCAGAAACTTGCCCGACTTGTTGCTATATTTAGCTCCCCTCTGAGCTCCTGTGTTGGAGGACAGTCAGGGCTCTGACAAAGGGCCAGTGCAGCGACTGGTGGGCTGAAAGCAGCAGTGTGGAAAAGTCCTGGTCTGGCTTGGCTTGACTTCTCTGCCAACATGAACCGAGGAAAGACAGTAGAGAGAGAGAGAGAGAAAAAAAAAAAAGCCAACACCTGACACGTCGGTTAACGTGGTTCGCGGCTGGGCTCGGCTCCAGATATGTCAAGGCCTATAACGTCAGAGGGTGTTCCCCAGCTCGCTCGCACACATACACACACACAATGAAAAATCCCAACCAGAGAAGATTGATACAGAAGATACAGATAAGTTTAAAATACCCCCATTGTACAATTGTACAAAAAACATGGTCTCCACCCTTTAAACAGCATCTCATGTCCCTAAAACAGATCACACGTACTGTGTGTGTATTACAGAAAACACACAATTTTGCAGAAGGATGTCTCCTCTTTAAAAAAAGAACATGACCTCATTTTGGGAACACAAATAGATGATGATGGCAGGTGATTATGAGAGTTGATTCAGTTCCATTTTTTGCTCCAGTGAAGTTATCTTGCATATTATTAACTTTAATTATTAGTGTGTCACTGAAATATTGTCAAATAAAATGTCAATGAAAACAACATACAAATGGAAAAATTGCTAGAACTGCTTATTCATAATCACAGAAAGAAAATATAACCTTGTTTTTGAAGAGATGCACTGAAGTGGCCAGACCTTCAAATCAAAAAACACAATTTATAGTGTTGCATTGATTTATTTGTATTTATTTCTCACATCTAAAAAGTGGCATTTAAAATTTAATGTAATATACGCTCCCTCCTCTTGATTTTTGGATGTATGAGAGCGTAGTTAGCGTACCCAACATAGTTAACATACCCAACGAAGTTAGCATACCCAGCATAGTTAGCATACCCTCCACAGATGGCATTGAAGGCTCTTAAAAGCCTCCTTCTCTTTCTTTCGCCACTCCCTCCTCTTGACTTTTTTCTGCCTTTCTCAGTTTTGTGGTGTACTTTTTTCTTAATTTTTTGTTGTTTCTCCAGGAGCCCCTCTCTCTTAGCTTGCTGCTTCATTTTTTTTTAGCTCGATCTTAGGTGTGTGTCCTGAAAGAAAATATCAGAGTTAAGCTACAGTTAAACATCTAAAATATTTGAATCTTGAACTGTGCAGGTTATTATAGCACACAGAACAATAAAAAAAAACCTCTCTGACATAAAAAAAATAAAATAAAAATGACCCTGTAACTACAGAACATGTATGAAAGTTGGTGTTCTTACCAGCAAAATCAGCAGCCACCTCTTTCTCATATGTTCTGGAGATGTCTTTGGTGATCTGCTCATTTTGGTGTTTGAGGTACCACATTTTCAGTTTGGAACCGACACCTTTCTCTTTCTGTCCTTCGATGTTGCTGTCCTTCCTCTCCTGGCAGTTTATTTGCTCCTTGATTTTTTGATGTTTCTGCAGCAGCCTTCCTCTCTTCACCTGCTGCCTATATTTCCAGAGCTCCATTTCAGGATTGTCCTCTGAAAGACAGAAAATATCAGAATTAAGTGTTGACTACAGACTACACTCTGCAGATTGTTACAGTACACAGAATAACATTTAAAAACCCTCTTTGACAATAAAAGTGCCTCTGTAACTACAAACGTATAAAATGAATTGTCAAACTAATGAAAGTTGACATTTTTACCACCAACATCAGCAGACACCTCCTTCTCGTAGGTTTTGGAGATGATAAATGCAATAGGGTCTGCATTTTCATCTTTGAGATCAGGCCCTTCTTTGGACCTGACTCTTTGCCTTTTGTCCTGGCTTCCATTTTCTCCTGTCTCTCTTTAAGCGCCTTTGCAGTTTTCTGAAGGATAAAAAAAAAAAAAAGTTTTAATATGATGCAAACTTAATTTCAAAAAGACAGTTAAATGTTACTTTTTGGTTTTCTGTTTACATTTTATGACTCATAATTAATATCTTCTGCTTCCATTTGCATTTTGTGATCGCTTTCATTCACATAAATTTTATCATTTGAAGATAGAAAAATGTTTTCTATTGTCTCATTTTATGCTATATCGTTTATATCGTGGTGCCAGTTTTGCTTCCCTGTTTGAAGTGGCTGTTGTGTCCTTTATGAATTTCCTCATTCAAAAATACATGTGGAAGCAAATAAACAGGCTGAACATTTCCCAGTGTTTCTGTCATCACGCTGGATATCAACAGTAGTGGAAGATTTCTCCAGCAAATATGTGTTAACGTCAATGTAACTTACACATTAGCAGCTCGCTAGCTTACATTAGCTACCAGCTAACATTATGTGATAACCCAGGGATACACATACATATCAGCATAATTGTTGCCCTTAAAGGACCAGATGTAAAATAAATGTAAATACTCCTTAATGTTAAATAACTCTGAATGGATTACTTATTCAAGTTACAAATAGTATACATATTTGCATAGATGTAAAAAAAAAAAATGCTTGCTTGCCGCTTTGTAATTATGACATAAATATTTTTAATTTGTCACGTTATGAAACCGACATCACTCCATCAATCAAGGATCAAACTATCCAAGTGAATAAAGAAAATAAACATCAAACGCAAGTTATGACACACAGTTTTTTCTCCTTGAAGCACAAATATGTATTCTCCTCACCATCTTTATTGAAACTGCCTTCCGTCTGCTTTATTTTTTTCTTTCCGGACATTTTGGGGTCATTATTTAAATTTCTCAACTCCACTTGTTGGAAAAATCCATGGGTTGATGTGGAAACATTGCAGTCTAGTGGCGGGATACCGTCGCTTCGCGGGTAACATAATCGGCATGCATTGTGGGAAATGTAGTTTTCCGTCAATGCAAAAATAAGACCTTTTTCTCTCACGGGTCACTCGTTTTCATTCGTCATGAATTTATTTCCTCCGTGGCAGAAAAACACGTTACACGATCCTTCAGCAACTACTGCAGGTTGAACTGGACTAACGAAACACTTTTAGTGCTGACTGACATTAACACTTATTATAAACAGACTAAAGACACTCGCTAGCCTAGCAACATAAATGCTACAAACAACCCATAAATGCTAAACGCAGCGTTGAAGTCGGTTTCACACCGGTACTAACGTTATATCCATTGAAAAAGATCTAACTCATTGACAAGTTTCTCATCAGTGTGTTTAATATTTAACATGAAAAAAGTGTTTTAAGTCATTTTTGTGACTCCTGTGATATTGTTATTGTTATAATTTAATGATTAAGTCCATAAATATTTAAGAGTGATCAGTATTAATATAAACAAGTTTTAACATCTGTGCAACTATTAGCATTTGAGTCTGAGACCACAGGAGTCATTACTATCACATTGATGTAGATGAGCTTGTTTTCAGTGACGTCATAGTGGTGTCATAGCTTACATCTAGTTACAGTCTAGAATGCCGTTTGATCAGAATTCTGGAATCAGCTCAGTTAGTGTTAGTTAAGTCAGTTAGTGCTGTACCGACACTTTTCACCAATACTATGGAGAAGGTAAGACTCGAATCTCACTCAGGGGCAGATTTAGTGATCTGGGGGCTTAGGCAAATTCAGTCATGGGGCCTCCTTCATACCTTATTTTCACCCTTTTCCTTATTGAAAACGTTGGTATTGGCTGTGTTCAATGAAAACGTTGAACTATTAATACCACACTAACAATACTCTGTTAAAAGTAGGAATCCTGCAGTTTAAGTGCAGAAGTATTATTAGCACAATGCACATACATTTACTTCATGTCTGTTCAAGGTGCAACTCATTTTAGCTGCTTTATATGCTGCTGGAGAGTTTAATCTATAATAATGCATCATATTTTATTTGTTAATCATATATTTTGTGTGTAAAATCTTAATCTGTAACAAGCTGTCAAGATAAATGTTGTAGAATGACAAGTACAGTGTTTCCACCTGAAATAGAAGGAACTGAATGTATCTGATAACTGCAAGCATAATACCTGATGTACATAATACTAATGTGCTTGGTTACTTTTCAGTACATTGACAACGATTTTGTTAAAAAAAAAAAAGATTAGGAACCCTTTTGTATTTAATTTCAGGGTATAATAAGTTAGGATAGAAACATAATTTTATATGTTTCATATCTAAACATCATAATAAATCTATAGCTGTTAAGTTTTAAGACTTTCTAAATTCTTCCTTCATATATTGTCTTTCTTGTTCATACTTAATACAATCTATGCTTGCATGCATAATAGTCTCCTCAGCCATCTATACATTTGGAAGTGGAATAATGAATTCCCAATATAATGCATACATAAAGAATGTTATACTTTCTCTCTGTAATTTTGCAAGAGGTAAGGTCACTTTCAGGATTGGTCAGTTTTTTTGTCACCATAAATACTACCAAGGTCACAAATGTAATTTCTCCAGCACAATTCCAACCTAAAGCAGCCAAAAGAATTTTCAACATCATTTTTACCTATTATATTTATTCATTAGTTATTGACAGCATAATCATTCCTCATGGCCACATGGTTGTGAGGAGATCCCTTCCTAATGGGACCCTAATGTGAGATATGGAGGACAAAAGCCGGTCTTCACTCTGTGAAAAATGCTGAAATAGTTACGAGGCTTCGGAAGTCTTATTTACTCAATGGGTATTTTCCGCAGTTATGTTTTTAGTGTAATATCCACTCTTGTTTTACTATCCATCCACTGAGGCTCATCATGCAATATTGTCTGGGGAAACAAAAACACACAATTTTGAAATAAAGACTTTAGAAAATGTGAATCTATCCTTTAATTTTCTGGTCAATTCCATCTCCCTATGTGATGGTGTGAATGCTGTTTGAAAACCCTCTCTACACTGTGAGGATACAATATTGGTGGTGTCACTTGGGAGTAGTAGGAATGGACCCAAATGCAGAGACCTACATGCAGGTTGACAAAACCTTTATTCTTGCAATGAAGACAGTAGAGGGCAAAAACAGAACAAGCAGAATGATGATCCACCAAACCAAGAGTTAAATACGAACTGAACTAATAAGGGAACGGGCAACAGATGACTAGACACAAGGGCAGGCCGGGAAAGACACTGGGAGTAAGGTAGGGCTAACGAAGGATAATGCCGGGCAGGTGTGAAGGGACAGCAGACTGGGGAAGAGAACTAAGACAAGGGCAGCGCTAACAAGGGTGAATGCAGGGCAGGTGTGAGCTAGAGTACATGAACACAGGGAGGAGAAAACAAAGGGAAACCAGAAAACACAACGAGCAACAAAGGCAACCCCAATGACAGAAAGTCCCTCAAAAAGTCCAACTCAAAACAGAAAAAGTCTAAGGGCATCTGATGGACAATGACAACCAAGGAATTCAAAAGAACAAAAATATCCAAACATAACAGAATGTCCTGGCAGGATGTGACAGATGGAGAAATACTATATTGAACAGTCAACTTAAATATAAAAAAAACATCATGTGTTCGTGTGCAACTGTAAAATGTAGCTTCTTCCCAAGGTTGATGAAACATTAAAATTCACAGAAACATAATCGAGGACAAGAACTTGGTAGCTCCAACCCTTTTTTTTATAATGCTTCTAAACCTTTTTGCCTTTGAAGGTTAGATATCCAAACTTGAGGTTTTACCTTCAAATTTCATAACATGAAAAATGAAAAAAGGTCCTGGGAATAAAAAGCTGCCGATGACTGGCGTACCGCAGTGTGAGTCAGATGTTTGCGATGACAGAAGTGTCCACAGTCGCAGTCACAATTTCAGCTCACCTGAATCTGAGAAGCAATTTCTCTCGACCCATCGACCCGTGACCCTTTCTTCCACATCTTCTCACCCTTCACAGCTCTCTTGACTGAACTCAAAAGCGTGTGTGTCTGTATGCGTGTGTAAAACAGAGTGCATCATGTAAATACACCTGTAAATACCGCATGTGTTTACAGTGTGTATACATGCTACCACTGTACATGCGTGTGTGGGTTTTTGTGTGTGTGTGAGCGTGTGTCTGCAGCGTTCGAGTCCTTTTGTCCTCTTCCTACTTTGTGAGTGAGTCTTTTGTATGAAAATACAAACATAACAAACATGCTTTACCACCCGTAATTAAGGACGTTTCTACAGGATGATAAATAAACTGCCTTTGGACCACAGAGGAAAAACAACTCATTAGCTCCTGTTGCAACTAAGGCATTCCTGTCCTTCAATGTAGAAGAAGCTAAATTCAACAGTAGGAATGTTATATATCAACAAAGGGGAAATGACATAAAGAAGTCAGCTCATATAAATACAAGGCCTTAGAAATAGGTCTGTCGATGTTATCCGCCTTTTCATGTGCTACTGCATTACTGCCTATATTAGTAAAGTTGATTCAATACACCAAACAACTCTATATTTGTGTTTAATTAAGGCTTTTCATTTCCACTCATTTTATACAATGCCAGTAGTTAGCGTCTGTAAATTAGCACTTGTCAAACATTTTATTGTAAACGTATTACGCTGTCAGCTCTCTAAAATGTAGTCAGTAATTATTCACTTGAATAAAAATGATAATGCTTCAAAGTGCTGTTAGGAGGGAAAACTATAATGGAGCCGAGGATGTTAGAGGAGGAAAGCTCTTCACATTAGGATGGTGTAGGAGTGACACTGGAGGTCTAAATGGTGTTTTTAGTTATATAATGTTTCTTGAGGCAATTCTGCTCAGGGCAAATGATTACATTGAACAAAACAAAGATTCACAAGTAAGTAGCAACCTGAGCGGCAACGATATTAAATATCTGGGAAATTTTAGGTTTAAAGAAATCTAAAAATGTAAAGGTTGAACTGTTTTTTTGTTGTCCTTTCATGACCATGATGTTCATGATGTTGAAAGGAAACAAGGCTGAATAGCTTAACTACACAATAGTATGGCTAATTAGCTTCATTTGCAAAGTTACATTTACTTCCCAGATTGTTGCACATGCCCACAAATGGCTGTCTCCTCTGTAGCCTTTGTTGTTAAGGTGCTTCCGCAGGTTGTTCATGTGATCCACTCGGATCAGATTCAGGTTCGAACATGCATATACAGGTGTGTTTAAGAAGTTTATATTTTGAGTAAAGAATGAGATAAGAGGCTAAATCGTTTGTTTATGGAGCCTTATGGAGCCAGAGGAAGTCTACTGAGCTGAACAAGCTGTGGGTTCAACATGAGGGGGGCAGGACAGTTATATCCTCTACTCTCCATTTGCACTTACTGTATTTTTCAGTGTAAGGTTACATTGCCAGAAAAACTTCGACTTTGGCTCCATCCATTAGGTTTCTGCTCAACCATTCCTCCAGAGCCATTTTTTACTAAATTTTTGAAGAACTGCAGCTGCAACGTGCTAGTAGAGAGCAGTGGGTAAATTTGGCTTGATATCTGACATTTTTGTACCTGGTTTAACTTTTCATTAAATATCACAAGGTTAAAGGTGCAATCAGTAATAATTTATTTCCGCTTTGTACAAAATGAGCGTACTTTACCGGCAGGAGTTCAGCGGTGTTGCTGAACAATGGCAGTCACTTCTCTGAACCATCCACTGAAATCTCAAACTTTCTAAGCTGAGGCACAGGCAGCCTGGCTCCGAACCATCCACGGTGTGATACTGTATGCACTTGGTTAGTCACAACCTGATTAGTTTGTTCACAACTTGAGAGCTCATCAACACAGCATTTAAAAAAAAAACTCGAGGAAAGATGAATGTTTGTTTTTTGTAATTAGCAGGAGAGAGGAACACTTAAGACAGACAGTATATTCCGTAATTATCTACCTGAGGACATGGAGATGTTTGTTGCCAAAACATTTTTCTCAGCATTTTACCAACATTTATTCACTAACATCTAGCAATAGTATCCTCATTGCACCCATCAAGGTCAGCCTATTGAGAGCAAACGCCTTATAAAGCTCTTCTCTGTCGTTTAATTGCGAACACTGTCAGGTGACTGATTGTGTTATTTGAAAAGGAATATTTAGGCAGTAAAGCAGTAATAACACTATATGAGCAAATCTTTCTTGTGTGATCTCTCCCAAGGTTTCTTACTTTTTCCCCACTGACATTTTTGGGGGGGGGTTTGTTCTTGCTTATTTGAACACTGTATCCTGTTGTCGTGTCAATTCCTGGTAAAGCACTTACAGGAGTTAAGTAAATACGACTGAGTGCAATGAAAATGAATATCAATAAAAGAAATAACAAAACATAAAGCAGACTAAAACACAAATTTAGGATTCTCTTAGGAAGCCTCTACACAAGAATCCAGCTCTAATTTCTGCTTTGCTGTTTTAGATTCTGCAGATTTCCATTTGGGGGCAGGACCTTGTTACGTTCTGGAAACACGCTCCGCTACCTCGGAGCAAAGCGAACGTTTGCTTAACGAGAACATCAAGATATCAAGAACAAATCTTATTAACAGAAAAAATCAGCACACTAATTAGAGGGCCTGAATTTAGTGATTTAGATCCTAAAGACTGGTTGAAGATGACTGACTTAATATTTGATGCTTTTTCAATGAGAGTCAGTTGGAGCCAGCATCTAACATCCATCGATGGCGTCGCGGTTTAAGGTTAACAGTTTAAGTTGCCACTTGGTTGAAACACAAACAGCAGAATTTGGTTGTTTAACATTTTAAGTGCAGTAACATTTGTTGCAGAGCTATTGTAATGCACTGTAATACAATGCACCACATTATACAGGTGGGTTTTTTTTCTGGTCAGTTTTAATCCACTGGCCTTCTGTAATATTGAAATATCCACTTCTCAACCCACATGCTTGCCTACAATTGAATTCTGCAGAAAAACAACAAATTCTATTAATATTCTCTCCTTTGTTCTGTTTCTTTCAGCTTCTGTGCTATCTCCAAAATAAAATTAGAAAGAGAAAAGGGAAAAACAATAGAAGAAATGGGTTCATACACAAGTTTAAGTGACACAACATCCCTAAATCCTTGTTGAGTAACACGCTGCAGGGCAGGCAGATGAACCTCGTCCTTCGTTACTTCAGACCGGAATGCTGAGTGCAAGCGAACATCAGCAGAATACACTTCCTCCTTCCCAATCAGCCCTGCGAGAGAATGATGAAGCAGTGCAGATGGGCAGCTGTAACCCCGGAGCAGAAATTGTTTCAGGCTCAGTTAGCAGTTGGCCGAATGAGCAACATAGCAGGTTCAGACTGGAGGGCGGGAGGACGGGGGAGTTGGGTGGAGGGGGGGAGGGTTGGCAGTTGGCAGTTGGGACGGTGAAGACGAGTGTAAAAATAGAAGCTCGGGGGGTTGGTGGGCTGGTGTCAGATGCTAAGACATACACAGACATGATGGGTGCTGAAAGCAGGGCAGCTTGTAAGCACATTTTGATCCTCGGCGAGGCTGCGTCTGATCAAGGAAGAGGGTTACGCTTTTAATAGGCAGCTGATAAGAAGGATGTGATGTATGAATAAATGAGCGTTTTCTTTAAATCTGTCTTGGCTTGTCATCTTCTCTGTCTTCCTCTCAAACTTTATTGATCCTTTTAAAAGTCCACTGAGCATGGCTGCTCTTTTAAAAAAACGATCCCCTGCTTCATATTCATGCTAGTTCACACACCGTACCTGGGAGCTGCGCGTTTAACTTGAACTGACAGTTTATTTGAAAGCAGAGCAGGTTTCAGGCCCCCTTGAATCCATGAAACAAGGTTTTAATATATTGTTTATAATTACTAAAAAAAAAAAAAAACATTCTCTTTCAACAGCTGCATAGTAAAATACAAATAAACCCAGAGAAGGATGTTGTCCTCCCACAGAGCATTTAAAGTTCAGTATGGATCCGACCTGTGTAAAGTGTTTCAAGAGAAGTTAAAGTAATCTAAAGCACAACCTGGGAGAGAACCAAGAGAGGAGCCCTGGTATTTGTTCAGTGTAATGTAAAGCCAGAGAGATGCCTGTGTAAATGTCACAGGTCCATCACCTGTGAGTAAGGTGCGTGTAGAAATTAGGTACCAGCCAGGAAGTGGCAAACAGTCCACTGTGATGCACCTGTGGTGGGAGGTATGGCAAATAAAAAATATCTGTCAGGTTAGATAAGTTTGTATCTCTCTGAAACAAAATATCAATTAATCCATCTTGAATCTCCACACATTGGCTGTCACACACATTAAAATAGCAAAATTTAAACTGAATGATTTAAAAAGTCATAATACAAAGAATATAAATAATATAATATACCTTGTTAAAGGCATTCTGTCAACAGTAGCATGTATTAGCATGGTTGGCCACTTGGATAAACAAGGCTGACACAACTTTTAGACAACTGACGCACGTTCAACCTGCGTTCGACTCATTCATATCAAACACCCATGTCATCACCGTTCATCATATGCAGGTCTGGCCTGAGTCAGCTACAGCATTTCCGCGTATGTCACCACCCAGCCGTGTGTCGCATCTGATGCCATTAAAAAAAAAAAAGGATGTTCTTTGTACTCTGAGGAATGAACACGGCAGGTATGGTCGACAATGTGGAGCTGCTCCAGGCAATCATCTAATTATTAGGATTTATGTTCTTCATGCAACCATCTTATAAAACATTACCGCAAAAAGTAATACTTTATAATCAGCTTCAATCAAAGCTACATTTGAGGAGAGCAACATACCTGCGTGCCTCACAAAACAACCAATGAGATTTCTGAATGGCAACTCAAGTCGAGCAAATCCATTGATAACATATGCTTTGCTGTTCCATATTTGTACATCATGATATCTGAGGGAGTACTGGCCATGTTTCATTTGATGATCAACCCATCTAATATTATAAGAATGAATTTGAGAATAAAATATGAAGAATTTGTTGAACAATGATGGTAGAGAAAATGAGAATCTGCCACGTTGTATCCTGAACACACCGACATCTTTGTTGTCGAACGAAACATTATTTCCGGTCACCAGTTGCTGAATGAAGACAACAGACTGTAAATGAGATGTGATTGAAAGGTCCAAAAGCTAGTACATGAACATTTGAGCTCAGATTATTCTTATTACTTGTCATTTCAATTTACCTCACACTGCTGTAGAGGCTGACAAAGTGCGGGAACATTTTAGCTTTAAAGAAATGAAGAAAGTGCAGAAAAAACATTGTAGTATGCTGCTGGGAGGCTCCTACTTGTTCCTGTCCCTCATGAAAACGAGAAAATGACATGTTGTGCTGCGCTGATAAGTGATTAGAGCTGGTTAGAGGCGGCGGTACGCCCGTGGAGCTCAGTGTTTAGGGAGTCGCGCAATCACCAGCCAGGCTATTGGTTTGATCTCCATTGGCCTTACATACTTAAAATGTTTGCACTGAGAAGAACTGGAAGGTACTTTGGCTGAACGCATCTGCTGAACAACGTAGGTCAAGTGCATGTGCGTGTCTCTTAAGTGACTAAGCGCGCGTGTGTGTGTGTGTGCACACATGAGAAGTGTATCACCGAGTTAGTTTATCTGTATGAGCGAGCACCTGTCCTCGTAATGCCCCAGCCCTTCACAGTTCATTGCCTCGTTCCAGCTAATTTACATCCAGAGGCGTCAGAGCAGAGTCTTGATTATGCTCCATAACAAAGTGAAAAGCAGCCCTAATTTACACTCCAGGCTCCCCTACTGAGAATCATTATCTGCATTCGTACTGTAACACCAAAGGTCACACTGATTTTTTTCCCAGTCACACGCAGAGAGACACACTACTCCAAATGGGTCACCGAGTCACAGAGATTAATCTTTTCCCATTTCCTCATCCACGTTGGACACCTCCTTTTGTTGAGCACAAAGTGAAGAGCAGGAATTAAAAGGCTGCTATCTTCTCCTCTGGAATATAACTGGAAGGTGGTTCGCTTTTTTATTCTCTAATTGAATTTCCCCTTGGCAGTCGAGGTCTTTTAAATAGGAACTTTGATTCTTGTGTCAACACTGGTGACAGTCTCAAAGGAAAATGGGTATTAAAGTAGGGCTGTGTCGTCTTTACTCTGGTTCAAAGGAGTCATCAGAGCCCCATTTTCTGTGTGATAAATATGAGGTGTTTAAAACGTTACGGCCCTGGATTTACACAACTCAGCAGTTAATTCCCGAATCCATTAATGCTTTTCATTTTAAAGTCTGAAATATCCGATTTAGACGGTTAGTCTGAGCGAGACTCAAGAATCTGTTCGACATTTTCGCTGACACAAGTGAATAATCTGCCTTATGATATTCATTAAATGTTTACATGAAACCGATTTGTTCAAACATTTGGAAAATGAATGAAATCATCTCATCTCTGTAGCGTCTCTTTTATGAAGAGATTTTAAGATTGAACGCGAAGGTCGAAGCACCTTTTTTTTTTAATGTAAAACTGACTTTTGCATTAATTGAACAATTGGCTTTGTGCTGAGTCCTGCAGAATAAGTACAACAGCTATTCACTGTCTGGTATATTAACATATATTTTTACTAAAATCAGCTTAAATCAGCTTCATTTGTTCTTCTAACTTTGCTTTGTTTCCGGCTTCTTAAAAGTATTCCGACACATTTTCTTTTGTTTTATTGCAAGACTACACATGTTTGATTTGCTTATATTGCATAATCTTTCCAGTTTTATATTGTTTATATACATGTGTATATATATATATATATATAGCTTTAGAATGAAAGATGTTAAAGTAAACCAAATAAAAAAGAAATCATCACACGTGTAGTTATATCATTTTAAAAACACTATACTATTAAATCGAGCCTTTATCATATTCATCATTGATATTCCTGAAATCTATACCGTATTAATGCAAACTGTTAAGTGTACAAAGTGCATCATGTACCCTTCATATCACCAGAGAAACTGCCATTTTCCTATTTAGTCAGTTAACTAGTCAGTCAGCTAATATATTTATTCTTACTGCAGTCATACTCAGAACCTTCACATGCTTAATTTGCATACTGACGTTTTACATATTTCCGTACTTTTGCGGTGTCCGTAGGTAGCCGAGGTTACATATAAGTGGGATTTCTATGTCACAACAACAGCATCAGGTTTCTCTCAGTCTGACCCATCTGGCTTCATTCAGTCACTCAAGAGAACGGTGCAGAGGTTGATAGTGACATCTGACCAGTTAGAGTGCAGTTTAATCAACGACTCCACTCCACATTAATCTCAGCTAATGTCAGAGAGGCTGGTAATAAAAAATGTATAATGTGGCTCAGTGGCCTCATACAGTCTGCATTCTTGGCTTCATTAAGTGGGGGAAAAAAAAGATATAATTTTCATGTAGTGGAAATGGGAGTTTTATGAGGAATAGCAAATGTTTTGAGAAATCACACACACAATGCTTTAGGGAAGCAAACTAAATGGCTTTTGAATTTAGTCCCTTGTGATGTCAGTCTTTCGAGTGAAGACAGACCAAGAAATCTTGTCAGATTTATACTAATTTATACTTCTTGCATGCTTATAGGGTGCTTTTTGTTTGCTTGAATAATTCAGGAATGTTCCTCCTCATCTCCCTTTAAATGTAATCAAGCCAGGCTGTAATTATATCCTTCGGAGGACCTTTCAACATACCTTCCAGGCACTTATTGGGAATTTGCATTTGTAATTGCTCTCTCTTCCTGCTGTGCTTCGCTGATTTGCAGAACAGCAATAAACAAAACATGTCTCTGAGTGCTTCCAACGGGAAATCAATAGGGAATTGCTCCTTTTAATCATCTGATACTTTGATTGGGGGAAAAAGCCATTTAATTTTCAAGCGTGGAAACCAGTCAGACCAAGCACCAGTAACCAAACTGTTTCAGGTTTGGTTCCCGCAAAAAAACCAATAATCAATCCATCAGTAGTCATTTGTCATGTCGAAGTGTCCTTGAGCAAGAACAATGAACCTTTGCTTCACTCAGTGTGAGTTTACCTCAAGGCAGCTGCTCCTTCTATGACCAGTTAGTTAACAATCAACACATTTTAAATGTAAATCTGTCAACATAATGAGCAGGAGAGAATATTATTGTCATGATGGTTGGCTGCTCAATTTCTCCCTTTTAATGGACACTTTTTTCCATTAATGTTTAAAAAAATGACACTTGTGAGCATGCCACCAGAGAGGGAGTATGTCCTTGAGCCATACAGCCATTCAAATGTTTGTCTTTTGTTATTTATAAGCATATAAAGTAAAATGTTGAAAATTCAAAAGAAACACATAGATTTAATATTACATTTGGCTTTAGATGTCTGCGTCAAAATGAATTAACTGACTAACATTAGCATTGTGCTGCAGTCATCCTGTCAGGCATAACAAGACATCAAGTTGCAAAGTCATTGTAATACATCTTTTTGGGCTTAACTTGTTCGAAACACATTTTGTGTATGTGTGTGTCTGTGTGCATTAATGTTTAGTTATTTTTCAATGAGCTTTTCTTCAAAAAAGACTAACTAGCCAGCTAGTTAGTTAGCTGGCTATTGCTAGCAGATGGAAGGAGCCATAATAGGCCTACTGCTTACATTGGTTTGTTATTTAAAATCATCACAATATTGTTATGCCTCATTTGATGATGTGATTGTAATGTACCTTCAGCTAACGTTAGCTAGATAAATATAGCCTATGTTCTTCCAGTTTGCTAACTAGCAAATAGCTGTCTTGTGTACAGTTCATGTAGCATATAGAGCTTTGTTTTTTATGTCATAAAATACTTTCCATGATTAGTCTTTTCTAACAGCTGTCTTTGCTGCATGCACTGTGGGATTTTGCCTAGTTAGCTTTTTGTAAAGTTTGTAAAGTAGCATTTGATTTCAGGCTGTAGCCAGTATATCTTTATTTATTTATTTGCCTGTGTGTGCATGCCTGTGTGTGTGTGTGTGTGTGCGCGTGTGTGTACACAGGGCACAAGTTCTTGGGAATGACTGGTGAGCTGTTTGACACATGTAGAGCACTTGAAATATAGAATGTACTGCATATCCTTATGCATTACATATCCATAAATGCCAAGCCTATTGTTCATATCGCATTAAAAATGCAGACGCCAAATGCATTATGATGTGTAATGTATCATCTACACATTCAATATATATGTTACTTTAGTTCCATATTTCAAAATTTAACCCTTTAACTAGTGAGTGAAGGAACATTTGCATTTGTGTGTGTGTGTGTGTGTGTGTGTGTGTGTGTGTGTGTGGGTGTATGCCTGTACGTGTCTAGTAACTTTCATATTCCAACAGATTCTCTAATGAAGTATTTACAAGGTACTCCAGCCTCTCCCAAATCTCAGCCAGCTCCTAGTGAGCAAGGTGAGCCAATCTCTCCATCTACCTCTTCTAAACTTCATTCTGGAAAAACCTCAAACTGTCTGTCTATTGTTACTTTGATTACTCTTTTATATTGTGCTTTTTTCACTTACTTAGTGATATTGTTTTACAGTGTTTAACGTCTTGCATTAAAATGTTCAGTTAAAAAATGAAGTGGTGTTTAGTGTTTAGGATTGGGCACACAGTGGGGCTGGGGGGGTTATTTGAGGGGTGCAATCTGAAATCTCGCCTAGGGCTCCAGCTTTTGTCAGGACCGGCCCTGGTTGTTACGGCAGGCTGTGTTCAACAGGCAAATCCACTTTTGAACCAGCAGAGCTAAATATTTAATTTGATTTTGCTCATTAACATTTCTTATTTTTCATCTTTCCCCCCCCCTGTTTTCGGTCTAGTTTAAGAAATAAAGTGCATTCAATTACTCCTCGGCCAATTTCTCTCCACAGCAGGCTGCAGCTGACGTGTATGGAGTGAGGGGACGTGCTGGCTAACCGCTGGGTGATGTGTGGTTTATGGATGACTTCTTCTGAGGCTCTAGGGGAGTCTGTGTCTAAGTGTAGCTCCTTATGGGCCAAATTAGCCCTCTGATCCTCTATTCACTTTGGAGAGAAAGAAAACGAACACAAGGCCCATTTTTACATACACCAAACAAATCCGAACCTTCTGGGTTTACAACAAAGAAACCCACATATATATGTTGTCCTGCTACTTGACCAGCAGCCTGCAAAAAGGACAAGAGTTATGCTGCTCTAATACTCAGCAGAGTGAATTTACCCTTTCCTAACCGTTCATAATTCATCATATAAAGATACACTCGTGAGTCAGGGTCACTGATCGCAACCTGCGGCAATTATACACAGGGACAGAAATGTCTTAACGTCTTCCGTGACCTGTATAAATCATATCCTGTGGCATATTTAAAGTATTATCATGTTATAATGAAATATTCAAATGCAGCCTGCCTGCTTCCAGCACGATGGAGCAGGTAAGCCTGTAATGATGACATAACGGCCTACGAGGAATAAATGGGATTCATAGGAAATGAATCAGAGTCTCCAGGACTCTCGGTGTGACGGATGAGGCCAGTAAGTGGGTCAGAACCACAGGTTGGTTGGCTGCACAACTGGGCCGAGACACAACGCCCAGGGCAATGAAGGAGTGTTTGTGCTCTTGCAAAAATGGCACTCTCTCTACACCATTTCCCTCATTAGCATCACTCAGGGATGTGATTTTTCTGGATTAATCTGGAATTCCCGGATTTTACTGAACAGCACTGCGCTCCGTATATTTTCCTGCTTTTTCATCCTTCGCCAATCACATGCCTGATCGTTGAACCTAACGTTTTCTTTTCATATAAAGAGAAACAACTGGGGAAACAATGAAAGTGTGACACATAGAGCGACAGTGACACTTTCCAATGCTTTGATCTGAGCGTCTGAAATAAACTCTCAGAGAAATAAAACTTGTCCACTCCTCCTCCAGGTGGACGGTGAGGAGAGAATACCTGGCAGCAGAAAGTCATCTCACTAAGATAAACCAATAAGTGGTTCATGCATTAAACATGAACTGCTCAGTTTGGATGTGCCGTCCCTGAGAGTTTAGGCTTTGAAAGGAACTCATTCATATTTTAATCACACTGGAGGTTCAATTAATCATTGCACGGTTTAAGGGTGAAATTGATGAATATTCAGTTGCCAAGTGAAACGACTTCTGACCCTGGATCCTTGCATTGGTTTTAATCATATTCCTGCATATTGCGCCTCCTCCGCTGGTTGTAATCTCCGAGGATTAGCGTCATACCACTCCAAGGTTGCTTTTTTTTATTTGTGAAACATCTTGGTCTATTTTATGGGATAAAAAAAAAGAAAAAAAAACATCTGAAAATAGAAATGTGACAGCTCTATTTTTGGTAACACTGACACGAAGAAGCAAGAAACTAGAATAAAGACACTTGGCAGCATTCTGCATATTCATCCTCTACTCTCCATGGTCTGAAGACCTCTGGAGCCTCTGGGAGAGACAAATGAACTCAAAGAGACTTCAGAACTTGGATATTCAGACAGTGGCTCTTTAACCAGATGCCAACCATTATGTGTTTCATGAGGTTAATTTAGTCCGACTGACAGTGAATTATCTTGTAATGCCAATGATAATATACATAATATTTTACTTTACCTTCTTCCTCTGACAGTAGTTTCTTCATTGGGGACAGCCCTAATAAAGGAAAACTCTTTGGCTTTTATTGCCAGCCAATCTATCTCTTGGTTAACATACTCACCTCAATCATTGTAGTAATTGTGGACATTAAAAATTAGGAACTTATATTTTTAATCTTTTTTGCCCCATTATGTTCCATTGTAAAGGTGATTCCAGCAGAGAGATAAAGTCAGTCTTAAATCAATGGCCAGGAACCCAAAGGAACTGAACACTGAAATGGGTTTTGATGCTGTATTCATTCCTCATGTTCGTACTGACCATTAGAAGATTTCTTCCAAATGCACTTGCAATATATAAGTGATGGGGGGACCAAACTCCACAGTCTTCCTGATGAAATGTATAGAAAAATGTATTTTTGGGCTCATGGATCTTGATTATGGCAAGAAAAAACCTATTTCAATGTTCACCTCACTGTTGTTTTAAGGCAGACTTGGAAAAGCTCTCTCCACAGTGCCATCCATTTAATTTCCAATTAATTATTCGTTTTTATTTATTTATTTTTTGTATGTGTGTTGTAATGCCCAAAAGCAGTAAAATTTAAAAGTAACGATTCAGTCTGTTCAGGTAGATAAACTCTAACATTCCCAGAAACAATACTAGGAGGATATGATAGCAATTCCTGGAAAACATTTACTTGGACATCTAAACAAAAAAATGAAGAAAAAAAAAAAAGAACAATTAGGCTACAGAATGAGAATTCATGTAAAAGGAAAGTACAGGAAGGTTTTTTTTTGTGGTGTAAAATAACAGGATTCAAAGCTTGACCTATGTCCTTGGCTCCTATGTACTCTGTTATAGAGCTGTTTCTAGTGCTTTCAATCCTTACAATAATGACGGCGAGCACAGTATTATACTTACCTTGTCTGACAGAACAATGACTGACACTGCTATCCCTTTTGCTATCGCTGCTAAAAGCTAAAGGTTAAAGACAAGATGGTAAAAACACAAAGACACAAGATTAAAAAAGACAAGTAATCAAAATACACCACATGTAACAGAGACTTTTCTGAAAAAGATGACTGAGGGCATAATTTCTCTCCTGAAGCGTTTTATTTTTGGTAACACTTTAGATTACAGCCCGCAACGTACAGTGTAATTACTTCGTAGTTGCGGTGTAATTATGTAACTACTGGGTACCTATTCTATTATTACAGAGTACAATATGAGCATAAAACTGAGCAAAAAACTGGAACTTTCAGGTGATGACTTCTGCAGCACTGATATGAATTTATTTCAAAATGACCTTATTACCCACAAACAGACAAACTACATTGTTCCTTTATCATTTCGGGGTACTTAAAATAACTACAGGGTACATCTGTGCGTTTACTTCAGAACAAAGACCCAGGGGACAGTTTATTGTCATGGATACTGTTGGCCTCTGAAGACTGTCTCAGCTGTGTTTACCCTACCGGCAAACTTCATTACTGGACGCTCGTTTATGGCCTCGTGGCTCCGCCTGCCATTGGTGGAAACAATTCACCCGTCAAACATGTCACTCACTTGTGTCTTGGTGTAAACATGTCGATGTCGTTCAAATGTTGAAAGTCTTCTCCCCCGGCAATTGTGTTCAACCTGCTCTACGGCTCCTCAAGGTGCAAGCTTACCTTTTTTTTTTTTCAATCCTCTGCACGACTTCTTCTCATCCCAGGAAATATATACAAAATAAAGCAAGATAAAAATGAACCAGAACACACACACATACATGGTTCATATGCTCTTCTGATTGAAAACTGTGCAGTTAATTCAGTTTGTTCCTCCATGTTTTGATGCAAGTAAAATTGAAACAAACTGTTCTCACGTTGTTCTTCGTAGTCACAGAGTAAGTGTTGCTCTACCCTTGTTACATTTAGTTACATGGTAACTACAGGGTGTCCGGGCTGTAATCTAAAGTGTACATTGTATGTCTTCTATCATATTCAAAACAAAATCTTACATCCTTATAACCTTTATTTAACATACTTCTTATTTAAAATACATTAGAAACCTTTGAGGAGCAAGTAGCATTGGATTATTTCTTTGTTTTTCTTGCATTACTTCCTCATTTTATTCTTTTTCATCTTCCACTTCTGATGAAGATAACAGGGTTTAGGTTGAGACGAGGGGAAAGAAACTGGTGCACCTTGGCCATATGTTGATCCTATAGAGAAAGCTAACTAAAATCTAACTAAAATCAATGTCTTATCTCTAGTTTATCAGCAAACCATTACAAATATATGGCACAATAAGTTTAACTTAATTTCCAATTATCTGGTGGGACAAGCTTGCAACAACAATCTTCTAGCAATAAGGCATGAAGTCTGATGAATTGGCGACTTTCCCTTTAATTTTTATTTTACTAACCAAAACCTTTAGTATAACACTAGGACATGTTTGATATGTTGCTAATTACCAGCTAAGTAATCACAAATTAATACAAGTTCCAATGAGGATATGTTGAAAGTTAAGCCAGTGCAGTAGCAGATTATCTTAATGTAGGTTGCTATGCAAATAAAATCACAACAACTTGTTCAAGCTTCTGTAAGACACAAACCCACAAGCTTCATACTGAATGTGATGAACATTAAATGTGATGACATTACTATTAGAGCAATCATTAGTTACTTTGCAAAAACTGCAGGGTAACACTTTGCTCTTCCAGCTGGGCGCACAGCGTTAGCGAGGACGTGAACATCTGGTAGCTAACAAATGATTATCAAGCTAACAGTCCAACAGCACCTTTCATTTGTTCAGTTAATGCTACATTTGACATGAGCCACAAACCAGACAGCTCTGTGCCAATACATATATTCATATAAAAATAGTTTTTTTTTTATTATTATTATTGTCTCTATGGCATTGCTTTTATTTGTTTTCTATCCAAATCTTTGTTACTTATTTGATTTACACTTTGTGGTTTGCCTGTTTGTTGGTAATATGATGGTAAAAAGGTCATTTTGAAATGAAATCACATCAGATTTATTACGTGCTGCAGAAGGCATCGCTCCACTTCTCTGAAGCATCCAGACATTTGCTCAGTTTTAAGATCATACTGTAATAATGGACTAGGTACCCAGTAGTTAATTAATAACTACAGTTTAAGGTCTTTGTAGGTTCCCGAATTGTTACCCCCTTATTCCATAACTTCACATCTTGCTCCCTTGTACCTACATATATGTATTGGTATGTACAGCATTACAAAAGATCACACTGGAACTACAGAGTTATTATGCTGTATGTTGCAGGCTATAATCTAAAGCAAAACAGTCTAAGTGACCCCAAAGACTCACCAAGGACTCTGGCAGACATTTTTCAGGGACAACAAAACCTCACCAGTAAGACAGAGCAGGTCATTAGTCAACAGACCTGCTGAAAACCATGAAACTCCAGTTCTGATGGACTATGTTTTCATTTGTCATTGTGCTTTTTTTTTATTATTTGAGAACATTTTCTGACCACTTGAGTTCATGAAATGCTTTCAGAACCCAACAGTCAAAACCACACTGCTCACAAGAAGACTTTCTTTCCTGAAAAGATGACATTTTAGAGATAAAACGTGCTCACCAGACAGTGATGATACGTCCAAATGAATCAGGCAGCACACCGCATGGCTGCAGCAGTATGTGAGACAGATAATAGTAGAATGACAATACATGGGATTTTAAGGTTTTTTAATCTTATTGGCAAGTAAATGGCCAGCTAAACAGTCAGTCACATGCCAGTGATCTCCTCCAACAAAATGGACGGACATTGATCTGCCCTGTTATGGATGAATAAGGGTCGGACTAATCTGCTTATATGCGCTATCGCCCCCGCTGATTAACCAGGAATTAAATATGCACTGGGGTTGCGCAGTGGGTTGCTTTTTTAAGAGCCACTGACTATCTCCAGACAGCAATTTAGCGCTTTAGCTCCCCTTGCCACGCTGGCTGGGAAATTGCAGAGCCGGGCCGCTGAGCGCTGAAACATTAAAGGAGGATCCTAAGAGTGTCTCGCTGACTGCCAGAGACCCTGAAATGCAGATGAGTCCATATGGCTGGAAGAGCCCGCTGAGCAGAAGTGAGGATCCTCAACCAGGACAGGATGGAAGTGCGGAGAACAGAAAAAAAAAAAGAGTGGAACAAATGCAAGAGACATTTCCTCAACGGGCCTTCATGCTCAGCTCCACATTTCCACTCGATTCTTTCTGCGACTGTCCATTTCTATTCCAGGATGCAAACCATAGCTGAAAACAATATGAGCTGACAGCGATGTTGAAAAGGCTCAGAGAGACACTAATGAAAGATGTCAGATTTGTTTTCGGACCACCACTTCTTCCTGGTTATTTCAAGCACATTTTGGGTTTTAGCAAGTGCCTCGTTTTGGCTGAATGGAGGCTTTCTCTCCATCACTACAACTTATCTCAAGAGATTCAGCTCAGCCAAAGCATAAAATTATTTTAGGGTTAAAATTCTCAGATTCGCATCTTCCAATTACTAAGGACGATAGGGCCTATTCTATGACTGTGGATCTCCATGCCTGAATGTCAGGTTAACTAAGTCTATCCTTTATGTCCTTTATTTTCATATTGTGTGCCTTCCACTTGTGTTTTTTTTATCATATTGTGGTGTCTTTTTGTGTTAACTATGTCTTGAAAGCCAACTTATTGAAAAGTATATATCTCTCAATTATCTGTGCCTCACAAATACATTACGGTTAAGGTATAATTTAAAGAGGACTTCTCACATTTAGCATTGCAGTTCTATAACACTTGTTTTTTTTTTGTTTTTGTGTTTTTTTTTTAAAAAGAATCAAAATCTTATTTGTCAAAACCTAGTGCATACATTACCCACAATGCAACTGCTGACAATTCAGTTTGAGATGCGAGTGTGTTATGCTAGTTGCAGCTAATGCAGCTTCAAGCAGAGATATGAAGTGGACTACAGAGGTCTTTTAACTTCACATCTTTTTAACTCCATATCCGCAGATATTTCCTTCGTTTTCAAACTTGTACTCTTGCCCAACTCCCTCTGGAGCGTTATACAACTTTTCACATATGCAGGGCGTCTCCACAAGATTGGTGGAGTTCTCCTTTAAGGTTAGACAACTAAACCCTTAGGTTATGGTTAAGTTTGGGGAAAGATTATGGCTATATTAATGGTTTCCACATATCTTATGCACTGCTTTGCTACTCCTCTGTAGTCATGCTTCTTGCATTGTCAATGATTATTGCCACTGGATGTGAATTGTACACTAAAGAATGTTATTTTTATGGATACTGCACTGAAAAACTCCAGAGTTGGATTTTATTCTACATATCCATGTCGTCTGGAGGGGTGTTTTTAAAAATGTTACTCCATACATCTTCTTAATACTGATTAGACTTGTGTCATTCAAGGAAAAAAAATTGAACATTTTGAGCTTCGGTGTGAGCAAAGGCAGAGAGAGTTGGAGTGGCAGAAGCTTTTTACTTCAGTAAAGTAGCAGCCTGTCTAAAATAAAGGTCTGCTGCACAGGAGAGGATCTGCTGCCCCTGGATACTGTGACGTGTCCGCTCCAATTCCTGCGCCAGACACAAGTAGTAGTAGTAGTATGTGTGTGTAGGTTTGTGTCGGTGTGTCCGTTTGTGTTAGCATCCCTGTGTGTGTGTGTATGTATGTCTTCGCACACTCGCGGGCACGTGAATGAGACTCTCCCATTGGTGTGTATGGGTGCATGTTTGTGTAGGTGATGGAGAGTCCACTCCAGGAGAAAGGCAGAGGGAAATGCATCACTCTAAATAACAGTGCTTAGAGTTGGCAGCGAGGGAGGAAAGGGTTGCCGAGCCTTGGGGGGATAGTAGGCGGACAAATGCATCACACACTCTTTCCACAGAATCCATAGACGGCAACCTTTTGCTCTTATAAAGACGATAATGAATCAGAGTTGAGATGGATGTCGGGCAGAGCCACTTCCCCCTCGCCCTGCTCTCCAGCCCAGCAGGTGGTCTCCTGCTTGTGCCTTGGTTGTCTTTTGGCCCTTGCTGTAGCATGAGTCATTGCCTTTAACATGAAGAGCAAGACAGATGAAGACAGGGTGCCTATATATATATAAATATATATATAAATATATATGAGTGCGCGCCAACAAACACACACATCCACGCTGGCCTCCTTTTTTACAACAGGAACATCACTTCCTCAGAACAGAGCTGTTCCCAGAGGAGCTGGGGGATTCTGGGAGCTGTTTCTCTTCCACAGCTGAATTTGAGGAACAGAGAGATGAATAAATAGAAAATCAATCGAGCTTCATGGTGTGAGGATGCAGGGCTACTTTCCCAATTACGGCAAATGTTGCTCCTAGTCGGTGGTGCATGTCCGTCCTTTTCTGATCCACCTGACATTCAACATAGTGCCTTTGATGTTTCCATGTCTGGGTTGGAGTTAGATAGCATTTTATTGAAAACCGAGCATGGCACTGAATCCACTATATGAATCCAAACCCTTTTGAAATCATTTGATATGTTCAAGCTCAGCTTTGAACAATTCCTAAGTAACAGTATTCAAATTCAAGAAATGAAACTGAAATTCAAAGAAATAAAACTCCACACAGATGACTATTATTATTATATTAATGATTTTAGACATTTGTACATTGCTCCATGCTCAGAAAATGAGATTTAATAAGAGAGGCATGGTGTAAACATACACTGGAAAATGTCATTTTGTAGACTAGATGGCTGTGGCACAATCGAAACACTCAACACCGCTTGTGCTTGTTGCTCCTGCTGGCTCAGCTGTCAATCAAACCCATAAACATGCCCGCCCACTCAGAGGTTTAGAGGCTGAAGTAGTATATCTGATTTATCTCCAAAGATTTCCTCTCCATTATTAAAAAAAAATATATTAACAATATCGATCGCCTTGCACTTTTTTACCGTGCCGTGTAACTTTTTTTTTTGACTTACATCCATAACTGGAACGTCAACATATTTTTAAAGACCAGGAAGATGAGGGAGAAAGTAGAGGGAAGAGCAACGGCAACTATTTCAAGGACAACAGCGTGCGCACACACAGCTGCAGAGGAGATGGCATGCAGTTTGGTACGGGAACTTTGCTGAGCCATTAAAATTTTAGTCCTTACTCCTATCTGAGAATTTTTTATTTATCATGTGCTTCATCTCATACGGTTCACCTAATATGAGAGTAACATTGGTCATCTATAGTAGAGTGGTATTCAGGTGAGGGGTACATCTACACAATTCTGTAGTTTAATGTCACAACAACAAGATTACAAGGTGAAAACTGTCTTTTAACTAAAAAAATAATATGTTATCTGATGTATGGCTGTGTGTTGTATCGTAACAGTATGGAAGTGCTACAACAAAAATCTTTTTTAACTGAGACTGCAGATCAGTTTGAATAGCTTTCTCCTACTTTAAAGCACCATATGTGAGGCAACTCTATCTAAATTGGCTCTGACAAACAATGTCTCTGAGGATTCAATTGAGTGAATAATAATAATAATAAAAAAGATACCTTTCACGGCTTTTTTTTTTTTTTTTTGTGAAAGTCACTCTGGAAACTTTCCTTGGGAAGAGCAAACTTTGAAATTCAAATGCGCCATGGTGACTGTGTAACAACACAGTATGAGAACAATCTCTAAGCACAGACAGAAACTAGACAGCATGGCATCTTCCTCCTTCTTCAAATACTGCCAAAATAATTGAAAGGAATCCCTCTGAGGACAGATCATCAAATGTTTGTGTTTTTTCTTTTTTTTTACATGATCTGCAAACTTCGCCAGCTTTAAAGTGGCCTTGACAGCAGCGAGGAGAACACTCCTATTTTTCCATCTGTGATGCAAAAAGCAGTTCAAATAGTTGCTAAAATGTGGCAAATAGCGCATGCGGTGCGGCTGCTCAAAATGGTCCCGAAGCACATCTCTCCAACCGCTCCCAGCTGAGAAAAATTCATGAGTTTCTGGCCTAATTTCAGGTGGAGTACAGCGCAAACAGGCCTGTTTCTGTTTGTAAAGCATCCTAGATATTTTCTTTCTCCTCAAGTGCTCTCCTGCTACAACATAGCAGCATGTGTTTCGATGGCAGCATTGCGGCTGGTTTTAAGTCAATTGAAGACGCCCATCAAGGCTAACCACTTGTAATGAAGGCTGTTTCTTCCGCCGACTTCTTAAACTTTGTACTGTAATGGAAAGCTGAAATTGCATCGCTTTGTGTTGTAGTGGTTTTCAAGTTGACTGGCCTCACTGAACAATTAAGTCGTCAAGTGAACATTGCACTTTACAAGGAATTTCTCTCTCTCTCTGAGAGTGATCTCTACTTAGCCTGCCACTCAGCAGTAGGCGTTTAACTCAATGTCATTTCAAATCCACTACGAGCCATATGACTAATAAGCCTTGTTCCCTTTGTCATCCTGGGATAGAGATATGAAAATGACTCAGAACTACTGCTGATATTTTCATAATAACTGTGTCAATAATGGCTGAACTTCGACGGTGGCTTCACACAGCCTCTTATGCATATATTACAGTCAAATTAGCATTAGTAAGTCTCTTAAATGACTGAAAATCAATATATATATATATTATACATTGTCTAAAACTCTATACAGCCATAGCTGACATGTACATGCAGAGTACAGGTTTCCTTCCTTAGTTTTTTTTTTCCATGTCTAGTGGTATCTAGCCATGCAAATAGTTTTTGGTTTAATTCGTCCAGGTTTTGAGATAACCACCTCTGAGATTTCATGTCTTCACACCAGTAACATGGAGTTAATTGGAATTTCATTTGTGGTGCTCACAGCATTCAGAAAAAAAAAAAAAAATTAAATTAAAAAAAAAAATCAATAGCTGTCTTTCCCTATGAAAACTGTTCACAGCATGCCTCATCAAGATAATCCAATCAATCTCAGTACGGATTTCCAGGGTGTCTTGGATATGTATATATAACAAAAAAAAACAATTGTACGTATCAAATAATAGTAACAGTCTTCACAGTCTGTCAGTCAAGTGTACTGGCGTTTGTATATACTTGCAAGAAGCATATTTTAAAAAGGAATGGTCAAAACTGAAGCAGCAGAGCCTGAGATATCCTGACTTGTATGGGTTAAACTCCAAAAATGTCAGATCCCACATTTCCCATAATGCCCCTAAATAGCATCTTTTGTTAAACTTCCCCTGCTGCTAAATGCCAACATTTTTCCGCCGCTGCCAGTTTGTAACACAGACTTTGTATTATAAATTTGTGGTCTCCAGGCACAGACCGAGATAACCCAGAGGAGCTGCAATGTGACCACTAAATCCTTCAGAGAGGTTAGTGCTCGCAGAGGGACTCAAAAGTTTTAAAGGGTGTTGTGTCACCTTTGGGTAATCCAACGAGTTGGATATTATAGGTCGTCGGTCTATGCCCTCCAGAACGACACAAAATATATTGTCTGACATTTGCTGCGTGACCCCTGAACTTCATGAACCTTGACCTTCAGCACAGTAGTGTAGTGAAGGAAGCAAGCCTTAATGTAATAAGCAGGAAGCTGGCAAGTTAGCAAAAAGTTTTCCTTGGTGATTTGATCTCTGTGGTTTAGCCAGCCAGTGCCATTAACTTCTTAACATCTACTGGGTTGCTGGTGACTTAAGCCAGCTGTAAGCGGCTTAGCGTCACGCAGTAATTAGTAAAAGCAATTGGCACAATTTGGAGATGTTTGGAGAGGTTGGGGGACACCAGTGCCACCACAATCTAAAAACTCCCAAGCTCCCATAGAGTAAGGTCTAGAGGTCTGGATTTTTATACAGGTGTGGTTGACAAGATACAGAAGGTATGTGGGGATTGAAATAGTTCGGGCATAAAGCATGTCCTAGTTATTGTTATTCAAATATGACTTATTATAGACGAGGACCAAAAACACTTTTTGAGCCATATTTGAACCGAAACTAGAAGATGTCACCTTTCAAACAAAGCTTAATACATGCTTTTTTTGCCTTTCTTTTGTTATAAGCTTTTCCATTTGGGTATGCCAAATAGGTGGATGTGAAGAGATTAAACAGCTGATTGAGAAGTGATGTGGTTCGGATCAAGAGGCTGTTATCCCAAGAAAAACTAGAGCGTGAGTCATTTCAGCAAAGACAAAAAAAAAGGGACATGAGTTTATGTTGAAGTGACAAAGCTCTTTGGAGGCCGTAGGAATGTATGACTCTGTTCCACCGGGACAAAAGAAAGAAAGAGCGTGATTCAGAATCTGCAGAGAGAGGACGTCGGGGAGGATGGGTGAGTGCTGTTCTGCTGATTCGCCTCCACTGGATTGGGCTGGAGGCTAAAACCTCGCAGAAATATCTTAAAACCTGGGTAGATAAAAACCGAAACTATCTGAGGTCATTTTTTTGGTTTTATGGATGAACCAGCTATCAGTTGGATAACTTGTCTTTTGTTGTATAATCTCATTCTTTCAATTAGTTTAATCAGCTGATTCGAGGTGACTGTCCGCTGCCACAGCAATTAATGAGAGAGGTCTGAAGAGCTGCTGAGGCAGACCCTGAGGCAGAGCTGTCCACTTTATCTTAGCTTATATAGAAACATAGAGCACAGACAATGATTTAGTGGCTGGGCTTCAGTGAAAGGTCACAGCTATTCATATTACCATGAAAGACCTCCCATAAGACTACTGTACTGTATCACTGAGTAACATGTACGACTGTTGCTTTTTCATCAGCTCGCTCACAGCTGGCTGGAGGTGTTTTTGAAGCCATGGTAATACACAGTTCAGCAGGGTGTGTGTGTGTGTGTGTGTTTGGGTCTTTGGAACAAGCTGATTATGAAGTGCATGAGATACAGTAAGCCTAGTTTTCCAAAAAAAAAAAATGATCGACAGCTCAAAATGAGAACAAATTATGACACAGCTTTGTTGTTTTGATTGCCAAGTGAGCGCCTGCTGAGGTCTTTTATTTCTGATCATCATACTAAATCCGAAACTAAAGTCTTTGTGATTTTGTTGATTTGGCTTCAAATTAGCAGGCAACATTCCACATTATTACAGTAAACAAAAGTAAAATGACAGGGAAAATAAGCATTTAAAAGCATCACAGCAGAACTAAAAAAAAAAAAGACAAACAAGACTCGGTGGAAAAAGTAAAACTGAAATTGAATTTAAATGTGTAACAAATGCTTGCAGGTTATTCTGTGGTGTGTGCTAGGTGTTAAGTTAAACATCTTTCGCCAAAGTATCTCGATGACTGTTGGATGAGTTGCCGTGACATTTTGCACAGTAACGTTGGTGATCCCTCGACTTTTCAACTCAACGCACCACTACCAGGTCAAAATTTAAGGATATTCCCATGAGCCACAGCGGTACTTTATGCTAAGTGCTAATTAGCAACTGAGGCTAACCTTCTCAGAGAGCAGCTACCTTGGCTGTTGACGTCTTGTTGCCTCTTTTTTGAAAATGTATTAATGAATTTGGTGTCGCTGAGTTATGAACTCATTATGGAGTGGGTGGAATGTGACGATATTACACTGATTATTGACTCTGAAAACGAAATTTTCTGCCCATTATCCTTGTTGTTGAACTACAACACAAACACGCTGCTACTTTGTCTCTACATATAAGATTAAAAAATTCACATATCAGAAGGACTGTAAAGTCTGTTTCACTGAAAAACAACAAATAGGACTAGTTGTGACCAAGTCGTACCTGATCCCGGCCATATTATTTTCATGCTGAGAACCCAATTATCTGACCACGGCCGCTGAAGCAGACATGGCCTGTCAGCTTTGCTTCATCGTCTTTTTCCTTTCGCTCCCTTTCATATCTGTTTGTGAATTTTGTCTCTGTCAGGTGCACGGACTCACAACAGGAAACGGATCTAATGGTGATCTGCGCCGCAATCCCACCTCATTAACAGCCCTCCTGCACGTGAACCGAAATACACTGAAATTCAGACTCACACCGGTTAATGCTGCACTCCACGGACAGCCTGGGAGAAGAAGAAACAGACTCTGCAATGCTGAGACCACCCATGGATTCCTGGGCACAGCCAGTCCCAGCTACAGTAGAGATATATACCATAACTCTGAGCTTCAGTTTCATTTCCCTGTAATGTAATTTTTTTTCCCAATAAGTGGAAAATAAAACATCAAGAGGATATATACTGTGAATTCATAGTATACCATACAAGCATTAGCTGGTAAAGGAGTCTGTATATTCCAGAAAAGTGCAGTAGAATTTTGTTTTTAAGAGCCAAATATCAACTTTATATCTGAGCATGAGGTGCTGCATCATTTAATCTGCTAACTAAGCAATCTAATTTGCAAGGATCTTTCATAAGTTCACGATCAATTAACCATGAAACTCTTTAAAAAAAACTCACAGCAGAATCCGAAATCTGTTTTGAAGTCGTTCAGAAGCCGACTCTCTGAGCACACACGAGTTTGATCTGACAGCCTCGCAGTGTTGCTGATGCTCTCTGTGACACTAACAGATAATGCCAGCCAGGTTCAGCCATACCTGCTGGTGTTTTGTCGCAGTTCAAATAATTTAAAGAACAGAAATGGCTTTGAAGATCGGTTTTCTCTCTAATTCCGGTGACTAGAAAAGCAGTGAGACAGAAAAGCACATATTTGTTGGGGGGAGCCTCTTTGAAAAGTTCGACCCGCGTATTGGCAGGATGTGATGAGGGTGTGTGAGTGGCGAAGTGTGCTTCTGGGTTTTAGATAATAGTGGAACTCCATTCCTCTGAATCAAAGTTTAAAAGGCATTTGTGCAGTTTTTTGTCGCAAGCTCAAGCTGAGAGCACTATCAGCACAGTGCAGACACCTGCACAGTCACATTCACATGTTTGCTGGCTTTGACCAATACCTTAACACTTTATACACACACACACACTTTGCCAGAGAGATATTGACGTCACATGATGCAGTAAACGCTGTAGCAGTTCGCTCCTTTCGCTTCCTTTGGGTTATAAAATTTTGCAAAACATCCACTTCTATAAACCTACTAAATATTGTCTAGTGAAAACTGCTAGTATCAAACAAAAGAAAAATCTGTCAATGGTTTAGACAAAAGTATTGAGTCACTACCTGGCCTTGAGTCTAGTAAAAAACTGTTGATATAAAAGATCTCCTTCAGACATGTTTTAGGACATAAAAATACTTTGCTTTGAATAATAATTAGAATGATAGTTTCTTGCCACAAAAAAAGTTTCATAAGCAAATATTCTTACAAACTCCAGAATCTATGAGCATGCAAATATGTTTCATCTCAAAAGTTTAATTGCTGGATGCAAAACGTCACTTATCCTCTAAAGCACATAGACTGAGAAATCTATGATCACAGATATAACTGATCTGAAACTAGTTGTGATGTCACATATCATGCTTAAAGGTGTTCACCTTAAACTGAGATTGAAGGTGAACACTTCCTCCCTTCAGCAGATAAATGTGAAAACTGCTTTTTATACTCTGCATATATGTTATTCTGCGCAGTGAAGCTAAGCTTGAGTTTTAATTCAGCTTAATTTAGTTAATAGATGGAGTTAGATGATAGAGTTAATGGAGCTAATAAAACATGAATTAGACATAAATTCTGCTTCTTTACACCTGATGGTTAGCAGCTTCACTAGACGGTTGTACTTACTTACTTACTTACTTACTTACTTATATGCCTACTTACTAAACTTGTTTCAAGAATTTAAAATATAAATTTCAAGAAATAAATGTCATTTAGCACTAGTACAACAAGTCTAATCAACCGAATAAACCAAATACTATGATGCAAAAAGTGCCTGACAAGATTATGTGTCTTGGATAAGAAAAATAAGATTTAATCAAACTGAGAAAAAGTAATTACAGTGTTTTTTGAATTAACCTTTTAGCGGCTAACTGAGTAAAGGTGAACAGAGCTCAGTGATGAGGTTTGAGGGTTTTCTTCAGGCAGCATGTGAACCGCGTCACCTTCGGAAACTAAAATCTTTCCTGTCTGGGAGCAACCTCAATTTATCGCTTCCTCGCCGCATCGTAGTCAGATCTCACATGGGAGGCCATCTCAGACGACCCTGGATGACTGATCTATATCCCATGAAAGAGGCCGAAGAATAAGTGGTGTCCCCTGCTCATTTAACAGGCAGCTGAGATCGATGGCAGCCGATCAAAGACGGAGATAAAACCGGAGTGGTCAATTGCTACAGACCCTTTGATGTCAACTCAAGGTCACCTCATTAAGGAAACGCTTTAAATTCACATAATAATATCAGCATATCTTGAGTTCTCTGTTGAACTTTTCAAGAATTGGACATATTGCTTTGAAACGGTGCACTGTGATTGGTTAAGTTCCCCTCACGAACACCGTTAAAATTACGCCGCACCATCAACCATCTGTGCTTGCAGTGTAGATTATGCAGCCTGAGGCGATACCAAGATCTCAGTGCAATCAAGACTTTTTCTCACCAGCACCCTGTAAGTAGCTTCATTTAGTCTCTGTAGAATTATCCTCATATAACATGGTGTGTGTGTGTGTGTGTTTCGTAGCCATTACATTAAATGGATTGCAGAGCATTCCTGAGAGCGTTTTCCTCTTAAAAGCCCAAGAGTTGTCCTCTTTTTATGGCTCGACGTGAGTGGTTTTGATGAGTGTGTTGGGAGTGAACCGACTCTCCCCGCTGCTATGAACAAGACTTGTACATGGAAGCAGTGGAGGAGCAGCACAGGGCTGAATGTCACTGTTAATGGCACATTATCTCTGTGACATCTTATTCTGTCACAAAGGCGGATCTGTTAGAGTTAAACTGCACTCTAGTAGTTTTCCCGTACGGACAGATTTCTGTTGTTTCAGTAAAGTAACTGCGCACAGGGATATCTGTTGCATTAAAGGCGAATGAATATGGCTGCCTTAGCGTGGAGTTGCAAAGTGGAAGGGACTGCTGGTGTTTATCTCTATTCTGTATATCTAACTCAAAATATTCTTTAAGATATCCTCGATATTACTTAACATAGAAACACAGGAAAGTATAGGTTTATATTATGACCACCAGTTTCAATTACTTCAACTCTGTTCTCGAGAAATCACGTCTTGTCTGTGATTTCGGCATGGCGGACAGCTAAAAAAAAAAATACTACAATATGATACCATGATCCTCAGCCACCGTTGCTATGGAGAAGAAGTCAGCCTGAGGTGTGAATCAGAGCAAAATGAATTCAAAATAAAACTGAAACAACTTGCTCCGCCTATTGTAAAACCAGTTTTCTCTTAATCTTTAGCTTCCGTACGCCATTAGTGGCTCAGGTGACCACATTTTAAGCCTGGTGATTGGCTGTTTCTTGCCCAAAAAAAAAAGCCATAAGAAAACTTTTTTTGTAACTTCTGATAAAAAACAAAACAAAACAAAAACATCAGGCATGAAGCCAATTCACTTTAGACTGATGGTTATGCCGTGTAGACTTTGTAGCTGACGTTTCAGCAACAACATACATTCTTTAGAGATTATGGGGAAAAGCTATACTCTCATTAGCTCATGTGAAAACGTTAATGTGGTTGTCTTGGTTAACATTTAAGTCTTCTTCTTTAGTGGTGCAACTATACCTATAAAAGTTGAGTATGTATATTCTTGTTAAAAATGCCTACTGATTATATTGTGTAAATTATTTTAATTTAATTCTATGGTATTCACTTCACATCCGGTTGCCTTGGTAACTATAATTATGATGTTGTAAAGCCCTGAAGAAGGCGCATACCAGTGGTTATCAAAACACGGGCTATGGAGTTAAGTCTACAATATGGTAAACTTCAGTGTATTATTTCTCAAAAAAAAAAAAAAAAAAGTTACAGTACACTCCCTGTTGGCGCTTTCTACACTATGTCAAAGTGTATTGCTGGAAAACAGCGTCTGAAGTGAAGAATTTCTAAAGCATGTCAAAAAAGAAAAATGTTAATGTTAGCTGCGGAGCATGCAGAGTCAGCCCCCATTACTCTTTGGTGGATACAGTAGGGGAGGTCCTGTGGTGTGGTACAGGAAGCTGTGACCTTTCTTGGAAGCCCGGGTACTAAATCACTGTCTTGCCTGCAACGTTTCCATGTAGGCTAAGATAAAGTGGACAGCTCTATCCGGGGATCTGCCTCAGTGACTCCCGAGACCCATCTCATTAATTGCTGGGGCAGCAGATGCAGGGGCAGTCACCTTTGGTTACAATAATCTGGATTTCCAGTTTAAGAGAAGAGCTGACCCAACAGATTCGGCTGCAGAGTTCTCTTGCTCTATAAAAAAAAAAAAAAAAAGTTCAGGAGCTACATGTTAGTCACTTCCTAAAGGCCCTGAGTTTTATCTGAAAGTAGATCAGTAGATTTTGTACTAAAATAAACGTTTGCTTGTAAGAGCCAGCTATGAATTGGAAGTTTAAGCCTCTTTTGTAAACATTTACTGTCTCATCTTAGCTAACATCGGTATCACTGACTCAGATTCCCGTGTCGACTCAGCCTGAAGAACTGAATCCAGCCTGAACCCGGTCTCCTCGTGGTGCATGCATGTCTGCAATGTCTGCCAGTGATTAATGTTTTTCTTTTATAGGCTCAGTGAGGTTCTAAAAATATAGCTCCCTAAAAAAAGAAGAGTTTATTTAAAGTCAAATGCATAGCGGCATGAATTCTGCCTTGGTTTCTATTTTCAGCCCGCTTTGAAGATGCAAGTGTAAATTTCCACATAGTGTGTGTGTGTGTGTGTGGTCTGTCATAGGCTACATTTGGAGACAAATTTCAGACTTAGGGCCAGACAAAGCCATGTCCCCTCTATGTAATGTCCCCAAAAGTGGTCATGGTCTGACATGTTTCTCTGAGTGTGTGTGTGTGTGTAGAGATCCATGCATTGATTTACATTAATTCAACATTTATAAACAGCATTCAACATTTAGGCGTCTATCGATACACACAAAGTTGGGAGAGAGATTTAGAAGGTAGGTCACCTGCAGAAGTGAAGAACAGTGCATTGCCATAGACGTATGCTTGGCGTAGAATCGAAAGCCGAGCTTTGTTTTCCAGTAGTACATGCATGACAAACACAGCTTGACATCTGTGAAGTTAAATGTGCCGTGAAGGCTCTCTGAAACTCCTGAGTGACACATGATGAAACCCCTCAAGTCTCAGAGAAGAAGTGTGTCATTTGGGTGCATGAAAAAAAACAACAACCTGAAAGGTTTCTGAATTTCTGCTTTCATGGTGCAAGAAGCTTTACCAAGCGTGTGCCCCATTTTTTTTTTTTATTACTTTCTTCCCTGCGCCATTGCCAGATTCAGTGCTTGCGTACATACACTAGGTAGCCAAAAGTAAGTGAACATCACACCTGTGCGTGACTGATGAACAGCCTTCAGTCTTCTGGAAAGGTTTTGCATAAAATTTTGGAACCTGACTGCACATATCTGCTCCCAGCCAGCTGCGACAGCATTAGTGAAAACTTGCTCCTTTTGGATCATTCGGGTGAAGTCGAAACAAACTTGACTGTGAGAAATATGATCATTGCTGGTCCCAAAACCACACACACACATCAACAGCTCCACTCTGTCTTCCACTCCTTTTCATCCACAACCTTGGAGTATTTTTTTTTTTTACAGTAACTCTCTTATTCAATTTAAAACTTGCCTTTTTCTACTTCAAAAACATATATCATCTCCACCCATCCGTCTCCTTCTCTGCTTCTCTATCCCTCTATCAAATTCAGTCTCAACTAATGAAACAGTATTCTTTTGGGTACGTCCTCTGAAGTCCTTAATAAACTTCAAAATATCCAAAACTCTGAGCTGCTTGTCTGTTCACGCCCAATCACTCCATGACCACATCACTCCTGTACTAAATCATCACTTCTTTATAGCCGGCCCCTCCCTCTAAAACTCTCCCCAGACACATTTGTGACTGCTCTAATCTTGCTATGTTCTTTTCAAGGTACCCTGTGGAGTTTTTGACCATTAATAGCGCTTTGCAGCAATTTTTTTTTTTACATGTAGGTCTCTATTTTGTTTGTTTTATGCACATGCAGGAGAATGTACACACACACACACACTGATCTACAGTAATAACAATAACGCCCAAAGAAATCACTTACTAAAGAATCTTTGAGTATCTGGAAAAGCGCTCGTAGAATATGATACTCAGTATGGAATCATCAATAGCATCTCTCATTGAAACCATGTGGGTTCAGATTATTGTGGCTGCAAATTTGCAGATATATTTTGCATTGTTGTTATGCAATTATCATATTTGAATGTCATTAACTCTGCCAGGCTGCATTTCTCTCTCCCGTGTGTAATCAGCGGCGATGTCTAAAAATTCATCTGTCAACAGACCGTAAAATGACAAGAGTGTCTTTGCCATGTGAATAAAACTTTGCCGATAAAAGGAAATATGAAAAGATACAGTGATTAACACTGACACGTAGCTTTCATTTGGATCACCCCAAAATGATTCAGATAAGTCAAACTAATTAACAACTGTCCAACTTGTCCGAGAAAATCAAAATCACTTTGAAATTTTTCAATCAGATCGGAGAGAGAAGGCTCGGTTGCTTCAGCCTGAGGGAGGCGGGGGGGTTGTTCGGTCTGGCCAAGGTGTTAATGAGTCATTTGGAGTAAGAGTAAATTATTCATACCCTATTACACTGCATGTAAACATATCCAGAGTGATAACAGACATTTCCATCTGTGCCTCGAAAGTGTGTAAAAAAAAAAAAAGAAAGAAAGGAGAAATGCAGGCACAAATAAGGCTTCCTTTACTGCCGGGGTTTCTTTGTTCTTTGCTCGTCTGTGAAAGGTACGAGCGAGCGTGTGATGAACGCTTTAAGTCATTTCTATCAGACATGTTTGCTATCTCCAGGGACACACACACACACACACACAGAGTACGGCTTGTACTTCATCTGTCAGTTGTCACTTTTTATGACATTAACAACATTATTAGCGCTGTTCTGTCAAAGAGGAGCATATATATAGCCCTAAAAGAAAAGCACCACCCCTCCCTTCCTCCAAAATATTAAAATGACTTAACGTTGAGTGGCACCAAATTAGCATTTTTATGCGAGTCATTTAACTGTTATCCAGAATGACTTACAATGCGTGCAACAGTGGAATAAGCCTCAATTCGTGGATCAACGGACTTACTGAAGAGGACAGGGTTGAGGCTGTGGTGCCCTGACATTCCTGTAACCCTATAATAATCATAAATAATAGCTTGGAAGTACAAGGGAATGAAACAGGGTGATATGAAAGAAAGGGAACAATGGATTACGCACTCAGCCTACTATCTTGTAAATTGCATGAAGGAGATAAAGCAACAATCAGAGTAAAGGGAGATTGACATGAAGACAGTTTCCAGTGAGCTGTGTATCAGTTTAGAGAGAGCAGAGACGACGGCCTTGACAAAGCGGTGACGCTGAATAGGCTTCAGCTATGGCTTACTTCGCTTTCGACAGCGGTGATTGTCACCACAAAGAGGAACTTTTAAAGATTGACTAACAATGAATGTGGATGGCAGTGGATCAGCAGGACGACATAATTTGTCTGTACTTCCCAAAACCGTTACAAATCACTGTGAAGAAACGTACATCTGTTTTATGATGTGACAACTCTACGGTTAAGATTTTGGGCACAAACACCGGGGAAGGATCATGGTTTAAGGTGTTTAAAACAAGCACTTAGTAGAGGTAGGACAAACATATTGATTTCGGTTTCAATGACTGCTTCATTTAGGTTAGGGGATCTTCATTATCATGATTACAATACAGAAAGTCCTCCATGCACTCTATAACAATGGATAGAAGCATTTTCTGATCTGGCGCAGTAATCATCAGGATGGTTCTGGTTCTGTTTAGACACTAAAAACACCTTAGGTTTAGGAAAAGATCATGGTTTGGGTTCAATTAAACATGGAGTTAAGATTAGGGAAATGTGGTTTGGGTTAAAAGCTTCCTTATGGTCAGACGACCTTCATCATCATGGCTGCAGTAACAACTATGTGGTTAACATTAGGGGGCAATCATGGTCGTGGTTTTGAAAAAAAACAAAACAGTGTTGACTTGCGGTTGGAAACAGAAAATGAACAGCGGCCTCCTGTGTCAAAGTCCAGTGGTTTTTTGACCAAACCATACACCTCCTCCCTACGGAGACTTTGTCACTATACATTCAGATGATCTGATTTCCTTCTCTGGCCATTAGGAGGCACTGCTACTCCCTGTGAAACCATTATGTGCTGTTTTTACATTGAAGTTTGTGTACAGATTAAACAAACATGATATAACATGTTAACTAATCAATTTTACAGGTGCTATTGGGTGGATTTAGCTGCATTTGGACTATGTCCACACTAAGCTGGCAAAATTTGTAAACGCATCTTTTTTTGGCCGTCCATTCAGACTGAAACAGACTAAACTTTTCCAAAATGGCTGTCATATCAGTGAAAAAACAGATGGTCATAGTAGAATGGCATTTCATTGGAAGAGGTTGAAGAAGAAACACAATGACAATAACAACAACTGGTTTGGAGTTAAAGTAGCTATCTACCACTTTCCTCTCTTGTAACTTTATAATTTTTCTGTGGCTGACTTGCTCATCAGTCCTCTGCACATGCCCAGTAGGGGTAGAAGGAGGATTTTTTAGTGTAGGCTACACATGGACCGATGTAAACAGTGACCTACTCAAATCAAGAAAGTATCAGTAGTTGGTATCAGTTTTACAAAAATATCGGAAAATCTGCTGAGCTTTGATTGAAAGTGTTGATCTTGAGTGTCAGTCAACTCAGGCCATGCCCAATAAGCAAGAGTAACATGGTAGGAAATGCCCTAAAACAGGGTTTTTGTTAAATTACAGTTATGTTATATAGGACTTAAACTTTAATTTAACAGCACACACAAATCCTGATTTACACTATTAAGTAAAAAAAGGTTACCAAGTGAAAAGCTGGATAAATCTCTTTGCTTTGCATTACTTTGACTCTATGCTATTTGTCGGTTCAGCAAAGCAACACATACTCCTTCATAGTACAATGCAGGAGTATGTAAGCACCCATTTTCAAGTTTGGAGAATTTCCAGACAGGTTCCTCTTGGCGGCCAATGAGATGCTCCGAGGAGTCTATTTCTTGTTTCTGTTTCCTGCAGTGCTGCTCCAAAACTTCTCTACCAATGTGGTCAAGGTTAGGGAGATAGTCAGTCAGTCTTAAAATATACACTCCTAAAATGTGTGTAAAGTGTGTGTTAATTCCTGTTTAATCAACAGCAGCAGTAGTGCATATAAGCAGCTTATTCTGGTCCTATTCTCTGTGGTTCTGTCATACGGGGATAGATCAATGCCCCTCCGTCACATCTGAAGGGTACTAACTTTGTTCTCCTTTTGTTACTAAGTTTTATGATCCTAAAAATGAGAATTTCCAAGTGAGCCTTGTGTTTGCTATTTATTCATTGTGTCTTATCATGCATTTCTATGTGGGAATATTTTTGTCTCTGTATTGTTATGGAGTGTGGGCATTTCAAAGTTTGGACACACACTTAGTACACTTGCTCCTTGAGATTTTTTCATTAAATGCTTCGTGCTGGAACGGTAATTTTCTTATACTTCCTGAAAAGATAAAAGGTTTCACCAACAACCAGATATTAGTATTGTGTGCGGAGTGAAAACATATCAATATTCCTCCTTTTCAATCTTACAGCAATCACACTTTTTTGTGGGTAAATTACGGAGGTTCTTTCAACAATAGCATCCATTATCACCACATTCTCTAGTTATGCACTGCAGTAATATCTGATCTACGCTGTTGACGTGTTGACTATGCATGTGCAAACTAAAACAGAAGTAGTTTCTCCCTGTTTCTGTCAGCAGTTGCTGATGTTTTAAAAATGATACATTTCCATCAGTCAATCAATGTTTCATTTAAATTCCTCTTGTGATATACAGAGCACACATTAAAATACGTTTGATCCTGGAGTAGAATTCACATGAGTTAATATAGCTTGCGGCAATTTAAATGCGCTATAGTTTAAAGGTGACACTCTTAAACATTTGAGGTTAAACCTTTATTCACGCTATTTGTATATTTCTATTTTTCTCATAGCATTTATAATCATTATTCCTAGATGTGCACCAGTACTATCTATAGCATTGATATTTACATTTAGTTCCTTGAAATCACTCACTGGCAGTCCATCCACAGGTCAAAGTTTTGATTAGCTTGGACTGTAAACCTGGTCTTTCATTTTATAAAAATCACAACATATAGAAGCAACAGATATTGTATAGTAGAGTCGTTTGTCCTACTTGACCTTTTAAGACTGAAACCCCCGCATACTCTTAATATGAAACAGCTGCAGTCCTCTCTCCACAGTTTACTAATGTTGATTACAATTGTAAAAGGCTTAAATGAAGAGGAAACAGCTGCCATTAAGAGCCGCTGATTTACCATACTGAATGTAAACTACAATTGAAGGATGTCGATTTGATCCTTGGACCGATAGAAATGGACAGTGGCCAAAAAGATTAGACTGTGGTTGTACTGGGCAGCTGCCTGGTGTGAACAGGGTCTTCCTGCAAAAACAGCGTCTGGTTCTCAGTGGATCTTTACTGAATAAATAAAGGTTTAAAGAATCTGGACTGCAGCACTTTGTGTGTAGATAACTGTCAAGTTCAGTATTGCAAACAGCAGGAAGGGTGAGTGGGGACTGTGGGTGGTTGAACTGAACCTCGAAGCTTTTTTTCCGCCTGTTATTTCATTTTTACTCTTGTCGTTTATTGTATTTTTTAACCATTTTTTCTTATTTCACATCATAGATTAATTACATTTACTACTGCTACCATTTTACTACTGTGTGAACACTGAGAAAAACTAATACAATGGTCACAATAAAGCAGTGGTTGTCCTATCAGTGCTTATAGAGCTCATATACAATATCTGATATAAACTCATAACTGGCATTGGAGTTTTGAATAGCAATTGTTTCAGATACAAAAACCCAATCCTTTAAATCAATACACAACACCAATGCTCCAGCATTTACTGGCTTTTTTATTATTAAAAAGACGCTAGTCCTATCCCATCGTCATGGCTAAGCTTCAGGGTTGCATTAGAGAGTTTGCATTGTTAATAAATGTCAACAGTGTAAACAGACTGTGCTTACTCTTATTGTTCTGGTCACCATTATTGGCACCCTTGAATTGTTTGTATAACCTGTGCAATATCTTCAGGAATAAATGGAAATGGAAAAAAATTCAACTTACATGTAGTAATTTCCCAGAAGGATTGTGGTATGTCCAGGTAAAAGGACACAGTTGTTTTGTCTTTTTTTCAGCGATGGGGTCCTCCTTGGCCTTCACCCATATATCCCTTCTCGGTACGTGGTACGTGTTGAAACTATGCTTCCAGATTGTTCCAGGTCAACCTTGAGCTCTTTGGATGCTTTATGTGGTGTGTTGTCCACAGTTCACATCAACCCTCGAAGGCTTCTCTCATCAATTTTCCTCTTCTCCTCACGTCCAGTGAGGTTCTTCACAGTTGCATGCTTATCAAACTTCTTAATAATGTTGTGAACTGTTGAAACAGGGACACCAAGGTCTTTGGAGATGGCCATGTACCCTTGAGACGTCTTCTGTTGGGTTATAATAGCACTTCTGATGCTCTCAGACGACTCCCTTGTCTTGACAGTTGTGAAAAAAGGAACAGGGAATAACTGATTTGAAGGGTGCAAATACCAATTGTTCAGTTTTTATACTTTTTTCCTCCTATTTTTAAAAACAATTGATATTGTTTCATCATTTGCTGTTCTGTACCAAACATGAGTGTCTATAGACCAAAGTTGTTTCACTAGATTCATTTTTTTCAGAAGAAATTTTACATGATACACACTAGAAATGTATATTCTTTGTTGGGTGAGTATTTGACATTGAATTCAGCTATATATATATAAAAAAATCCTCCTCTATCATTTATATATCTTCTCTGTCATTAGATTTAGCCTTTCTGACACTCTTTACTTTTCTTTTGTGGTGAAATGTTACTGGCATGCTCATGCATTGATTCAGCTCTCTAATACTGTAACTCTGCAGAACATCTTATCTCTGTGAAAGACATTCTGAGTCATCCACGTTATCTGAGCCAGAAATGGATCAATAGCTATCCATCATATGAACAGTGAGCAAAGGTATACATCCTGAGCAAACACACCTATTCATAAAATTAACTGCAATGAAGAAGATGAAGATGTAAGGCTTTTCAACATTTATCCCTGAAGACATTTTTTATGTTGTGAAGAAGATTCCTGCATTCCTCCCACCACCAATGACAAATAATTGCAGAAAATATTTGTGTCAGTTTATTAGCCACACTCGTGGCATGGCTCCAGGGACTGCAGTGTTGCTCTGCTGGCTGCTCTTTCCACCAATTTGATCCAGACTGAAATATCTCTCACTATTGAATGGATTGTGATGAGATTTTGTCCAGGCATTCAAGGCCCCAAGAGGAATAAGAAGATTGAGATTCTGGTGATCCACTGGCTTCCTCTGGCGCCACTAAGTTGTCACATGTGTTTTGTACAAATATTCATGGTTCCCAGATGATGAGTCCCAATGATTTTGGTGACTTGTCACTTGACTTTTCCTCCAGCACCACCATGAAGTCAACATTTGGGGTGTTGGGTGAACTTTCCCAACAACTATTGAATGGATTGTCATGAAATTCTGTACAGACTTTCGTGTTGCCCTCAGGTTGAACTCCAATAAATTTGGTGATTCTCTGTCTTTCCATCTAACGCCATCATCAGGTGAAATACCTACAAATCTATACATCAGCTGCAGTTCCACTTTTTTGCTTAGAGCTTTTTAGCAAATGTTAAAAGTAAGATGGTGCACATGGCGAGCATACCTGCAGAACTGCTAGCATGGCTGTAAACTTTTAGTCTTGTTTCTTCATTTACGATGTTGATTTATATATATATATATATATATATATATATATATATATATACATATATATATATATATATATATATATATATATATATATATATATATATATATATATATATATATAAAAGCTTTAATCATACTGTTAAAAGCATTAGGTTCATCCAAGAAGAAAGTGGCAATACATGCTGTAATTATGTAAAACCACCCTTTAATCTCAAGTTATGTCCATGCGATAAATTAGAAGCTTTAGCTGTAATGTGGACTTGAATGAGAGTAAATGTTTGACAAAACTAATTAAAATGTCTTTAAGTGTGATGCATACAAGTAGAAATGGTCACAATTAACACTACAGGGGATATAATAAATGAATCATACTGGAATTGTCCTTCGATATCTTATTCGTCTTGTTTGATTGAGCAGAAAAATAAAGAGCAGTGAGAGTAAATAAACTCATATTTAGCATTAACACCTGTACATGAGACAGCCCTGTTACGTCCAGACATGGTGAGAAGTGACAGGGAAAGTAATTAAGAAAAGTTCAGCATTATACTGGAACAGGTAAATGTCATGGCCTCATAAGACACCTCCTTTCCAAAGTCACGCTATCGCATTGTGGCAGTTACATTGTTTACCAAATAAGTTATCGTGCATCATTAGGCAGGAACACAATGCAACATAATGGCTGCAATTTTAGAACTGGCACAAACATTAGGACTTAATTTATCATAATGAAGTAATTTGGTCACACATGTTTGATTGTCTTGCCTCTCCGAACAGTCGCTTCCAAAACAAAATAAAATGTCTTGAGATAAACTGAAACACATGCAGGAGTCTCGACAAAACTGCAGTATCATTTAAGTTAACAGCTATGTCATCATTAAAAAAAAAAAAAAGTTATTCTATCACTTAGCGGTCAAATTATCTTCCATTGTCACTCATTTCATTATCATTTCACTCCATTCTCGTCTCTAAATGCTCCAATTTAGCAACAGGGGAGGCATTATAATATGTGTTCTTCTATATGCACAGTTTCTGAGCGTAGCATAATATACCTGACTGTTTTTAATTCCCAAACTTTATATGGAGAGATGAAAGGATGCCTTTTTGTCGATGGGATTTAAACAAATCTGCCCCCAGGCAAATAACACAGGTGATTAATTATTATAATAATAACTCTCTACTCTAAAAGAGCAGATCCATGAAGTGTAAAATGAATCCGTATTGTATACTGCAGACATTATAAAAGAGTCATTTTTCAAGTAGTGCCGTCAGTGAATATTATAAGTGACAGGAGGAAAATTTTCAATTAAAGTATTCACAAATGACGCATTTTATAGCATGTGTTTTATAGAACTCACAGTGTGTTTCACATTTAAATAATGACAAACATTTAAGGGTTGCACAGGGAAAGCTATAAGCATATTATTCTAAACTGAATATCTTTTTGGACTCCTTGTCAAACAAAACAGGACATTTGAAAAAGATGTCTCCTTGGGCTCATTTTTCATTTTCCAAGCTGTTAATTTATTTAAAATAAATTGAATATAGATCAGTTAGTAATAAGAATATCCATTAGCTTTAAAGAAACCAAACAAAACATATATGAACGTATGTTTACTTCTTAACAAATTTACTAAACAATTACAGTTCGAGGTGTTCATTACATGACATGCACTACAGCATTTACATTAACCTCCTTTGCATTAGTCCCCCCTATGAGCTTTCACAGTAAAAAAACAACTATATTTAACAGTTCAATGGATGACCTCGTGCTTCTTGTGAATTTGCTCTTTTGTGGCTTTTTTTTCATTAAATGCCAAAATTATATAATCGACACTCAGCCACATGTCATCAAATGTTGAAGGGCAGATTTAATGGGAGATGAAGCACCACACTGTTTCCATTAAAAAGCCATCATTGTTATTAAAACTGTGACATTTCTGACCTTCATGTGACATGAGATGTGATATGGATAAAATCCATAGATGACCAGAACAACAAAATGTCAAGCTGTTCTCTTCTGGTCTCTCAGACAGAAGATAACATGCATTGTTTAATAAACCTGGAGCCTCATGGTGAACGACGGCCAGATGCAGGCGTCACCAGCCGAGACGAGGTAACAACAAAGATACGAATTCAGGTCAAAGGGGTTGTCATCTACATGCATTGACGTTTAAAGACTGTTTCTGACTGTCAGATCTTCAGATGAGTATGGGACATCGTCTGATCAACAAGAGGATGTTTCATAGTCTATCTCCCTTATAAGGTTTCATTAAAGCGTTCCAGATAAAAATCCAAGCAGACTCCTCTCTGATTCTTCTCTCTTCTTCAACCTGAAAACTGCCAGTGAGATTCAGCTCCAAAATTCCACAACAATTTGGCGTCACGAACAGGATTTCGTCAAACGCAGACATGGTAAGGCACAATAATAAAAATAAAATTATGCACTTACCACGTCTTTGTTGTGTTGAAATCCTGTTCGTGACGCCAAATTGTTGTGGAATTTTGGAGCTGAATCTCACTGGCAGTTTTCAGGTTGAAGAAGAGAGAAGAATCAGAGAGGAGTCTGCTTGGATTTTTATCTGGAACGCTTTAATGAAACCTTATAAGGGAGATAGACTATGAAACATCCTCTTGTTGATCAGACGATGTCCCATACTCATCTGAAGATCTGACAGTCAGAAACAGTCTTTAAACGTCAATGCATGTAGATGACAACCCCTTTGACCTGAATTCGTATCTTTGTTGTTACCTCGTCTCGGCTGGTGACGCCTGCATCTGGCCGTCGTTCACCATGAGGCTCCAGGTTTATTAAACAATGCATGTTATCTTCTGTCTGAGAGACCAGAAGAGAACAGCTTGACATTTTGTTGTTCTGGTCATCTATGGATTTTATCCATATCAAGATGCACCACAAATTACATTTGATTACAGAAAAGGAGCAAGTCACATGTCTGAATGTTGGCTGTTTATTTGGGCCATACTAATGGAAATACTTTTAAATATCACCTTTGTCTGCATTTACCATTTCACAGAGGAAAAACAATCATATAACAACATTTTTAATGATAACATGGTATATAATCATAAAGAAAATCATGATATTACCTTGCTCTACAGGCACAATTATGCAAGGCTGGAGTATGAAAACACAAACAATAATTTAAATTGCATAAAGAGCACATATTGGTGTAACGGCAAGGGCGCGTGCAGACAGTGAGGCCAGTTGAAAACAGCAAGTCAAAGAATTTTAATAGCCACCACCAAGTGACAAAGAAAATCTAAGATGCAATCTGAGATCTGAAAAGTGAAAGTAATGAGAATTGGTGTGTGGCTTCATCTGTAAAGGCAAAGTCAGTGGAAAAAGAGAAGATATCAGAACACAGACACAGAATATTTTTCTTCCAGGATAAAGAAAACTAATCACAAATTCCTTCATGAATGCCCCCACAGGGACTGCTCAAACTCTGTCCTTTTGCTACCAGAGTATAAGTTGAGTTTGTTTGAGACTGTTCACAATCAACCATCAAGTATCAGATTAAGGGGATAATTCCACTTTATTACAAATTAGATTTAAATTTCACTTTTTCCCTTTCTGATAATGTTGAACCCACCCAAGTAATTACTTAGATTTTGGAAAGTCTGCCAGGGCAAGAAAAATGATCAGACAGGTTGTAAACAAAATAACAGTTAAGCCAGATAAAAGAAAGAAGGAGAAAGCTAAAGTGAGAGCATTGAATTATCAATAATAATCCCTTATTGCATAGGAAAACTGTGTGCGCACAACTATGGCAAGTACAGCAGGATAAGGATGAACCAGGAAATTGATGATGTTTACAACAGACAGCTTCGGTAATCAGTGTATGATTTGCCTTCAACTGGTTGTTGTAAGTCAAGAACAGAAATAACATCACTGAAATGAGCATATTTTTTTAAATTGTCGTGAAAAACGCTACAACGACTGCTCCAATAACCATTAGAGCAGCTTCTATTTCAACTGAAAATTATGTCCAATGGGACAAATAAGTTGCTCGCAACCCTATCCCTTCCACGAGATCAGCTGATGTCACGACTAATGAACCAGAGTTATCCTTTAAGCAATGCAACAATACACCAGTATTATATTTTTAATGAGCAACCACCATTCATCTTCATGGACCCAGTCAAAGTACAACCTCTGCGACCAAAGTTCAAACTATCTTCCTCCTTCACTGCCATGTTAACTTTCAGTATCCAATAATCAACACCAAGCCATGCGCAATGAATGTCTTGAAGGGCAGGTTGGAGCAGTCGCGCGGTCGGGGGTGTCCCAGCCTCACACTTTCAAAGACAGATCGCTCTGATTCTCACCTGTCAGGAAGTAGCGCAGGGTGATTAATGACTCTCTGCACCGAGCGAGAGCAGGTAAAGGGGATCTCATTCCGGCGAGCTGTATGGCGTCTGCCTTTAAACTAATTTCTGCATACTGAGGTATTTTCACTACCTGCGCTTGTGTCATTTTTCTTAATGACTGTTAAGGGGAGGCAGGGTGAACAAGGCAAACAGGCGCCGCTCCACCACAGGGCCACCGAGTAGAATATAATTAAAATGAGAGGAGAGGAAGGGTCGGGCGAAAGACCTCAGTAGGTAACTGAATATTCATTGCAATCACACTAAACAGCTCAATGATTAATTGCCGGGCTGTGGTGATTAAAGTATGACTGACTTGGTGGAAAATTCAGAACTTAGTCAAAGGTGGCCAAATCGAGTTTCGCTTGATTAACAAATGACAGTGTTTTGCTCTAGCTGGGAGAGACAGTTAGAGTTCGAGAAGTAGTCGTGAATAAGCTGAGGTTGGATACTTGAGAAAAAAAAACAATTTTGTCCTGCTGACAAAACAGAAATAAATGTTTTGTCAAATGTTTTCTCCCTTTTTCATAATCTCCGGGCCTGATATTGCTAAGCCACAATCTATAATTGACCTCAGGATATGTGATCAGAGTGGCTGAATACCTGAGCGCCTGTCTTGTGATGCCTGATTGCCCTGGGCGTTGTGTCTCGGCCCAGCTGTGCAGCCAACCAACCCGTGGTTCTGACCCACTTTCTGGCCTCATCCGTCACACTGAGAGTCCTGGAGACTCTGATTCATTTCCTATGAATCCCATTTATTCCTCCCAGGCCGTTATGTCATCATTACAGACTTACCTGCTCCATCGTGCTGGAAGCATTTGAATATTTCATTATGGCACAATAATACTTTAAATATGCCGCAGAATATGATTTATACAGGTCACAGAGGGTGCTCAGATATTTTTCTAACCTGATCACAAAGACCTGACACTGTGATCATTAAACTCAAAAATGATCTATGTCTCATCCAAGAATCTGATTCAGACTTTCCCCACAAATACAGAGAAACTCCTCAACTGTGTCCTATATATCACACAGCAATGATAACAAGGCTCTATGACACAAATGGGCTTCTCTTTATATTGGCGTCTATTTCACGCAGGCAGCAAATTATAAGTACCAGGAGGAATATTTCCACTTTGACTCCAAGTGGAAAAACCTGTGTTAATTTTCCCTTCCTCTCCAAATTGATTAGTGGATCAGGGGGGCTAATTCAGCCCTCGAGGAGCCACGCACAGACAGAGGCTCCCTGTGAGGCCCCCGGAAGAAGTCATCCATAAACCACACATGGCAGCCCTGTTGCCCGCTAACACCCCCCCATCACCCACCGGCAAGCCGCCCTATCCCACAATCCCATTCACGTTGCCTGTTGCTAAGGTGCTGTGTGCATTCTCTCCTCGGTAATTAAAAGTAATTGGATGGTGAAGCCTGCTTGAAAAGGGGAAGGGGGTCTGTGGTCATAGCGATCCAACTGGACTCCATCTGGCATTATGGCAACCAAGAGGAGTCATCAGCTTGCTTACTGACATGATTTGGCACATTCAAAAGACAGAAGATTACTGTCAAAAGTCATCACTGGTGTGCAAATGATGAAGTGAGTTTCGGGAACAGGCAACTGAGCAAATCCACATTGGTTATGGGAGAAATCTTATTTGTACTTTTTTTTTAAAATGTAATGTTTATAAGTATACTTTGGAAATTACACATTGTGTCCCAGTTGCATTTAAATAAGAATTAAATTACAAAACAAATGAAACTGTTCAAATGTTGAATCTTGGTGTTAATAAATAATACCCAAAAATGCAATGCACAGCAAAAATTTGATGTTTTATTAATGGCTCTGATGAAGAAATCAAAGAATTGGAAGTAATAATAAAAAAATAGCCATTGGAAATGAATACAAATGTATGTGTGTTATTTCCTATTACTTCAAAATGTCAGGTTAAAGTAAAATTAATTTCTTTCTGCTATCAAGAGTGCACTTACAGTAAACAATTGAAACAGTAGTAACTGATTTTTTTAATACCTGAGAGAAGCTGAACAAGCTGCAATTTTGACATTATCACCTAACAAAACAAATATTGCCAAAGTGTTAATACACAGTTGCTTATTTATACATCCAAAACACACAAAGCAACATTAACATTCACTGGGACTCATGCACCTGGTCTCCCAATGATTATAACTCCAATATTCACTCTCCTTCTACTTTTGTTCAGGTCAGCAGCTCCTGAGAAAAAATATCCGGCTGTTTCATTGTATGTTAACTTGTATGTTAATCAGCTATATGCTAATTTGGTCTGTCTGCAGATTGGTGCTGGGCAGGTAATGTACAAGGGAAAACAGCTGTTTGCTGGGTCTGGAAACAATACTGATGAGACCGGTGAAAGTGAACCAATAGTGAGTGTGATTTTGAAATTATTCTTTAGAACTGCCCAAATGGTCCGCATTAATAATTGTTTGCTTGTATAATCTTTACCTAGTTCTATGAATATATCTGTAATTTTGTTTTTGATTGTTAATTCTATGTGATTTAATGTTGGGAAGGGGCCTTGTGAGGTTTTCAGGCAGATCTGAGAATGCCTCTGATTGCAGGCAGCCATTTGGTATACCTGTTGGTACCTTGACACTCATTGTTAGTCAAAGTTAAGAGGACCAAATCATGCAACTAGAGGACTATTGCACACTGAAGATGGCATAACTGAAACTTCTGTGCATGTTTCCCCCTATGCTTGTTTTGGACAAGTTAAACAAAATTACTGATTTGGGTGTACAAGCACATTTTGGTGCTTTGGACTTTGACTTTGGTCACAGGCACCCCAGTTCCCCCATTGTCTTTTGGTTGAGTCCATTGATTTTTACCTTATTTACTTCTTTACTGTCAATATGAAAAAGTATTAATTTATAGCTCTAAGACATAGCAGTTTTGGAATTTACCAATTTGTACTGAAAAGTGTCCAAAAAACATTGTTTCCCACTTCAAGAAGACACTTTTCATTACAGTTGACAGTAAATGGGGTGTTATTGCAACATGAATGCTTGTAGTAATAGAATATGAAGAGAAAACAGGATAAAGACTAAGCAGCAGCTTATACCTAAAAAACAAAAATAATAAGCCTTATATATTGTGTAGCATTTACAGTATTTAATTAGGAAGAACATATTGCGCTCCAACCAAAAGAGAGTGGTTGCTAAGTGATTCATTTGATAAAGTAATTCAGGTAATTCATTTGTTTGTGATCAGCTTTGTGCAGGTTATGCCACTGCAGGTAGCATTACACAACATCAGCTTAATAACAGCTCAATAACAGCTTTTGGACCGCTGTGATTGGTGTTCAAACGGTCTCCTTGCGAGTCCTGTGTTCACCTATCCCACCATGCTATACAGTTACTCGCTTATCATTACCAATGAATGGAGGCAAACTGTTCTGTGCCTCATGAAATCACGTTTGTCGTGCTTCTTCGGTGTCAGGCAGAGGTATTAACACACGGAGCTGGTCCAGACTTCCGTACTTTTCATTATCTTCTGATTTACACACGTCTCTCTACATTAGCAGCACGGTACTCGCGCGGAACAACCAGAGTAACTGACGCCCGAACAGCATTATGCAGGGAGGATGGAGGGAAGCAGGGAGGGATATATATATATGTGTGTGTGTGTGTGGTTGTTATTAAAGAGCAATGTCACAGCTCCTGGCTATTGTGAGGAGATAGCATGACTGTAAAGGTAGATGTTGCAGCAGGCGATTTGGGGTGCTTAATGACCCAGGAGTTGCATGATTAATGGAAGGTTTTACACGATATTTCTCCAACTTCGGGGGCCGTGCACAAGTGGAAAGCCTGGGCATGTCATCTTTTAAGAGCCCTCCGCTCAAGGTCGGCTGGGCCTGGAAGAGAGCCCACAGAGACGACAGGGCTATTAGTGGAGTTTCTTTTCCATCCTGGACCACTCGCACACACACACACAAACACACACACACAGTGAGGTTCATGCATGTACATAAACACAGACACATACCCACATGCATAGCAGAGTATAAACACACACGCTCCTGCACACATGCACGCATTTTACACCAGGGACCACCCCAGCATTGCAGGGACCTCGGGGATTGTTGTAACCTGCTTTGAGGAAGCAGAATTCATTTCCCTTGTTAGTCGGTGAGAGTAGGAGGATGATCGAGTGCAGGTGCGATCAGATTGAGCAGTATCCAGGCCTACCTTACTCATTTACCTTACCGCTATGAAACGCCCCATATAACATAAACACAACCTCACACTCTCACTCAACCTCCACTGTTTCTTCTGCTCTCTCGGTCCTTCAAACAGCAATCAAAGCTATTGCTTAAGTGGTGTTTAATGGGGAGGTCTAGTTCAAGTGCTAAAAGCTACTTGAAAAATGATTTTTCAACCACTCTAAATGGAAAAGTACCGAGCACCCCTGGGGTCAGCTGAAAAAGCAAGGATCCATGTGTAAATCTGTACTCTGGGTTTAGAAATCTATGCGTATGGTTTATAAACTGTGCTCTTGGGTTCATAATCCATGCCCTTGAATTGCGAATCCACTGACATGGATTTGTAAACTGTGCCCTCAAATTACAGATCCATGACGACGGATTTGGGTGGAAACGGCCTTGTAAACGTGTTTTACCGAGACGCACTGGGCGGCTGCAGACATTTAAGTAAGTCAGACTTTTATGTGTGTTTGTGGTTTTGTTGTGTGCATGACTTTATTGAGTCAACCTCTCCAATGAAACGCTGTTTAAATTGTTTACCTAGCTAACTGTTAGCTTCAGAAGATAACTGACGCTAGCAATGCTAATTTGTTTGTAGGTAAAATAGCTAGATGTTGTAGCTAACAAATTGCTGTTGTATGCTAATGTTACTTGTTTATTATTATCAGCTGTTTTGCACTTCATTTGGATATCTGCTCATCATAGTCTGTGTGAAATGTCTACATTTATGGTAGTTAACTGGACCCTCTTCAGTCATATATGTAAGGATTAGGGGTATTCTGAGGTGCACTTTTGATTTATCAAACTCTAGTGTGCTCTTTATGTTCACAGATGTGTATATAACCAGCGGTGTGTTCGTGCATGCAGACTACAAAGTAAAGAAATGTTCTAAATCATATAATAAATGTCATGTGTCCCTGTTTGACAGGTATGGGACCGCCATTGGTAGGATGATGCATAAACTCACCCTATGACTGGATGACCTGAAAAACAGCCAGGGGAAAACTAGCAGCTGGTAAATAAAGAGTAGAGTCCATCATTGAGACAGTGTAGTAGACAGTCAGTGTAGTTCTGGCTCCAGCATATTTGATTTGAAATGAAAGGAAAGTCGTTGGTTTTTAATAGTTTTATTGTGTTCATATACATACTGGGTGAACAGTGCAATTGTAGCCCCCTTTTTTAAAGTAGTCTGCCAATTTTAGGACAATGTGGGAGGAGGATGATCCTAAATATACAGCAAATGCAAATGGGTTTTTTTATGACCCAGCAGTGGGATGTTCTCAACTGGCATTGTCATTCACCTGACCTCAGTCCAGCTGAGCAGGTGTAACACTTGCTGAAAATCAGACCAAGTGCAGAAGTCCAGTCCTTCAAACAGTCAAGGACTGACACCGAATATTATATAACATGATCGAAGTCAGATGACCTTTGGTCCGGTATAATTGGAGGACTTCAGTATGTAAACACCAACAAAAAGGAAAGATTTACCTCATAGCCATGGTTTCATTTCAACGAAAGTACATATAAATTACAACAGAACTAACAAATATGTGTCACTGTCAAAATCAGTTTTTCTGGAGCAATTTTAGCAGTCGTATTACAGTTCCCTTATTAAACCTTTGCTGGTCCACAACTTAGCATTACACATGAGGCTCTACTGGAGAAGACAATATGTTGGCACTTTTTCAGGGAATTTTACCTTAATGTTTTCCAGGTCTACTGGAAGATGGCAAACTTGAACACCAACATGTTTTATGTCAAAGCAGCATAGTACCATGTTCAGCTATAGACAGATCACACACAGAATGCAAGTTTATTCCTAATCAGAAGACAATTTATTGTTGACTGATCCACAGCTGCACTATACGGGTAGTAATTGAACAAGGCACTTGAACTTTACAACACATACACACACACACACACACACACACACACACACACAAAGCAACTGAAAACATTAACAAGAAACTCTGAACAGGCCACAGGCAGTGCTTTACAAACAGGCTTTCATCGAAGACCACACTCCAAAATGCAACTCCACACTACAAAGACATCCTCTTGCTCTTATTCGAAGCATGTCACACTACCAGATCTGTGACAGAAACAAGAGATAACCTAACTAACTAAATGTATAATCACTTCATATGCCCCTTAACTGGTGAGACAGGAAATTGAGGGCTACATAGCTAATTGTCCAGCACCACCACACCAAGTTTAAAACAATGAACACACAAAGCATCTGAAATTTACAGCGAACCCACACATAATTAATATTGTAACCAAGATCGCAGTGAGCCCGCACAGTGGCAGGAAACATTATAAAAACACATCCATTACCTGTCACTAATATCCATGATCTTCCATGCTTAGCTACGTCATGTCCTCTGCGTTTGTGCATCAGATACACAGTAAATACATTGAATTGTCTAAAATGAAATCAAATATCATAAAAAAAAATAACAAAGAGCTAAAATAAGTTCTTTATGGATTAGTTTCGTAAACTTTTTTTTACCTTGCAGTTACAGCCCCCTGTCAGGAGGGGGTGCTGCAGCCCCCTCAGCACACCTACTTCCAGCATCCCTGGACGACACCTTTTGTTAAACAAATTAACTGAGACTGATCTAAATGAGTCTCAGTGAAGCATTAAAAGAAAAAAGTAAAATAATATTCCACCCCCTACCCCCCTCCCCCGGAGGAAACGACTGTATATATTTTGTCAGGTTCCTTGTCTTTCGCATCTCTGAGGGACAGAATTACTTTAACACCTTTTCAGAAAGCACTGAAGCAGTTACTACGATGGTGCAATGAGGGTGATTATTAATGCAAATTCCCAATAAATGCCTGGTAGGTTTGTTGAAAGGTTCTGCACAGGAATATAAAAAAAAACAGCCCAGTGTAGCATGATTACAATTTAAAGCAGCCAGGAATGAAAAATTCATAACTTATTCAAGCAAACAAAAATAACCTCCGAGAGTGAACCCATAGGGTTTCAGTCTATGAGGGAATGCAGATATAAATTGGGGGAATTTTCAAGACTATTCATGCTGTATTTTGCTGGCACTATTATACGAAATTATATATACATATATAAGGATGTGTAGGTGAATTAAAATGTAAGTGAATTTGATGTTTAAACGTAAGTATTTAGGTTTATTTGATGAATATTCAAAAGATATCTGCTTATGTATAGTGAGTCTGTTCATAATTTAAAGCTTATACAAGACATATAGCCGAATTTGAAATCCTGTAGATGGAAAACCATGGTTGATGTTTTCTTTTGTTGGTGAATAGCTGCGTTTATATTGCGCCTTTACCCAAAGCACTTTACATTTTGCCACTCATCCACTCACACACCAATGGCAGCTCGCTACTTTGCAAGGCACTGGCCTGACTATTGGTGCAATTTGGGGTTCAGTATCTTACCCAAAGACACATCGACATGTGAACAGGAAGAGCTGGGGTTGGAACCACCAACCTTGTGATTAGTGGACAACCAGTTCTACCTCCTCAGCGACCTTGTCTCCTAGAATTTATGTTCATATACAACAACATTTTGCAGCAGCAAATACATTTTGCTAGAAATGTTGAACGTTCAGTGTTGACACTAAAGGTATGAGTGAAATGTTCAGAGACAGCATACCTAGTTCTTTTTTTTCACTAAAATATCCAATCTTGCAGTACAATGGCCCACTGGAAGAAACTATGGCAGCTTGTTAAACTTTTTGTGGTTTTGTTTTGGGCAATCATTGGAAGCACTTGTATAAAGTTAGGGAAAGGTTGTGGTCTTAGGTTTAACACAGAAAAAAGTTTGCAGTGACTTGTTTAAGTGAAACCACTAACTTTTACTAACCTTAACCAGTAAGTGTTTTTGTTACCTAAACAAAAGCCCACACATGTGAACCCATCCACTCCAAACACCTGATGTCCATCTGTGCAAAATATAAATGTATTGTTTAATTTGTTTGAAAAAAAAAAGAACATTGCCTATGAACAAAATCCAGGCAGTGATTACATTTGCCAATGTAATGTAATTGGGAAAACAGTTTTGGGAAAACTGGGGAAAGTTTAGTAGTATACAAACGTAAATTTCTTGAAGAGCGGGTTGTCCTGATCCACAGCGGCCCCTTTTTGTTTTGACCGTTTGTCTTCGTAATCCTGTGTGGGCTGAGCTAAACATTTGGCAACAAATTTCGATGTTATACAGTAGTTGTAAATGCAAAATGTACATTCTTGATGTTGGTGATACAAATAATATATATCTTTCAACTAAAAAGTTGATGAGAAGTTTTTCATACCGGTCCGTTCATGGTGAGATGTAAAAAGTACAAGTGTATGTGTGTAGAAATAATTTTGACCTTTGGCATAATGTTAGGAATGAAGATAATGATTCTCAGCAGGGAGTCTCGGGTGTTTATCAAGACTTCCTCTCACTTTGCTATGGAGCGTATAATCACAACTCCACTCAGATGGAAATTAGTTGGAATGAGGCAGTGAACTGCGACCAGCCGATATAATTGACAAGCTGAACTCAGGAGTGAGCAAAAGTGAAGTAAACTAAGTGTCACTAACAACATGAACTCCTGTCAAAAACAGAGCATCTTCCCCCTGTTCACCGAGGAGGTCTTTTTATTTTAGCGTGCAGGGCAGAGCCCCTGCTGTGGGGAAACTCACCATGGCTTCTGCTGTTGCTATGCAACTATTGAAGGCCTATACCTGGCGTGCAACAATCTTGAAAAAAGTTTCAATACGCTTAGTTGAACATGTTGTCAACACAAGTTTTCCATAACAAACGATGAGATAAAGGAACCAGAGCAGCAGAAAAACTCAAGCTTAAGTCTTAGTGATGCAGACATGACGGGGTCTTGATCATCACAATGAGAAACATGCTTCCATCATTTTGCCGGATCAGTTCATTCAAGATGATGCAATTTGGGAATCATGTTTTTTTGTTTCCTTTGACATGCCAATCAAATCCCAATCTGATGTAGTCATCTTGAGCAACTCTACAGCTCTCTCTCTCTCAAGTCGACTTACCTCACTTCCTCATCCAGCTCTTCGGCTCCAAGAAAATGAGACTCGTCTTGTAACATGTTGTCAGAAAACAGCCAATGGGCGACACGGTTCCCTACACTGTACTTTCTACCACAACATAACAACTGAGATAGCGCCAAAAAGAAAAGGTACCAAGAGAAAACAAGCAATTAAATGAAGATCTGGTGAAAATCCAATTAGAGAGGAAGACTCTTTCTCTTGTTTTGCTTTTATAATTCTGTTGGTGAATTGCCATTTTTCCTCCAACCTTCATTTCCATCTTGTCCATCGGTATCAGAGCTCCTTTCATTGACAAATTCTTACATAATCATTACAGTCTTTCTTCACTCTTTCCTGGAAGCAATGAGTTGCTGCATGCTTTGTCGTTCATGTCTTATCACCAAAACCTTTCTCTGTCACCATCCTAAATAAATACTTTTATTTCTAATTGATCTCTAATTTAAGAACATATGTAAGATAGTATTACTTTATAAGAAATATACATTAGTCTCAAATTGTCATTTGGCTTCTACCCTCTGATCTTCATCTTAGAAAACGTTGCTGCCCTCAAGTTAAGAGGAATACTCCACCGAGATCTAGCTTTAGGTAGCATTAAATACTCACCACCTATAGGTTCTGAAAAGTGAAGTGAAAAGATTATCCCTCTCAAAAACCTTGTCGGGTCAGATTTGCAGCAGTGTGCTACTGCAGAACTCTGACAAGACTGTACTTGACAACACTGAACAATATTTCATGAGTTTCTACCTCTTGAGAAAGAGCCGTTCCCTGCTGCTCTTAAGATACTAGTTTGATAAGTGACCACGTTACGTTTAAGCACCTGCTGCACTAGAACTACAGTGCCAGTCATTTGTATAAATATCATCACTGAGATTCTGTGAGTTATCCTACGAGTTTGTGTGTCTTGGTGTAACAGGGTAGACTAAGGCCACAGGGTAGTGGCCTTATTCCATACAGCTCTGTACCAGTGATTCAAGCTGAATCTTGCATAGACCTTCAAACTGTGCTGTTTTCGCCTCCTGGGCTCTCTTCACCACATTGAAGTCCAAGGCCTGAGTGAAACACTCAGCGGTTTATGAAGGGAACTAGATGTCAGAGGTCTGTCTATTCGTACTCCACCTCCTCACGGCCTGAGTGGAAAAGTCTGTGAAAAGATAGAAGGGGTGAAAGAGGACGACCGCTCGGAGCAGCAATGGAGCCTTGAAGGGAAAAGATCTGGAATGAGTGAGGAGGTTAGTTTTCTCATTCTGCTCTTTTAACGGAGCAGAATGATGATCGTCGGGTCGCCTCATATGAGAAAGCTTCAAGCCAATCAGCATTATTAAATCAATGTGTAAGCACAGAGTTGATAGACTCTACATGCGACTGCTACAGCTATTACAGCCATTGCTGTTACTATTACTACAACAACAACTTGATGCTAAAATTAAACTAAATTTCATTCACCACATCAGGAAAACTATCTGCCTGTTATTGCCTCAAACACATAGCAAAACCAAACAGAATTTAGTCAAAAGGATTCTGCACCTTTACCTGTAGGTGAGGCAACTGTAGTGGGTTTTTCTCAGGTCTTAAAATACTCTGAGGCTGTGGCAGCTCATTCAGAGCATTGCTGCTTGAGTCCTGACAAAGGCTTGCTACTTATTTAAAAATCTATAAATGATGTAGAACCAAAATACATCTCAGATCTTTTTCGCTACAGTATCAACCTCAAATCCAAATGTGGAAACCTCTTTTCGCTGCTATGCTGCACATATCTATAACAAACTTCCAAAAGCTCAGACTTTGCTTTTCTTTTTCTTCTGTTGCTGTTGTTTCCAGGGATTTTGAAACTTCCTCACTATGATATATGCGAAACATAAGCTGCTGTGCCTTAATTTACCATCACTACTATGTATATTAAGCATGTAAGCTGCATGTTTTGGATTAGGACTGTATGTGTGTTTGTGTGTGTGTGTGTGAGGAAAACCCACACGGAGAACATATAAACCCCATAGAGAAAGGAAATGTTCAAACAAACAACAGCACTGCATGAAAAAAAATGCTGCCTCCTCATTAATTTCAATCAGAGCACTGCGGCTAAGCACTGAGGGCTAAACCTTTTACCGCTGCCAGTCAAATACATGCAGACTTACAGTCCTGGTAGTTGACTTTGTAACACAGCAACTCTACTGCTCTGCTGTTTACCATGAGATTGTCACTACAAAAGATAAAATAATTGTCGCTGTGATAGATATGCAGAGTTGTAAAGTACTCCCTCATACGATTATAAACCACGGTGCAATGTTTTGGTGTCTGATAAGCCTTACAACACACGGCTCTACCAGTAACTGAAGAAACCCACATGCCCACATGTTTTTTTAAACACTATTTCTGTGTCTGAACACCTGGTTAAATCCCAACATGGGGAAGCTGTATTTAACTACTATGCTGCAGAGCTCAACAACAAACTTGCAGGATTTCTTCAAAAGCTAAAAAGTCACAGTAACACTTTCTATGATGCTCATGTCTATAATGCATTATATATTATTAGATAAATGTTTGATCAACAAAAAAACTTGGTAAGTGATGTGATTATAATGCATCATATATGAGTATAATGCATTGCAACTACGAGAATTATAATACATTATGATCCTTGCAAAAATAAAATGTCAATGAGTGAAGTATTATGAATGCAATTATGAAATATTATACTTGACCTTATAAGTCATAAAATGCTTTATAATGTGTTGTGATTATTGTTATTATGAAGCATTATGAATATTTATGATGATGCTATGAGCAGATTATAAGTATGTTTATAAAGCATAGACATGTTACAGAGTTATATACATAATCATCATGGAAAGTGTTACCAAACCTACTTTCTTGCATAATTCTTTGGCTCTTTTTGTGATTTTATTGACTATTACCGGTACCACTAATACCCCCACATTTAATAATCACTTAATCTGCATGTTATTGGACTGTGGGAGGAAACAGGATCACCTGAAGGAAACCCACACAAAAACAGGGGTAGAACATATACAGAAAGGCCCAAGGCGTCTGGCAGATTTGAATGCAGCACCGCATACTATTTAAATTAGAAGCCAAGAAGCATGTTTTATACAACAGCACCATATTAATATAGTAACATTAACCTTTCCCGGGGGCGTTAATAAAATTTCATTTTACATCTTAAATCCAAGTGCAGAGCTTAATGCAGTGCCTGGTATCCGGTATATTTTTAGATTTTTACCTGGTACCCAAAAAAACATTCACACTTCAATTTCTCCCAGCCAGGAGAAAGACCTCTCCTGTGGAAATCTTCCCTTATGACATAAATGCTTTGAGACTCATGCTTGGCTCTCTATATCGTGGCATTACTCAGCCATGCTGGAGGCATATCCTGTTAATTTTAATGCACACCAGCCTGCAACCAGCAGCTCAATCTTCTCAGGAGAAAATTACAAAGCCCAATCAATACAAATGTGTCCTACAAAGTTAAATACCAGCTTGTCTGATAAACAGCCACTTCTCCCTGTCACACTGCACAGAGGCAATCTGGCACTACAAATTGCTTTAAAGGGACAGCAGAGGGGAGTAAGACTTCATGGGAAGCAAATTAGGAATATTTTCCCCCCTTTTTTTTTTTTTTGAAAATGTCGCACTTTAGAGTTTTCCTGTCTGACTCATACTCCATACTGATGTTGCTTAGTTAGTTTAGTGACTTAATGTGGTGGGTGGTGGCATACAAATATCCCACATTACACCGTAAGAAACTGAAGTTACAGAGCTGAGGATGTATCTTATTTTCTGACAGGTAAGTGTGATGAAGCGCTTCTCTTTCTCACCTCCCGTGTCCTCTGAGCTTTGATCAGTGCCACCTGAACAGCGGGCCACGTGTTTATTTGAAATTAAAGCAGAAAAGCTGCTGTTTGACAGTCTAATACACATGTGCCAAACTCAAGGCCCGCGGGCTGAATCTGGGCCTGACACCTTAATTTATGTGGCCCATGAGAGCTTGCAAGGAATATAATTTGCACACCGTGTGTTGGTATGTATGTGTATGAATATGTGGGTATAGGTCACCTCAGGTGTTCAGGACTTGGCAGCTCTAAACTGAATTTGATTTTGACTCTAAAATCTGTGAGAATGTTTATGTCATACATACGTAATAGGCGGAGCCTGGTGCAGATCCAGATGAATAACAATTTAATCAGGAACAGCATTTAACTATAATCTGACCTGGACAGACACTATCATGTCACCTCAGCTGTCATCATTGTCACACCATGGTGAAACTTAGTTGGGTTTTTGTCCAACTGTCTTCATGTTTTGTCTCGTCATTTCCTGTTTTATTTTGAAAAGTTATTCCCCTCGTTTCAGGTCTCTTCCCCTTCTTCATGTGTCTGTCTGATTACCCCAAGTGTATCCACCTGTCCCCTCACCTGTTCCCCATTCCCTTGTCAGTTCTGTCTGTGTATTTAAGCCCTGGTTTTCAGTTCTGTCCTTGTTGGGTCATTTTGGGGTTTTTGTTTCGTCTTATCTTGTCAAGTTTTCTGATAATAAAGGGCTTCAACATCATCTCTGTGCCTGGATCCTGCCTCCAAACCTTGACAATCATTCAGTTGCCACAGTTTATGGTGATTTCTTGTTCAAAACCAGCAAACAAAAGAAAAAGAAGTTGACAGTGCGTGCGTTTAAGGATGACTGGACTGAGAAACACATGTTCATTTTGCCTGAGAGAAGTATGAGACCACTGGGTTTGAACTGCAATCAAATAGTGGCCGTAATGAAGAGTGAGGAATACAAAATGCCACCATAACACCAAACATGCATGTATTGAACAAAACTATCCCAAAAACACTTGAATGTGTTCTTGTCATTATTTTCCCTAGAACTCTGCTTTCAGAGCTAGTTATTAATCATGAAATCATTACTAAAACCAAACTGTCAAATGCTGAGGTAACTATGTAATATAATAACAAGTAGATACATTTACAACCGGCCTTTCGAGGGCAACCATACTGCTGATGTGGCCTGTGATGAAATTGAGTTTGACACCCCTGGTCTAATAGAACAAGTGAGCAGAAATATTCTGTCTGCTTGGTTACAGACAGATTTGGCTGGATGTGTTTCACACTGAATGTGATGATGTGTAATGTGTCAGGGCCTCTTTTAGCTCATTGTTTTGGTTTTTCCAGATAACATTTACTTGATGTGAATGTCATGGCTCTCGCCAACCCCTCAAATAAAAGCAGGTGTTTCCAGCAAACACATGCAGACCGGCTGAATGCACCAGCAGCACCAAACACTAGAGCTTAAGTAAATAATGAAGAAAAGATAAAGTGGTAGATATTTTTCTTAGATTTGAAAAATATCCAAAACTGAGGTAAAAGGTGAAACAAGAGTTCAACCAATAGTTGTGAAGTTGTAAACAGTACCAAAAAAACAATTGAACAGAAGTACAGCAAGTTATTGCTATGGAGACGATACACTGTCTCCTCTCGTCGCATTGGTGTTGCAGAACGTGCATTCGAAGAAGTTTCAACTCATCTCGTCATGAATCTTTGGTCTGAAATGGGCTTAAAACTGCTGTGTTAGAAGTGGTTGCTACTAGCAACAGTAGGTTTTTACTGCAACTGAAACCAGCTGCCAGTGACAGCCGACCCCCCTGCGGTGCTATCCGATTTTTAACTCAAACATTGATGTATCTTCCTGCAGCAGTTGATTGTTTAACTGAATTTATTTTACAATTAAAAATACACTACAGTAGGTCAATCCATGCTGCACAGCGGTGGTTACTGGGGGTTATTGGGGATAAATCTTTATGGCTTGTTTCCATTTTAGTCCTCCACAACTCTAAGCTGTGTTTCTTAAAGATGTTTAAGGAGGTTCTTTAACTCGTTTTTTCTAAATCCTGATTTTAGAGTCTAAAATACTGCTTGGTTTCTATCCTACCAGGTAGTCAACTACACCTTGGTTGAGGCATTACCGCAGCAGGCAGTTAAGTGCCCCTTGTATCTCTGATGTAAATGAATCCCTGATTAAATTGCAAAAAATCAAATAACAGCAGGGCTCTGAGTCCTTGGGACCAGGAACGAGAGCAGCTTATATTGCAGCAACATTACTGAAGCAAAAAAGCCCGGTTTTGAAGAGTGATAAGTCTAAAGCGAGACGCCCACTCACACTCATCAAAGCGTTCGGCATCCTCGTGCCTTGTGAAGGGAGGCATTGTGATCCCGGAAGAGACCGCTCCCATCAGGATAGAAATGCTTCATCATAGGATAAAGGTGATCATTCAGAACAACTTTGTATTGATTTGCAGTGGTCCCTTCCTTCTAAGGGACCAAGAGGACCCAAACCATCCCAGCAAAATGCCCCTCCACAGCATAATAGACCCATCAGATCCCCTCACTGTCAAGCATTCAGACCTGTAGCAGCTTTTCTCTTAATATGTCACCCATCTGTATATTTATATCACATGGTATTTCTGTTCACCAAAGTTTCCAAGTTAAATTAATTCATCTGTCGCTCTAACTCAACTTCCTGGACGGTTTTTCATTGTCTCACTGGTACCTTAAACAACACAAGCATCAATGCAAGCATCCCTATTCAGCCCAAGGCAACAAAACTGGGAAAACCATCTTTTTATGGACCTGGCTTTGCGCACAGAGGGACACTGTCATGCTTAAACAGGAGAGGGCATTTGCCAAAGTGTTCACTATTATCTAAAATATCATCGGATGCTGTGGCATTAAGATTTATTTTAATTGGAACTAAGGGACCCAGCCTGAGCCATGAAAAACAGATTGAGACCAAAATTACAAATAGTGTTCCTCCTTCCTGTGGGAGTAAATGGGCGATGCTGTTTTTTTTTTTTATTTTTTTTTTTTTTTATGTAACACTGAGATGCATTCGTTTGTTGATGGTTTACTGCCTGTGAAGATATGTGTGGGATTGTGGGTTGTGCGAGGATGTGTGACAGGCTGTCATTTTATTTAGGGTGCATTGATTTTTCACCCTCTTGTGTTATATTTTTTTTTTCATTGATGTCGAAATATATCATTATAGAGCATCAAAAAAGCCGAAGAATAAAACGCATCTGTTCCGTGCTGCCTTTTGTGAGCGTACCTCTTGACATTCCTCGCTGCATCCGCTACCACCCCCTCACCAATAGCCCTTAAATTTCTCTCTTGATAAACCTGGACTCTGCGCTCAGATAAAGGCAGGGTATAAATGAAGAGGCTGCACTTTGTGAGCAGCAGAAATTTATTCAGGAGATTTTGTATTTCTAAACTTGTCAGTATTGAGTAAAAAAAAAAAAATGTTTCAAAGTGAAGCAATTTCTTAGAGAATCAAAACCCTTCAACTGAAAAATAAATACTATCTTCATACAATGTTTGGGGCTTTTTAGCGTTGAATTCCTCAGGGGCAGAAGGGGTTTAATGTGCATGCACCGGGGCCACAACTGTGAAAGCATCAATAAGTGCCTGGGCAGTAAAGCCCTCCTGGGTGTGAGATTGGCTCTATTGATTAGTCTCAGATAACATCCTCACTTGCGGACCTGTTAACAGCAGTGACATCTATAAAAATTCTGTCATTTAGATAGTCAAACCTCCCATTTTTTTGTTCTTTTTCGCTGAGGGAGAGACATACATAGTGAAACTCTTGAAGACTGCACCAAAACAAAAAATACCTTGATGCATGTCAGTGTTAAATATTTAATTTGCAAAGGGAGTGAAAAAAAAAAACATCCCACAAATCTCATTGAAACGGCTTTTGAGGACATTCAGATGTGTGTTCCAGACCGTGGTGAGCGAGTGTCTTAACAGAGGTGAAATACACTGCTGAGTATTGATTGTACCATGTGATTCAACTTCTCTCCCTGCGGACTCTGCTCCCTCATCGTCTGTATCCGCCCGCATCGATTGGCTGGCGCAGGCAGGCTGGACCTGCACCAGCAACAACGTGGTCAACCCAGACGGCTGCTGCAGAGAGGTGTTCCCACCTAGCCATTAACCTTAATTGTTATGCCTTAGAGCTTTACTGACAGTTGTTTGCTCTTTGATTGGATACCTCTCAGTGCAGACATGGGCTGTAATTTGTCAAATGCTGTTTTGCAAGTGTTGCAGATGTCAGTCAGATTAGTTTAGACTTTAATATAGCCTGAAAAAAATGATCTGAGAGCTATGAATATAATATAATATAATGTATAAAGTGTCTGATGTGTTATTTGGTTTAAGAAATCTACAAGTGTTTCTCATTTAAAACATCTGTGATATAAAACTTCTTCATGAAATCCGATGAGCATTCAGTTTGTTTTGGTGTTATCGATTGTAAAGCAATAAAGCTAAAACTTCTCATTGATCACAGAGTAATATAAGTTTCTAGAGGCAATGCTCACCACACTAATAGATATTTTCATATTAGCATCTCAAACGTGTGGTTCATGCGGCACAAAACGCTAGTAGCGTACAACATACATCTTGGGTACATATTTAGGCATACATTTTTTATCAACATGATATTCATCAGTACAGATATTTTAAAAGATAACTCCAGATTGTTATGATTTGGGTGTTATCTTGTTGTTGGTCCGGGATGCTAGACACATGGGAATATGTAATACTAATAACACATTACCAACTGACATGATGTCTGTCCTAAAACAATATTCAGGTGCCCAGATGAACCCTGACACTGTGTTTTTCTTGCTGTAATCATTCATCCTGCTCATACTGACCATTAGAAGATCCCTTCCCGTCCTCCTTCCATGCAAAATTGTATTTAAAAGTGTATTTGAAGCTAATATTGTATCTGCTCTGGTCCGCGAATGAACGATGTCCGGTAACGCCATCACTGCCTGGTGGGAAATCACGTCACGTTTGTGGTTCTGCGATGGTGGAATGAGTTACGTAGCTCCGTACAATCTGCTGACTCCATTGGTGCATTCAAGAAATGGCTGAAAACTCAGCCTCTTCTGTGAACACCTCGAAACGTTTTTAGGACTCTGTTGATTGTTGCACTTCGTTCTTGTTGCTTATGGTGTTTCTTACGCTCTTGTCTACTTCCAGTAGCTGACTAGGTATAAGCGCTCTTTCTAATCGCACTTGTACCCAGTCAGCTACTTTAGAATTTGTACCACAGCTCTTGTGGAGTCACTGTCCTCTAACACTAATACTTGTCTTGCCTCGCTTGTAAGTTGCAATGGATAAAAGCATCTGCCAAATGACAAAATGTAAATGTAATATGAGAATTTAGTCATCCAAATTAGTCCATTCATTTCAAAGTTATTGTCTTTTTAGTGCCAAATACTCGCTCTTTTTTTTTAACGATCTCTCCTCTGGTCCCTGTGCCAAAGTCAAGTTTTAAAACATTCATTATTTCCGCTGATGTTGAGTTTATATGGAGCATGTTCCTAAATTTAATTGTTTTTAATTAGATTACTACACTGAATATGTGTGGCCATGTAGTGCTCCAATATTGTAGGAATACTGTACAAACATGCACAGACAGAAGCTTAATAGAGGCCCAGCAACTTGTTCTTTTCACAAGAGGCCTCCCTGGCAGATTAATCCGGCCATGTGGCGAGTACAATGTTATCACAACCAATAAAAATGTTGGCCAAAACTATGAGAATGAGACCAAAGTTATCATAAACCAAATCATGCTTGATAGATATCTTTACTATTGTTGTACTGGGCGGCTTTTCTTGGCAAAACATTAGTTATTTCTTCACATAAACACTCGTTAGACAATCTGCTATACGAAGCTGTGTGAACGTCAGTGGCAATTAGCATTCCATCTGATGCACATCCAAGTGCTGATCCTCATTTAATTTGCTTCCCAGCTTTATCTGAAGCAGCAGAGATAATGCAAACATTTTCGCTTTGTTAATTGAAATCCTGATTAATTAACAGACTGCAGTACTCGGTATACGGCGTACAGAATATGCTGAAATCATCTTGTGTTGCCTTTTTAATCTTTTAAAACCTGAGAGGCTTGACTGAAATATGGATCTGTCTTGTTTTTAAAAACTTTTCTGTGTGCTATGTTGAAACGACAGTAAAACAAATAACAATAGATCTGTTGTATTCACATACCCAGAGGGAGAGAGAAGCTTGTCTGACTAATATTGAGTCTATAGGGTATCAGGCTCTGTGAGTCAGACTACCAACAAAGTTAGCTGCTGCAGGATACTTTTTCATGTGTCATTATTTCCTTAGACCAGTGAAACTAGATGTGAACCTATTTTCCCCAAGACTGTAAGAACCTCCTGGATGTTCCAGTTGGGAGGAACTGCCCACTTCATTTACTCCTTCCATTTGTTAAGGCTTTTATGAAAGTCACGCACCATCTGCATGGTGAAAACACTTCTGGAAACCTCTCTCAGGAGTGTGTTTGCTCCTTCAAAACCCTTGCCTAAAAATGAAGAGATTTATTTTGGGGGGTTTTCAGCCGTCTGTGTGACCTCTCTTTGGTTTTACCTTGGTGGCAGGATTTTACTTGTGCACAAGGTCAAATGAAATTGCATGCATTTCCATCAAACTGCAGTGCCTCAAAATCATTTAAATCCTATTTATACTAGTGCTGATAACAATATCTGTGTATTTTTTGATACCTTTACTTATATAAAGAAAACCTTACTTTTCCTTTAACAAGAGAAGCCAAACTTTCCAAGTGTTAAATCTTGCATAAACAAAAAAACTTTGCCAAAAGGAAATAATTTGAATATGGCAAAATTCAAATTATTTCGAATCTAAATCAGAAACTGATGAAAGAAAAAGTAAACAACATTATGAATCTGACTGGGTGACTCACTCCTACTGACACTTTTCAGTTGTTACCAAGAAAGTATTGCAATAGTTTCAATACCCAGCTCTGCATGTGATAAGTTTGAAGCTTGGAAGGCTGGCATGGCCTCTGCAGTTTCTCTCAGTGCGTGTCAAAGAGTGCAGTGATAATCCATCGTCTAGCTCTCAGTGAGACATCAGCTGCCAGCACTAGAGGCCTTCATCTGCTCCCTCGGGACTCAATTTGTGCATCTTTTTTTTTTTTTTTTTTTTTTTTACACACAAACACACACACACACCTAAAACATTTCACAACCTAGAAAGACACACGTACCTAGTTATTCCAAACACTGTCATCTCTTCTGAAACTGCCCTGGGATCGCTGTCAAAGGCTCAGATAATTAGAAACGAAAAGACAGATTCATGAATAAATGACCTGTGGTATTTGTTGATGATAAAAAGCAGCGTAAAATTTGTAAAATTCAATTAGTGGTTTAGAGGTCCAGTGTCGGAAATGATATAATAGGCATTTGGTGGAAATTTATTCCGAGTCATTTTTAATTTTTCTTTTAGCTTTCAGCTTGAAAGACAGGTGTTCGTATTAGAAGAAACTTAGTTCATCAAGCGTTACTGCTTCACAGGGAAAAATGACTTTGTCATCTTGTGCTGACTCATTACGAGACAGTTGAACATAAAGTGCTAGTAGTGCATCAAAGACAACTGGATTTGTTGTTTGTCTCGAAGATGTTGTAATGACTGGCGAGGAGTTTCGGGCATTTTAACCTTTGTGGTTAGATGTGTGACGACTCAGGTGTGATGGTCAGAGGCGCATGAAGGTGTGAATTGTTGTGAAGCTGCCAAGGTCCTGACATTCCTTCCTGGACAGTTTCTGAGCATTTCACAGCCTCACCCATGTGACACCTCTAACGTGAGACATCACACACTGTCATGTGACCTCAACGGTGCTCAGGTGACATCAAAGCTGCAGTATCTCAAAATTATACCAATGTGCAGCCATTGAATTCAGCTAGAGGAGACTTTGTCACACATGAGAAGGAGACATATGAGATTTATTGTGGTAGGTTTGGGTGCACTGTGTGAGGTGTGGAGTTGTAACACTCCACCTATGGATTTCATCCAGTCGTCTCTAAATTTGGTACATGAAATATATATAAATGTGCCCAATTTATATTTGAATATGACATTTCTGATTTCAACATTTTTCTAGGTATGGCCTCTTTGATATAAACAGCTTGAAGCTTGAAGGACCAAAGTGTAGGATTTAGTGGCATCTAGTGGTGAGGTTGCAGATTGCGACAAACTGAATACCCCTCCCCTCCCCTTCACTTTCATAGCATATAGGAGAACCTATAGTGAATGTAAAACTCGAAATCGAACGAAAAACAAAAAACACAAAAAGCCCTCTCGAGAGCCAGTGTTTGGTGTGTCCATTCTGGGCTACAGTAGAAACATGGCGTTGCAACATGGCAGCCTCCCTGGAAAGGGACCCGCTCCCTATGTAGATATAAAGGGCTCATTCTAAGGTAACAAAAACACAACAATGCTTAGTTTCAGGTTGTTATAGACTAATTAAAACATAAGTATGAATATTATATTCCATTTCTGCCACTAAATTCTACACACTGCGCCTTTAAAACACATTGTGCAGTTGGAACATAAATGACAACTGATCCTGTAGTGATCCTGCTGGAAACAGTGCTACAGCGACGTGATGAGGATAAATGGCCACCCTGACAAGCTGACATATTTTCAGAGAGGATTAAGGTATTCTCCAAAAATCAGTATGACTATCTGTCATCATATTATGCAGATCCGGATGCAGAACAGCATATAAATATTTTCTATTGTTTGTGCTGCCTTGACAGAAGTATGTCTTCTCTAGGTTCTGACTTTATTCCTGTGATTCAGGCTTTTGTCTGTTTTTTCTATCCCTACTGTGACCTCCCGACCTTTTCCTTAAACACTAATGTCAAGGTCTACCTGATGTTTAAGCATATGCTAATACCTACAAAGGTAATACTGCAGTGTGCTCGTGCCTTGACTTAACAGCAGGGATCAGCGTTGACACTGACAGAGCCTTCTTCTACATTCAGAGTTGTCAACCTTTGTCATATCTCCTGCTACCATTTCTCACTACACACTGCTCCTTATATTTTATGCTTGGGCTCAGCAGGAACTCAGGTTTATGTTCTCTTATTTGAGGCTGGAGGTCTCTCTCTCTCTCTATCTCTGTTCCTTTCTCTGCAATGCACTGCACACATTGCTGCAGGGCTGCCACATTGTGCCAACAACACAGCAGGATACAGGAGGGCATGAGAGGCGCCACTACTGAGGAGAGAATAGTGACATGAAAATCAGGTGTTGACGAAAGGTTTCAGGGGTAATCGCTGTTGTGTGGGAGCAAACAACCTGATCCCCATGCTGAAATATGAAGCTAAAATGTCGTAAGTCATAAGTCGCAGCCTGCTGTTATATATGGTTGGTTTGAATGCCTTTGGCAAGTTGGATACAGTAAGTCCAGCAAATGTTTTGACAGGGAGTTTGATTTGGAGAGACTTGCTGTCTGCTTTGCGAAACAGAAATGTGTTGGCCTGGTGTTCTAACAGCAAGAGAGCAACAGATAACCCCCCCTCCCTTCTCCAGCTAACTATCAAGTGATTAATCGCAACAGCAAAAGAAAATACAATGGAGCACTGCGTCTCATTAACCGAGGAATGCCCCATCATAACAAGTAATTAATGCAAACAGCAGACAGCCCTGATTGGTTGCCCACTCGGCCTCCATGCATCACAGCACATGGCAGCAAACATTAAGATGTAATGACTCAAACTCATCACCCGTCATGATGTATTTTTTGACAGCGGCCACAGATTGAGTGCAGTCTCTGTGTGCCGTTTGATATCTGTCTGCGCACCGCGTGACACGACAGTCTTTCCCCCGCGCCGTTCCTAGTTGGGTTGATGGCGTGGATACACATCATATTTCAACTCAAAAGGATGTTGATGCTGGCAGGGCAATAACAGGATCCAAGCCGTTTTGCTGATGTTGTGGATAAACAGCAAAGCTGCGGTTGAAACATTTTATTGGTTTTATCGTTTTTAAATTGATAGTTCACATGGTTGGATTAATGTGTGGAGGGAGTTTCCTGACTGATTGTCCTTGTATGCAGGCATAAGTCAGAAAAAGTGTTTTCTTTTCGTGTATACATGGTTTTCACAACACAATAGTCACTGAAATATTCATGACCAGAATAAGGCCATGGTGCATAAAAATGCTGATGGGCCCCACCCTCTTCCTAATTACTGCTTGCATTGTGTATGCACCCTGTCACCTCCAAGCTCCCGTTAAAGCAAGACTATGTAACATCTGCTGAGCAGCAGCATTAGTGGTCTCTGCTGCCACAAGTGGTAACTACAGGACACTAATAGATGTTTGTACTCAGCCTTATTTTACTGTTTGCTGATTGCTTTCAGCTGTACCCAAGACATGTTAAGTCACTGCAGATGAAAACATTTCTATGAGAACATGTGGATGGGTCATCAGCTAATGAGTGACAGCTCACTCGCCTGAATAGCCCTGCAGTGAATTATAATCACTTGTTATCTCACCAATATGTAACTATATCGCTATCAACAGAACTAAGATACATACTAGCAGCCACCGGACTGTTTCTTCTTCAGTGTGTGAAGATCATGTGTATCGTAACGCAAGTCAGTGAGTGTTATGCTAGCTGCTAGCTGTTAGCTGCTAGTGGTTAGCAACTACGGAGAGACATTAGCAACAATTTGAAGTTGTGTTTCTGGCCACCAGATGTCAATATTAAGTCTCCTATTAGTTCTGTTTTGGTCTCCACCAGGCTCTATATACAGTATACGGTCTCCACCAACTCCTGAGAAAAATATTTGGCTCATCTATGTTGGTGCTGGGAAAGGATAACAGATTTACCAGAGATTTATTGCTTAAACAGCTGCCTGCTGCAGCTAGAAATGAGATTGATGAGAGCACTGAAACTGAACCAAAACAGAAAGTAAGTAACAAGTTGCAGGACATAAAATCTGATTCTCATGCCAATGGAGAATTGGCCCCCTTTCATAGTCCTTTGGCCCACTATTAATATAAAAATATTTGTTGTCGAAGCTTCAAGGTCTTCTGTTTTGAAACTGGGCCCCTCTTATGAACTGCATATTTTGTGTGATGCAATGAGTTACTTGTATTTGTTTTTGAGTGACAGAAAATAATAACTGAACTATAACAGCTCAAACTTTATTTACACAGCGCAAGCATAACAAGCCCGTGGTGGCCCCACCAGTGATGATCTACAACAGTCAACACTTCACTCCTCAAAATCCCTCTGGAATCCATTATGTTGGCTTCCATTGTTCAGTCAGGTTTGTGTGTACAGAATTGAAAGGGCTTCTAGCCCAGACAAACAGTAGGAAACACAGAAAAAGTCATTCATTTGCTGCTCTGTCTGCAGGTGAAAAAAATATGACAGTTGAGCTGCAGATAAATACTGGTATGTTGTTGACAGGATGTATTAATTGGGAGATGTTTACCAGTGACCGCCAACACGATTTTAGACTACACTAGGAAATTTGAAATAAACACTTATCAGGATTGCTCAGGTTTGAAAATTGTATGCCCCTAGATTGTTTGAATAATAACTCAGTTAAAGTTCTGCAATGTTCCAATCAAGAAATGCAATAACAAATCAGCACTGGCTTATCAGACATCACCTAATCACAGCTAATCGCCAACAAGATTTAACACTGATTCCCCTGTGGCAAACGGTGTGTCATTGTACCAGTTAAGCTAATCTTCCCTCCTATCGCACCTTTTCATGCTGAATAGAGGCGTTTAATTTCCCTTGTCGTCGCAGAAGATTAATTGCACATTAGTCTTGTTTTATTTGAATTAAAGCACATCTCCGCAGCAGTTGAGTTCAGCTCGAGCAGCCAACTGGCCGCTGTCTGACCATATGAGCAGGATAACCACTGGAATAGAATAATACTCTTTGTACAAACAGGGCAACAAACTAAACAGAAAAGCGATGAATAAAGAAGAGAAGGGCATATTTGTTCAGACGTTGGAATAATCTGGGCGTCTGTTTCTGTGTGATATGTGTCGATCCAGGAGACTAGCAGATTTGTTTGTGTTTGTCTACCCATTTGCATGGAAATATGTGTGTTTTTCCTCCCTAAAGAACATCTGAGGACATCATTAAATGTTGAAAGGCATAGACATAAATTAAACATTGCCATTTTCATGTTGCCTCAGTTTCTAAACTTTCTTATCATAGCGTCACATCTTAATTACACCCATGTACAAGCCACTCGGGTATGTCTTTTCTCCACGAGGATTGAACACAAGAGAGGCTGGAAGTAAAAGTCACGCAAAAAAGCTTGACAACATTCGATTTGCATCACATGTCCACTGAAGAAGGAAAATAATATGCAGCTGAATGGAATACAATTATCGAGTAGCTTGATGACTTATTTATTGCTGATATCATCAAAAACCCTTGAAAACTCCTTCACTGTTAAATCATAAATCATGATGTTTACTCCAATCTTGGAAATACTCCGTGAGGAAATTGCAAATCGATTTTTTAAATTGCTGTTGTTGTTGTTGTTGTCCTGTCGTGACTTCACTTTACTTAATAACTTCACTACATTTCCCATAATGACTTTCAACAACAACCTCCAGAGTGTGAACTCGTTGTTACCATACCAATGCAGCTGGCTAATTATTCTGTGGACATTGAGATGCTTCAACGATCACAGTTGTGTAAACACAACATTACGTGTGGCTGAATTTCAAGGTTTCAGAGCGATTGAATGTGAACATCCTCACTTAGCCTAAATAGGTTCCTGACAGTTTTCTGACTTTTCTATTCAAGTTAGTTTTATGATACATTTATGAGCATGTTATTATATTTTAATCTATTTTGTGGGTTTTTACATTTGTTCTGTCTTTGATTATCAGCGTGTCAGTCATCTGTGAAGCACTTTGAATTGCATTGAACTGTACAAAAGGTGCAATACAAATAAAGTTTGATTGATGTTTTCTCAAATCACCCTCACTACCATTTCACTCTAAAAGTACTGACTTATGAGAATCTTGGGAAGTGTAGGGAAATGAATCTTGTCATTTGTGCCATACTTCCTGTTTGTCTACTCAATGGCAACTGTCTCATGTATTTGATCCCAATTCTGGTGAAAATAGCAGGATGGGAATGCCACATAAAAACCCACATAGGGGTTTTAGAGCCTCTAACAATGTATAGACAAGTCAGGTCAAATTCATTTTTAGAGCACGTTTAACAAGATAAGATACAGTTAAATAATTAAAACAAAATAGATGATAGGTAGATAGGTATGTAACTGTAACAGACAAAGTATTTTACCATGATGTTAAAAAATAAGTGGAATCAAAGGTGATTTAATGATGGTGGCTGTAATTGAAAAGTGATGATATATGGGGAGGAGCTGACAGTGAGGGTCAAACACAATTCCAATAACCTTAAAATCTATTTTTCACCCAGACGAAGGAGGTCTCTCTTTTTTTGGTACCTGTGAGTCTCACTGCTGTATTTTGAACTACCTGAAAAAGTAGACAGAGAGAAGACGGTATAATAGTCTGAGCAATTAAAAGTACCTTTCCAACTTTCAGGGATAATAACATGACATTGTACAGATAGTGTAGGTAAGTTTAAGAAACTGGTCAACCAACGAGATTCTTTTTTTTTTTTTTTTACATTTAAAAAAAATCTGATTCCCATTATTTAATAAATGATGACACTCTCCCATTGAGACAAACACTTTCAATTTCACCTGGAGGCACACAGTGTGAAAGCTACCGAAAGGAGTTTTTTTTTTTTTCAGTTCACAGAGAAACTCGGTGTTGTACAGAGACACTTGGCACAATTACTGTTAAGGTGGTGATCCAATTTGTGAAGTTACAGGATGATTGCTCCAAATATTGGTTCCCTAAGTGGGCTCTGAAGACCTCCAGGGTTCCTTGAGGCTGTTCCAGGAAGTTCTAAGAATAGTTCAGTTTTACTTATTAGAGAGAACAATAATGTGAGACAGTGTGGTTAAATAATATCAGTTCCTGAGGACAAATTGTATTGTTCATATTATTTAATGATAGTCTAATGTTCTGTTACCTTTTTAGAATGAATAACTGTGGGAACTCTTTAACCACCGAGGTGCAAAAGTAGATATCCATCATACATATATAATGTACCATCATTTGGTGCTGTGTCTGGCATTATAGTGCAATAACTGAACTCACATTGAAAAACTTTTATTATATTTTTTTTATTATATTTGACAGCATGGAGCTTTCCTCTTCCATCTCTGCCCTTTGTTTATATTCCTTTTAAGTTTGATGCTTAAAACTCATTTATCAAAATGTAGTCTTTCATGTGTAAATCTGAAAAGGTCCGGGTGTTAATTTGCTAATTTAGAAAATCAAAAACAAAAAAGGGACATTTTCACATAGATGGTGGAGTCGGTATTAATTTCTGCTTGTGCTCCGCATTGTTGATGTACCTTTCTCAGATGGTGCCACAAAGTGAGGAATCACCTCTAATCCACTTGTCGTATATTAACATAAAAAAAAACCCTTTGGGAGATAACATGAAATCCAATTTCTTGTGTATGGCTCATTTGAATATAAATCAAAGGACGGCTCGTTGATGTCTTCCTCTTACATATCATCCATTGTGCTGTGGCAAAATGTCCGACCAAAATTCAACAAATCCATTTATTTTCCTAATGAAAATATATGGTCACAAAGATAACAATGTGCCGCCCACAACTGCCACAATTTGTCACTCAAAGCATTTACAGAAACTCTCTAAAAAATGCAAACTAGATGCATCGCACACAAATGAACTCTATTTTCCTTCCTAAAAATATCAGACAGGTTCAGTGTCAGTTCAGGGGAAGAGAGAGTTGAGGCGCGGATCGAGTATGACACTAACTCTGCAGCACACACAGTGTTTTATCCACAGAGCCGTCCTGCCTATTAGCCGTATGTCAGCCAAAGTCCTGACGCTGTGAGGACTTGACAGGTCCTCTGCAGTACCTCAAATTAACTTAATTTGGGTTTGGATGTCATCCTCCTCAAAGCCACCTTGGTTTTTTTCTTAGTCCTAACCTCAGTGACTTGTCTTGGTGCATGCTCTGTCCAGGAACACAGTGTTTCTCGGAGCCTGAGAGAACTGAAAGCTCTAATGAGGGAGAAGATCTGCCCGAGCGGTGGCTTTTTAATTAGCAGCACGGCCACTTTCCCCGCTCATTGGTCTCCTCCATTTCCATAGCAAGAAGTTATTTACGGATGCTTTTGCTCTCTTATGTTAGGCTGCCCATTACTGTTTGGATGGCACAAATGATGGGGCGTGGTAATTGGCATAGTGCAAAATTACCACAGAGGTCCAAGCGTAATGGTGTGTTTGAGTGCCATTTTGTGCAGCAACAGTCCGTCTTTTTTTTTTTAACACAAGTTGAGATATAAAAGACGATTTATTGTACTTTCAGGGTATTCATGTTTAGGCTCACATTTTTAATGCAGTGCCAGCAGGGAGTAACCATTTTAAAGGTACAGCAAGAAAGAACACAAATCTTCATTTTGTTCACTTAAGGAAAAAGCTTTCCATGAATATATTGGCGCTCGGTACTCAATCTCTAAACCTGGCCAGCTTTGCCTGATTTACTGTTTGGATTCTTTGTTTTTTAGACCAGTCCCTCTGTGGGCTGTTAATAAAAGACTTCTATATGTTCCTCTGCTAGCATCAAGGGACTGGACTGCTTCAGCTCCTCAGCGTCTACTGTATAGAAAAGAAACGTTTCCTGTGTACAAAAACATCCATGTTCAGGGACCAATTACACCCAGGAGCGACGAGTCCTTCTTTAACATTCAAATAAACATATGCATCATGAATACTTAACATGAAACTATGAAAATGGATTATCCCACACTTTTTTTTTTACATGTAGAGAACAATCTCCACCAGCAAAAAAAGGCTCCAAGTGAATTTCTTTAAAATTTTCAGTCCAAAGGCAAACTTTGTTCTATCATTGGGGTATATATCCTCAAGTCTAAATACACCGGAATGCTCTCAGTTTGCGACCCCACCCTTGGGACCATGTTTCTTTGAACATTTTTACATAATAGAGCTCATATTGATTTTTGTTTTGAACTAGAGGGAAGAGTTTGAATAGGAAGTGCTAATATTTTAATCCTGCATTCCCAAGACAGAGAGATACTCGGCAAAGAGAAAAACACAAACAAACAAGATTTGTTTCTTTCATAAGAAAAAAAAAAAGTTGGAGAAAAGTTGTTTTAATAAAAAATAAAAAATAAATTAATTATTAAAGCACATGGTACATTTCCACAGAGAAGATGTAGCCTATCCCCACCTGTGCATCTGCACTGTATGGAGTATTTATGGTTGAGTTATACTCTCGCACTTTATTATAACAATGCTTTCTCCCTCTGTCTTAATAAGTCATTCTTGAGTGTGGCGCGTGACAGACAATTTATCAATTGTGCCACTTGGAGAAGTTTGTGCAAAAGTCTTTGAAATACACCACCATCTTATGATGGACCAGAAACTGACTGGAAGTTTGCAAACATGGACCTCCATCGATTTTCACATGAAGACTGAATTATTTCACCCATGTCTCTTTCAGACTCTGAAATTTGATATAAAGTCACTTCACTTTCTGCACTCTAATTCATACAAGCAGCCAGAGACCCCTTTCTTATACGGAGAGTGATACCCTTTGCCATGGGCCACTCAAACAGTAATGCGTTCTTTTAGATTAGCCTGTCAGGTACAATGTAATTGACTGGGGAGATTAAAAAGAAGATATCACAGTGCATTATTGATTCGCATGTGAAGAGGGTCACATGTACCACAGTTTATCAGCACCTCGGCAGACAGCCTGGGAATGGGAGACTTTTTATAAAACCCTCCAGGGACAAAGGGTAAGGATTAAAGGGTTGCACACAGTCAATTGTTTTCAAGTTTTCCATCACACTCTATTCCCATTCTCATACCTACTATTACTGGCACTATATTAAAAAACGGTAGGTCTAGTATAATACAACAGACACTCGAATACACATAAGAGGGCTTGTAGGTGGATGATTGCCAGATTGAATCCCAAAACTGCCCATCAAGATGTCCCTCCGCAGACAAAGACAAGAAAATGAGACTGGAATCTACAGCCAGACTAGCAATTCTGTGAAGCTGCACTAGAGCTAAACGCAAATGCCAGCATGCTAACATGCACACAATGGGAATGCTAACATGCTGATGTTTAGCAGATATGATGTTTGCCATGATGACAATCTTAGTTTTGCGTGCATACTAATAGTTGCCAGTTCACACTGAATATAAAGTCCAGCTCAGGCTGTACTGCTGATCAGCAGGTATTTGCTGAAGAGTTAAGGGGTCACCAAAGTGATTACAGTTCATCCTGAGGGAACATGAACTCTCTTTTACTCAAAACCACAACCTTATGGTGTTAGAGGAAAAGTCACAAGATCATTTAAGTCATTGGGATATATCATCTGGGAACTGTGAATGTCTGCATATTATGACATTGGATAAGTGAAAATGTTTGCTGCTGAAATGTTAAATGTAGCACCACTGGCCCCAGATAAATGATATTTCATCCCTACTGTGTACTTGAAGACCTGTACAGATGGGTTGACAATAAAGTTCTCTTGAGTCTTGAGGAAAAGTCAGGAGATCACCATAATCTTTAGATTTCATCCTCTGGGGGGCATGACTGCCAAATTCTAATAGCTAAAAAGTATATCTTCAGATCTTCCAGTATCAATCTATAATTTTCATGTTATGCCAGGAGTTATTTATGAATGAACTGTCTCTGCAGTTTTCTGCCCACTTCTCCTAATTCTGCTTTATGTTCCAGTTGGTTCCCTCAACAACCTTCAGATATGTTTTGCAAAGTTTAAACAACAGCAAAGCCAGAGTTTTCCCAGTAATGAACAATCAGTAGTCGTATGCATTACTCAAAATACATGTTTTTTACTTGTACAACCAAGTGTCATAGCAGTTTGTGAAATAGTCACAATTTAATTTGTAGATTAGTGTACATGGACACAAACTTTCATTTTTATTGTGACACTCAGTTTTTGTATCTGCATCACGTTTGTTTGTTTTTTTCTTTTTCTCTTCAGTCAGGACTCAGGAGCACAGAAGCTTTATTGATTTTTTTCTCATTTGTTATTCATATTATGCTTGTTTTTACTTATTTATTTTAATTTTATCAGCATAGTCAATAGTCCGCATCAGTCCAGTGGGCATACCGGATGACCCACTACATTTCTCAACACAAAAACATTGAAGTGTCTCTGATGGCTCAACAGTATAAAAGGGTAATGTTAAGAATTTTAATTATTTCTCCTTTGATTCCCAGTAATAAAGGTTTTTTTTGTCATTTTTTTTGATAGTGGTAGGCTAAAGAAGTGCGTTGTGTAGTGGGTGACTTGGAGTATATTTAGAGTTGTTTGCCATCAGCGGGTTTCATTCCGTTTCAAATTGCCACCAACCCAAATCCAAGCGCCCCTATCTAGTTATGAAAAGGCATTTTATAGCCTGCAATAGTAAAATTATTTCTTTTTAATTAATTATTTCCAAGAATATGTGTCACATAAAACATAAAGTCTTCCTCACTCAGTATAAAACAGATGTTCTTTTCAGCCCTACCCCATAACCCTAATTCCAACCCTAACCCAAACCCAAGCACTTCAAGCTTTCCTCCAAGCCAGTAGTAATGCCCTAGATTGTCAGCACTATTGTAATCTCTGAAGGTGACTCATACATACTCAAATACATTGTTGAAAAGGACCTGGAGAGTTTCATATGTCCGTATGAAGATTCTACATGGCTCCTCCTTGAAATACTGACCTTTGAACCTTGACTTTGGTGCATGTTTGATGGCTTATAATTCAGCAACAAAAGGGGCTGCAGACATGGGACCAACTGAAGTGACTTCAGCTATCATGCGAGTATAGTCAACAACTGGGGGTGCTGTCAAATATGGGTAAAATATGGGTTGGCTTGTAGGCTACCACACAAAAACAAAATGAAATGTCCTGTGCAATTATTATTATTATTTATTATTATGTTCAAATTATGTGATGTGGCTTTTTCCAGCTGATCCTAGTGTTCATTGGCCAACAATGCAATACTTTGGCTGTACTGGGCTTCTCTCAGGTGTAAATTTTGTATAAAGATAGAAATCACAGCATGTAGCACACTGAGAAAACCCTTCCCTGGATAAATAGAGGCTGTGAGAGAGGTCACACACATCTCAGGGGAAGAGCAAAGGAGTGTTTCATTCATATTTTCCCAGAAGGTCATGGATGAATGCATATAGGAGCAGGTTAAAGGTGAAACCGGTATAAATAGAGGGTGTGGAAAGGTGCAAAGCATGACCTTGTTGTTCTCAAGATGTTTAAGCGACTACAGCAAAGACACAATAATACACCGATATCTAAGGCTGTGATCCAGCTTTAGTTATTGGCAGTCTTCTGACAGAGTCTTCCTGCTGTGCAGTACTTCATGTTGAGAAGACATCTTGGCATACAGCTTCCAGAAGTTATAAAGGAATTACAGCGAAAATTCATGATTTGTGTTTCACTTTTTCTGTCTTTTAAACTCAGAATAGATCAGATTAAATCAGATATTCCTTATCTCTCATTCACCTTTGCATCAGCTCACTCAAACTGTCCAACAAAAACTGGTAAGAAAAAAAGAAGAAAAACCTCATACTGTGGCTGTCACTGAGCAATAAATCTGTCTTTGGAAAAGGTCATGCTGGTTGTTTTTTTAAGTACAAGTCCCCCTTTGCAAGTCTTAGACAGTCGTTCTTTCAAAGTTTGACGCTTACGGTATGTGACATCTTTACTCAGAGTGTAGACTGAAGAGATAACCCCATTCATCTACTTTTACTGTACATGCAGATTTCATGTCCTTGTAAACCATTAGCTCTTTACTTATGGCAGCAGAAGGCTTTCTATAATGACAGCAAATGTTTCTTAAGTAGAACAAAGTGAAAGAGAGTGATTGCTGCCATGTCTGTGCATAATACCGAAGCATCGTACTGCAGCAGAAGGATTAACCCCTGGGCGGGAAATCCAACGGGACAAGACAGAAAGTTTTACTGTAAGTCATCTTTTCATTGCATTTATCTGTGTTCTCAGTATTACTGTGTGGAACACCTCTGTGGCAACAAAATATTTTTAAAGCCTCTCAGGCTCTCTTTTTTTCAATCTTTATACAAATACATCTGTAACTTTTTGTGTACAACTGAGTGCAACACCATAAGAGCCTTTGAGGAGACACTGTCCACCCCACTGCGTTCCCTTTTCCCTATTTGTACTACTCATTGTGTGGACTCGAAACCACAAAGACAAACAAAAAAACCGTGTGATGCAGCCAGTAAGGGCTGCAGGAGGAAGCTATGATGGCAGGCTTTGGTCAGACAATAGTACAAACTAGATTGTTTCTACTATACCGAACTTTTAAAGGCATTTTTATATCCTTTTTGTTTGTTTTTTTTCCACACCCCAAAACTGAACTTTTCAAAAAACTGTCACCAAAGTGGATGAAACTGAAAACGCTAGCCTTACATTTCAATGTGGACAGGGAAAACTGAGCTTTTCGAAAACACTCACATAAGCCTATTCTGTCACGGCCGGTGACTCTGTGGCAGTGAAGTCACTCCATATATACGATGGTCGTCTTCTGGGGCCAAAAAAAGTTTATAGGTGTTCTGATGTTCGCATGTGTTTATGTTGCAGTCATGAAATCAAGGGGCAGAAAGGTCTAACACACCGAGACTCCCACATCTTACCAGATGTTGGGCTGTGATGCACAATTTTGTTGTTTGCCAAATGAAAGAGGACAGCAAGGAGGAGATTGCCATTTAACCGTTTTCCTGTTGCGCTCGAAGGTTTTCCTGTTGTTCAGTCATCTTAGTGTGGATGAAGATCTTTATGAAAACAGCCTGAAAGCAGTACTGCGGATGTACTTCATTTTTCACACATAAATGGGCCATTCCGCCGAATTGGTGCCTTTTCCTTCCCCAGGATATTACATGCATGAATATGCATGAAAAGTATCTGTATAATACATTATGTTATCAAGCAAAGTGTCCTGCACTTTGTCCTAATTTTAATTTGAAGATACTTCATGTAAAACCTTAATAAAAAAAAAACTACCTAGAACAAAAAAATAGGATTTTTGCCCATTTTTAGCCCCATCCCCACTCTCTAACACTACACTTCACCATGAAACATAATGAGAATCCTTCAGAAATCTTTATTTTGTATTATTGTGTGACTCTATTTCCCCATTTCGACATAAAAACATTTTCTTATTGGAAAAACTCATAATATGTTACACATTTTAGTAATGTCACCAGGTTTTCACTCCAGTCCTGATACTCTGACACATTCCCCCCTCCAAAAACGTGGGACATTCTGCAAGTCACATGATAAATAGGAAGTAACATCATTTGAGTCTCCTGAAGGCCTGGGAAAGATCAAAACTAAGTTCTCTCACTCTATTGTCTGTATTTTTGATCATATTGTAAGTATAACTGAGAATAAAAAGCTCAAAGTTCAGTCCTGTTACTGAAAATTCTTTCTTAGATGTTTTTATGGGTTTTTTTTTTAAAGATAGTTTTGGTAAACCACTTGTGGGTGCTCAGGTGCTCTCATGCTACTAGCATTGATGCCATGTGGTTACATTTCATGTATTTGCTAATGCTATACTAAAAATTCAGTCCTGTTACTTTCAGTCCTACTCATATGAAGTATTCGTCATTTAGAAACCTTGATTGATTGACCATTACACATTTTGAATAGTTAAACATGTGTGTTATTAGATACACTGCTGAAAAAAAGATCAAGAATGAAGTTTAATTTTGAAAAGTTACAACACGCAAATGGTGTTTTTTTTAAGATTTAGCTCATTTCATGTACTTAGACTTAGAGAACTACAGCCCAACTTTTGTTAGCCTACATCTTCCTTTGTAAGTTATCACACATCTGAGGCTTCTATCTCTGAACTCTACACAAACATCAGTGTGATATGGAAGCAAGGTCCTCAACTAATTAAATCTCTAATCACTTACTTTAAAAAACACAAAAGGAGGGGCTGAGTATAGTGTGAAGGTTGGTTGGTGGTTTAAATGAGGGCCGGTGGATTGGTATTTAATAAAGGCAGCTAATTGGGTCAGAGATCTTTATCATCATAAAGCAATAAGAGATACTGTGAACCTGCGAGATGAAAGTTTTCCTCAAGGAAGAATAGAGAACAATGAGGAGAGAGAGCGAGAAGAGAGAATATGATAGCGTTGTCAAGGGTACAGCACACAGGTGTTTTGTTTTGTCTGTGAGGTTTAAAGTCAGTGGTTATGATAGGGGAAGGTAATAGGATTTCGGAGAGATCTGGATGGAGAGTGCATCCTAATGGAAGATAGATCTACAGAGCAGCAGAAAGTCCATGAACCCTTTTGATGCCTTCCATCTCAAGTGAAGGGATCATTCTGCCCTCTAGTGGAAAATGTAATGAACCACGTTTAAATTCAATTAAGTTTTTTTTTTTAATTTCTCTCATACAATGTCTGCGTTACCAGTTAAGACAAATAGTGCTCTGTTTCATCACTTTATCTATACCTCTTCATATCCCTACACAATTATGCATCACACAGTGTTACTTTTACTAACCATGTGCCTCATGTCTGTCATTTTTTTGTACAGTGTATACATTACATTACATTACATTACAGTACAGTACAATACAGACATTTAATTTACAGAACACCATAGGCTAATTTCACTAATTAGCTGTATTAGTATTTGTTTTAAACCTAAGAGTTATGTTTTAATATTTGCAACTTGCTTTCATATCCTCACATCTTTTATATTTTTTATCTGTCAATTCTGAAGACAAGATGATCCAAGGCTGAAAAGTAACTTTAAAAATCTAAACTAAATAACACATTATGTTTTACAGATTAGATATTGAGTGCTGAGTTCAGATAATTCCCCCCAAAATCAGTTTACTCTTGCTTCTTTGCTTTCTTTGTGTGTGGAAACTCATGTTTTCTTGGCAACAGTGCTGCAAAAAAAAAGGTGGAGAAGTGTAGGGTTGATTAACTCGAAGTGCCAGGGGGAGTTTTTGGGGCGTCGGAGGTGACGGAGGTCTCCAATTATTTTCCTGGCTGCATGGAGAAGAGGAGGTCATGACCCGTGCCTTTCTCAGCAGACTGAGTGATGTGCTGCAGTTTGCCCTTGGCCTGGACTGATGCAGCTCCTGGCAGTTGTGGATGAAGTAAACATGAAGTCAGTTAGAACTGCTTCAGACTGTGATTGGGTGTGGACAGTGTATTTTCTTCAGCAGCAACATCAACACAGAGACTGCAGGGTGGATGAGGCTGTACTGTAAACAGAGGGTCATGAGTTCAGGCCTCCTAATGGCCAATAAAGTGATTGGAGGTCATGTGCTCACTATTGTGAGAAAGTTGAGTATGAACTTTTTTAAAAAACTGTATAAAATGCAAAGAAATGTGTCTTCACATTCTTTTTTCTTTCTTTCTTTCTTTTTTATTTATAAAAACTATTGATTCCTCAGAATTAAACATAAAATATTTTTTTAATAAATAGGAAAATTTAGGTTTAAGCCCTTCTGGGTATACAGTATATGGTATTCAGGTTGTATGCATGTGTTGTTAAGTATTTTTTTTCTTCAAAAAAAAGAAAAAAAGAAAAGAAAAGGAAATCAAAAATCATCCAGGGGTATTATTTCATTCATTTCAATGCAAATCCACTTCTTTTTTTTCTTTTTTTACTCTATAACTTTCATACACCAGTGACTGATCTGCCTGTCTTGTTTCACATCACTGACACTTTCTAGGAGATTCTGGGGAAATGAAGAATCAATAGACACATTAAATTAAGCACAAAGCTCAGTTTTGTATTGGAATTTTTGTTTTTATGACACATTGTAAAACATATGAAGTACTTTAAAATTCAATGTCAAAAATAATGGAAATAATAATAATGATCTGAGGAACGGGAATCACTCTTTAAATCACAATGATTCAAATCAAATTTGTGGTTACTTTGGTCATTGTTAAACTAGACTTTATGAAGAAATCCTGAAAAATGCATAGGATTTATCATTTTAACAGTATATAATCAGTATTATCAGTAATAACATTTTCTGTTTTAACATTAACATCATTTAACATCTTTTTTAACATAAGAGGAGTCATTTAACTGAATATTTATATAGATATCAAAATAAATATTTAAAAGCATATTTTAAAGTATTTTGGAGCCACCAAAGGCTACATTTTATCCACATGGAAGTGAAGTGAAATGTCTCATATGAGTCATATAGCCAAATGAAAATAAATATTGTCGAAAAACATTGCAGGACTGCACACAGTATGGACGCTGTATCCCGAAAATAAATGGTCAAAATCAAAGATATAGTAACTTTAAAAAAAAAATAAAAAAAAAAAAGAATTTCAGTCCAAATAATATACAAGCCTGTTTGTTCACATCTACTTCTTATGAATGTGTCAGTTTTAACAGACTGAAATAATTTTATAATTAAGCATATAATTAGTAGTAATTAAATGACTTTATCTCCTTAATATAGGCAGATAACCAATATCTTCTCCTGCACTGCAGATGTTAAATTATGTGTCAATCAACTAAATGAAGCGGCCCCTTTTTGTTAAAGAACGCTTCCTATTGGGTGATATGTGGCAAAGGCAACGCCTTAAAAGCTAACTCTTCTTTATGATTGGCCAGAAGTGACATGGCAACAAAAGAAGTGACCAATGCAAATTGGTGACTTCTCTGCCCCCGTAAGTCAGCAAGCTTTTGAGCTCTCTACCAGCTAAACAAGCCAGGCAGCAAGCAGGGGATTGATGTGTGTGTTTGTGCGGTCATCTTTCTGCTTTTAGATCTCCTGCTATTCGTCGGAGAAAAAAACCCCGCTCTTCTCTTACAGCTGTCTTATTTCTTCTTTGGTAGTCACACAACAATATAAAACTGAAGTTGCTTTGGTAAAGGTAAGATTTTTTCTCCCCGACAAAACCTGCACCGGTTTATCCAAAATGGCTTCTGCTAGCTAGCGAGCTAAAATACCAACGTCTAACATCAGCTTGCTTAAGCTAACTATAGCATATTAGCTCAAGAGCCGGCAGTTAGCCTAGCATACCGATGGCTCAGCTGATTTACATTCAAGTAGAAAATGGCGTCGTCGCCTAGCTACTGTATAACTAGTATTTACATGAAAATAACTGATCGCATCGTTTGAATGTCAGCTAAGGTGACGGATGTTTTCATTAGACATGACACGGGCCAAAATCACTTCTAAACTGGCCTGAAACCCTGCGTTAAGCCTCAGCTATGATGGGATGGCGATGCAAGCACTGCCGACTGGAAACCTTAGCGGCTAACCACGCTGCCCTGCCCCGTTCCCCTGCTTAACGGTGTAACGTTAACTTTGCAGGCTAGCTTAGCCCTGTTTTCGATCAGAATAGCAAAAACCAAACAGCAAAGCAAACGTCTCGGATGAGGTAGTAGCTGTATTCCAATGTTACTGCAAACATTTATGCTCATACGCGAATACACAACCGATTTAATCTTTTTTTTTTGGTAAATAGTGCAAAAACAAATTGTACTCAGTTGTGATTAACATCTTAACTGATGTCGTGACGTAGCTAGCAAGCTAACCTATGGATTTTAGCATCCTAGTCAGCTAAATTAGTTAACGTTAGCCGGTTAGCTGACGCACCTCTGCTTTGTTATAGCAGAGCAGAGATTTCTACGCTTCGGTTTTCATCATGCCAAATAAGATAAGATTAAAAACAATAAGCAACTAAACCATTCGTAGTGTGTAACCTATCGTGTTTACAGTTGGCCTCGATATCTTATCAGAAACGGCCTATATCAAAGACTGTTTATCAAGCTAAATTGGGTGTCTGACGTTGTCTTTAGATAATGAAGGATAACTCATAACGCCCTGTTTAATGTCTGACTTATGCCGTTACACTTAATGATGTATGTCCATGAATATGTCTCGTCACCCCCCCCCCCCCCCCTCCACCCCATTCAGTTACTAATTGCCTTCCTTTTTTTTCTCTCTCTCTTCCACAGCGCCGTTTTCCCCATCCCCTCCTATTATTCTTATTCTTTTGAGTATTCTTCATTGTCAAGCCGCCAAAGTGGAGAGTGTGATTGCAGAAGGGGGTGCTTCTCGTTTCAGGTGAGCTTGAGCAGGAAATGCCAACATACCAACAATATACCCCCCCTCCTCCTCCTCCTCCTCTTCTACACCCACTCCCAAATCATGGTTAGCCCTCTGCTAGCATTTTGGGCAGGAACTTCCGGTCTTTAGAACAAAGCAGGATGCAGGAAGGCTCAAAATGGCTGTCAGACACTTCTCTTTGTGCAGCCTTTTGGAAAGGGGGGGTTGGGTGGATGTAATGAGCCTTGGGAGAATTTCTTTCCCTTCGGTTGTGTAGTTGTGGTGGTAGGCACACACCCAGTTGATAGTATGCAGAATCACTCGTCAACAGGGATCACTCTCTTCCTTCGCATTCATTTCTCAAGATGTCAAAAAAACCGAAGGCTTCAATTATTTGTTAACAATGCAACATTTAAAAGAGCGACCTTGGTTATATCTATGTAAGATACAGAGTTGTTCAAACCCAAAGCTACATGGAGATTAGCTTCAGCTGTGACCCACTCAGTTAAATGCTGACACACTATCACCTTTTTTTTTTTTTTTTTAAAGATGTACTGCTTTTAGTGTTGCTCCTTATCAATGTACACATTGTCATTCTTGACGCTGCACGGTCTATCTGTCTTACAACTGATAGTGACAGTCACTTGAAAACACATCATGCAGTGTTTATTGTATGTAGTTGTTGGCCAGACGAAGCTATTCAGTTTCCACTCGTTTTTTTTTTAACCTCTGCTTTATTTGTTTGCAGAGAAATGACTGGTTATGACAGATCGGATTCTTAGAGATTAGTTTCTTATTTTGCATGTACGGGGGTTTGTTTTTTTAAGAGTGTAAATTCAGCTCATTTGTAAGCAAAGCCTCTTGTTCTTCAGTGTCTCTTTTGAATTCGAATCATCAGTCAAGGAGCCCCTGAGTCTAATCCCCATTTTCAGTCAAGTCACTGCACTTTTTTTTTTTTTTTTTTTTCTCACAAGCTGCGTCATTGTACACAGAAACACAGGGCATTACAAGCAAAAAAAAAAACAACTTAAGAAACAGTTTTGTCTCAAAATGATCCAACTATAAAATGAACTGTAATGGATGTAGAGAAGAGTTGATGGAAATGGAGGGCAGAGCAAAGCGGTGCGGTGTGACCCATTTCCATTTGTTGTTCTGACGCTCTCTGCGCTGAATGGTAGTGAAGTCGTTCAGATTACCTTTTGAACCAGGCGACGCTACAACCTCCTCCACCGCCGTTCGGTGCGACGACTCTTCAGCTCAAAGAACTGTCAACCGTTCAGGAAGAGACTCTCTCTCTCTGCTGCGCTCTAGGATTTTTATTACCGATCTATGACTGGGACGCACACGTTTTTTTATTTATTTGACCATGTGGAAACGTGATGTTTCCACAATAAATGTCTTCCAGATCATAACGTGAGACTTAACATGTTTGTTATACAAGATTAGTGAAGGAAAGCTGCTCTGCATGTGTGTGCTGCTCTGCAATGTGAAGGGACAGCAAGTCATATTTTTCATACTTGTAGGTATGCTGGGTTGAAGAGGAAACATCAGTAATAATGTTGAGGAATTATATAAAAAAACACAATAGATAAGAAAATTAAAATATTTCCTGTAAAGATACAGACTTACTCCACCTTGTGCCTCGTTAGCATGTGCTTAACATGTTCCACTTCCTTTGTGTTTTGCTCCTGCAGTGCTTCTTCGGGGGGAGGAGGTGGTAGGGGTGCACCTCAGCACTATCCCAAGACTGTCGGCAACAGGTACGCGTTCGAGCGCACACAACGCGTAGTGATTTTATTTATTTATTAGCATCACGGAAGCGCCGGCTCTTGTAAATAATTACCCTCCATACAGAAAAGACGGAACTAGACGAAACTCCCGTTGGTTACAAATTACAGGAAACTTTGGTTTGAATGCCCAGAAGTCCTGTGACATGTCAGACTAGTGCAGATAGCCAACTTGTGTTTATCAAGCAGGTGGTCTGGGATCATTTTATAACAAAAGGTAAAAAAGAATGAATGTGTTTACAGCTCTAAACATTGGCAGTGCAGCACTCACTCTTAAAAATTGCTGCTGCCTGTGGGTTGAAAAGTACCTCCACCCATTATGTGAGTTTTTTATTTTGAGAAAAGATCAGTAAGATGAGGTAAAAAAAATTTTAAAAAAAGGAGGTTTGACTCTTATTCCTCTTTTTTTGCATTGTACTCTTAATGTGTGAGTTTGCCTGTTAAAGTTCCGCTTGTGCAGCTGGTGTGCAGTTTTTGTTGTTGTTGTTGTTGTTGTTGTTGTAAGAAATGAGGTTTTGTTATGACCGTAACTAGACTACAAGGGTATTCATGGATGTCTCCGCACCGACCACAACGCCATCAGATACTGTTGTTGCGTTACACTCACTTTTTCTTTTTTTTGTCTTCGACAGCGAGTTCCTGGGGAAAACCCCAGGGCAAAGCGTTCAGAGATGGGTTCCTTCACGAAGCACTAGACGAGATGTCAACTCCAGCAACGAAAAAGAGCGACACGATGCAATCTTCAGGAAAGTGAGGGGGTAAGGTTCGAGCCTGTGCGCATATTTGAGGAGTTCATTATCCATCCGACAAAAAAAAAAACCCACCTTTTTTGTCACCTCTCTTAATCCAGTCTCACCCGGATCTAGTCTGCAACACTTCTGGTCTCTTTTGGCCATTTAAGTTTTAACAACTACAGTATAGAGCAGTAGAAAGCTTATTGATTATGTCTTTTATTTCTACCATTCCCGTATAAGTAATCCAATAATAGGGTCAGAGCGAGACAGAGTGTCAGGAATGGCGTATTTCTGTGGTCATTAAGATGGCATGTGCCTTCGCTAAGAGCACTTAAGCCCTGTTCCCTTCTGTGTCAGGTGATGTTTACAAAGTACAAAAGATGAAGAGATGACAGTGTTTCCCCCTCAGGAATGTAGGCTAGCTGGTGGCCAACCACAGGAAGCAGACGCAGGGCTGTGCACTCTCAGTCCTGACAAATAAACAACCTGCATACGTTTTATATGTACAATAATTAAGTCAGATTTAGACCAAATGTGTGCTGTGTTTCCATTTATATTTATACTGTTGTTAAAAAATAATTTATTTCGTGAGTTATAAAATAAACCATGATGATCTCTGCTCCTCATCCAGGGCAGAATTATTATTATTATTATTATTATTATTATAAAAAATAAATATATTTTGAAATGAATGATCAGAAAATCGGGATATTTAACATCAACTTACACGCTGAATGACAGGATGTTTTTGCACTTAATAAGGATAAAAGCCGGACAAGAACGAAGGAGCTAATGGAGCTTGTGGATGGATGTACAAATGATAACGAGTCGCTCAGTCGCTCTGACTCACTGTAAACAAACGATAGTGCAGCTTTCCTCAGAAGTAGCTATAACTTTCCAAAGACTTCCGACTCAAGTTTGCGCTGCTTTATAAAAACAATCCTTCATCTTTCAGTTAAGTGGCTTTGACTGAACATTTAAAAAACGAACACCAAGCTTGAAAGTAACAAGTCTGTTGCTCCGAATGAAGGAATCTGTGGCAACTATATTATAAAATCTAAGTTCTAAGATAAACTCTGACACGTCGCTCTATACTAACTGTATTTATGCTGATTAAATATAATGTCATGGCATCCTCTTGATCTCGCACAATCATGCTGACTTCCTGCTCTCGCTACCCCTCCCTCCCTCCCTCCCTTTTTTCTTCTTTTTCTTTTTCGTTCTGTTTATTCTCTAGCATACTCAACAAACTCACGCCTGAGAAGTTTGACAAGCTATGCCTTGAGCTCCTGAACGTGGGCGTAGATTCAAAACTCGTCCTTAAAGGAATCATCTTGCTGGTAAGCGTTCTTTTTTTTTCTTTTTTCTTTAGTACTCTGCTAAATGGAAAATTTATTCATCCATTCTTGGCAGCCTGCTCTTGATGACTCATACCTATACACTACATGTTTTAATGACCTGAGTGGTCCCTCTCTGCTTTTCTCTCTTCTCTCTCTGTGGTTCAGATTGTAGACAAAGCCCTAGAAGAGCCGAAGTATAGCTCGCTCTATGCTCAGCTATGTCTGCGCTTGGCAGAGGACGCACCAAACTTTGATGGCCCTTCATCTGAGATCCAAACATCCCAAAAGCAGAGCACAGTAAGTATGGCTTGTTCACAGTCTTCTGGACAGTTCAATACACTTTTTTTAAGTATCTTTTTCTTCTTATAGATCACTAGTGCCTTTTTGATTAATGCCGAGCAGGCTGTAATGAAGCCATCTATATGACATATTAATAGTTTTATAGTTTTTAACACCTCCCTTTAACCGGAACATAAAAGGCAAATAGTTCTCCAGCACATTCCTTTTGTAATTTATTCTTCTAAATCAACAATTTCCCATTAATATTCATCAAACTAATAACTGTTCTTTTGCTGTTCTAGACCTTCAGAAGACTGCTGATATCCAAGCTTCAAGATGAATTTGAAAACCGCACCAGAAATGTTGAAAGTAAGCTTTTGTGTATCTTTTTTTTTTTTTTTTTAAGAAGCTCGACATCTTTTCACCGCTGCGCCCGTCCACCGCTAACCCGCTCTCTCTCTCTCCTCTTTTTTTTTTTTTTTCTCCTCACTCCAGTCTATGACAAACATGACAACCCTCTTACTTCTGAGGAGGAGGAGCAGCGTGCCATCGCCAAGATCAAGATGCTTGGCAACATTAAATTCATCGGGGAACTTGGCAAACTCGACCTCATCCACGAATCTATCCTTCATAAGTGCATCAAAACAGTACGTGCGCGCTCTCGCTTATTTGAAATTCACCCGCGAACAAACAAATCGCAAATCATGCCTACCTTGTATGACCCTCGCCTTCCTTCCTTCCTTCTCTTTTTTTTTTTTAATCTTTCCTGAAGCTTCTGGAAAAGAAGAAGAGAGTCCAGCTCAAGGATATGGGGGAGGATCTGGAGTGCCTCTGTCAGATAATGAGAACAGTGGGGCCGAGACTCGACCATGAGAAAGCAAAGGTAACCGCTCCGAGCTTTTTGATCCCTCGCTTTTAAACCGCAGCCATCTTCGGGAGGCCGTGTTATCGCTTTGAGGTAGTAATGCCGGAGGAACAAAATGTCAAACACGACACACGCAGGGGGCACAGACACAGAAGTAAAGAAAAGCACTTAGAATTTGTCTATAAATCGATGAGGGTCGTAGATATCAACCAAACACAGAACATTTTTTTTACTCTTAAGTGTCTTTTTCTCAATGCTATTGTGGCCTTGTCTGCTGTGTCATTAGTTTCACCTGAAAAGAAATGCCAAGTATAAATATCACAACACTGATAACTGGAGCCTCAGTTTGTGCCTCTCTCAGAGCTGCTGGTAGCGTTAGCAAGTCTGATAAGAGACATGGAGAGGCGACGCCATGCTAATAACCCCAAGATTTATTCCTTTTCCGCAACCTGCCGATAACTGACTGTGCTATATTCAGAGCTTTACAAAGACATTAAACCCCCCTCCTCCTCTCTCTTTCTATCCTTTCCCCCAGTCTTTAATGGATCAGTACTTTGGCCGTATGCGATCCTTAATGAACAACAAGGACTTGCCCGCTAGGATCCGCTTCCTGCTGCAAGACACGGTGGAACTGCGAGAAAACAACTGGGTCCCCCGCAAGGCTTTCATCGACAACGGACCAAAGACGATTAACCAGATCCGTCAGGATGCAGTGAAAGTGAGTTACGGTCGGACGATTGAACAACAATAATATTGTCCGGGTAACGTCAGAAGCTCAGGCCGAGGCGCGCATGTGTAAACAGGCTTTGCTAAATAAACATGTGACATTATAACCCTCTCTCACAAAACAATCAGTTTCTTCACATCAGTACAAACATCCTTTTTTTTTGTGTGTGTGTGTGTCAGCAGGACAATATAGTACGAACAGGATGTTATCAATTTTCTGGTTTGATTGCAATCATGTGGTCTAGTTTGGAGGCCTTTTAAAAAAAGTACAAGTTTAATATCGAAGTTTCAAATTTAGACCCGTAATAGGATTAAGATCCGGGTTTAGAATTGTATGAATCATGTTGTTTGACTTTTTTTTTAAATGACGACGACTGTCTGCGTGTTCTTGTTTTAGGATTTGGGTGTTTTCATCCCAGCACCCATGTCTCAGGGGATGAGAATGGACTTCTTCCTGGAAAGCCCCTTCATGCCCAACAGAATGAAACTGGACAGAGAGACTCTCGGGGGATTGGCCGACATGTTTGGACAGATGCCAGGTGTGTGGCTCCCGTTCTTTCTGTGTCTTGACCTGTTTAGTCACACCTCCCCGTGCCTCCCTCGGACTCATTTTATTCTAACAGCATTTTAAAAAAGCTCTTTTTTTATGTTTTTAAAATCTTCTGACCTCCTCTCTGTGTTGTGTTTTTCTCAGGCAGTGGGATTGGAACTGGCCCGGGGGTTATTCAGGATAGGTACTCGCCCACTATGGGACGCCATCGCACCAACCCGCTCTTCAACGGCCACGGAGGCCACATCGCCCCTCCACCGCAGTCACAGTTCGACATGGGGCCCAAGTCTTTTGTCAAGTCCAACCAGGTAAACCTTGCCCCTGCTTTTTCTCCAAACCCTGACGTCGTCCCCGTTTCGTCCTTTCACGCGTGTGTCTCCCCCGTCCGGACAGGTTCAGAACCAGCATTTCCTCAACCAGAACCAGAACCACATGGCCCAGCAGCAGGTCCAGTCCAAGGACATGCCTCCACGATTCAGCAAGAAAGGACAGCTCAACGCAGATGAGGTATTCATTACTACTTACCTGCAGGGCTGCACGATATGCCAGATATGCACAGTGCGAGTTTATTGCCTGAACAGTGCAGTCCTACCTGCCTGCTGTTGACTTTTCATGCCCAGTGATTATAAAAAAGACGCGTTATTCTGAGGGGAAAACTTGCTACCAGTCTTTTCTCGCGACTGTCCTCTCGTCCTTTTGATCTCCTCTCCATCTTTCCTCTCCTTCCCTCCGCTCTCTTCTCCTTCTGTCCTGCTCAAACTGGTAGCCGGTCCGCTGACTGCGATTATGAGATATGAGGGCATGACTTCAACCAATGCTGGATTTTATTTTTTTTTTTTTTTTGTTTGAGAGAGAAAGGCACATGACAAAAACCCTACTGACTGGTCTCTGTTCATGACACTTTGTGGTCCAGCAGATCAGCCTCAGGCCTGCTCAGTCATTCCTCCTCAACAAGAACCAGGTACCCAAGCTCCAGCCCCAGATCCCCACCATGATGCCTCCCAGCGCCCAGCCCCCACGCACCCAAACCCCTCCTCTGGGACAGGTAAGACCTCATCAGTTCACCAGTTTTGAGAGAAAGCGCGATGGGTTTTATGAAAGGAAAACACTCAAATGTCCGTTTGTTGGTTGAACTGTGTCTGTGTAGTAATCAGGACTTATTTGGCTTCAGCCTCCACAGCTTGGCCTGAAGACAAACCCTCCGCCTATCCAAGAGAAACCTCAGAAGACAAACAAGAAACCACCTCCTGCCAAGGAAGAACTGCTTAAGATGACGGTACGTAAAAACAAAAGCGGTTGTTATAACTGCGCTTTAAAAAGAAAGGATCACTAGAGCTGCAAACAAACAGACGTGATTGGGCGAGTGTTTTTATAATCGAATAATTGTTTTACTTAAGCAAAAAAAAACAAATATTTGCTTGGTCCAGCTTCTCAAATGTTACAATTTGATGCTTTTCTGTGTCCGACATGATCGTCAACTGAATATCTTTGGGTCTGCTGGCCGGACCAAAAAAAGACATTTGAAGATGTTTTTTTTTTTTTTTTTTTTGCACTATGTGAAAGTCACATCTCCATATTTATTTCTGTCCCCGTGTTTATATTTATAATGTTCCGTGTTTTTGTTTGGACAATTTTTTTATATAGACACCAATTCATCAGGCAGCCCTGCCTGTAACACAGATATGATTTGGCACAGTAAGATCCACACAGATAAATCAAAGATACGTGACGTCAGTAGACTCCAATACAGACGGCAGCAGTTGGTAAAACCGGAAAATGAGACCGTCAGGGAATAAAAGCTGAGTCACCGTTGCAAATTGTAGTTCATTATTATTATTATTATTATTGTTGTTGTTGTTGTTGTTGTTGTTGTTGGCCATCCCAGTTAAGTGCTTGTCATTTACACTCATCTGAAAGTAGCATTATTAACTGTTGCAAAGCTTGCCGCTCATAAATATGACTAATTACGCTGCTGTCATTTATAGCTTGCTCAGTTAGCTTTTTTTAATTGAACACCTGTTGATATATTTACTTTTATTATGTGCTACTAATAAAAGCAGCTCACTGTACTTTAATAATCCTGCTGAATAAGACATGAGGCTGAAAGCAGGAACCTGTTTGACGTGTTTTATATGGAATAAAAGGTTAAGTTAATGTTTTTCTGCTTGATAATCAACTTTATTTTTGTGTGTGTGTGTGTGTGTGTGTGTATTCTCGTTTCAGGAGGCGGTCATGACTGAGTACTTTAACGGTAAGAACCTGACCGAGGCTGTGGGCGGCGTGCGAGAGATGAAGGCTCCCAAGCATTTCCTGCCGGAGATGCTGAGTAAGATCATCGTGTGCTCCCTGGACCGTCCCGATGAGGACAAGGAGCACGCCAGCACTCTGATCCACACGCTTCGCACCGAGGGCCTCATCACTGGAGAGAACTTCATGCAGGTGCGCACACGTTCGTTTAGTATCATGTTGCGGTCGTTGTAAGTGCTGAGAAATGACAATAAATAAGCTTTAATTTAGTCAAAACGAACAGAAAACGGTTATATCTAAGAAATGATGGTGTCATAGAAACGGTTGCTATTCTCTTTTCCTCCCTCTCCTGCAGGCTTTCCTCAACGTCCTGGACCAGTGCCCTAAGATCGAGTTGGACGTGCCCCTGGTCAAGTCCTACCTGGCCCAGTTCGCGGCACGGGCCATCATCGCGGAGCTGGTGAGCGTGGCGGAGCTGGCTCACCCGCTGGAGAACGGCACCCACTTCCCCCTCTTCCTTCTCTGCCTGCAACAGACGGCCAAGCTGAAGGACAGGGAGTGGCTCACCGACCTCTTCCAGCAGAGCAAGGTCAACATGCAGAAGATGCTACCAGGTAAATATCTCTCCTTTTTTTTTTTTTTTTACCTGTTGTTCACAAAGCTTCAAAATCCACTGACTTCTTCTTTTGATTTTTGTAGAAATTGATCAGAACAAGGACCGCATGCTGGAGATCCTGGAGGGGAAGGGCCTGAGCTTCCTGTTCCCACTGCTGAAGCTAGAGAAGGAGCTGTTGAAGCAGATAAAGGCAGACCCCTCTCCGCAGTCCATCTACAAGTGGATTAAAGACAACATCTCTCCCAAACTTCACACCGATAAAGGCTTTGTCAACATCCTCATGACCAGGTAAACATATTGCGGAGTTCTTAAAGTGTATATTTCAAGCTCAAACGCTTTGATTCACGTAGTGCACGGAACATCTAGTGTCCACCTTAAACCTTAAATCACATTTTTATTAGTTCTAAGAAGGTTGAAGCTATTATCTGAGCGCCTCATGGCCATTTCACCGTTTAGAGAGACGACACAGTAAGCATAAAAGAGTCTGACATAATGGTTTTGCTCCTACTAGTCATATAAATACAAGGAAGTGCAACTCGGTCTATGACAAATACTTGAGACATTACTCCTTGGCATGGAAAAGGCCTTTTGTTTACCGCTGTCCTCCGGTCTCTTGTTTTTTTTCCCCCCCTCCAGTTTCCTTCAGTACATCGCTCAGGAGCTGTGCATGGTGGAGGGCGACGATCAGCTGGCGGCCCCCTCCAAAGAGCAGCTGGAGCAGGAGAAACAGCTGCTGCTGGCCTTCAAGCCCGTCATGCAGAAGTTCTTGCATGACCATACCGAGCTGCAGGTCAGCGCTCTCTACGCCCTGCAGGTGCACTGCAACGCCAGCGGGTTCCCTAAAGGTACGGCATCTGAGACTCAAGACGCACTGCTAGAGCTAGACCAGTTAGATCTGCTGTTATTGACTTTTAATGCAAAAATGTCAGCTGATGAGTAACAAGAGTATTTCTTTCCCACTTAAGGCATGCTGCTGCGCTACTTTGTCAACTTCTACGACATGGAGATCATCGAAGAAGAAGCCTTCCTTGCATGGAAAGAAGACATTACCCAAGAATTCCCTGGAAAAGGAAAAGCTTTATTCCAGGTACAGTTAATGACATCACGCTCGACTTCTCTCTGCAGTAATGAGATTGCTCTCAAGAAAGAAAACGGCACATTACACCACCATCACCACCACCTGCTACAACCTTAATATATACATGAAGTAAAATCATCACCTGTAACTCAACTCAAATCACCAGAAACTGAAAGTGTAGAAGAAGAGTTTATAGCAGAGCTGTTATTGAATTGCACAGGTGTACCTAAAGAAGTGACCGCTGAGTGTGTATGTATATAAATGCATGTATGTCTTCCTCTCAGGTCAACCAGTGGCTCACCTGGCTGGAGACCGCAGAGGAAGAGGAGTCCGAGGACGACGCAGATTGAGGAAACCCAAGCGGGGGGGGGGAAGCATCATGGTGTAGAAGATCGACTTAAATCTTAAATATTACACTCGCCTTTCCTTTTTATTAAACTCCATGCTTAAGTTTAACCACTATCATGTGGCACTCAGCTGCTTCTGTCTCGCAAAAAAAAATATATATATATAAACCGAAAGCTTGTACCTGTAGGGCCTCATGTGTTACCACCCGTACCGTGACGATAGGCTGAGAAGCATCATTTGATCTGTTGCCTAATGGATGTTTGATTTTTTTTTTTTTCTTTTTTTTTTTTTTTTTTTGGGTCTGTGTCCTGATCAGCTACATGAATTCTGAAGTCTGGAGTGGCTCAACCATGTGGTTTTGTTTTTGTTTTGTTTTTTCTTTTTGCTCTGACTTTGTTAGGTTTGTAACATTTTTTTTTCCTCCCTCCCACTGTATTGCATGTTTTTCATTTCCACTCAACTTTTACTGATTCGAACTTTCACCCCCCCCCTTAGGAAACAGCTTTATTTAAAAAAAAAAATGTATAGGACCCCCCCCACACCCCCTCAATAAATCAAATTAATAGTGATCTTCGCTAATGCTAGTTTAAAAAAAAAAAAGCATAGGACCGTTAACTTAAAGGTCTCGTCAGTGATCCGCTTTGTGAACTTCATTTAGGGCCTAGCTGAGGGTTAGATGCTTAAACGTCTGCCTGGATATTCCCTTCCATCATAACTCGGAAAAACAGCAAGAGGGGTGTTTAAAATCACCAGAAAGGCTGCGAGACTTGATCAATGTATTGAAAATCCGAAATATGTGACATTCAGCCTTTTTTGTTTTTAAAAAAATATATATAAAAATAAAAAAGTGTGATTGCAAAAAGGGGGCCCACGGAAGTGAGAGCAAAGCATAAGCTGGCAAAACATTTCATGATGAATTAAGGTGTGTGTTTAGTCAACCTATGCTTACTATATAAAAAATAAGAACTGTTTTCCGCTTCTTTTCTTAAAATAAAAGTGCTCTTCATAGTCGCTCATGATGAGCATCTTACTCTTTTTTTTTTTCTCCCCCATCAGGAGATTTTTCCCCCTTTTTTTTGTCATCTGTCCCTTTATGTTATCTATTACATTACATCACATGAGTGGTTGCAATACTCATCATCCTCCAAATGTTACAACAATATTTTAAAAAAAAGAAAACTGTAATCATTGGTGTGCCGCCGTAACGTTTCAAAGTTGCCTGTGTTTCTACCTCTTAGTTAGATGGGCTTTTGTTTGTTTGTTTTTGTTGTTTTTTTTTTTTTTTTTTTGTGTGTGTATGTGTGTGTGTGTGCTGGGATAATGAAATCTACTAAGAAGATCCTAGAGCCCAAGCAAATGCTGAAGTATTTGATTTACTCCTGGCCTAATTGCACAATAAATTTATTGAAGCAGACTTTTCCTACGAAGCTTCACGTGGTTTACAAGTATTGATATTTAAGAGCGAGAAGAGAGACGCATGTTTTTAAATGAATTCGACATCCTCTTTGAGAAACGTACCTGTTAAAAGGCGGGATTTGGGAGGTATTTTCTTTTTTTTTCTCTCTCCCCCCCCCCCCCTCCTCTCGCCCTGAATTTGGAGTGACGGTGTGAATGTGGTCTGTTTACTTCGAATGCTCAACAAGGAAAATGGAACATTTTTAAAAAAAAAAATGTTTTTCTTAAATTGGCCAAATTGAAAGCAAACAATTTAAAGTTGTATTTGATCTTCCCCCCTTTACTAAAATAAGTAACAGCTTAACAAATAGTAAGGAAAATTACAAGAAACATCGACTTTTATCCAAGAACTGTGCTCACAAGCCATGTTTATGTATAAGGCAATGGATTCGGATCATATTAATTATTGTGCACCTATTGCTTTAATGTCAATAAAGTCCAGTTCATGAGCACCAAAATAACTTTTCACTTTTTTTTTCTTTTTTTTTTTTTTTTGTTTAAATGTATCCAGCTTTTCTTTACATATTCTTACTTGGCATTAAAATGCTTCACACTCTGTTACACACATTAAAATCTGAGATGACCACAGTCTGAGTCTCTGTTGCTGGTCGTTGGAACTGCTCTAATGAAGCACCTCAGGAGAGAATATGAATAATACATCAGAGCGGTTATTTATTTTCCTCTTTCCAGATTTTTTTAAATCTTAAGGTTGTATTCAGACCAGTAATTATTAGGTCATGATATTTTTAGTTGGTTGGTTCAATCCAGGTCAATCCTTAAAGTGATTGAAAAGTGGAAAAAGGCTTTCAAAGTTGTATTTATTTGTATTTTTTTATGTAAATATATGACTCATGAATTCATCAGTGTGCCTGCAGCTCTCCAGACCTTTGACCTTTTTTTATGTCAACTGTCAAACTGAAAACCATGTCCATTGAAAAGTCCAGCGATGTAGTCATGGAACCGTAACAATCTCAAGGCACCAGAATTTAGATCTACAGAAAATAATTTTACATTGTTTTCTTCACCTTACAGTCAAATGGAATAAACTTAAGCCTCCATGATGACTTCCAACTATAAATGTGACTTGATATTGTCTCAGAGCTTACAAAAAATGTCAATTATGAGTCCTTGAGTGTCACCAAACAAAGCCCATGTAAGTCCTTGAATTTGACGTTCAAGTGAGTTTATGAATTCTGTTGGTCATCCACAAGTACAAATACATTTCTGTACATAGCATAGCTGTACATAAAATAAATAAAATTAATGTAAGGGGTAAAAGAAGCAAAGGAAATGAACTTTCAGAGTTGATTGTGACATGTTGGTAGAGTGGACCAGGGCCTGGAGGTCTGGGCCTTAACATCTCTGAACCATCTTCTGGTTCATAAATGGCTGAATGTTCATCGTCTACTATTCCTGGTCTGTTGGGATCCAGAAGTATTCCACAACCTTCCTGCTTCTGCGATGGGACGCCGAGTCGGGGCGTTCTCCTCCGAAGGCGGGCAGCTCGTCAAAGCGACTCGGACCCAGATCCCTCCCTGTGTGTGGGGCGCACACCCTGAACATGGTCCTGGAAACCGAGTTCATTCAAAAATCTATTTAAGGGGGAAGGAATCATCTAAAAGAAATGTTCCACTGCGACTGAAAGTGTCCACCCTCCAGGTCAGGAGGTGTGGACAGATCACACACAGCAGTGATGTCAGAGTGTCCTGGAGTACATCTTGACATCACCGCAGCAAAGTGAGACATTCAATTTTCATGCCTATCCTCCCAGTTTTAGCCTTGATCATAGTTTGCGTACCTATAGTGTCATATTTTATCCTAACTTCTGTCATTCCCATTTGGGAAATTTCTACATCTGATGCCCCCTAGTGGTAATATCAATAAATACACTGTAGCAGACTGCAATGTATGCCACTGCCACCCCTGGAAAAACCTCCAGAGTGCAAGTTCTCATCAGAGTTGTCTCATTTTTCTATCAACAGACATCAGAATAATTTCAAAGCTGCCATAAACACACACTATAGATTTTTTTTACACTTAGTGGCTTTAACCTGTATAAAACAGGATCTTGTGAAATGAATACATGACTTGACATTTTGTCACTGTTGGATGAAAACCTCTTATCACCAATTTTGAGTTTATTTTTTTTTGCTTTCTAATACTATGAATGTTTATATTCTTGCCTGTGGATTAGGAATTTGCTTCTCTTAGACACATCTCTGTAAGAGTTTTTAGATAATAATGCAAAACTGCAACTTTTTGGAGATACAAGGTTTCCACCTGACAGCATGGTGAGTGAAATGGGTTGATTTCAGGGCCCCCTGGTGGTCACAGCACGTTATTACCTGGATGAACTCCTCTCAGGCTCATCAGAGCTGGACTCAGGGGTGGAGATGTACACCGGGTCTCCTTCCTGAACAGAATGAAGAACTGACATGAGAACTGGTTGCTTTTCTTTAAAAGTATTAATGTCATTAAAAAAATTAAAAAATATATATGTGCGGTTCTGTTTGTTTTTTTCTGCTGTTGCACAAGTTATTCATTAACTTCATCAACACAGGTATAAATTAACCTCACCGTAAAATTTCTTGGCATGCCGTCTTGATTTTTGAGAATTTTCACTCTCTGATCGCTTTCTGTCATGCAGAGGAAGTAGCTCTTGATGTTGGCCTGACACTGTTGGAAAACATAAAATGTGCCTTAAAAAGTCATTCAAGCACAGAAATACATTTCAATAATACAAAAAATATGGAAGAAATGTCCGTTTTTACTGACAAAACTTGTAATTCTTCAAGTTCTATGTCGTTCCCACGCTGCTGTTTTAATAAAAACATGTAATTTACTCTTACAAGTAAGTAAATATGATACATTTTTTCAACTTTTAACTTTTCTGTGTGCTGACATTTTACAATGCAAGACTGTCATTGTGCAATGACAGTGAAGCCCTTCAGGCATATATTTACAAGACTTGCAAATGCAAATCAGACTACAATTCAAATCACTCCAACAACGTCTCAGCTCTCTCTCCTTCAGAAAACACGAGTGTATGATGTTTTTTTTTTTATGTTTAATGGCAGTGAGGCGTGATGGACACTAATGAATGTCAGGGATGTTTTCTTACTCCTTTGTTCTGCCTCTGAGCCTTCAGGTCCTCCTGAGCTCTGAACATGTCAGCTAAAACCTGGTGCTTCTCCCTCCAGCTGAGGCACTCGGCTGTTCTCTCCTGCCTCTCCTTCTCAGCCAGACGCCGCTCGGCGTCGGCCTCCCGCTGAGCCTGGTTGGCCTTTTTGCTCTCCTCCTCCGATGCCATCGCTCTGCGCCTCGAATTCACCTCACTGTTAACAGAAGACTGGAATTACATTGCAGCCGGTCTGCAGGGAAATTGTTTTGGTTCAGTTTCCACATAGTTTGACAAACTCACTCTTGTTTTTTTGGCCGATACATTGGGCTTTCACCCATATTCATTTCCTTCCCATCATAACTTTGACATTCTCTTATTTTGCGACCTCCATTTTTGCAAAGGCATTCAACATAAACCGGTCTTGTGTTTTCAAAGACGTATATAAATAAGAAAACCTTTCATAGGTTTTGTTTGATTATTGCTTGCTGGTTCTAAAAGAAAATGAAAATAAATCATTTTACGTTTATGTGGATACAACAACAAGCAAATCGAGGCGACAAGCTGTGAAAGATAGAAAAATGAAAGCCCTTTGATGTGTAACTATGTCACCCTGTCAGGTTGAGTCTGTTTGGATAAATCTATACTAACCAGGCACATCTGGGTTTAGGAATTTACCCACATTATTCTTTGAAGAATCACCCAACATTTCACAGAGACCACCTAAGCTCACATCTAATAAAGGTGAAGAAATGTGTTTTAAAGGTGAAGAAATGTGTTTTAATGGGTGTTTAGTTTTAAGGGAGTGTAGCCTCGGCTGTGCATCTTGTGAAACTTGTCTTAGCATCAAACACTTTCCTTTCAACTTTCATCTTAGATTCTACAGTTTTCTCCTTTTATTCCCACATGTGCTTTCTTCTTCGCTTCCTTCATGTCCTCTGATGTCCTCTGATGTCCTCTCAGTCCTCCAGTCCAGCTTTCATTGATCCTTTGCTTTCCAATTTTCAGAACACACTATACTAAAAGATTTTCGATAGCGCTCCTAAACCGGGTCTGTCCTGACTAACGTTATATCTCAGCTAATCTTTACACCACTGGTTTGGCTTTGATTAGGCTTAAAGAACTGTTAAGTGAAAGGTCGTAATTGATACACTATTTCAGTGATCCTTACAGTGAGGTACCTTGAAACTAACAACTGCGTAACCTGGATATTGCCTTGGGCAAAAAACAAAATTCCAAAAGCATTAAAGAAGCACTACTTTTTTTTCCGTTTCATTTTCATTTTTTGCATTCTTGTCTGCTTTTATGCTCCAGGCTTTGTGGCTAGAACTGTTTAGATTAGATGCAATTAATTTGATCTAATGCTCTTCTAACGTTACAAATTGTGCTCTTGACTCAAATTGAGTAAATTACAGCTTAAATAGAGTGTATGTACATGCTGCAGGTGGCCCAGAATGGTAGAAATCACTTACAGTAACATGATGCTGGACCTTCCTCTGACAAAATCTTATCGTGTTAATGTGATTTCTTTTCATTTGGATTTTCCACACAGTAGAATAGCTCACTGTTTAGATTTGTTGCTTCCTATAGGCCGAGTAGATTCCCGCTATATTCTTTTTTGATAAGGGGCCGCAATCAGTCAGCCTTGCTGTATAGCTCCTTCCTATTTTTATACGAGAGGTGGGTGACACAGTGTACCGAAAACATACCTCCACCAGCTCCCTTGACATTGTTCCAACTTCCTTTTTAAATGAGTATTCAGCACTATCGGCCTAACGTATGGCGTACTTATCAGTTGGGAACAGTTCATATTGTTCAGACCGTGCAGCTGATTAGTTTCAAAAATCAATCATTCAACCACTTTTAAAAAAAAAAAAAACTTTGACCCATCACTTCCTCTTTTGTACATTAAACATGCACACCACTCAAAAGTCCTCTTGAGAACACAGTCATTGAACAACTGCAACAAACATAATCAGAACTTTGATATCTTATATAAATTCGGGTCACGTTTTTGTTTAAATGACAAGACTGAAGCTGAAATTTAAATGTTTCAGTAGTTCTACAGCATGTCAGTCTGTCTTTAAGTATCTTATCTCTTATTTGTCAGGTAGATAATTTTACTCCATGTCACTAGGGAAGAGTTTTGAATCTCACATGCCTAATTAAAATGTGGCGCACACCAGGGCTCTATCCTTGGTCCTATTGTAGTTTATATATAAGATAACTAAACAGGTCATACACAACCCCAAATGAATGTTAATGTTGCTCCATGTCTTCTGGATGTGTTAGCAATTATTTGCTAACATGTTAGCCATAACAACTTCATAAGCTAGTGTTCCAGTGTTGATGTTTTTCTGCCCCCTAGTGGCCTAAAATTGATGATTGCAGCTTTAACATAAAGCCATGTCATGGATATTGTTAGGTTGAGTAACAGGCTCATATTATTACACTCCCATCATGAATTTCCTTCTTCTTTTGGCTTGCTGATAGTAGACAGGTCTCATCAGATACAGAGACCCAGGTGCATTCAAGGAGTCAAACTGGTTAAGCTACTGTTGGACTGTGAGAGAGAAAGCCTATTCATGTGGCAGGTACATCATGGCAACGTAACCTGGCAATCGCACATATGTCGGGAAAATGTAACCAGTTGTGGTTATGAAAGGTGTAATTCCAGGATACGTCGTCTGCACATAAATTGATCATGTCGACAGTAGGTAAACTCACCTCATCTCTTTGCTACCACAACGTCATGTAAAGGTAAATTCTCTGACGCAGTTAACGGATGGATTTTAGCAGGTAATATAATAATAGTTCATTAAGATTTCCTTTTAGTTTAAGTGTACTATTTTAAAATCTGCTTACAATTTTCAATGTGCATATCACTGACTGATATTTGTCAATGTTTTAGTTGCACACTTGAATAAAAGTGATATATACACCTGTTTGCCTACGTGTCTCCTACTAAGAAGAATTTTCTTTTGGACTAACCACAAACAACAAAACTGCTTGTGGGGCTTCTGCTTAAGCTAACCATTGACATCCACTCAAAGTAATCCCCAAACAACCTGCAGCCAGCCCATCTTCATTTCTTTCTTTAGTAATTACAGTTTCACACAAATGCAAGAGAGTAACATCTAGTAGGTGTTGGCAGGTTCTGAAGAGCTTTATTATCTTTTTATAGCAAGAATTGTCTCTCATTGTATGATTGCTAAAATTATATTGTATATTTTGTGTACTTTCTTAATCTGCAAACATGTTTTTGTTTCTTCTTGCTTAGTCTGCTGTGTACTGGATATTTTTTTCTAATTCTTATCATACCTGATGGAGAATTAGAGAAAAAGGTGCATAAATATCATCTCAATTAGTGGGAATAGCATATCAGCATATTCTTTGCTGTTGCTGTCCTATTTTATGGTGTATTTTTGCATAAAATCCTTACCCGGTGCAGCTTTAATGTCAGCCAGGTGCCAGCGAAACTCACCTCTCTTTAATTTGGACATTCTCTTCTGTGATTTGTCTCAGCTTGTGTCGGAGGTCGTCTCTGTCCCCCTCCAGGCTTCTGTTCTCTTGCAGCAGGGCCTGTTTCTCTCCAGACACCCGGTCCAGCTTCAGCTTGGTTTCAAAGTAACTCTTCTCTTTTTGTGCCAGTAAAAGCTGCAGATCAGTGTGCTGCACGGAGAGGAGCGCATGCAAAGTTTAATGCCACAGGTCATAATTGAATTGATTCAGTCCACCGATAATGTTACATCCTGTTTATGCCCTGGATGATTTGAGTAAATTGATGTCAGTAATGGAGAGAGGGAGCTCATCTGCAGTTCATTACTCTCCTCATCAACACATTGTAACGATGATTTATGATTCTTTATTAGATTATTCAGCCATTCATTATTTATTTTCATCTCGGCTCCCCATCTGGAGAAAGTTATGGGTTTCTTTATTGGCTTCCAAAGTTGAAAAACAAATTGATTTTTACAGTTTTTGGCAATGGGCTGCCCCTGTCTTACATGTCAGACCTTTTAAAGTCTTCTCCAGTCTCTGTGGTCTTCTGATATAAAGCTGTTACTCATGTTGTTCCTGTTGCTGCTACTTGAATAATATATTATGCCCCTCCACTCAAAAGTGTGTTCTGCTTATTGTTACTTCAGTTGGATGTTTGATCTTCACTCTGCAGAATGATGTATGTGCAGAGTTTGACACTAGAAAGCACATTCATCTTCTCAAGGGAGAAAATTCCTCTTTTGATGCCTTAAATCTCAATTTAAGGACGTTACACGGAAACCTGAAACCTCCGGTACACATATGCTGAGAATACATTTTTCAAATGGACGTTATCTGTATATTTGTAGATTTGGAATTTTTCAATGAGGGAGAAGGTATAGGTGTCATTTTAAGGATTTTATTGAGTTAAATGGATGTATTGGGTGGAAAACCCCATGTTATAACTTAAAGCAGAGCATTCTTATTTATCTTGAAATGTGTCTTGAGGAGATAATAATAGATTAATAATATTTTAACTTTCTGACTTGGTCATGACAGTTCTAACCTGCGTCTCAACCTGCTCCCTTTTTGTATTTGTTCACCGTTGGCTGATTGGCTGCCTTTTGCTGACCTCTGCTTCGAAGGAAGATCAAGTAAACTCTATTTTAACTATATTTATTATATATTATTTTAAAATATTCATTCATTTTACTATATCTAATCTACTTTTTTTTCCAGCTTTTTCAGGTTAGTTTTGCTTTGCAAACATCCATTTGATGGGTACAGTGTAGTTTGATATATACAGTATATTTATGGTGTATCTGAAACTTTACTATAAGTTTCCAGATAACTTTTCATGACAATTTGTATGAATAATATCATTAATTACTGCAATTCTTACATTGTCAGTGAGGTTTTGCCTGTATATTTATATTTGAAATATACGTTTCTGCTCTATAACTGAATATTTTTACTACAATAATAGAAACACTGTTGAATTTTGGGATGACTGTAAAACAGTGTAACTTCTTACCCTGATGGAGTCATGATGGAGCACCAAGACTACATTACATGTACTATGGTTACACACTAATTGTTCCCTCTAATTATTTTTGTTCTGTTGCTACCGAGCTGTTCATGGATGAGCGTGCAGGTCAGCTGACAATATCTGTGTCACTGTGTGTGTCTGTGTGTGTGTGTGTTCACCTCTTTTTTAAGCTGCTGCAGTTCTTCACTCAGGAGGCTCCTGTCAGCCTCAGCTGCCTCCTTGTCCCTCTGGCTCCCGAGGGCCCGAGCCTCGGCCAGGGCCCTGATCTTCTCAGCCTCCCCTCTGGACTCATCCGCTTGGTCTGCAGCCCGTGAGCACAACATCGCCCTCTGCTGGCTCGTATACAGCTTCTGCTTCAGCTGATGTGGGTCAAAGAGAGAGAGGGGTGGGTGTTCGCTGTAGTGACTGGGGTGTTTGGTAAAGAAACAGTAGAGGCCTTCCTTTGTTTCTTGTTATATGACTCTGACCACTCGGCTGAAGAATAAGGGTCAGCAATGAGCTACTATGTGGCGTGAATGGATGTAGGTTAACGCTACAACATGGAACTACTTTGTAAATTTATTTATTTTACTTAATTCATTTGTTTATTCAAAAGTGATAGTGCACATAAATCAACATTGAGATTTTAACAACACCTATGTAAATGTACCGGGAGAGACTCAACAGCTAATTTGCTCCCATAGTCCTGATTCAAACACTTCATACATAACAGAACTACAATCAAAATAAGAGGAAAAAACTGGAGAAAATGTATCTCAACTCATCTAAAACAAACAATACAATCAGACGGGTATAAAACACAACAGTTTGGGACCAACTTGATGTGCAAAAGCTAATAAAAGTTTGTGTGAATCATTGCATGCATGTACAGTTTTGCAGCATCTAGTGGTAGATGCGGTCTAATAAGTCTAAAGTGAAACAAGGAAAACTTACCATACCAAAACCATATTAGCAACTTTTTAAACATGTTTCTTGAAAAACAAGATATTTAAAGTCATCAACTATTTTTCATTTTTCTCCATCCACTAGCACGTCAGGTTGACAGGAGTCCGTCTGCTTAGAGAAACAGTAATGTTCAGATTCAATGAGGAGGCAGTAGGCCATTCAGAGATATTTTTTACATAACGTCCATTCATTTTTCAGCCAGTTCCATGAACATTAAAAAAAACTGCATCTTTGGACATTTGCTATCTTGCTATCTTCATTATGCATCATCATCATCCGCTGTATTAAGGTAATTTTTGCGTCTTAAACCAATGCATTGTGGAATTGATAGCAGAAAAGTAAATGTCCATGGAAAGTATATCACTTTTTTTCATTCCAGTGTGGGACTTTTGAGGACACTATATAGTGGATACATTACACAGTCAGCATTCAGACGTCAAATAAAATGACACAGGTTAAACGTAGTGCACTATATAGTAAAGTATAGTTGCTAAAATAATATTCTAAGTAGTTTAACGATTATCTTATTGTTTGGTTAACTGTTAATTGTACTCTTGTGGACTGTATGTATAGTAGATTAAACACTGTCAGCATTCAAGAGAGACAAAATGAAGATATTTGTGTGTTATGACATGATGTGTTTTCTAAAATGTTGTGTTTTCCGTCTTATTAATCTGATTTCTGAAATGTTCATGTGTTTGTGCGTCTCCGTCTTCTCGCCCTTTATCCCTTTGTGTCATAAAGATAGATGATTTCTGAATATAAAAGGCAGAGACGAAGGCTTTGCTGACAGTAATCAAACTAATGCCCCCATTTTTGTGCAGTGGTTTATTGATCATTCAAATGTCTTAGGTTTGTCACGTGTCACAACGTTACTTATAGTCAGTTTGCATTTACAGAACAGTTTAGTCAATATTTGATGCTAACAAATATTTTTTTATAGCTTTTATTGCAAAAAGACAAACTGTGTATATAAACGTTTTTCCCCTAAAGATCTATATCATTTTTGTTGGTGGGTGGTTGTTTAATGGCAGTCTATAAATACTCATTCACTTTTTATTAGTTGCCAGGAAAGTCAGGCCTTCTTATCTCTTGACTGATGTGCTGTGTAAAACTATGTACAGTGTTTGAGTTGTACCTCTTTGACTTGAGCCTGCAGCTCCTGGTTGAGGTTCCTGAGATTCCTCATGGTCAGCTCGTTCTCTGTGCGCATCATGATCCGCTCCATATGAATCTCGTTTGATAAGTACTTGTTTTCTTTCCTCAGATCCTGGCATTCCTGAGGCAAGTTTACGTTATTAATGACGAGTGATGTGGAACAAAAAACAAGAGTTTCATTCCAACGATGATAAAATGATGGATTGCACAAAATTAACAAAAATCCAGAGCGATGACCTTTTCTTAATGGCTTTTACGGGAAGAATGATGACTTCTCTGGATGTATAGTGCTTTGAAACTTAACTGTTTTTGCTACACTAAAAAGCTCAGACTTCAGGAGACTAACTAGCCTATTTTGAGATATGAAACCCCTGGAAGGACCTTGCAACTCACAAACACTCACATATAGCACCAGCAGGCTGCAGGTTTTTCACACGGGCAAGCTGGTAGCTGTCAATTAGTTGTTCTCAACATTCATTTGTAGCTGTGAGGACATTGTATGTTTGCTGTTGTATGTTTGCTGTTGTGTAAGGCGGCCACAGTGGAAAATAAAATCCTTTGTTATCCTCTTAATCCCTGCTGACCATGGGTCAGTCATTACACTCATGCTACGCAGCCAAATATTGTTCAAACCCAGAGCAAGTTTCCATTTGATTAAATAGTGCAAGCAAGCTGATACAGAATATATGCTGTATAATACATCAAACCTTAAAGCTACCTAAGAAGAAAAATAAAGAGAAAGATGGATGTTAAGAAGTTAACAGGAAGAAATAGTCTCCCCACTTCTTCAATACAGAAACCAACAGAATTGGTTAATCTCAGGATTTTAAAAAATCTGGCCTCTGTATATATGCAACTCCTATAAAATACTGGGAATTAATTTCCAATTTTATGAGTGAGTTCTCTGCACAGTGAAGAATATACAAGTAAGCATAGAGCAAATATTGCACACTTCAACGACACAGCTGATGGGAACAAACGTTATGTTGTCCCAATTCTACTTGAGATCACATTATAACCTTTAAAAAGGATCTGTTGATAAATATATGACAATACTTGCCTGAAAACAGATAAGAATGTACGTCTGTAGTCTGTGATAATACACATTTTTGAACACCTAAAACTTTTAAAACTCATATACATGCACCAAAATTTTCCTACATGTTATGAGTAAAACAATCTTGAATCTCTGAGGATGCTTGTAAAGGCCTCACTCTTTCACTTTTACCCTCTCTTCCTCCTCACCTTCCTCGTTCTGACCAGCTCTCCTTGCAGATGGTTGATCTGCAGGAAGGAGCCGTTGGAGCTGACGGCGCTGACCGGCCTGACAACACGTACGGGCCTCCTGGACGGCCTTGAGAGACCTTTGACCTCTTCCATTGTCCCGTTCCCGAACAGATTGCCTCTGCTAACATTAGCGCTGCTCATGGACAAAGACTTGTACAGACGGTCATCTAAAGGGGACTTCCCGGCTGTCTGCAGGTCTGTGTGGGATTTGGTCCGAAGCGCCATTTCAAAGACAGATCGGTGCGGTTTTGTCAAAATGTCACTCAACCAAAAAATGTGAGGAAGCTCTGAGAGCAAACGGAGCTCCCGGGTTAGTGTTGCGAGCAGAAGCCAACAACGTGAATGAAGTTCTCAGTTTCGTGTTGAGTTCACTGGGTGTATCCTATCACCAACTGAGCATCATTCATTATAGATTAGGTAACATGATAAGACAAACCTGAGTGGGACAGAGGCAAAAACAGTCTCTGTATTTTGGTATGAGGACACAGACAGCATTATCACACAGTAAGGTCGGTTAGGTGTTAAATGTAAATCAGATTTTCACATGAACTCCTCACATAGTCGTAGTACTCTGCAGTGCTAGGCACACAAATCTTCAGGGGCAATAATCTAAAGTCGGGCACCTCCTTTAGACCTCCATCATCCATCAGAGCTTCTTTTTTAAGTCACATAATAGATTCAGGCAAAAAGATTTATCAAATTTTTTGTTGCTGATTTGCTGAGAAGTACGGAAAGCCAAAGGTGCAATTATTTTTGTTTCCTTTACTTATATTCTAGTTAGTTAATCACTGGAAACATACAGTATTTTGACAACCCTATCTATAAGAAAAACAACTGCATACATCCTTTGAATTGTCTTTTATGACCATGATCTTTAATTAACAAAGTTGGTGTTTTTAACTTAAATTATGTTCAGCGGCCATTTTTGTACCTTAACCTAACCAAATTTTTGGACATTTGGCTTCTACTGCCTTCCATAGACAACTGCAATTTTGTACTGAAGAAGAAAATACCAGTCCCTTAAGTATGGTCTCTTATCTTCCCAGACTGGCAGGGCTCTTGCTCACCCTTTATGCCACTGTTGAAGTGCCCTTGAGCAAGGTATATAACTGCCAAAACCGCAGTTGAGCAGCTCAGGGACTGACATATAAATCTGGTTGTACATGAGCATGAATATCAGCATTGAGTAAAGCTTTCCTTAAGGACATTCCTCCATGGATAAATAACAGTTAATGATGATAATAATAAACTTCATTGACTGCATATATATATATTTCTTTAAAACACTTTCATGTCTAACAGGAACAGTAAAACAGACTGAGAAAGAAGTTCAATATTTGTCTATGTGAGAAAAGAAAACCGTTTGTAGATGGCTTTGGCTCAGTGACCACAGAAGAGCCGTTTCACTTCCAATCCTATCTTGTCCCTGAGGATGACTTTCTGTAATGATGCTGCGTGAAGCAAATTGTCACACTTTTTTATCACCGAATTATGCTTTCCACTCCCTGTGGGTGAAAAGAGACTTACACACTTCCTGACTAGGCAAGTGTGACCAATTAGCGTCTCCTCCAGCTCCTATCTGTGTTACAGCATTGTATCCCTTACAGCCCAGCCCCAGCTTTCCATGCTGCAGCCCGAAGCAGGCGGGAAGCGACATTATTCACACGATATTCACTGAGTCATGAAATTAGGACGTATTGAACTCTCTCACCTTCTACTACGCCAATGTACATCAGAACATCCCTGCAAGTGATGATAAAGTGACTGTACATACATTGGACCAACAGAAGAATAACACTCCCAATGTTAATAAGCCTCTCACACCTGAATGGGTTCCACAGATTAGAGAAGCATGCCTTGCCTTTGATTGAAAGGTTTCTTGTTTGAATCCCTGGAGTTATAATTACATAAGATGTTATAGAGGGCATATCACTCTTTTTGTGACTGTTTTGTGACTGTTATGATGTTAGATGTCAATGTTAAACTTGTCAAAGTTCCAAAACTTGACATAAACATATGTATAACTGTGTCAGCCTGCTCTGAATACTTCATTTGCAAAAATTGTGCAGGCCTACAAACGGCCATCCGTTCTGCAGCCTTTGTTGCTAGGTTGTTACTAAGGTTGTACCATATGGGGGGGTTTATGTTGCCCACTTGCGTATTTTGTATCGGATTCAGGCACAAACATGTACCGATGTATTTGAGAAGTTTCCATTTCGAGTAAAAGCACAAGAAGAAGAAGCGAAACCCTACTACTGAAGCTGGCCAATCACAACAGAGTAGGCTCACTGGAAGGAGGGCCTTAAAGAGACAGGAGCTAAAGTAAAGGTTACGATATTGCGACCCTAGTCCTATAAGCACAGGTAGAGAGCCCTCTACTGGAATCCAAGGGGACATGCTCTCCTCCAATCACACGCAATCCCCCATTGAAATTTGCATGTATGTAACTGGTCAATAAGGACAGACCTACTGATTACATGTGTCTCACATAGTATATAAGCTCTGCAGCTCTTACTTAGACACCACTTCAGCTGACAGCGTGTAGGCTTGGAAGATGATAGAGCTTTACCAGCCACTCTCCCTCTCCATAGCACAAGAACAGCTGTTCACTGCACTAAATGGGGGCCATGTGTTCAATTTAATATGTCAGTGCACGTATTGGGCACATTATCTGCAATTTTGCCTCCCTGATGTCCCCATTGGGTGGAGAACTAAATGCCTGTAGCCGAATAGTTCTCAACCTAAATGAACACCTTATGTTCTTGGGAACAAAGGAGGAGTTCAGTCTGAGAGTAGCACTCCAGAGGTTCACAGGAATCACTCACTAAGGCCTCGACCACCAATGGTAGTTTCCACTGGAGGGTGGAGACACATGTCACTGGGTATTGTCTCCTAATCCCCTATAAGAAACATTTCACAAGGGGGTAGGCCACGACAGGAGGAAATAGCTGCTGCGTACACTTTGTAAACTTTTAGTGATATGAGAAAGCCCCTTTCCCACTAGATACTGTAGAAAGGAAAGAACCCAGATCCCACCGCATATGTCAAGGGGGTCTAGTCTCCTTTCCCAGCACCAGTGTTGGAATCCCAATCATGTGAGACTTGACTGAAAGTTTCTTTACAATCTATTGAGACCCTTCGGGGTAAAATCTTTGTTTGGATTGAGGACCTCCACATCCAACTTATCTTGTTTCTTAGAGGCAGGGCTTCCTTCAGTGCAGGCTTTAACTAAGAGAAGAGAAACACAGGAGTTCCTATGTAAGATGAGGTTGTTGGGTTGTCAGACTGTGAAAAACGTCACTTTACGTGATGGAAGAGACATATTTTATCAGTATGGACTGAGAAGAGATGATAAAATGTCATCAAGTCCTTCAAATTAAATGACATGTTGAAGTGTTTTCTGATCTGACACAACTATCAGTAGTTATTGGGAGGACGACATCATTTGTCTGTGGAAAACATACTGTATACTTATCTGTGAATGACTTTTTGGCAAACAAAATAAACATATATTTGCTAATTTATAACCTATATAACATATAAAACATGAAATATTTGCTTATTTGGTATAACAACAATACTTTATAGATTTTGTCATCTTTGTTCACCAATGTACAAGCTCACTATGTGTCAAAGGTTTACCACTTTTGCACATATCGGGTCAGAAGAAAAGGGAAAAATATTATTTTTACACCTTTATCATTGGGGTTCATCAAACAATGGGGAAGCAAAGGTAACAAAACACAAGAGACAATGTTGTGTGGAACGAACGTGCCCTGTTACTTCTCAAGGTTAGAGGTTTGATCCATCATTGCGACACTCCCACTGAACATGCAGGCAGATGAAAGACAATGTGCCAGCGACTGCGTGTTGTTTCTAATTGGTTCTTTGATGTGTGCCAGGGGAAAGACTGCCATTCCACTGTGTTGGTTTGAAACAAAAGGAAGAGGGCTGCTCTCTTCCTCTAGGCCAGAGAGCAACACGATGCGGCAGAGATATTGTAGAAAAATTCTTCTGCTTAACAGAAGAACAAAGGATCTACAAATGATAATAGAGAAAAAGAGAGAGAAAAGAATCGACAGAAGCACAGGAACAGTATGGAGGAAGTTCCCTTTCCGACCGCTCTGTCAGAGGAAACGTACCTCTGGATAATAGATGCTGGCAAAGCAGAAAAAACACTAAACCACTGAAAAAAAGAAAAGAAAATATAATTTTATAGTTATTTCCTGATTAATTTGGCTGAGGAGGAACCAGTTTGATAGAGCAGCATAAAAGAACCAGGCCCATATCACTTATCACCTCTTTAAAAAAAAAAAAAAAAAGCTAAGAGGATCATCTTCTTTTATTTATTCCTCTTAAGGTGTTTGTTAAATCTAATGTTTCCTGTCATCCTGCTTTAATACTTCCTGGAAATCCTCAATTTGTTTTTATTTTTAACTAGTTTCGCACCGACTGTGTGCTTCTTGATTTGATAACCAAAACAACGCTTGGGTCAAGCACACTGTGAGCCGGAGTCAAGGTCTTTCTCCTGTTGACCTATGTGTTATCTCATGATGGGGCGTCAAGCAGATTTGACCTCTGCGTTCCTGTTTCCTCTTCTCCTCAGCATCACATTTGTTCTGAGGGTTTTCCCTTGCGTTCGCTTTATTTCGTTCTACATCTTCGACCACTTCAGCTATATATATTTCATGCTAAACATGGCAAGAATTTTACTCTTTACTCAGTTCCTACTTCTGTCTTTTGCAGTCCTTTCACCGGCATCTGCCTCCAGTCTAATTAAAGGTAAGGTTGTTTATTTCTGGTGTGGGTGAAGGGCCACACTTACTGGCAAATTTAGAAAATCTATCTCCTATCTTACTGTTTATATTACTGGTGTAATAATGCTGTAATAGATTACCAATGCATGGATGTGTAACATTTTAAACATTTATTTTAGACTTTCCTTGTGACTTTTTTCATTTTTCATACATGAACATTTTTAGTTAAAGGAATATTTTTATGTGACATGTGACTCAGTATAACTTCTATAGTCATGGTTGCTTTTTATGTGACAATCAAAAAGTTAAAATACATATAATATTAAAAAAAATACATATACATATAAAAATGGATTGAAAAATGTCAAATTGTCAAATATCATGAGTTCAATGTGGAAAATGTTAATTAGGAGGTAATCTGTGGCCTGTATGCTAATGTTATGTGCTGATATACTACATTTATAGATGCTATAGTGAATAGTAAAATATATAGTGTATGTTAGCATGGTATAATTCTGAATTGAGAAAAATTATCACAAGTTATTGTACTTTTGAAAGGGCTGCAGGGAAAGTTTAGAAAATGTTTTAAGAAATGTATAAAATGCATTTTTGACATTATGCATTTATTATCTCTTCCAAAATGTACATGGTTGTTTGGAGAGTACAACATAAGCCTGCATGGGGTGTAAGATGTTGGTGTTGCTGTGTCATGTGTTCCAAATGTGTAATAATAAAGATCATCTACATATTCTGTATTTTACACATTTTCAGCCGCCCCTAAAAGTCAGAGAGCTGCTGGAGTCTTCATGCTTATCGAGGGAGGAAAGTATACCTTCAACTTCACTGCTGCCAAAGATGCCTGCCTATTTCTGAATGTCACCATAGCGACAAAGACCCAGATGGAGCGAGCAGTACAGCGTGGACTGGAGACATGCAAGTAGGCTGAAAGCATGAAGTGTTGAAGGTTTCTCCTGTTGTTCCTCCTGTCCTCCTAATAAGTTGAGATAACATTCAGTCCCTTAGAGTTTTACCTTTTTAGTGCCAGGAAAATTCCAGCAATACGACCCTTAAATGGATCTGGATGACTATGATGTACACCAGGCTCTTGCAGCATTTTTAAAGAGGACATATGATACTTTTTGTGATTTTATGTTATTTTCATAATGTCAGATGTCTATGTTAAACATGGTGAGAGTTCCAAAACTTGAGGTGAATGTATGTAAAAATGCCAAGTATTTCAGCCCAATGTTACCTCTACTTCCTTATGTGTATGTCCACAAACAGCCATCTATTTTGTAGTTTTTGTTGCTAAGGTTGTCCGGTGAGATGTTCCCGTTGTCCACTTCAAATTTCGGGTCGAGTTTGGGTTCGAACATATACAGATGTGTTTGAGTAGCTTCCATTTCAAGTAAAGAACAAGAAAAAAAAGTGAAATCGTACTGCTATTGTTTGTTTTTGTAGCCCTCTGAGCAGCTGGAGCTGGCTAATCGGAACAGAGTTTTCTTCTTAGGAGGCGGGGCCTTTAAGAGACATGAGCTAAAACGGCCTGTTTCAGACAGAGGCTGAACTGAGGGGCTGTATAAAGGACCAATATAAGATAAATAACGAGTTTTTTGAACTGTAAACCATGCAAAGATATACCAGTATAACTCCAGAATAAAAATATAGATCTATAAATGTGCATGATATGTCCCCTTTAAAGTCATTCTGTGAACGATTTTAACCTTCGGTGCCCCCAAGTGGGAGTATCAAAAGGTTGCTAATACAACAAAAGGCACTAGACATAGCCTGTGAAGACCAAAACAAAACCGAGCTGGAATAATGACATTTTATTTCTAGACACAAGATACATCAAGATAACACTGTTCCATCGGCTGAATGAGCAGATTTTGCAGGTCAAAGGTGAAGAAAGATTATCTTTGATCTTTCTCAGATACTGTGGAATCATGAAAAATGAAGATATTCTTTCAGAGAAGGATCTTCATTATCTGCAGAACACATTAAAGGTCAAAGAAGTCTCAGCAGAGTCTTGAGTCCGTGCATTCACCGCTGATTTTGAGCTTTAGCAAAGATTCATGCGAGTTCACCAACAGTCTCATTTGACCTGTGCTGACTTATAGAGAAATAATTTTCAACAAACTCAAAGTGATTCCCTTCTGATTTTCACAGAAGCTCATTTTCACTTGTGTAAACTGAAATTATTTATTATTCTAACAGATTCGGTTGGATAGAAGAACAGATCGCGGTCGTCCCACGACTGACAGCTGACCAAAATTGTGGAAAGGGCAAAACTGGTGTGGTGACGTGGGCCGCAAGCGTAGATACAAAGTTTGCTGTCTACTGTTTTAATGCATCAGGTATTGCAAATTCACTGCACTGTATACTGTATACTCCCTTGTATTCTCAATAAGTAACTATTTCAAGTTTAATAGGAACTTCTAAAAACATTTTTTTAAATATAAAAGAGTGCATTATTGCTTTCTGATTTACTGAGCTTGACTAAAATATAAATCTTTTTTTCTTCTCACCACTTGCAGATTTAGAGGAAACTCCAAAAACATCACCAGCCAGCCCACAAACCTCCTCATTTTCTACACCACTGGTGGCACTGACCCAAACCTCAACATCTGCTGCGACACCTCCGGTCAGATCGACATCCAAGTTTCCATCGACAAGGAAGCTGAAAACAACAGAATCCCCTCAACGTATATCTCGCACCTCATCCTTTACTCTCCTGTTCAGGACAACACATTCAACTGGATTCTCTGGCACCTCCACTCCTCTTAAACCTTTTCCCACCCGTGCTTCTACTTCTCTTTCTCACCTCATCACTTCTTCACCTGCTGTGACCAATTTTGTCTCCGATTTCTCTGTTTCCTCTGAATCGGTGCTGCTGCAGACTGTGAGCTCTTCGAAGCCTTCTGTAAGAGGTAGGTCTTTCGTCCTGGTTGGTTTTTATTGTATTTGACACTTGGTGGTTGTAACTTTCTGTTGTTTCACTTTTTAAAGAAGAGGCGAAATTCTCCGCTCTATTATTGCCTTCACTTCCACCAACTTTAGTTCAACTGACAACTCTTGCAAAGACAAATAACTAAAAGATTTTTTTCCTCGTGACATAAATTTGATCACTCAGGTTGGGTTTGAATTGGCGGCTATGAAATATAAATACGATGGAATTTGTGGTAATCATTCATAATTAATTTTCTGCACGTTTCTCTCAGCTATTACTACAGCGATCGTTGGCATACTTGGCATCCTCCTCCTGATTCTGGCTGCAGCAGCTGTTATGTGGCACTACAAACTGTAAGTCATCTTTCAAGTCCTGCAATAAAGGACTAAAGGGTTCACGATTTTTCAAGTGTGTCTTAAAACAGAAGTCAAGTGTCCATATGAACACTGGAAGAGGTTTTTCCTCGCTGTAACCGTTCCTCCTGTTCATACTGACTATTAAAGGATCTCCTTCAAACATGCTTTCATTTTAATTGATGAAATTAAATGTTAATCTGAAGCTTTCTGAGTTAGTCATATCAAGTGGATATCTGCCACATTTACAGTCTTTTTTAAGCATCAAATTCTCCTCTTTGTGTTTCCCTGTTGAGCTGCAGGTGGATGTATAGTAACAAAAAGAAGAACTTTGGCACTAAAAAGACCGTAACGTTGAAAGATTTCTACTTGATTTGATTCATTTGGACGGTTGAAGCTTCATATTAGTTTCAGATAAACTTTTAAATATAATTTTTCAGCAGCAGGAGGACTGTGGTTTTTTTCCTAAGTGCATTTAAGGCACTTAAATATTGTTTTAAGACATAAATTGTGAAAATCATGTTCAGCTTTGATAAAAACATGCAAAATACAACAATGTTATATTAAAAAGAAGCTAATTTTGTTTGGAATATAGAGGAATACATGCTAAACAATAAATTGATATCATCCTGCAGGATAGACAAGATTAATTTCTCCACTGATCCTGAAGGCTTCTGTTATCAGTACTTGATGATGATGAGCTTACAGTCTCAATGATGTTTATACTTTAAAAAATGTGTGTCTGTTTTCTTTCTCTTTTTTTTTTTTTTTTTTTCTGGAAAAGGAGTATCTTCCCCTTGCGGCCTCAGGGGCAGCAGAAGGACGACATAGAGACAGAAATGTGGAAACACACTGACAGCGAGATGGACCTTCGCGGTCAACAAGGAGCAGAGGAGGAAGACGACAGAGAAGAAACAGACAGGAAGTACTCCAGTGACGTCATGCTGTTTGTGAATCCAGATATCAAAGCAAACTCTTCAGAGTAGCTTTACGATGTTTCTGTAGGGGGATTTTCTACAGAAGTGTATGAATTGATACCGCAGTGTTTTCTGATTAAATGTCAGAAAACGATCTAGTCTTTGTCAGAATGGAAGATTGACCTGCTTTGAATGGTTTATTTTGCTTTTCAAAGTCATTGTAAATATGCACAGACATTATGCAACCTTTTCTTCCAACCTTATTCAGTTGTATGTCCCTCTGTGTTAATGTGCAAGAACGTAGGATTTTATCTCATAGTCAAAAGATTGTGTTTATAATTTCTTTTTTTTTTTATTAAAAGCACTTAATTTTCCATCAAATGGTGTGTTTGAATTTTGGTTTTAATCATATTCATAATAACACTCAATAATAACACATTTCTCACACACATTTCTATGATTTTACAGTATCACAATCTTGCCTGTATGATTATTTACATTATTTTTTTTTTTATTAATGTATAATATTTCTGCTTTTGATTAACTGTTTTAATGTAGTCAAAAAATAGTGAATGGTAAAATAACATTGTCAGCTTGCTTGTTTCGTCTTAACCAACAGTTCTAAACCCAAACATATTCAATTTAAAATGCAGCAAACCGTCACATCTGAGCAGTTGGAACCCATAAATGTTTGGCATTTGATGATTGTTTGAACAATACTGAAACCACATCCTGCCTAGTAGTTAAGTGGAACGATTGCATTTGTTTCATTTTTCAGCTCATTTTTCATGGAGCTGCATCCCAATGAGCCTCTGTGTTTGTCTCATGGCCTAAAGATTGTGTTTATATGTGTATATATATATGTAGTTTTTAAAATCATATTCATAATCAGCTTAACAGACTTAACAGAGTTAAATCAAGCCTTGAGAAACAAAAACTGAATTTTAATCCAACAGATATTTGATGTTGAAAAGAAAAGCTTATGATTCAGACACTTTTACAGCTTTTTTTTTTCACTTTAACATTGATATATTATGAACAAATTTTGTAACAGCTTATATTTTTTACTTCATTAGATAGATAGATAGATAGATAGATACTTTATTACTCCCCGAAGGGAAATTCAAAGCTCTGTTTTCTGCTTCCAACCCATACTGTTTGGATTTTAACCCAAGAAAATGAGAGCATTTCCACCACACGGTGCCGCTAAAGAACCATTTTGTCTGTCAACCGAGAAAAATGACAAGAACAAGAGGCGCGTCACGTCACGTGGTCGTGTCGAGATGGTAACCCTATTATTGATGATCGAGCTCGAACTATCGCGAGATTTGTGCGCGTTGTTCGCCATTTTACAAAATAATTTCGCTTTATAATGTGACACCAAAGTGGTTAATGTCCTGTTAGATTAAGGCACAAAAGACGATTAATTAAAGTGAGGGAAAGCTCGTGATTCCGGTTGAAATAATCACTCTCGCGAGATCCTTCGCAAATCTAGCGTCCCCATCTAGACACGCCCACCTCACGTCACGTGGCCGGTAATGACAACCATATTAGCTAAAACAGCGTGCAAAAAAACTGCCCTGCGGAGTGATAAAGGTAAACATAACTGACATATTTTAGGTAGATATCAACATATATTTAAAAATGCGACGTCTGGGCTCGGTTCAGCAGAAGATACCGTGTGTTTTTCTGACGGAGGTGAAAGAAGAACAGTCCAGAAAACGCGACTGTCAGGTGAGCAGCAGCCATTGATGTCTAAAACAAGTATGAAGCAGATGCTGCAAACATGGAGGCATGACGACAATATGTCATCATCACGTTATCTCAATGGGACAACATGTTTCTCCTCCAAACTTCGGCGGCAACGCTGTGCTGTTTGCAAACGTAGTTTTTATTTACAGCATGTGAGGTGACGTCATACCGCCTAGTTAGTACTTCTGCTGCTGAAGGCCAGTGTTTTAAAGGATGAGTTCACACATTTCCAAGTCTGTTTTTAACACTACAAAACCTGATATTCGGCGTTTTCCTTTGCTCCTGTTGAAATGACTGTTTGTTTATGGTTAAACTCTCTCTGTCTGTTTTCAGCAATTTACGGTTGTTGCCACTGAAAACGTGAACCCAGCAGCTCTGGAGGCAAATATCGACTGTGCACTCGCCACAGAGAAACTGGATGGAACCTGCTGTTATGTCACAGTTTATAAAGGTGAGCTTGTGTTTCACAGTATATAGTGAATAGTCATATGACTACAAAACCTGAACCTGTGAGTGTGTGAACTGATAGATGTTTCTTTTCTGTAGGGCAACCGTACCTCTGGGCTCGACTCGACAGGAAACCCAACAAACAGGCAGAGAAGAGGTTCAAAAAGCACCAGCATTCTCACAGGAGCTGTAAAGGTCTTTTAGCTTCATTTATCATTGTATAATTTTCCTATCTTCCTAATTTCTGAATTGTATGCACGCTTTTTTTTATTCTGTTTATATTCTGTTCATCACATCTCAACTGTTTCTTTTGTTTTTGTATTGTTTCCATGTGCCTTTCAGGTTTCACATGGAACGTAGAGGAAGACTTTAAGACGGTTCCAGAGACGTGGATCCCAGCCCACAGGGTCAAACATCACAACGGCCAACCAATACCTGACGAACATGGACACATTCCAGGTCCTCTGAAGTTTACATATTCAGGTTTATTACCAGTTGAGTAAAATTGTGACAGGGGTTTCTTCAAACAGGTAGTTTCACAATAAAAGACTTTACTGCAGATGTGCTGTTTTTGTGGAGGAAGCGAGAAAAATGCAGACACAGGCGTCAGATGGGGAGGATCTCGTTTATTGTCACGTACAGCTCTCGACAACGTAGACACAGAGAATTCCAACTTCATTGAATGTGATATGCCCTTTTTTTTTATATCAAAACCAGGCTATAGGTGTGTATTGCATGGTATCTCGTGTCAGCTAAACCCTAACCTTAACCCCTAACCCCTAACCCTTTCCTGTTTTTCCCAATTTCTGGCACACACCTATTCCAAGGAAAGGTGGGACATCACCCAATATTTCACTCTTTTGGACTTTAACCAATGTGAATAGGCACGTCTACATCATGTATATGCATGTGTGTGTGTGTGTGCACCTGACACACACACACACACACACAGACAGGGGCAGTTCCTGTTATTTTGTTAAGCTGATGCCCTTCAGCACTTGATATGTCCCAAACCTTGTTCCCACTTCAACCATGACCACCACACCTCATGACCTGGTACTTAGCCAGGTCACGCAACTCTCACACACTGATCTAACTGCTACACTATTACCAGCGCCGTCAGTCATAGAATATTGGATCTTTTAATGATGAGCACAGTTTATCGGTTAGTGACATATAAATAACAACCAGTAACATAATTAATAAGTACATTAGCTTACATTATAGCCTCGTATAACATTTGGTAGAAATCAATCATAGGTTCTGTTAACGATTTCTCAAAATTGGTGTCCTTTAGATGAAAATAAAGATATAAAAGCTCCTGGATTTTAAATGTCTAAATGTTGTTCTGTCATTTTGAAAGTTGCCGCCTGCTGAAATAGTGATTTTTGGTCCTTGTTGAACGTTCAGGTTGGGTTCCAGTGGAGAAGGACAACAAGCAGTACTGTTGGCATTCCTCCGTGGTGGATTACGAAATCGGAGCGGCTCTCGTTCTCAGGCCCGGCGCCGATGACGAAGACACGCTGGAGATCGCGGCGGTCCCGCTGGCCGACCTCCTGGAACAGACGCTAGAGCTCATCGGAACCAACGTTAACGGAAACCCTTACGGTAATAAGACCCAGCGTTTTATTTTGATATCTAGGGACTTCTCGTCAATGTCATGTGTTTTATTTACCTTGCTGTATACGGTGCAGATGTTCATGTTATTCTATCACACTTTGAATAACACTGTGACCGTTGAACAAGGTGAACAAGGTTGCCTTTAAAGTGTGTGACGCATCCCAAATGTATTGTTCTTGTGGGACAAAGATGATCAATCTAAGTCCTTACAAATCTGTCCAAACATGTTTTTTTTTTTAAACTGTGCCCACTTCAATTTCTGTGTTTTTTTTTTTTTTTTTAAATGGAAACATAAACAACATATGAGCTAATACTGTGTTCAACAGGAACAACGTGACACCGCTGTGATGTATAGCTGGCGATCTGACTGTTGTTTTTCATACCAAAGGAACCTAAACTGGTTTAAGTTCAGTTTTAGTCTTGATCAGTTCTACAGTGTACTTTTGGTGTTTGAGATGTTTTAAACCTTAAAGGACAGGTTCAGTCAGGCGTCCAGATAGATAGATAGATAGATAGATAGATAGATAGATAGATAGATAGATAGATAGATAGATAGATAGATAGATAGATAGATAGATAGATAGATAGATAGATAGATAGATAGATAGATAGATAGATAGATAGATAGATAGATACTTTATTAATCCCAGAAGGGAAATTCAAACACAATGAACACTGAAACAGGTTTTTATTGCTGTAATCATTCCTCCTGTTTATACTGGACCATCAGATGATTCCCTCCAAATGTGCTTACAGTGTAAGTGATGGAGAACAAAAATCCACAGTCTTTATTTAAGCTAATATGAAGCTTCAGCAGTCTTCAGTTTTTTTTTTTCCATAACGGTGTGAACAACACAAATTACATAGAAACTAATCTTTTCAATTCTGATTTGGGCCTCTTTCACATGTGGTCCTAAATCAGATACAGGTCTATTTTTTTTTTTTTTTGCAGTGTGACCTCAGCCTGAACATTCATTTCATGCGACTTTTACGTCACAATGTGTTGCCAGCCAACACAACTCAACAGCTTTACGCTTCCTCAGGTCCAAGTGTCTTGTGGAGAGACTCCGACAGATGTAGTTAAAAGTAGCCCTTTGACATCCTTTAAATTTTAAATGTTTTCTGTGAAGGCATTCACATCGCAATCCCAGCACTCCTGGCTCCGACTCTGCATCCACACACACACACACACACACATCCATATAGAAGTAGCAGCCATTGTGTCTCTTTCTCTTCATCCTCGTTATCATCCTCTGCATATCAGCACATTCAGTATCCTGCGCTGTCGTCCTTCTGTATGACGGTGCGCTGTGCGTGTCACGTCTTTGTTATATTGTTCTTTTGTACATGCAGTTCAGCTCAGGAATGTGACCAGTTCACACCGGCCACGTCCGAGCAATTAATCTGAATTGAGCACCAAGACTCCTTTTTTAGTAATGGACAGTGTTTTATATGTTGTTATGCAGGAGGAGGACTTTGGATTTTGTCCTTCATCACACTTAAAATGCATTATGAAGGAATCTAATAGTTGGTATGAACAGGAGGAATGATTACAGCAAAAAAAAAAAACATATCAATGTGCATTTCAGCACCTGACAATTGCTTTAAGACAGACTTGGGGGGAGAAATGTGAACCTATCCTTTTAAAATGAAGACATTTTTGAGGGCACATGAAAATTAATACTGATTTATATAATAATATGTTGAAATTGTTTCTGCCTTTGGTGTCAGTGTTTTTCCTTTCCTGCATTTGTAACAGCTGTTTTTTATTCTATCAGGTTTGGGGTGTAAGAAGCAGCCTGTCCACTGCCTGGTGTCACACGGGAGCGTTCGGATCAGAAACCCTCCTCCGGTGGACTTCCAGCAGCTGTGCTCCTGGTTCCAGGAGAGTCCCGAGGGCCGGGTGGAGGGCATCGTCTGGCACTGCAACGACGGCACGCTCATCAAGGTGAGGCGACTTGATCAAATCGATCTTCCAGACAGATAAAGCTTTCGTTTTCTCACTCGGGTTAATATTAAAAACGTATTCACTGAACATTGTGCCGCTCATGTGTCGGCAGGTTCATCGTCACCATCTGGGGCTCAGGTGGCCAGACGGGGAAACCCGCCTGGGCAACAGGCCAGTGGTGCTTCACGTGGACGGGATGGTCGACGAGTACAACAACAGCAAGGACTTGTTCGCATCCTTCTCCAGACTTAACGGACACTGTTTCAATCAGCTTCAGGACATCCAGTACGACCTGTAAATCCCAGCCTGAGAGGATAAAACATGTGCTGCGGTGACCCAACAGCTGCTTGACATTTCCACCAGTAATTCCATACAAGTTATTTTAAAGTTATCTTCCTATTTAAAAGCACTACATTCGTCTGAAATACACTGAGGCAGGACTGCGGGGGGTTATCTCTTTTGGAATAGAGATATATGACCTTTTAGCTGAAAGTCTTAATCAGGGTGGTTTACAGTGACTGAGCAGGGGATCAAACCTGTGACCTGAGGTAAATCTTCTTGCTTCCAAACGGGAACAGCAGGGTTTGTCTTTATAGGCTGAAGACAGTTTTACCATTTTCTTTGCAGAAATGTGTACGGTTTCAGTTTAAAAAAAAATGACCAACTGGACGTTTCTAGCACTTCTTAAAATGTTCCTCTATTATTAAATTGTAAATACTGCATGTTACAGCTGTTTCATTGCTATGTAGAAGAATAATAATAAATGACACAGTATGTAAAGTTCTATGAAAACGGCTTTATTGGTAAATACATAGAAGCGCAATATGTCTGAACTGTATAAATATAAAGAAATCTTTATAAATATGCTACATTATACACACACATCAACCAAACCAAGAACTTGGTATTAAAATAAAACAGCTGCCTTTATGAAGGAAACTCAAGGATCTGCATCACTTTACTGTTTTAAATCAAACATTTACTGTCTGGAGACACTTTTCCTTAAATGTCCAAGGAGTTTTCTTTAGGAATGTAAAACATCAAACTGCATCGTCTAAACATGATTGACTGGACAATATTGCTGTTATATCAATATTGTATATCAAGCACAAATGGTCTTTAAAAAAAAATCACCAAATTCTGATGGAAAACTTGAACTATATAAGAATAAAGTAAACAGACGTTCAGTGCCAATAACACCTACTGAAGCTTCAGAACTACTGACACACTTAAATCACTACCAAAGTAGTTTTGCGGTTCGATATGTAAACTGAAAATCACCTGCAAAGTTCAGATTAAACTCTGACGACATTGAAAAGGCACGGTCGCCCTGACGACGTTAACTGATGGACACGCTGGGAATGACGGCTCTCACGCCGAACTGATCACAAACCTTCTTCAGCTGCTCCTCCAGCAAAATGTTCTTCTTGACTTCTAAACTGTAGTTGTATTTCAAGTCTTCGATCTCTTCGAAAAACGTCGGGTCAAAGTTCTCCAGTTCTTTCTTCAGCTTTTTGACTTCGGTTTGAAGTTTGGTTTTCTCCGTCTCTGCCACCTGCAGAAGAGTTTTCAGCTTCCTGGGATCTGAGAGAGAAAACTTTGATGATTCCTCTAACTTTTAAATATTTAAAATCAGATAACAGATATTAGATTTTTTTGCATCTAAATGGAAACGTTGAGACGCAAAATAGCTTGAATATACTGTAAAAACCAGATGAATTTTCTGTCAATCAACTAATTGATTCATTGATAAATCTTAAAGTTTGTGGCATGACTAAACTGAACAAGCTTTACGATTTTGTCACTTGACAACAAACTTGTCACTTATTGTCATAAACAGTCAAAACTAGGATTTATAAAATGAAACAAACAAACAAAAAGTCTCACCTTGCTTCGTGGACGTCTCACCGTATCGCTCGCTGTACTCGCCGAGTCTTTGTTTCAGTTCCGCGTTCTCGCTCTCCAGCTCGCTGTTGACCAACCTTCACATAAAAATCACATGTAAACATAAAAGTTATCGACTCAACCGATTATATACGATCCTGGCAAAGACCTGTGAGATCATGACAGGAAATGACGAACACCGCTAAACTTTCCGAAAGCGTAATGATTCGTCTCGATCTTGTTTTGAATAAACTGTTGGCTGGGTGTCAGTGATTGGTTGTAATCATCATATTTGATAAACTTCTATCATCTATATGAATCATCCTAAGCTATTTCGAAATTTTTTAGATTTACATGGTTTACATTAACTGATATAAAAACAGCACGGCGGAACATTCGTTGCACTTCACATCATTTTTTTTTAACGCCCGTTAGAGGAGTATCCTGGCACCACCTTACAACATTATCACTATCATTCATCACAGGCAGCACATATATATAGTTTTACATACTGTACCTCATGGCCTGGAACTCCTTGGAGACTCCTGCTTGTGTCTTTGCAGCAGTGGGAAAGCTTTTCAACATGTCCACCTGGGGAAGTTTAATACAGTTAAACGCTACTCACGAAAGACACGAGGCGGCAGGTCGGCTGTACGAGAGGAAAGACTTAAAACGGGGGGCTTATTTCTGTGAGTTATTCGTATCGTTGTGTGTCTTATGAAGCACGTTTCTGTTCTGTTGGAGTGGAAGATATCTGACTTCTACAGACTAAACAGACTGGAAACAACAAAATTTATAGTTCATGATGCTCTACGCTGACTATAAACATGAAAAATTACCTACTGAAGTCTTTTTAGATGTTACATCATACTGAGGATTTTAAGGTTGGCTTCTTCTTCGTGTGTTGCAGTTAATCAAAGTAAATGTCAACTTCAGGAGCCAAAAAAATCATGCTTGCCATGTGTCCAAAGAGACCGAAACTCCTCATTTTTAGTAAAGCTTTTTCAAAGTATACCTGATCTTCGAGTGTCCGGATGCTAATCTGAGCTCTCTCCTCGCGTTGGTTCACCTCCTTCAGCTGTTGTTTCAGTTCCGAGAGGCTGGAGGTCTTCTGGGCGAGCTCCTTCTCCAGCTCCTTCATCTTGTTCTCAAACATTCTGCAGATTGAAAAAAAAAAGGGAGACATTCGCTGGCTCGCACTCTGTAAACCTCTGTAATCGTAGCCCGGAGCTTCTACAAGCGGAGGGACACATGGTCAAAAAGGTTTTAATCTTCCGAAACCACCTGGGAAAGCGTGGGTGGGGAGAGGAGGTAATGGACTGGATTGTACCAGTAATGAGAACCAGGACCCGAACTGTGAGAACGAATGCAGCCGGACTACTGTCTGTTGTAGATTAATGTAACTCGATTGTGGTACGGTTTTCTTCTTTTGTTGATTATTCTGCTTTTAATTTGCTCCTGATAATGAATCCATTTTAGTGTTTGGTCTATGAAATGTCAGAAAACTGAAAAAATCACAGTTTCCTAAAAGCCTCCGGTGCTGATATCAGATAACTTGTTTTGGCTGACCAACAATCCAAAATCTAAGTTTGCTGTTACATCATGAAAAATCCTAAATTTAGAAGCTGAAACTTTGGAAATATCAGTTTTTTTTCACTGTAAGACTTTTCTTGGTTTAAAAAAAAAGCTTTTACATTTCCAGAAGTGACAACAGCATTTAGTTTGGAATAAAAGCGGGAGTCAGTAACAGTAAAATCCTCAGTCATTGTAACTTTATACAACAATATTTATAAATGTTGTGTCATTTTCTGGAAAATCAGCAGATTTCTGATGGATTTAATAGCTGGACATGAATTTCTTTTTTTTTTTTTTTTTTTTTGGCCAATCCAGCGAACAAAATACCTGACAAATGACATCACGTTGATGCAAAACATATGTTAATCAGTGCTGCTCATTGATTCCCTAACACACCCGTGGATATTAAAGGGATAGCTACCACAGGATATTAACCAACGGTCTCTTTCATCAACATAAACGGCAGAAAAACAACACTTCGCACTAATCACATCAAAGAAAACAAAACCTACAATCACCTGTTTGGCAAAAACCACTCAAGCACTTTGCTGACCTTGTCACCACGGACGCCTTCCACGCCTTACTGTCCGCTCCCTCCGCGATGGGTCCGGACAGAGCTGCCCGGAGCCTTTGCTTGGTTTCCTCCAGCTCTGCCTCCAGCTTCTCGCTGGTCACCTCCAGGCTCGTCTTGGTCACTCTCAGCCTCTCTGAAGCCTCGATTTCCTGTAGTGATTAGAAAATAACATCCAGGTGAGACTACAAGATGGAAAATGTTTATTCCAAAAAAAGGAGAAATCCATCTTCCATCTTCCATCCTCCGTCATAAAAAAACATTTATGGGCATGAAGATAAAACACACTTAACTGGCAGGGATAAAGGAACAGGCACGATATTGATGTTTCTTATTATTATGAAACCACATTTACTGCATTTATCTTTTTTTTTTTTTTTTTTTATGTGAGCTACAAACCAAATTTCCATCGCTTTGTGTCCAGATGTTTTAGTATTTTAAATTCTGAATCTATTTTGCTCCATTTAGTTACTAAATAAGAAGTCAAAGATTTAGAAAATAATCTCTCAATACTTACAACACTGAACATTACACATTAAGATGTTTTTCTTCACAGAGTGTGTTTGCATATCAACATCACGTTGGCGAACAGACCAATCATAATCACCCTTTTGATCTCCCTTCGCAGACGTTCATTCTCCATCACTATTTTCTCCAATCCTTTGGTTTTAGATTCGAGTTTAGAACTCAGATCAGCTTCGCTCTGACTCTTCAGTTTCTCATAGTTAGCCTAAAAATCAAATAAAAATCATCAGCTGTAGATAATATGCTTGTCCAACAGAATATATGTGACATGTAAGACATGATGTGGGCAACAACCTTTAGTTTTTTATGCTCTTGCTCCAAAGCAGAGAATTTGTCCTGATGTGCAGGTGCGCTGGATTTCTTCAGCGTCTCGTTTTCCCTCTGCACCCTCTCCACCACCTTCTTCATCAACCCGATGGTCTTCTCCAGTTCAGGTACTGTTTTACCGCTGTGGCCGGACTGATGAGGAACACAATTACAAATGGGTTTAATATCAATGAAGAACCTCAGCGGAGTTCCTGCTATCCAATTCAGTTTGTTTTTTTTAACCTCATCTATACACATGTACAGTTGATTTTTCTTGTCGTTTCTGTGTTTAGTCATTATTATTATTATCAATATTGTGTAAAGAAAGAACACAGGTGACTTGAGGTTAACATACTCCGCGTATATGAGCCAGCTTTTTCTCCACATCTGCCTTTTCCTTTTTCAAAGCACTGCACATCTCCTTCAGGTCTGCAACTTGATTCTGTTGAAAAAAACAAAGAACAACTTAATAAAATAAAAAAAACAACACCAAACATTTGCTCTTGTCTAAATCAATATTTTATCTTTAAAGTTAATATATGGTTGAAGTTCAGCAATTTTTGTAAAAGTTTTTAAAGTTAGAACAGTGAAACAAATGTAGTGAAATACCTTGTTACATAATGAATGACGTCTTATTAAAGCAAAAGTAAAATATTTTTATGTGGTATTTACATGACAGACCTTTTAAATAAGACAAATGTCTTCAATCAAGAGTAAAATTACAGCTCCAATTGACAAAAGTTGGACATTTTGGGAAATTTGCTTGTTTGCTGTGGTGCAGAATTAGACAACAAGATCTATACTCATCTATATATGTTAAATATGTAGCTACAGCTAACACTTAGCTGTAGTTAGCTTGGCTTAGCATGATTAATAATTACAATACAGACATGGAAGTGTTGCTCAATTTGTCAAATGTAAGCGAATAAGAGATATTTTCCAAAAATGTCAAAACTATTCCTTCAAGTTGCCTTACAATCAGCATTAATATCAAACTGAACAACCACTTCTCGATTTGGGTCACGTGTACCTTCAGCCTTGGTAAATCTTTGTTGGCCTGCTCCAGCTGAAAGCGGAGCTCCAGGTTCTCAGAGGCCAGCTTGAGGTTTTCTTTTTGGAGATCCTGATCTCTTTGTGACGGAGTCCCGGTGCCTCGCCCTGATGTCTAGAGGAGGGAAAAGACAGAAAAATCAGTGAGTAAAGAAAAAAAAAAAAGAAGTAAAATAAGGCTTAATAGAAATGTTGTGTCGTCAAAAGCCAAAGGGAGTGTAGGATAACAGCCTTGGGTCAGGAACTTCCTCTATCTACACAATACTATGGAAACCTTTGGTCCAATGACAGACAACGCAGGAAGGGAATACACCAGCACACTAGCAAGCTTCTGTTTTGTTCTGCTACCACTACAGCACAGCACTGGGTGACTATGGGGGCCTGGAGAGTACCTTCAGATATTTAAGAGCTCTCCTTTCTTGTTCTTGTCCACCATCATCCTTCTTTTTACTGATAAACCTCTCTGGGTGTTTGCTTGATATGGAGCTTGACTCAATATCTGGATCTTCTGAGCAGGACTGTTCTGGATTATCATCATCTGTTGCCTTCTTTGTAGTCTTAAGTGTTTTATCTTTCAGCTCAATGTGTTCTCCTGGCTTTTCTGCCCTCATTCCCACATGATCATCATCATCATCTTTATCTGTATCTCCACCATCTATTTCGCCAACACCCACTTCTTCCACGGTTTCATTTGTTTCACTGCCCACTGTGGGCTCAGGTTCTTCCTTTTCTTCAATCACGCTCAGTTCAGAATCACCCGCAACGTCTTGCGTATCTTCTACATTATCTGCTTCTGTCGGCATCGCACCGTCTTCAGTTCGATCTGTCTCAACATCTTCCTCGTCTGTTTTGTCTGCCGCTGTGTCTTCAGCAGCACTTGATCGCTTTTGTTTAATGTAAACCTTCGCTCCCGCAAAGCTGGTCCGAGTTAGCTTTGGTTGGTTCTCGTGGTCAAAGGTGCCTTCGCCAGCTTCGGGGCTCACAGAGCGGCCGAGGTGTTTAGCTGAGCCGGGTTCTGTATTTCCATCCCACGGCCCGTCCGCAACATCAAAAGTGACAGAGCAAATCCCTCTCACGGACTGGAAACGGGAGCGTTTGTCCTTCACAGGCAATGAATCAAATTGAATCCAGCAAAGAACGAGATACATAAAGAAAAGATAGTAAAGAAAGATGAATGAGGGGATAACAGGATAACATCTTTGGGTCCTCAAAATAGAACAGAGCTAAATCATACAGAAGTGAACATGTTTTGTTCAATACATATAGTCATATGACTGCGTGCTGTGTCTCCATGGTCTCCCTGCAATAAACTCGAGGTCTTGTAATACAGTCATGTGAAAAAGACCCCATGAAAACCTTTTGTCTGTTTCAACATATTTAAAACATGTGGATGTTTGATCTTCATTTTAACAATACTGAGAGATGGAGGTCATATAACGAAACCAATAAAACTGAAGAAATGTCACGATTGAATACTTTTATCAAAACTGTTGTTGATTTATTTTTGTTGATCCAGTAATGAACAAATCGTATTTTTGCGTTTCTTTGGTCATTATGTTGTGTATGCTAATAAGCACTTACGGAGGGTCTTGACAGAGGCTCTTTGGATATTTGGCTCTCTAAGGAGTGGAGCCTCTCCTCCAGGTAGCGGTTCCTCACAGTCAGATTCTCCATGGCGGCATCACGAGGTAAAGCCTGGTGCTGTCTGCAAGTTCAGAGAGAAACTAAAAGGTTTTGGTCTAAATTATGTATTTAGTATCTTAGTATTTTAAAAGGAGGGATCTAGTGGGAGGTTTATATTATTGGGCAATACTGGCTTATCACTGGTCAGTACTGGCAGGTGTGTTGAAATGTGTGTTGCGAAATGAAAGTGCGGTACATGAATGTTTTATAACATATACGCATTTTATGTACAACATGACATTACATACTTCAAGCTGATATGTTTTTGTGTGTTGTCGTTTGTTGTGTTTTTATTTATTCTCAATAAAAATGTAACTTCAAGTTTACCTTATTCATTTGTATTCATACTATTTTATTAATAACACTATTTATTAAAGGCACCCCGTGGAGTTTTTGAACAGTTATGAAGCGATATTTATACAATTAGTTGCACGTGACCATGAGAGCAAGTTGATACACCTTCCTGCTGCCAGTTTAATGCAGCAATGCACCAACAAAGGCATTGAATATGTATGTGAATAATAACACAATTTGAAATGTTCAACAAAATCTGCGATTGAAAATGATTTACAAGGAGGGAAATGCATCCAATGTGTTTGTCAGGCCTCACAGACACACTCAATGTAGTTTGGTAATGAAAAAGAGGCTTTGTTTGTTGATGAGGAAATGCCATCAGTTCTACTAAACTTACGATCACTGGTCATCTTAGATATTATACAGCTGAACTATTATCTTTTATTATCAAACTAAATAGTGAATACATTTGAGGGTTTCTTGACAAAAATATTTATAAGATCAACTCATATAGGACAATATATTTTTATCAGACCTTAACCATTCTCTACAATAAATAAATGAGACATGAGAGTTCATGTTATTTAACTATTTTCTCAATACAATTATAAATGGATGAATAATATATTGCAAATAATTACAGAGTCAAATTAAGTAATATAGCTATGTTATAGCTCAGATCAGAGCGATATCCAGTCACTTGGACAGTTCTGCAGGGCTTTCAGTGTAACCAGGGGCAACTAAACTAAACGGAAAGTAAAAAAGTCGTTCTTGTCTTTGAGATTTGTTTTAAATGCATATAAATTGTTTTCTGAAAGGAGACAGACTCGCAAAGTATTGACTGAAATTAAGCTTCTTTCATAGAAGTTGTGGTTGTTTTGCTGGATTCTAACCTCCACTCTACTCTGACACCTCTTGATACATTTATCACTCGGCGATTAGATTTATAACTAGCGACACTTACACTACACACCATTGCTCTCTTTACCACAGTGTGGGTGGCCATCTCTTCATGAAAGAAGACGGCATTGCTGGCTCTTGTTTTCAATTCAATTCAATTAAAATGTGTTTGTATAGCACTATCTCATACAAAAGCAGTTCAAAGTGTTTCATGTAAAAAAAAAGAAACAGCAAAAATGTGCTGTATTGTCCAAATATGGTGTGTTCGTTTAAGAAAATGCTTGACTTGAAAGGGAGGGTTTGTTCCATTCTTTAGGTGCATAAATACTGAATGCCATCTGACCAGACTTTGAAAGTGCTCTAGGTACATGGAGGAGATCTCCACCTTGTGACCGGAGAGATCTGCTGGGATTATAGGCTGACAGCATGACTGAGACGTACTGTGGAGCCAGACCAGCAAGTGCTTTGTAAACCAAAAGAAGGATTTTGAATTGTATTCTGAAAACAACAGGTAGCCGGTAAACGGTTCCAGGGGACTAGAGTTATATGGTCTGATCTTTTTATCCTGGTTAAGACTTGCATGGCTGAGTTCTGGATAACTTGTAATCCGCTTATTGTTTTGTTTGGAAGACCCATAAACACAGTTGTTGCAATAATACATGCATGCATGAGTTTCTCTGAGTCAGATCGAGAAAGAAAGCCTCCGGTTCTGGAAATGTTTCTGAGTTGGAAAAAGGAAATCTTTGTGACGCTGTTAATAAGATCCTTAAAGCTGACTTCAACATCAGGTGTTCTTGGGCAAGATACTGAACCCCAAATTGCTCCTGAAGGATGTGCACATCAGTGTGTGAACAGCTGAATGTTGGCATGTAGTGGAAAGTGCTTTGAGGGTTGGAAGACTAGAACGGTGCTATTTAAATGCAGTCCATGAATCCAGCTGCCTTGCAAGGTAAGACGGCGAGACATGGTGATAGACAAATGGTTCATCCAATCACTGCCAAGTGTTTTTTTGAAAGAGCCTGCCCTTTTCTCAACAGTTTCCAAGGATGACTTCTCAGATGGTTCTGTGTAACAAACCATCTGGCGCGTCAGGTTATAAGAAAACTACAGCTGGAATACTGTGGCCAAAGTCTCGACTAAACCAAAGACAACGGGTCACATCACTCCACTGCTTAGGGCAATGCACCGGCTACCTGTATCTTTTTTAGAATTGATTTTAAAGTTATTTTACTCGTTTATAAAGCTTTAAATAACCTTGCTCCTCCCTACATCAGAGATTTTCTTTCATTTTATGTTCCAGCCAGATCACTAAGGTCCCCCGCTGCTTTCCCTTTAAAAGTTCTTTATGTGTGCCATAAAAGTACTGGTGAGGCTGCCTTCTACTTTTATGCCCCTAAACTGTGGGACACACTGCCTTTGACATCAGACTGGAAAGCGCTCTGTATTTTTAAAAGGAAATTAAAGACCTATCTTTTTAATCCGGCTTTCAATTTTAATTTGGAGTAATGTTACAGCTTTAATTCGAATCATTACTGGTTTTTCCCTACATTAATCTTTAGTGTTTATTTCATTGACTTTCATTCTTTTACTCTATTTTCAAAACTTTGTTTAATTGTTTAATTGTCTTGCAAAATTTTATGTGACGCACTTTTGGCTGCATGTTTGTATGAAAGGTGCTATATGAATGAAGTTAAGTTGAGTTGAGTTGGATCTGGAACCGATCAAAGACATTTTTCAGACTGGCTTCAGCTACAAATTCCAACAGTAAATGCTAAACCTAGAAAGTCTGTTTTCCAATCTCCTGCTCAATCATCAGGCAATAATTCAGAACAGATCCTTAAGCTCAACACTAGTATCCATGGGTGGTTTCATAGAAGTTATTACAGCGTTTCCTCTGGGATTTCTTTCAGCAGCTGGGCAAAAGCATTTTACAGTACCTGGGAGTTGCGTGTGTGCTGCAGGCGTAGTATGCTAATCTAATCTGTGTATCTCGAGTAGAATATGTAGTTTGTAGGTTGAGCCCAAATTCAATATTTACTTTGTAAATTGCTCTTAACATGTTTATGTAATGTATATATTTGTTGTCAAATAATTGCTTAAATACCAAATAATACAATTGTGGAATATTTTGAGATAATATTTTCCCAAGAGTGCATATAGGTTGGGCTGTTCAGTTTGTTCTAGTGGGAAGCTGATTATAGCGTGATAAGTGTGATAGGACTCATGTGTTGCAAAATGTTTTTGCTGTTACAAAGATTGCTTAAGGACTTGGATAACATCAGGACAAAGCAGTTCAAAGCACTCTTAAACAACCGACAACATTTCTTAATACCAGCAATTTTAGAGAAAATCATTCCACTGAAACTGCTACCACACTTAACAGAGCAAATTAAATCAAGACCTGATAAAGGAGAAGTAGTTGCTGCTTTACTTTTAGATCTACTTAAAAGCATTTAACACAGTCAATAATGATGTTTTAATATAACTCTCATCTAGAGCACAGGCATGAATGTCTTCATATTTATCTAATAGGATACAATGTGTTAAAGAGCACAATGGGTGCTCCACACGGGTCGGTGTTAGGTCCCCTATTATTTAGCCTATATATTAATGATCTCCCTCAACACGATGTCATGATGTAGAACTACAAATGAGACTGTTCATTTCATTGGAAAGGATCACACATCGGCTTGATCGATCATGTCTGAGTCTAAATGTTAACAAGACAGGGGTACGTTTTTCTCTAACACCATGGTACAACCTCATAACTCTGATATTCTCATCAAAGGTGAAAGGATTGACATAGTTACTGATTATAAATATCTTGGTGTGACACTGGATCCAAATTTGAAATTTGTTAAAAAAACAGTTAAAACCATAAACAGGGACATATTAGAAACCGCCTCTCTTTGAACACAACCAAGATATTTATGTATGCTATGATTCTTTCCCATATGTCTTATTGCATTACATATTGGGGCAGGCTGGAGAAACAGCCGTAAGACCTCTTGAGTCCTTATATAAACAAACTCTAAAAACCAGCTCCATCACTGTAGGGTACTGGAGAAATACAATTTACTGAGCTTTAAGTTATTTTAGATTACTCTCAAATTGGTGCCTGGTTTATAAAATGTTTAATGGTTTGGCCCCTCCCCCAGTATGCGAATTTGTGCACACTTGCTCAGTAAGTTCTATTAGATCCTTCAGAATATCCTCTATACAAGATTGTACATACCATTTCGTCGCACTGCATTTGGGCAGTCAGCTTTCTCCCTGAAAGCCGCAACTCAGTGGAATGCCCTACCTGATGATATGAAGGGCTGCAGTTCCATCAGCACGTTCAAAACCAAATTAAAAAAATCTATTAAAAACTACTCAGCCCTGTAACCAATAATCACAGTAGGGGGAGGGAGTGGACGGCCGTTCCTTCGACCTCAATGGAGCAGACAGTAAAGTAAAAACAAAAAAAATGAAAGGCCAGGACAGCCAAAAAAGTGAAACTTTGAAGGGCTTTCTCCCCCCAAAAGACCTTTTGCATAAACTGAAAAACAGTTATGTGACATCTAGTTTTTGGATTTCGACTGTATCAACGCCAAATTTAGTATACTGCCTTGAGGGACTGAGCTACACAATCCTACTATAGATGGGAAGATAGCAAGAATGGTCCCAACCATTGATCCAATAACTTTGCCAAGGGTGGGGCTTTGCAGGAAATGGGCCATAAATCACGTTTTCTTACAGCAAACACCCTGCACTATATCTTGAATGTACATACCAAGTTTCCTTCACATCCAATGAAGGGGGGTGGGGCAAATAGTGGCACTTTCAGTGTGCATACATATTTTTTATTGTTACTTGTGTTCTGTTTTTATGATAAAACACATGTTTGCTATGTTTTTAATGCTCCTTTTATATTTAATCTACCATGAAGCCCACTGTTTTGCATTTTTTGTTTAAAACACATTACATGAATAATAATTTAGTATTATACTTGTATGTATTATGATGTAAATTTGGCACACTTGTGCAACTGAAGAGGGCTCCTGTACCTCTAAGTGTTTTTCTGAGTGTACCACTGAGTATCAGTTTTATATGAAAAGTACACAACTGGATACAGATATACTGAATCACTATATTCTTGTATCTTTAAAATAAACTATAATAAGGGCATTTTGGACAATACCAAAGATTTTGAAAGACTGATATTTACTTTATGGTTAGGATCTGTGTCTCCAGATCTGAGTTCTTTTTCTTCAGCTCCTCTATCTCCTTCTCCATTTCAGTGGATCTCACTCCGACCACCTGATCGGCGGTCACTCCTCGAGCCTTCAGCCTCTTTTGCAGTGCACTCTTCTCTTGTTCTAGCCTGCATACACAATAAAACATGCAAATGAAATGGAGGAGATACTTACAGCTGATAGAAATGTAAAAAAAAAAAAGGTGGGTGGTGGTGTGATATTTTGGAAAGACATTTTTGCATCTTATTCTTAAAAATGTGTACATTTGTAAGAGGAAGATGTGTTCCACAGACACATCTTGATTAACATCCATTGTTGCATAATTTCCTTACAGTTCAAACAAGTGCTTTGTGCTAACTCTCAAAATAGTTCAATGTCAACATTAGTAGATAAGTGTAAAACATAGTGTGACAGTTCAGAGCATCTGCTGAGCGAGCTACTGAAGACTTGCATGCAGAAGCAGAAGCTTTTTTCACATTCAGTACTTGAAAATAACTGACTTTAACAAAGCTTTGGTAGAGTATCTGAGAATTTATCATCATTCCTCATTGCGTTTGTGCTTAACTGAGTAAAAAATCTGGAGTCAGCTGTACTGCCAATAAACACATTCACACTTTTGGGCACTAGCTGTGGGGAGAAACATACAAACATCTTTCTTCATTTGCTATTTTTTCGAATCCAGTACCTTTTTGTCTTGTGGTAGTGTGCAGTAGTTTTGTAAAGTATTATGACAATTGAAATTTTATGATCCACTAACTGACAGACTCCCTGTGTCGTGCATACTGTGTGCTGTTTCCTGACATCATTCTACATTTTTAAAGCTAAATTTCATCCCTCTTGCTGTCATATAGTATTTCTTGATCACACATATCACTACACTGCTACATTAACTACAAAGACAAACTACAGATGCTAAATCATCCGGCATGACGTACACACACTGACCTGGCATAGAGGTCTTTAAGAGTGCTGAGCTGTTTTGACAGGGATTCACTCTCTCGTTCCTTCTCTTTCAGGGCGTTCTTCACCTTCTCCATCTTGGCCTGCCATTTCTTGCCCTCCTCCCACCGCGCAATTTCTTCTTTGCTCTGTCACATAAAACAGAAAAAAAAAAAAAAAAAGTGAACGTGCAATAGTAAAACCGCGGTAACGTAAAATGTTTGATGTGGATTGAAGTGATGTTCAAACCTTCCCAGGATCGTCTTTGACATTTTTCATTTCGTCTCTTTTCTCTAAGTCCAACTCCAGCTTCCTGATCTTCTTCTGCAGATTCTCAATGGTTGGCGTCTTCCCATCTGGTTCTGGTTGACTCTAAAAAAAAAAAAAAAATCGGAGAAACACGGAGAAAAAGATTTTCATAGCACTTCATTAGCGACAGTGTACAGTGGAGACTGACAGTAATCCTAACATGCATATAATTCACTGTGTAACTCAATGAGGAAAAGCAAGGCACTAACACTGCGGAGGGTTAGGGTCACGCCACATGGAATTATTTTAAAGATAAAAAAAAAAAAAAGAGACAGAGATCTAGCCAAAGCCCTGGGAGGAATCTCGACTCCAATTTTTAAAAAAATACATGCTATGAATACCTGAACATTGAATAATTAAATCAACCCTGATATCCACTGGGGGAAATATATCTTAAATCTTACAAGAATGCAAGATTCCATTCTCGATGCATTCCTCATTTTATTTGCTACAGAAGGGAGCGGCGAGTTTTGCGTGTTTTCCATTTTAATGTTTTATCATATTTCAAGGTCTGACTTGTCTGGGCCTGAGTCAGGGGATTCTGGTCAGTTGTCCGCATGATGTTATGCTGATAGTGGCCCGGATCATGTGGCCAACTGACTCGAGCATGTCACTCCAGGCTTATGTAATAATAACAACAACAACAACAGCAGCAGCAGCAGCAAGAAAGAACAATAAGCTCCAGATCAAAGCTGCATACTTCCATACAGATCATTAATGTGGTGTGTTACTCCACACTCCTTGGTGATAATAACCTGAAGGGCGGTACTAAGCCTCTTGATTTGCTGCTTGAGCTCCTGGATTTCCTGCTCTCTCTCCTCCTTTTCGGCCTGCAGGCGTCTCTGAGTTTTCTGACTCCTCTGGAGGTTTTGGTTTAAGTCGTCCACTTCCTCCTTCAAGGCGCTCTCCCTGCCTCTGGCTGCTTTAGCCGAGTCCTTTGCAACTTGAAGTTCTTCATTAAGGTCTTGCAAACGCACCTTAGGAGGAAATAGATTTTTTTTTTTTTTCCAGGTTAGTGTCTGGTGATATTCTATATTTTTGGTGGTTAATTTAGCTCAACAGGTATTCATAAATGTCAATAATGAAACATAATTTACAGTATGCAAGAAAAAAAACAAGTATATGTTGCGACGCTACAGGGATCCTCCCACCTTTAGGTCTTTGGTGTGCCTGTCAACCAACATCTGCACGTTGAGGTTCTCCTCTTTCTGCGCGGCGCTGGCTATGACCTGCTGCTCCGCCGCGGACGTCATTTCGGCCCGCAACTCTAACAGAGCCTTACTGAGAGCCTGAGAAAACGAGGAGGGGAAGAGAGATGCCATCTATGACGAATATGATGAGCGCAGTTGTTACACCTAATTTGAGAGTTAATGCACCATCAGGCATTTCTGAAAAGATTATTTGATTTCCCCACACACACACTCACTCACACACACACACACACCCATACCCATTTTCCTTGTAAATTCGATAAACAGCTTTTTCCCATATTTAATCTAAGTGTTTTGATAGATTAGGGAACTTGGCTGCAGTTTTGAGACGTAAAAAAATAATCCCTTTGGCATTTTGATTAAGCCTGAAACTGATAATAGATAAACTGCTCTTCGTTTTTCACACAACTAAAGTGCTGAGAAGCAACATTCAATCAAGTTTCAGTGACAGCATATACTAAGGGAACGCTGGGGAAACATCTAGATCTTTCATGCAGCCAGCAGAGATAAGATACCCTAGTTTCATCTTATTAAGAATTTAGATTAAACAGTCCATCTGGAATGTGCGTCTTTGGACTGAAAAGAAACAGAAGCACTAGGGGTGAACATGCCTACATTTCCCCTTTTTCTCAGAATTCCTATTTGTGTTGCTCTCTCTGAGGAACACAGAGTGACTGATGCACACTTTTTTAAAACTATTTAAAACACTTTTAAAACTTTGTTGATGCTGTTTTCAGCTGTTGAGCTCCAGCGCCGCTGAAACAGCCAACCAGAGGATGTGAGAGGAGCTGAAAATATAGATACTTTTTAAAAGGTTTATTCTATTTTACTCATTTATTGCTATTCATTTACTATTTATTTGTGTTGTATTTCACAATTTTATTTTTCTGCTATTTTTATTGGCTGTATTATCTTTTATTATTTATATTTATTATCTCAACTACCCGTCTTTTATTGTTATCTTGTTCAATTAACCTTTTTTTGTGTTTTTTGTGCTTCGGTGTGCATTAGTCTTTAAATCCATCTTCGAAAGGTGCTATATAAATAAAGATTAACTGACTGATTGATTGATCTGGGTACATTTGCAAGGCAGGACTAACTGCTTTGTGTTGCTACCTATCATATCACACACACACACACACACACACACACACAAAGTAAATTTAGATGATAAAACCTTGAGCTGTTTCTCTTTCTGGCTGAGCTGCGCTTTCAGACGTTCTACCAGGTTTTTCATGGTGTTGCTCGGGGAGCGGACGTTGGCCTCCTTCTGGGCCTCCAGCTCAGTTTGAAGGTAATTCATCTCCTTCTCCATCTGGGCCATTTGACTCCTCTGATCTTCAGTCTCAGCAGTCAGAGCTTTCAACTGGGCAGCATGATACTCCTCCAGCCTGCAACAAATCATTTTTTTACTATTAGTATTGACAAAGCTTTTAATTGATCTCTCAGACTAGTGAGGCACTGAATCTATATAGTGAGGACAACTTTTCAACTCACGAGTGTCACAAAATGAGTCGTGAGTCACAAAATGTGACCAACAGGTGTCTTTTGTGGTCCATAGCTAATGTGATATGCAGAATCATAAGTACAGTTGAACAAGAGGACTACAAAAAAAGAAATAAGTGTTATAGAGTTCCAGGGTTACTGTGCAGTGCCCTAGATCCTGGATGGTGGGCGGGTTGGCACCGATTATCTTTTCTGCAGACCTGAATGTCCACTGTAGTCTGTTCCTGTCCAGTTTGGTGGCCAATCCAAAGCAGACAGCGATGAAAGTGCAGTGAACAGACTCGACTGCAGCGTAGAACTGGGTCAGCAGCTCTTGTGGCAGGTTGTATTTCCAGAGCTGGCGCAGGACGTATATCCTCCGCTGGGCCTTTTTGATGACTACGTCGATGTTGGACTCCCACTTAAGGTCCTGCGAGATCGTAGACCCCAGAAACCTGAAGGACTCCACAGTCGGCACAGTTCTGTCAAGTGTGTTCATGGGGGGGCTCCTCCTGAAGTCAACCGTCATCTCCTCGGTGAGCGTGCTCAGCTCCAGGTTGTTATGACAGGGCCAGCTGTTTCGACCTCCCATCTGTATGCAGACTCCTCTCCGTTTCGGATGAGGCCGATGACTGTAGCATCTATTTCACGAGTTGAACGGACGGGTCTGCTGAGGTGTAGTCGTTGGTGGGGGGGAAATAGTGGATGATCTAACTGCAGGAGGTGCAGCAGGGTGCCTGTGATGTCATTCAAGTGGGTCAGATGCAACAGGCCTTGGCTCCAAGCTGGGAAATTCAGCGTGTACGGCAGGTTGTTGTTTTAATACCCAAAGAATGATTCTCGTGTGAGAGTCAGACAGGGAAATGTTCACTGGTTGGCAGGTCACGCCAACACATAGAAAGATATTTCCGCCAAGCTGGCAGATTGTTGGCAAATCATTTTGTTATAGATAGGATGGTGGTTTTTTTCCTCCTCGGTTGGCAGTTTGTGTAGAAACATGCAAAACAACATTTCTTGTATGCAGGATTAGTCTGCATGGAAGGGAAGGAATTTCTGACACATAAGGTAATAATTCTGACATGCTGGGTAATTCTGCTTAATCAGCCAGCCAGGCAGATTCAATCTGCTCAGCAAGGAGAAAAAAAAAAATCCTGATCAAACCTAAATGACTGAAATAGTCATTTAAATTTCTCTTTTGCATAAACTGGCCAATTATGGCCGATCTGAAGCACCTATGTCCCACTGCACTGCTGAACTCTTGCAAGCCCTCTTTAATCTGCTTTCCTTTAGCTGCTTTTTATTAACTTTTAACCCCTTTAACATACAGCTTCCTTGGAATTCCATTTAAGTAGTTTTAAGGTTGTCAAAGTCGTCTTATATCAAACAGCCTGGCAGTGTCAGTCTATCCTATCTCTTCATTGAAAATGTACGGTGTTTAAACCCAAGCTTATTCCATGCTTTGTATAGTCACACTATTCCATCAAATAGAAATATACTTGCGGTTTGTGCATCATTTTTTTTTCTGTACAACATTTTCTGAACACTATTTGGCTGCAGAGTTGATGAAGAGGTTAAATATCGCGACTGGAATTTGACCAAAATGTCAAAACCAAAATAAAGAAAACTAATTAAGAAAATACAAGATGACAGAAAATAAATGATAAAACAGCTCAACTAATTTTGGTCCAAACAAAACATTTCAAAATATTTTAAAAAGGTTAACTAACTATATCTGCTGTATGTATATTAATTGAATTAATATAAATGTGTTGCTCCAAAGTCAAGTCTTGAAACCTTTTAATTATTGTATTTCAGCTATTTTAATAATACTTCAATTCAATCCAATTTTTGGGGACTTTTCTGGGCTTTAAATGTCCCCCTTTGCTTGAACTTTGTCCTGACGGCGACACGGACCTCGCTGACCTTGTGAATGTCATGTACATTACTATAGGGCTTTTCACCCATTACAAGTAATCCTGGCTGGAGATCTCCATTAACCCGGGTTCACAGTTGTAATTACGATCAGTGGGCGTTTCGCATGTTCAACTTCGAATGTCTGATAATTCCTGTTAATCTTGGGTTCGCTCAAGTTATCCCCACACAGCTCAGTTCATACATATAAAACCCTGTGGGGTAAAAATACCCCCATGTGAATCGAGGCTAGAACCCAAGAAAGATAATGACATTTGTCTAATCAGTCCCCCACAAGTTGCCTTCTGTGATGTGTTAATGTTGACGATATTAGCCCTGAGCTCTTGTCTGCACTAGACCACCTATCCGGCTGCATCTAAATACTATCTGCCTATAAATACACATGTATGTAGTGTTTCCTTCTTTTGTTATTGCTCGCCTTTGTATTGTTTAATGTTTCAATTGCATGTCTTCTCTGCACCGTATAATGACAATAAACTTCAGAATGTAAACCCCGAGTTTCTTTTGTGTCATATGAGTGGATGAAAAAAATGAAGGTGTGAAAGGCCTTCATGTTCATTGCTGATATATCTGCATCATTTTTTTCTACTCATGTAAAGGAGTCTGACTCTGCTTTAGTCTACTCTTCACGGGTGACCACTGGCTCAAATTCAGAAAAAAAAAATATTAAAAAAATAAAGGGATAATCACTTTGACATCTCATCAGCATGTTTCTTAGCCTGTGTTTCTACGGCGGTCCTCTGTCGCTCCAGATCAGCGGCGGTCAGCTTCAGCTTCTCTGTGACGGAGGAGAGCGAGACGTCCTGTTCGGCCACCGTCTGCTCCAACTCAGCCAGACGCTCCAGATGTTTGGACGTCGGTACCCTGATAGTGGGTTTCTTCATCAATTCCTGGGCGAAGGAACGACGGAGCATTAAAACAAAACACTTCAGGTAGCGCTCGGATACTGACGGCGGCATCTGTGTTTCAGTTTTTGTAACTACTACAGCACGTGGTTTTTTGAGCAACTTCTAAATGACACTCAGAAAACGGTACGCTTTCCAATGAAATGTTGGTTGTAAATGTGAAATGTAACATACTGTATGCTTAGAAATAGAATATGAGACATCATCATATTTAAAGGAGACATCCCTGGATACATAAATATATAAATTAGTACCATTGCTGTCTGCTTGAAGCGGTCCAAGGACGTGTCCGTGTGCAAATCCAACTTCTGATGCAGCGTTCTCAGCTCCTCCTGGTGTCTTTTTATCATCTCCTCTTGATCCTGCAATGGACAAGGTGGAGACAAACGAAACAGAGAAGCACTTCAGATGTAAAAATCTCTACCTTTCTAGAAATGTTGTTGCTCTTACTCTAACATCCGAGCAAGGTTTCTAAACAGGCCACGCATTCGCTCCTACATCAAAACACGACGGCAAGAATATTTCTGTGGAAATCTACGAAGGATTGATAGTCGATATTAATCTGAGTGCTGAGATTTCTGCTTTTCCATCTCCAACTGGCAGATCTGATCACTAAATTATGTTACAGATTAGATAATGCCTCTGAAACAGCACCCATGAATAACATAAGAGAGTTTTTGCATTGTGAATCACTGCATGTCCAGTGTTTCTATCTGTATTATCCTACCTGTCTGGCTTGAGCCAGCTGGTTCTGGTATTTCTTTAACAAATCCTCTTTTTTGTCCAGCCGACCCTGAAGGTCTTTGATGGTCTGATGAGCCAACTTGACGGCAGGCTGGCTGTCCGACTGGCCCTCTTCGTGCTTGGCGAGGTCGGCTAGCAGGCGCTCTCTGTTGGCGGCGGCCGGGAGGCGAAGACGCAGCTCGTTGATCACTCTGTCCCTGGACACGATGTTCTGCTCTGCTTTCCACAGAGCTGTTTGTTTCTCTTTCAATTTCTGCACATGAAAGAATTAAAATTCAAACAATCTGGTATGAGTTTCATTATTTTGAGGAGTACATATTAAGAGGGACAGAATACTATTACCTCATCCAAACTTTTGCAGGTGGCCTGTGTTTCCAAGATGGTGCGAACGTGCTCTCTGATTTTACCCAAAGCGAACTCTAACTGATGAGCGAGAGGTAGGTTTGGGTCTGGTAGGGAACCTGGACCTTCTTCAAACTGAAAACAACCAAAACAAATCGTCCAAGAAGGCAGAGTGATGACAGGTTAAACAAACACTTTATGACTACATAATTATTTAAAATCATTGCTGAGTTTGAGACCAATTTAAAAAGAAGAGAAAAGCTCTAAAAGCCAGTGATTACTAAACGAACAGGTCTAACTTATTATCAGTTGGAGAAACGTTAGCATCAAAGACTGCTTACCTTTTCGGCGCTACCCAGAATTTCACTCTGATGCTTCTCGTAGTGGTCCAGTTGGCGCTCTAGCTCTACCTCTCGCTGATCCCACGCAAGCTGACGCTCGTCTTGAATCTTGACATGGCAAAGACAAAGAGGTTTCTGTATAACCGTGACATACTTCTGTACATAAAAGCGCCTAAAACAAGTGATATAGTCAATTTGATAACTAAAATTTATGGTTTATAGGTGTTTGTCACAGTTTGCGCACGTCTTACCGTGTTCTGCTGCACAATATCCTCTTCAAGTGATTGAATGGTTCGCTCCTGCTCTGACACCAGGTTCTTCAGGTACCTGATCTCCTCCTTCTGGACCACCAGCTCTCTGCCTTTCCTCATCTCCTGCAGGCGGGCTTCTTCCATTTTCTTGTGCCACTCGGTCACCTGTTTGAAATCAGAACACGTCCCCTCAAATGAATGAGATCGCAAGACCGACGGTATTATTCTACCACGACTTTCTTTGTTTTTTACAGGAAGGTTGTGGCAAAAATAGGAAAAATAAGACAAGCTATTCAATTCATCTGTTGATCAATGAGAAGCTAAGGATGATCAATCCTGTCGACAGAGATCTGGTACAGCTACATGTGTCCTTGCTGACCTTCTGGGCCCCTTTCACATCCTTCAGTGTTGAGATGAGTTCCTCCAGCCCTCGAAGCCTCACTTCCAGCTCTTCCGCCCTTCCCTCTGCCTTCCTTCTCTCCTCCTCCGCTTTCCTCTTCTCCTCTTGAGCTTTGGCTCTGTCCTCCTGGAGGCTCATCATGGTCACAGAGAACTTTTCCTGCTGGGGGAGCGGCAGCGCTCCGGCGAACTGCCTCCGTAGCGACTGGATGGTCTGCCGCAGGTGTTTGGAGCGGTTTCTCCCCTCCTGGTGGGCGAGGAACAGAGCGCGCTCGCTGGCGTCCAGCCGCTGCTCGGCGCGCAGCTTGTAGGTCTCCAGCTGCTGGATGTGAGAGGTGGTAGCCTCCAGCTTCCCTAAAGCGGCCGACTCGCTGAGCTGCAGAGCCACGATGTGCTGGTGGAGCTTTGCGATGAGGGCCTTCTCATCTGACTGCGACTGAGGAAGAGAGATGACACTGAGTGATCTAACTGCTATACTATTAGGTTAGTTTGTGTTTTGATTCATTTGTTTTACCAAGTTTATTTAACTTATTATTCAAGTGTGACAAATACAAGTATATGAGTTTATTTTCAATTTTTTCTTATCTTAATTTATAGGTCATTTGTGGATGTTTTAAAGCCACTACGCCATAACCAGAGCTAAAAAAGATCAGTCAATAGAAAAGTAACCTGCAACAGTTCTGATCAACGCATTTAAGCAAAGTGACAAAGATTTTGTGCTTCCAGCATCTTTAATGTAAGAACTTCCTGCTTTTCTCTAGTTTACATCATTGTAAACTGCATATGTTGAGGTTTTGGTTTATTGGCTGGACAAACAAAAACAACTGAAGATGCAACTTTGGATTCTTAAACTGTGATTGACATTTCCTATTGCTATTTACTTCTATTTCTGAGATATATTTTAGCTCAGATGGTTTTCTGTGTTTTGTTCATTAAATGTTCCATAATTTATCATTCTATTTATCCATCTTCTTTTTTGTGTCGTCCCTCTTCGATTCTTTTAAATAAATAAACGCTAACTTTAAAATTGTACTTGTTTATATCAGGCAGTCCGCCTTATAGATGCTTCTGACTCACCAGTTTAAATCTTTTAGTGTACTGAACAGGAAACGTTTCCCCAAAATCCAGTGAGCCAGAGAAGCCACTGAGTGTCGAGCAGCACAACATTGCTGTTTAAATGTGTGAAAACTAGCATGTATGCTCAAAAAAAAACCTTCCTTGGATCAAAAAAGTTCAAGAAAATAAAAAACACAACACATGGGTTACCTGGTAGTCCAGGATTTGTCTCCTCAAAGCTTCTACTTCCTTTTCCTTGGACTGTTGTCTGGCCTGCAGAGCAGACGCCTGCATCATGGCGACATCAGACACCTCCTGAAGCCTGGAAGAAAAATGAAGACATGTTACCATTTATGTTGCACTTATTAACAGTAGAATAAGCTTAAATGCCTTTTACCAACATAAAAAGCACCTAACTGGGGAGGAGAGTCATAGTTCAACCAATATAGAAAATAAAAACATAGGAATGCTCATGCTTAACAGAGAAGTGTTATGTAAGCCTGATTCTCCCATAAATCACTGTCGGCTAATTTAACAGTTATATAATGACATACTTATGGAATCAGTGATATTTCTAACTATAATAATAAACTAATAAGTCATTTAAATAATAAAGTAGAGTGGTTGGCATGTAAAACGTTTAAACATTTAGTATTATGGCTGAAATACACCAGGCATGGACGCAGCGTGACATGGCTGCCACGAAGCCCATCCGACTGAAGCTGCTACTCTGACAACGGACGCCACACGTACCCATGCGGGCATTGCTGCTGCTCATCTCTATTTTTACGTGGCTGGTCTATTTTTTTTTCCCTCTATGCAACCATAAAGCTACAAAGATGGCGTCTGGCTATTCGGCATGAGACCTGAAATGTTCCCACAGTAACAAAACACGGCGCTACCCTGACTGTATGTGAGTATTCTAGCTAAAGCATAGACCTACATTTAGATGATTTCGATACATACATACATATAGTGGTGTTTTTTGCTTATAATCTAAGCCTTACACGCTTATTAAACATAGCTTGTACATGGACAGTAGTGATGCATGAAAAATATGAATTACATTCTCTAAAATGTGAACAAAGCAGAGAGCAGTTTCATTTTTCGCCCCCCATCAGGCACGAATTAGTGACTCATAACTAAGCAAACTAACAACAGGGATTACTAAGAAACATACAGACTAATAACTAATTATTTCTATAATTATACAAGAAAGATTTCTGCAGACATCGGTGCACTCAGCACGCTACAGTCTTCCCAGACCGCATGGGTGATCAGGAGCAGAAAGGGGACCACAGTGGGCGGCATACAAAGTGGGCAAAAGGCACAGTTCACCATGAAAACATTAACAATTCCTGAAAGCAGTAACTCTTAATCTTTAAAGTAAATGGTTAAAGAATTCATACATCACAGCAGGGGTGGATTTAATGACACGGGCGCCCTAGGCAAGTGCTGTTTTTCTTTACAATGTAAAGAAACATTTGATTTTGGGAGGACTTACATTCACTTTGTGATGGTTAGAAAAGTTAGTCTGGAGCCCTGCATGTGTCACGTTTTCAATATTAAGTCAAAGACTGCCCTTTGTGCTTGGATCCCGCTCATTGAGCGCTTGGAGCTATATTTAAAAATTGTATTTAATTTGGACCTACATTTAAAAGGAGAAAGCACCAAACCAGAGATGACATGTATTCTTGTTTATATAAATGATATACTGATGAGCCAAATATTTTTATAATTAAAATTCTCCAACTTCTATTATTGTGACCAGGACATGCATCTATTTCACAACCGGTTGAGAGTTTTATATTAACAGATTCATTCTTGATTATACTGCAGAGACCTTGAGAAAACATTCATATGTTTATGTTATTATTTTACAAAAATGATTCCATAATTGGAAAAAAAAGCAGTCTCCAAGATAAAAACATATGCAAGAAGACGATAAGAGCATAAATCATTAATCTTAGGCCTGCACACTGTCAAACGTACTTAGAAACCTCGATGCGAAGTTCAGCTTTGGCCTTCTCCAACTCTGCGATCGTGGCCCGGTCAGCGTCGCTTACGGCTTTGCTGACACCGTCTGCCAACTCATCTCTCAGCTCCCGCTCCATCCTCTGGGCCTCCGCATTCATCTTGGTCAACTAAGGAAAAACAGAGGAGGCACTGCTTGATAAAAAACCTCTGGGGGGAGGAGGGGGAGGGGTGTGTGTTGCTGTTTGAGGCCATAAATCAGTTTCAGTATAGCACAGTTCTCTGCCATTGTACAATCTAAACTGATTTACTCGTATTGTGTGACTGAATGTCCGCCAATGTGTGTACCAGACTGCCCAACACTTACTGACGTCTTGAGCAACAGCACGAGTCTCAAGTGTGCGATTCATCGATCATCTTCCTCGACGGCTTACCTCTGCAATCTTGGACTCCAGTTCCAAGTTGCGCTCTTCCACCTGCCTCAGGGAGTTCCTCATGTGTTCATACATCTTGTGCGCGTGCTCGGCTCTCTGTCTCTCGTTCAGCTCTTTCATCTCGAGGGTGGTGATGCGTCTGGCGGCGGACACCATTTCATTGTTGGCCAACGCCTTGCCTGCTTTTTCCACGCTGCTCTCACCCCCTGATATCAAAATAACACAATTTAGTAAAAAAGAAAGTTACTTCAAGGATGGGATGCAGTGACTTGGATAAATCTCAGCCTGTCTAAAATGATGGTTTATTTGATCGCATTGCATTAATTGAATAATGGTATCAGCAGTACTTTGTTTGTCTTAAAAGCCAGACTTTTAAAACAAACCAAGAAGAGAGACCATATTACTCCACTTTTAAATGTCCACACACTTATTTAATTCAATTCAATTTTATTTATATAGCGTCAAATCACAACAAAAGTCATTTCAGGGCACTTTTCACATGGAGCAAGTCTAGACCATAGACTTTAATTTACAACGAGAGAGACCCAACAATTCCCCCCATGAGTAAGCACTTGGCGACAGCGTTAAGGGGGGAAAAAAAAAAAAAAAACCCTTTTAACGGGAAGAAACAAAACATTACTCTCTCCCTTCTCAACCTGCGCACAGTTGGAGGTCCTCTGGCAGGAAACTCCTAGTTGTGCCGAATCCAAGGTCGAGAACTAAAGGAGCCTTTTCTGTCAAGGCACCACTATTATAACCTTTATTTACTGATTTATTTTATATTTGTTTTTAATGATATATATATATATATATAAGGATGTGTGTCGCATTGTATTCTATCTTCTGTTTTTTTCTTTAACTTCTTAAAATATTCATTTTTCCTTACAGAGACCACTGCCGGTCACAGTTTAAAGTGTTGAGTGGTTAGTGGTGAAGAGTACCGTTGTTCTCAGTACTGACTTTATATTAAATGGCACTTTGTGGAGTTTCTGACCTCTAGTAGCACTGTGGAGAAGTTTTTTTTTTAATGAGTGTTTGTCTTGTTTGTCTCCTGCATGCGGATCCTGATGCGGGTCATATGCTAACAGTCTTGCTAATGGTTTCACACTCTTCCAACGAACTACGGGCGGCTGCAAAGCTCCAAGAAACACTGGAATGCGCTAGCAAAGGCAGTCAAGCTAGTAAACGTAGATATAAACAAAGCAGGAGGCAGGTAATGCACTGGCATGGTAAAGCACTAACTGTTTTAAGAAGTGCTATATAAATAAACTTTATCATCATTACTATAATTATTACTGAATCTGGTGAGTAAAAAAGCTTTTAACTTTTTAAAACGTTTGCTTTTCCTTGCAGAGACTACTGTCTGTCACAGTTTAAAGTGTTGAGTGGTTAGTAATGAAGAGTATTGGTGTATCATGTTCTCAGTATAAACTTTATATTGAAGGCACCCTGTAGAGTTCCTGACCTCTGGTAGCACCATGGTGCAGTTTATATGTGTGTTTGTCTTGTGCATGGGCATCCTGGTGCGGGTCACGTGATGCAGTCTTGCCAATGGTTCCACACTATTCTAATGATCTACAGGTGGCCGTATTGCTCTAAGAAATGCGGGAATGCGCTAGCGAAGGCAGTGAAAAAAGACCGCAAGCTAGTAAATAGAGATATAAACAAAGCGGGAGGCAGGTAATGCAATCAACATGTTTGGTAGACCTGCGTTGCATTTCGGTGAATAACACTCACTGTAAATATATTGTAACTTTTGTTTGCTTACAGGAAAGGTTCCACAGGGACCGAAACGCATGGATAGATGTTTGATGTAGAACATTTTCACCTCAGGTCTAACTTTATATTATTTACTAGGTTCCAGACATGAACGTCTATGTGCATGTGCATAAAAACCAGCTGATACACCTTGACTTGACTATCAAAGCCACTGACAAAATCTTGGTCAGGCCTGTTCCTACAGGACAGAGATTTTACCGATTACAAATATTGCTGTTGAGCCAAATGATGCTTTTTTTTTCTTAATTCAAAACACTATAGGACAGTTAGCCCTATTTACTTTATAGCTTACCAGTTGTATTGACGTTCTCCCATGCTTGCTCTAATGTATTCAGTTTCTCCTTTGTGATCTCCAGCTCTTTATTAACGGCAGAGATATGCCCTCGCAGAGACTCATTCTCATTCTGGGAGATAAGAAAAAAAAAAAAAAAAAAAAAAAACATGGTGAAGCCAAACAGAGAAAACCAAGAATAATTCTCAGTAAAGGCTTGTGTATTAGAGATAAACTCAAAGTAAAATGTGTTTGAGTACCTCCAAATGTTCAAGGTTGGTGGTTCTCTTTATGAGGCGGCTGTCCCTCTGTAGCACGTCTCTGTATTTGACTGTCAGGTCTGTGTACTGTTTGTTAGCCCTCTCCAGGTCCGACGAGGGCACGCTGTCATCCAAGGCCTTCTGCAGCACTGCTATCTTATATGTAGCCATTTCCTAAAAAAAGCAGAACAAAAGACAAGGGGATTATTAAAAGGCCCACACTATGGCTGTAAATGTGAATTACACATGCTTTTTTTTTTTTTTTTAAAAATGGGAAATTCTCTTATTTGTCAACCTCTATGATACGCTCGCATTTCAGCCCATGATTGCTACAATAGCTACAGGGATTGTTTGCTGTCATTCAGACTCAAAGACAAGTGATTTAGATGATTCCTGCTGATCTCAGTCTTTCCAGTAAAGCCGCAGGAGGACTGCACTACTAGCCCCCAGCTAACGTCATTCGTGCTTGAGTGCACATAAATTTTAGAACCAATGTGGTGATTAAAATGCTATTATAACCAACAGATATGATAGTCAGGATATCTCTGAAAAACATGGCAAATAAGAGCCAGATTGACAAATACCAGAATTTCCCTTTAATATAAGTCATTTATATTTTAATATATGAAAATAGGATAAGGTCAAATCAACTTGGATGAACCATTCAGTGTAACACATCCAGGTTTTTTTTCCACTGGCTTTTTTTATGTATCTTTTACACTTGTACACATTTTTGTTGTTTCTCTGTGCTGCTACTTTGTGTGAAGTAAAATAGAAATAGAAAAATAGAGTGAGAAATATTGTAAGGTGTTTTCTTACATCTGTTTAAAAAAAATGGATGGGCTGATTTACTCTAAACCTCTACTTTCCTATTCCGTCATTGGGATCGACCTTTTTTTTGTTTCTCTAACCTTGTATCTCTGCAGGTATCCCATCCTCTGGGTGACGGAGGCCTGCATGTTGCTGCTCTCGTCCCTCAGCTTGCCGTTCTCCCTGCGGAGGTGCTGCTCTTGCTCCAGCAGGGTGGTGTAGCGCCGCGTCAGTTTTTTCTCGTTGACCTTCAACACCGTCAACTTGCGCAACGCTTCGCTCAGCTGTCTCTTGGTTTCGTCCGGGTCCTTCCGAAGGGTGTCCAGCAGTTCCTGAATGGGGGGGGTGAAATGAAAACGTTTCATTTTTCATGACCAGTTTTGGGGGGAACAAACAAACAAACAAATGGAAAGCAGAATAAGTACAGTGAAGCAAATATGTATCTATTATAATTGAATTTTTTTCACTGGTAGGATATTTACTTCATTATAATACGCCTTACATATGCATCTCATATTCATTGATGTTTTCATTTTTGATTTCTGTACTTTTTTTTTCCATTTTCAAAAGCACTGAGGGTGGTGGGATTTGCATATGTTTGATCTTCTCCCAACATGTGCAAGCACCAAAAGGTTAAAACCCAGGTCCCTCCTGCTGTGAGGTAATCTGTGCCATCTAAAACCCTCGAGGGTCTCGGTCATATTTTAAACAGTAAGACAGAGTGGTCTGTCTCCCTTATGTGTGTTTCACAATTACCGAGTTAAAGGAAAAACCTCAAACGGACACACACACACGCAAAAAGGGACAGAGAAGAGTTTTCGGTGAGATTTATTAGTGGTCGAGAGGCACAACGGAGAGCGCTTTGGGTAAGAGCCTGACTTACATTGAACTCTTGGATTCTAACAGCATCCACCTGCTTCTGCTCTTCCAGTTTGTTCTTCGTCTCTGTGAACGTCTCTCTCTCTTTCTGCCACTCCGCCTTCTCACTAAGCGAAAACACAAGAAAATTTGTTTCGACTTTTGCGCTAAAAAAAAAAAAAGGTCACAAACCGGCCGATATCCTAAAAGGAACTTTCTTCTTAACCCACCTCAGGTATTCTTTATAGAGGAGTCCCTGTTGGTGGCTGATGACAGCGAACTTCTCTTTGTATTCCTCCAGTGTTCCTATGAGCTTCTTGCTCGTCTCCTCCTTGTTTTTGAGCTCCTAATTTTAAAAAAAAGTGTTATAAAAGGTGTAATTTATTTCATTGATTTAAAGTCGACGGACGCGGTTACACTGACCTGAAGCAGACGGACTGCATACTCATTCAGGGAGCTGATGACCTCAGTGCTACTGGGCCCAAGGCCGTCAGGGAGGGTTAGAGGTTGGAAGACGACTCCACTGCTGCCTGACTTCCTTAGCAGCTCCAATTCACCTTCCAGTTGGCTCACCTGACAAGCACATATGAGGGGAAAATCACAAGCAGCGCCTGGCAGTCAAACCTTTTTTTTTTTTTGTAGTTAGATAACATTGACTCAAGGTTGCTTCTGTTACCAGATGTTTATTGAGAATATCTTTTATGACCCCGAGAGCATTGCTCCAAAAAAAAGCTGACAGCACGATTCTCTCCTTCACACACCGATAAAAACCCGACTGTGAGGCGATTACGGTCGGGTTATTGCCAAGATAAAGCTAATGTTTTTTAAAATAATATAGTGCGAAACACCAAAGACTATGTCTATGACTTTCTAATAAAAAAAGGAATGAAAATAAGATTCACAACACCACCCAGGAGAACAATAAACCAGACGAGGGAATTAAAAAAAAAACTAAAAGACATGAGAAAAGTGGCATAAAAAAGAGACACAGTGATGTGACAGACTACAACTGGAGAACTTGTTATGACAGCTGCTTTAAGGAAAAAGCTTTTACATAAGACAAGCCCCCCCCCCCCTTTTTTTAAGAAGCCCAAATAAGGATTCAACAAATATATTACTGGCTGTGGCTCTGAGAAACATGGTTTCTATTAAGCATTTGCCAGAGATGTTGCATCAGTTTAAATATTGAAACTGAATGTGAGCTGCAAAAGTTGAGACAGAAGTTTTGTTTACCTCTTCTTCTCTTGTTATATGAAACAGAAGCAACACATGTCAAAAGCGGAGGGGACTAATTGGTCAAAGAAATGTTCCAGTCATGCTCATTATTCTCAGAGACGAGAGAGCATGTCAGGCAGTGCCACTGTCTCTATAAATCTTCATCATGTAAATTTCTTTTGAAAATTGTCTGTTTGACTGCTTTCATGTAAGAGAGAAATATTCGGTTGCGACACACAGCAGCCGCGAGCGTTTTTGGAGTCGGCCTTGACGTTGGAACGACTTGACAAATCCAATTGAAACGTGTAGACAGGAAAAAAAAGCTGACGGTGATGAACAACACTGCTTTGTTTGTTTGCCGAAGGAGGGAATAAAGTCAAAAAAAAGGATTAAGTTGTCGACTTCATGTACAGTATAATGATTTTACTTCGTCATCATCAGTCAGCACCAATCCTACGTTTATCTTGACACGTTCGTAAAAGTACCTTTTCTTTGGCTCTGGCGAGCTGACTGAAGCTGCCGGTCGCTTCTTCCCGGGCCGATTTCAGTTCCTGCCTCAGCTCTTCGTTTCTCCCCACGAGCTGGTGGATTTGAGATTTGAGGTGCGAGGCGGAATCTGCAGACGGCCCTCTCATGTTGTAGACATCTGTCACCTGTGATAGGGGTTGAAACGCCAGTAAGTGTGAGCTCAAAATAAAGATGATTTGAAGTCGTAAAAATAATTGTACTCACATCAATAAATATTCACAGAAATAGCATTACATGTCTGCTTGCCCCTGATACTTCTCTGCTACTTCCTCATGTCTGATGCAGAGCCCAGCAGCGCGAAGTCGAAGCGAAACAATCAGCTGTTTCATATTTGACTTGCTGTTGGATTTTCTCACGGTGGAAGAAAGCACAAGCGCGGTCGTCCAAAAGTTCCAACACTCTCACCTTTCTCTATGTTCGATGTGTTTTGTTGTTTATTATGTTGCTATGTGACAAGACATCTGTTTCGACAACTGACAGAGACCACTGAAATACCTAAGAGGGAGAGAATGGCCATTGTTTTCAGCAGGGGGAGAGCAAAAAAAAAAAAAAAAAAAAAGCATTGAAGGTGCAAATGGGGAGATTGTGGGAAACTATAACACAACAAGAATGGTGTGATCATGTTGTAGAAGCATGGTGGTGTGTTTTCCAAATCTGTCCTCGGAGGAGAGCTCAGCAGTCAACATCATATCTAATGAAGTGTTGTGTGAGGTTATCCTGGCTGTGTCGGGCCCAATATGACTTTGCATGAGTGACTTTTTATGTTAAAATGATCACTGTAGAGTTAAAATGTGCGTCTCTAAAAGCATCTTGAAAATTAATGTAATAAATATAACAAAAAATAACGATCTTAAAGTGCTCCTAAGTGCTAATATCTAACACCGCGACTGCTGTATCTACTACTAATACAACTAACTGCTTATCTAATTACAGTCATCCCCTTCACAAGAAAAGTACCTCTTCCATTTCCCTTCTAAACTGTATCAAAATGCAGTTAAGTTAAACGCATTAAGGCGAGTCAAGTGGCAGTTTATAATATTACGGAGCAGTTATTAGAGGATGAGACGGGCCAAACAGGTTTCGGTCTCCGGTCGACTCGAGTGTGCAGCCAAGGAAATGTCACAAGGGATGCTAATTCGATCAGTGTCAAGAGAACAGAAGACAGATGACACGGCTGAAAGGACTGACACGGGTTGAAGTGCCAAGACTAGCTTGTGAGAGACAGAGAGCAAAAACCTCATCAGATCTCGGTTGATATGTTCGGGTCTGACCTGCCAAAACCTCAAAGCGTAGTTGGAACGCTAACGAGGGAAGTGGCATCGTCGGTGATTGCAATGCGGCGCGGGCATGTCGACTTTGGGCCTGATAGTTGAAAAGATGGCGCACGAGTACACACACAAAAACACTTGTGAATGCTACTGAACGACCAAAATAGTGCAGAGAGATTGTTTGTATTGACGGATGTACAAAGCCATGATAAATAAAAAAAAATCACAACTTTGAACACCTACGAAATGAATATCCCGCCTGGACGATTTGAGCTGTTGCTCGTCATGAGAAACAGACTATTAAAGCCTAAAAAGATCAGCCTTAAAAAAAAAAAAAAAAAATCCTTTAAAAGAATAAAATACGGCACCTGGGAGATACTTACATTAGCCAACCTTTCAAGACTGGGAATATTAATGGTAGCGTCAAAGGGAGTGTTCTCCTGATGAATCCTCATGGCTTGGAGGACGTCTTTCAGTGCAGCCTCCAGATCCCCTTTCACTTTTGACAGCTCATCCACTTTTGAGATAAAACACAGCAGGGAATAGTATCGGTGAAGGGAGTGGCCTCTGGAGGTATTTTATTCTTCATGTTTTGAAAATAATGATCCCCGAGGTAAATATTCTCCAACTTTTTAAACTGATGCAACATCAAAAAAAAAAAAATGTTCAGGGAGAGCCTTGGATGAGAAGCACGGTTATACTCACATTTGGCCTGAAACTGAGTCTTGTGAAGCTCCAACTCTCTGTCCTTCTTCTTTAGTTCTTTTTCTAGTAACTCATTCTGCGAAGAAATGTTTAGAAAAGGTTGACGATTAAAAAAAAAAAGCGGAAACCGTTTTAGCTTCAGGTGCATAAATGTATTACAACTTACTGGCGCCGGACCAGAAACGGCACAAAAGGACTTAATTTGTCTGCTTCAGGCGCCGCGAATTTCCTAATGAGATGTAGTCTGAGGTAAAACCGACATGTTTAAGAGTCTGATAATGAAGCTAAAAATACGACTCGCAAATCATTCATTCGTCTTTTTGTTGTTGTTTAAAAGCAAAAACTAGTCTAGCGGGTTTGATCCCTTCTAATTGGTCCACCTGCCTCTTACTTAATCCCCGATTGTACGCAACATAACACTTTACTGCTTCCTTTGAGGTCTTAATTATATCCGTTTGTTGAATCTAAGCCCTCTATGATGAATACGATTTAATGTGTTCAAGTGTTGCAGACTGTTTCATTTCATGGCATCCTACGGACATTGGCACTAATTGAATTAAGTGCGCGGATATATGACATCAGCTGATTCACATCCAAACGATTTATCACGCATCTGTGAAGGTGGATTAAAAAGACGACGGATTCGTGAATCATTTAATTCTTCCTGTCGTTGTTTTTCCTCCTTGTATCGCTTCCTTTGCTTTCGTGTGTGTGCATTGTAATACCATAAGTCTGTGGAAGAAAAGGGGCATTCTCAATCTAAACAAGACTAACCCCTGGACAAATAAAATGAAACCATAAACGTGACAGTAACGCCCGATACGCTCTGAAAACGATTTACATCTGTGGCTTTTATCAGGGGGAAAACGTTGGCGACATCAGAACCTCACCTTGTGTCTGATCTCTTCATCTGTGTACGTGCTGCTCTGATGAACAGACATGTGCGCTGCTCTGCTGGACCTGATGTCATCCTCGAGGAAGCTCGACTGTGGGATCCCTGGAGGACACAGTCGATTGAGACTTAAATATATAAATGAAACATATTAACGCAAATATTCTGTCTGTGCGGCACTTTTAAAAGAGTAACAAAGTGCTAAAAAAAGACGATTAAGTCAGTAATAACATCTGATAGGAAACGCTTGGTTCCGCGCAATAAAATAGAAACACAGTTTCCTCACTTACCTTTAGCGATAACTAGCTATGCAGGTGGTTTTGATTTTTATCAACAGAGGTTTTGAACCCACATATAAAAAAGATGTGAATGGAATATTGTTTGTGGGCCAAAGCAAACTAAAAGAAAAACTACATTTAAAAAAGGTGTTTGTTCTTAGAGGGGGGTGTCGCAATCACTCTGGAAAATACAAGGAACACATTGTCCCGTCTTCCAGGAACACTGTTTCTGGAAAGACACAGCTAATGTTGCCTCATCGCGCTAATCAGATCAATTATTTAAATGCTTGAACACAACAGGAATGTCAAATCGTTCCTCCGAGCTCTGTTTGAGACAGATGAGTGGTAGTCTAATGTTTTACCAGAGGTACAATATCCAAAAGACAAATGGAAACAGCCAGAAGTAACTTCTATGGTTTGATTTTTATCTCTGGCAAAAATCTGTTCATACAATTGTTGGTGTTATGTAACCGTATCATTCTGGAGTCACCTCTCTCCTTCACCATGCGTCTGATTTGCTTCTTCAGCTCCAGTCTTTCCTCTTCGAGCCGTTCAATCTAGGAAGAGGGTCAAGCGGTGAGGTGAAAGGAACTTATGGGGTATAGTTGGATGTAAATGCAATGATTATGACCTTTTGTAACCCCTGCTTTACCTCTTTGGTGAGGACTTGGTTTTCCGCTTTGTACTGGCGTTGTTTGAGATCTTTGGCTCGCTTGAACTCTGTCAGATCCACTTCCTGCTTCGGTTCCAGGCCTTTCGGAGTCATAGAGAAAAGACAGAAATAAGCAAGCGGGAGATTCATTTTGTCGCTTTACGTCAGAGACGGGAACTGCAAAGTTGTTGTTTTTTTTTTTTTGTTTGTTTTAAATCTGACCTAGTTTTTCTCGGAAATCCTCGTTTTCATCCATGAGGTCATTGATTCTCATCTCAAGCTGGTTGATCTCTTTGGTCATGGCCTCCGCCTCACGATCTCGCACTCTAATTTGATTTTTACACTCTTTGATCTCCGCAATGGCTGCTTCCAGGCCATAAGTGCCCTGCAATAGAGAAAAACAGAGCTGCGGTTACTCGTCTGTCAAAAAGCACGTCTTGTCTCACTTTCTTTATTTCCTTGTTTTTTCCAACTTGTATGCTTTTTTTTTTTTTTTGGGGGGGGGGGGGGGGAATCAGGATGTGATTAGACATGGTGGAAAACAAACACTTAGCTTGTAGACCCAAAAAGCATGTTGATCACACCACAGTCACATAGTCATTTCAATGTCTCTATTAAAAGTGAAGATGGACAGAAAAAAAATAAACCAACATATGCCTTGCTTCTGGGAAATTCAGCCTGATTAATTTGATATGGATTTAAAAAAAAAAAAAAAAAACAAAAAAGGGGGAAAGAGTGGGGTTTTTGTAGACTTACAGACTCGTACTGGCTCAAGCGGTTTGAAGCCTCAATGAGAGCTTTGTCTTTCTCCTCGGCGTGAGCTTCCGCTAGCTTTAACACCCGTTCTGCTTCCGTCGCCCTGGTCTCTGCGGCTTCCAACTTGGACTTCAGCTCTTCCGTCCTTCGCTGCTGTAAGGTCGACGGAGGGCCTTTTGGATCGAGAAAAAGTTTGAGATCGCCAGACACCAGAATTTTACTTGCCAGTTCTTCGAGTTCAGCTCAATTGTAAGAGTAAGTAACCTTAAAGACGTTTTTTAACCCCACAAGTCCTGTAAGCTTGGCTTGATATCTCGCAGATGTATGGAGTAAAACTATATTAAAATTGAATACGTTGAGATTTTTTGAGGTGAAGCTTTTGATGTTAAACTTGTCCTAAAAAACCCAAAGTCTAACCATTAAATTCCCCCTTAAAAAAAAAAGGCGTGAGAACCACGAAAAGTCCTCACCACACATTGAAGGACTTAACTTTTATTGCACCTCCTCATTAGGGCTGGTGCAACCATTATTCCTACAAATGCTTGCAGTCTTGCAGGCCCGTGACTTATAAGATTCTCGTAGGAGGATTAAGATCCTTTTGGACAGCCTTCATCATACACATCTTCATTGTAGGTGTTCTGTTAAGGATCTTTAAGCAGCGATCCGCTCACCTCTGTCTTTCTTTGTGGACGTCTTTAGCTCCTCGATGAGCAGGGTGTGCTTCTCCATTTCCCCCGTATACTGCTCCACCTGCTCGCTCAGCATCTTGATTTGATTATCTCTCTCTTGGACGGCCTTTAGGGTGTTCACACACACACACACAATTCAAAAAAAATAATGAGGATTTATGTGCGAGGCCGAGTCCAGCTATACCTGAAGCACTGAAAACATAAATGAAATGTATGAAACGAAAACAAAAAAGGGGGGGGGGAGCTGGAGGGCGGGAAGCACATGACAGATGCACGAAAACGCAGAGGAAACTTACACCGCATAGCTCATATATGACCTGGCCCGGGACAGCGATGGAAACGGAAGAGGGAGGACAGGTTGATAAAAGATGACAGAGTGAAGAGAGAATGCAGAGAGTAAGGGGGAGAAAAGTGACAGATAGATGTTTAAAGCATGAGATGACAGATGCCTCGGATTCAAGATTCCCGATTATGTAGTGCTTTAAATATTATTTTTTTCTCTCGCGTGTTAGACAGCATGCAGAGTCTGAATGACACACAGTGGGGTCCTGAGGTCACATGTTTATAGTTACGGCTCTTTTGACACATGTGCTATGACACCGGATATGATGCTGCTTTTAACCAGAAATCATTCAACATCCTTACATTCTGTTATTACAAATATTCTCATTTCAGCGCACTTCCTTTGAGACACACATGAGTTGAATACATATTAATTCAATGTTAAAGCAACTTCAAGTTACAGTAACTCCAATACATCAGTTTGTTTCCCCCCCCCCCACTAAACTGACTAGATCGTCTGTTCTGTAAAAAAGATCCTGTGGTGTAAATGTCAAGTTTCTGATGTTTTGCACATAAAAATGCAATCTACACAGACTCATGCATAATAATAATAATAATAATAATAATAATAATAATAATAATAATAATAATAATAATAATAATAAGCAGGTGTATAAGATATAGACAGGGAGGATTCTTCAGACCTGTTGCAAGGCAATAATGTTGCTTTTATCCAAGTCCAGCTGGGCTGAACGCAGCTTTTCTCTCAGGTCGCGGATCATCTGCTGGTACACCAAAATTTCCTCATCCTTCCCAGAGAGCACTCTCTTAAAAGCGTGGAAAGAAAAAAAATCATGTCAGCATGTGTGGGGAAAACTCATCGTATGTCACCGACTATTGTGAAGAGGCTTAATGATGTACGAGTTCAAACGAACTAAAGAGGACCACAAAATGAATCGTGTATCCCTTTTGGCATGTCAGTTGCTTCTGAAGATCTGTGACGTTTATGAGAAATCAATTTGTTTTCCTGCTTTGTTTGAAACAAAACAGAAACACAGTTCTGGCCTATTTAGTTTACTGTCAGACTGCGACACATGACTGGGATGTTTGAATTGATGCAGAGGTCTTTTAAGGCTGTTTTACTACATCACTGCATCGATACAATTCTCCTTCTCGTTTGCACACTGTATTTAAATCAGTCTCGCTTTACACTAGTCAGTAAATCGACTATGTAACTACTAAATAACAAGAAGTTTCCACCCCTAGTGTTTGCTTACTCTGTAAATGAATGCTGTACGCAAGTCGTAACAGCACTGAGGCTTGTGTTTGACCAATCGCTGACACTTGGAAGAGCAAGCTCCACCCTAGATAGTTCCTCAGCCTTCACGAGGTACTAACACAAAGAGCGCAGACTCTTTGGGGAACTGAACTGAACTGAACTCTGGCGTAAAGGAAATAAGCACATATGGCGTTTGATCAGCACCCACCTTCCACTCTTCCACTTTAGCATTGACTGCTGCCATAATTGGGTCATCCTCTTCCGTCATGCTATGAATCTTATCCGTTAACTCTCTGACCTGCACACACACACACACACACACACACACACAGAGAGGCATGATTCAGCATCTTGCACACAACACTGTCAAATAAGAGACTAGAACAGCTTCAACGTTGCACGATAATAATAACACACTTCTTATACATGATATCGATTATGTAAGGCGACTCAGCCCGGCGTGAAAGATATATTTTATAAGCCGTCCACAGATTATTTTTATGCAACAGAACACATTCCTGTGACAAAAAAAAAAAAAAAAAAGTGAGAGAGAGAGAAGTAGTTGGTTGAGCAGGGTTCTTTTACTTGTAGCTTTGCATGATCCCTCTCTTTCCTGAGTTGGTCCACTGTGGAGTCGGTCTGCTGTACGACGATTTTCATCTTGTTGTACTCGTCCGTCATCTTCTCCATCTCCTTCACCGACTCCTCCAGACTCTTCTGCATCTGCTCATTCTGCGTCTTCAGGTGTACGATTTCGTCATCGGCTCGCTGACGGACACAAAAAAAACAAAACACATGCTACGAATCAGCGGTACAAAGAGCAGGTAATAAAAACATCTGAAAGCGGGGAATTCAATTATAGTAAATGATTAGTTAATTGAAAACAACACTGATATTTCATGTTTTCCGCAGTCTGCATATTTCAGGGTTGTTTTTTTTTCTATGCCAAGAGGCTTCGGTGACTAAAGAACGGTACTATTGCCATGCTTGATGAATAATGGTCCGTTACCTCACTCGCCAGATGGTAGAGTAGACTAATAGATTAATAGATTGTACCTGCAGGTCTTCCAAACATTGGTAGAGCTGGCGATTGGCCAGGTTGAGCTTCCTCTGGGTCTCGGCGTTCTCGTCTCTGGAAGGGACGGGCTCCTTCTGGTCCAGCTCTCCGCGATAAAAGTCCACATCCTGCTGGAGCTGCTCGTTCTGACGCGGTACAGGAAGGGCATAAGTGTCAGAAGAGATGCTGCATCCGGTGTTGTGTGATTATACACGAATCTATAGACACTACATTTGATAAAACAACTGAATCTGTCTTGTGTACGCAGCTGAAACAATCGGTCAACAGAAACGGGCGACAATGTTAAAAATTCTTTAAATTGCTTTTTAAAACAGAAAACACCAAAAAAACCACTTCTGACTTCTGAAATGTGAGAATTAACTTTTATGATAATAAAAATATGATAATAAACTGAATGTCTTTGTTGATTGAAACCAAGCGATTTTGAAGATGCCACCTTAGAGACCATCAGAAATTTTATAAGCGTGTACTGTATGTCCTGGCTCATTTGTACCTTTATCCAACTATAAACACTATCCTACCTACTTAGAATGACTAAAATCGTATTTCTACTAAACTACACAACCTACATTTCTTACCTTCTTCTTAAGTTTTTTTATCTATGCAAATGGAATAGAAAGAGGTGAAAAGAGACGATGAATTCGGAGAAAACATTCGTTTGGGCAAATGATGGCGGAACACATGGGACCGCACACACGTTTACAATCAAGTGAGAATACATGGCTTATATTGTGTACTGAGACTGAGGATGAAGCGGTGAATGTGAACACCGCTTCGGAAAGCTTTAAGATCCGTCCGTACCTCTCTTTTCAGCTTCTTGACCTCATCCTCGGCCTCCTCTGCTCGCACAAGCAACTGACGAAAAAAACAAAAACAAAAAAAAAAAGTCAACAAAATGCAAATTTAAGCACAGCAAACGCAAAGCACACATTTGTTACATTTACACTTGGAAAAATCAGTGTGTGCAGAGACCTCTAATACACCTACTGACACTACTAAACATGCTATGTTTTCATCAGCTGATTTCTGACAACAAAACCTGAAGCTCTGAGGAGTGAAATGCTTTTAGGACGTCTAACAGAAAGGATTAAGAGAGATTTAGTATAAGAATACAAAACTATTTTTACATGGAGGCCTAATGTGGGCCAACTAATAAACTAAATATGTATAGGTCATCCAAGGACTAAATACAGAATCCACAGTCCTGTGCTAAATATTGGATTATGGGTAATGTGGTCATACCTCCTCATTGGTTTTCTTTTCCTTTCCCATGTCCTTCTTTAACTGGGTCAACTCCTTCTCCCTGTGCTCTAGTTGGGTCTCGAGTTGACGGATCTCATCTCTCAGGAAGCGGTTGTCTGGCCCAGTGCCGAAGAGCTGAGCCGTATGGACCGGAAACGAGGCATGCAAACACCCAAACAACCCCCCGCCAAGAAAACCTCTTAGTCTCCCATCATCTAAATGTTAGCGGTATATGCATACATTGTCAACATCAAGTTCTTAAACAAAGATTACCTTTTTCTCCTCGCAAAGTCAATTACGTGGGTGCAAATTTACGATTACATACGAGCCTTTTAAAAAGTAAAATAATTATGATTAACTTGAAACCAGTAAATGGCTGTGAGCATGCGAGGAATTAGCTGTAATCCTCTTAGGTGTTGTCTTTCAGTGGTCAGCACAACCAACCCCGTTGCTGCCATGGATACACTCAATGATTGGCTAGAAGATTAGGCACTATTGCCGGAAGTAAAGAAGCATGAAGGGTCATTTCCAGTGAAGCATATCAGTGCAGTCTTGCATATTTATATCAGTACCAGGAATAAAAACAGAACACTTCAATAGTTCAAGAAGTAACATATGACAAATACCAGCATAGGTAAACAGACAGACGTTGAAAAGCCTTACCTTGCGCTCTTGTTCCAATCTGGATATCTTGGCGAGAAGCTCCTTTTCTACAGAACAATGATTAGAACGGTGTCATTTCCTAGCAAAATGCATATGAAATGCAAGACATGTGATACATTTCGATGACTTATCTTGATCTGTGTACTAACCCGTTTTGGCATGCTTCACACCGGCGTCATCTACGAAGCGGAAGGCAATAGTTGCTTCCCGATCCTTCATCTAACAGGGAGGGGAAGAGAAGAAATATATACCACCAAAACAGCGTTGACGTCAATAATATGAATTATACAATAAAGTCTTGGAATACAGTACATATGGAAGAGGGCTATTGATAGATGTGTATGGGAGACATCGGAATATAGGAGTAAAAAGACACAACACCTGCAAAAGGGCCTGAAACACGCTTAGGATGTGAATCATGTCCTCTGGAGTTTTATCCTTCACTTCCCATTCTTCTGTCTGCATGAAAAAACATGATTCAATATGACAAACACTCAAATTTGTAGTCATTCAAGTCTGAAACAATTATGATCTAACACTGTGCAAGAACCAGGAGTGACAAAGTATTTCACTGACACATAACATCATTTGAAATGTGCTCTGATCAAAGTTCAGAAGACAAATGGTACACTCTACATAGATTTACTAAATCACGTGTGCAGGCCTAGGGGCAGACAAAACAAAACAATCAGATAAGTAGCCAACATTTTTTGCTGACAAAAGCCAGTGGGCAGGGATATGTAATACCCTGAACAATAATCTCAGATCAGCAGGACAGTCTGCTTTGTACAAGCGGCCGTAGCCATGGCAAAGAGCCAGCATTAGTATGAATGCAACTTGTCATTTAAAACCAGATAAACAGCTGGTGGTTGGAGAATGTGTGGCGTAATTAATACTCATGTGTAGTGTAGACATTTACCAAAGCGAGGATGCGGAAGACCTCGTCCACTTGGTGTTTTTCACATTCATGGAGGTTCGCTGCATCAATTCTCGCAACTTTATCCCACTCATGAGCAGTAGACATCTCGGCTATTTGTTTGTTAAGATGTTATCGAGAATTGAGCAGACAGCGGGGTGACAGCTGAATTAACGTTACCTTATGTTAGTGTTAGCTTGTTACCTCATTTTAGTTAAAAAGGCTATGGCTAAATATCGTTGTGTGTCTCAAATTTAGCTCTAATTAACTCTTCGCATTAGGCTAAAATGAGTTTAGCAAACGCTACATTTGTAAACACGTTTAGCTGCCCTAACGTTACAGACTGTCAATAGAAATTCAGTGACCAAGCAACTTGTTTTCATTAATTTCCTAGCTGCGGTGGTTCATACGTGAGCTAACATTAACTTAACGTTCAACTGAATGTCTGCTAACCATGCTCAGCAAACATTCAAACAGGTTGAATTAAATATGTTCACGCTTGATGGAGAACGTAAGCTAACGTTACAAATAAGTAAAAATGACAGTTAACAGCTTCCCTAAGGTTTCCATGATATGATGCTTTGGCTGCTAGGTTACCGGTGACAACAGCGACAGTCAGTAACTAATTGAGGTAGTCGACAAGAAAATAAAAGTAAACGGCTAACGCTGAGAGTGGACCCTTACAAGGCACTTTACCAAGATATCCAGACGATGTGGATATAACGTTATCACAAAGTACTTAAGTCGTACACAGCTTGATACTGGCTGCATACACTTCAGTTTGTCAAAAAAGCAAATAAACTCCGAAGCTGGCTAAGCTAACGTTTAACTTGCGCGGTCACCTCTGCGCCGGAAGTAATAGCGATGACGCGTTGAAGCTAGCTTGCACAAGTGGGATGCTGTTTTCTGAATTGTGTAGTACTCCTTTTGTGTTTTACCATTCCAAGTTTCTGATATCACCTCTGCAGTCACCGTCTGCTTTGTTAGGGTCACGGTAGGTAGGAAATCCAATAAAGGCTTATATATACATCGGCGTCCACATTATTTGGAGTACTGACAAGCTAGTTAGCATTACCTGCGAAATTAACTAGTTAGCTTTGCCGTTAGCTAACGTTATGGTGCAGCAGCCAGTGAAAATGTCACAACATGCTGGTTGAGGCTTTTGTGCTTTTATGTCACCACGATTAAGCGGTCGCAATGTCGATCTCGTTCATTTAAACAATGCCTGCTATTATATAGCCATTTAGGCAGTCATATTAGCTAGCTGTGGCTTTAGATAGCTGCTAAAACACTCCCTCCGTTGCTTTTGCTCTCTACAACCAGCTGTTATTTTTGTACCGGTTGCTAGACTATTTGATTTTTCAACATGTGAGACAATGTTCTCACCCGTAGTTTTACGTGTTGGGTATCTAGCGGCCAGGTTATACAATTTACCCAATGTCGAGACGAGTGGAAATGGCCCCATCCATAAAACAGGGTGGCAGGCTATTTGTAGGGTGTTAACCATGGAGTGATTATATTCCCACCTCTAATTTGAAGTCATCGCATTATCACCTACTTATCAAAAAGGAGCTGTGAAACACAGCTTAACATACTTATATGAGAGGAAAAAACAGCATGCTAAGTACTTTTGAAGAATGACATTCCCTGTTGTTTAATTGTATGTAATCTACAGTGCAAGGTACCTGATTTACATACGTCTTTATGTCAGTCAACTTCAAACCTCTTTTGTTTCCTTGTACAGTGATCAATGACGGCTTTGGTCAGCCATGGCTGTCGTGTCATGGAAGGAGATTTTTCTTTTGACTGGAATGGTGGTGGGGTGTTACTGGAACTGTCTGTCATGTGGCTTCGTGTTTGATGATGTCTCAGCCATCCTTGACAATAAGGACTTACGGCCCTCGACTCCTCTCCACAACCTATTCCTCAATGACTTCTGGGGAACGCCCATGGCTGAGGTAAACGATGACCCAAGACACACCTCTGTGCTCTGTCACTACAGGCTTACTTTTAGTTTACATTTGGAGACAATGACTTTACAGTTTATAACTGAAATTGCATTTGTGACACGTTTATATTAGGTGGCTGGCTTGTCAGTAGTTTTATGAATAAATATAACGTGTATCAGTCTAGAGACAACTATTTTTGATAATCAATTAGTTTGTCTTCTGTAAGAAATATATGATTCAAGCCTCTCAAATGTGATTATAATCTGTTTCTTTAGTGGTTTTTCTATGATAATAAACAGAATATCTTTCAGTTTTCTGACATTTTTAGAGACTAAATAACTAATTAAGCAAACAAAGAAACGATTGATCATCTGACCTGCGTCTGATAACATGTATATCTATCTCACCACAGGAGCGGAGCCATAAATCTTACCGACCGTTGACCGTACTCACGTTTCGACTCAACTACCTCTTCAGTGAGCTGAGTGCTGCCTCCTACCATCTTCTCAATGTGGTCTTACACGCCGTAGTGTGTGTGCTCTTCCTGCGAGTGTGCCGTTTGTTCCTGGACAAGACTTTCAGCTTAGTGGCAGCGTTGTTGTTTGCTGTGCACCCCATCCACACTGAAGCTGTAAGTTTACATTTACTGGATGAAGTCAAGTAATGTCATGTATGTTATGGGGGGAGAGGGGGGGTGTTTCCTGTAAAAGGCTTTTAGTTATGGAGGAAGTTTGATCTGTTAGAACGGGTAGAAAGGTGGGGTTGTTGGAAATTGTGTTGGTTAAACTTTTCAGTTATACCCACTAGTGCAGCATGAGGTCACCGAAAAGATATCATTTTCTAGGAAGTAGCATTTTTACTGGAAAATCAAGTGCTCGTTTCATAAGATCTTCAGATTAGTTCTTCAGTTCTGGGCATGAAATGCTGAGCATTTATCCTCATAGCCAAAGGTCACGCAAGGTGATGCCCCGCCACTGCTGGAAAGGCCCAGTTGACATGTTGGAAAAAAAATGCTGGGTGATATATCCATCCTTAAAGGATTCAGATCAGGATCGGGGCCAAAAAAACACGATCGGGACATCCTTAGTTATAACAGCGTTGATAAGAAGCAGACGAGTGGTGTTGCAGCGGCATCATCCACACAAACAATTACCAGTGCTGCCTTCCTTGACTTTCACTGTCCATTTGAGCCTAAATTGGGCAAAATGGGTCTTTTTCAAACCAGGCAACACACCGAGACGATCCTTAGTTCACAAACTTCCATCTCTTGTCCGTTGCTTACAACACTGCTATGACCTCACTGCCTCGGCACCGCTCCAACATGCACACTGGCCCCGTCTGTGGGGTGGGGCGTTAGGTCAGAAGGTGCTGAACAAGTTGGCCAAATTTCAATTCGATTCAATTTTATTTATTTAGTGCCAAATCACAACACAAAGTGGCACTTTTACATGGAGCAGGTTTAGACCACGCTCTTTAATTTACAGAAAGAGAAGCCCAACAGATCCCCCCCCATGAGCAAGCACTTGGCAACAGCAATAAGGAAAAACTCCCCTTTTAATTGGGAAGAAACCTAAGGCAAACCCCGGCTCTGGGCGGGCGGAACATCTGCCTTGACCGGTTGGGTTGAGAGAGAGAGAGAGAAGAGGGTGTGGATCAATGCTAAAAAAAAATCATTACATGGATTTTAAAGACAAGATTACAGTGAATAGGGAGTGAAAAAAACTTTCCAGCCAAATATATTATTAGTTCTTGGCGCCTAAGACTTGTTTAGGGTGTGATGCTATTCCCCCTCGATGTTTTGGACATTGTCTCACATTTTTTAAAAATGAGCTCATTATATTTTAAGAATAATTTTGAAAGAGAAAGTATTTTTTTTTTTTTTTGGATAACATTCATGATAGCATTTTTGTCAGGAACAAAAATGAGAGAGAGAGGGGGGGGCGGGACAACCTTCAACCTCATTGGAAACCAAAAACCTTTCTGCTTGGCGTTGATCATTTGAACTCCCATCTTCTATCCTCCGTAGGATCTGTCTGGGAAAAAAAAAAAACCTCTTCCCCAATTAGGACTTGTAATTCATCCTATTCAACGTAGCTGAATTGATAACCAGACAGTACCCTTGACCAGAGTAGGGGAAAAAACAAAGAAAACATTCTGCTTCTTGGGGTGGAGTGCTACTGTTACACAGCATGCACCGCTGCGCCAATCGTCCTCATGGTGTTCTCTTAATCTATGCAGAGTCTCTCAGACTTCTTGAATGGAAACAATTTGCCTCACAAATGAGCCCTTAGAGTTAGTCCAGCAAATGCCCTTCATGTTATCACTGTCTGGAATCTCTCTCTGAACGGGTCATTTGTTTTTGAGTTATGCTCCGAGCACTGAAGGTCCCTTCATGATAAGTGCGTACAAAGAGTTCCTGTGTGTCTCTCGAGTCTCTCTCAGTGTGTTTTTTTGGTTATCTGTCTTTTTGAATTGAGACTTCAGTTTTTTTAGTATCTCCCAAGTTTCTTCAAATACAAATTATTATGTGTACTCCACATAATAATGTGGAATACACATGAAATGGCATTAGGAGGGGGGGGGGGGAAGCCCTCGGTGAAACAGATGTAGCCCAGTCACTGTAGTCAGATGATGAAAAGTCAGACATTTACGAAATAGGATTTGAGCTAATTTGTGGTTTGAACTAACTGTAGTCAGTTTTCCTACCATTCTGTTGAATTAGATTTGATGGAGTGACAAGACATTTAAAGGCCGCCTGTAAGCATACGTTGTGTATGTTCCCTTTTGATTCCCTCGCTCCTTTCAAAATGTATCTTCATATCGCCACCATGACAATAGATATCATAAAGTAGGTCCACTTATTTAGATAATGCAGTCACTTATGAAAGAGTTCATGAACACGCCCGGTTGCCCTTTACTGCTCAATGTCAACGTTATCGAGCTACAACAATGAATTCAGTGCGAGGCATAGATGTTTTCTGGCTCCTGCATAAGAAAGTCCGCCACCTTATCAAATGAGATAATGCACCTGTGTGGTTATGTCATACATTGAACTGTAGGCGTTAATCTACGTTTATTAGTTTTATAGATTTATAGGGCGTGCTGTGATTTATACAAAGTTGCCGCTAAATGAGCCATCGGTGAATTGTTTCTTCTGCCACCAAAATGACAATAATTAGGGTCGTGCATGTGCTGAGTTTGAATCTGGATGTTAATACCTGTTTCTGGAAAGTTGCAACACAGCAGAAAGCCAGCCCAACACTGGCTGGCTGCTATTTTTTTTTTTTTTTTTTTTCTTCTTAAGAGCTCAGTGTGCCCTTAAGCAAAAAACCACTCATGGGATGGGAATAGATAGAGCTTAAGTAAAGTATATCGTGGAGCTATTTGTGGAGCAGCATTTGTGTAGTTTTTAGGTGATATCTTATTCTAAGAACTCAGGCTTTTTGGTTATGGTATAAGTGAGACTGTTATTTCTTCCACATGAGGGCAGTCATCATTTACACAAATGACAGACGTTGCTGTCAAGACAGGCTGCTTTAAAGAAACTTTATATCTGCTCGCCATCCACTGAGATGATTTACTCCGATGGACCATGTTTTCACAGCTGGATTTAAACGTTTGAACCCTCATAACTGCCAACTGTAGACATGTGTGCGATCTTCTCAAATAGACAAGAACAGAGTGTTATTCCGTGTCTTGCTTCACTTGAGGTGTATCAGGAATATTGTGAAATCTTTTATTACGCTTCTGTCACTTTTCTTCCCACAAAGTCGAGGGTTTTTTTTTCCTCGCCGTCGATCTCGACCCCTGTGGGAAGGGAGGAAGTCGTGCGCCGGTAGGAAGCTCCGACGCTCGCTACGTCAAGAGTTTCCAATCTAGATGATTTGATTGATGATTCTGCACCTCAGGGACTTCCGATTTGAAAAGGAAAAACACACAAGTGTGTTTTTATGAAATCGCAAAAATCAATAGACTGTTGTTTTCTTTTTTATATCATCAGGTCACAGGTGTGGTTGGCAGAGCCGAACTTCTTTCTTCCATCTTCCTCCTGGCTGCTTTCCTCGCCTACACGAAATCGACAGGTTCAGACCACTCCATCGGTAAGTCTAATGACCTCATCGCGTACTAGCTTCATGTCCTGTAAGCTCTTTCTCTATTCGCCCTTCACATTAAGACATTATTGCAAACAATCAAGAGGAGAGACAGGAAGCTAAACTGAAAAATTCACACTTGTGTGACTGTATGATCCAAGTGATTCAGACCGACAAGGTTTTTGGCAATGTCACAGTCATTCTCATTCATTACAGATTAGTAATAGCCCACAGTCAAAGGTTGTTTTTTTTTTTTTTTTTCCAATAAAGAGGCTTGTGGCAACAAGAGGAGTTGGGATACGATCAAATGCCTGGCTCATAGGAAAACTGTCAGAGTTTAGAAGCTCTGCATCAGTTTTTCCTGGATGCAATTGAAACATTTTTCTCCCCCCATTGATCTGTTAAATATTTGATGCTCTGCTGATTGGTTTATAAACATGGAATCTCTCATGTTGTAATTATTGATCCTCTCCAGATATTTTCGGAGACATATAACATATTCTGCTTTGGATTACAAAAAAAACAAAAAAAAAACGTGTGATGTGGTTTTCCCAAAACTGTTCAATTTCCTTTTTTGAAAATTCCCACAATTACATGTATTCCTTCTCCTTAATTGAAAAAATCCAGAATCTGTGAATATGCAAATGTTGAGTAAAAACCACTGGATGCAAGATGTCTCCTAGTTCACTGAAAGAGTCTTGTTTAAGTTTTTTATGTGCACAGGAGGCTTCAACTTTCCACAACACACTTGTTGTGTTAGTTGCATGCTGGACCGTGATTGGCTTTCAGAATAGCTGTGATGTTATCAGTCATGTTCACTTAGATTTAAGGTAAACAAAGAGGAACTCTCCCCTTTCAGCAGATGAACATATAAACAGCCTTCTAATGTCAAACTCAGCACAGTGAAGCTCAACAATCTAAGTGAAGTAACGAGAAACAAAACACTTTCTTTGAGCAGAGGTGGACTTAAATAACACAAAATTTACATTATTGTTATCTTCATTGTTCAAATTTGAATGCAGACACACCTGCATGTGCTTTATTTCATATGCAGTTGGTGCAGTTTTCATGTACGTGTGTGTGTGTGTGTGTGTTTCTTTAACTGTCCATGCCACAACTCATTGGTGCTTGTAAAGGCCTTTTAAACTTTAAATGAGTTAATCTTTTGTATCTTTATTTTTTTTTCCCTTTGAAAATTTCAACACAATTGATTATGAATATTTTTGTCCAATACCAAAAAGGTAAAAGAGCTTAAAAGAAATCAGATAACGACATATCAGCTGATAGGTGGGTATTACATAAAAAATGTATTGAATTACTGAATAACAATAAAAAATAGTTTTTGAATGTGACCTGGTCTGTCCCGAGCAGGACATTTTACAGCTGAAAACTAAATTTGGTAGTGCTATCAGGTGGACGCTGTATAGTCATATTGTTTCTAAATGATCTCAAAATTCAATATTTTTGAACCTTTTGAATGACCTGAAGGCCTAAAAGTCTGCGTAAAGCAATAATAAATATGTGTTCTGAGTTTGTCACACCACAGAAAAATGTGTCCAAGTCCTATATGAAAATATAGATTTTAAAATAGGCCTTGTTTGTAGGTGTAAGGCAAGCAACATGGATGATATTTTAAATAATAAGTAAGGTTAGGAGCATATTTTGTAGGTAAATGTGGATTTGTTTCAGTAAAAATGTAACTTCAATGACTAGTTAATAAGTGATCCATCACCAATCGTTGTTATGTTAAATTTTTTTAATGGAGTTTAGTGCACTTAACATTTCTCACTTCTCTGCTGGAAAATCCCTGGCAGCTTCATTGTGCCCGTCACCCTTGCTGCAAAAGCCTCTCATGGCACGCTTTTTAAGCGTGTGCTGTTCGGCAAACGTTCTCCCTCTGGCTGAGGACCTCCCGGCCATAAGCCGGCGCTGAAGCCAAAGCTATGGACGGCGGCCAGCGTCGGCTGCTGCCGGCGCCACGTCACTTGACTCTACCCGCCCTCCGAGCCACACAGCCGGTGCTGAAGCCTAAGCCGCTGGTGGCTCCACCCGTCAACAGACACTTCAGCTGGGTTTAAAATAACTCCTTGAGCGCTAATGTAAACAGAAAATGGCTCCATTCGCCAGTAATAGCAGATTAACTGAAGTGAATTTCAGTTTTCTCTGATAAAAATTGGAAAAAATCCCGAATACAGAAATGGTGAAGTACAGTTTAACACTATAACACCACCATTCAGTGCTACATAGTTCAGCCTTTTCACATGTTTTCAGCAATGATTATTTTCTAACATGTAATGTACATCCTTTACTTTTTCTTTACGTGGACTTCAATGAGTTGTCTAGACTCATGGAGACCAAAACTAACGGTCCATTCAATTAGTTCTCATCAACTCACAAAGTATAATTAAGGTTTATGGCCAGTATTTTGAGTTTAACTGTCCAATAACACTAATAAAAACAATTTGCTTGGTTTATTTATTCAAAATAAATAAACCAAAATAAATAAATTCTATTTATTTCCTAGTGTAACATGCTGCTCCAGTGTGGTGCAATATCCATACCTTGCCGGGTGTTTTTTCTCCTTAATGTGCGGTACCTCCTTCCAACAGCTGCTCCAGTACTTCCTTAGAGAGCTGTAAACAACTGTTGTAAATAATGTAATATCTCTAAAATCTCACTACTCTTTTTTTTTTTTTTTCATTTTTCTAACTTAGAATTCGTATAAAGTGTTTCTTTTTTTTTTTTTAATTGACTGAATAAACCACACAAGAATTCCAGTGTGCATGTACCCTGTGTGTATACAAATGGCAATAAAGTCTCTTGAATCTTGAGAAACACCGGGGAACATTGGGTAAGTTCCATGATGGTGTTTACAGAATGAGTTGTTATGTTTCACTTAAACACGTGATGGACCGGCTTATAGAGGATGAATCCATATAAATCCAATTTGCTTGTAATGTTCTGTGATGAGTAACATCCAGCCTGCTAACAAGAGCAAACACTGGAGCTAATAATGCCTGACCTTCACTATTTTTAACCTGTAATGCCTTCTTACATTGGTCTGGTTAAAATGATATTTAACTGGTGATCAATGACCGCCTGAGTGCAAATACTTGGTCATGTGGAATTTCCCAGCTTTCACCAGCATGTCATCCAAATTTATGCAAAAGGCAGCACCCTCGGGTTTGGTCATTTTTACTCAGGAAAATTCACCCAGTTTCTAAGTAATGCATAAGCCACTGTTAAAAGATGTGTAGAGGATGTCTCTTATTTATGCATTTTCTTTCTTTTTTCTTTCAGTTTGGGCTCCCATCGCTCTCACAGTCATTCTAGTGGCTGCGGCAACACTGTGTAAGGAGCAGGGAATCACTGTCGTCGGTATCTGCTGCATCCATGAGGTTTTTGTTGCACAAGGGGTAAGGCACATAAACCTTTCTATTCACATGACAATTTGTTTCTGTGATGTTTCAGGCATCTGCCTGTTTTTTTTTTTTTGCTCTAGTTCGTCTTATAACATATGTTGAAAAGTAGGATGCATTGATAACATTTTCAGATGTGCATACACTGCTGGGATTACATAAATCACTGAAATAGTTTTAAAAGATGTAGAAAATGAATCGCTTTTGGAGTAAACATTAGTGAGTCCACAGTATTGTGACCTTTCCTTCCTGTCTTTGTCTGCTGTTGCTGCTGTTGCTCTCAGTTTACCTTGCCCATGCTGTTAGACACACTGCGACAAGTCATGCAAGGTAAAGACGGTTTCCCCTATGCGGTCCTTCAAACACTGCTGAAGCTCATTGTCCTCGTCATCAGCACCCTGCTGCTTGTCATCATCAGGGTCCAAGTCATTCAGTCCCAGCTTCCTGTCTTCACCAGGTAGGCGGTTTTATTCGTCGGTGCCAACAAAATGCTGCTAGAAATGTATTTCAGTCTTATGACCTGTTTCTCCCTGTTTGTCGACTACATTGGGTTTTTACTGGTATATCTAGAATTTATTTTACAGATCAAATATACAAAAAAACTTTTCTTAAGCAATTGTTATTGCTCTGAACACAATGATAAGATGATTTAAATATTCAAAGTTAGTGTGTTGCAATAAAATCTTTGTTTAGTATTGTTTTTAAAAAATGTAGCTCCACAGCTGCTGCATCTTATCAAAAACGAAAGGAAAAGACATTTGTAGATGCTAAAGGGCAGTGGAATACAAGTCATCAAAGTCATTTGAATGTAAATGGATTACGTGATTATGTAAACACATTATACTAGTCTGATTCTTTTAATTTATTTCAGATTATGTAATGGTTTACATAATGCCTTTATTTATTAGATTAAAGTAGAAAATCTTCCCATGGATTCTTACTTCCTGCAGCTGATGGATGTTGCAGCACAGTGTTCTGCGTCACTATGAATTACAGAGAAATACATCTGCGTGGTAGTCGCTGCTATTAAAAGTAACTGAAATAAGTGTTATTCTAATTCCTTAATCTCAGATGTTAAAAGCAACCAGTTGTGAAGGGTTCAAAGGTCAAAGCCGTAGCAACCTGGGAAAAAAAACCCTGTAAAATATTCCCTGTAATCCTCTTAAATGACAGTAAATTAAAAAGGAAAGAAGAAAAAAAAACTAGTATGTGTTCATCTTTTTGTCCTTCAAATGCTTTCCACCAAGTCATGACCATCCTTGATATACTGTGCCCCCGTAGTTAATAATTCAGAAGGAGAAATTCAGTATTTACATTTATATGAAGTACATGACCAGCGAAAACACTATTCAACGTTATCCAAGAGGGCACAGGGCTAAATGTGAATACGTCTATTGGATTAAGTATTTATTGAGTCTAAACTAGTTTGAAATTGTCTATAGAGGATTCCACACAGATTGAACATAATGGCATTTGATCTCGAAGATAAAATTCCAGACAAGTGGCCAAGATTTACTAATCCTCTAGCCATAATCTTAAAGCTGTCTCCGGATTGTCTGAGGGAATTTCTTTGATCAAAAGATGAGATAACAATACATCACATTTAGATCATCAACATCCTGGTTGTGATTAGTTTCCAAAGAGATGGTCCTCCAGAACAAGTTTAGTCTACCTACTGAATAAGAACAGGTCACAAACAAATATGGGCTATGAATGCTCATCTCCAACCAAGAATATAGATGTATGATGAGTAAAGGATGTGGGAATGACTATTTAGTCAAAACATAATCATGAATGCAGGATTGCCTTCATTCACATTTTAGGGTGCTTTCTTTTTTTTTGTTCCAAGATCAAATGTCACTGTGAGAGCAGTCATCAGACGGGTTATAGAGTTCTATACTGTACATTTGATTTTATCTCAAAATTTAAATTAGAGGATAAACCCCTTGAGACGCACCATCGTGGGATCGCTTCCCACTCCCACTCCCACACCATCCCAAGCCCCGCCGGCTACATCTGTTACACGTGTCATCTGTACAAAGAATGAACAAGAAATCAAATAAATGAAGAGATCCAATAACATTATGTCAAAGTACCGAGTCTACTTATGCTAATTAAAACGAGGGTGAATACAATCAAAAACAACAGGAAGTAGATTTAAAGTAAACAAGCAAAGAAGTCTTGAAGTCATGGAAAGAAGTAATCGAGTAAGTCGGGCAAATTATTCCAGTCTTGATGGTGCTTTATGGAGCTTTAAGCTTAAAAGCACGTCTCCCAATTTCTTTAATGTTTCTAGGCACAGTCAGAAAGGTTGTTGAGTGTGTCTGAGTGAATATGATGATCTGAATGGAACTAATAGATGTTTCAGGTATAAATGAATACATTTGAAAACCAAGAGCAACAAATGGAAATGTCTCCTTGAGTGAAGTGGTAGCCAGTTCATTGTGTCGTACATAAAACAATGATGCATGCAGGAAGGGCAAATCTATAAATATTATTGTAGACTATATTTAAAGGATGTAGAGGGGGTTTTCTGGAATATAATTTCACCATCGGGGGAAATAAAAGCTGTGGGACAATTTGTTTTCTTGCTTGGAGAGTAAAACAAATAAGACAAGAGTAGCATTTCTTTCTTTCTAATAAAATCAATATGAGGCCTAAAAGAAAATTCAGAATCAATCCAGTATTTACATTGATCAAATTTAATGGATTGGAGACCATCATGATTGATGGATAGAATGATTAGCATTATAACTAATACCAAACAACATACTACAATACTTCTGCTTGTTTAATATGAGATTGTTATTTAAAAAAAAACATTTTTGAACAAAAGAAATTTATGACTGCAGAGATTCTTGTATCAGAATCAGATGTGTATGTAACCGTGTCGTCTGCATATAACTGAACAAATACAAATGAAAGTGAAACAAAAGAGTAAGCTATAACTATAAACAGAGGAAGAAGGATGTTTGGAAACTTCTAAAGTAATAGCACAGTCACAACTTTATCATTAACACAAATATACACGGCAGAGCTTTTACTGGAACTAAAGGTACTTATCATCCTGTTAGGGAACTCTTCAGAGTTATAAACATCTTGAGAATACTATCAACAATAGTTGGAGCATTCCCAGTTTCATTCTTACAATGTTGGTATGCTTCCCAGTCAGCTTAATCCCTAGGTATTCAATATTTTGTCCAGGCCTTATCTCTGATTTCAAAAAGACGTCCGAACTAATCCATGGTAAAGTCTACCTTTGACTGTTTCCTATTGTTTTCCTAGGAGCATGCTTATCGACAACTCAAATAAATTCACTCAAAAGAAAACTCCATTCATCTTCAACATAAACTATCAAACATATCCCGGTCTATTGCCTTAAAATCTTGACTAAAATGATCAATATTTATGTTTTTACACTGCACACAACCAATGACAGAAATGGTCACTAAAATGATCAGAAAGCACCCCTGACTTAATAATCCTATCAGGGTGAGAAACAAATGTCAAATCCAACAGAGATGATGATGGTAGTATCAGTATAAAATGGGTTAAATTTATGCTATCAGATAAGTTTTTTTTATCATTTGAAGAAGAATGATCAATCCAATCTACAAAACTGACTCCTCCCATCTGTGTAGAGTTGCAACACACTTAGTTAAGGAGAAAATAAAACTTTCCACTTCTTTAAATAACTCCATGATCAGCCTAATAAATCACATAATTGTGCATGTTACTGAGATACTTTCCTTGGTATTGGAAAAATGATGGGGAATAAATAAATAGCCTAAATAAAGAAGCGGTAATAAGTCCACATGAGAGTAGTACTCTCACAAACTGAAATGAAAATTTCATTCCAAAGATGTCTGTTCATGATGCAAGTTTCTGGCGTGATTTACCAGAACTGATAATAAACCAGAACTGATAATGAAGTATGTTTTGACCTTGAAAGTTACCGGCGGCTTGGCAGAATGAGTGCTATGACTCAGGTTCACCGTTTACCCCGCATCACTCATACCAGGCACTAAAAGATGCATGTCACCTCGAAGCTGTGTTGCTAGGTGATCATATAAACACCGTTGTGGTATGCTAGCTGTGTCGATTAGCTGATTGATATGCCCTTGTCCGACTAAAGCAGAGCAGAAAAGGTTAGTAAAAAGTTGTCGGTCTGACGGTAAATGTACAGCACAGACTACAGTGTGTTAGCTAATAAATGCTAAAATGTCATGTCTGTTGCTTCTCCAAGTGCTGGAAAAGTGAAGGGAGTTAGCTCCAAAGTTAGCAACAGTGGGTTAGCCTAACCTGAAGCACTACAACGTTACAACGCGGCTAATCGATTAGTTGAAAATTATGTACGATTTTAGTCGACCACGATTTTCTTCGGTTGACTGCAGCCCTAATGCTAGCAGGAGCGGTCCCAGTTTCCAGTTGGTAACAAAGGCAGTCGGTTTACCGGCCTCTATTCCTCGTTGTACATCGATGACACGCAATTTAAATTTCCTGCTGTGATTTTTGAGTACTTGTGTTTTCTCTTTTTAATTCTTCATTCTGGGCCAGCAGAGCCTTCTTTTCCAATATGGACATGTGTTCTTCCATGATATTTGGAAGAACACATATTCTTTGTGATATTTGAAGTTTCCAAATCTTCCACTTTTGAGTTGCATGCTTTTATTGTAAGATTGAGCTCGCAACGGCATCGGTTTGCTCTTGAGATTCCTTCCCGCACAGTGTCTCTGATTATTTTCCCAAGAGGTCCATTGTTACTCTGCAGAGCTTTACACGGTGTAAGAATGACCAAAGATTGTTTGTTTTCAATGTTGTTCAATTGGTTGACATTTAATGGGCAGATTGCTCCGTAATTTCCTACACGCATGCATTCATGTTCCCTAGAGGACATCCCCCTTTCCATTTTGGACATTCTATGAACTTTCCTCCATCAAAATGCAAAAACGTTACACACAAGGTATCTCATTACTTGATGGGAAGATTTCCCTGAGATTTGCTAGGCGCATTCATCTTCCTAAGGGAATAATAAAGCCCTTTTTTTTATTTTGGCAACCGTGGCCTTTCCTGTAGCATTAGCATAGAGAAAGACTGTACTAGTTTAGCTCTACTGCCTGTAGAACTCTTAAAAAATCAAGATGTTGTGAGATTACATCTCCACACCAGTGTTTTTGGGATTATGGTTGTTATGGGGAACTTTGCCATGATGGCAGAGAGTGGTGAGGGTATCCTATGCCAGATTAAAGGGTAAAAAAATGTAAACAGTTAGATCAGTCTGACGCCCTGAACATAAACATCCATAAACACATGATATACACTCTACTTATCATAGCAGTGTGCCTTTGCTGTCTCCCCCCATTGTTGCCCGCCAGACCTATTAAATACTGAGTATGATATAAATGTATATTACATTTAGGTACTGTTTATGGAGATCTACGTAGGTAGTTGAGATCTGAATAGTGCAATTCAAGCTGTGCAAAAAAAATGAGATGTAATACATTCGATAGTAGAACTACATGCTCTTCATGCCTAAGCTGTCTCTTTATTGAATTGAGTTGCATTGGGTCACATTTAATCAAATTCTGGGCCTCAATTCATTATACTACCATGTAATGTTCTCTTTATGTCTTTGGTTAGGTATGGCATTTTACCTATATTTTTAAACCCAAAGTAGGTCAGCTTTTCCTCCCTCACACAGCTGATATTTTTTCCACATAACCACATTACAGTTGTTCTCTGTAAAAAAGCCATTCTAGGTGGCTGGGAGGAGTCAACTGAGCATGATTATATTAAAGGCATATAAAGGTGAAAATCCTAAATCTAATCTGTACGTACTGACTCGTCCCTTTCCCTGACACTGTGTGTTTAAGCTCTATTTTATCTCCTCGACCCTAGACCGATGACTGACCAGATCAAATCGATGTATTCTTCTAGTTTCGCTCAATTTACATGACATGGTGTTGGACTAAGGTCCCTTTTCAAATACATTGCACTGACCGGACGTGTGTCCCTCTAATGTGATCTACAAAGAAACAGTGGGGAAAATGGTTTTTCAGGTCAGCAGGAACGCAAAGAAAATAGAAGGGAGGCTCATTGTGTGATTGTTATAACAGTTGTTTAACATTAAATAAACCATTTTACACTTTTTATTTTCCTTTTTCTTTGACTCTGCTTGTTTTCGCCCTTCATCTCCGTGTCCTGTCCTCTCTCGTAGATTCGATAACCCGGCAGCAGTCAGCCCTACTCCCGCCAGACAACTCACGTTCAACTACCTGCTCCCCGTCAACGCATGGCTTCTTCTGAATCCCTCCGAGCTGTGCTGCGACTGGACGATGGGCACCATCCCTTTGGTGGAGTCGCCTCTCGACCACCGTAACCTAGCAACCCTGGTGTTTTACACTTTTCTGGGCCTGCTCGCTTTCCACAGCCTGTGCTACAGACACAGCTCTGCCAAGACCGTCATCATGGTGAGTGAAAGGTTCGAAAATACGGTCCAAAAAAAAAAAAAAAAAAAGTTCAGAGGTCAGACTGCTGCGTCGATTAGTGTGAGGGGAATTGTTTTTGATGCTAAAGTTAGAATATGTGGAAAGTGTTGCCAGAGGATGTTATGGCGAGACAAAACAATGTACCATTGGTGTGACCTATTGCTCTGCGTATCTTTATACCCAACACAATGTGCAACACTAGTACTGCTATATCACTTCCTGTGCAGTGTTGGAATTTAACCTTTGTCTTCCACCAGCCAAAATGACTCTTTTGGGATTTTTTTTTTTTTTTTTTTTTTTACCAGCTACCATTTTGTAATCCCACTTTTGTTTGTAACTAACCTGGAAATAAATAAATAAATAAATAAAAACAAATTAATCCATATTTTTCCCATTTAAAAAGCATTCATTTAATATTAATTCACTTATGGTTATCCACTTTTTAATTCTCTCTCACTCAAATGCACAAAAAACAACATACAGACATCCCAAACAGAGGTGCACTGTAGATATAATTTGTATTATTTTTATTTTTGTTGAATCAAAAATCATTGTAGCATGTATGACATTGTCTAGTGGTGATACACAGGCCAGTTTTCAATACTTCCATCCACCTGACCCTTTAAAGAAGCGAATCCGCACCACCCGACCTGCAAAAATATGCGTCCATCAACAACTTATTACTCGCCAGAGACTGATTTTATAACCGTAGCGTGAGCGCAGTTATCCAGGTTCTCACCTTTTTGTTCTCATATTCAGTTTTTCATGAATAACATCCCTCTCGTGACGTTTGCTTGGCCCGTACAGACGAAGAGAGACAAAACATAAGCTCTTGTTTTAAGCTTTGAAGAAATGAATGAGCGGTGATTGTGGCACACGGAAACAAATTAGCAATCTGTTGTGCAATAGGCCCATGGCTCTCTTACATATGAGGGTCAGTAAACTTCCTCACAGCATTACTCTTAGCTTCAGTTTTAGAACAGAGGACCACAAATCAACACACAAAACAAAATAAACTTTTTATTATGGCCTTGACGGTGTTTACTCTTGTTTGCTAAGAGCACTTTGGAATATGTTGCATAACATATCATATCACATCAATCTACTTGGCATCATTGCAAGGCTGCCAGCTGTCTCACATGGAGCATGAAGCACATTCAATTGCTTTTAGATAACAGTTGTGTATTAGAGCATCTTTGGATCGTCATTATTCATTTATTGCTGATTATTCTCTCTAATAATTAATCAATGCTTTTACTTGTTTAGTCTGTAAAATGTCAAACAGTAGTGAAAAATCGTCCCAGTCAACGTCACCAGCCAAGAGTCAGTCGTCGGCTGGGGAACAACAAGTAAGACTCCTTAGACTCTGCCCCCTCGCTCCGTGTTTGTACCTTTTTTTTTTTTTTAATACAGAACAGCGAGGCGGCATAAAGGTTCCTGCCTTGAACAAACTATGTAGAAGTGGCAAATAACTCATAGGCTTTGTTTTATGGTGGAAAAGCGACATAATGCCTGTAAACGTCATGGACTCTAGGGAGGGATTCCCCTTAGGTGCTGATCTACATCGAACCAGGCCGTCAATCAATTATTGATTGTTAAAGTGTTCGACTATTATTTACAAGTGCTCATATGTTTTTTGTTTTTTTTTTTCTCTCTTCCTCCTTCAGGCTCTCTCTTTGATCGTCCTACCTTTCATTCCCGCATCCAACCTCTTCTTCCCCGTGGGCTTCGTCGTGGCAGAGAGAGTGCTTTATGTGCCCAGCATGGGCTTCTGTGTTCTCGTCGCACATGGATTCAAGATCGTTTCACATAAAGGGTGAGCGCTCATTCAAAAAAAAAAAGATGTTACTGCCTTTTAATCGGTCTGTTATGCCGAACAGTCAAAACAAATTAATCACACCCCCTTGTGCCCTTTAGGGAAACGTGAATAATAGAACACACACTTTGTATTTTTGCGAACATGTTTTTCACTCGTTGGTAATTGCTTCAGTTTGGAGCGATTTACAATTTGGCACGCATTTTTTCACAATGAGGTGGAAACCTTATTACTATAATGCACATAAAGTCAAAGCTATTAGTGCAGCCTTTTTATTACTCACAAAATTATCAGGTTAAATTTGAACAAGAAGTCTGGTTTATTATGTCATCAAATCAATATAACTGGAAACTCTTTAAACTTCCCTTTTTGTAGACGCATGAAGAAGATTTCCTGGTTGATGATTGGAGTGCTGTTAACTACGCATTCAGTCAAAACTTTCAACAGGAATTGGGACTGGGAGTCAGAGTATACTCTGTTTACCTCCGCACTGAAGGTAAGCTGGAAAGACAATTAAATTAGCGTCGCCAGAGTATCTTGACTCATCTCGCCAATGTGTCCTGGCCATTCTCCAACGTCAGAACAAATGGATTTAACAGCCAAAAAAGATAACTCATCTTTTCTGAAATGATAAAAAAGGCGGTTCGTTGTTTCAACTTATCAGCTACCGAAGACGACACAAAAGCCCACATTGTGAAGTTTCTTTAATTGTCTACCGCCGTAGGTCAACAAGAACAATGCCAAGTTGTGGAACAACGTCGGCCATGCTCTCGAGAACCAAAACAATTATGCGAAGGCGTTGCGGTATTTCCTCCAAGCCACCCGCGTTCAGCCAGGTAAGGATCATAAATCAATCGGTGAATACAACTATTTGACAATGAGTTTGTGAATGAAAATGATGGTATGGCATATGTAATGAAATATAAATCTGCTAGAGCTTGTGTTAAATTATCTTTTGATTGATTTTGAACAATGGTAATAGAATATTTTCCATGCAATACACCGTGTGCTGATGTTTGCAGCGCATCTCTCTTCTAACAACTCTTGGTATGATATAGTCCATGTGATCCCAGAGGGGCTGGACGAAATAACAGAAACACCTTGCAACAAAATTGCTATAAAAGAATATTTCGGTTAAGCTCACAATGATTATTCTGTTTCCTTTTTTTTTTTTTTTTAAGATAATCAGAAGTGTTGACACAACATTTTGTAATGTTCAAATAGAAATTTATCTTAAGGCATATTTACAGAAACTGAAGGCAGTCAGCCACTGCTATAACCCACACACATTACAAGTGCAGCTACGTGACTGAGTCATATTAACGGACTTTTTTTTCCCTTCAAGTTTGCACAATACCCGAGTCTTCACAAACACTGTAAAAAGGAAACTGTACTATCACTTTAAAAGTTTCAGGGATATTGTCTTGTAGTGCTCCTGTTAAAAGTTTCAATCCCTTTACATGAATCTTGGTAAATAAACGAGCTACACTCTTGAAGCAGAATAAACAAAGGCTACTGTTTATTGTCCATGAGATCCTTAATAGTTTTGTTAATATTGTTGCTACTTGTCCTTCAGTCCACAAAGGAATAAAAAAAAAGAAGAAAAACATAAAACGCAGCAGTAAAAACTATTTTAAAACAAGACTAAATTATTATAAAAACCGAGGAAGAGATGAAAACCAGAAACAAAACAAAGACTGCAACCCAATATGTCAGAGAGTGGTCCAAATATAATCTGCAGTAATTTGCAGTAACAGGGATCTCAGAAGTGATGCCAGGGATGATTTATCAGACTTAAAATACGTAAATATATATATATATATATATATATATATATCCCCCTGGACTTCTGATTCATTTACAAGTCCAGTGGGTTTTGTATTCAAACATTTTTTTGAGATTTTTATTTAACTTTCCTTCATTCAGAAAATTCTCTTCACACACTGTTAACAGTCGGCCTGTTGTTTAACGAATCCGTGAGTTTTACTCCCAAGGACCGACGACTGGAACTGGAAAACCTTCACTAAGCTTTCAAAGCATGTCGGGCCTCTCCTCAGTGTTTTTCTGTTTTGCGCCGTCACTCAGGTTTTCAGGAAGCCTGTCCTCAGCCGAAACGTCAACATTTTTACCGGTTCACCACCCAAGAGTGTTTCCCCAAGATTAACAATGAAAACACATTAACCCGATGAGGATTTCCTGCTATGCTAATCATCGCACATCAGTTCTGCTTGTCCTGATTGACCTCTTTCAACACATTTTTCTTACTGGTTCCCAGAAAGGGAGGGGCACCAACCAAATGTGTTGTGTCATGGTCAGTCAAAGCGAAAATGTATTTTCAACTCATGTTTCAGTCTGTTTTTGGAATATTTTTTTTATGTCGCCGCTCATCCGTACAATCTTTCTGCAGATGACATCGGGGCGCATATGAATGTGGGAAGAACCTACAAGAACTTGAACAAGTCCAAAGAGGCTGAAGATGCCTACTTAGTTGCCAAATCCCTCATGCCACAGGTAGGTCACCGTGTCACACAGAGTTCACAGATGTTTGCGCGGAGCGAAGTTAAAACGAGACGAGAGCTTCATTCATCGCTCAGGCTGCTCCTCCTCTCCATTCATATATTTTTCCTGCCTCCTTCTATGCACTTGTAACTAAGTAGTCAAGCTTGGAAGCAGAGTTTTACCACCTGCTGATCACATGATCCACAGCATCCAGAGGCCTGCGATCAAATCATGCATCATGCATGCGTCTCAAAGGTCCAGTGTGTAGAATTTAGTAGCATCTAGCACTACAGCCGTGGCAAAAATGAGATGCGATATTAATTAAAAGTATGTTTTAATTAGTGTGCAATCACCTGAAAATAAGAACCATTGTGTTTTCTTTACCGTAGAATGAGCCCTTTATATCTATATAGGCAGCAGGTCCTCTTCCACAGAGCCTGCCATGTGGCACCGTCAAGTTTCTACAGTAGCCCAGAGCAGACAAACCAAAAACTGGTTCCTTGTGTTTTTTTTTTTTTTTTGCAAATTCAGTTAGTTGCAATCTGCAATCTCACTGTTGGATGCCACTAAATCTTACGCACTGGTCTACTAAAGAAATATAATTTGTTACAACCGTCCCTCATTATGTGTTGCATAACCGCATATGTCAGTATGTCTTCTTCTGGGGAGCTGCCTTTGTCTTCACGTGTAACTGTTCAACTGAAGTGTGATGAAGTGTATTTGTTTTCATTCGCGCGTTATCACTGATCTGAACCGCAGAGTGGAAACAGATCAACTGACACATCCAATGACGCACTGCATTTTTAATATCAGGAGCCGACCCTGCCTGTGGGTTTTTGTGCGTGCCAGTGAAAATGAAATTGGATCATTTCAAATCTAACAGGCCCCTTCCTTACTGGTTTACTTCGCCCGACCGAATACATTTAGAGTTACTTATGTGCCAGCATCGTCGCCGATGTCAACATCCAACCACCACAATCATCACCAGGGCGGTGATAGTGTGGAGGGGTTACAGTTAATGAAGCCTGTGATGTCATTGGGGCATTGAGCCCAAAAGGAGTCAGCACCCAAAAATGTCATCTACGACATCATAATACTACCAATTGACACATTATCAAACGCACTATGGCTGATTTTTTTTTTTTTCCATTCCTTTTTTTTCAATTCATAGCATTTCTCACATCTTACCAACTGTGAGCTTAACTACTTTCTCTGTTCTCAGTTTCTCCTAATCACTCTGTAAACCGCTCATCAGGTTATTCCTGGTAAGAAGTATGCAACACGTGTGGCCCCCAACCATCTGAACGTTTACATAAACCTGGCCAATCTGATCCGGGCCAACGAATCGCGGCTGGAAGAGGCCGACCAGCTCTACCGCCAAGCGATTAGCATGAGACCGGACTTCAAACAAGCCTACATCAGCAGGCAAGATTTTTTTTTTTTGACTTTGTTACCCATGAGATTTCACTGCTCTAAACAAAACCAGCGTTCATTCTTCGCACACATGAAGCGGAATACAGAAAACTTGAGATGCCGTTTAAAGTGTTTTTACATTTCATCTTTTTGAACAGTATTCCTGAAAATGATTTCGGTGTGTTCTCACCTTTTGGACTCTCACATTAGTGATCCAACAGTGACACATTTTTGCTAAAATGAACATAAAGTACCACTTTTAAATCACATATTGTGCTTTGCATTTAATGCACGGAGCACCGGTAGCTACTGTTGTGTGCATTAGTTATTAACTCACCTATTAGAATGAGTTAATAAGTATTTTATTCCAGTTCTACTTCGGTGCCAGGGTGCAGTTGCAGACAATGGTTTACCACCAAGACTGAAAGGTTTCATATAACAATTGCACTTGTTGACAGCGCACACATTCCTAACTGGAAATCAAATTCTTCTTCCCTTTTTCAACAGAAGAGTCTTTATACTTAAACTACACTTTTATTCCGTCAAACATCTCTGTTGAGCAGCTACATCTCATTTATTGTTTGCCCTGATTTAACTCTGCAAGTACGTTCTGTAATACGTGCTACTATGTATCAACAACCTGCACCCAAGCATGTCAAAATATCCTGCTTGCATAACCTGTCTTGTGTTTGGGGTATGAAGGGGAAATTGATTGCTACAGGAAAAATAGGAATAATTACCCATTGAAGATTTTACAGGTTTTACAACATACTGGTTTTAATGTATGCAATTTCACATGCTTTGTCTCCCCTTGCCTTTTTTTCTTCTTCTTTTTTTTTTTTTGCATGTTTTTAATTCACCAAATTTGATCTCACTCAGAGGGGAGCTGCTGTTGAAGATGAACAAGCTCACGGAGGCCCGAGACGCCTACCTCCGAGCCCTGGAGCTGGACCGCACCAACGCCGACCTGTGGTACAACCTGGCCATCGTCTACATCGAGATGAAGGAGCCGTCGGAGGCCCTGAAGAACTTCAACCACGCCCTGGAGCTCAACCCTCGCCACAAGCTGGCTCTTTTCAACTCGGCGCTTCTCATGCAGGAGTCTGGTGAGAGAGAGAGAGAGAGAGAGGTCTTACATGTCGGCGTAGTGGGGAAATGAATCACTGGCTCGCTCGAAGTATTCCACTTGCTAATGAAACACATTATTTTTCACTTCCTCAAGGCCCTTTGCACTCCGACTGGTACGAACAAAGGAAATAACCTGATATTACCTTTAGGGTGTAACCAGGTTCCTAAGAACTGGCGCTTATGGTGCTTGCTTTTGCAACGGTGTCATGCCAAGTTTCTGTCAGGTCACACTTCATGGACTCTGTGACAATAAAAAACACGCAAGAAGCAGTTTTATTTACAGCAAGCTTGACTGCCGGTTTAGGCGGTTTATGTTAGTTTTTTCTGCTTCTGCTTTTGTAAATCTGGCTGCGATGTTTTCACAAACTTTTTACTACCAGCACATTCCTATAGCAGGTTAAACCAAGTGCTGAACATATATATATATATATATATGTGAAGAATACTTTATTGAGGCTATAAACATCAAGGAAGACGCGTCTGTTTTTCTTTTATTGAAGGGTGGTTCAAACAATGTTGTGGGAGAGATGAGTCATTAATGTAGCAATATTTCTCATGAACAGTCTGTTATTTTCCAGCACGTTCACTTTACCATGACTCTGTCTGGTAAATGTTTTTTTCATTGCTACTTGACCAATCAAAAGGGTTTTGTTCCACTACTTTCTAAAGGATACGCTTGCGTGCTTGTTTTTCAAACTCATAGAGCCTGCTTCCTCTAATCTGTAGATTTTTATTTTGAGAAATGGATATATCACATTCCTCTAAAGTAGCCTTTTTGAAGTTTCACTCTCCATTAGAGAAAAAAAAAAAGAAAAAGAAAGAAAGAAAGGACGGAACTTTTTGTTTGTTTTGCTTCTGATATGTTTTTCTCCTCAACGCTGACATTTAACATCACCATCAACCACTTCCGTATAGACATAAAACACAGAATTTGTCTGATACCATTCAGAGCTTAGATTTTCAACGTGGATAAACGACACATGATACATGTGATATCCTTCTTTTTTTTTTTTTACATTTTCTTACAGATCCTCCAGTAGCCCCCTTTTTATTTCTATAGTCCATTGTTAAAACTCGGATATCTCTCACATGACAAATCAGATGACAAATGAAGTTCAACAAAGGGTCACTTGACAATTTGCTGCAGCGCTACAGCCAGCCCAGAAGTACAGTTCTGACAGTGTGAAAGCTCTTTTTCAGATGTTCAACAAGCAGTGTTTATGTTAGTGTTTTCAAGCTTCTCCAAATATTCCAAGCTGAAAACAGAAAGAAATATCTTCTGTGAACTCTACTCTATTACTGTTCTGTTGTATAACAATCACCACTTTTTTTTTTCCTCCTAATAAAGTCCATGTGTGAATTCAGCAGTTTTTCTGGAAAATTCACAGCGAGCAAGTTGTTGATGACACACTCTTATCTGGGCGCCACCCTTGGCCTGAACCAAACGGAGTATTTCCAGTAGGCGATAACACAATCACCTCTTGTGTGCCACGTGTGCAAAAGGGCAACTTAAAACAATGTCCGTGCCTGATTCTCTGGAAGTTCTCTGGAATTCAAATGTTTTAACTGATTTCGAGACTAAAATCTCTAAAAAACAGATTGCGAGATGCGTTTTGTGTCACGACTTGTTTTTGAGTCATAACTTGGTAACTCGTGTGAGGTACGAACTGAGGCTGAACTCGGTCGAATCTAAACACACAGACGTGATGCACATTTCAGATTTCAGTGTGATTTTTTACACTCCTCGAAGATGTCGAAGTAATCCAGTGATCATAGTGTCTGTATATCTGTGGTTACAGGCAACTGATCGTGGCTAATTGGCATAAATTTAATGCTTCCAGTTTACCAAAATATAAACAAATATAGACCAAAAACAGGTTCACATTTCATTACTAAAAGCATCGTGGATGATTTATCCCCCGAATCAGAGTAAGACGTGGAACCTTGATCTGAGAGAGCGTGCTTTGGCTCCGACTCTGACCGTTTATGCTTCCATAAACCATAAACCAGACACTGAGTATGCCTGTTACACATCTGTGGACTGGATGATTGAATATCAGCATTGGAATAAAGCAGTAAATTACTAACCCTTACTGTTCCTCTGTTGTCTTTTAAACAGGTGAGCCCAAGTTCTGGCCTGAGGCTAACCGTCGTTTCCTGACCTACGTGGAGGAGGAACCCCAAGACGCCAACGGCTACTTTAACCTCGGCATGCTAGCCATGGACGCCAACGAAAACGCGGCGGCCGAGCGCTGGATGCGTAAAGCCATCGGTCTGCAGGCCGGCTTCCGCAGCGCCCTGTTCAACCTGGCGCTGCTTTACTCTCAGTCCAAACGGGAGATCGACGCGCTACCCGTGTTGGACGAGCTGCTGCGCCACCACCCGGAACACATCAAGGGTCTGATCCTGAAAGGCGACATCCTCATGAACCACAAGAAGGACACCCGCGGCGCCAAAGTCTGCTTCGAACGCATCTTACGCATGGACCCCACCAACGTGCAAGGCAAGCACAACCTGTGCGTGGTCTACTTCGAGGAGCGCGACCTGCCGCGGGCCGAGCGCTGCCTGGAGGAGACCCTGGCCCTGGCTCCCAACGAGGAGTACGTGCGGCGCCACCTGAGTATCGTACGGGGCAAAATGGCCGCGATGAGCGCGGCGGGGCAACCGCTCGCTTCGGCAGAGGGAGCCACCGCGTCGGCTAAGAAGGAAAAGCCGAAGAGAGATAAGGAAGGGGCGGAGGAGATTGCCCAGGGCGAGGAGGAGGAAGGGAGGGGTGCCGACGCTGTTGGAAGGGGGGCTGGGGATGAGAAGAATGTGCGGAAATCCTCTGCAGAAAGCCTCGGAGGTGTAGGCGTGGACCAATCAGAGTCTTTGGACAGCAGCCAGTCTGACAAGCGGACTAAGGGTAAGTCCACTAAAGAGATTAAAGATATAGAGAAAAAAAGAGCAGCTGCCTTGAAGAGACTAGAGGAGATTGAACGCATATTAAGTGGTGATTGAAAGTGTTGTAATTTATAGCTGGACTACTTTTATAGAGCTCTACAGGATAAGACTGCATTTTTTTTCTCTCTCTCTCCCCCTCCCCTCCTCCCCCTTATCCCCCCCTTCCCCTCCCCAATAGAAATGTGTATCCTTAATCAATTGCCATTTTATTTCTTTTGATTTAATGACGTTTGCAGGCCGCTCGGCATGGTCCTGTTGTTTTAAACACTAATCATGTAAAGAAGGGAAAATGTTGATCTGCACATGGAACTCATGTAACAAAATAAGCACAAAGCCAATTTGGGATAATCTATTTAAAGCTTATGGCAGATGTAGATGCCAATGTGTGTGCTTCATCTGAATGTGATTTCACATATCATAGATCTGTAGTGGTTATAAATAAGTGTTTTGTTTTTGTTTGTTTTTTTTTTTTTTTCTTTTCCATGAGTAGTTTATTGTTTATCACTGGATTTTTTTTTGTGTTCGTTCACTAAGATGTGACTCACTCTCCTGTGTTATTGTTTATATAAATAGAATGATTGTATCATGGACAATTAAAGGAAATGACGTGTTCTTCAGATTTCCTTAAGGCGGGATAATATCTGTGGAGTTTTGAGCCTCAAAATAACCCACACACACACACACACACACACAGAGAGAGGAGCAGAATATCCCTCCATCCGCTACATCAACACCAGGCAATGTGTGCTGATCTTTATTGATTTCGCTCACCGCTTCCTGCGACTACATCATCGGCCTCAGCTGCTTTCACCTCACGGTTTCATTGTGGTCCCACACCCCCTTTTGTTACATTACCTACCCCCCCCCTCTCTCATATCTGTCTGTCTCCCATCCTTTAGACACCCCAGCGCCACCAGACATGACTGTTTTTCCTGCTTTTCTCTGTAAACTGTCCCGTACATATCGCTTTGTCCTGGACAACACCCGTTTTTATGTGACAGTCAACAATGACGCATGTTCAATCCTCAGCATCAGGCTTCATCATGTGTTCTTCATTTTCCGAAGTTCCTTCTACTTCACAGGGGGAATTTTCACAGCCCGTTTACAGAAAACAGTTCTCCTCCTTCATTCTGCTCCACAGTAACGATCTTGTTTTAGCTTACTGGCACTAAAATATTGTTTGGATGTTCCACATTTCAATTTTTTTTTTTGTTTTGTTTTTTTTGTTAATAGCCTTTTGTGTTCACTTTCTACAGCATTCACAGCTATGATCTCTCTGTATTCACTACCAACATATAGAGCTCCTCTGGGCAAGTATACAAATTATAACTTAGGGAGAGAGGGGGGAATCAGAAATGCACAAATTGTGCCGCTTCTATATCCTCAGGCTGCTTTTCTACAGTCACTACAGCGCTGTTTAAAAAAAAAAAAAGAAAGAGAGAGAGAGAGAGAGAGCGCCTGATTGGCTGCTCTCCAACCGATCTGATGATTTAAAGTCATCCGCACTGATTTAGAGCACTCAAAGAAACAAGAGGGCAGATAACTGATCATCATAATGACACTTTTTGTTACAGCACAAACGGTTAACAGCAGCGTACCCCCCCCCCCCCCCGGATAGTCGTGAACTAACTAAACATGAGCGGACGCGATTGTAGCCGCGAGGCAGCCCCCGGTAGCGTTGGATTCATCGGGCTCATTGCAAAGAAAATAGAAAGAAGAACGGTTCATGCGAGCTGATGTTAATGACTTCACGGCTCCCACTGTGTTCCTGTTTTCCCTTCACAGTGCAATAATTAGTTTCAGTACAATGACCCTGCTTAGTGCAATTCTTAATAAGTGGAATTAAGAAAAAAAAGACTGTAATACTGTAAGTGTAAGAGCACTGTGGTGGTACTAAGGAGCCTTGCTATGCATTGACGCCCTGAAAAATCTATGTACATATATTTACACTGTACTTGTATCCAGTGTTATTTATTATTTTTATATGCACTGCAAATGCCGTAGATGTTTTTTCTTTTCTTTTTTTTTCTTTTTTTTGTTTATCACTGACAGTATGCTTTTAAATTCATGGTGCATTGTTTCTGTCTCCACTCATTTTCAAGATGTGTACTGTCACTTATAAGACAACGGAGCCCATGTCTGTGTTAAACATGTACTGTATGAAATATTCAAATTGTCTGCCCCCTCCTTCCCTCCCCCCCCCAAAAAAAAAAAAAAATGTAGGTACAGTTTTGAATGAGGAAGCATCCGGTTTGCAACATTTTCATGTTTTGCTGAGTGACTGATTTTTGTACGATTTAAGATTTTTTTATGCAATAGCCCTTGGTGGTGGGGGTTCTAGGTTATTAAATAAAGTGAGATGACAACTCATTGCTTTTGTCTTGTTATGTCTGTGACGTCCGCAGTCGCCGATTAGCCGATTCCTGCAGTGTGGAGTCTGCTACAGAGCACAAGTGTGTGTTGAGGGGCATGCATGTTATACTGTAGTACATTTAATACCGGAGGCGCGTCATGCCATCCCTCACAGGATGTCAAGCCCCGTGCCAATCCAATTTGAAATCCCAAATTGAGTTCCAAATTGAAATCCAATGTACCAAAAGTATGCTATCGTTAGTCTCCCTGACCAATTAAATTTTCTGTGTAATGCCATTTACAAATACACAACATCTAATGCGGCCGTCTATCCCTCGACAGGATGTGACTTCCTGCGCTGATGCGATGTATGAAAATGTATGTTTTTTTGTTTTTTTTCTGGAGCAATGTGCTTATTATGCTCTATGAACAAAAATCAAAGAACGCTGTAGTTGCAGAGGGATTAAAAAGGTCAAGAAAAAACCTTCCATGTTCTCATTTCCCCCTAGGGAAACTTCTCTCTAGGGCTTGGTGATATGGAGAAAAAATATCTCGATGTTTTTGACCAAATATTGACATTATGACAGTATTTTTGATACATATTCATCATCAATGTTGATGTAATGTCAAAGTGGGTAAAAGCAAATAACAGAAGAGTCTGGTAAGTTCAGAAAATGACTGTGGATGCAGCCTTTAAAACCAGGAAAGAGACACACATGTCATATCACAGTATTGCTGTATACAAAATCTAATTTCTAGTCTCATATCACAATATTTCGATATAATATTGTTATTCATGCAGGTGGTTTTGAGTGTGTTTTGCCCAGGTTTTAAGACACCTTTCTCCTTTCTCCTCATGCTTTCACCCCATTACAATGAAAGAAATGTCTCACAGCTTTGAAAAATTACATCAAAAACTGTTTTGAGAGTCGGTGTCCCCTTTAATCTATTTGGTAGAAAGTACAGTCGTTGGAATGAAAACTTTCCACAGTGAGGATAAACCCAAAGTAAGAGTGACAAACATCTGGAAAGGCACGTTTCCACTGAAATATTTTAAGGTAGTTTTTCAATGCCGTGAGCACCACACACACAAAAAAAAGAGGATATATTTACCTCCGCCATACTGGTGTGGAGGCAGTATTCTCATAGGAATGAAGAATCACAGGAAATCAAAGTGAGAACTTTTCAACACGCTGCACAGAGCCAGAGCTTGATCTCTCAGCTCGACTGCAGCACGGTGGAACTGCCAAACTGTCAATCACACAAGCGCCTTTTCATCCGGCGTGATGTGCTGGTGGCCTGAAAACTCAGCTTCAAGGCTTTTTACTGTCACACATACCATACCTGCTGTGTGGTATGATTATCTCGGGCTTGTCTTGCCAGAGGAGAATATTTGAAATGCTGCGTGATACAGAGCTGAAGAAGCTTTGTTCGTTTTTTTTTATGCGCTTCCCTGAAAACAAATAAAAGATAACTGCTTTGTATGCAGTCGTGAGAACCTACAATTTATTAACCTTTATAAAGTGGTTGAAAAACCCTTATGTAACCAAGATGTTTTTCTTATTGTTTGAAACTGGGACACTCTTATCCTTATCAAAGGTGTCAGATGTTTTTGATTTACTGTGAGAAACTGCAGCTAATTTTCATTGCCTATCCTGCAGTTTCATTAATTAGTCTATTAAAGGTTGGCAAATTGTTAACCTGTTGCATTTTTGCTCTTTATTTTCTGTCACGGTTTTGGTCGCGTTTCCTCTCTGATCGTCTCTACTTCCCCTCTACAGCTCGGTGTCTCGGACTCAGACCACCAGCTTCACCAAGTCCTCCTATCGTAAGTTATAGGTGTACAGTCAAACTGTCCAGTTAATAAGAGTTCATCCACACTGATCTGATAACACTATATATATACATATATAATTACTGCTGATCATTTTTCACTTGACAGATATTCTGTAATATTTCATCTTTTAAAAAAAAATATGCACACAGTATATATGACCAAATATTGATTGTCAATTATTTTAGGCAGAAAATTAATGGCATTGTTTATCTAGTCGTTTTAGGACGTGTGAGTGCTGTGCAGTGGTAAAATAAAAGTACACAGTATAATAAAAAATGTGTTTTCTCTAAAACTTATGAATTGCAAGCAAAATATATGTAAAGTATCAAAAGTAAAGGAATCCATAATGTAAAATGTCACTATTTTGAGTTTTATATTCCTCATTTATACATGATTTCACTATTTAATTTCACTATTTCAATTTTACTTTTGCACGTATGTGTAAGCAGCATTTAATAATGTTAAGAAGGAGCTAATTTCAAGTTTGTGTACAGTTGGGTAATCTATTTTATTTAATACACTTGCAATGCATTATCTTTTTTTACAGGAAAGATCATAACATGACCACACAGTAAGGACATACATCTCTAGGTTACAACAATCACATACAGCACAGTGAAACAGCACCTGTGTCACATCCCTTATAAAACAGTTGGTTTTTTAATGTGATGTTTGAATGTTTGATGTCAATGAAGACACTTTTTTTTTCCAGATGAAGTTTATCTTGTAAAACTTTAAGATCATGACAAAATCTTAATCTTAATTTCCACGACCTGTGCTGCATGCAACCTTGCATCGTACTCTTCCTACATCTTTTTTAATCTTAATAACAAACCGTCCTGTAGATTTCACATGCACAGTATGTACAGTTCACAGATATAATATGACTGCTCCTAACTGAACATGCTGCTGGTTGACGGTTTCTTTTCATCTTAAAGTTTCAGGAATCAAGTCTGTAGTACCTGGTGCTGTTGAGACTCACAGTGCCAGTCTTTCCATCAATCAACAACCGGAGCGCACTGTCTTGCTTTCAAGGCTGTCACCACAGTCTCGTGTTCGGTGGGGATACAGCACTAAAATAAGCACGTGAACGCTTACGTTGCGAAAAGTTTTCCTTTGGGGGAAAAAACCTGCATCTGTCAGCCATCCGTTATTGTTATCATTGACATGGGAGATGATATTTAAGGAGTTTTTACACTAACAGTACAAATTGAACTTTGTGCTTTTCGGGAGATATAAAATGACTGCTGGGAAAGAGGAGTAGCTTCGAGGCAAAAGTGAACATGTGAGTTAAAGGCTGCTGGGTTTAGTCACTCCTCAGACTATAAGAGTGGAACCTAGAAATGCAGGACGACTCTCTTTCTTCGAGGTAATTACTGCCTGCACGCTCTTGATGAAGAACACAATACAGATGAGATTACATCTGATTGTGCCTTGTAGCGCTTGAGTGCGTGTGAGTGAAAGACAATAAATATGCATGTAGTTCATCTTCTTTTTTTTATTGTGAAATTCCTGAGGTGTTACCTATAGTAGGTTGTACGGCTTTTAAGTAGACACATGTCTAACTGTGAGCCTTGAGCTATTGAGCAAATACTGACAATTGGCTGGCGTCTTTTCAAATTGGCTGTCTCTGCTTTTTTTCAAAACAGAAGAGTGGGAGAAAAAAAAAATGAGCTGGAGGTTAAACATGATTCTGACACGACCTCGCTGGCTTCAACAAAAGTTGGAGGGCCATACCACAACAGCGTTGGTCATAACTATCACAATTTGAATTGGAATAAAAAAAGGTGCCAGTATTCATCGTCTTACTCAACATTTGGAAGCAAGTGGGCAAGAAGGATCAATTTAAGAGCGCAAATGACTAATTTGTACAATGAAATATGGGTGATAATTCATGCTGAAAAGATTCCAGACTGTGTACAAGCCATTTATCGGACAGATGATTTTGGAGGCTAAGCAGAAATCTTAAGCTTCCCAGCTGAACGAGACCACATATTGTGTCTTTACAGCTGCATGTATATTTTCCTTCTCTCACGGTCTGTTTGAGCAGGTCCGTTTCTTACGAAAGCGCCAGATGGTTTGTTACACAAAACCACCTGAGAAGTCACCCGTGGAAGCTTTTTGTAAAAAGGCACGTACTTCCAAAAAAATATTATGCAGGATGAACCCACCTGTCAATCACCGTCTATCACCGTCTTACCTTGAGAAACAGCTGGATTCACAACGCTGACTGGTCTGGAACCAGCAATTTTACCTTAAGATAAGACTGAAATGATTATCCGGTTATCTATTTAGTCGCTGATTAAAATTGTTGATCAACCAATCAGTGAATCGACTAATCATTGCAGGGAAAAAAAAAAGACACCATCCAATCAACTTTTTCCACTTCTTTTTAAAAGTTGTAATAAATTCTGAGGCTCTCACATCATCTCTTCCCAATTTTAGCCGCCACACTTTGAAAAAATTTAAGATACAGAAGAAGAAAAACCATATCCTTGTAATTCTGACAGAATTGCGGTTATGTCTAATTTTACACCTATGCTCTTCTGTAGTGTAGTGAGTCTGTGTATACCCACACACCTGTAAATAATCTGGTGCCTTGTACAGTATGTAGACACATCTGATTGAACACTTTAGTCCAAAACCATCATCACTAATCTGATGCTAGAAGAGCTTCCTTTATTTTAGGAATGCTGTCTACAGGATTTTAGGTGCTACAGTCTGACTGTCAAAAATCTCAGTGTATGCTGTAAGATCCAAAGTTCCCATATTTGTAACTTAGAGTAGACTTTTTAATGTACCTTGTATGTTTTTAACTAATTACCATCTTTAATTTTTTAGGATTGTAAAAAACATAAATGTTATTATGAGTGGTAGCAGAACATTTATGTTTATGTAAGTATTCACCATTTTTTCTATATTTTAAAATCTACCTTTTGTTTCTCTGAGTGGTTGATAAAACAGCCGTTGTAAAAAACAACCGTAGCGATCATGGTTCAACAGAAAAAATGCAGCCCCACCTTCAAAACTTTAAACAAGTAGCACAAGAGAGAGAGTGAGAGAGAGAGAGAAAATCAGTTGCAACCACAGAGCATTGCAAAAATGTCATGGAAATGAGCTCCAATGAAATGACACAATGAATGAGGAAATGATAAATAAGACGATAAGTGCATGGATGACAGATTTCACAAAATAAAGACAGACATTCCTGTACACTGTGAACGATGTGAGAGCATGCAAACAATATAGTTTGTATGTCAAAATGAAAAAGCTTTTAAAGAAACCAAATTAATCTCTTCACTCAATTGAAAAAGAGTTATCTATTGCACAAACATTTGAAACGACACCTTCTCATGATGTTGTGGCACGTACAGTACTAATACTACTTTCTCTCCTAAATGAGTTACTCCTGCACAGGATCATGTGACTGATTCTTTGCAATCAAATATGAGCGACTGGGTGCTGCCAAAATAAAACAAAAACACACAAATCATTTGAGAGAACCATTAAATATATAATGCAATCAAATAGAAAGGAAGAGCATGAATCATTTCTGTAAGATTTCAGAGTATTTTTCTTGTGGAAACTTTGGACTGATGGTTGTTCTACAGGAAAGGTCAGGTGGTTGCCTAAAAGATTAGGATTTATATTGGTACATTACTGCATTGTTATTTTTTTCATCCTCGGATGACAGTACGAACCTTCCATAGCTGTGCACTTGAGAGAGGTAAGTTTCCCTGTTATGAGCTGCTTGTAGATAATTTTCATAAGACCCATATATACACATATAGACCCATTTCTCGACTTTTTCTGTTCAAATTCATACAATGAAGTAGAAGACATAAGTATAATAAATCTCTGAAGTGTGGGTGAATCTTGCCAGTCAAACACATGTGCATAAAAAAACGTATTGCCATAACCGCCATGAGCAAAACTATTTGATTTTAGTGCAAATACACATATGTAACATACTGATTCATATGAGGAAGATACACCTTAAGTTCTGGGAAATTACATGGTAAATGACGAGAAATTACCCTGTAAAACGCTGGCTATATTCTAAAGCCTTGCCAATTTTATCTTTCTGTTGTTTTCCCGTTTATTTGTCCTCCTTTTTTATTTTTATTTATTTATTTGCATTTTTGTAGGTTCAACTAATTATTTTATAAAACTAAATAAAATATTATTTATAAAAATATACTCTTTAATTGCTGTGTTTCTATCTTCATTGGTCTGCATTTCATGAACACTGTATTGGAGATTATTCACTTAAACCTAGAATTTTTTTTTTAGTTCATAAAAATACATTTAATTTCAAATATATTACTGCGTCAGCTAACAAAGACTGATTCAAGCCTGTCCTGACACAGATGCTGCAAACTTTCTCAGGTCACCGTAGGTTAGGATCAAACTGAAAGTACATGGTGGGGAGTCTGCTGGAGGTCTGGTGTCCAGTTTCCCAGCAACCATTCAGCAACAGTAGTTTTGCTTGTTTGGTGAAAGGCCACTGTTGTCACCTCTGTTTTTACTCGGCCTGATACCTTTGACCTCGGTACATTTGTAGCTCATTGATGAGGCGCACAGTAAACAAGGCGGATAAGCTTATTCTGGGATGGCAGACGATACATCATTCAAAGGACTTTTAAGTTCTCGAGCAAACGTGACTCCTCACCTCATCCCCTTTAAAGCCGAGTTTGCCACCTGGGTGCTCGGCTCCGTCTGACCCTAGGTGGTAAACTTCACACTGCAATGCAAAGACAAAGATCTCTGAACATGCTGTGTGAGGCAGGAAAGTGCTAGAGAACAACGTTACCACAGATAAAACTGTGGAAATGCAATGTTATATTTCTTTATTTCTTACTTTATTATTTATTTGTACCCACGATTTATCATTTTATTAGTATTATTTATGATTGTATTTTAGAATCCTTTATTGTAGCCTATTTTAATTAGCTCAACACCATAAAAACAGCCTTGTGGCAGCAAGAAACAATCACCCAATTTTCCTTTCATTTCATTTTTCTTTCATTTATTCTACAAAAAGTTCTAAACTTGTGGGAAAAAAAAGTTGGAACCGATTAACACCATTAAAATAAATTGCAAATTATATTTCTGCTGATTGACTGACTGTTTCAACTCTTAATTATTATTTTCAATGATTGCCCCTTTGCAAATAATTCCTTCATACTGAACAATTTTTTCCATCTCAAAAGGCTTTTCTGTTTCCAACTGAGACCGAGCAGAGGATCTTGGGATACGCCCCCTAATCAAACAGAGCTCCCCAGACTGTACTTTTATCTGAGCTGGTGATTTCAATATTCATGTAGATAACGTTTCCTGTGCCTTTACTGCTGATTTTCTTAATGTCACTGAGTCTTTTAATTGAATCAACATGTGTCTGGTCCCACACATATTAGGGGTCACACCTTGGACCCTGTTTTTACACCTGGTTTAAATATTTATTATTTTTAATCTGAGGAGCTGGATGTTACTTACCATGAATGTGTTCTGTTCAACCTGTCTTTTAATCTAGATTCTCTGCCCAGTAAACTTGTAAAAAAAAATACTCTTAAATCGCCTCTCAGCTGAGAAGTTTTCTGCAGCTTTTGACCCAAGCGCAGTGTTGTCTTCTCAAGATGACATTTCTCGTCTGGTCCACCGCTCCATTTTGGATAAAGTGGCTCCTAGCGAAATGAGACTTGATCCCTCCATCAGTTCAACCCCGCTGGTTTAAATGACATTATTCATTGTTTCTGGGGGTAAATATCGGAGGGTAGAGTGACCACCTAGCTTCATGTGCACCATCACCGTTACACCGACATTTTAACTGACAGTAAATGCAACCCTCGAGTCCTGTTTCACACCATCAGCAACACTGTCACTCCTACACCTCCTGATATGCCTGTTTATTCAAATAAGGACTGCAGACACGTTCTCTCTTTCCTTGTGGATAAGATAAGAGACGCCAGAGCTAGCATCATCCCTTCCCTTACTGTCTTTTCTGCTTAAACAACTCATCCGTCAATTTTGGACTGCTTCTCTCCTATTTCCCTGAAATACCTCATTGATCTGGTGGGCAGTATAAAACCTTCCTCCAGCCCTACCAACACTCATACTTTAAAATGCACTTGGCTCTATTGGGTCATGCCTGGTCTCTATCACAAACAGCTCCCTGCAATCTGGTTCTGTCCAAATATGCAGTTGTTCAACCTGTTCTGAAGAAACTAACCTTGATCCATCCCTCCCCAAAAACTACAGGTCACTAGCAAAGCTGCCTTTTATCTCAAATGTTTTAGAGTTGTTGCAGACGGCTCTCTGCTGTCTTGAATACGCACAACATTTTAGATAAATTCTGATCTAGTTTTCGTCAGAAGCATTCCACTGAAACAGTGCTCCTCAGAGTCGCCAATGATATAATAACATCTTCTAATGTGGGTGAAAGGCTCTGTTTTTTGGTGCTGCTGGATCTTCCTATTCCTGTGGTGTGCCCCAGAGTTCTGTTTTGGGTCCTATACTATTTGCTCTGTATATGCTTCCCTTAAGTCATAAAATTAGCAAATGTGAAGGACATCTCTTATCGCTGTGGCATCGATGATGTTAAGCCGTATGTCTCTTTTTATCCTGATGACACTGATACACCTGAGAACCTGTTTTGCACAATTGTTTTACTGCCATAAAGGGCCGGATGGCTAATAACTTTTTACAGCTCAACATAGATAAGACTGAGGTTCTTATCATTGCTTCCGAAGGCAGTGACTTCTGAGGTTGCTCAATGTATTTCTAAAGCTATAAAGTCTCTTCTTAGGAATCTCTGTGTTACATTTGATAAAGACAATACACTTTGATCAACACATCAAATCATTAACCCATTCATGTGTCTTCCACTTAAGCGATTGTACCTTTGAAGTTGTGGCTCCTCCGCTGTGGAACACTCTTCATACAATCCTACAATCTGCTATCTCTGATAACAGCTTTAAAAAGTAGCCGGAGACTCATTTATTCACATCGGCCTTTGCCTCACCCTGTGCTGTCTAATGTTTGCATTTCTGTAATGTTGTCTTTCTGTTGCATATATTTTATTGTTTGTTGTCTTTCATTACTGCTTTTTATGGTTGTATTTGTAATAACTGTACTCTTGCGAGGCACTTTGTGTGAAAGGTGTTATACTAAATAGACTTTACTACTTCCTTTACTACTAAGGGAATTGTAGTAGTCTCTGTTACTACATGTCTTCTGGAAATACATGAATGACTGAGCAATAATTTCTTAAAATGAGTCCAAGAAATGTTGTTTAATAACCTGGGGAAATGAACTCTCTGGGTTAATTCAGAGGTTACAAATATTGGTGTTATCTTATCTCCATTTATAAATCAAAGGATGCAGAAAAACTAATTCATGCTTTTATTATTTTATCTATCTATCTATCTATCTATCTATCTATCTATCTATCTATCTATCTATCTATCTATCTATCTATCTATCTATCTATCTATCTATCTATCTATCTATCTATCTATCTATCTGTTTATCTGTCTGTCTATCTATCTGTAATGCACTTTTTACTGGCCTCCTGAAAAAAAACAACACTGTGAGACTTCAGCTCATTTAAAACTCTGCAGCTTTTTCTTATTAAGTCTCAAATTACCACCACACTACATTTAATGTAATATATTTGGACTTTATTTTATCGTATTTTTATTAATGTTATCAAGTGGGTTTTATTTCCATCTGGTGCTTTTTTTTAACATGCTTTTTTGTTCTTTTTATGTCCTTTTCATGTGGTGCATGTAATTTCTTTTGTTGTGAAGCATTTCTGTGTGAAAAGTGCTATACAAATGAAGTTAATTAACCAATCAATCAATTGATCCAACATATCTTATGTATAATCTTCCAAATACTATCACATAAGACACAATTGTGAAGCAGGAACTACAGAATGGCATTTTTTGCCTGTAAAATGACTCAAATAAATAAGTCAGCTATCAAAACGCTTGTCAATTAGTTTTCTGTTGATCAAGTAATTGATTATTAATTGATTGTTTCGGCTCTAACTGGACGCTTCAATCAAGAATTCTGTTGCAGATAAGATAACAGGAGACTAAAAAAAAAAAAAAAAGAAGACCATACACATAACAACAGGTAAGAATAGATCACAGCAGAAGATCACGACAAAGATAAACACATCTCATCCTGCATAAATGTGAGAAAACGGCAAGACCATCAAAGAAACAGATGTTTGTAACTAAACAGTGAGTCTTATTGTGAGATTATCTTGCCTTCATTCACTATGCAGATGTTAGCAGAATCCCACTGGAGTGACTTCAAAGACTATCCACTGAAATGTTACTTACCAAAAGATGTCAGATAAGACGTGCATGCTGGGAGACACTTTTTTTTTTTTTTTTTTTTTTTTTTTTTATAGTTTAACACGCATGAAAGCCACACTTCATCAGCTGTTAATGACTGCTATTTTCAACAAAACACAAATGTCAGCAAACATTTTCTCACACTCATTCTTCTGTCTTTGATGAAGAGGAACACTTATCAAGATTTTTGTACTGATGTTATCTCTTCCAACACCTGCATGTCAGCACACTGAGAAGTGAAACAGTTGAGCAACTTTCCTCTGACTGTGTAATTTCTCTTCTGTCTCAAGTCCTTGAGTTGAAAAATGTCACACTGTGGAATGTCAATGAATACACATGGTGCCCAATAGTCTGTCTCACTGAGTCACATGAAACTGTTATCAACCTAACTGAAACACGCTACAGTTTCAGATAGATTTATTTGTACCAGGCCAACATGGTGACTGTCTGCAAAAAACACTGGGTGAGAGGGGACAATATCATAAACATGATCACTATTGTGGTTCTTTCTTTTTTTTGCTTACTATAAATCCTTCCTTTACTACAGATGAGGCAGTGAATTATTCTGCTTTCTGTAAATTCAGCACTTTGTGTCTCTGTGTTCTTGTACTTCTGTCTTGAGTTTTAGATCTTGAGAGTGAGGACGGTTTTTTGAAAGTGAAGTGATTTTGTTCGGTCAGTTCAATTCTTCAAAAGGCTGTTTGAGGGTAAATACTTGGTTTTCTGATTTAGGGTTAGATAAGGTTAAGGTCAAGGTTAGGCTAAGGATTGGGGTGAGACATATAGATGTAATAATTACTAGGCTAAGGGGCTACAGCAAATGCATTATGTGAATGAGGGTTCTCAAAACAACCCACAGAAATATGAAGGTACAATCTCAGAGTCTATGCAATGTACACTTTTTCATCTCAATTATTCATTAAATGCAGTTCAATTTATAACTAGGGCTGCAACTAATGATTATTTACAATATTCATTTACTGATTATTTTCTTGATTAATTGTTTAGTCTATGAAGTGTTAAGAAACAGTGAAAAAATGACGTTCATAATATTTCCAAGCCCACAGTGATGTCTTCAAGTTGTTTTGTCTGACTAACAGTTCAAAACAGATTTCAGATATTTAATTTACTGACATATGAAATACAGCAAATTATCACATCTGATAAGCTTGAATCAGAAAATGTTTACTTGAAAAATGACTGAGAAGATGAATCAATGATCAAAATAGTTGTAGATTAATTTTTTGTTGATTGACTAATCGATTAGTCATTGCAGCTCTATTCATGACTCAGTGGAGATATTAAGTCTGTAATTGATTCCTACTTTTTGAAAAATGATATTACCACTCAGTTTTTTTTGTTTTTCTTTGCAGTTAAGCTTTTTGGACTTATTTATCAAACAATACCGTCTTATAATTTAAATATTATGATCTCGCACAATACGCATTTTTGACTGACTGGCAGATGTCCATTAAAATATTATACTTTAAACAAAGGCTTCAGTCAACAGGTTGACTGCTCTTATAAAATAGGTCATTAAAATGTGAATAAATAAACTCTGTATAGATTGCTGACTAACTTCAACAACAACAACTGGGAGCTACTTTCTTGTAAATGACTGTTGTAATGTCATTGTTATTCAATAAAACTGTTTTTATTGGATTGTGTCTATAATTTCAATATTGTAAAATTTGTTAACCATTTTATAAAAGCAATACCTCACTCCTGACTGTGGTATATTGTGGTTATACCACCCCAGCAAACATGCTCCTTTGGGACTCATGTGGGGCCACTGCTGGAATAAAATGAGCCCACTGTGGGCCCTTTTACCAACGTGAAATGCGGGGCACGTGTGGGCCGCCCCAATCTGTGGGGCCCAGGTGGTGCCTCACTTAGGGGCATGGTCACACTGTGGGCTCACAATGAGTCCCAGTGGGGCCCACACTCAGCACTGGGGCATCACACTATGGGGCCCACAATAGGCCAACACAGCCCACCTGGGCCCACTGGGGTATGTTGCGGGCTCACAGTAGCCCCCACTTTGTGCTTAGTATGGGCTGTCCTACCGGGGCATCACCTGGACCCCACAGTTTGGGGCTCACAGGTGCTCCACATTTCCCACAGTGGGCTCATTTTATTCTCGCAGTGGCCCCACATGGGTCTCAAAGGAGCATGTTTGCTGGGACAGTGAAGGGGGTTGACTGAACAATGCGCCCCTTTATTGTTATGATGACAATGTACCATAGCCAGATGAGAGATTACACATTGTTGACTCCTTCACCTTATATATTCAGGCTGTGTATATAGCTCTAAGTACACGATATCTAGATACACATATCAGATAAGTTAGAGGCAACCATTTCCCAGAAACTGGCAACTGGAGAACATTTCCAAAACATATGGAAATAAGTACCAGCAGACTTCATATAGAAAAGAAGACAACTTTTCAAGTTAAAAGTAAAATAATTAAAAGTAAAAACCCACTTGATGAAGTGAAACTAAAATACACATAATGCATAATAATCCAAGAATAAAATATGATAAGAACAAGTTAAATCACAGAATGTATAAAATAAATTAAAATATAACATTTTTATTTGTATTATTTATAATATTTTGAAAGCTTCCTTTATATCTATGGGCAGTGTATTCCATAGTTTTCAGGCTGTAATTGACAAAGGCTGCGTCTGCATGTTTCTGAGGTGAAGAAATAATGTTTTGTCACTTTGTTGATGGGTGAACTGAAGCTTTAGCTCTGAATCTAAGACAACACCAAGACTTGTGACCTCAGATTTCATCAAGGGAGTTCATTTCCTCAGATTATTAAATAGCAATTCTCTTTTTTTGTTTTGGGGCTGACTAGAAGGATTTCAGTTTTATCCTGATTTAATTTTAAGAGGTCATTGCTCATCCATTTATTTATCGCTAATACACAGCTGGTGATGGCGTTAATAGCTGCAGCATCATTTGGTTCAGCAGCGATGTACAGTTGCGTGTCATCTGCGTAACTATGGGAACATACATTGTGTTCTCTGATGATGTCACCAAGTGGCAGCATGAACAGTGAGAATAATAATAAATGATATGATTGACTCAACAGAGGAAATGTCTTCTGTTTGTCTGTCTTATAAAATATTATCTCAAGTAGCATCTTCCTCAAATAAATGGTGAATAAATTTTCTATTTTGGATCTTTGCCTCTATTTTATTCATTCTTCTGTTGTGCTGAGATGTCCCTTCATGCGTAATTGCTATTTACATACACTAACACAACTATGCTACGTTTGCTCTGTGGAGACTTGTTCTGAACATTTTAATGGCACGTCCTAAGAAACTGTGACTTGGTTTAAAGGAATTCTTCTGGAGAATTACTGAAAGAATTTGGCCTTAGGCCAAAACTTGTATCTTCTACCAACATACCATGTTCAACTCTGTGATTGCATTTTAGATAGTGTATAGGCAAATCCTGAGGACATTCTTATGCTTGCAGGCACAGCACCTGTATGACAGTGTACAGAAAGTTGAAATATTCTGGCTGATTTCATCACTGGAATGAGGAGTGAAGAAACGGTTTTGTCGAAGTTCAAACTTATCGCTAAATCGCTTTCATATAAAGACCCTGAGACAGGGCAGATAATGATTGCAAATGACACGCAAATCATGGTGCTATCAGCAGCGGTAATCCATTCTTTGTGAATTCACCATTGAATTTGCTCCTGTTATTTAGAATAAAATATCACGCTATCAGGGACTCACTTCCGGCCTGAGAGATAAACAAGCCCCAAGGCTAGTGAAATAGCAGAGGGCTGTTTATGTTAGCTGTAAAATAACAAACCAACCCACCAGAAATATACTTACACTTAACTGGAAATCTGCTAAAACAACGTTCAACTTTTTTTATTTATCTTGTCAGACACTTTAAGAAATTCTCAAGAAAGAGAAACTGCCCAATTTAAAACATGAGAAGTCACTAGATCTTTCTGGTTTCCTACACTGAAAATAAGGTCCATGTTGAGTATATAATGAAAAAAAAAATCCACCTTAAGTCTTAAAAACTTATTTTCTTTCTCAAAAGATCTGAAAGAACCTACCACAAGTTGAGGTAATTTCCAATGGTAATAAACATTCATGTGAAAAGTTTTTGTTGGAGCTATTTCTTCAGAAGAACATTGTGCCAATGAAAACTGTTTACAGTGAGGTCTGTGGATTGTCTCGAGCAACTGAGTGAGTGTTTCTGGAAAGACACACTGGTGTTGAATTTTTTGAATGCCGTTTTACATAGCTTTAAGCACTATAGACCAAATTCACCTTAGAGTGCCAGCAGAAACCTCAGCTGATAAATCTAAACTGTCTGTATGGGTAGATACAGGAGTAAGTGAGGAAAAATGTTTTTTTGTGATTTGGTTGAACCAACCCTTTAACCTGTAAACCATTTCTATCTATTTCTCAGTATTGGTACATAGCCAGTGTTGGAAAGTAAGTAAGTGCATTTACTCAAGTACAATTTTAAGGTACTTTATTTTACTTGACCATTTTATGCTACTTTATACTTCCACTCCACTACATTTCAGAGGGAAATATTGTACTTTCCACTCCACTACATTTATTTAACAGCTTTAGTTACTTTTCAGATGAAGATTTGACACAATGGATAATATAACAAGCTTTTAAAATACAACACATTGTTAAAGATGAAACCAGTGGTTTCCAACTTTTTTGGCTTTTGACGTTTTACAAAAAGCAGTGTGTAGTCGGGGGTACATTTCACATGTCTATGAGTTGTTACCAGCTCCACCAAATAGTGAGTTTTCCCTCTAAACTTGTCACATGCTTTCATTTCAATAAATGTTCAAATTATCCAATATTTGTTTTTTTTTTTCTTCTTTGCTCTCCCGATATAGGGAGGACCAAAACTGCCAAAATCAAAAATAAATAAATAAATGAGGGACAGAACTCGCCATGCACAGCCAGTATTTTCAGTCAGGTGCTGGTAGGTCACAGTAACATATAAGGTGAAAATCAAAATGAACCACCGTACACTGAGATGACTTTACTGTGACTTTATTAGGAGTGAACAACTTGTTTAGCCCGTAGCTTATTCTGGTTCGCTCAGCACAATAAATAAACGATTCAATAAATAAATTAATATGCCATTAAATGCGCCAAACATAATATTAGCCATTATTGCAGCATGAAGCTGTTCTTTACTGCATAAGATGTCTTAATACATCTGAACAATTAATTGTTATTGCGATAACCTTTATTAATTGTTATCTTAATGAGGCCATTGAAACCCTTTGAAATGTCCTCTGTTGTCTGATTAAAATCTTAGATTTGAAATGTGTCTCTCTCTTTATCGGCCTCTCTCTCTCTGCTGTGTGGCAGAGCTGTAAACATAGCGAGGATTTAATTCAGACCTAACAAGATGATCTTTGCACATTATTTTCTGTTATGGGTACGTATCTTGCAAGCAGACAATCATTACTAATGCTGGTACTGCCTGATATGTTATAGCAAATGTTAACACATTTTGAAGTGAAACAACTCCGTGTTACACGGCGCTGGCAGCACATCTGCTTCATTGGTGCTCACACTGTATATTATGGTATTGATATGGTATTAGCCTTAACAGCTCTGACATGGTAGTTTCCGTCCTCCATACCATTAATCATCTCATGACCCCTCAGATTTATCTGGTGACCCTTTGGAGGGATTCGACCCCTAGATTGGGAACCACTGGACTAAACTATCAAACTGTGTAATACAGTAGTTGAAAGTAGCTCCACCTCCAGCAGCTACAACAGTAACATGCTGCTCTAACACTGATGCTTCAGTATTAATAATCTAATAATGTCATATATAATAATACATCAGTCAGAGGAATGAAACTGGTACTTTCACTTTAATACTTTAAGTACATTTTGCTACTTATACTTGTACTTTTAAGTAAAGGATCTGAGTACTTATTCCACCAGTGTATGAAGCCTGGAGTAATCAGCCCAAAATATTACAGACTGCTTCCGATCCTACCAATTACCACTGGGTGGATCTGTCCCCAAGGAGGTATGAGTCAGTATTTGCAAAACTCATGCCAAACATTTCTAGAGAAAATTACATTTCCCACAAAAATAAAGTCATGCATCTTTATTAAAATACAAAAAAAAGAGTCTTTATTGACATTGCTACATTATTAAAAATAAGACCAGTGTGTATGAACTGCACACAAGCTCTGTGGGAAATTTGTACCACCTGCTTTGTGTTTCATACTGTCATATATCCAAGTAGCGCTTCCTCTATTGCTTTTCATGTCAAACACTCTTGTGGAAAAAAGAAGCAGAACAAAAACAACGTCTGTTTGGGATTATATTCAGCTAAACAACCAGCTTGACTGAATGTCATGATGCTTTTTATTTGTCCTGCATAAAAGCAGGTTGGTCCCAATCAACATGTTAGTTCTGGGTGCAGTGAAAAATAAATACACTACTTTTTGGTGGGGGGAGGGGGAGGGACTTACTTTGTTTGTATTACACAACAAATGCAGATTTACAAAATACTCCATCTGAATCTTTTCTTTTAAACATATCATCACGTTGGAAAATACTACAACTAGAGGTAACCAGAGAAAATGACGTGTTCCACTGTTACATGTTCAAAGACTGGCAGATGACAGTGTGTTGTGTAACTGATTATTACTAATGAAGCTTTCCATAGCAGCTCCACTGACATCAAGAGTGATTCTGAAGACAAGTAGCTGTCTGTTTGAATTTTTGAAATTGGGTTTTTATTATTAATTCATATGCTAAAATTAGATTTTTTTCTCTTAAGGATACAAATGCAGCATTATTCCCTCGATGCAGGACGATTTAATTAAACTCTATGCGGGTGAAAAAATTAATTTTTTTAAGAGATGGAAAGACAACACTCTGTTCTAAAAGGCCACGTTTCCAGGAAGAGTTCGAAAGGGAAAATTAGAACATCAAAGCAGAAGATTAGCACATATTGATGCCATGTGCCAGATTTTGAAATTATACATCAAACATCTGGGTCTCAATTTATTAAACCTGATTCCTCACCAGCTTTTCACATTCCCTATAAACACACGAGACATCGCAGACATGTATCTGATTAATTCTGTTCATGTCTTTACCACAATGAACCATAATTCATAAACTTGTCTTGGTGCTTTTTTTTTTTCTTTCTTCAAATTCTGTTTTGAGGTTCAAATGCGGATGCAGAAGATGATTCTACAAAAGATATAAATGCTAAAGGGACAGAAGTTGATACAAGTTATTGACAGTGATGGAAATTAAGTGATGCTGCTTGTCACAACAACAGACAGCAGCTTGAAATTAACAGGGACAAATGGGACAGTTAAAAACATTTTAAACTTCATTGCACTTACATTTTTTTAACCTCAATATATATATATATATATATATAAATATATATATAAATCATATATATTGGGATACTTGGAAACTATGTAACTATACAAATATGTTGAATGATCCAGAACTTTAACATCTCAAGATTGTGCCTTTTCTTTAAAGTTAAAAAGTGATTGAGGCCCTAAGTTGAATGTTATTAGAATTTAGATATAAAGAAAAATTATTTAGTGAATGAGACTAGTTGTAGGACTTAAATCTACAAAAAATCTTGTGCTAACTGGCATGAAAGTAAAGAGGAATTTGATGGAGAAATGGATAAGACTGAAATAAAGAGACAGACTTGGGAGACACCCCAGAATATCAAAGAAGTTACACACCTCACACCTCAACTGATAATGTCCACAACTACTTTTTGATAGTCCTTTACATCAGATGTTTTGTCATGTGTAGGTATCACAAGACCTCCAGCACAAACCTATCCACATAGTTCATATTCAGTACAAGCTCCAACCCATATGTGTCATATGGTTGTGCTTCTTGGGTCACATACAGGTCTCATTTGGGCATAAAATATTAGGGGCATAGTAAATCCATCAAGCTGTCATTCAAATGCAGAAGAAAGGTCAAAATATTTATTGTTTCGTTTGAGGGGGAAGGGGGACCTCATGTAAAACTTGAGAAGTGACTGAACTGGCAGTTTGTCAAGTTTATTACCAGGAGAATCTACAAAAGATGGATTCAAATGTGTGGTATCTAGTGTATGTTAAAAGAGTGGATTTTTTTTGTCACAAAATTCTATCAAAACTTTGATGTCTTTGATGTTGCTACAACTCTGAACTGTGTTTGATGTTGCTACAACTTTAAACTGTGTTTGATTTAATGTCCCGGAGGAACATTTTTGGCAGTGCCTGGCTGTTGGCATTTTTCAGGGAAGTGATCAAGCAGATAGAAGAATAACAGGAAGTTTCCTTAGAACCATAAGACAAAACAAACAACAAAACAATTAATGAGTTTCTTCTGCAAATGGAGCTGGTTGGATGTCTGTTACCCTGATGTTGGGGTTGATGTTGATAACACCTGCACCCAATAAACTTTCTCCTGCTGTCAAACAAGCCCTAGTCTCCATCAATTTCAGGAGATAACTCAGGATGGCAGGGGTGGACAGATGCCATATTTAAAGACCCTTTCAACTGTTGCATGAACTCATTTGCTGTTACTGAAGGGACATGGCCCCCCAGTTTGAAAGTCATACATAACTCTCAGGAGCATACAGATGTTGAGTGGTGGTATCAGCAAATCAGCAGCAATAAAGTGCACATAATTCAAAATAATGAGTCGCATGGTGGTTGTACGTTTAAGCATATATAAGCTGCTGACATCACTAACTGTAACAAATTAACATATCATTATTTTAGATCAGTGAAATGTGAGTTCATCATTAAGAAGCATTAGCATCTGGACAAAACAAATGACATTTCCATGTGTAGTTACAGCTGACATCAGAGGAGAAATAGGAAATTCATTTAATTTATTACTCCTGCATAAAAAAAAATAATTAAGCATAAAATTTGTTACAGATTATTTATAGCAGCAGGAATTTTCTCACCATGAGAGTCATTATTTATATAGTGTAATAAATAAACTTTGTAGCGTTGATATTGTGTGATGAGTATTGTGACATAAAAAGTTATAGTCAGCTTCACATATTTTCAATTATTCTAAACATCACCATAATATATCTATATTAACTCATTCAATTTCGGTCAGTTAGTATACCTGATGACTCTATCACACTTTCTTTTTTTAGTGTACCTACAGTGTATCATATTATAACATATTGTAGCAGAATGTGGACTTAAGGACAGAATTCACATAGACTTATTTATGTGTGTTCAGCATGAAATGTTGGGCTATGGGACTCCTGGTATGTGATGTTCTCACACTGTCTACAGTTAGTTAGTTAGTGTAACCATAGCAACAGCAGAACCATTTTGTGTTAAAGCGGTTATTACGATGGTGCTAATTTTTGGTGTTGCAGTTAAAGCGTATAAATGAATAAATGGCCACAGAAGTGTAAACTCAAAAGCTTACTGGGATGCTTACTGGTTTTGTTAATCCGCTGACTCTTGCAGTGGTGACCCTGACCATTTCCAGAAACAAACATGGCGACACACACACAGTCTTGCTCAAACTGCTGGAGTTTTGGGAGGCAGTGGCCTGGTTTGCTCAGAGAGAGGCACAATTCATGCTCAGAGACATTACTGCAGATGCCACAAAATATTATTATGTCATTGTGGCCCCATAGCAGTTCAACAGTGGGCAGAGATCCTTGAGCATCCTCCAGAGCCGGACAAATATGGAACGCTGAAAGCTCATCCTTTAAAGACTTTTGGACTTTGGCCTACCAGCTTTCTGCATGGCCTTAGCGACAACAAGCTGTCTGAGCTAATGGACAAAAAGCTAGCTCTCCTGGGAAGCCACAAGCTGGACTTTTCATTTATTGAACTGTTTCTGCGGTAGCTGCCTTCCCGGAAATGGGCTGCTTTGGCCAACACCACCATTACTGACTGTCAGACTCTTGCCAAGGAAGCTGATAAATTTTTCCTGGCCGGACAACAATGCTCCACAGCCACGCTGGTCCCAGCTCAAGCTATTTCTTCACTGCTGGGGGAGACAGCAGTTGTTGCTGCCACTGCAGCAGTAATTCAGCTGCAGCAGCCAGTGGGCCTGTGTTTCTACCACACAAGGTTTGGACCTAAGGCCAAGGGGTGCTGTTTTGGGGGTATGTAGAGGTCTACCTTCTTAGCCTCCACCACCAAACATGGAGTAAAGCACCACATCACCACCGGCCCACCTGTCCATGCTTGGGCGTGGCGCTTGGACCCAGCCAAGCTCACCATTGCCAAGACTGAGCTTGAGAACATGGAGTGCCTGGCATCATTCGCCACACCAACTGCCCGTGGACTTCACCCCTACACATCATGCCAAAACCTGGTAGTGATTACCACCAGCTCAATAATGCAACAACTATCCAGCTATCCAGTCTTGCACATCCAGGACTTTTCTGCCTGCCTAGCTAATAGCATCATATTTTTTAAGGTGGACTTCATCTGTGGTTACCACCAGGTGCCTGTTCACCTGCTGGATGTCCCTAAGACAGCAGTGATCCCCCCGTTTGGCCTGTTTGAGTTCTTGTGGATGCCTCAAAAATGCTCTGCAGACCCTTCTACACCTCATAGACACCATACTCAGGGACCTGTCTTTTCTTTTCATCTATCTAGATGACATCTTTGTTGCCAGCTCCTCCAGGGTGGAGCACATATCGAACCTCTGGACTCTCTTCAAGTGACTCAGCCAGCGTGGCCTGATTGTCAACCTGGCTAAGTGCCAGTTCAGGCTGACCCGATGGACACTTTGGACTTATGCGCCATGCACGGATAGTGGGTGAACAGTGCCTGGCAGCCACTCAGTTTCTTTAGCCGGTAACTGATTGTTACTGATTGTTTCTCCTGGGCCATTGCTGGGGCTGTCCACTTGGGGCTAGACTACACCTGTATAGCGGCGGATCAAGTTCTAGGACTATGGCTGGAGGTCATTGCTTTTGATGATGTTGGCACCACGCTCCTGTGTGTGATGTTTCTACAGGTCACTTCTCTTGGCTAGTTAATAAGAAGCATGTCATTATATTATGACTCCAGTGTATTCAATATACGTTTGAAACTGCTGGAGTGCGCTGATTGGATGCACAATTCCTGTAAATTCTGTAAATGAGGTGGATATAAGAATGACAAAAGAACTAATTGGCCAGACACAAAAGGTCTCCCCTGTGCAATGAATCATTCATCATTCATTTATTGGTCCTAAAAGCATCCCACCCATACAGTAGCCTACATCTGCTACTGGTAAAAAAAAAATGCAAACTATTAAAAATAGCTATTTCAAACTGCAGTGACTATACTTGGCAAGATATGCTTGGCTGAAGTGCCATCCTGCATAAAACACGGTCAACAGTTCAAATAGCCGACAATCCTCTGAAGACAGCTTTGGCTCTTTCACAAATCTGGAAGAATATTATGAGTCAGGTTTTTGACTTTTTGACATTATACTCATGAGACTGCAACTAAGTAAATAAAGTAATCGTCTGAGTCTTGAGGAATAAAAAACAAAAATGTGATGATATCCTACTAGCTTACAATAGACTACATAAAGAGTTACATAAGGGGTTTCCCATTGTAACTACATTTTTACCACTTGCAAGTTGTTATGTGTTACCTGAAACATTGTGGGAGTGGAAACACTGTTGATTGAGTGCTACCTGTTTTTCAGTTATGTTTGAACTTGCAGAGCAAAGATAAGAGGGTTAAGATCACTGACTCAGGGCATTTTAGGTGTGTTGGTCACTGCAAAACTATTGACTCACCGTAAGGTAATCACAAAGTTAAATATCTGACTCATTATATTCATATTTTAAAATGAGAAAAGGCCATACCTGTTCCCCAAGGATTACAGATTGTTTGAACTGTGCTGCAGTAGAGAAACACTTTTTTATGTAGTTATGAAAACAACTAAACCGTAGCCTGGGAATGAGGCCATAGACAGACAAACATGTGTTCTCACTTCACTCCCTGCAAAAATGAAAGAGTCTCTATTCTTTCATTGCAAAATCCCCCTTTTATTCCTTCACAGTCACCCTTTATATCAAACCATATCCAAGAATAGCTATCCTTCTGTTCTCTTTTGGAAATTCCACGCTATGTACCATGAAAAATTGCAGTTTTTAGTTTATTTTGTGAATGGCCTAAATATATTACACAATATTGTATACTGCCTCTGTGAATCAAAAGACTTATTTGTATTTTACACAAAGAGAGAATTTATTTCCAAAACGCTGTCAGAGTGTTGTACAGTAAGAAAATAAATAAATAAATAAATAAATAAGATCTAGCCCTATGTTCATTAACAATTCACACATAGCGGATCACTAAGATTTTGTTAAAGTACTGTTGAATTTTCAACCATCGTCAGAAGTCACGCGCTGCCTTTTAAAACAGTCCTGAAACTTGCGTCCATTTTGTAAGAGTCTTTTAAAAAAGAATTAAAAAAAAAAAAATTCTAGTGCAAATAAAACAGAAATACATAGAAATACTCCAGGACCATCTTGTAAAACAAAAAAAAATCAAATGTTAAATCTTTGTCCAAATATTTTTGCATCCCTCTTTTTCATATGAGAACTTTGGATTTTTCAAGTAATGCAATACTCACATACCCATATGTACGTTGAAAGAGTTATTGGTTTATTGCTTCTTCCCATAATAGTAATCCCTTCAGTGTGATTACATCGTAAAAGATAACAGACGAAAACCACAATACTTGCGAACCCCCCCTCCATTGATTTCTTGTATACTATCTGCCAAAAAAAATCACAGAATGTTATTTTGAACACAGCTGCTGAAGTCTTTTTTTCATATAAAAAGCCCAAAGTCCTGCCAGACTTTCTAGTTACCTCCTGTTCCACTAGCTCTTGGTTCTCACTTCTCAGTATATTTTCTCACAGCTACAGCCCCAGTTTTAGCTTAACCTCATAAAAAGCTAAAAATTTCCATGCTACAGTTGTATCCATGACTGGGTGTAACATTTGATTAAATCAAAGAAAAAAAAAGCCATGCTATCAAAAACTTGTAGTTGTTGAATTATAACAGAGTAATCATTGTTTTATCTTGATTAAAATAAAGAAGTGATTGTACGTTATATGTGTCCAATGCAGTCGTACACCCCCAGGAATCATTTTTTAGATTTTAGGCTAGACGGATGAAACCCTGTATGAAAAAATAGTTTTCTTGCCCAAGGCTAATGCAGCAGATGCTAATTTAAGGGTGGGACTTCAGCTCTCTTTACAATGGAGTGCAATAACGATGCAGTATAGTCTTAGCAGTTCCTTCTCTGATGGCCAATCTAGCCACAGTCTTGACCCTGCAGTGCCACTAACTATTCTTAGACTGGATTAGTCTGCTGAGGAAGCTTCTTTGGATCTAGTCAGCGCAACAGACTGTAGACTGCAAATCTATGATACCTGTGAGGAGACTGAATATGTCCCAGGATACTTCAGTTTGCCTTTCAACAGTATGACACAACATATGACACCCTCCATCTCACCCTTGATACCCTCCGGATTTTACTTGACAGTTTTAAGACCTTGACATATAAACCATGCCAATAATTATGATAGCTGAAAGCAAGCCTGTGTGTGAAGAAAATTGTGCTTTACATGTGGCACGTTCCATAAAAATGTTTGCACCCTTACAACAAATACAGTTTTTCACCTTTTTATTCTACTTTTATAAGACGATAGTGGAGTTTTATTAAGGTTTGGGGAATAGGGACATGGGTGTGTGCATGTAAATGAATTATTGCTTTCCAAGAAATCAGGAAAAAAAACTAATTTCAAACTGAGAATGCAGAACACATATGAAAGCAAGCTTTGCAGAGTCAGTAAATAAAACAAATAATTTCAGTAATACTCTACTCAAGGAAAGGAAAGCACTAGTAACTCTCTCCAAATCCGAAAAACAAACAAAAGGAGTGAACTCCTCCTTTCACTTTTTAATGTAATCCGTTAATAAAATAGTATCAATCTTAATATCCTGCTGTGTGCTGGAATACTTGTTTGATTTACTGGATTTATCCTGCATCAGCTGGCACCCAGGAGAGAGGCCACATTTGCACGTTGCGTCATTAGATTCGCTCTGTCCTGTAACATGTTTTAGGTAATATGTTGAATTTAATAAAGAAAACCTCAGAAAAATACAGATTTCTCTGTGTTCTTGATTATGCAAGTTTTTGCTCATCACTGAAGCTACCTTCGCTTGGTGTTGACCCAAATGTTGATATATTGCTATTGACTGCCAGGGTCAGTGCAAAACAGGCCAGAATAATGAGCTTTGGGAGTGAACAACAAGACTGTTTGTATGCGTGGTTTCAATATGATTCAGGGACATCCAAGTATAAAAGATTTTCTAGGTCATCGCTAATTCAACACACAGCAGCCCAGTTGGGAGCTGTCTTCAGTGAGATGAGAGGGCACATTAGAAATCCTTTTTACCACAGCCAGTAGTTTGATTGATTCCCATTTGTGCTCTAATGCAAAGTCAATGTGCAGCTCTACTCAATTAAGGAAGTGAAGCAGTCACATGATTCACCGGGGGAGAGATGGATGACAAATGCAGAGGAAAGTGAAAAGCTCAATGGAGGTTGGTATGGGAGGCACGTGTGTGGGAGAAGAGCTAGAAGCAGAAGGGAGCGAGGAGAGGAGATAGATGATGTGAGGACAGAGAGGGAGTGAGTGAGAAAACTGGAAAGGCCACTGAGGAGTTTGACACTACAATTAATTTAATAGCCATTTGACCAAGTAGTGAGCTTAAAGATGTTAGGGGAATTCACTTCTATGATTTCCCTCCTCAGCCATGCTCCTTTCTGACTTGGACCAAGAATAAATTTAATTTCCAAACAACATATACAATAATAATATTATAATAATATGAACATTTTGTGATACCTCAGTTGCAGCAGCACACAAAGTCAGGCAGCCTCAGCTGAATGGCTGAGGGTAACTGTACTGGCCTCACATATTGCACCTTTATTAGAAAGTTATGCAAACAAAGTCTAAATACTAAGGTAACTACCATCCATGGCTTGAGGCTGAGGCCAATGCAGAAGTACCTTAAAGTGCCACCAACAGCCAGTATATGCTGGCTGCAAAAAATCCCTGGCTCTAATTGAGTCCCATTCAAAAAGCCTTAACTTCTCTCTAGAAATACTAAGTCAATAATTTTTTAAATGTCATTATGGCCTCAATTGATACATTTGTAGGTTACAAAGATTTGAAGACTTATAGTAGGCTTGATGTCTGCTGTGCAGGCGTTGATTGACAAGTCGCTCACTTGTTGCTCTCCCTGGCTCCGAGACATTAGCCGGAGTCGGACTTTTGTTGCAATATTTCTGTAAGTTTAATGTAACTTGACTACTATACCTGCCCTTTTAGCACAATTTAACCCAAGTGTACACTGGTTGGTGTTCCCAGTAAGCTAACATTAGCTTTGGTCCTTATTTGGAAGGTTCTGGCTCCAAATGGAAAAGATTGTGCCAACTATAAGCTGCAACTCTGGGCTTCAACCCAATGGGTGACGTTATGCCTTGCTATGTCCCTCTTTATCCAGTTTATGGCAATGCACAGCTCAGTCAAGTGCTTCTCAGAGCAAGGACAGCAAACTTCAGAGGTAAAAAGGACTGCAACACACGGACAGATTTGTAGCTAATAATGGTGCAATTTTTGGTACTTTTGCTAAGTAAATGACATAAACAATTCAACTTTTGTTGATTAATTTTCTGTCAAAGGACAAATCCTTTACCAACTAAGTATTTCAGCCCAATATGTTTTCTCTACTGTTAGAGAACTGTTAAATAAACCAAGAAATAAAACAACTGTTGAGTTTTATTAAAAATAATCAGAATGTGAAATGATCTGTAATTTGTCATCATGCTACAAGTAGCCTAAATATTTACATGAGTAATAAATATAACAGTTAAACAGTCACTGAAATACTGTGACCTCTGATTGTGCAGTCTAATGAGAACAACTGAGTACAGGCCTCTTTGCTCCAATCTCTACTTGGGTATATTCCCACAATTATTCTGGTCAGGGCTGGTGTGTTGTTTGTTTTTTTTTTTTTTAATCAGACTAGGCCAGTGACCATGCAGCTAAATATAGTTTTTCTCACAGAACTCAAGGGGGTCATTTGAAAGGGAAGTTGCAACATTTTCCAGTCCTGGCTCATATGCCCCGGACACTGATATAGAGTACAATGATTTACATTTAGCACACCATCTGATAGTGGTTCCACATGGAAAACCTCAATCTCAAAAATCACAGGTGCAGATGGTTTACATGTTCACAGTCCAAAATGATTTATAGATATATATTTTTTGATCTTTTAAACTAGAGAGACCTAGGCACCCCAGTGACGAGTGAAGATTCATATCAGATGACTGTGAATAAAATTTATAACCCTGCTTACCTTTTAATCATATAAGATTTATAGAATACTCTCAACACTCATCCAACTATAGCAATGTGGCTCACAAATATCATTTATGTGCATTTCATCTGTTGTGCACTTCAGACCTCAGTTTCACTAAATGAACTAAACTAAACTGGTGTACTCCTGATAGTCCTTACCATACCAACATTATTAAAACTGTGAACACCTCAAGTGTACAGTACAGTAAGTGAATGGAAAGACATGTCCAAACTTTTGACTGGTGCTGTAGAACACAGATTTTTTCCCCTTCTAGGTTGAATGGGAGCTGTAATGGGGAGAAGCATTTTCCTTGTGTGGCATTGTTAACAATACAGTAGAAAATGTTATTTTCAAAAATATAGACATTACTTGCCAAGGTTTAAGAAAGTAAAAATGGCAGAAGTCGAATGAATGGTGGGAACAGCGGCAATTATAAGAGTATTTCAAACAGGAAAAAAGCAGTAAACACCACACAACTGTTTGTATGTAATGGATGGTTGCTAGTGTGTAATAAGTGGTTTCTAAGGCTGGCAGTATTCTCCAAACTAAATCAAATTTGGGTTGTTTGCACAACAGTTGTCAAACAGCAATAATATGCAACAGAAATGGAATTAAACATAATAAAGAGCAAGACAGAGTTACAATAGTTACACAAAGTGGGAAGGAGAGTGTACTTCCAAACAACTTTGATCATTCAATGACATTTCAAATTGATTTAATTAAAAATGAGATACCTAAATCTACCTATCATCAATGTGCTCCTGGGAGGCTGTTGGTGCCCATAATAGCTAATGGAAATATTAATATTGATTGCTGTCAGAGTGAACTTTTATTAAGTATTAGGATCCTTTACTTAAAGCACCGATCAATGTTTTTTTATATCAGCAATGGGTCAAGTTACATTTCATGTGAAAGGGGTTGTTCATAGTGAAAAACCCACAACGAATCACCACTCAACTCTGCACTTCCTGTCAGCTAATTGTTTTGGTTTTACAGCCCATAACTTTACTGTTTTGGTTCACTCTCGCTGTTCTCATCAGCATTGTTTCCAGCAGCGGCAGGCAGCTGTTTTCAGTGAGAAAAGCTCTAATAATAATCCCTCTGTACTGTACATTATCTCTCCAGACAGATGATCAAATGGCAGACAGACAAAGTTAGCAAGTAACTGGTGAAAATACTGGAACAAGATATTATTCTCAGTGGTTGGTGGAGGCCAGACGAGGATTAAAAGAAGAGTGAATATTGGACTCATATTCATCAGGTGCCAAGACACAAAATTTCACATGAAGGCTTATGTTTCTTAATATTTACTATGTGTGTAAACAAGCAGATTATTCCAGCTACTCCCAAGTGACTAAAATCATTTCATACAGGTTTAAGCAACAGTAGCAATACAACAGTGTTAAATAATCCATTTCAAGTACTCAAATACAAATTCCTTAAATAAAAATAAGTAATTACAAGACTTATATAATTAATGCTAAGTTTGTTCCTTTGTTCACAGGATTGATTGAAAGCCTGTCTTCAGTACCATGTACAGATAGGAATTTGAATTTCTAGGAATTTATCTTTATGACATTCGGGCCTCATATATAAACAATATAGTAATGCAGTCCATATGGCCAAATGTGGGGCAAAGGCCTCAAGTACAGTTTCAAGCCAAAGTGCAGAACCTTCAACATTTGGCTTAGTGTATGTGAGGACATTGTCTAAATGTTCTTACAGGATATGAACTAGTTAAAGAGCAACAACTGCAGGCAATCATTTAATTCCTCTTATGAGGAAGGTATGTTGTTTAGTAAACCATCAACTGAACATTTAATCCAATTATTATGAAGACTGTTCATTTCCAGGGACTCATGACTTAACTACATTACACTTTGATAAAATATCCATTGAAGCTATTTCACATGACAGGAATCAAGTGCAGCATTCAGTGTGAGATAGGAGGCTGGCACGGCGATGGATCGCCAAGATGGAAGTGTTGTATGAAGGAAGGGCAGGTTTTTGAAAACAGTACTCAGTGTCACTTAAAATAATGTTTTATCAGCCATTATCTATGACAGCAAATAAAAATGTTAATGTTTTGATATAAATCTCAGGGAAGAAAAACATGTCGATCGCTTACAACACACTGAGCTGTGGTTGCTTTGAAAATGTACTGACAAGCCAAAAAAAAGCTGGATCAGGGTCCAAACAGCTTTAATTTTCAGTGTCGTAGCTTGTGTAAATTACAAATAGGACACCGTGCCTGCAGTGGAATTGGCATCAAGGCATCTACTGTGTCAAGCATGTTGATACTGATTGTGCAAACAGCTTACTGTTAATAAAGAGGAGAAATAAAGAGAAAATAATCATATTTAGATTCATGCAGCAGGAAGCAATTTAGTTTTATTTTAATCAGATATAATAAAATCAAATACCTTCAGCTATATTAAGGGCCCAGACCATAATAGTTCCAACTCCTTTGATCTTGAAGTATTGGACTTTGGAACAAGTATTAAATCACTGCCTGCTAACTTCACGCAAAGGTGTTGTGTTGAGTTGAAGTCGAGGCACTCAGCAGGTCACCCATGTTTTTCCCAGCCCTACTGCCAAGCTATGATATTGCACAATCCTGCAAAAACCTGGATTACACTTAATGACAATGTTTTCTTTGTGTCCAATAACAACAGTTTCAAAACTATTTCAACAATCTCTGTACATGGCAATTATGGTTAAGGTGAGGACTTGTTATGGCAAACTGTGGTCAAAGTATGGTTAGAGTTAAGAACTAAAACACGATTGAAGGATAAGGCTGCTGATTTTCTTATTGTCAACAAATCTCACTTGCGGAACCAAACCAACAATGATTTGAATTGATCCCTTTTACAAGTTTTGTGTGTGTATCCAAAGCCCAATAAGAATGAAAGTGTTATAAATTTTATTTCTTTTTGGAGCCGTTTCTAAACAAGATACAGTAGAAATTCCCTTTTGGGTAAAGGGACATGTCACTCAGTGCAACAGTTTGGCTCACTGATGTGTTTTTAATAGCTTTTGGACAACAATGGAGGTCTACAGCACAGAGGAATAAGAGTAATATATTGTATTCCTCTGTGATGTAAACATCCATTGTCCAAAAACTATTAAAAGCACATCAACAAGCCACACTGCTGCACTGAGTGACATGTTTCTTCACCCTGAAGATTATGTTTTAATGGTAATTTGTTTAGAAAAGGCTCCAGAGTCTGATAACAGTGATAACTTTCAGGAGAGAAGTTCCTTGTACAGCCTCTTGACTTTGACAGATTTACAATGTAGTACAAAGAACTTCCGTACAAAGATAAGAGGTTATGATATGCAGCATGACAAGCTAGCAAAGCACTGTAAACAGAACTGTGTTCCCGTGCATGTGTGGTGGTGTCTGCTGTACAAGGAACCTGAGAATGAAAATGTTATTACTGTTATTTCTTTTTGGAGCCGTTTCTAAACAAGATGCAATAATGTGGCTCACTGATGTGTTTTTAATAGTTTTTGGGCAACAATGGAGATCTTAGAGGAGGACTAAGATATATCAGGCTTTGGACACACATGTAATACTTGTAAGTAGGATGTGGTCGTTGTTGGTTTGGCTCTGCACTTGAAATTTGAGGACAAAAAGAAAAATGTAGAAAATCATCAGCCTTATCCTTGAAGGCCAGAGCAAGATTCTGGTCACAATTAACAAAAAGGCCTCAGTGCCCCGGTAGCCTAAACTGGTGAAGAAAGATGCCACAAATCTGAAACATGCATGGTTTGATTCCAGCAACAGACCTTTGAAGCATATATTACCCGTCCCTCTACCCATGTTTCCTGTCTCCTTCCATTTTCGACTGACAAAATAAAGGCAAAAAGAGGCTCCATAATATCTAAATCTTAAACAAAGGCTAACATTAACTGGGGAACAGGAAGGCACACTGCTCACTGCATTGACACTGGACTTAAATTTTGAGGTGCTGATTCATCCAATATGTGTGTAATGCCTGGGGATAGTGTGATGATTCATCCACACACAACTGGGAACTTTTTTATTTATGGTCTTGCCTTTGTGCACAAGGACATTGTCATGTTGACACGGGAAAGGGCCTTCCCTAAACTCTTGCCACACAATTGGAAGCATGTTTTTGTAAAAAATATTTTTTTGTTTGCTGAAGCATTAAGATTTTCCTTAATTGGAAGTAAGAGGCCTAGAAAAACAGTCCAGTATATGTCTAAGGTGTATGTGTGTCCACATACTTGAAATCAGCCGGTTTCAAGTATGTCCACAGTGTATATTGCATTATTATGAAAATGACAAGATTAAGATGATAATCAGCAAGGTTGTTCAGTCTTCCATACTTAGTAATTCAACACAGTGACATTTAACACCATCTTGGGTGTTGTTATAGTAAATCAGTGTCAATGGTGTAATTATCTCCCCCGGTTGATCAATATGGCGTCACCGAGTTTGTATAGTGCATGATTAGTCTGAATGTGGCATCACAGACTCTAATGCAAAATCTGATTTATAGCTCATAAACTGTGGGCATATATGACAGAATTATGATCTTTTGGCTGATAATGTTCAGCATTTTGACATCTTCATGTAATTTGTTTTAATACACCGGCTGACTAATGAATCACTAACATTACTCCAAAGACTTCAGTATATTTCTTATCTATGAGACTACTGAAAAGATCATTTGTGACCGACGATTAATAAACAATTAATTAATTAATAATTACAATTAATAGCTGATATATAAGTACAAAGGGAAAACATTGGACTCCGATGGTTTTATTATATGAAAGTGAGAGGAATAAGTGTTGTGAAATTTGAATGCAGATTACAGACTACTGTCTATATTGCCTCGTATATAAATACACCATTGTCTCTGGAGTTTTGAAATCAGATGGATTTGCTCCTTTTCGAGCAGTGACTATAAAGTTGTTTGCCCTGAGGAGGACGGAAATAAGACCAACCTTTTCAAATAAGATTCTCATGATTTTATGATCACAAGTATGACAGCTTTATGAATCAGCCCATTATTTAAAACCAAATGATTGTACTCACTTTCTCTTTGGAACAACATGTTAGGTCAGGTTTTTATTATAACCAGATAAATCTTCAGCTTTAAGGTTAGTCCTGTGCACATCTTAGATTCCTACTCAACTCAGCTATGCAGAGCTTGCTGAAATCTGGGATGATCTGAAAGAGTAAAAAAAGGGTGCAGGTGGCATGTAATCTTATCCTTAATCCTGGATAAGATTTAAAAGACACAGAGTACGGCAGTCTTTCAATGTAAAACTTCTTTCACTTTCTCGTTGCTCAAAACGCAAAACAAAAGCAACATTATTCAGAGCACATGTTTGATTTTCATCACAACTAAAATCTGGGATGAATGACTCATCTTGTTTCATCTTCCAGTGACTAATGGGAAGATGTAGCATCTGAACTGTGTTAAAAGAGCAGCATTTCTCATTGAAGTATTTGTCTTTTCTGTCCTGTTTCTGTATTTTAACAGAAACTGAACATAGATTTTGAACAGTTATCTGTTTAATGCTCAACTGATGATGACCACAATGTGTGCAGTGGAGCAAACTGAAAAACTATGAAGTGGTTTTGATGTTCTGGATGTTTTGGGCCATTTAAAAGGCTTGCTTTGGCCCCTGCAGTGCCCTGAATTTGGCATAAAAGACAGTCAAAAACAATATCAGCACCACATTCGCTATTGTTGTCTGTTCAGGAACCACTCACCAGAATAAAACAGTGCATTAAAAGGTTTTAGGTATAAGATATACAGATGGGTGACAAATTAAAGGAAAAACTGTTGATCAGAAATTCACAAAGCAACAATGGTCTGTGGAGATTCTCAGTCATCCAGAGCCTGGTATATCCAGAAGGGTTGAGTCAAGAGCATCTGGACTAGTAAATTTTTGAAGATGTTTCACCTCTCAACCAAAAAGGCTTCTGACTGACTTTGTGGGTGTTACAGGTACTGTATTTAACCTCTGTAGGATTATTTACACTGACAGGGTCGTTGAGGTCACATGTGGTTTATTAGTCATCTGGCATCATGTGACAGTTGTTAGAGTTGTTAGTGTGGCATGAGCCAAGTGTGAATGGAGATAAAACAATTGCTAAACAAGTGCATGGCTCACTGCAGTCCACATACTAATAATAGCAATGAAAAGTGTTACCTGTAACAGAAGCATATTTGACCAATTAATCAAAGTGAGAGCTGCAGATACAGTTGCAGTGATCCATGACGCCTTGTACCACCTACTTCCCATGTTGTCCTTTCATCCCTTTCCAGACTGTTTAACACCCATTCACATCTTGACTCATGTCACTCTACAATATCAGAGCTGTGTTAAGTGACTGCTGATGAAAACGCAATATTTCATGCTTTAGCGGCTTCATACTAAAACCTTCTATTGTGAAGAATTTACAGGAAGTGAAACAAGTTCCTCATGAGTTAGCAGAGCTTCATAAGCAGCACTAAAACCAGTTGATGCAACGACATTTGGAGACTGTCGTGTATTAACGACCTTGCGCTTTCTTGGGTGAAGGAAAATGACATGTCGATGTTCCTTTTTAGTTCTTCTTTATTTAAATAAACCGGATATACATTGTTTGCAGGGAGAGAAGCATTGGGGTCAGATTTAAAAGCCTGCAAGAGGTCCAGTGGTCAATCAGCTCCAATTCTGATGTCCTCTCATGTTGATTGTTCAATTCTGATTCTCTAAAGCCGATTTTCTGTTCTTTTGGGGTGTTGGTCAAGATATATAGGCATATGTAAATTAACTTCTTTAATATTCAGTGGGTCTCAAACTACAACTTTGATTCTACCAAATTTTGGAAGATATGAGGTGCATTCCAGCCAATTAATCCCTTTTGACATATGGATCTCTTAATCCAAGCTTAAACAACTTTGCATTTCCACCAAGTGTCAGATAGCTCGATATAAACTGAACCTCTTGTAGTATATCATAAATTAGCAGATAACCTTTTAACAGCTCATAAAAATACACAAACAGATATTTGGAGCTCTTTTTTTCAACAGATCGGTTAGAAATGATGCAGGGGGGAATAGTAGAGGCAGAAACAACAACAGTGAGATGCTTGATAAAGACTAGCAAGCCTCCAACAGGCAAACAATTTATTTTACTTTGCCCTGAAATGCAACGAAAAAACAGTCACACTGTGCCAGACTGTGACATGTTTTTAACTTCACATTTTAACCAGAATACCTAGCTATAAAAAAGGTAAAACTTAGCTAGCTAGCACATATGAGCAAGCCACAAAGCCAACATTAACCAAACTTTTAATTTGTACTGTAAACATGAATTATATTTGACTCAAAAAGACATTTGATTCATTTTCATATTTAAAGGGCACAAACAAAATACCCAGTGTTAGCTTACCATGCATAAACCTCCCTCCATTATTGATGTTAATTCAATCAAAAATCTATCCAGTATGCTGAGGCAACTCCTAGGATACTGTTGAAGTAGAAGTTGCCCATAATATTACTTTGTCTATTGCTATCCTTGGGTTAAAAATATTCTGGCATTTTTTTAGATTTAGATTTGGATTGCAAAAGGTATGAAAATATAAATTAAAGGTTTCTTTTCTTTTTTTTTCTTTGGCAAGTGACCATGGTATGATAATAATGCTCTTTGAGGTTTCCATAAATAAGGAATAATGGACTCCCTGGAGGCCTCCCTGTTATCCATTAATTCCTGATAATGGACACCTCATCAGGCATTATCCCTAACATGAGGCACAGAATTCCACAGTTTGTAACGATTACTGTTGGCTTTCTTCAGTAGGATGATTTGTTTACTGTCATGTAAATGAGAAACCTGGTTACCCTAATCACGGGAGGGGATTAGAGAAACTTCTTTCCCCAGGTGGATTTCTCATTGAGAATGGCAATTTATTTGTTTTCTTTACTTTTATTATTTTTTTACAAGTAAAGAAGTGCCTGACAAAAGAAGGCAGACAGGGAACGAACAGTGCAGGGGCAGCTGGATGGAAGGAAACATTGATGCATGGAGCGATGCAGCCTCATATATAAAATACTTCCAGTGAACAATGCCAGTAGAAGTCTAGATAAGTCAGTTTCAACCATTGACCATTTGAGCTTTTGATAAATTCTGCTCCACAAAAAACAATTTGTATACCCAAATTGTGCATTGAAGTTGGGAATATGACAGAGCATGAAGGGATCTTAAATTTTACTTTTCAAACCCAGCACTCACCACTGCTGAATGAATGGAGATTTACAAAAATTTAAAAAACAAACAAACGTGTAAATACATCTCAGTGTGCACCACTTTAATTGCGCGTATGTTTATCATAACAATATCATATTTGCTTCAGCAGGAAAGTGACACTGAACATGAACCTGCAAGTAGTCAGTGGAAGACAGTTAATTGAGCGGAAAGGAAATGGATCAAAATAAATGTTATGGTATGCAGTACGTGCTTCACTTCGGTTATAAAGACAGTTGACAATGTAAGTGAGCTCATGAGCTTGTTGCCTCATACATTTGCTCAAGACACAGTCATAACTGTTCACTCTCCAATTGCAAACACAACTAAGAGGCATTGTGGGAATATGAAAGAAGCCGTTCAGTTATATCCATGATCCGTTAAATCCTTGGGCAATTCATCATTACTGTCAACGTCAATCTGCTATCAAAAAGATTTACTGGCTCTGCAGAAAAGTTCTTTGAATTGCTAATGGATGTCCAATTAATCAAACAACAATAGATAACACACATTCATTCTATATATCTTTTTTTTCCTCAAACATTCTGCAGCATATCAGTAGATTTTCTCTGATGAATATATATGGAAACCCAATCCACTACAATGCGAAACAGCTGTGATTTAACAGCTGAGTTGATAAGGTGTGTTTGACATTGTGTGCAGACTGCATGCAAAATGTGACAAGTCACTGGAGGACAATAATTTATGTAGATAGCTTGGAGACAAGAAAAGTCCAGTAATGCCAAATTTTTTACAGCCAATTGAATTTGTATACATGCATGTTATCATCTAGCTCCTCAGGTGACTGCAAAGGACAAAAAGCTGATTGGAGTTATACTAAGTTTTCCAGTTCTGTACAACCCACAGATGAAGACAAAAAAGCCTTTATTCTTGCTCAATAAATAAATATGCTCAATGAAATAAGTCCTTTGTTAAGCCCTGTACCAGTTCTACACACCGTTTTAGTGTACTTATTAGGGAGGGGAGGATATGGGCAGGGCATCTTCGAGATTCATAGGTGATGTCAGGATGGGCAGGTTGGTGGAGTTGGGGCAGAGTAACTTGAGGGATGGAAGAGCAACAGAATAACAGGGTGCAGGCACTAGCAAATCAGCAGCCCAGCAAGGGGCTTGGGTAGGGTCCTTAGAGATAGTATATAAAGATGGATGTAGCGAGGTGTGGCATCACCCAATGGTTTGCATTGCAGCCTGTTTGAAGCCCAGACTTGCAGCTTATGGTCTTTTCCATTTCAAGACAGGACCTTCCAAATAAGGAGTGCAGGATGTTGTCTTTCACTAGCTTACTGGGAACACTGATCAGTGTACACTTGGGGTAACATTATCTACTTTAGCTAAATAGTGCTAATAAAACAGATGTTATAATCAAATAACATCAAACATAAAAAAATATTGCGACAGCAGCGCGGCAGAGCAGCAGGTGAGCCAACTGTCACAGCTGTTATTAAATCCCCACACAGCAGATATCAAAGCTACTGTAAGTCTTATTAATGGCACAATAATGTCTGAAATAAACACCAGCAGACTTATTAGAGGGCCAAATTCAGTGATTGAGATCATAATGACTCATTGAATGGAATGATTAACTTAATATTTCTAGACAGAAGTTGACGCCTTTTTTTTCTTTTTAAAGGAAAGTCAAATGGAGCCAAGGAGTTTTTGGAACCAGCATCAAGAAGCCATCATTTCATCCTCAGCCTGGAAGTTGCTGCTCGGTTGGGGCTCATCACTCACAGAGAGATGCTGAGTGAGAAAATGGGATTTTAGGAGGAACTGATCCAAGACAGTACCCTATTTATTCCAAGGAAAATAACTCACTGAGCGCATGTGTATCACATGTATGTACATCATTGTGTATCACACAAGCCTGAATGTGTAGGTATGGAATGTGCATTACACCCTCAGCAGCAGTAGCAGCTTCAGAGCATGAAGTGAGAGAGTTATGTTATTTGAACCGTCACTCAGAATCTAGAAAGCGAGTAGGAGTATCAATTTAGTTGCATCAGTGTTTGGCAGATCTCACTGTTATTTATCTGCAACAAATTTTGTGGCCTCTGTATTGCTGCCAGGTGAAATCTGAAACAAAATACAACATGCACATTCTGGGTAGAGTGCATGTTTTTGGGGAGATTATCAAACAGAGCACCATTTTGTTATCTTACATAATGCTAATTTGATTGATCAATAGAATTGCTGGACCATAAATTTGATTAAGACTGTTTGAAAATTCATAATTGATTAGAAAATGTTCACAATTACTTGCAGTTACAAAAAAATGACGAAAACAACAACAAAAGTTGAGTCCCATAAATCAGTTTGATGGTCATACCCCCCGACTCCAAACCCTTAACCCTATATGTCCCCCTATATGTCATGTCCCCCTGTATTTGGAGCTGTCCTTGGTTGGGGTTACGCTAATATTTGGTTGGTACTGCATGGCAGGTTGGTGCTGGCAGCCTCCCAAGGAGAAGAAAGAAAGGAAGAAAAAGGGAAATCATTTTATTTTGGGTTCTGCACCTCAGAGCACTGACGCCGTCCCATCATGCAGCCCCTTGCTCCTCTCCCCCTGGTCTCATACAACACACAAGGCACACACTCCAGACACACATCCTTCTTGTCGCCTACCTCTTGTCAGAGATTCTTTAGTTTGTCTTATCCCCCTTTGTTATCATCGTTTGTTTTTGTCTTACCATCTGTTATCTTTCTCGGTTGTTTATGTGTTCCTCCACTTGCTGCAACCTCACCTGCTTTGTATCCACCCTTATTCACAAAAAAAGTTTGACACACACTACAGAGGTTAAGTGACTGATTACTGACAGATCAAATGGATAAACTTGCAACTGATGCCTGCTGTACGTATGTGGGAAAAATAAACCCCATACTCTTACTTAATGCTATTGATATTTGAACATTGCTACATCATTACTAGGACTTTTAAAAGATGTTCTTCCAAGGGTTTTCTAAATCAATCCCACATAAGCCTCTGCAGATTAAAGTGCTATATGATCTGTCGATGATGGATTTAACGCTACCTTGTGTTCACTTCGTTGTACGTGGGCGTTTGTTTGACATATTTGTGAATGCCTGCTCATTCTGACTCACCAACTGACTGACACAAACACCTGACTTAAAAAAATGTTTGTAGCCGCAGGCAGGGGTGGAAATACCAAACCACATCCACTGCCATTACAGTAACAAAATATCTGTTACAGAGTAAGAACAAAAGTAATCTTATGCTAAACCGTGGTAGAATGGATGAAACAAAAGGCGCCTAATCAGCAGCTGCAGCAGAGGAGCAGCTGACAGCAAGGTGCGACTCTGTACTCAGCTGTCATTATGTAAAAGATACACGTTCTAATAATATACATTCACTTGGCAGAGTGCCAGGTAGTGAAAGGAGTGCAGTTGCACTTGGGCCAGTCCTGTATTATCTGCCTTAGTGATGCTTTATTCCGCTGTTAATACAATAAGAGGTGCCATTTATGTAGCATAATTCTAATCTAATAACTTTTTATTCATTGTCAGTCAATTTTTGTTAAATAAAATAAAGAAAATTATTTAATTATTTTAATAATAAAATCATTTTCTGATGCTTGTCTCTTTTTTTTTTTTTTTTTTTTTTTACCATACTGAGGAAGGTTGTATATTTATAATTGATAGTCAGTTGTACTATGCCCCCCCTTTTTTTTATAGTAATGATAAAAGTAACGGTTACTCAGAGTACATTTGAACTTTTTACTTTTATCTTAATACAAGAAATTATTTTTATTTGTGTGAAATTTCTTTAAAGTACCAATACTTTTGGTGAAATATTCTAGTACTCTTTCCATCCCTGGACTCAGGTGGGTAAAAGCGAATGAGAGAATTTGACCCTGAAAGACAAGACAAAGATGGAGAGATGGGTGATCACCTGTGTGCATGGACAGAAAAGTGGACTGGAACTACTATTATTTAGAGATTATTCAATGTAATTCTATGTAATTTTATGGTTTAGTATTGGAGTTTGTGGTAGAGTTGGGCGAAATGTTATAAAATCTGGTTCTCTTCTGACATCAATTAATACAAGGGATAGAATCATAGATATTGATATAAAATATTAATGAAAAATAACAAATGTGTTGTGTCCATCAGTTAAAAAAATTGATGCATGCAGTAACACAATAGCAGCAAAGAAGCAGACAGTACATGGACTAAGATGTGGGTTAGTGACGGTGGGCCACACACATGCTTATAGAACTGGAGTTGCATCCAGGTAATGTTATTTTGTAATGTCTCATTAGTGGAGGTGTAGTGGGTTTTTACAAATATTTATTTCATACAAATATTTTAAGAATTATTTGTTTTCAGGAAGAAAAAAAACATGTCAAATACCATTTTGCAGGTCGGTTACAGTCTCTCTCCTCTGCTCTTCTGTTTCATCTATCGGCAGGTCTCCACGAGGGGAGTCACATCCACCTGCTACATGATGCACATTTCCTTATTTGGAGATCCTCAGAGATAAAGCTGAGCTACTGACACATGCAAAGTGCCCCCAAGGGACTCTCCATAACTTGTTGTTCCCCTTCTCCTTTCTATAAAGTTAGGTTAGACAATAAATAAAACGTGTAAGGCAAGAATCGCTTTTGAAGTTCTTCCCTACACGCTTTTGAAGTTCTTCCCTACATGTTACATGGTGTGCTGTCTGTGTTATGGGTGTATAAATAGGTAGAGGTCTGTCTGCATTGAGGAAGTCTTAGCTCAGTGGTCAGTGCTGTCATCTGTGAGCCTCCAGTTCAAGACTCGGTGTGGGGACTTCCTTTGTAAGGTAGTTTATTCATGAACACTTATTGTAACACTTTAATTTTCTAAAAAAAAAAAAACTTAATAAAAACAAAAAACAGGAGTTTTAAGCCTCTTTCCATTTTTATTCAAATACAAATAATTTTGCTGCCTCAACAAACATAGATACAAATACAAATACTGGGCTCTCTGCACATCTCTACTTATTAGCTAATAGACAGCCACTAATCACAACTTACATTCATTCATTACATTCAGATCAGTGATCATGGTAAACAGAATGTCTGCTTTAACAGCTTGGCTGGATGTTTGTGTTTCTGAAAGGGAGTCTTTCTTAAACTTCCTCAAAGCTATCTTCACTCTCCACAATCTCTACAGTTCCCCACATCCCCATATCATATCTAGCCCTGATGTTTACTTACATTTTTGAGGAGATTCACATCAGAGCACTGGCGAAACGTGGGAGACTACAGTCGCTGGTGTAGGTACGGCACAAACCCTTAATGCAGAAATCTAGCTTTGATCCACACAGAGTAACATGGTACAACGTGTGTGTGGTGTAACTGTTTGATGCATAATACATTTTTCCTGTGCATAGATGGAAAAAAAATTGTGTCCATGGACCAGGGATAAATCACAGTACGCAGACTGGAGACTCACAGCTGTCTCTTCACACTAGGACTAAAACTAACAATTATTTTCAATATTGATTAATCTCTTAATTATTTTCTCAATGAATCCATTAGTTTTCCTTTATAAAATGTCAGAAAATTATGAAAAATGTTGATAACTGTTTTTGGAAGCCCAAGATTCAACCTTAAATTTCTTGTTTTGCTGTGAGCAACAGTCCACAACCGAAAAATACTCAGTTTATTATTATGACAGAGTACTCATTAAACCAGTTAATATTTACACTTAAGAAGCTGGAACCAGATAATCGTTTGTTTAAAAATGACTCAAAATGATTACCCTATTATCAAAATTGTTAGAGATTAATTTTCTGTGGACCAATTAATCATTGCAGCTCTACCTCATACATTGGTCTCCTGTAAAAAAGCGAGGGGTGTGTATGAGGTTGTGCACACTATCTTTATTCCTCTTATCTGAAGGGGGAGTATAAACCTCTTTTATAGGATAACTCTGAGGACCGTTGGTCTAAAATAGGACAAACCTCTGAAAAGAAGCACATGCATGAGGAATCAGCATGCATCCTTTCGGTGGGGAAATGGAACCTGTCTGTGTCTCTTTGATAGGCTGTTGAGAGTCCCATTTTAGCATTTTTCAAGTCCTTTCACCTTCTTCTCTGCTCTTTCCTTCATAAATTCTCTTATAGTGGTATGGTTTGCCCTTAAGCAGACAAATTGGCCCACTGGAGTGATTGTTTTGGATCCTTGTTATCTGCCCTAACCAGGGTGTTTCTACTTTGTGTCTTATGAAAAATCATAATCTGTAATGATCTATGTGGATAGAAAAACGAGCTTTCCATGCAAACTCAGAGAGTCTTGGCCTGCATGTTTAAGACATAAATCTTGAGAATACTTGAGGAATTTGTTAGGAGGGGAAATGTCAGGAGGGTGAGTCTGTAAAAAGTGTTTTTAATCAATCACTACTGAGGTTGTTGACAATACTGAGGACATCAGAGATATGTCTTTATATTGGAGATACAAAAAATACAACAGGTACAGTACATGCCCAATGCCAACTTATGATTTAACTTATTTTTCCTGGTAGTGACCCATCACTACATTGAGCCACCTCAACCTGAACTGCCATCTACAATGTGTACAACCTGGAGATGTGTACATCCAAATACAAAATGCACATTTAAAAGAAAAAAAAAAATCAACTCCTGGAGCTAACTTTGACCTGCCATACTTACCATATTTGTGCATGAGTGCAGGTTTGTGAGGCTGTAAACAATTATAACAAACAACTTAGGATAGTGTAACTTTGTTGGCTCTTCTAAATAACTGATTTAGAGAGTTGGATTAAACATCATATAGCTACAATGAAGAATTTTATACAAGGATATTTTACACACTCAAATTCAGTTATATCCTTCCCTCACAGCATATTTAAAAAATGAAACAGAGAACTGTGGGGCAACGACTGTCGGAAGTGTGGCCTTGTGGCTATGTCATGTGTGACACACAGGGTCAGGGGACACACTGACTGACCACCGCTCAGTGTAATATGAATGTAGAGCTACAAAGAGCTTTGACATGGCCCTTTGTAAAAGCTTCTGTGTGGATACTTGTCTTGTAGCTGGGCTAGTAGCTCTACTATGGGAGGGGGGAGGGGGGGCTCTCTGGTGTGTGTGTATATCTGTGGAGGAGAAGTTTCAGTACATAACTGTAACCCTGCTCTTTATTGTGGTTAATGTTACTGTCCTCAGCCATGAATATGTTTATTAAGCCCCTGAATATAGATACAGTTACTGTTGGGCTCGTGTTGTGTTTACTGCCAAAGAAAAAGAACAAATCTGTCGTTCATGTACGATGTTGTCTTTCTGCTGTCTCTTAACAGGCTTGCTAGTATTACAAGCGGCTTTGTGTGAGAGGAACAAACTGAGGCTACGGTTAGGGTTCTGTGGGCCAGTGTTCTGTTAATTATAATGATAAAGCAGATATACGAGTCTTGCCTGTTGTGTCACGATTAGGGAGCGGTAGAGAGCTGGGCTGAAATGATTTTTCAAATCCAAGCCGACACCAATAATAAAGTGGTTTTTATAGACAATATGTGTGTTGTTGGAAAAAAATCACCTGTCATATGCTGATATAGGCCTATGTGGTTATGTGTTCAGCGAAAAAAAAATGATTTAGTATGTAGTTACCCTTTAAAGCTACTTAAGTAGAAATGAAAACTGGATGTTGAGAGGTTAAAAAAATGTTATTATTATTAATGGCGAAATGAAATCCAGATTGTAAAAGAACCCCCCTCCTTTCCAGCTAAGGCCATCCATCCCTCATCCCATCCTGTCCTGTTCGTCGCAGTTTGGTTCAATCTGTCACACATTGTTAGTTTAAGTGATGGTGTTTTTATTCCAGATTGAACATGCACGCTTGGCATTGCAGCAGCTGTCCTTAAAAATGTAGGGCATATGTAAGAACAAAATCTACCCTGTTGTTGGTTTTAACAACCAGTGAAGCCAGTAATTCCTTCGGCTAGTGCGTGAAATAAAATGTAAAATATCTTACCTGTATGAGTTTAAAAAAAAAAAAAAAGATTATCCACCACACAGTCTTGATTTTCATTTGTTCAAGTTGGTGAAGACTGCTACAAAAACATCTTTATCATGCTGTAACTAATAGTGCCAAAACATACAATGGGCAAACAGAATATAATAGAATGAGACTTGTGTTTGTGTCTCATAGCCCAAAGGGATTCCAGGCTCAGCTCAGCGGCTCGGCACTGACCCACCGATACAGAGACAGAACTCATGATTCGTCACTACTGGTACGTTGTTCAGGTTGTGATGCAGCAGAACGCCAATTCAATTCGACCACTTCCAGCGAGATGCTACCACCAACTTGTTTGACCCTTTGTACAAGTTCTCTCTGTGGAATGCAGTGATGGATTTTCTTCAGTCACCGCTTTTGATTAATCTTTCCATAGAGCATTGTTCCAAAGCTCCAGAGGATCATCATGTGCTTTTTGGCCAACATTAGACAAGCATTCATGTATTTTTATTAGGGAGCAGAGATTCCCGCCTTGCTACTCTGACATGAATTCCAATTTTCCCAAAGCTCCTCGGTGATGGACAATCATTAGAAGTTAACTGTAGCTGTGGTACGAAGCCTAAAGGTCCTAGCATGATTTAATTTTGACTTCCTGCTCTTCTTTTTGAAAAATATATTTATATATTTATTTCAAAGAGGAGGTCGTAATGGTCTCTGCAACAGACATGTCTTGTGTTCTATTTTCTTACAAACTTTAAAAAAAAAAAATAATAAAATTTGTGACCAGTCAAGTGGGAACTACATTTAATTCATAGAATAAAACTCATTCAACATTTTTCATTATTTTTAAGTTAAGTTAAGTTTTTGTTAAGTTAAGTTAAGTTTAAGTGATTCGAGTTAGCAACTTGGCAAAAAGCTGTCTGTCTGGACATAGGATACTGTATATTACATTCTAGATGTACGCATGTCCGAGTCAATCTGCCAGATGATGTTCTTATCTATGGTATTTATTACATAGTTTTTGTGCCACATCAGAGAAAGAACAGGTGTCTTTCATGTCATAATAGTAAAAGAGGGAGGTAGCTTTTGTTTGCATTTTTTGTCAGCTAGCTTTCAATATTATCATGTTTCCCCTTTGAAATCCGTCAAAAGGGAGACTGAATAGGGAAGTGGCGCATTATTCAAGTCTAGATAATATGGCAACACCCATCCAACTCCTTTTGTTGATGCATTTGCAAATAAAGTCCCTCAAGGGAGATGTTTGGCTTTGGCAAAACTATTTCATTACGCTTACAAGTTTGGAAAGTGTACAAACAGACATTGTCTCATTTGGGTTTTTCAGTGTTGTTCAAGACTTTTTAAGGGTACAGAATAGGAAATGACAGTCTGGTGACTTAACTGCTTGTATGCAAGGTTCAGTGCACACATGTATTGCATTTTTTTTTTGTGATTCCATGTACGGGCAAATACAAGAATAAGCCACTACAAAGCATATTTCACAACAGTACGGAAGCTCCTGTTTGGTTCATTTATCCAACACTGATTAAAATAACAGCTCACCAGATGGTCTGATCAAAGCTACGGCAGCTCTTGTGTGGGGGCGAAGCGCTGACCAATGTTCCCTTCGGAGCGGAAATGCGGCTGCATAGAAACGGGATCCTCTCCAGAAATAAAAGGCTGAAGTTAAGTGATTCATCCTCAAGTAGAGCTGAAAAGGCCTGAAAGCAGCATTCAGGAGCCACTGAGTCACACTGTGGAGGGGTGACCTTAGATCAGATGACGCAGGCTGGAGTCATCGCGCACCCTCACTCTGCACCGAGGTGACACCGACAAGGCGAGTTCTCAAGGCCCCCTTGTCTGACTGATTCATCCACACACAACCCCCCCCCCTCCTCCCTTCAAATGCCTCCTCCCACACAGGTGATCCATCTCCCTCTATCAGTCTGTCTGTCTCTTCTGTATTTTGTTCAGTCTCCCATTCTTTCTGTCTAACTACTTAATTCACTCCGGTTACATTTACAAGCACAGGTAATGCTGATCCTAATACTGTTTTAGGTTAAATTTTGTGTTTGATGACATTTATGGTGACTACTTTTATTTCAATCAGGAGAGACCATTGAATGAGAAAAGATAATGTTTATTATACAGATTGAAAGAGCTTTGGAGCTTGTACTTCACAAGGACATCATCCCTGAGCACTGAGTGAGATAGATCCCCCCATGGAGTTCAAACACTGGTGGTGGTAGATGACTTGAGATGATGCTGATAGCTGAGGAAGTGATGGTACTGGTGATCTGGGTGGAGATGAGGAGGTGGAGGGGCGTGCATCATGGCAGCATGCCAAACGAAAGCATAGAGCAAAGGACGTATTTAAAAAGACAGCAACCAGATGATAGGCTAACAATGAAAATGTATTGCAGTGCTATTGGGTAGAGGTGATTAGCGTCTGACAGCTGAGAAATTACACCCCCGTGCACTGGCAGCTAAGAAATGATTGAGCATGTGTGAGGAATGAGAATAACAGGTAGGTAGGAGTGATAAAATTACACCAGGCATGCAAAAGATAGTCTCCCTGACTGAACTTTCACTCAACCTGCTTTGCACTATTATGCGTTAAAATCAAACAAAACTCTTCCTTCTTATAAAAGAAAAAAAAAGTTATTAACAACTAATTTGATTTTCTCAGTTTGCAAATACAATCTGCTTAGTGTCATACATTGGGTGATTTTCAACTGAAACTCATGGTTTTCATCGGCAAAAGGAAACTGGTTCAGGTGTCAACGTCGGTCGCATGATAACAGGAAGTTGTATTTAGGGGATTGGTAACCTCTGTCTCTGTTCAAAGATGGTCTTTAGGAACTCTCTTATGTGTCAGAACACCTATAAATAATCCTCCAGGACAAACTATAGAATATCTGACTAACTCTCTAAGATGTGAAGGATCATAGACGATGAAGGACATCCACTTCATCTTTTGAACCAAGGAGCAACTACCATGGCAGAAGTACCTTAAAGTGCAATGCCACTGAAAAATCACTGGCTTCATTTCAAAAAGCATCAACTTCTCTCTAGAAATACTCAGTCAATTATTATTTTTTTTAAGTCATTATGGTCTCAATTTCTAAATTCGAGCCCTCTAAAAAGGGTGCTGATGGACATTTTGGAAATTAGTGCTCTGTTAATGTGATTTATAGCAGCTTTGATGTCTGCCGTGTGGGTGTTGTTTGACAGCTGTGATTGATAGTCAAATTACCTGCTCCTCTCCCTGGCTCCGGGACTCGCTGAAAAAGCTGGTGCCAACCATAATCAGCGATTCATGGCTTCAAACCGGCTATTTTATTTGTTTATTTATTATATTATTTGCATAGTAAAATCAAAGCAGCACAAACACAAAAACAAAAGGGAAGAAACAAGTTGTACAGGTGAGATTTAGAAAAACCCCTGCAGGCTTGTTTTAGTAATCTCACCTCATTACACATTATATGCAAATACAAAAATCATGTGACACATAAAAATAAACAAAATGGCAACCACAGAATCAAAAGCAAACATAAAGTAGACAGCACAAACCAAGCGAAGACACAAAGCAGATACAATAATGTTATTAATGTGTATGTGTGAGAGTGTGTGGGCGTGCGTGTGAGTGTGTTTGCACACTTACTGAAGCACACACTTGTTAAGTCAATTCCTTACGACAGAGTGAGAGAGAGAGAGAAAGGCCAATTATAATCACATATGATCAATTCGAATGGTTAAATTTGGTTTGTCAGACAGCTCCTAAGATGACAGAGCCCAGTATGAAATATTGGGAGGTGTAAACATTTGGCATGTCTTGTATTGTTGTGTTATGGCATAGTTGTGTACATCACCATTACGCTGGAAAAATGGCTCTAACGCAAATCGATGGGTGACATCACATACAATCTCTCTCTTTTATCCAACAGGGAATATGACAGTATAACTAGAACTTTGAGAGGAGGATATCTTTTACCAGTTTTATCTTGGAGTATAGTTTATGTTGTTTTTTTATTGATAAAGATGGGAGGACTTTTTGCACCATTCGAAGTGTTCAAATCACATGGAGTCAGCACTTCAGCACACATCTTTTAACACCTTAAGATCTCTGCTGATACACCTGACAACCCCTCCAGAGAGAAGTGGAGTTGTGTCTTGCATTACATACAACCGCTGTGGAGAAAACACTACATCTGTGAAATGGAAAATGACCATGAACAAGAGAATGAACACTGGACACAGACAAAATCAGCTGTCTGTGATCACCGGACCAAAACAGGTCAAAGGTTGCCATAGAAAGATCAAGAAGGACTTTGAAAAGAGACAAGGGTTATGATCTCCCACCCACATATGACCATCTTCTATCATGTGACAAAAGGTCCATACTTACTGCTGGTGTTCATTTACTGAAAAAAGATGATGACTTGTAGCTGAAAGCTCTGTGAAAAGCTCTTTTCACATATACGTATTGCCAAGAATGAATTGCATGAGAATTACTTAATCATCTGCAATCCTTTGGCAGGTCACAAAACATAATGACATACTAACTCTAAACATGCACGATTTGACTCACAATCCGAAGACATCAAGTGCATTTTCATTATATTCCACCATGAATTCCATTCATAACTACACTGTGTTGTACCAGCAATATAATTGCAGCATTTATTTTGTCTCAAGTAGACAAATTGTCTTCAGCAGCTTCTCAAATATGTGCTAAAGCTGAACCATCTACTGTAATAACTCTTTAAATTCCCCAGGCTCGAACTGGTTGCCCTCTGGGTTAATTCTGCAGCAGCAATGTGTCTGAGAAAAAACAATACAACAGTTTGAGAAAAATGTGCTGTTGCTAGCTCCTGGCTCATTAGCTGTGGGCCAGCAACATCCATTTCCTGCTCTTGACAAACATAATCTCCAGAGAGATCCTTTGTGGTTCAAAACATGAATGGCTCTAACCCATATGTACAGTAGAAATGAGTGTACACAGAGGGACTTACAAAGTGTAAATATGTTGAAATACTATGCCTAGTATTTCTTGCTACAACATGCTTGTGATAAATCAAATCATATAGAGCATTTTAACATAATGACCTTAAGGATTTATATGTTAAACTAGGTACCCTTTGGGAGAGAAATAATACAATTTTCCTCAAATATTCCTCGCCGTCAATATGTACTAAACATATGACTAATCTCATGTGCAGAGCCAAACCAACAATGGAATGATCTTACATACAAGTATTGTGCATGTATCCAAAGCCTGATAAATTGTAGACCTCAGTTGTTTTCAAAAAACTATAAAAAAAAACAACATATCAATGAGCCACATCGTTGCACCGGGTGATGTGTTCCTTTGCCACTAAGAGTTTGGGTACAGTAGTTTGTTTAGGGCTCTAAAGCAATCACATTTTCAGTCTCTGAAGAGTAGTTCTGTGTATGGCAGAAACACCAATAGGAAATCAGTTGTTGTGGCAGGGAAATGTTTTGTTTTGTTTTTCACAGTTTGTTTGTGCAAACTCAGACTCTCCCAGTATTATGTGTAGTAAAATAATGTAAATAATGTATATATAATGTATAGAAATTAATCTACTGCTTGTTTAGAGACAATGCCACAGCTGGTGACCACCCTTTTTATACTTATTAATTCGGGAAATCTTAGGCAATGGATGATGATGTGATGTCATTTTTTAATGTTTGTAAATAAATATGAATCTAAAATTCCTCATTTATTTTCCTTATGTTTTTTTTTTTTATCTATCTTTGAAATTTTAATCCTCTGTGGACCACATGTCTGTCATTAAGTGAATTGACCTATGTGATCAGGGATATCCTGCTGTCTGGTTTATTTATGACAACAATGAGATTCAGTCTCAGTATACCAAAGGTCAGTGCAAGTGGTCTAAAAGTTGAGAGCACAGAGGTTGTTTGGAGGAAGAATCAAACCGCACCAGCAGTACTACATTGACTTGTTTTTATTAGTAGCTTGCACAGAGGTTGTTTCATTAAATCCGTCATTAAAGTAATTGCACTTTTTTAGTCAGAAACCTACATGTCATCTAGCAGAAAACAGCCTGTGGTGGCTGGGTTATGCAAGGGCTTTGTTTACCTAAACAGACACTAATAAAACCTTTTATGAGCAACAGCTGGGTGTGAAAGCAAACATGCCTCTTCTGTGTTTCTCTCACTGTCTGTCCCTCTTGCCATCTCCCCTCCCCCTCCCTTCCTAACCTTCTATCTCTACCTGTCTCCTCCCCAGCTCCAGTGATTCTGAGGGGGGCCTTCTCGATTTCCCTCCTGCCCAGAAAAATCAATATTGGGAGGCGGCCTGAAAGACCTTTCACAGGAGTATTACAGCACAGCCCGGCGCTCCGATAAGCCTCCTGTTACGTTCTCCCGGGACGGGGCTGGCCAGGCCCGCGCTCCCCACCTGGGGGGGGGAGGCATTCTCCTTTGGCCGCAGGGAAGAACGCCATAAAGGGCAAGACGTAGATCACAAGTCTATTGGTGTGGGCTATTAGTAACCTTAGAGCCCCTGACCTGTGACTAGGGTCCTGTGCTGATTCCCACACACACACTCACAGACGGAGTGGGTGGGGACATGCACAAAAAAGACAGTTTATGACGGTAAAGAGCTTTGTCATGCATTCACGGGAGAAAATAATGCATTTTTGTTGTTGTTGTTGTTGTTAATTTATGCGCCAACTCATCACTCATCACTCCCTTATTTCCTTTAATTACACTGCGTTATACACACACCCACACTGGTACGTGCACACACAAACCTGGACGCACCCAAAAAAACAGACCCACATACCAAAAATGTGCACAAACAGAGCAGTCCAATATTCAAATATGATGTCAAGCATGCTGACACATGTTGTTGTGGTGGCTGAGAAGATCAAAGGGTTACAAACTGTTACGGTTGCACAGCAGCAGTCTCCCAGAGTGATCACTCATCTGGCATTATTCTGGAATTAAAAAAACATTTATCCTACGGCTTTTGTTTTTCCTTTAATTTAACATAACTTAAACCCAAATTTGTTAAAACATCCTGTTTTAGACCAAATATGCTGAGAAAGTCCACTGAGATGGATTGTAGAGATGGGCAACTGGTGACTGGCATGTCAGATGTTGTGCCCAAAGTTTACCTACGTGAGTTTTTGGGACACTGGTATCAATATCCAGTAAGAGGAACTTCACCAAAACCAGGTGTCTGCAGCGGATACATTGGTGCAGTTCCAATTCTATTGTTTTGTCTTATACAGTATCAATAAGTAATCAAAAACATAACTCTGAAACTGGCATTATAAAACTATAAAGTTGGACAGTAATTTCCTTTTAGTGACATGTCTGAGCCTGCCAGACTTGTGAAAAGGTTTGTTAAACAAGACATTAACATTGACACAAAAGAATGAAGTTTTGAACGTCAGATCTCTGTTTCTACCGAAGAGACTTGTGGAACTTGTGGAACTTGTTTTGCACAATTAGAAGGTAACTTTTGCACTCTTGAGTGGATTTCAAAAAACAATACTCAAGACACGTATCTGTTGGCATGAAAGGTGGCTTTAAAGCTGTTGTGGCTGGTTGACTCCATTCACCCATGACAGATTCATTCAACAAAATAGGGCTCTTTCATCGCTTCTTTGTCAATCATTATAAACAACTTCCACATGACAGTGCTGCATTCTTGTCTATCATTGTCATCTTTGATTAAACAGCTCTGTCCTCGCCAACTCATTGGCTAGCTTGGTGCTGCACTTCAGATGAGTTAAAAAACATTAAAAAAAACTTTACTCAAAGTGCACCTAGTAGCGTATTCTTGTTGTCCATTGACAAAATAAATTTTCATTTATTTGTGTAAACTACCTCCACATTGAATTAGAGTATTTCTGCTGTACATGGATGGATACTGACCAGTGGGTCACACTAAACTCTGGTCTACTTAAATGAAAATACTGACCCAAGTCAGTTTTCTCATTAAATATGCCTGTGAACACATAAATATTTAAGCCATTGCTGTCTCACTGTGTTTACTATACATTGGCAATGAAGACTTTCAAGCTGTTGCTACCACTCTGCAGTTGCACGCATTGTTATTTCTGGATGAGAACCATAGTTAAATCCTTTTCCAAAGTGACTCCACTTGAACTGCTGTTTGTCAGATAGAGTCGTTTGCTCTCAGTTATTTTTCCTCATTGTTATCCAAACCAGAACTGGTGGGGAAACATCGAAGCACATTTGTCTTCGCCTGAGACAAAGCACAACTGAAAATAAATTTTTCAAAAATAAAAAACAAACCCCTTTTTGAACACATATCCAAGTCACATTCATGAGTACATAAGGGACTGATCCATCAAGTGCACTCACACAAACAGCCAGCACACTGTGGTCGAAGTTCAGCTGGCTTACAGTCACGAAAACAAAAAAGGTCTGGTTGCTAAATGCTCTTCCTTCATCAGTTTGTGCAGCTGGGAGCCGTCTGCGGGGAAAGATGGGAAAGCGGAAGCTCCTGGCTGTGAGGTAGAAACCAGGGAGGTTATGAAAGTTGATGTCAAGAGAGAGTCCTTTAGGCCATGTTTATAAAAGCAAGTGAAGTACTTCCATGGAGGGTGTCAGTGGACTTAGTTCATGTCCTGCTAAGAAGGGATGCCCTCAGTCAGCAATGAGCTATGGATATGATATGCCCCATCCAATTCTCAGATCCCAGGGGTCCAATCTGCTCTGCTAGCAGCCTGTAACCTTTGTTTCTACAAACTCTAAGATTTATAAAGTTCTTCAAAAAATTGTATCAAGGGAAGGATCTTGCTGAGCACGCTGGGTTTTTATTCTAAAACACTGCTTGGATTTGTGTTCATACAACACATGTTGCCAAGGGTACTGACTCATGACTTGATTGTTTTTTTCCCAAACATTTTCTCCGTCGTTGAAATACCAACCGATTAAAATGTTTCCCACAAAGCTGCATTTAAGTAAAGAAGTGCTTAAGAGCATTAGTATTCTTCAAGTTCACAACCTCTCAATGGGAGTTTTTTTTTTTTTTGCTGGAAAACAAGGTTGAAATGTATTCCCCCCCCCCCCCCCCAGCACAACCAGGAGAAATTTCCAAATTACTTTACCTTTCCAAAATTAAATGTATATTGTGGTGATAACTGGTATGATTGGGCAAAGTCAGTATTATAATGCATGGACCGCGGAACGCATCTGAACCAGGGGGGGCCTTAATTTTTGGGAGGCGGGATGATTGAAACAAACAGACAATGTTGTATTACTCATGTTTAAGGAAGCGGAGCCCCCTTTTTTTATTCCGATGTTACAATACAAATTTGATGCTTGCTCAGATATTAACCCCTCTGATCCCAAGCTACTGTAACATTCACACTCAACAGGCCAAACAACGAAGTACAGCCAATCTACAAGCAAAACTCATCTTGCTGTCTTGAATCTAAATCAACATCATTCTCATAACTAGTCAGCACTCATACCTGTTGTGCAGAGCCGCACACAACAACCAAATAAGCGCAGCTGCGCAGCTAATGAACAGTAACCAACACAGCAAAAAGTGAGTTATAAAACTGACTTACTTGCTGAAGTCCGCGGTGGACTTAAGTTAGGGCAAGATGAAGACAGACACTCCGGGTCTATTGTTGAGGCCAGGGGCGCAGTGGAAGCTGGAGTCAGATTATTTCGTTTTTTCTGTTTATCTGAAAAAAGTCTCTTCATTTTTATGTAGCTAGCGGGTTTGACAAGTGCCCGCCTTTAGCTCGCAACGCTCATACATGACGTACTGGTAAACAATGCACTTGATAGGCACACTAATTTCCAATCAAAATGCAGCAGTAAGTGGCAGTTTTTTTTTTATCGGCAGCAGTTGATGAGAGTGGATGAAGTTGTTGTCTCGTAATAACACAGATGCAACTTTTTACAGCAGCTTTTACTCATATAAGAGATTTTGTCAGAGTACAAAAGTTACCCGGGCCATGGCCCCCTTGGCCCCCCCGGTTCCGCGGTCCATGTTATAATGTATACAGAACTACAGACAATCAAGCCATTAATGGTGTATCATCAAACCCGTTGGTTCTTTAAGGGAGGTCTTTGTAAACTAAATGTCCTCAAGCTTTCCTAAGAACCCTTTTACCAGCAGAGTAGCCTAAATAAACCAGACCACAATTAATGAGTTTACCCATAACTTATTCAGAAATGGATTTTGTTTGTCATTTTCGATTGTTCAGTGGGATTTAGAAAGTTTTCCAAGCAGCTGCTACGTTTTTCCAGTAAAAGAAGTGATTGAACAGTTTCAGCGGGTAAACTAGAACAGAATTAGCTTTCAGAGAGATTAATGATGATATGATTATCAACGGTGTATCATCAAACCCGTTGGTTCTTTAAGGGAAGTCTTTGTAAACTGAATCATACCATCAGCATAAGCCAAGTTGTTAATGTCCTCAAGTGTTCCTGACAATGGGGTTAATACCATTTTACCAGCAGAGCAGCCTTAATAAACCAGACTACAACTAAAGAGTTCACCCATAACTTACTCAGAAATGGATTTTGTTGATTGTTCAGTGGGATTTAGAAAGTTTTCCAAGCAGCTGCTACGTTTTTCAAGTAATAGAAGTGATTGAACAGTTTCAGCGGGTAAACTAGAACAGAATTAGCTTTCAGAGAGATTAATGATGATATGATTATTAAGGGTGTATCATCAAACCCGTTGGTTCTTTAAGGGAAGTCTCTGTAAACTAATTGTCCTCAAGCTTTCCTAAGAACAGGGTTAATACCCTTTTACCAGCAGAGTAACCTAAATAAACCAGACTACAACTAATGAGTTCACCCATAACTTATTCAGAAATGGATTTTGTTTGTCATTTTCGATTGTTCAGTGGGATTTAGAAAGTTTTCCAAGCAGCTGCTATGTTTTTCCAGTAATAGAAGTGATTGAACAGTTTCAGCGGGTAAACTAGAACAGAATTAGCTTTCAGAGAGATTAATGATGATATGATGATTAATGGTGTATCATCAAACCCGTGGGTTCTTTAAGGGAAGTCTTTGTAAACTGAATCATACCATCAGCATAAGCCAAGTTGTTAATGTCCTCAAGTGTTCCTGACAATGGGGTTAATACCATTTTACCAGCAGAGCAGCCTTAATAAACCAGACCACAACTAATGAGTTCACCCATAACTTATTCAGAAATGGATTTTGTTGATTCTTCAGTGGGATTTAGAAAGTTTTCCAAGCAGCTGCTTCGTTTTTCCAGTAATAGAAGTAATTAAACAGTTTCAGCGGGTAAACTAGAACAGAATTAGCTTTCAGAGAGATTAATGATGATATGATTATTAATGGTGTATCATCAAACCCGTTGGTTCTTTAAGGGAGGTCTTTGTAAACTAAATGTCCTCAAGCTTTCCTAAGAACAGGGTTAATACCCTTTTACCAGCAGAGTAGCCTAAATAAACCAGACCACAATTAATGAGTTTACCCATAACTTATTCAGAAATGGATTTTGTTTGTCATTTTCGATTGTTCAGTGGGATTTAGAAAGTTTTCCAAGCAGCTGCTTCGTTTTTCCAGTAATAGAAGTGATTGAAAAGTTTCAGCGGGTAAACTAGAACAGAATTAGCTTTCAGAGAGATTAATGATGATATGATGATTAATGGTGTATCATCAAACCCGTGGGTTCTTTAAGGGAAGTCTTTGTAAACTGAATCATACCATCAGCATAAGCCAAGTTGTTAATGTCCTCAAGTGTTCCTGACAATGGGGTTAATACCATTTTACCAGCAGAGCAGCCTTAATAAACCAGACCACAACTAATGAGTTCACCCATAACTTATTCAGAAATGGATTTTGTTGATTGTTCAGTGGGATTTAGAAAGTTTTCCAAGCAGCTGCTACGTTTTTCCAGTAATAGAAGTAATTGAAGAGTTTGTGTGGGTAAACTAGAACAGAATTAGCTTTCAGAGAGCCAAAACCTTTCAGCACTTTTACTATTAGGGATGTGTAATTCATTCTTTCTTCATAGAGAATGAAAACAGGAGAATCAATTTATCAAAACTAAGGAAAGCTCCTATGTTTGTTCATGCCGAATGTGCTAAATGTTGCATACAAGCAATAACATACTCAAGGTCATGCTTAACCATGAGATATTGGCGACAGTGTGAAGTGGCTGTAGACAGAAGGCTGAAGGCCAAGTACTCTGTAGCACTGTAGGTATTTACAGATAGCTAGGATCTGAGTTTATAATTAGAACTCAGGAATAATAGACCACAGACCAAGGGGTAAGTTTGAGTGCTGCCCTTAGATGGGTTTGAACTCACAACTATGGATCTAAAAGAGGCACTGAAGTGGCAAGATTTAAAGACACTGGACTATTCAGATATACTGTTACCTGGTGAGAAAAGATTAGTGTTTTTTAACATGCATATTTCTAAATAATAAATAACATTAATTGTGCAGTAATTGCGTTGAATGATATTAAGACTTTTAATAGAAAAAATATGGGTTGAAATTTATCAAGACAGTAAGTTTTCTTTATAATTTCATGTATGTGTTTGTGTGTGCCAGTATTTTGTTGTTTTTGCATGTATTATCTGGTTTTATCTGTGAGATAGAAGCAATTTTGAAGCAATGTTCACACTCACAACCTTTCGATCTAAAAGGGACACAGAAGTGGCATCATCTTAAACTACTGGACTATTCAGATATAATGTTATCTGCCAACAAAAGATTTTTTAACATGCATATCAAGCTAAATATTAAACAACTTAATAACTTGCAACTTTATTCATAAAAGCACCTGTAATGGTATCAAACCTAGAACTAGCAGCGAAATCTGACCTTTGAAATCTCAAAAACTTTAAGTCCTATGGGAAATGTATTTACATTGTGAGAGAGACGAGGTTTGTGCTTGAGGAGTTAAATCTGTAAGAGTGAGATGCATGTAGAACTTTTTTTCTGGTCTGAAAAAAATCTCTGCTCTCCCCTCTGCCTGATGACACACTGGTGAGATGTGATAAAAACTGTTGTAAAAGCCCTCACCTTAGACTTAACTTACTCCAAAAGTACAAAAGGTATCACAACACAATCTGGTAACTTTGAAAATTCAACGTTTTGTGAATGTTTTCAAGTTTGAATGGGGTCTGTAGAATAAGTGACAAAGGTTCCAACTTGGTTCATCAATTCCTCCCATAGATTGCAATTATACATGTGAATACTTTAAAAATGATATAGAATCACTGAAACAATAAAGATAAGTAATAGTATACATCTCCTGAAGATGAACGTTTTGACATTCAAACAAAGTTTATATGGCAAACAGTACAGAAGTAGATTGAGGCTAAAAAACTGCAAAATTATAATAAATAAAGAGAGAGCCAAGAGCTCGCACACAATTAAATACAGACACAAAACTCAAAATTCCACAAATCAATATATACGATCATTAAACTCAAATTTCACAACTTGGTGTATAATCAGTCCTTTTGGTATGTCCTTTAAAAGTCCAAATGAGTTCCACTGCATGTTGCAGCAAAATACTGAAGATTAGTCCTACCACGATTCATATGTATAAATCAATGTCTTTATCCTTGAAGTGTAGGTTGGTTTGCAGAAGCAGACGCCTATCCAGACGTGATTCCTTCATTCCCTAGCTTTAGGTGTGCAAACACCAAGTCATCCTCACAACTACAAACTGGCCAAACCCTTGTTCAAAGGTCAAAAGTAAAAAAAAAAAAGAACCAAATTCAGCAACATAACAGACAGTGAACACAAAAGCCTTTTATTTTCCTTCACTCATTTGCGACTTCTCTGTCACTGCTGTTCTCTCTTTTTCCTCTTCTCTCCAGCAAGCAGTGCAACAGTTACATTGCTGTTACCGCTATAATAACTATTGTTATTTATTTTCCTGACATTATATTTATTATTTGCTTAACCTTTTATTTATTTAAGGTTATATTAACCTAGGTTACAACTTCCTGTGAGGTTATTTCGTTCATAAAATATGGTCGTCAAGAAGCTAAAAAGACTTGCATGGTTAAGCTCTTCTGGGAAGAGCCTGAAGGAAAGCTAAAGCCTTGAAGACACAAGATGTGATTCACCAGATTTTATGAGAGGACATTTTTTCTTTATTATCTTATCAGCCTGACACACACACATTATTCTAGGCAGCTTTTTCCCCAAGACATCCCTGGACCTCAGTATGATTTAGCAAATAAAATTTGACATCTTATGCACATTAATCTACCTAAAAGCAGGCAAACAGACAAAAGACCTTAAAAAGCACATTGTTGAAATGCACAAGCCTTTATTGGACACATTTCTTTGGAATAAAACCCGAAGCTTTGAACTCTCATGTGGTTTTTGAAAACCCCTAAATCTCTAAAATAATGTCATTTAGAAAGCCAGAAACTACCATTTCCATTCAATTGATTATCGTCATGTGGTAAACATAAAAAAGTGTGTAATTTTTTAAACGCAACAGTGCTTTTCCTGTCAAAAACAGACCACCACTAGTTGATCTGGACTTACTTTCAAATGGCTTAAAAAATGCAGTGTGAAACTTATAGATGTGTTTTCTTGAGGCTTGAAGGTAGGTAAATTACCGTGACTCTGTCAACAGCTAAGCTATTTCACCTAAGAAAGTTTGACTTCCTGCTGAAGTCTCCTGCTTTTGAAAAAAGACACAAAGAAACATGATCACAATGAATAAAATACAATAAACAAACTCATTATTAACAGTTGGATACGTGTACTTTATTCATATCTCATATATGTTTGTTTACATTTATACAAAAATACAGAATACAGTAGAGTTTTCACCCAGAATACCAACCGGGCAATAATTACATTTGCTTTTTGGCACCCAGACTTATTTCCTGCCTAGAGCCATTTGATTTACCCACTGAAGTGGGATGGATTGGATCACTTGAGCCCGAAAGCACTGTTCAGGATGCATATCGCTCACTCTCAGACCACACAACAACCCACATAGGAACAGTATTCAAGGGCAGTCATTCTCTCGACTAATGCATGAAATTACTCGGTTTCTGGCTTCCATGCATCAGACATACAGACTGTTTGGGCTCTCGCATAGACAGGAAAATGGGAGACCATGTTTTTTATTTTTTGTTCACAGCTTAGACCTGTTGCAGCTCATGATATTCATAGACTATGTATAAAAAGCAACTTTTGACATAGTATACCTTGTTTGTTAGTTTGTTTGTGGCTAGACTAGCCTGTGTCTCTGTCAGAATACTGGGCACTGCATGTAATAGACTTCATGTAGACAAGCGAAACCTAAAGATGATCGCAGAGAAAGTCTCAGGTCTAAACTGTCATAGATAGTACTGTATGTTCAAATATTGTTCAAAAATGCATTTTTGAAAGAGAAGAATTCACTAAAAGCTTTAAAAACAACAATACTTTTCAACACCACTGATTTCAGATATTAAAACTAAATAGTACTGTTGCTGTGGACTATATGAACACCAATGAGGTATACATTTTCTAACACAGACTCAGCTCTAAACTGCCATAGAGAATATGGCACAGGAAATATGTCACTGTTAATAGTATTCTTCCAAAATGCATCTTTGAATGAATAAAATGATCTTGCAGTTCAACACAACAAACAATACTTTACCACACCAAAGAATTCCAGCTATTGATGCTGAAAGTTACTGTTGCTCTGAACTATATGAACACCAATGTGGTATACATTGTTTTTCAAACACAGATTCAATTTTGCACAATATACTCTCATCTCCTATAAGAAAAAAAAATTCCCAACATATAGTCCCGAATACACATGAAACAAGAAGAGTTACCAGATGAACTGTTTCCTAAAGGTTACAAAGGCTAAAATGTAACGTGTGGACAGAAATGTCACAACCACTGCAGTTTGTTCTGCCAATAAAGTTTTCACATACTGAAGCACCGCTTTTCCAGAAAACTGTCTTCCGCATCATAACTGGGCACAGGTCAAGCCAACTAATCTGGCATGGTTTTGAGTTTATTTAAAAAAAAAAAAAAGAAAGATACTGATTGGGAATCATATCTGCTGGGTTATTGTGGTGAGATTATTCTAATCTGCCCTGTAATGATCTCTCCACTTTCTGTTACCACACAGAAACATAGACAGAGTCAATCACACTAACCAAACAAGGCACAAAACCAAGGATGGACATGGTACAATGTAAGACCACAAACATGATAGAAATACTCAAACTAGATACAGAAACAGATGTTTGCGTCCTGCCACTTTGTCACTGTCAAGTATTCGCAGCAAGACAGCCTGATGGGGAAAGATCACAACTAGTGTGCCCTGTTCACATACCTATCTCTTGACTGATTGTCATTAGTAATCTTGATAATCATCTTAATACCTCTGCACTACTTTACTTTGTGTTTGGGCAAATCTAAGTGGGAGTCAACCTCTACTTAAATGTTTTTAAACCTGTTGCCTTTTTTCAGATCTGATAAGATCTGATATCAGTGAGACAGGGAGCACATACAGCTCCTAACTTATCATATCTAAGAGTGCATAACAGAACGGAGGCAGGGAGGGGCCTTGATTAGTATCTGAAGTATCTGAGCCTGAGGGCTTCTTCAATTGCTGGAGCTGGATACATGTTGATTTTACAACATTACTGTCAATTGTTTGGATTTGCCTACAAGTAAATGATTCCCTGCCTGTCACTGGATCTTTGCATACCGGAGAAAAACAACTCTAAAATTCACCACATTTCTTTAAAAAAAAATTTTTTTTTGAAAGTTACACCATTGTGTTACAGCTCAGTATGTGAAGGAGATGACAGTGCACTTCCTTTGACAGTGTATTATGGCGCAACTTTAAGGCAAAATTGATATTTAGGTCTGCATGGCATTTCCATGTGGCGAGCTTTGTGGATTGTGGAGATAACTAAGGTGCGTTGTCTGTAAAATGTCATAAACAGTGGTATCATCCTTTAGCATTTTATTAGCATTTAATTCTTGTTAAATGCACTAACCAGGTTTGTCAGATTGTCTATAATGGTTTTTTATTGTGTAGGGTTTTATCATGCAAATACAACACTGATACGCTGACAAAGGCAAGTCAGGAATCAGATTAAGACTGTGAACAGTCTAAACTGATTGAGGGATTGATTTGTGAGTATATTTAGTTTTTGAATGAACAGTCAAGAATTGATAGTTTATTACATTTTAAATATTTTTTTAAAAATTATATAGCATTTGTATATTCAATCTTACCTTATGAGTTCTTCCTATTATCTTTAAAAAAACATGTTTCTTCTTTTTTTTTTTTTAAATTTTCTTTTATTATTTTTTTAAATTTTTTTTATTTTTACAAATTTAGCAATTTAGTTTATTTTCCTTTCACTGAGGAATGACTGTCAATGATCTCTCCTGTAACAGTTCCTGCCTTGCAAGCATAAAGGTGAGATAAGTAAAAAATAAAGGCAATGTTTAACTAATAATTACTATGGGAGGCCGATCGTTGTCTTACATGGGTCTGTCACTGACATACCTTTTGTAAAATTCCTGGATCCACAGAAGTCATCCCTGATACTTGTTAATAGAATGTCATTGCAATTTTAATGGTCTACATGTAAGTTAGTCAAAGCAGCTTTGTATAAATGTCTTTTTCTCCATGTAATCCATTCACACAACCAAACATCCCCATCATATATACCAAATACAACAATATCAGATGAGGAAATGTCACTTGTTCAGGAATGCGTTTTTGGGTTTATGATGTGTTAGTACACTGATTGTTCTTTAAATGTGACCCATTAGTAAATTTAATCTTAAATGATCGCTAGAAACATTTTAATTGAATCAACAGTAGCAGCTCAGTGCCGCCACCAATAAATAAATACATCATACAGCCCCTTGGGCACATGATAAACAATGTGACTACACCTTGGAACTACAATGTTTAACATTATAGTCTTTGGGAAACCCCTGACTAAGAGGACACTGTATAGCTGTTGAGAATGTGGTTAACATGAGGGTCACCAGAGGTAGTAATTCATGCCTCAGTTCATATAAGAGATAACCAGTGTCAGTCACTCTCTGCTTTGCTGTTTGAAGATGAACTGGTGGGCCCAAAAACACAGGCAGACTGTAGCAACGTGCTAATGGGGAAGCAAAGTTTTCCCCAAAGAGTTCACGATGCAGCAGGTTCTGATGGATGATTTGCGGAAGCCAAAGAATCCAGAGGGGTTTGTGGTATGGGGGTTTCTCTCTGCTAAAATCTCAGTCTTTTTCAAAAGCATGGGGTTTTGCAGTCTTATAAGAAAGGCAAGCTTATCCATACGGTAGCAGGCGTGGTTTAACCACAAAAATCTTGGTCATGGCAATTGTGAAGCCATTGTGAATTTGAAGAGCAGTCAAAAACAGGCCTTTCACCTCTGAGATCTCATTATGGAAGTCAGCTTCATGTTTGGTTTTCATCACCTTTGGACACCAACAGGAGAAAAGAGTAGAGCCCTGTGAGAGAAAAGTATGGGGAGAGCTCAGTGTAAAGGCAAGGATTCAAACCTTTGTCAGTCTGATTTAATGCAATGTGAAAAATCTCACCAATTACGCTGGAGAGCATCGAAGGGTTGCGTTACACTATGTTGTTCAAATTGTTTCTGGAATAGGACAGAGAAAAATGTTACACACTGGCTAACAACAAAAGTGACAACAAAAAATGTCAGGAATGTCTTTTGAAGGAGCCCTCACATGACATGTGATGACATGCAGGGGTGCATTTTTACATTTTCTTCACCAACATATGCAAATAATATTGAGTTCAAAATGGACATTGTAGCAGCACCCAAGATACTATATTCACCAGCTTCCACATACCATAATATTAAGCAATGATTTTAGACTTTTTCATTGTCTGTTGAAAACATGCTTTTCACATTTCATACCACTGATTTGTTATTCCCTAATCTGTTATCACAGCCAAGTCTAATTTCAGCATGCGATTCTGCATTTTTATTCAAGCGGTTCCATTGTGGCAGTAGCTATAAGCCACACCATCAAGAAGTCACCAGAGGTCTTTACACTTCCCACACAACTGATTGACCATTAATGTAAACTGGATGATGTGCAGATGGTCAATAAGCATGTCTTTCAACCTCTCAAGAGTCAAAAGCTGTCAAGTGCATTTCCGTGCTTCACTGTTTGGCTTCATACATATAAAATTATAGTTCAGCCTGGCAGAAGCAAAACGAATCTACACTTTGTAGCTTTTCAAGACCACTGAATGAAGTCAGACACATAATGTCTGCAACCATAAAGCAACTAATCAATTTTCAGTGTGAAAAAAATAAGAAAACAAAACATCAACACACATAAAAGGGAAAAATTAGCTCACTTTTCTGAGAATTCAACATCTAGTGGAGGTGCAGTCCCTTCTGTTCCTGTGAGGAATCCACCTTCTCCAGGATTCTGTTGAAGATCGTCCTCGTTTCTTCGTGATCTGACCTGTTTCAGGGTAGGAAATCATTTTTAATACTAACATTCTTAGTTCCAGCTGAAATCGCCACAACTCGGATCAGCACAGTCTGCACAGCATCTGTAGACAGTTGAAAGGCCATCGCCGGCTGTCATAAATTCCATGTCGCAAAGTGCTATCCCCCAACAATAAAATAGAAGTGCCGCAGGAAGTTAAGAAGCTTAGTGCCAAGGGTCAAAGATCAGCTCACCTTCCACACAATCAGGAGTACGAGGGCTAGGAGTGGAATGAACAGTAGGGAGAGAAGGCTTCGCTCCACCACCTCAGGCAGGAGCCTTGCTGGTTTATCTGGAAGAAAAAAGAAAAAAAAAAACATCATTATTATTATTTAAGAGTCACTGAAATATTTGAAACATCTGGATACTTCTGGATATACATCTGGCTGACAATGGATTTGACCCCCCCATCCCAATTTTGTAATTTACGATTGTTTTAACCTCATTCTTGTGTTTCTTTCATTATAAGCAAGCATCTACCTTTTAATGTCTATAATTTACATCGTTATTAACCTTTTCTGAGTCCTGACCTATTGAATGATTGTGAGCTGACAGTGGACATTAAAGACAATGAGTAAAAAAACATCTGCAAATGCTTGATGCTTTTTTTTTTTTTTTTAAATCACCTAGTATTTTTTAAGATTAATGTTAACATACTGCTTTTTGTGTTTACAGTCAACTGATAATGTTCAGAGGTGCCAAGGAAACCATATAATGTTAAGCTGCCCTCATCTGTTTATTATAAACATCAGATTTAACTCTTGACCTAAAGATAGAGTCAGTGATTCTGGAGAAAGTTTGTTCAACACACTTTCTGTCAAATTCAGCAAATATATCCTCACGGTCTGCAAGCCGTCTGTTCTGTGTGCGCTGAAAATAAGTCTGGTGTTTCTACACAGCCTTGGCTCTGTAAATCAGAAACAAACTAAATTGCCACACAACTCTCGACAATTAGCAAAGGGGTTGTGTTCATGCTTGCACACAGGACAGGGGGAAGCGATTAGAGCAGCTGTCTCTGTGAGGACATGACAGTCTCCCGTCTCCAGCACCCATTGAAAGCTGGGGGAGGGCTGGCAAACTGGAGAGAGAGAGAGAAGCCGTGGCCAATTTATATAGAAAGTGTTTTTAGAAGCGCTTTTGACATCCGCCACTCGCGTGTCTGATGGAAAAGATACACTATCATTTTATTAAACGTATCAATCCACAATGAATCTGAGACAGTCTCATGGAGACTCCCTGCATTTATTTATATTCTGAGTCTATTTTGTTGTGTTTAATAAAGTGTAATCTGAGAAGGCAGCTGTTTCAATCACACAAATATCCCACTGTATATGTGTTTTGAACTTATTAACCGTATCTACATTGATTGATCAAGGCTCCCAGTTAGTCTGTGAACTCGCCTGTTTCACTACAGTCGGATTGCCCTCACTCGCTACAGTGGGCAGGGAAATAAGAACAATGAATCAATAAATACAAACACTGTTGGTTTCTTCCTGTGGAGCTGACATGAAAACTATTTTGGTTCAGTAAATTTCTGCTGTCTGTCAGCCTGGTTTGTGTGGCCGCTGTCTCAGCTCTGACTGTTGCTTCCAAGGACACACGTCGAGTGAGAAGTCAGGAGGCCGTAGAGAGGCGGAGAGTGTGGATGGACTATTGTTCTCTTTGGGTGTTAAGTTCAAATATAAACAAATTTTCTCCAGAATCAATGACTACCTTTAATCCAAGGTATTCCAGAAACACTTCCAGATACCAATACCTGACATTAGACATCCAGAAATAATTCAGAAAATGTGTATTTTGTATCAGTTATTTTCCATTTCACATTAAAAAAAACTGCTGTGCTAAGCTAAAAGGATTTATGTCAAGCAATGTGGGTTCACTACAATATGTTACCGATTACCATAAAATATCATGGCGTGTTTGCATTTTTATATGAACCCAAAACATTTTTGCAAGTTTGTCACATTTCATTACACACTTACACAGTATTATTGTGTATGCTTCTATAAAGACAAGTTAAAAAATGCACACAATGTCCTCTCAGTTAAAACCACATGACTGGGATATCCAGTCACGGAAACAGAAACAGACTAACTTCAGAAAATGTAGAACTGTGCAAGGGTCTCAATAAGGCGGAAAGAGAAAAGCCTTTGCCTTTTCTCAGCAGACAAGATAAGACATGAGGCAGACATGATGAGGAATTTGCCCTGCAGGGCGTCATTAATCAAGTGACAGTAGCTCCAAGGAAATTGACTAACTTGCTCTAGAATGTGGCAAAATACTGTAGCGGGCAAAAGTTGCTGCTTTGACACACCAGCTGGACTGGTTTTGCAGCCAGATCACAGAAGTGACACTTGTTTTTTCAGAAATACTGACAATCACAAACTTACGTGTTTTGCAGTCTGGCAACAAAGCACACTCTAAGCCTTCACTCTTGGATGTGGGTGATTCTGGGGGAGTAAAAAAAAAAAAGATTTTGAGTTTGGGGTTACAAGAGGAGAAAACCAAAACATGAGAGAAGGGATAAAAATGAAAAAGGGGAAAAGGGTGAAGTGTTACAGCCTGATGATGAAAACATTTCATTGTCAGGTGCTAAAAAGTCACCTCAACGCTACCTTTTTTACCCCCGCCCCCCCAACCCCTCCCCCACCCACCCACCAACACACACACACACACACACACAAAAAGCTGATCCGACCACTCTGGCAAAGAAAAGCCAAGAGCTTGGGAAGATTGGAAGATTGCTCTGTAATCAACACGTATACAATCAGGTTTCGGCCCTTTTCTTCCTTTTCACATGCGCTACCTGGGGACATCTTCCCTCAGTCCTGTGACTCACCCGTGTCTCAATGGGCTGTCTAAGCACGGAGACTGTTTGGAGTTTTTATCTCGCAAAGTTCTTGTGAAGAAATAATGGTTCCTGGATTAAAAGCTTCTCGAAACAGCCACAAGAGATCTGTCCTAAATAGAGCCTGTTCACAATAGTCCAAAGAGGGTGGCGGTGGTTTTACCAGCAGAAGTGAGCTGGAATGTTTGAATCTGAAGACTGGCTCACAAAATGTGTGTGGGAAGTGTGACCTACATCATCGACTGCTGTTAATGTGTTCTGGAGAAAAACACGTAAAACACTTTAAGTCTTTGGTTAACCCAAATCATGAAAACACAAATTTATCACTTCTCACTAGCTTTATCGAGTGACGCAGATAGTTTGGTTTTATTTGCTGAGGCTTTGTGATATCCACAATCAAGATTTTACATCTGCCACTCCTATATGGTGGCAGTGCATGGACATTTGATTGTGGTGCTAAAAGTGTTGAAAAATAGCTTTTGGGCAACTTAACACTCATATTTCTGGTTAGAAATATGGGTGGTATGGTATTTGGGACTTTTTGCCAAACAAATAGCTTCTAATAACCTGTTGACAGTGAGGTAATTGATACACATCCCAAAACATAAAACCAAAACTGTCTGCATGCTTAGACACAACTAGAAGCTAGGAGTTCTTGCTCCTATGAATGTGAAAAGAAAAAGTTGTTCAAATGTTCTCAGGATTATCTGAGGTTTAAAAAAATGTCTGGTTGGCAGCCATTCAGGTGATCTTATCTTCATCTGACAGAATCATGGGCCTGCTTCATACCAAACTGATCTGAACTGTGAAACTGACTGACTCACTGACATTAATTACCAAACCTAACATTGACTAATAATGCAGTCGACCTCTGTCCTGTCATGACCTCTTTAACCAGTAGCAGTTGTGATAAATAAGTCTTTGTGGGTTGTTTTCTGGGCAGTGAGATTATCACTTATATGAAAGTACAGCAGTGCTTTCACAAAACGGGTTCATTTCTTGACATCTTCCCATGCCACATGAAGAGACAAATCCAAATTCAGAATGTGAAATGTAAACAGTCTCAGAAACTTCAGCTTCATCCAGAGAAAGCTGGACTCGCTGTTAGATCTTTCGCCAGCCTTGCCATTTTATTGTATTATCTTTTGGCTTAAGACATCACAAGCCAGATGGGATGAACTTGAGTTCGCAGTGTGGAAATCATTGTGGGGATGCAACAATTCAACATGTGTGGAGGTTAATGGCTGAGATATAAAGTATATGTGTGTTTTTGTCTTTCTGAATCCATAAGCTTGTCTCAGCCAATGATGTCACTCAGAACAGAAACTTCCCATCACATATGCTCAAAGAAAACACACTTCTACACAGTTCATTGTTGATTTGACATGAACTTTACCCAATGGTGAGCAAATATACAGGGAACACAACATAACAAAAACATATAATAACTCGCAGGTTTTATAGTTTGGAATAACTTGACATAAATGCTGCAATATCGCAAGCAGCGGTGAAATATTTAGTTAATGGAGATAATCTGCTGCTGATTCAGCTGACAGCCAAGGGCTAAATTCCCCTTTTCACCTGCAGTTAATAGTGACATCATGTGCTGCCAGGCTGTGGCCCTGCACCAAAAATAGATCACTAAAGCCCTAAATGCAGTATTCATGCACTGTGGGGCTGCAACTAATCATAATTTTCATTATCGGTGGAAAAATGAAAGAATCACAAAATTCCCAGAGCCCAAGATGACTTTTTTATATTACTTGTTTTTGTTGCCAGCATGCCAGGTTGCCAAAATACTGACTCTGTTAACAATTCACTGTGGTAGTACAACAAGCAGGCCACATATTAACACCGCATTTAATAAATATTCACCTTTAGAGGATGTTTCTGTTTTTTCTGTGAATGGTGTGGTGGGACAGGGTGGAGGATCACAGTCATCCGAGTCTTCTCTATGCTGTGCATCTATAAGGAAGTCTTTCACAAAGTCAAAGTATCGCACTGTCTGCCACCTCTCTTCTCTGTAGTGGCACGCAAAATCAAGCATGATCGGCTCCTGCAAAATACAAAAATTAAGTTAAAAACACAGAAATGAATATTTGTGTTCATATACAAATAGCTATGACAATTTAGAGCCACTACTGTAGCTTGCCTGATGAAATGGCAAAATGCAAAAAATGCAAGTGACATTCTGTCACTTGGGAAATCCAAGATGGTTTCACACAGTGGAAAGAGCAAAGCTGTTGTAGACAATAAAGTTTTCATATTCGTATGTTTTCAGATAAATGATCCTTGTCTTGCTGTAAGCATGCTAGCCATGTGAATGTTGTTTTTGTCATGCTAGCCACAAACTGTAACATTAGATGACATAATGATGTTAGAGGTACAACTATGGACGGCTGGAAAACTGTAAATTTTCCAACACTCCAAAGATATATTTAGCAGCAGCAATGAGCATGTTTTTAAGACCACTGTATATCAAAAGCATGTTCATTACGATGGCAGAATGAGGACATAGTACACAGATCTTTTCCTAAACAGTGACGATTGTATGTTGGACACATTCAGTATGTCTATGGTACAATGACAATATGAACTTACCACAGACTCCATGTTGAGCCGTAATTCTTGGAGCATTTGGATGAATATGCTAATATCTTTTCTGTTGGATGAAATATTTCCAAACTTATGCGATAATTCGTTTAAACTCTCCTCCAAGTAGAAGACATTTAATTGTACCCAACACATCCCACCCTAGAAGAAAAAGAGCAGACATATATAGCACACAGTGAGCAATAGCATGTACTGTATGAGTTACATATATTGTGTGCTAATCTGATTTACAACATTGTCAACAAGAAAGCTCCCAATACGGTGCAGATCTGCAATATTTACATTGCACAATAGTATAAAGTCAGCCAAAGTTTGGTGATAATGTGTAACTGAGGAAAAGATCACGAAAATTAATAGGTTTCTTCCTCTTGGGCTCAACATGTTAAGTGCGTGTCACTATGAATAATGCAAAGGAGATGTTAGATTATGAAACTTCTCAACTAGTCTAGGAAAAAGATTTTCTTCCCACTGGGTGTCCAAGTGATTTTGTTATCACATTGAATTGAAGAACAAACAACACTATCCTCTAAAGGCTTGTCAAATCAACACACTAAAGAGACATAGAAATCTATATAACAATGGTTTATCCGACCACTAGCTCATACAAAAATACAACAACATAAAGTAACTTACATACAGTCTACCCCTTTTTACACAGTAAGGAGCTAATGACAGTATTTGGAGCAGATGTCATAACAAACTAATACTGAGCACTTAGTTTAGTGAAGATACCATAATGTCTTACCTCCTCTTTTGGAATGTAACGTACAGGAATTTTGTAATCTTTAGGTATATTTTGTCTCTGTAAAAAGAAAAAAAATTGCAATTCAGTTAAAATGCAAAAGAAAATCAAATTGAAATCCTAAAAAATAGTGTATATGGACAAAAACCCAACATTCATTCTTTGTCAGCACATGACCTCAGTGTGTAAAAGGCACAGCAAGACTGATTTCTCTCTTTTTCATGTATTTCAATTGTACCATTAAAGGACCAGTGTGCTAGATTTAGTGGCATCTAGTGATGAGGTTGCAGATTGCAACCAACTGAATACCCCTCTCCCTCCCCTTCCAAGTGTGTAGGAGAACCTATGGTAGTTGTTAAAGGTCCTCTCTAGAGCCAGCGTTTGATTCGTCCATTCTGTAGAAACATGGCAGTGCAACATGGTGGCCTTCGTAGAAGAGGACTTGCTCCTCATGTAGATATAAATGACTCATTCTAAGGTATCTTAAACACAATGATTCTTATTTTCAGGTGATTACACACTAATTAAAACATACTTATGAATATTATATTCCATTTCTACCAAGACAGTTCCACTAAATGCCACTAAATTCTACACACTGCACCTTTAAGTTGACTTTCTCTCTTTGCTAAGGAAGTGTTTTTTGAGCTGACTCACTTTTTTTCCTTTTTTTTTATTGGATAGTTTAGTGGCAGATAGGAAACCTGGAATCGAGCCAGAGATGTTGCAGTTATGTGAACAATTTGGCCACCGGGGCACTCCCTTTGCTTTTCACCATTGTACATATTAACTCAAGGAAGGTAGTAATGCAGGTGGTGCCAGGCTTTTCAAAAGGTTATGAATAGATTGTATGTACTACAGTATATGTCAGTGCAGTTAGAATACTAAAAACCTGTTTACTGTAATGGACAATTTGCTCCATTTGACCTCAATGCTGTTGTAATATCATGTTTTTGTGTTTGTACTGAACACCTTTTGGGAAGAGAATCACTGCCAGTTAAAGTAGCCACTTGTAATAATATCTAGAAAGGTGTACTTTGTAGATTAAATGTACAGTATTATATTCTACGTTAGAAATAGCTGTTAGAAATAGTGTTTCAGCCTGTGAAATAAACAGTATATTCAGGAATGATAGTCACTCATTACATAGTAAGGTGATAGTCCCGCATGAATATGATTACTATAACCAGACTGCAGCTTTAAAGTAATATATATATTTCCTAAATAATGTTAAATAACAGTGTTGTTCTTACCAAAACAGAGAGTCTAGAGATGTCATCTGTCACTGGGTTGACGTCAAATTTACTTGAATGTACCCCAAACGTGATGAACAGCAGTAAATGGACACAGACGCGTATCCAAATCTGTAGGTCAAAAGAGGCAAACAAGATGTTTTGACAATTAGTCACATCTCCAACTACACATGATGAATAATAATTAAAACAACATATGAAATGAGAATATTTTATATCTAAGGACAACAATTAATTAGAGTTCTTCTGCACACAACAGTGATACAGTAAATCATAGAGAAAACAGATGATTGCGCATGTGACACTGCAGCTCAAAAGATATGTATGTATGTTAAGTATGTTGTCCATTGGTTCATTGTCTCTGGTGAAGATACATCACAGTATTTCACAAGGAGGCACAGTGTCATAGATACCTCAGTATTGCTAAGAGGACACAAGTGAATGATCAGTACTGTCATGGTTTTTGACAGTTCCAGGTCCATCCTACATTACAACGAGTCTCAAGTCTGGGCAAAAATCTAATTGGACATGACGGAACCAATCAGAGTGTTTGAGAAATGGTCTTATTTGAGCAACACACGCTATGTTGTTGATGAATTGTGGCTTTATTGGGTTAAGAGATTGTCACTGTTACTTAACGGGGCCATGTGGAGTTTTCTTGTAAACAAACAAAAGTTATGTTTATTCACTAAAACTCATTGTGTGTATCCTTGTGGTCTAACAAAGTGTTCAGTGCACTTCCATCCAATTTGCAAAGCCAATTTTTTAAGTAGCTAAAATCCTGTAGTGCACTAGGTTGCAGTTGCCTGTCTAGCTTTGTTGGTGCATTGCTGCATTTCTTAACACATAACAGCCGCTTTTCGGTTGTTGAAATATTGGGAAACTATTGGCAAGCTTGTAACAGATTTTTGTTGGGTCCTTTGAGTTTGGCAGCCTTTTCTAAATTAGCAGATGCCTATAATTTGGGGCAATTCATTCAGTTTGGGTACAGTAGCCCTAGGTTCTTTTTTTGGTCAGGTTTAATTGCATTACTATGGATTTAAGGGCCACAAGGAAAGAAAGATGGAGTAAACGAATGAATCAGTAAAATGCTAATTAGATACTTTACATTTCAATGCAATTGCAATATATTCAATATGACAAATTAATGACTGAATGGACTTCTTTTTCTATACAAATGCCACAACTTCCTCTGAACTACTGTAAATAATTAGTCTTCCATGAGGCAAATTGTTCTTGAACTAGAGCTAGCAGCTTTCGGTTCTGTTTAATTAGTCATGCCAGAAATTTTTCAGACTGCCAGTGAGCTGCCCTTGGCTTGAGTCATGAAGTTGGCTCTCAGACAACTTTTAGTGCTATGAGAAAGGTAGGCTTCAATTGTTGGCTGTCAAGTTGGAATGGATGATTTTGTTGTGACATGAGACTAAGTGATCCAAAACTTTTCTGACAACTGAATTGAACTCGGATAGTCTAAGTAAACCCTGTGTCTTGCTACAACATTGCTCAGTGAGTCATCTTCATGGTTGCATTGCAGAGCTGTCAACAACTCATCAATGGTAAAAATGCATTTATACAGCACTTTAATCCAAAGCATTTTACAATGTTCCTCCCATTCACCCATTCACACAATAATGGAAAAGAGTTACCATGCAAGGCCCTGGCTCAACCACTGGGAGCAATTTGGAATTTAGTGTTTTGCCCAAGGACACTTTGAATGTGGACCGGAGAAGTCAGGGATCAAACTGCCGACTGAGTGATTGGTGGACAATATGCTCTACTTCCTGAGCCACAGACATCATTGTCAAATTGATGTCTTAGTAAGGGCAGTACAAGTTTAGAACTAGAAACCTAATTCTATTTTTGGCTGAAAATGGTTGACAGTATTGACAGGAACAATAAATTTCAGTTGGAAAACTTCAATTTAAATCTATGCAGCCACAAGTGATTTGAAATTCAGCAATCCCATCAACTAATGACTGGTAGGTAGTATTTTATAATATATGAGAGATTTTTAATGTAATACAATGTGGTGCAGTTTGTAGTTATGAATGAAGCATTAAAGGTACCCTGTGGAGTTTCTGACCACTAGTAGCACTGGGAGCAATGTTTATATGAGTGGGTCCCCATTTTGTTTGTATTGCACATGCGAACAAGGACATGCATGCATGAGCATGAAGGAAACCATTAATTTCATACTTCGAGTTTGACAATGCAACCACAAAAGGAGTCAAGGAGGAAGTAAACAAGCACCATAAACAATGCACCATTTATTTATTTATTTTTTAATGAGGAAATGCACTCAACATGACCTCATTTCTTTGGATAGAAACACTGAATGTAAACATATCTTTTGTTTACAAGGGAACTCCAGAGGGATTCCTATCAGATGCCTTTAGTAAACAGGGAACTATCTGTTGCTGTCGACAGTTCTTTCTCATGGTTGCTTTGCATACGTGTAGTCTGTCTCTGAGTATTTTACTGCCTAATAGAGTTGCATTGGCTTACAGTACACAAACAGCTGCCATTCATTTGGCTGACCTACCACTTCCCTGTGCCAATCTGACCATATTATACAATGGACCTGCAATTCTCTTAATGGGGATTAAGAGTTAAGATTTTATTGGAAGCCCAACCAAAACAATTCATAAACCTCAAAACCTGAACCTCCTCTTTAGTGAAAAGCTTGTGTTTCACAAATGGGACTCATTGAGAGGGATAAAAAAAGATCATAATGAGCTGAGCCATGTCTAAGCTTCACGCACTTCAACCAGTGCAAAGTCTAAAGTTTATTAATGACAGGTTTTGATAACCACGCTCTTTTGCAGTAACTTGCTGCATCTACTTTATGCATTTACACACATTTGTACTTGTCTAAATCAATTATTTTGAAATCTTAAAGGCAGAATCTGCCACCCACATTCCTCCTGTTACTATATATTTGTCTAACGGAAGCACAACAGGAAAAGAATAGAACAATGATCCATCAACAGCAGGAAAGGCCAAAGGAAAAGCACCATGTACAGGACAGATGGGATGTAATTCAATTGCTCCTTGCATTTGCTGCTTACCAAAACTTATCATCTTTAAATGGTAGAAGGGGACAATAAGCAAGCAATGTTTTAGGAGTGATTAGAAAAAGACAAATGTGTGCAACATCTTGTAATTCATCAGTTATACCTCAACCTCCGCCTATCATGAACCACTTTTCTACAGGATATTAAAAGTGAATGCACATTTCCATGTTACAACTTGTTTTGCAAAGTCATACTTATGTTTCCATAAAAAATTCCCCCAAATCCATAGAGTCTTAATATATTAAAAGAAGACAAAATTAACAAGAGTGCCAATTTGAGTTTACTTCCACACATGGCAAAAATCACAGTAGACAAAAGTTTCAACCAATGTCAAGTGCCAACTCTCTAAGGTGGGGACGCTGTTCTGTTATAAGTCACGCCTCAAGCGTGGTATCTAAAATTACACATGGGAGCAGACTTTTGCCAGCTTTGTTTGGTTCAGTGTTAAAAAAGCAAAGTCAGTATTGCGAGATCTCTGTGTAAAAGGGGCTACTTGACAGTTTCTGGGTAATATCAAACCCCTGCAAATACTCTTGATATTACCTCAGCTTCAAATGCACACTGGTGTTCCACGCTTGTACTGACTGAATGAGAAAAACAAACCTATTGACATGTTTATGTCCGCTCTGAACTAACACATGATCACCTGGCTGCCTCTTCACTACTTCAGCAGGAACTGTGCTATGTCAAAATGAATTACATAGGGGAGCCTATTTCAGATGCATGGAAGCCTTATGGACAATAATCTATGTGGTTTCTCCATGTGATCTGATGATCTGATCTCTGACTCTGAGACACATATCTACCACTGGCACTGCATTTTGTGTCTCTGTTCAGCAGGTAAGGTTCATATTTATTTATTTTAAAAAGTCACCAGATCATCCAGCTTTTTAAATTTTGCCTCAAGTTGCAGCAAAACACCAGGGCTGACTGTTTCAGTGTTTCACTTTCAGTGCATCTGGTTGCAGTGAATGGGATTGTCACTTAACACTTTCACTGACACCGCCCTGTTTGACTTCAGCAAAGTTTGTTTAAAGGTTGATTCAGTGTACAAAGTAGTGTGTGAAGCTAATACCTTCAATATCCAAATTGAATGAGTGAAAAAATGAATCATGGCAAGACATGCCAATTTGGTTTGGACAAAATCCCATGCAGAAAGATTCCTGTCATCTTGAAACAAAGCTGAATGCAATGATGAAGAACTGTCTCTAAGAAAACCTGGTCTATCTTGTCAGCACTGCAACTCCCAAAGCAGAATCACTTACAATGCGTGTTCTTGCTATCACATTACACATGTTGGTCCCAAATCATCAGATTTTTGTCCTTTATTTAATTAAATTTCCGAAGAAAAATATTCAATACAACCACATGCAATCAATTTACAGAACATCAAGGATGTTTCACCCTACATGTGTGTTCAATATGTATAATAAAGCCGGTTAAGGGTTAAAATGTTCTATACACATCTGCTCTCGATTGAAAGCAGCTATCACTGACTACCAGAGCTCATAGTTGCCATTTACCATCATTTACAGTTATTATTCTTTTAAAACTTATGATCATCCCTGTGGCTTTTTTGTGAAGGCAGGCAGGGCCAAGTAAACACAGCAATGTACACAGCAGGATGTGATGCGTGAGTGATGACAGCGGGGTGTGAATCTTTAGAAATCTCACGTTTTGATTCCGATTGGACGATTTGATTCAGAATCAATTCTTGATTCGAAACATATTCTCAATGTGCAAAACCATTCAATGATGTCCTTAATCCACTGAAATACAATATGAAACATAACTGGCAAAAAATGGTCTGCATGGTGGACTGCTCTGCTGTGTTGTAATTAACATCATGTCTATAGCAGTGGAGAGCAGCCTCTCCGCTGCACTAGTAGCTCTATAAAAAGCAGTGTTTGTCCAAGACACTGAGGTGTAACTGACTGAACATCAAGTTATTTTCTTCACTTCATTGTTGGTTTAAGTTGTTTAATGCTGCAATGTGTGTTCATCAACTGGTCTCATTTGTTACTGCTGGAGTTCGCTGCTCTGCTCCACTCCGCTAACATTAGTCTCTGAGTGACAGTGTAAAAAGTTCTACAAGATGAACTGCAAGATAACTCCAGTGAGTACGTGCTCTAGACTCCCCGGGTCCTGCACTGCCATTGTAGTTCCACCTTTTTCGTCAACATCACGTTATTATCTAACATCAATTCAGAATTGTAGGAGATAAGAATCGAAGTTATTATGTGAATATATTTCTTTTACCCACCCCTAGGTGATATTGATATCGTTTGCCATTCTCAGGTCTTTATGGAGGCAGATTCACAGCCCATAAAACAAGCCAGTTGAAAGGTACTAATGATAGAGGAGCCGCAAGTTCTGACAGCAAGTCAGAGGTTCTAATCTTACTGCAGTTAACTGTGCTGACAAATTGAGAAGTGGCTTTCTGAAATACTTGTGGCTTTGGGGAACTGAATGTAGTCCAGATCTGACATTTCTGCCTTTGGATCTTTTTCAATCTATGAAAGGTCTGACTTAAAATGGAAGAAGGAAATTTTTATGAACAATTCTTTTACGGGCACCCAAAAAGTGCATAATTTGAGTTTTTCAATACCTAATTTAGGAATTAAAACATGACAGGATGTAACAGTTTCTTTTATTGACTGAGTCAGTGAAATTTGGTTATGTAATGATGGTGGCTAAAGGTTATGTCTAAAAAATCATTATGTAAGGGTAGGATTCCCAGGTCTGGACCACCTGGATCTGGAAGTATAATTAACTTTTTCTTTGCTCCAAGGCTGACCTGTGGTCTACATTTTATGGAAATCCATTCATACATTTCTGTGAGGCTGACATAAAACTCTTTGATGTATTTAACAACTTGCATTTGAACATTCATTGCATTCCACTAGAAACAGTTGTCTATGTCCTTGGTGTTTGCTTGCCTGAGGTTCAAGAGCGACCCCTCCAAGGAGTTCACACAAAGGTACTTACTCAGCACCTCCTTGCAAACCTTGGGCTATCACAGTATTGATCTGTCTAAACCGCTGCTGTTGATTTTTTGTAAAACTTTCGCCTGACATGTAAAATACCATGTTCCCCTGCTGCTATACTAACATTGCTCTTACCTGCAGTACTATTGATTGGTTTGGTAATGAAGTCTTCTTTTGTTAACTTACTATTGCCCTACCACTGTTTTATATTTAATGTTAATGATGTAATCAAACTGAAAGTGAAACATATTTTAGAAGGAGCACAATGGCATGCAACAAATCAATGAAAGTACTGCACACAACTTGACTCAGGTTTGCTGAAGGTGGAGCAATTTGGTGTCATTACAAAGCCATATGATTCCTCTTCATGAACATATAGAGATAAACAGGGGAGGGGTCTTGAGATAAAAATATAAAGAAGTGAAGTTGGTGGTCAATTTCAACATCTGTCAGAGCAATCCATGGGTTTTGTTAGCTAGCCTCAGCTAATGTATGTTTTGTCATTTAATTGGCTGTTTGTGGCAAAGTATCAAGGCCAATAAAAACAGTCGAAAATTTTGCAGGAGTCAAAAAAAATGCTTTGCATTTACTGTAGCCTGAACACATTTTTATGTGCCAACTGCTGGCAGCTTTTACTGTGAAACAGCTACAGTTACATGCTGAATGCAGGCTAGTCATGGAGGTTAGTGTCTGTGTTGGTACTGTTCCATTAAAAAGTGGTCTAAATCAAGATATAGACATTTTTAAGTGCTTTTTGTCATGACATCAAATATTTTAAGAGAGTTATACTAAAGAAGAAGCAGCCATAACCAGTTGTTAGATGAAGATGCATACCAGGCAGCACCAACCAAGGTTATCCCAACCTCATGAGGGTGAGGGTGAGGGCTCATATCATAAAAATGGTAAGTGGTTTTCATGAAATATTGCAATATATTAAAAAGACAATATCAACCCATATCAGAACAATGCCAATCCATATCAGAAATTGTAGGGAAACACTATAAGACAACAAGTTACTGTAATAACGTGTCTAGCAACTAAAGCTGTGTTAGCATTGAAAAAAGTTGGGCAACTGAAAGAGACACTTTATTTTCTACAAATTCTATGAAACACAATGATAACTGCTCCAAAAGCTAGACCAGAGTATACTGGGAAACCTACTGATGAGCTACCCCATTAGCTTCAAGTAATGTGAGGATTCCTGTCCAGTGAATGATCTACATATGAGGGGTTTCTGTAAGCTGTGCTTCAATAAATGCACATGTTTCTAGGACATATGAAGCACATTACTGGTCACTGAAGACTTAAATGTTGCTGCATGGTTTGGTTTTAAAGTATTTGAGTTTAACAGGCCTTTCCCCTGTCTCCAGTCAAATTCAGTGTACTAGAAATGGATCCCTGAATGTCAAGTTCTGTCTGATGGTGTACAAATATTTTTAACTAAAATCCCAGGGTATGGGGATGACGTGAAAACTTGTTTGCATGAAACATTCCTCTAATTCCTCTTGTTGTATTTGAGCTGCTCAAAGCACAGCTATGCTTGTACTCGGTGCAGGGTATTGCTAAGAAAAATAACGTGTGCATGGCTAACACACTATGCAAAAATCAACATTTGCAAGAAAATATGCATTTTTACCATGTGTTCATAGTGTAACAACAACATTTAAATATTGTAAATATTGGCATGTAGTACTGTATTTAATATATTTGCTGCCATATTTTTTTAAGCCAAGAGTTATTGCCTCTGTCTGATGTCATTAGGTGTTTGATCTCTTGACACTCAGAGACGATGGAAGTTCTAAGATAATAAATTAGAGATGCAGCCACTTCAGTTGTGTTTTATTAAAATCAGAATGATGCCTCTCCATTATGACTCCATCATGTATTGCAATAAATCTATTTCTGGGGGTTAAACACGTAATGCTTGTTATTGTTATGCTGTAATGTCCACAGAAGCACAATGTACTTTGATAAAACCAAGATGCAAGCTGGAACAGTGATTCCTATCTTATCAGGAGCTGACTTAATTTAACAAAAAAAAAAAAAAAGATGGGAAAACATCTCCAGTAAGTAATACCAGTATAAAAACAAACTAATCTTGTTTTTACAAGTTTAAAAAGAAAACTCATGGTCCCCCAACACGCAACTCAGACCAAGTATCAACAAACAACAAGGCTCCAGCTGGCTTTAACTCATTTGAAAGTTTCATCGACACTTTCTGAATGACCTTGTGAGATTGAAGTCACAGCTGCTCTGACAGGGAATTTTGAAAATGGTATCCCATTTTTATCTGGAGCACTGAAAAGTACACTGTCGCTGTGTCCTAAATAAAGCAAATCAACCAATTTTAGTCCTTCAACGGTAGAACCAACTGATATCAAACCACAAGGGCTGAACAGTCAGGTGCAACCCTCCAAACTAAAGCCCTCTTCTCGGTCATTGTCAGGTGCATTAAGGCTCTCAAGGCCTGCAAGCCTGCTCTACCTCATCGCATTGATGCTGAGGATGATTACCCCTGTCTCATTTTCCACTGCCGCTTTGAACCTGAGCTGAACAGGCTCTCCAGACCGCCGGCCTTGTGGCCCTCTTAACCATATAATCTCATAAAGGCGGAACACAGGACCTTGCATGACATTAGTCCACCATAGCAACATGCAGCCTGTTTTGTCAGAGAGATGGATATTTTATCCTAATCTTTTTCCTAGATCGTTGTTTTGAATTTTGTCATGTGATATTGGTTCCCGTGTTTCATAATGAGGATTAAAATGGGGCAGATTATAAAAGCTGTGCAAAGAATACACCAGGCTGCTGTTGTTTTCCAGATGTTAGAGCTGATCCAGGCAGAGGTTTGTTTTCGCCCCTTCCTTGGTGATATTTTTGCTGTTTCTGTTGGTGGATTAAAATGATCGAACCAAATCGCTAATCTGCATTGTGTATTTAAAGACAACCCTCAATGTTTAGACGCCCAGCAGTTCCCAGCTACAATCTCGTCCCTTAAAAGTTGTTTATACTGGTCAGGGCCTTGTACATGCTGCCAACATTTTCTTGTGCTTCATGCTGTTTACTGGCAAGAAAAGTTCATGTTTCTCGCCAGTACCACACTGTAACAAATCACCATGTCACAGGCAATCAGGAAGGACCTTAGTCACATTCACATGTCAATATTTAACATCTCAATAAATAAGCTGCAAAATAAGGTGGCCTTGATTTTCAGGAAGCAGTTTTAGCCCCATAAAAACATCAATATAAAGCTATAAAGACAGCTTTAGAAGAATTTATCAAAATGTATTTTTAGACTTTTGTGCTTTCAATTCGTTAAATATTACCATGAGCAGCATTGCATATTATAAACTCTTGGTTTTATTTTCATATACTCACAAGGTACACCAAAGAGGGCCTGACACAAACAACTACAGTGCACTTACTTCATGTGTACATCAAATTAGCATCTGAGAACATTCAGTCGGCTGCTGCTGCCGTCTGCTGAGGTGCACAGCAGCTACTGGCACTAATACTCTTCTGGGTAATAGACTGGAGCCATACAATTACTTTGAGTCGGATTGAATCTAATTGGTTGTGCAGAAGCTTAAGAGGAACTTGTGTCCAACAAGTCTTAGGTGGTTCCTGGGAGGAATGACTGTTGCACACTTCAGTATTATCTTGGATCAACGCGGTGTATTAGACGAACATAAAATATAAGTGACCTTTCAAAGCTTTTCAGATCTGAAGTTTCAAATAGACACATCTTAGACAGAAATGTGTGCAGACATCAGCAATCTAGAACAGCCCATTGTTAACAAATGAACGTATAATAAATAATAAAGAAAAAAGAATTAAAACAGATCTGGCTGATGCCCGAGCCACTCCATTAGGCCTTGCTAGCAAAGGGCTAAATGTTTGTAAAGCAGATGAGCAAATAGTCAAATAGTGACCAGAATTAAATGCATAAAAAAGGAAACAATTCAATGAAATTTCCTCTTTGCTTCTTTCTTTTGAGACATTTATTAACACTTTATCGAATGACGAATATAACATAAAGATATTGCAGAAGCTATCTGACAAGCATGTTTGATGGCTCCATTTAAGAACACATAAATGACCTCAGATGGAAAGATGGCCACTGGTGTCTCCGATCTTTGTGTAAAGCTATGCAGGTCTAGAGAATTTTTTTTTTACGAACAGATGGACAGACAGAGGCAGAGACCTTGTGGGTTGAGATCCGTTAAACCACTTAATGGTACTGGTGCTCACAACCACAACTTGACACGTTTAGGTATAGTTAAATTTTAAGTGAGAGTCTCAAATTGCTGTTTTTATTCAATGTGAGAACAATTAGTTTTATTGTGTTCACAACTAAGTTTATGCTGCAGAGAAAAACAGGAAACAAAAAAAACCAAAAACCTTTCAAATGTTTAATAAGACCAGACTTCACCATTGCTTTGGTGGGAATTAGAGAGGGCAGCCTCTGTGTTCAAGCATGGGTTTCAAAGATCAGTGTGTACCAAATGTTACGGCCCTCTAACCAAGTATTATCAAAGAGTCAGTGTGCTGGAGAGGATTAGAGGTTTTAATGGTGAAAACACAAATAAAAATGTAGCTTACGAAAAAATGGGGACTGAGAAGAAAAACAATCCAGAGGTGCTATTTTTGGGGACATACACGAGATTCCTATTTCAAACTTAGAGCACAACTGTCCTTTGGCTTGGTAAGATCTTGTTATCCCATGTTTCCTGAGATGAAGTTTTCCAGGCATTTGTTGTTTGAGATCGAGCAGTGGCTTAATCAGATTACTGTCTCTGAGACTTATCCTAAGAGTCCCAATGTGTGATTGAAGAATTATGGCCCTCATTAAGTCAACTTACTGGATGGACAATCGCTTTTTCTCTGTGAAATTTGCCGTCTTTCATTTATAATTTATCCACATAAATTGCTGCTACTTCAGAGGATGTGTAGACTTGAAATACTGATGCTTTGATTGCAATCAAATCAATCGTACTGTTGGTGTCCAGCAGTAAATCTGATCTCACTACTGAGAGCAAATTTGAACAGGGGAGGGTGAAGATAAAATGCATTTGATTACTGTATGCTCTGTTGTTTTCCTTGGAAAAGAAAAGTGCTGTTTTATGATCCCCTTACAGTCCCTTTATATAGCTACACCACTTACAATGTCAACAAATAACTGCAAGGATGGCTCTGGTTAATATGCACTAACTGCAGGAGGGGAATTTGGCTTGAGCAACAAGGAAGAAAGTTGTTTGCTTTTCATATATGTGTGTCCTGCCAAGTTTTTTTTTTCTTTTTACCTCCACAAGTTCTCACACAAAGTTCATATACATCTCTTCTTCCCCTGTATGATTAAAAACGCCCTCCTCCCCCCCAAAAAGCAACCTTTGAAGTTTTGATCTTGTGATTCATTCCCTGATGTATAAGACTGTGGTTGGTAATTGCAGCCACCCTGATGTTAACCTGCTCATTGTGGACCAATTATTCTAATTTAATTAATCTATTATGCTGTCTGCTTTGATCACACAAGGCGCAACAACGGTGCTGCTAATCAACAACATGTGCTTGACACTGTTAGATGACAGTAAAATTCTTTTCTGACAAACATTTAGCTTAATAAGAATGCAACCACGACTGAAATCAGGGTGAAGGAAGAAGGAAAAGAATGTGTAACTCACTTAAAGTGTAACTTGGTAACTTATTGTTCCTTTAAATGGTTTTAGTTTCAAGGTTCCCTTTTGTTTCTGTTAAACAAACTGCAACCTGAATGAAAAGACAGGGAAGTCTAAGCTAGGGCTTTTTCCAATGGATTTTTAAAGTTAAGGCTAATACTATTTTGGAACTGACCAAAATGTGTCCATAACGCTTGAGAATTATTTAGTACCGAAAGCTGGCAGTGAATTCTTGAATTCGATGCCAGAATTCTTTCTTTGTAATGTTCTTGACTCGTTCTTTGAGCCAACATTTCCTGATTTAAACCATAAATTGTATTTTATTTGAGCAAAGTTTTTGTACAACGACTTGTGTTTAGATTACATTTAATGTTCGACAACTTTGGCTTCTTTTGTTAAATGAAAAAAAGCGGTTTTGTAGAAAGTAGTATGTCGAAAAAGTGTCTGCCTAGTCTGAAGGGGTTTTAAAAAGAATGATGCAATGTAAGTTACTCCCAAAAACTGGCCTCATAAAAAGCTGTAGATGATTGGGAGATTTCGGTTGCACTTTTTTACACTAATAGGACGTGATAAGCCATAAATTCTACTGATGCTCCTGATATTTTGTCCGTCTCATTCTTGTTAATGGAGTGGACAAAATATTAGGAACACCATTCTATATAATATATATGCATACCAGTACAACACCACCACTCACTACAACCTCAGTAATAAACACATTAGCAGAATTATGACCTTTCTGAAAATGTGTGACACTGTGCACATAACACTTTAGCAAACTAGTTTAATAGGCCCGTTGATGATGGTAATGACATATTTCGACACCGGACACCCAGGAGGGACATCCAGCATGGGATGAGGCGAAGACGGTGTAAGTAATGCTGTCTCAAGTAGCAGACATGTGATTTCACTTTAGTTTACGGTACAGTGCCGTTGTAATGTGTCACAAATTACCCTCTAAGAAAGTCTAACAAGGGTCTAACAGCAGGAAATAAAGATGCAATGTCCTGGCAGCTTCCATAGCCTAATGTTACTGGGGTCAGATAGTAACATTGCATTAAATGGTCTAATGTCTTAACTGGTATGACATTAGAGCATAAAGAAAAACATGTATTAGGCTATATATTACTACCTACAAACTCCATGGGTCTCTGGAGAACATGCAGGTTACAAGGGACGTGTTAAGTAGCGACCAGATGTGACCCAATGTGGTTTGACTTTAGTTTATGGTACAGTTTTCTTCTAATGAACAACACACGACCCTGTAAAGGCCATATAAATATACTGTCCTCTGAGCTCTCAGTGTTTTGTCTGACTATCATAAACGCTATGCCCAATATAATATGGCATTGGCTAATTAAGCTACCATGGGCCCATGTTGGTTGCATTATATGTGGTGTCTAAAGGGTAGAATAATGTCTAAATGTAACATATTTTGGATCTGATACTGCATTGTATTTGATTTATAATTAGACTATGATCTTGTAAAATGGTGTCTAATAATATATTAGGACCTCCAATTTGTTTCTAATTAGAGGATAATTTGATATAATAGAGTGTAAGTATAGTTTATTTTGAGTCTAATATGATATTATATGCGATTTCTAATAACAGCATAATTTAGGTGTATATTGTCTAATTAGGTTATAATTGTGTTTGTTTACTGTCTAACAAAGAACATTATTTCTACTGATTGTCTAATCTGTTACACAGTGCGGCTTATTAGTGTACTGAAAAATACAGTGTGACCACGATTTCTTGTTGCCATTGTTAAAGAAATAACACATGACCAGTCATGCCAAAACTGACAAGAAATGCATATAACAGCCCTTGAAATCACGAGGATGGCTTTGGTTGACCGCACAACATGTCAAGCTTAAAGAAATGTGGTTTAGACAAAACTAACATATATTTCTATAATGTTTCTTGAACACAACAGATGACTAATGCAGTTTCTAAATCTTGTGTCAACTGTCCCTGTTACTTCTCATACTTGCTTAAAGAAAAACCTATCATGTAGAAACTGCAATTTCCTCGGAAGCAGATGCATTATTGGCCATGAAGGGTTCTAGGAACATAGGACAAATCAAATCCCTTTAAATTGCCTCCAGCAGTGACTGCTCTGAGCCAGATGTACATTGGGATTGCTCAATAGGGGAAAACAGTCAATTAGGATGACTCCTCGCTTGTAAATATATCCAGAGGTCTTTCATGCGTACTGGATGTCAAGCCTCTGTTAATTATGTGAGTTCAAGGCAACATGCCGATCACACAGAACTGAGTCATGTAAGACGCAGACCGCATACACTCATGCAGCACAACTACAGCACGATGAGTGTGCTAACTAAATTAGTTGTTTCTTTGCAGAAAGGATGGCGTAATCCACAATCACATAATGATTTGTTTCAGATGTCATTTTTTTCACCAGACGATGTGTCTTCACTGACTCTTTGACAGCAGGCTGCTGTTGCAAAGACGTGACACCAAATCAATTTAAAATCACCCTTTTCTACAGTGAATGAATCACCACATAAACATTCAAAATTCTGTTTTAATAAGTATCAGTAAGCCTCTGGGAGATACTGGATTCAGATTTATCAGGTCTTCACTTTTTATGTAACATCCACACATTACAGTACTGTAGCCTTGCATGACCAAAACGTCTTAAAGTATAGAGTTTCTACTTAAAGCAACTTTCAACAGAAAGGGTGTGAGGGTTAAATCCAGAGCTCCCTGAAAATACTTTAAAAGATGTTGCGGCTACTCTGGGAAACCGCATATCCCCAAAATGTCAACTTTTAAGGGACCAACAAAAACAGACTTGTTTGATTTTGCTTGTCGACTGTGAATTTTAGAGTTTATCCAATGGATTTCTAAAACATTTCACAAGACCAAGAGTGTGGAAGAATTTTCCCAAACCATAGCAGAGCAATGAACCCTTTAATTGAATTTAAAGTCACTCAAAGATCTGATTTGATATTGTCAAAATATTCATGAGAATGATCATTTGAGACAGGGATGTGAAAAAAAGAGAGAGGTTGATTATATAGAAACGCTGTTGGTCCAGAGATGGTGCGCGCTATACACTTGTGTCTCTTGGCCAAGACAAAAACCACAAAATCCAAGATTTTCATATTACACTTCATGCCACTTGAGAATACAGCAGAGGAGAATATTTAAATGAACCTTCAATGAACCATTGAAGTGGCTGCCAGGTTTAGAGTCTGCAGTCTCTGCACTCTCAGTAAGTCAAAGCACTTACTTTAAATGTATAAACTGCAAGAGAAACACATAGATAATACATATGGATCAAATAAGTGCTACAAAACAGACCTGACTTAGGGTATGAGAGATTGTCTTCAATGAATGCAAGTTAGAAACACCACATAAAAGGGTCATCTCTCAAGAAGTCGCTGTATTTACGCCACCTGTCCTTCAAAGACACAGTGAAAAGAACATCTGACTCAGAATTATATTGTTAAACTGTGCAACAGACAATCATTTTTTTCTACCAATTACCTGGTCGATTATTTTTTTTTACAATGAATCAATAAATGGTTTGGTTGGTAAAATGTCAGAAAATAAGCCTGTAACAATCTACCAGAGCCCACAGTGAAGTCTTTAAATAGCTTTTTTTCATCTGACCAACAAAAATCCAAAGATATTTACAATGACATAAAACAGAGAGATCTGTAAATCACATCTGAGAAGCTGGAACCAGCAAATGTTTGGCATTTTTTTCCAGATAAATGTTCTCTGTTGGTCATGCTTTTAAATCAGTGGTGCAATCTGAAAAATCTGGACACAGAAATTCCCTCCTTGTTCACTTTTCACTGCATACACAGTGTTAAACATTCAAAGGCTACTCCATAGTGAGAGATCAATTTAGATTTAAGACACTCATGAATCATGCAAGGCCACCAGTAGAGCATAAATTCTCACACTTAGTATCTAGAGTCTCTAACAAATTTAATATTGTGTCATAATTAGCAAATAATGGGTGATTTCAGACGGTATTGGACTTCAGACGAGAAGAAAGGAGGAGTTGCTGTGTTAAGTGCTAGTAATTGCCTCTGACAAATATATCACTGTAGCTTCTGGTTCTCATTTCCTGCCAACCCACAGAACAGACCCATCATCCTGGCTCCGGTCGTGTACTGCATCCATGTGACAGTGATTTCCCCACTAATGTTCGCATTCACATGACACCCACTCACTGCGCCTTTTGTACAAAGACAGGCCTGAACCCAGGTCTAATAAATCTTGAACTGATCGAACTAGTCATTTAAGGTTGCACGTCAGATTGCAAAGGCCCGAAGGACTTCCAAACTGACAGACTGCCGGGTGTTCTGAAACCTCCGCCGCTTACACATACGACGACAAACAACTCACATCACATTGGGTGTTTGTCTGACACATTTCAGAGGATCACTTCAAGATGAGTTCTTGGTGGTTTTATATCCCAAGCATCAGAGAAATCAACCACAGCTAAACACCAAGAGTTCCAAGTAGGCGTATCTGCAACTTGGAGATTTATGGCAAAATACGCCCACTTGTAGACACGCCACCTTGATGGTAGTGTTAAGGTTAGACTGGGCACTTAGTCAAATGACTTGGAGCCTATCTCAAGGTAGTCTCTGGGTCTGGGACAGGACATTGAATGTCTTGTTGCTGCAGAAATAAGACATCAAACGTTCAGACACTAAGCCCAGCCTTTGTGACAGAAGAAAAGCCTGTAACTCAAACCATGTTCACTTTGTTGCTTTCATGGATTCTGTGTGCTTTACAGTTCCAAAAACATATGTTTTTATTCCACAAGGGGAAAGCCAACATGTAAGACTATTCCTGTGCCTGTATGATAAATAAATGCTACTTTTTGCAAGACACTGTAGGTAAACATGGGCTTGACAGACTGTATCGTCTATCTTTTTTTTTTAAAGGAAATTCAACTAAAATAAGAAAGATGACCAACCAATGTGGTATTTGCTTCTCAACCCTGTGAACTTTCTTGACTAATGGAGGTGGGGAAAATCATTTTTTTTCAAAATACACTGCTGGTTAGCTTTGACTGACCATTTGCGGAGTCCAAAAAAAAGTTTCTTCTGTGTATTCCTTGAGTTCCTCCTGCTTGGGCCTTATGGCAGGATGGTGCAAATGAGATGAGAGTCCTGCAAATAAGATTAAACATCAACTTTGTGTGCAAAGGATGAGGTCTTTAATTTGTTTTTTTCCATAACAGTGGTGAACTGCGCAGGCTTTGTCATTATTTTTCTTTCATAGATTCTTATTGATGATAATCTTAAGTTTTTTGTACTGTTTAGTAGTTTTTTGTAATTATGTCACAGAACGCATGACAACAAACCACACAACCGAACCCAGTGTTTCCTCAGTGGTATATGCTTTTTTCAAGGGCGGAAATTATTACCGCTGCTTCTTAAGGATTTTATGAGATGTCATGAAGTCGTAATTACATGACTCTGTGGAGCTGTCCGCTCAACTGAACTCAAACGAACGGTTGTCTGCTCTCTCTCCACTTTGAGGATGAGCCACTGGAACAGCGACAAGACATCAATCACTAGTGAAGTCATGACAACCAAATAAACAACAGCGTGAATACAGCATTTTCTCCTCAGGCAGAGTGACAAACTGGGCAGAGGATACAGGATTACACTACAAGACAACAAGACACAAGGTAGATTTAACTAGCTAACATCAAGTTAGATTTTACAGTTAAATAGACATTCACAATGTATTCTCTACAGATGTCCATGGCCAACTAATTATTATTAATAATATATCGTGAAATAATGTTCCAGCTAACGTTAGCTAAGTAATGTTAAGATTAGCGAACATAGTGAATCATAATACCAGTAACGTTACTTTGGTAATAATTGCCACCAATGTTAAAATATATAATGTTAGTGGTAGCTACTATAATATTTTAATGTTCTTACTGGTTGTTTGATCAAATATTTGTGATGTGAGAGAACTTTTCTCATTCTCAAACGTTGCCTTATTGGACAAGTAGACAGGCAGATGTAGTGGAGGCGAGTAGAACAGGAGAGCTGATGAGATGGCATTGGAAAGGAGAGGAGAGGAGAGAAAAAAAAGGCTAAGCACAGGCTATCAGGTTGGGGCCCTAAAATGGGTAGACAAAACAAGGTCCCACCCATGGTTCAACCACACTGATCATGGTGAGCATTCAGCATTCCACCATATTATGCAATTCAGTGTATCTCAATGTATGAACAATGGCCAATAATGACACGTTACTCTGTCCCTATAGGAATGTTCTGTTGCTTATCTTGACAACATAAGAAGGCACCAAAAAGAGGAGGGGCCAAGTGGCCTTTCACTGAAACAGGCTGCCAACTCTACAGGGTTGGAAGCCCCATTTAAATATACATATGATGACAGAGCACCACATAGTGTGAAATCATGCTTTACAGGCACAACGTGCAGTTCCTTACATTAGATAAAATAGGAAGTTATTTTAATCAATAAAGATATCTCAGGTATGTATAACCTGATTATTGTTGCTATAACCATCAAGGATAACATATATTTGTACCTGCGAGGTTCTTTAGTTCTTGTTGTGGCTGTCTTTGACTCAGTTATAATTTTAGAGCATTGGGAAATTATGGGGAGGATTCAAATGCTTCTACAACTTAACAAAGAGAGAGCAAGCACAACATACAAATTACCCTTGATATAGCTGAGTTGCTGAGGCGTGGCTACTTTAAAAAGCTGAAGGTAAATAATAATCATGCTGTGTTACTGTTCATATTTGTATTTCATCACTGCCTATCAGTTCACCTCAAAATTACATAATATTCAGTTTATACTATAAATGTACTTCTACATAGAAAGTTTCCATGCATTTTATTCTTGCACGTGAGGGCTACACATTACTTAAAAAATGTGAAAATTGGAGATGGAAGGGTTTGCATTTGGTTTACTGTATGATTTGCACATAAATGTTCCAGCCACTCAATTGACTCAATCTAAAATGCATATCATAGACCATATATGGTAGATATGAACCATATCTACTATATATGATTGACATGAGTGACATGTCTAAATCATTTAGATCAAGTGATTATTGCCTAGTTTAATCTGATATCTCTTGAGTGAGCCGATTTTTTAAACTGACTACCTTTATCAGCTCAGCTAGAAGCCTAAATGGAAGTTGTAATAACTTAGCTGTCAATATATGACATGATCAGAAAAAAGTTGGATTGGTCATAAAACTTACCTTGGGGGTTATTTCTGTTTGTAGGACTACCAGACCAATAAAATATAAAACTTTTTCCTGCTATGTTTAGGTAAAGGGGTAATCTGGATGGCCTCCAGGACAGCCTGGACAGAAGGTTCCAGGACCTGGACATCATAGGAGTTTTCCATGTGCTGAGACCCTAAGCAACCAAGAAGGTTGATGCCGTCAATATAGGAAATCTCAAGAACCTGCCCACAAAATTTTTGCAGCAGCCTCAAAATCCTGTATGAATGATCATCATAAAAGCAGCATTTGCTGACAAGAGCATTCCAGGTAAAATGTTAAAGTCACAATTATCAGCTCACAATAATGGGGGAAACTGGCATCCCAGTATGATGAATGGGGGCATCTCTACCCTTGCCTAAGCTGGCTCTGGTGGCCATTGCCCTCACAGTGCCCATCTCAAGTGTGTGTTTGGTTTCTCTCAATTTTCCACACTCCACTCATTTTTGTTAGTCTATTTATAGGTGAAGACAGACCTGAGAAACAGGCTGCAAGGGGACCATCTCGCATCATGCATGCTACTGAGCATCAATGGGCCACTTCTGGGTGAGTTTTCCCTATGACAGCCTTAGAGCTCTTCTTTTTTTTTAAAAAAAGGCATTGTGTATGAATAAGTACATGTCAGTAATTATGCTCTGAAGTTTGTTTTACAATCAAGTATCATTTTATTTCATATTTTAAATGACCTGTTGATATTCACTCCTACACACACGTGCACCACAAAACCCTTTCCTCCACTGCTGAAAGAGATCCTATTGGAAACACTGAAACCAAATTAATTTCAGTTTCATCAATAACATGTGACACCGGAGATCAATGTGACTGACCCTCTTCAACCCCACGCAACCTTTGACGGGGTCGATCATCACAAGGTAGAGAACAGCATGACTGATGAGCTGCTTAATCCTTTCCTGCCAGCAAGCATTGTTCAAACGTGCAGAACTTTGAGAGTCTAAATTTCAGGGTCCCCAAAAGTATTATATGTGGAGCTGAATTACAAGGAAATATGTTTAAAATGATACCCAAGACATCTACTTGTCATTTTAACTAAATGTTACAGCCATGGAAAAACATCTTCTTGAATAACAGATTTAAGAGGAATATTTGGAAGCTGACAACCAGTAATGTGGCAGTGATTGATATGATTTAACACATAGTGAATAACTTGTGAGGAAAGATGTGTAGCCAGGCATGAGCTGTGATTAAAACATGAGTCACAGTGTCTATTTGATATGCAAGACAGAAAAACGAGCATCGTCTGTTAACAATGAGGAAAGGTCAGTAACTGCTGGTATCACAGGGAAATTTACTGGCTCCACACATGACTCCAGGAGGGAATGTAAATCACCTCCGGGGAGGTGAAGTTCACAGATCTGACACACATTATTAACTGAAAAAAAATGCAAAGAAGAACAAAAACATTTTGATGTGGCTTTTAAGTTAGAAGATCCACTTGAGAGGAACAAATCAATTAACTCAAGAGCAGCAACACCATCCTCAGCAATACTGAGTGTGGATACACAACACAGCATGGTGGCTCTAATCGAATGTTTAGTGCTTCATTTCCCGCTGTTAATTAAAAGTCTTTCATAAACTGTCAAAAAAAATCATTGACACAAGACTTGATTAGCAAATTCAAGTCTTTACTGCATGCGCTCCTTATAATCAAATTTGCCTTAACTAATTCATTCAGCTGTGATTACTGGAGAGTGTAATTCTGACACATCAACCGTCTCTTTGCCACAACGCCCACCTCTTGTATGCTTCATAGAACATGTGACATAATAAATCTAATGATGCAGAGTGGTCTGTCATTCCTTTTCATGCTCTGCCTTCTGTTCTGCATCTACCTGCACATTTCAAACCCTCATACAATGCCAATTTCCTGAACAACAATAAAAATGATCTAGTTTTCTTGGCTTTTCTTATGTTGCATGCTGGACCTCAGCAGGTCATAGGCCACAACAATAAAGCAGGAGCAAACTGAGCCTACAATATGTGGGCAGTTGGCCTTTGGATTTACAGCCTGTGTTAAAGCACGGCTCCTCCAGCTGGAACATGTGTGCGTCTAAATCATTCCGATACCAAAACACTACATCTCCTCTTCACCTGCCTTATGTTACTTCCCCTGGATGGAAATCCGTAACCTGAGCAAATAACTCCACCAGTCAACAAATGGCAAGCTGTATATTATCACAGAGACCTGACCCCTGGGAGAAAGCAATTGAGGAGAAGATGTCTTAAATGTCACATGTCTTATTGAACTCTTTATCTTGAATTACTGCCACTTAATTAGCAATATGTGATACTAAATTACCTTCACATATCTGTGTCAGTATTCAGGAAAGACACAGGGGGGCTGTTGATATGTGATGTCTTTTCTAAACTTCACACAGTCCCAAGAGCTGGGCGACTGGTCTCTTCAACACTGTGCAGGCATCAGAAAACTAGCGCCCCCTACTGGTGTCAAATGTTCTGTGAAGGACTAGACATGCGCCAACACTCTCTGTCTCTCACACACAAACTCTTAAACACACACACACCTCATGTGCCAGATCTAAAAAGGCTATTGTCCAGTGAACAAGTCTAGTGAACAGTCCCCATTATTAGAGGATATTAAAAACCATTTTAAAATCCTGGTTTTAACTTATTACAAACACCAAAGACAGTGTTAGTATAACATGAGATCACTATCCATTTCCTAATATCAACAATTAAATCTAGGGGGGGGGAGCAGTGCAGCCTTGACAGAAACTAAAAGTTGAATTTTTACAATTTTCACGACAAATTCCAGACAACTACAGTAAGATTTTCTACATGTGATTACATGAAGGCACCACGAGCTGTGGCAAAGACAGTAAATAAAAGATGAAAGGTGCCTGTCAGGCACGCAGCACAACTAACGTATACCTTCATTAAAAAAGCATAAAGGGAACTGTGCCTGAAATACGGTGTCAGTTATGCAGAAATGCCCATCCTTCCTCCAGGAAACTTCAAAGGCTTTTATTCCCAGATGCATGCACACATACCCTGATGTATCAATATTAATTTGCTTCATGTCTTTTTTATTTTGATCTGACAGTGATTAAAAGGAGCTTAAATTACTGAGCAGACTGAGGCAGAGATTAGTCAAAAACCTAATATGCTGCAGAGTTCAGTCAAACAGACTTGGGGATGTAATGCAGGTTAAACCTTTCTAACTTAATCTGCACACCTTCTAATTTGCACAGCACATATACACACATTTAATCCATGTAAACCAATTTATTTTCACACTGCAGGCTTCCTCGAATGGTAATGTGAACCAGGTGAGGAAAGGGTCTTTGAATAAGGAAACATCAATGCTTTCATTTAAAAAAAGAGATTCAAGCAGATGTTTCTGTTTTATAGTAGTTGCTCGCCTTAAGGTGATCACCTACTGGTATATGAAAGGTCCAAATGTTTAACATGTTTTAACCTTCCGACACCACAGTCATTAAAGAAAAGAAAAATGCAGAAATGTCGTTTCGCTTTCTTTGCCAAATGATGACAACAGACACCTAAAAAATAAGCGTTTGTCGTTTTTTTTTTTTTTTTTTTGTAGATGTTTAGGTCAGCCAGTTCATACACCAGAGATTATGGTCTCAGGGCTTGTTGACAGCGAGCCTAAGCTGTCCCTGCAGCGCTCCTAAAACAGAGCCAGCGTCTGCTCTCACTGCAGAGCAGGCTGATGAAGAACCTGAAGGGACTGAATGAACCGGTGGACAGGCGACCGATGAAAAGGCAGATAAATGATCTGTGTGTGGGGGATCAGGCCACGCTGTCCTGACTTGATAACTACCTGATGAACATTAAATAAATTATCTGCCAATGATTTTTGATATCTTGGAGAGACGATTAAATCGTGATTTAGGTTACATATTAAACGTTATTAAAAAAAAAAAAATCAGTTGTACGTTCAGGAAAGCAACTTTACGCGATTAGAGATCGCGCCGTTATTGACAAGAGAGGCAGCATCTACCTTTATAATTCACGAATTAAAAGACATAAACTCTATTCTGCAGGTAAAAAAAAAAAACGCGAAATAATTTGTCCCCCTCTTTATTACAAATGCTGTCATTTGAAGAGCAGTTGAATAGGTAACAGCACTGAAAGGAGCAAACCGTTCTCAGAAGTGGATACTCCGAGGTGCCAGACTGGCGCCGTTAATATAAACTTATTGATCGGGGAACCATTAAGAGCTCTGACGTTCGAGCGAAATATGGAAGACTGTGGTTGATATGGGACAAGCTGCATGAACTCTGGACAGGTGAGACATTTGGGAGGGGGGAAACGCCGCGTTTTTTGGATGAAAGCGGGGTTTATCACGATGCACCGTGATATACCCGCTCCTCGCGTTGCGGTGACAAATCACCACAAGAAGCTGAGCAATTAAGCCGCACCGCAGCGAAGGGAGCGCTGGCGAACAGCTTAAAAACCCCGCTGGCACTTGCACTATCTAGTCAATTTACAAACCAGTATGTGCGTATCTCCTTTTTTTTTATTAGCACAATCAACGCAAGTAAGGTTTTAAACACAAGTCTAAAACCCTGACTGGTTAAGTTGAACACAAGGAAAACAGCAGGATTGTGTCACGCCACAACGCAAACTATGTATTCCTTCAAGTAAAACACAATAACAATTACTTACTTTTGACTTCTTCATATGGAACGACAGGAGTAAATCCAGTGTGTGCGAAAGCCTATTTTATTTTACTTCTACGGGGAGGAAAGGGGTTGTCATCATCCTGTGTGCACATATCCAATGCCTAAGTCAGTAGTATCCAAGCAGAGGAGAAAAGAAGCCCCAAAAAAGAAGAAGAACAGGACGAATTTGAAGTCAAACTTTCAACCTTTGCAACCTGCAGGCTACTGGCATGTGGCATCTAGCCCATCTACTCCATAGATCCAGACACTGAAGGCTTGAGGGCTCGCAGCGGAGGAGCGGGACAGCGCGCAGAGGGAGGGAGTAAGCCTTTATAATGATGCGTAAAAAGCAGTCAAAGAGCCGCCCTCTGACGAGCCGCAGTATGAAGAGGTTCACTCCAAATCCACTACTGCCAATATAAACAGAAGAGAAAGGAAAACAGGTTCAGAGCGTTGTTGTACTGGTTGCTCAACACAGACACGGACAGCCTACTAAGTGGTGGTTTTACTACTTATAGGCCTAAGGTATTTAACCCATTAATACCCAGAGTAAAGAAGAAAAATAAAACTTGAAACAAGTCACTTTTCCATGATACAATAGAAAAAAATTACAGGCAAATTTATTTTTGATATTTATTTGATTTTATTGCCTTAATCATATCCATCTCTTGTTCTCTGTCTGGCATGCAAACAAGTGAGAATAGACGCCATACAGATGCATAACTAACTCTGTTTATCACCGAGTTCTCATTTCTTTTTCAAGGACGTATTTTAAACCTTTATGCAAAAAAAAAGAAAAATGAGTCATCTTAGCAAAGTTATGCATGGATCTATTTATTCGCTTACAAACTATCAAATTAGGTTAACACATTTCTAAAAGTTATATCATACAGAATATGCAGCAATTCATAAGATGATATAACATGAACAATTTTTGATCTGTGAAATTGTGCCCTCCCCTTTGCAGGCCCCCTTGTGTGTGCATGTGTGTGTGCATATGTGATTGTAACTTAATGAATGACTCAGTGTTACACACAGCACCAGGTTTTTTGGGGTTTTTTTTTTTGTTTGTTTTACAAGAAACTAAAAATACAGTTTCAGTGCATTTATAACAAGACTGGTATCATCCAGTTTGCTTTTGTATTGAGTATGAGTTTTGGAACACACAGTATTGGATGAATTGATTTTATAAAGTTTTGCATGTTCTAACATATATTAAACCTTAGTAAACACAAAAAGTTTCACTGTAGCCACTATATTTTAAATTACCTTCCAAAATGCCGTCTTTGTACAACCAACAGCAGCACACAGTCATGTTTTCTTAGCATATGTATCAAGACCGTGAAATGCAGTTGAAAGATCCAAAAGTGAGCCATAGTGAGCTTAGATGTCTTTATTACATGTGTTTTACTTTTAGGACATCTGTATGTCTGTGGTCATTATAGCGACACAATAGTGGGATTTTATGTTATTTACATTGTTCATTTTGCTTGATAGTGATTTTACAGTAACCCAATGGTATTTAATGGCATTTCCTGTTGCTGTCCTCTGAGATTATAATAGAAATATTTGTTGGATATTTTTATGCAGTGGTCGCTGGGAACAGTTTTAAGGTAGTGATATTTGATATCCAGGCTTGTTCCACAAACTTTTACATCTGTAAAAGTAAAAACAGTCAGCATACATCTTAATTTTGTTCTGTCCTTTTTTGAAACAACATTCGCGTGTTGCAAAGAGTCTCTTTCAAAGTCAAACCATTGATGAACTAATATTGTTTTCAGCATATTTCCATGTGCAGTGTTACAACAGATTTTTTTTTATGGCTTGGTTCAATTAAATTGGTAAAAGAAACTGACATTTTTGTGAGACCCAAAGAAAATCCTCATCAAAGCTTTTCCCCTGAGGCCGTGTGACACAATGCGGAATGAAAGAACACCTCTCTTATCTTGTCTGATTGCAAAATCTCATTAGGTGATGTTGGGGGTAAACCTGTAAGCCTTTGGTGTATTTGCCAAAAGCAAATGCAAATATTCTTCAGAACAGCCAGGAAGAATGATATGGTGATCATTATCGCTATGTTCTGTATAAACGTTCCTTTTCAAGTGTCGAGCACACCGCACATAACGCTGTCAGCATCCCATGATTTTAATGAGACCTACATGACATTTATTGACTGATAAGAGTGCACCGAAACATTATAATCCTGGGCATTAGGAGTTGGAATCAGTTGAAGTATTGACAAATTGCATGTAGACATCATGCTCTAATGGGTTTATCTGCTGACAATAAAGAGACTAGAGACTGCTTTAAAGCTTTGGAGACACCTCATAGCAATGCAGTCCGGGAAGTCTCGTTATTTGGAAATGTGACAGATGCCAAAGATCCCATGTTACACAGCTTTAATGTTTTGCAGCTGTCTTCTCTCTTTTTTTTCCTAACTCATCTCTTTATGCATCTGTTTTTTAAATCTACTTTCTCATACAAATGCAACTAATGGGCAAGAGCAATTCTCAACTTTCAGCTTCCTGTTCCAAAACTGGAAGTAGTTTAGGCTCTTATAAAGCAGTGAAAGTTGCAGGGCGGATATCAGGGTGGAGGTCATATATCTCATCTCATGCTACAGGTTTTCATTAAAACTCTGTGCAATTTTAAACTGATATCTAAAATTTTGTTGAAAAATGCATGAATGGATATCTTTTTATCAACAATATATATGCAATATTTGATATCATTGATATTTCATTGCTGTTTTCTACTGAATTTTGTATTTGTGTTTAATTTAATGAATGAATTGGCATGCAAAATGTGTTTCCATTAGATTTTATGTCATTGTTTCTTTTTTCATATGCCAACTTTTCCACCTCAGTACAAATGCAAAAACTGATTCTATAATATTTTGGTTGAATTCCCCCTTTTTAAAAAAAAAAAAAAAAAAAAAATCTAAATAGAAAATGTGCATGAAAACAGATGAATGACAACAAACATAATGTTTCTCTAACCTTACACCAAGTGCACTGGGTGCTTAAAAATAACCACAAAATATAATTACTTAGGTGTCCTAAGTTCAACACACACCACCTGCATCCCATAGCATATTTTACCTCAAAGAAAACAGTAATATAAACCTACTTTTTAATGTTTACATGTAGAATGTAAAAACATAATTTACTCTGATCATATTTGTAGCTACATGCAATACCTTGATCTAAGATAAATTAAAGTTAAGTCAAATTGAGTCAAATGAAATATAATCAGTTTTGTAAATAAGCACTAAACAAAAGCCAAAGTTAAGATTAGGGGGTTTAATGAGTCTCTTTCATTTTTACAGAGGCTTTGTGGAGGCAGATTCTATTTACCGTGCCTGAGGAAAAACCTCTAATGATAGGATTCCTAACACAAGCATTTGGCAAAGGAGGACTCTGTGCCTTCAGGGAGAAACAAACTGGTTTTGCAGTCAGTACTTGTTGTGGATCTGTAACAAGTAAGGGTTTCAAGTATATAGTTATGCTAATTGTTGGGGAGAAGAATGAGGTGTGTGTGCATAGTGATTGTGTGAGTGTAGATGATCTGCTAATATTTTGTGCTCAGCTTTCAAAAGCTTTTGTGGCGTGGGTGCAGAATCTGCATAACACTGTGGACTGAAGTAATAGGCTTAACAATCAGAGACATAGTTGTTTCCTGAATGACCACCACCTACACTGAGAAACACAACTGGCCTACCTCTCATTCAGAGCAGCTGTCTAAGAGGCATAATTACATAATGTGCTTATTATGCAAATCTGTCTGTGATATACTGTTTCTCCACAGATATTTATCAATGAATGCAATCCAGTTTTTCAAGAAACAGGATTTCCTGTACTTACAATTCGAGTCCCCCTGGAATGTCTGGAGAATCTGGCCGTTGTTTTCACATTAAAGCTGCATTAATTGATTCTTACTCACTAGGGGCCAGAAAAACAACACAACAAGCAGCTAGACTCACAGTCCTGACATATCATAAATTTGATGTGGCTACATAGAGCAATGTTCATTTGGAGTAGTGTTTGTGCCCATGACTGTCGTATACTCACTCTCCTTTTAGGTTTGGTCATCAAAAACTCTTAAGAAAAGTATTTAGCTTAGATGTTCCATCACCAGTTCACCACAAAAAGCTGCCTGCTGCTGCAGGAAGCAGGATGAGAGTGCTGAGACTTGAACCAATAAGTAAATGTAACGTAAAACAAGAACAATGCGCTAAACAATGCTGAAATACTCAGCAGAGCTGCAGAGTTTAGTTTAGTACTAAACCCAGTATTTACATTTATTAAACATGTTGCATCATTTCAAGGAGGCGGTGGTATGAAAGGGATGTTGGCATATTTATAGTAAGTTCTTTTCACCACCATCTAAACTGTCATTGTCTATGGTTCTGAGTGACATATGGGCCCCTGGGGGGTGTGCATTCCTACAAATCAAATGCTTGGTAGCACGACGTTTAAAACGTCAATGTTAAAAGTAAGCTTCTGTGCACACCGGCCAAATACTGTCTTTGCAATGCAAACTAAACCCTCGAGGCTATACATACATATAAAATACAATAAATATACACGTGAGACACTGGAAAGTTTTCTGTTTGGTTTATCAGTGCATTTTACACTGCAAAATTTTCAGACAATCAAAATCAAACATCATTTTTTAGAATCGGGTCGTTATTCTGGGTTCTAGTGCAGCCGGCCTTAAAACTCTTGAAACAAACTGACAGGTTTAATTACTATGGAAGATGCATTGTGTCAATTATTTTGAAGAAAACATTACTTTTAGGAAGTTTTTATTTGACGTTCAGATTTAAATTTATCACTCTCTTAGAGAGGAGTGAATAATCATTGCCAGCTCGCCTCTGTTGCATCCCCGGTGGTGTCTTCACATAAAAATCTTTATCTCAGTCTTCGTAATCCACGAGGCTTAGTCTTTCTCTGCTTCTGCATCCGGCATTCAACATTCTTAAGTCTCTTACTTCCATGTCCATGCATTAAGAGTGCCAGACAAACAATATAAATGTGTAAGATAACAGCCTTGAAGGTTATTTAAACTGAAAGTGTCCAATAATTCTTTCAGTGCCAAACAAGCATCTCCCCTCATTAGTGGGTTGTAACGGATGCATTCCAATACAGGAGGTCTGCTTGTAAAATGCAAATGCTCAGACAGCATCTATCACCAAATTCTGTGTACAGTCAGTGATGAACTGCATACATTTGTCATTTGTTTCGACAGACAAAACGATCACATATATTACATGGGTTTTAGCAATTGTCAGTGTGACTTAAATTTCAGATGTCCTGTACCATGATTCATGACAACTAATAGCATAATAATTTGTGACGGTTAAGGGGAAACTTTAATATAAGATCTGGTAACATACAGTATGTATGTCGACCTTTGTTGTTCTTTGGGCATCAAACAAAACAAAAAAGGTCCAAGAGATTGCTGAGTCCTAGAACTATTTTTGGACAGCACTATCTCCACTGTTTCACAGAGTATCGATGACACTGAGACAAAGTCAAAAATTCATCAAGATATTTAACCATATTTTCAAAAATGCTTATACAAGGATTGTGGGGGGCTGCAGCCTATCTCAGCGGTCATTGGTTGAATATATATGGCCCACCTGTAATCACATTACCAAAGGCTCCTATTTAAGGCCTCAGTATGATTCAAACAAAGTGTTTATCATCTTGGAGAGACATTTAGTTGGGGATTGGAAGGACATTTAGTTAAAATGATTGGATCTATGGCATCCGAGGGAGAGGATGTGAGTCTCTCGTCTTTCAGCTTTTTTAATTAAATATTGGTTTTCTATCCAGTCACATGAGGCTGACTTAAAATCCCAGTGTCCCAGATAGAAACTATTTCTGACATGAGATATTCGCATAATTTCCACTTTTCCTAAAACTTATAAGCTACAAAATATTTTCTCCACAAAAGTCTATCAATAAATATAGATAATACAATAAATGATGATTTTTCAGCAGGCATCAAAGCGACAATGCTGCTGCAGTACGAATCAACATATGCATGCACACACACCACACACCACACACACACATACACACACTTGTTGTTTCAACTGGACCAGAGAGCGAACAACTGCAGACAGAGACAAGCTGGAAAAAGGAAGGTTGGCAGAGTGTGATTTAAGTGCAGGGCATGAAGGGGAAGGAGGTATATGAGTTTAAAATTTCCACAAGTTTATGCGCTACTCTGATATCCTCAAAATTTTTACATTAGGGAGGTAGTTGCAGAAACACAATCCTTTTGCAAAAGTACAATTCCTTGTGCTTGAGGATTAGGTTTCTCTTCTGCAATTCAGTCTCCTGTGCAGAATTATTGCACTGGTCCTGTGTCTGCATGAAACCTGTTGCATCTCCTCTGGCTCAAAGCACATTAAAAAGACAGGATGCAGGATGCTATGTCAGAGTATACATCTTTGTGACTGTCTATCACAATAACTAAAACAATACAAAAGCAAAAGACACATGTATGCTCTTCAATATAAGATTTGAGTATCTACTTACATTCACAGAGTGACCATTAAAACGGAGGTCAGGTGATGGTGAAGGGTGGGACACACTGAGGACTAGCATAGATAGTATGGAATAGCAATGTCAGACTGGTAGACTGACAACTTGACAAAAAATCCAAAAAAAGCCCAACTATTAAATAACATACAGGGTTTCAGTTAGATATGATGTGCCCCATCTCTCTCTCTGTCATTTCCTGTCATCACTCTACTTGTCACTGTCTAATCCCAAAATAGTAAAAAATACAACGGAGCCCTCAAGCTGTAGTGCAGAGAGAGTATCACTAGCTGATAGTGAAACTGCGTAATTGCCTCTAGGTCTGCAGCAAGCTCACGTCAAAAAGAATCTGGCTTATTTGGATTTAGGTAATCCTCATCATCAGCTGGCAATATGATACATATACATACACCCCTAAACTGTATGTTACTTCAGTGAAAGTTCCACATCTCTACTATACTAATTACCTTCATAAATACATAATTTCTTTCTTTGTAGATTTGGATTGGTGCCAAAATTGCAACTAATTATTTTTTTTCCAAAAGCTTTTATGATAGATATGGAGTGTAAAGATAAACTGAAAATGAGGTCCTTATTTTTTAATGTCTGACATTTTTTGACAAAAGCAAAGGGTTTGGTGTGCATTCATCCCAAACAACCTACTAACATGGGCACAATTACATCTCTGAGAAACCAGTACTAGAAATATTTACCCTTTCCTTAGAGGTTCGTGTTTAAGGTTTACCTGAAGTCGGACTGGTATTTTCAGACCTGGGAGGAATGCCAGGAAGAGATGCACAGGCTAGACAGGGCTAAGAAGCCACAGACTCAGGTGGAAGGGATAGCTAAGTAGGAATTAGGCTGCAAACTGATCCAATTGTTTTTGTGATCTTCAATCATGTTTTAGAGATCTTTGTGGGAATACATCTTAATGTTTATATAGTCCAGTAGACTATGTATTATGGATATTTGCTGTATTATGCCTGGTTTGCATATAGGTTAGGTACACTGAGTGTCTAATTTTAACCCATTACATAGAGGCTTAGCTCTGAAAGCACAGAGACCAATTGTTTGCGTAAGTAAATTAAGGTTGTTACTCAAGACGTAGCCACCAGTAATGGTTCAGGTCTTGCAAGGACTGTGCCTTCCAAGCAGTATAGCAAGCTTTGTCACCCGCAAAGAATGCCTCTACAATTCATTCATTGGTGACCACCATTTACTAACATTCTTACATGTCACCGGTGAAAATGACAATGCACAAAAGGGGAAGATGAATTGATGTCATACGACTCAATGTCTATAATTATGCCAGATTATAACCTACTTTCTCCTGTCAACAGGAAGTGGAACCGTTCATGTGGCCAATACTAGAAGAGCAGCAGGATTAACTGCACAAAAATAAACTGCGCTACCTTCAGGGCAGCAGCAGGCCCTCAAATTCCAACTCAACATCAGTGTGCGAACCTATAATTGGCCCCCAGAGGGTTAGGTTGAGGATTTAGGTGCATGACGACTCCTCCAAACTGAAAATGGATTAGTTAGTGCACAAATGAACTAGATTCTAATGTGCTTGAATCAATACACCATTGTTGGTGCTATGATTGGATAATCTTGAATTACAGCGACTTAAACTAAAATAGTAATGAATATTCTAAAGATTGTGTGGCAATTGTCAAGCCAAAGTGCTAAATAGTGCCAGCTCAGGGCTATAATCAAAACTTGTTTTACCTCCCTACCCTGGGGGGGAGGTTAGAAAGGCAATTGTGACCAGAAGGTTGCCTGTTTGAATTCCTGGAGTGGTTTTTGGAAAAGGTGGCTTGGAATGGTGAATTAGTAATACCAGTAATTGCTGCCATTTAGTGTATTTAGCAGTCGTAAAACTAGAGTAACTGGATGATAGGGTTGGACACAAAGAAACATCTGCACAGAAAAATGTAATGAATTGCTCAATTATGTACAATTATAATAACCGGAACATTGCAACAAATATCATTAGGGCTGTGCCAGACAGCCGTAGATTAGGGTTAGATATTGATTTCATCGATTCACCCAATTTTGGTTCCTACTGAGTCCTGGTTCTGATCTTTTCATATACTATTTTGAAAGCAAGAAACACTTTCATTGTGATCACATTTCATTGTCATCACAATTCCTATTCATAGATGACAAGGTAATTTGGAGACAATTTATATAAAGAAAATTTACCTTTCAATGGTCAGTTTATTGTTTTTTTTTATTTCTAACATGTATACATGTTGTATTATGAGTACAACATAAAAATTGGGAAATCTTGTACCATATTGCATAAAATGCTTTGTTGAGTTAGATGCATTTTTCCACATGGATTTTTGTGTAAGGTACAACAGTCTTAATAGCGTAATAGCTGTATCATCTCCCTTTCTCCCCTCTTCAACCTCAGATTCAGAATCCTGTTTTAGTCCCTGCTGTGTGTTTTGAAAATTTGCAGAGCCTGCAGTGAGTCTCCCTCCTCTGGAGATCACCAAACGTAATCACCTGCCTGCTTCAATTTCCTCCTCACATTTCACCAGTAGTAACTCAGATTGTTGATGATAAATCTGAATTTCTTATTGATAAGTTCAATTCTGATTGAAGATAAATTCCAATGGTTAGACCAGCACTTTGTATCATAGCTGTCTGCCATTTATGTGTGAGAATCTGTGTAAATGGGTGAAACAAATTGCAAAAGCGCTTTTGGAGAAAAGTACAATGTAAATGCAGTTTATTTTCAGTCCAGTCCATCGGTGGAATCACTGTATGTAGCATCACCTTTTTCCAACAAGGCCCACTTGAAACTAATGAGAAGAGCACAGACAAAACAAAAGGAATGGAAACTCTTGTGTAACAAACTTATTGTAAGGAAGTTACGTAGCTTTCAACAATGTAATAACAGGTGTTGTATATGGGAGAAGATTGTAACCTTTGTGTTTGTTCAAGGACGGACTTTGGTGATGTGAAAAGCCTCCTTGATCTTGGCAGCGTTGACTGGGCCTCTTTCCAGCTGATGCTGTGATAGGTCATGTGTACCCATTTACACCTCGCATTAACATGAGATCTGTATATGGAGAATCCTATCAGGCCAGGGAAAACGCATATTAATGCAATGTGTAAAGACACGAATGTGATCAAATTGAACCGATCAAATCTGGGGGTGATCTGAACTGAAAATGAACTTCCGTGCTCAAATGACATATGCAACCAGGATTATATTGTTGATACGGGCACTGTTGTTAGTGCTTGTACACTGTACTGTTGAAAATAGAATAGCATTCATTTCATTTGAAATATCATGTCTGCCCTAATTTACCCCCTAGACACTGTCCTGGCACCACAGGAGTTTGTGGGCTAACCAGTAAGATAACAAAATAGTTTTTATTGGTCCATAAATTTTTGTAGATAATCCATCTGTAAAACTGATTGATGTTGCTCCTTTGCTGTGTTTTTATTTCCTTGTAAACTGCCAAAGAGGCATTATACATTTCAAAGTATTGTGAAACTAGTACAACTGTAAAATTCAATTGCCATGATAACAAAAAACACAGGCCTATGCTACATGACACCAAATGATCCATAAATAGTTAAATTTTGAAAGGGTAAGGTGAAGTGATGAGGTGCAGAGAGTGCAGTAAACTCAGATATTTGGGTCATCAATGCACAATAAATCCATAATAGGTTCTTAAAGAAACATGCCTCTGAGTGGGGAAAAGTAAAAACTAGAAAGGATTGTGTTATTTTTTCTTTTAAGACTTAAGCACTATGTGTTTCAATTTTCTTATGCTAATCAGTGTCATGTGCCAAGATTCTTCAGGTAGAATATTTTCATTATTTTGAGACAATAACAAAAACATATTGACAGAAATGTCAACATGCATCCACATTTAAATCAGAAACAGCAACCATCTAGCACACAGTAGAAAAAAGTATTTTCTTGAAAGTCTGTCTGGTTCCCTGTGTTTGCTCTCACCCATATATTTTGCAACAGCAGAAAACAACAACAACAAACAACAATAAGGAGGAAACATTCTAAATATAGACACCAGTCTGACCTCATTTTACCATCAGTGTTTTTGTTTGGAATGTATTTTTGTCTGGATTTCCATGTATGAGGAACTTCTGGCTGTCAGATGTCATCATTATTCCTCTGAAAACCCTTAAAGATGCCTAGCATATCGTGTCGAACTTCATGCAACAGTTGCTTTAAATATAACCAACACGACTGCATTTTTGCAACCTCATCTTTGAAAAAAAGATGAAGATTAGATAGTAAGTATATAAAGTATGCATGTGCTGATGGTATTCATGAGGGAGGTGTTGGGCAGGTAAGCCGTCCACAACTGAACAGTGGATGAAATCCAGCTCCAAACAAATATGAATCTCCACAGACTCATACTCATCAAGTCAAGCTCCCTAAAAGATTTGATCACACCTTTATTGAAGCTATACATTTACTGCACACTGCCTTACTCTGATGTATGTCACATTAAAGAAGATATAGGCACTCTAACTTCACTGGGACATTAACCTTTGGGTCCAGTTCAGCAGTGGGATGTCTCTGAGCTGAGACAGATTATCATTAAAGCTACTCTGGGCTTTGTTGTTGGAGGTGGCGTGAGGTATGTTTTGAAGCGTGGTGACTCTATACCTCTTGAGGTCATGAACCCTTCAATGCAGATCTGTTTAAATCCAGAGGCTGTACAAGGTTAACTTAAACCCCTTCTTACAAGTTTCAGGCATTTGCTGATAAAGCCTTGAACTATTTCACACGGACACATTTGTTTGGCCCGGCATGAATTACAACTTCCTTACAATAGCACTTAGCCTTGATTTAAAGTTTTATTCTCACAGGTGGATCTTGTTAAGAGTGTCTTCCAACATAATCCAGTGTTGTCTCTTACCGATTAGATTCCTATTTATTTGATTGATTTGATTTAAAGTCACTGTATACCCATATAGTAATTCATTGCAGTAATAAAGGTGCAGCACGTTTGTCTTCAGCTGTCTGAATCAATTTGTTTTTTTTAATTCAGCTGTTAATCATTCCGCTCATTTTGTGCTGGAAAATCTTAATGTAACTACTTAATAACTTTTGCAAAAAAAAAAATGTCTCCATTGTGGATCCTGGTGCTGGCAAGCAGTGTTGCCAACTCTAAAACCTCCTCTAATGATACTATATGTGTCATATAATACAAAGTTATATGGAAATGCATGCAGAAAAAATGTGTACAAAAATGAATGAACTAAACTAAACTTAAAATAAGTCTATATCCTTTGTTGAATTATAGTATTTCATACTTTCTTATAGTCCTGCCACGCTAAAATACGATAATATGACAGCTGAGTGTCATAAAGGATTGTAGTAAGGGATGATATCATGTTGATCATAATGAATGACAAGGAGGCAAAGAACCTGAGCTTATGCCATGTGCCATCAAGATGCCATATGTAATCAAATTAAATATATCAGTATTTCATTGACTTAGATAAATAATTTTGATCTCAGAGTTGTTTTTCTTTTGAATATCATCAATGCATGAATTTAATAGTTCTTGGGCTTTAAAGAAATGTTTGCAGAAATTTGCAGCCTGCTTCTCTCCCTACGATTCTGTCACACACACGCATACACACACACACACTCTCCACTGCTGTCTCTGTCTTCTCATATCCCCTGCAGTTGTCCACATAGACCAGTCATTCTGTAAGACTAGGTCGGAGGAGATTGTAGTTATTTATTTCTTCCATAGTTTTTTTTATTTCAAATGTATATCTATAGCACACCTTTGAGCTACATGAGGGAGCTTTTTGGTATTTTTTACAACATTAACAGTTTTCGCCATAATAATAATAATTAATAATTAATCAATTCTGCAGCCAGACACGAGAAATGGATGCTTGGCTAATAAAAAAGAAAGGCCTAGCCAGACTACAGCTAACGTTAGCCAAACTACCACCTATGACGGACACCAGCATGACTGACTGACTGGACTTATTCAGACACACCTAATTGCACTCAGTGATAACTTGATTGCTATTTTCCAACGATATGACATTTTGAGTGACAAAAGGTGGATTCAAAGTCTCTGAATTTGAATGTCATTTAGATCTGGCGTACTCCTCTAGCGCACCTGGTCTCATTTATAACATGTGTATGTTTTCAATGCCAGGCACATAAAACAAAGTTGTGTATATCTCTTCGAAATGGCAGGTTACCTATTCAAGATAATATCAGGTGATGTGGAAATGGCTATAGAAATGGTCAGGAATTTTCATTTATGCACAAATTCGCTTTCTCGTGATTTATAGATAAGGCCTATTGTAAATTGGGTCACAATGGTTTATCATTTTTAAAAACTGGGTCCCCAGAAAAAAAGTTTGGGAAAAACTGCAACAGACTGTATATAAAGATGGACATAGCGAAGTGTGACATCACCCATTGGTTGGTACCATCATCTTTTACGTTTGGAAGGAGGACCTTCCAAATAAGAAGTTGCCTTTCATTAAATTGTGTTAACAGAGCAGAGCATCATAATCAAGTAACATTAAACATAGGAAATGGCAATACAATAGTCTGACTCAGAGTGAATCCTGGAGTCAGGGAGAGCAGCAGGTTAGCCAACTGTCAAACCCAGCTAGTATTTCTAGAGAGAAGTTGAAGCTTTGTGAATAGGAGTCAGTTGGAACCAGAGAGTGGCCCATACACTGGCAGACCCTTGCAGAAGCCCTGCGCATGGGGAGAGTCTGAGGTCACCGCCCCCTCCCATGACTGTTCATGTTCATGTGTTCTGCTGTGTTAAATGTTTTAATAAAACAAATTGCATTTTCCACCAAAAAGCAAAATCCTCCTTCTTCAACCTCTCTGCAGGCTGTGATAGCTGAACAAAGCCTAGCGCTGAGCCCATCTGTGAGTACTATATTAGGTGTAGTGTTGTAAGAATGAAACTCATCCTGCCCGCCATACTGACACACAGAAGCAGATCAATCTCTCACTGTGCTTGCTGGTACTGTTATCTATTGGACCAGTTAAGACAGCTCATATCTCTGGCTAACGGTGATGTGTCAAGCTGCATTATATCCTCATAGGAATAACACTTCGTACCCACACATTGACCGTGGAGAGGACACTTCATGTCTGCCTAGTGTCAGCACTGTCTCCCACTGTTTTCACCACTATCCTTCACAAGACGGCATACACAGTTTATCACTTGGGTTAATGATAGCATGGCTGGCAGCATTACTTTCTCGTTAGTGAAACTGTCAGCTTGGCCCTTTTGATATCTATAATCTTCTGTGTATGCAAGGTTTAGTGGTGGAGAGGGCCAAATTGCAGTACTGGATGCCCACCCTCTTACCCAGTTTTACAAGGAATTGCAAGAGGTTTCAGGCCCATTTTGGATCTCCACATCCTGAACCTGTGCATCAGCCAAAAGACAGCATGTTAACCATCAGGAGATCATTTTCTAGACAGCCAAGTTGATGCTGCGCCTCACCTGGTTAGGTTTCATTTTCAATTGGAAGAAGAGCGTCCCCCAGCCATGCCAACAGACAGAGTATCTTGGAGTCATGCTCAACTCGGTGAGTCTGCGTGCCATTCTGTAGGAACAGATGGATGGCCCTTAGACAGGCAGTTCTTAAACTGCGGTGGGGAGCAGTGGTGACAACTTTGACTGTCATGCAGGGGCTTGTGGCAGTGGACCATCCAGTGATTCCACTGGAGCTCCTGCACATGTGCCACTTGCAACAGTGATTAGCCAGCCTGTACTTGGATCCCAAGAGGCACAAGCACTGCATGGTGAATGTTTCCACATCAGTGCAGGAAGGCCTGTGTTTCTGGGGGTGCCCACAGCATCTATCGACAGGGGCACCACTGGGTCAGGTGACCTCCTATATAGTGGTGTTCACAGATGTCCCTGTGGAGAGCGATAGGTGATGTGTAGCCTTCAAGAGAAAACCAACACATCAACCTCCTTGAACTTCAGGTGGTGCTTTTGGTTCTCCAACACTTCTTGACTCTGGCTCATGGGGAAACATATGTTGGTGAGAACAGACAGTCACACCCTGGTTGCCTTCATCAACAAGCAGGCCGAAGTCTGATCAGCAGCCCTATTGATGATGGCAGAGAACCTGTTGTTGTGGGCCTCAGAACACCTCCTGTCTCTTAGAGCTCTCCACATTCTGGGTCTGGAAAACAGGGACGTAGGCCTAATGTCAAGAGGCAGCCCTCTAGCAGAAGAGTGGGTGCTGCATCCTGAGATGGTGCAGCAGATTTGGAACCGGTTTGGGAGAGTGGACTGCCTGCTCTGGTTCTCCCTGATGCTGCAAGACAATCCACCCCTGGGGGTAGATGCATGTGCATACGTGCCATCACCAGCAGTTTTATGCCTTTCCTCCTTTCATCTCATTCCTCTTCTGTTGGAGAAAGTGAGGCAAGAGAGGCTGTCAGTCATCCTGATAGCCCTAGGCTGCCGTTCGGCACCATGGTATGCAAAGATGACCCAGATGTTGGTGGCCCAGCGCTAGTCCGTTCCCCAAGTTTGGGGGACTCTGTCCCAGGAGACAGGCTCAATTGGCAGGCTGCCCACATTGGGCCAACCTCTCCAGACTTGGCTCCTGAGAGGGACAGGCAGATGTGGGCTGGACTGTCTGTGGTGCATATCATCCAGGCAGCAAGAGCAGGATCCACCATTGCTTGCTACAAAAGGGTTGGAATTTCAATTATGGTGCAGAGAAAGGAGATTAGACCCCTGTCATGTGCAGTTGGAGAGGTTCTCTCCTTCGTACAGTATATGGTGGAAAAGGGGCTGTGTCATGCCACTATCACTCCAGGATTCCACCAGGTGCATAAGCGCCACGTTCTGGCTCCAACGCAGTTTTGCTCCGACCTCTGCACAGCACCCTATTCCACCGGGAGTGTGTCAGAAGCAGAGCACCCTCAATGTGGGGAAGCCATCCGCTGTTTAAAGTCAGTAACACTCCTCCATCATTTTCCTTGATTTTTGTGCTTCTGCTGTGGTTAAGTAGGCTACGTAGTTAAATCGATTCTTTATCCGTCTGTTTTAATTGCGTTTAGTGTTGATATATGACCAGGAGTCTGCACAGGATGTTTTATTTTGAAAATTGACTGGATGCTCAATGCTTTTCTGTGTCTGACTTCCTGCCCCACTCGATCTGCTCTGTGCTGCTTGACGCGGCCTCCGTAAAAAATAGACTGGGTGCCTATCTTTAGCACAGCGGAGCGAAGAGCTGCTTCTGAGACACGCCGCAGTGCACCCTATGGTGGAATAGGGTACATTGACTAGAGTGGCAGCAATCAACTCCGGAAGCCATGTCGGAGCCGGAACGCATTGCTTACGCGCCCGGTGGAATTTAGGGGTCAGTGTATGCAGCAGAGATTTCGTCCTGTCATGAGGGATTTGGCGACAGACCTGTCTTTGCCCACCCCCTCATGAAACCTTTCTTCCAGGCAGTTAGGAGGCAACGCCCAATGATGCATGTGTCTGTCCCCCAGTGGTGCTTGGGGCACTAGTGAGTGACTCCCGTGAGCCTCTAGAACACTCCTCTCTGAAGGTGTTCAGGTCATTCAAGACAGCTTTGGTGATTGCACTGACTTCAGCTAAGAGAGTAAGTGAGCTGTGCACCCTGTCGGTTCACTCCAGTTGTTTGCTGCTTCATTGTGACCACAGTGGTGCTACTCTCAGACCGAACTCCTCCTTTGTTCCCGAGAACATAAGGAGTTTATTTAGGTTGAGAACTATTCAGCTAGAGGTATTTTGTCCTCCACCTCATGGGGACATCAGGGAGGCAAAATTGCATCTATTGTGCCCAGTGCATGTGTTGGCATGTTATGTTGAAAGCACAGCTCCCTTTTGGTTCAATTAACAGCTATTTGTGTGCTATGGAGAGGGAGTGGCTGGTGAAGCCCTATCAAAGAAATACCTATCTAGTTGGCTTTGTGAGTGCATCTCCCAAGCCTGCAGGCATATAAGGATCCCCTCACCATGGTCCAAGCGCATTCCACACGTGGTGTAGCAGCATCAACAGAGGTTCATCAGGGCCTTCTCCGTAGACCCTACCAATCTTATCTAATTAGTTATTAAATTTTTTCTGTGATTTTTAAAATTGTTTTGTTTCGATTTCAGTAACTATCATAACCATAAAGCCACTATTTGGAGCTGGATGTGTCTGCCTCTGCCTGTGCTTCTCCATACGGCTATCTCCTAGGGCCTGCTGCTGCCTTGGTTGCAGGCTCTGCTAATAGAAAGCATACTTGGCACAAATATAGAGTGACAACAAAATTAACCAATCAAAATTTGATTTGTGGTGACTAGGATGATATGGTGACATCATATCAACCAATAAACGCAAGTATGTCTTTGTTCTGTGGGGCATGAAGGGCTCACGCAGGCAGGCATTGCAGAAAGGAACGACTCTGTTGCTTTGAGATATATGACCTAATTTCTATCTTTCAGAAAATCGTTCCTTTATTGTTGGCTGATTGTTGAGTGACATGAGTGAATGTCTACCATCGGAAGACCAGGCAGTTTTGCTAATGCATGTGTGGGAGAAATAACAAGGTTAGCATAATTTCAGCTTGTTGAGCCGATGGTTTGAGTACATGAGTTAACAGGTGTTGGAACACGATTTTGTAATGGATTTCTTTTTAATAAAATAGTTTGCATATTGTTTCAATTTTAGTTGAATGTGAGTGGTAGTTTTACCCATAGTGTCCAAAAGAGGGCTCTGTCTGTGCTTATAGAACTATGGTTACAATATCATAACCTTCGCTTTTATCTGTGTGATTTATGTAGGATTGACTGACAAACAATGCATGCACATTTTCTGTTGAAGCAACAATATTGATTCCCATCAACTTATATTTATCAATTGGAGAGAATATATTTCAAGATGCAAATATTAGCCATTGTCTACAATACTGGTACCTTTTGGGAGTTAAAAGTCTCTTTGTCTACGTACGCATACAGCATGTGGCCTATCTATTCAACTTATGTTATTTTAATTTAATTTTTCATCATAATTTTATGTACAGCATGTATGTATGTTATTGCACTGATAAGAGAGCCAACCTCATGAAGTAATGGCAGTAATGAAATAAAACAGCACACATCACAGAGGACTAATCACAGACAACACCCATGGTTGTTGTTTGTGAGTTTGTTGGTTTCTGGCGAATGTTATTTCACAAGAAAAAAACCTCAAGTCCTTCAAGACATACAGTGTATTTAAAGGATTCCTGATGCATTTGTCAGATGCAAGAACATAAGATGACCTCATACCCATGAAAAATTTGTACTTGCATTGTATATTGCTGGAAGTTCTTGTGTGAGTCTGTGTCTAAATGTCCAATCAAGGGTTTTTGTGCTTGATGTGATGTTACTCTTTTTTGACTGTTATTGTGTGACTAATTGGTTACCCCTGCTTTAGTACACATATGTTTGAGTTTGAAATCACAGGAGTGACACACCTCACCTCATGATGGGATTAGATCACTTTCCATTTTCTTCAAGAAGCAAACTCATTGACCCAGAGTTGGACAGTTTCCAATGAGGGATCATCCATTCCTAGTCGCCTGTCCCAGAGCTTGATCCCTAAACGGATGCTTATCAGACAGATCATAGTAAGAGAGCAGTGCTTCTTTGGCCAATTTGCATAGTTATGTTGTTCTGTGCTCCAAAAATATCTAATAAGAAGAACATATTACCAACTGTTTGTCAAGTATTCTGAAGATTTACACTAAATGTGTTATATAGCATCACTATGCAACTAACATTTGCAGCAAGTATAATCTGGTACCTCACCAGGGCGTCATTTGTCTGTGTTTTTCAGAATCATCACAAATCACTATTAAAAAATAATGTTTTATGATGTAACAATGCTGTGTTTAGGTCTGGTTAGGTTTAAGCACAAAACACTTGATTAAGTTTGGGGAAAGATCATGTTTTTGTTTAAAATGATCACCTTGTTAACATGACAGAAACAAGTGGTCTGGTTTAATGTTACCACTTCCTTAAAGTTAGGTGCCCTTCATCTTCATGGCTGCAATGATAATCTCAAAATAAAGATTAGGAGACGATTAGTTAGTTTTTCAAAAACTGTTGAGACAAAGCGGTTGGAAATGTGACACTTGAAACAGGAAATCAGCAGTGGTCTCCTGTAGCAAAGTCTGTTGCATTGGAGCGTCTAAGAATAGAGACTCAGGGAGGGGGCATGTCTCAATGAGAAAATCTGCTTCATCATCCCCCAGTGGTCCCTATAATGAAAGAGGAAGGTATAATTATTGAGATGGAGGTGATGGTGAGAGGAAACTGGAGTGCCTGGTGGAAACCCATGTGAACATAGGGAGAATAGGAAAACTTGCCACAGAAAGGACCTAGGACAGCCAGAAATCGAACCCAGGACCTTCTTGCTGTAAGGCTATAGTGCTAACCACTGAGCCTGTGCCACCTGTTGAGAAGAGAGAAGAGGAAAATGGGGTTTGGGGGGAAGGTTGACAGAACTGAGACTAACAGGAGAGGAAATGGTTAGACATGCCTATATAGGTGCATGAAAGTAAATGGCTTTGAGAGGCACAGTTGATTTGGATTAGTGAGAGGGAGCGGGGGTGGTCTTGGTACTGAACTTAGTTATAATACCTTGAAGAAGAATTACAGCTTGTTTTTGAACTGACAGCAGCACAGTCTTACAATACATCCACAATGAGAACAAGAGATTCCACACATTTGTAGTCAACAAAATATCTGTCATTAGGGAAGTATCAGACATAGCACAATGGCGGTAAATCCACACATCACAAAATCTTGTTGCTATTTGTCTAGAGGACTAATGCTCCACAAGCTTCTAAACAACAAAACATGGTTAACAGGTCAAAAATCCTTGTGGAAAGTGAAGAAAACACGGATGCACTGCAAGGTAGAGCCCACTATTGATGAAAGCAAATCAGATGTCAAAAGGGAGATCTCTGCAAATGCAATAACTGCAGACTAGCAGTGTAACCAGCTCATCATGTATCACTCTGATCAGAAGAGACTGAAAACTGCATTTGTGTGGATGTTGAAAGTAAAGAAGACTCTACTGGAAATTAGTCAAAAAAGGAAGCAATGTCTATTGCATTTCCCTGTGGACCTCAATTACATTGATGTGGAGATGTTGAAAGTCACAGACTCAGTGGGAGAAGGTTTGTCAACACCTACCAATGACAGAAAGTGCTATTATCCAGTTCTGCCAAAAAGAAAGATTTAGAAGTGAGATTTGTGCGCTGTTGTCTGGAAGACTTGGAAACTCTTCATTTAGAAGTGATACATTCACTGGACATGGACTCTTGCATCAGAGCCATTTATAGATTTATGTGCTGGAGAGGACCCATATCTCACTTCTGCTCAGATTAAGGCAGAAACGTCACAGAAGCAAAGAAGGATCTGAAAAGAGCAATTGCAGAATTACTGCATGATGACTCCAAGTGGAGTTTCAACCCACCAACAGTTTCACATCATGGCAGTGCTTGGGAAAGCATGATCAGGCTGGTTAGAAATATCTGTTTAATATGAACAAACTTTAACTTATGAAGCCTCTTATGTGAAGCTGAGGCAATGAATGACCGACCCATTACCAAAGTCTCCAGGGACCTGGAACGACCTGGAACCTCTGATGCCAAACCATCTTCTCACATTGAAAAGGAAATCGATTCTCCAGGCCTGTTTGATTGAAAGGAGCAGTATGCAATAAAAAGATGGAAACAGCCACAGCACATTTTGAATTTAATCTTGAAAACACCTTGCTGCATTACATTGCTTGCAACAGGGGACATTGTTTTGATTGCAGATGCCACTGTGTGAAAAAACAGTGTATATTGGTATATTGGGGAAGGGGGATTCATTTTTGTTTCAAGGTAATTCAAGGTAATTACGGCCACTACACCAGTGCAAATGAGAGAAAAAGATAGTGTGTAATTCACAAAGTACCTGCAAAAGGTGAAATTCAACAACAAACTGCACTGCCAAGTAACTACTTTTATGGTGAAAACTGAACAAAAGGCCGGCTGCGAGAGACCAATCAAATTGTAGATGAATCACCTTTGAACCAAAGATTTTCCATTTTTTAGGTGTTACATGCGCACCAACTGTGAAAACATAATCTAAAGTATGACTCATTAAATGTCTAACGGCCCATGCACTATTTGATGCAGATTTCAGACATTCCAACTGGACATGTTTGGGGTCCAGGCTAGTAGTTAAAAGATTTAAAGAAACTTCAGCCTCACAAGAAATTTTTGTCAAAATGGTACCACTGAATGGTTTGTACAGTTAATGTGATTATGCACAGACAATTGTTCAAATGTTTAGAGGTCACATGTGCTTCACATCATTGAATTACTGTCTGCTGCCACTACACGTCAATTATTTACTGAAGGGTTATTGGTGAGGGCATCAGCAGCATTCTATTCATGATCCATGCAACATATAACTCCACAAGCTATGAACTTTTCTACAACAAATATGCAGTAATTCTATTTGTTTGTTAATGAACTCATGCATGTATACAGTGTGAACTGTATACACTGTCATGTCTAAGTTGAGGTACATAAATGTGTTCGGCAGACCTTCAAAGGTTATAATTACAGTTGATCATTAACATTTAAGCTGGTATTTGATATGGTGAAATATCAGTAAAACACACCCGGCACACCTATCATGGCGGGAAAGGCTATTGTGAAATTCTTCATGTGAGGTTGCTCCTGAGTTTCGTTCAAAACTGAGCCAAAAGCATTTCATGCTATGTTTGTAGTTTGGTGCATCCAACAGGATGCTTTTAAGCCCAGTACTAGTTGCTTGCTCATGGGGGGAACTGTTGGGTCTCTCTCTGTAAATTAAAGAGTATGGTCTAGACCTCCTCCATGTAAAAGTGCCCTGAGATGACTTTTTGTTGTGAATTGGCGCTATATAAATAAAATTGAATTGAATTAAAAATGGAAAAAGTAGTATCACTTTAACAAATTGGACATGTCACAACAGCTTGCACTCTTTGTTGTAATTCATTGCCAATGAAAGATTGTTCTTGAAAGTAAATAAGACACTCCTTTCCACTGCACTCCCTACTCATGGGCGTCAGTCCAAACACTGATATTAGGTGGCTTATCTCCAGGAGTCTGTGTAACTGCAAAATATAGTGCTGTCTGCTTTCATAATACTGAACTTTACCAACAGTGAACGTGTATGTGGCCATGTGCATGGTGATTACGTTTAATGATGGTAATTTTGGAAATTATTACTCCATTAATTGAGATTTGAAGATTTCTTTGATGTCTACCACATGGGTGTTTATTAACAGCTGTGAGTGACAGTTTGCTCACCTGCTTCTCCCTTGGCTCCCCAGAGATGGATTTTTTTCTCAATATTGCAGTAAGTGTAATGTTTTGTGTTTAACTAGTGCATTACTGTTCAAAACATGCCTGTTCGGAACGGGCCGATTGCTTAGCCTCTGGCCACTACTTGAACACATAGAGAAATTAATACAGTTGATATGAGGCATGAATGAGTATATATATCAACAACGTGACAGAAACTAACATTCTGTTATGCACAGTTGATATGAATAAAAGGCTAAGTAATCCAATAGCCTTTCCAGCCATGATATAATTTAGAGGTCATCTTAATATTTCCTGATTGGTTGAGAGGTACCTGAGGATCTTCCATTTTTTAGGTGTTGCATGTGCACCAACTGTGAAAACACAATGTACAGTAATAAATCAGAAAATGCCTGATGGTTCATGCATTATGTGATGCACATTTCAAACATTCCAGCTGGACATGTTTGGGGTTTTGACTAATAGATAAAATAGAGTTAAACAAAGTTCAGCTACACAATAAGTTTTTGTCAACATGGTACCACTGAATGGTTTGTGCAGATAATGTGATTTTACACTGACAATTGTTCAAATGTTTAGAAGTCACATGAGCTACACATCATTGGATTACTGTCTGCTGCCACTGCACATCAATTATGTACTGAAAGATTATCAGTGAATGCATCACCGGCATTCTGTTTATAACCCTTGAGAACATATAACTCCAAAATCTATGTACTTTCCTAAAAGAAAAGTGTACTGTAAAATGTATTTGTTTCTTAATGCACTCTATGTCATCTATACATATGGTGTGAACTGTTTGTCATGTATAATTTTGCATTTATAAATGTGTCTCTGTGGACCTTCACAAGTTAAAATTGCAATTAACCTTTAACATTTAACATTCCTATTGTGTTCAGGTCAAATTTGACCTGTTTCTAAGTTTAGATGTGTTAAACATACTTTTTCTTTTTTAATTTTTATAAAATATTTAATAAAAATACATCTGCTGTGTTATAAGTAAAATCTGTGGGATGTTTATGCCGAGAAACATATAGTAAATGTTGCCAAAATGTCATGAAAACAAAAATTAAAACAAAACAAATATAAAAGTAATAAGATCTTATAATGAAAGTTGAAATTATGCTTCATGCCATGAAAGCATATTGACTTGAATTCAATATATATATATATATATATATATATATATATATATATATATATATATATATATATATATATATATATATATATATATAGGTCAAATTTAACCACAAAAACTAAGGGTGTAAACACATATTAGGAGGGTTAAGCAGGTATTTGTTATGGTGAAATATCGGTAAAACAACACACCCTGTTCTTCAGTAATGAACATGTTAGGTTGCTCCTGAGTTTCGTTCAAAACTGAGCCAAGAGGAATTTCACACTTTGTTTGTGTTTTGGTGCATCCAACAGAATACTGTTAACCTCAGTAGTATCACTCTAACAAATTGGACATGTCACAACAGCTTGCACTCTTTGTTGTAATTCATTGCCAATAAAAGACTGTTCTTGAAAATAAATAAGTCACTCCCCTTTCACTGCGCTCCCTACACACTGGCATCAGCCCAGTCTCTGATATCAAATGACTTATCTTCAGGAATCTGTAACTGTAGTGTGCAGTGCTTTCTGATTTCATAATGCTGACCTTTACCACCAATTTGTGTGGTTACTGCTATGCATGCATTGAATATATATGAATGTCAATGTTTTTGTAAAGAGGTCCAGGAATACTTACTTAACAAAGTACCCCACTGCAGTGATGTGGTAAAGAAAAAAACTTCTGACAAAGCCAAACAAGACAAATTCTCTAAAAAAAATAAAAAAATAAAGTAGATTTGAGTATGGTTATGTTAAAGAAACTCAAAGCACTTTATACATACAGTAGCTACATTTTTGTCTTTATTTTTGGCTTCTTAAAGGGCAAAACAACTCAAATATAAGCTAACACACATCCTTGACAAATTAAACTGGTTACTGTTTTGGATAATGTCTTGGTAAACAGTTGCCTTCTTACACATGTAACATAAGCATTCATTCAGAGTCATGTTTCCGTTCCCAAGTAAGTTCTCTGGTTTGATCTCTGTTGCAGAAAAATTTCTGGTTCTTTAGTTGCTAGATTTTCCAGTTTCTTGACCAGCGAGTCACTAACTATGTCTATCTGCTGCTTGGTGCTGGCCAGGTAGTGTACTGTACGTTTATCACAGCAGTGGACAGAAACATGCGCTACCTTAATCGTGCTATAATACCAAAACAATTAAGCAGAAAGAGGCTAAAAAGGTCTGTAGAGTTGCAGAGTTGGAAAATAAGTCTGCATGAGTTTGTCACTGCAAGCAGTCAGTTTCATATTACAAACATTGTTTGATTCATTTTTAATGAAAAAAATATTGATTACTGAATCTATCAAGGTAATGGAAGCATTATTGTCATGGTAAATATGGTATGATTAAGGTGAAAGAATTATAACACAGATATGGATAAATTAGAGAAGGATTATTAGGTATTGAAAAAGTCTGCATTGTCTGGAAGCATGAGACATTGACCCTGGCCTTGCTAGGACCTGTAGTATGTTTTTTTTTTTACCATTTAAACACTGTTTACCTGGTTGATTTGTTTACCGGTGTTCACCAACTGTGCATGGATTTGGTTGATGTGTTTTTATTCTGTTGTATGTGAAATTGTATTTTTATGATTTGTATAGTTATTACCTATTTATAGTTTTTGTATTGTCTTGTTTTGTGTTGTATATAACTTTTTTTCATTTTTTAAAAAATTTAATTTAATTTTTAAAATGTATTTATTTATTTATATTTTTTGATGTAGCTGTATGGTGTTTCATGGTGTTGAGTGTGTCTTGTTGCTGTGACAAGAGAATTTCCCAGTTTGGGATCAAGAAATCACACTACTTTCTTTGCAACAAAAATGTTGCCAGTGGACGTAACACAAGCTACATTACATTTTCTCCTAAATGTTTTAGACAATGCAAATTATTTCCATGTGAATGTATTTTGTGGGAGTCAATGTTAGTTACACAATGCTGCAAAACAATAACATACATTGCAGATAGTCTATTGAGAATTTTTTCAACAGCGAGATGACATTTAGATGACACATCCATGTTTAAAACAGTAAAAGACTATAAATTATAGATACACACATTTCCTATTCATTGTCTAATACTGGAAAGTACATTTACATAAAAAGTATGTGTTGAATGAATATGAGACTGAGGAAACACCTACTTCATTAAAAGCCCAACTGTGCCCTGTCCATGGTGCTGAGTGTCAGTATGTAGACACAAGTACATTTTTTAAGACACTAAATACAACTTTCTATGTTTAAATCCAGCACACATGTAGATTACTGCTTAGTGTACTTACCAAGTACTACATTTTCAAAATAACCTTGAGCATACTTTTACTTTGGTGGGAAGTAAGTCAGTGAATTGGTAGGAAAAAGCGCAATGGAGATGTAGGACAATAAGTAAGAAGTAGTAGGTTTCCAGGGCAAATCGGTGCGTTGAAATCGTTTTGATACTGACCAACTTGGAGAGATTTCGGAATCATCATGACCTAATTAAGACCTTACAGCTTTCAGCCTTCTGGGCCTCATTGACTAACAATATGTTGTACCTTGGAGTAAAGCTGCATAAAGTAGCTTAAGTAAGAGAAACACGCCCCATCTTTTGCTCTAATCCCTGATCTGTTGGTCCTGGTTGCATTTGGAGATGAATTTCTTTTACTCTCCCTGATTTTCTTAAAATCCCAAATGGCGTTCCAAAATCTTCAGCTTTCCTCCAAGCTCATAGTGTCTGTTTTGAAAGTAGACTATGAACTATGTTATTTCAAAACAGAAATGTGATAAGATTTTTTGTTAACATTTTTTACTTTTGGGGTAGGAAAATCAAGTAATCTATTTTTGCACAGATGTACTTGTGCAACTTTTTGTCTTTGAAAATCCAGTTTTCTAAAATTAGTTTTTGTGATGACATTTGTTTGTTATAATAAAATGGTTAATTTGCTCACACAGTATTGATCTGATTCTTTGTTCTGAGTTGACAGGCTGCATTAAGTATTTGCTGCCCTTTACTTCTCCATCCGTAAATCTGAAACCTTCATTTCAGAGGTGGCACACATCTAAGATGAGTCACGTTTCCAATAGATGATAAAACCCAGGGCAGGTAATGCCCTGACAGACTTTCTCTAATACCTCACGTTCAGAACATTGTGGCCGATGGTGCCTCTTCACTTAATGAATGCTTGCATCTGTCGATACAACTCAATCCAGATTAGGATTTGGTAATCCCGTTAGATTTGTGCCAACCATGTTGCAAGGCTAGACAACCATCTTAAATTTATATCTGTGCAACTGGCCTGTTCCTTGACCAGATGATAGTCTTGGTGTCAAATTTGGCACATGTCCCAGCCATATGGCTTTCACATATGGTACTTGCTGTGTGTGGCCCCATTTTTACCTGCTATACCACAGAAGTGCTACCTTATGTTAATGCTAAATATCACAATGTACATATCTAATTTAAATGAACATAACCAGCTGGTGCACATGGTTGGCTGTCAACAAATTTCATTGGTAAATGGAAAATATGGAAATTTTTATGCAATGGCAACAATGTAATTTAGAAGACAATAAAGCTACAACTGACACTCCTCAAGATGAGGCCTGCCTACTTGCAGCCATTCTGGTGAGTTGTTACCATTGTCTTTTATCCAAAATGCATGCTTACTTGAGGTGCTTGAGTTTGGCTGCCTGATAAAATGTTGGAATTTAGACAAAGCAATGAAGATCCCAGCAGTTCATGTTGGCAGAGCTCTTATAAAATGAAATAACAAAATTGAAATATCTCTAGGATGATAACATGATTGCACAAGCTTTGTGGTGCTCAAAACTCAAAACTCAAAAAATTCCATCAAACCAGAAGCCAAGATTCCTTGCAACAGGTTTGATGTGTTCCACTAGGGAACCAGCAGATGGCAGAATTTGTTTTGACATATGCTGGAACCTAATGACAAGGATCTCTGTTTTGTTTGAGTCCAGTTTTGGGCATAACAAAGTCGTTAAGTGAACTCAGTTTCCAGGGTCTGTGGATCTAATGGGCAGGTACATCTGCATATCATCAGCATAACACTGGAAAGAGACAATATCTCTACGAATAATGTGCCCGAGAGGATGCATACATACGAGAAAATAAAATTGGTCCCAAAACTGACCCCTGAGGCATACCATATTTAACAGAAGAAATTCATCCCAACAAAGTCTGCCCAGAACTTGGGTGCCATGATCGATGACCAACTAACCTTTAAGGTTCACGTAGCCTCGGTTGCTCGGTCATGTCTGTTTGCCCTGTACAACATCAGGAAGATAAGATCTTACCTGTCTGATCATGCAGCACAACTTACGGTACAGGCTCTCATAATATCACGCATTGACTACTGCAACTCTTTACTGGTAGGACTCCTCGCATGTATGTTCAAAGCAGGTCTACACTCCCTCCTACCATGCTCTGCCAATGAAAGGTGCCTGGTATCGCCACCACAACAGGGCCAGCAGTTGCTAGCTAGACTCTTCTCCTCTTTAGTTCGCCGGTTATGGGACAAGTTACCAAACTAATCGATCCACAGAGTCCAATGAAATTGTAAATTGTAAAATGAAGAGACATAGCCTTTCACAGAGACACGGAACCTGACAAGTAAGATGAAAACCATTGTAAATCTATACCAGATATCCCCACTCATTGTCTTAGTCTGTCTATCAGGATGCTGTGATCAATTGTATCAAAGGCTGCGCGAAGGTCCAGGAGTTTAAGGACTGAACACATGCCATCATCAGCAGCCACTAAAGAGTCGTTGGTAACCTTGAGCTGTGCAGTCTCAGTGCTGTGATACTTCTGGAAACTAGACTGAAACTTTTCAAAATATTTTTTCCAATGCAGAGAGAAATTGCTTGGACACTATTTTGGTCAATAAGTTTGAGGGAGGGAGGGATCAACCCCATTTTTTTAATAGTAGGTTCACACAAGCAGTTAAAAATAAAATAAAAAATAATCAGGGAAAACAAATAGGGACTGACTCCATTACTTTTAATAAAAAATTGGTATGTTGTTGGTATTGCATCGGGAGGGCTTGAAGACCCTTATATATGATACTGTTTCTAAAAGTTCAGACAAGGTAATTGGATAAAACTGATTAAAACCATCTTGCTGTAGGTGAGGGACATTAAATTTATGATTTCCTATTTAACAGGAACAACAAATACTACTCAGTACCTACAGTACATCACTTGCATGGAATCAAATTAATTGACCCTAAGCATAAAGAGCCAGGGAATATCAATGTTTACATATTTGTTCCCTCCACAGTTTTTCTTCATACTATGAAAGCGCATGACATTTACAGATAGACAGTAAATAGCACAAGGGATTAAACTTATGACCTTTGTTGAGGTGAGATGATGTGCTTGATCGGAAGACAAAGACCTTTTGATCACCCATAATTTCCTAAACTGTCTGAGAAAAAACCCCTGAGACATCTTTGCTGTAAGATATATGATCATAATCCCCAAAAGTATGAGATTTTCAGTGAGAGATGAAGATAAAGACACAACATCAGTCAAACATGAACTTCAAAGCTTGTATTTTAAGTAAAGAATTTGGAAATGTCAAAACATGTGGACACATATATACTTATGCATCCTTGTGTAAACACGTACACATATTAAAAGATGAGTTCAAAATTTTTTAAGTGTGTCTTAAAACAATAGTCAGCTGCCCAAATAAACACTGACACAAGTTTTCTTACCGTTATCATTTCTGCAGTTAATACTAACCATCAGAAGATTCCTACATAATGCTCTTAAGATGTAAGTGATGGGGGCCAAAATTCACAAGCCACCTTCTGTACAAAATTTTATTTAAAAGTTTATCTGAAGTTAATATGAAGCTTCAGCCGTCCAAATTAGTCAAATCAAGTAGATATCTTTTTTTTGTTACTATACTATTCAGCCTATACTATTTTTTTTTTACCTTCGCACTGGCAAAGGTATTTAGTGTGTCTGGCAGGGAGCTATCATCAACTGGACAGTCATCAAAGCTATTCCACTTGTAGTTTGAAATTGTTTGAATTCCCTGCTGAAAATATTCTTGTATTTTCAGAACATAGGAAGCTTTAGCTCTTTTGACACTGGTAGTGAAGCTATTTGTAGCTGCTCCCAGCACTGCCTTGTTACCAGATGTATTTTACATTTTTTACTATCATCTAGAAATTTGTTACTTTCTAAATGATAGTAGCCTAATCAGTTGCACAGGTTTGGGGTCCATTTATTCAACCATACAGAAGAAGGTCACATGCTTTAGATCATATCACTTGGATCCAAAGCAAATTTATTATCAGGATATTCAGATGTTTTCATCTGAAAGATTTAGAATTGTTGTATATTGATCCACCCACTCCATTGGTGCTTGAAATAAATATCTTTGTTCTGACTTTATATTGTCTCTGTCCAAAATGCTCTGCCCCAAGGACCCACAAGTTCAGCATGCACTGATGAGCAATGCAACTGGAATGCTGGAACCCAAAGGAACCGCTCCCGAAGCCCTCTTAACAAATTTTGAAACACTCAGCCAAGAGAAGGGCACTCCCAGCCAGATTCCCTTCCACATGGGGAGCATGATGATGTTCCCAACACCTACCAGAAATGTAGACAGGTTGTCACTGAGTGATAGGTACAAGCAGCTTTGGGAAAACTAGAGCCTAACCCACTGTCAATTTCTGCTCTCTATTTCAATCTCTCTCTTCCTAACAAATATACCAATGCAAGCCTCTAGGCCTTCTGCATTTCTAGAGAGTTGAAAAGAATTAGCAATTATTTCATCGTCATTCATTGAATGCTTGCATCATCAGTTTGCAGAAAAGGCATCATAGAGAGAGATGTAATGCTCATACCACCTTGATGTTGGTATGAGTATAACATCTTCCTCTGTGGCACTGTGTTTTAAGTGTGTGGTATTTTCTCCTTTTCTCTGGTTATTTTACCACTGCCAGGACACTGGTGTGTATTGAGTTTTCTTTCAACTAAAAAGTAGAGCATTTACACATTAATAAAGATCATATTAATCTCATCGCTGTGGTGTGTTATCTGACATTAGTGTAGGTCCACCTATACACCTACACATACTTAGCACATTTATTCAACAGACATACTCATCTAAAAGCCTATTTTCATATAAAAAGGATTTGCAATTATTGTCGTAAGCACAACATGATATAACATATTCACAGCATTCACTAGAAACAAGCAGCCTAAAGGAGTGAAAGGAGATAAATGAGTAGACATTGTTTGTTTGTTTTTTTTTTAGGTCCCAGTTCGGTTATATCGCTATGTCAGTCTCTCTCCTCTGCCCCACTGTTACGTCTATCAGCAGGTCTCAACAAGAGGAGTCACATTCACCTGCTAGATGATGCACATTTCCTTATTTGGACAGCACACCCAGAGTTGGGGGTGTTCCTCAGAGATAAAGCTGAACTACTGACATAAGCGAAGTGCTCCCAAGGGACTCTTCATAACCTGTTCTCCTTCTACAATGTTCGGTTGTAAAAAAAAAAAAAAAGGCAATAAATGAAAAGTGCAAAGCAAGAATCGCCTTTGAAGTTCCCTACACATTACATGGTGTGCTCTGTGTTATGGGTGTATAAATAGATAGAGGTCTATCTGTAGCGAGGCAATGAGTAAAAGTCTTAGTTCAGTGGTCAGCACAGTCATCTATGATTTGGGAGAGTCCAGTTCGAGGCGCAGTGTGGGGACCTCCTTCATAAGGTAATTCAAGTTTTCTAAAATTAAAAGCGTAATAAAAACAAACACAGGATTTTCAAACCACTTTCCACTTTTATTTGAATACAAATGAGAATAATTTTGCTGCCTCAACAAATATAGATACAAATACAAATACTGGGCTCTCTGCACATCCCCACTATCCACACTTGGTTCTTGGTCTTCTTCCAAAAGAACTAGGGTGCAGATCATCTGGGAATGAGATTGAAATCGTATCCACTATGGAAAATTATTCTAAACTGTGAAGGTATTTAGGTGGCAGGATGCTGATATCTAATAGACATCGGCTCTTTGTTCTTAAGGAGATGAACATAAAATAATGAGAGAACAAATTAGTCTGGAGTGACATTCATATTTTCTGGTACTATCATTGTGATTGATATTTCCTCAATTTACTTTTAATCCTCACCATTTATTGTACTTAACAAAGTGTAATCATGAGCTTAAACGCACAATATGTAATTTCAGCCGCTAAGGGTCTCCAAATCAAAACAATAACAAAAGATGTGGTGTGATGACGTTGTGAAGTTGCAAGGAATCATGGGAGTTGTTGTCTTCATTGTTACATAACCAGCTTCACCATGATAGGATTACTCCAGTGTTAATCATTCAGGGTAATTTTACCGGGAGCCGAATTATACACAGAAGTCTCTTCTCCAAAAATGTACATGCAGATTAAAATCATTAAAACACTAATTAAAGCTGTTTTACCTAAAAAATCACTGTTTCTCCAACAAAGTTTGGCAAACACTGGACGTCCAATATGGGCTGTTAGCCAAGCTGCTGCTAACATATGCTCTGTTTATTTCTCAGAAACTTAAGATCCGGACATTTGACAGGTTTCTACCGGGAGCCGAATTATCTCCAGAGGTCTCCTCTCCAAAAGCAAATGTACATGCAGATTAAAATTATTAAAAATACTAATTAAAACTGTTTCACCTAAAAAATGATGTTCGGTGACCACCAGACTTCCTGGCGGGGCTGTTAGCCGAGCTGCTACTAACATTTGTCAAGTTTATTTCTCTAATAACTGAAGATCCAGACATCCAATGACTAAATTCCTTCTTCTGGCTAAAAGGTATAGTTAAAAACAACCTAAATTTACCATGAAAATGTGGCTCAAAACTGAATAAAAGTCAATTTAGAACAGTTTCTGTGGAACAACTTTTAATGTGGAATAATTACATATTATAGCTTTAAAATGATAATGACATACTACAATTTGTCCCTGTAACCCTCTGAATGGAAGATGAATGATTTGACTGGGTGTCAGTAGAGGTGTGCTCACCTATAAAGGATGAAGGAGTTCAGGTAGACAGGGATGAACAATATGGTTGTTGAAAGAAATCAAACCATGCCACTACTTAATCTCCAAATTTAATGTCCAAATAAATGTGTATCTTTAGCACACCATGTAAGAATATTCTTATTCTACACTGAAATTAGCACTTTTCCTGCAGTGTGAGATTTGTGGTATCTAATAATCTCTATTTAGGTGAAAATTCAAAACAATGATTGCACTTTTTCTGTCAGAATTTCTATTTTGTTTAGATTTTATGTGGGTTCTTAAAAAAAGTTGATTAAAATCATATTAGGTCTCAGATATTTACAAGGGAATGAAACTCTCTCATTCTTGAAAGAGTCCCTTAAAAGTTTAAGGATTAACAGGACAAATAACAACAACAACAACAACAACAATATAGGATTAACAGCCCTCTCCCTTTAGTTAATTTAACTGCTTAATGTATACTGTATGACATGATGATGCTTCAGACACACTCATAAAAAACATGTAAATGTAATTACAAACCTGTGGAAAAGCATTTTATTTAAAATAAAAAGGATCAAATATAATGTGAAATGTGTTACTCATAGTGACACAGCCACAGAGAATTATCACTCAATGCTTCAGTTCCACTCAGCTATGAAGCTTCATAGTATCTTTCCACTCAGGGTTTTCCTATTGTGCAACTTTACTGTTTTGGTTTGGTCATCACTCTGATAGCATCATTTTTGGCTGCAGCAGGCAGAGCTTACATAGGGTGTGTAAACAGGCAATTGAATGCTAACAAGTTCATCACAACAACTTAAACTTGTTCATAGCTTATTCCTGCCACCCTCAAGTGGCATAAAAATATTATTTTAGGTGTTTCAGGTGAGCTAATCTAACATCCCAAGTTAAAATAAGTGTGAGAACTATGACGGAAGTCTTTATTAAGTGTAGAATTTATTTAACAACAACCCTTTATTTATCACAGTTTAGGACAGATTCAAAATTATAGTACAAAAATTAGTAAAATTACATATATATTCTTAAATGTAAAAGCATCATATTTAACAAATTTACCTTTATACAGTGATAAAAGACAAAATGAAATGTATAAAGCAGTAACCGTAACAAAGTTAATTAAAATTTTTAAAAGTTATTTTAAAGACATCACATAATTACATTAATTATGTGTTTTATGTAAGTTACTGTTATTGATGAGGTAGTAATGATCCTACTGAAAATGTTTGGGTTACAGCACATTCATAACACCTGAACAGTGGCTTCAGAGCAACAAATATTGACTCAGTCTTTACTCAAATGTGATGTCCAAAAAGGATGGGTGGTGGCACCATACAGACTGTAAATCTCAGAAAGATTTGCACACATCCAAGATATATTTAAGAAATAACCTTTCCAAAAAAAAAAATAAATAAAAAAATCACAAAATGTTTCACTGTCTGAATCTATATTCCTTACAATGAATTAGTATCTAATTAATGTGTTCTCAAGTTCTTTATGAGAATTGATGATTCCTCCTAATTGTATCATGCTGCTCTTTGCTTGTTCAGGCACTACAAATGTTTTATTAACCTATATAAGGACAAAACAATTTAACTTGGAGTGCTAAAGAAGATAAGGTTAAGATTATATAATATTTATGTAATAGAACATCATTCACTGTGGATTCTTATGTTTTTTTTTTTCTCCTCAGACTCATATGTTACTCATAATGAAGAGGGCCAGGCTGGTCCCACATCAGTACCTTTATGTCTGCAGTGGGCAGTGCAGTCTGAATGATGGTTTCAGAAGGTTTAAGCCAGTGCTGGCGACCCAAGGCTGCATAAAGATAGACTACCCTATAAAGGTAAACAATAGCTAGTTATATATTTCCTTTAAATATCTCAAGTTTTAGAGTTTAATTTTTTTGTAGCCAATGAACAAACCTGCGTATTTTTGGACTATGGGAGGAAACCTATTATGTCACAGTGAGGGAGAAAAAGAATGTAGAAGCAATTAAACAACATTATGTCATGTACATCTTTGTGCCAATAACAACTTTAGTGAGGTTAGACGAATTATATCATTTCTGTTTCATCTTTTCATGTTTTTTTACTACTGTTTGGCTTTATAGGGCTAATAGGCCAGCATCAATGCTACCTGGTAAATTAACACATCATACTTGAATGACCCCTAGTGGGTGGTCTTATAAGAAGGGAGGAAGGGCAGGTACTGGAAACATCTAAACCGCTTCAAAACACCGTTGCAGAAAGGGATATCATAGCACGACTGGTCACACATGTTTTTGCTTTCTTCTTGCACCTTATCCTGCCAGTTCTTGATGCCTCTCTCTTTGTCAGTGCCTGAAAAGGAAAAGACAAGGTTAGCTGAGAGTGATGTTAGGGCTAGTTTTGTCGTTTATTGTTATTATCAGTAAGTGTTTTGTCAAACCTGGAATGGTGTTGTCCAGGATAAACCCAAAGAACCCTCCGATGAACATGTGTGTGGTGAAGAGCACTACAATCACTTGGTCCAGTTCTTTTATTCCTTCAAACACAAGAGAGAATAAACAAACATCATTTGTTACCCTTCAATAGCTTGTGAAATAACAACGTGACAACAATAAATTTCGAAGGGAGATTCTCTTTGCTCTTGCCTCCTCTACAGAGAGGTGAGAGGTCAGGTCAGTTTCCTCAAACCAAAACCAATAGCAAGTGGGGACTGACAGTAAATCCTGTAGGACAGGATAACAGCCATTCCACACAGTCCAGCTCCTCTCCGCCTGTTGGATGGATCTCATACCTGCTTTCTTGCCCAGATGACCCACATCTATGTGTGATGAACCCTTTGAGCCATATACAGTAAATTTGAACTCTATCCACATGTCCAAAACTAAACTGTCAATATCACAGACACAGAACTTTTTGTATACCTTCAGTGAACAAAAAATATGATTTAGTGAAAATACATTTTTTTTCAACCAGTATTAAAGGAGGTTAAAAATCACTTTTTTTACCAAAATTACAAAAAAAAAAATTAAATTCCCACTTATGGCTAGTCTTATTTAGCACATAGATAGTTTGGGTTGATTTATCTCTCTGTGATTTCTGCTGCCACCGAGGAAATGGAAGTGAATGCAACATTGTTTATGGTGCCCTTGTTAACCCTTGTTTAAGGTTAAAGTCCTCCTCCACTTAAATGTTTTGTTGAGTCGGTATGTACAAAGACAATGTCGGACTCTGTAGTTTTCTCTGGGCCCTTGCCAAATGTGACCAGTGATGACAGCCGCATGTTATAATTCAACCACTTGCTGTCGAGGTGGTGTCCATCAAATGGATTGGGCTTTATAGGTAATTGAGTTAGGGTTAGGGTTAGGGTTAGGGTAACTGACTTTCTGGGGAAGACCTGGTCTGATTAAGAGATGGCATATGTCCCACTTTGGATGGAGCTGCTCTCATATCTAGAAATATGGCTGAGTAGACCAAAACCATAACAATCCAGAGTTGAGACCAGGAGGCAGAGCTGCAGTCCTACACACTTCTTTGTGCTTCCATTAAAGCAGTTATTCACCCAAAACCACATACAAACTGTGTCCCCCGACCACTTAAATTAAATAAATCTAAAGTAAACAGAAGAGGAGTCATACATACACCACTGCAATAGGAGAGTTAAATATGGACTCTTAAACATTAGATCTCCGTCATCTAAAGCTGTATTAGTAAACCATCTAATATAAGATTATCATATTGATTTATTTTGTCTTACTGAAACCTTGCTGTGTCATGAAGAATATGCCAGCCTAAATGAATCCTCCAGTCATATTAAAACTCAAATTTATCAAGACACCGGCCAAGTAGATGGAGTTGCAGCCATTTTCAACTCAAGCCTAATAATGAACCCTAGACCTAAACTTAATTATAACTTATTTGAAAGCCTTCTTCTTAGTCTTTCACACCCAACCTGGAAAACATTAGTTCTATCTCTCATACTGTACTGTCCTCCTGGCCCATACAAAAGGTGACTTTAATATTCATGTGGACATTGATAGCCTGAGCACTGCATTTATCTAATTATTAGATTCAAATGGCTTCACTCAGAGTTTAAATAAACCCACTCACTGTTTTAACTGCACCCTTCACCTGGTTGGCATTGAAATTGAACATTTAATAGCCTTTCCACATAATCCTGTTTTACCAGACCATTATTTAATAACTTTTGAATTCCTACCACTGGACTACACACCATTAGACAAAAATGTCTCCAGTAGATGTCTATCTGATACTGCTGTAGCTAAATTTAAGGAAGCGATTCCATCAGCATTTAATTCAATGTCATGTCTCAATACAACAGAGGACTCTTATGCTAACTTTAGTCCCTCCCAAACTGATCCAGTTGATATTGCCCCATGCTTATTGCGAATGACACTCGAGTCTGTTTCCCCTTTAAAAAAACAAGGTAATAAAACAAAGAGGAGGTGGAAGGATACAGGGTTCTACAAAACTGGGAAAATCTCGCTTAGTCTGGCAAGATAGTCTTAAAAGATATAGGAAGGTCCTATGTAATGCCAGAGCTGTCTATTACTCATCATGAATAGAGGGAAATAAAAACAGTCTAAGGTTCCTCTTCAGCACTTTGGCCAGGCTGACAAAGAGTTATAACTCTGTTGAACCATGAATTCCTACAGCTCTCAGTAGTAACAACTTCATGAGCTTCTTTGACATTCTAACTACTAGAGAGAAAATTCATCACCTCCTGCCCCAGTACAGATTTATACCCAAATACAGGAACCTTAGAAACAAATCTAATATATATTTAGACTATTTTCCTATAATCGACCTTCCTGAACTAACTTTAACGATCTCTTCATCTAAACCCTCAACCTGTCTCTTGGACCCCATCCCAAGAATTTTAGTTTAAAACACTCTAAAAATGAACTACTACTACTACTCTACTCTACTCTACTCTACTCTACTCTATTAGTACTACTCTTACTCTTTGTGTGTGTGTGTCTGTGTGTGGGGGGTGGGGGGCGAGGGGGGCGGGGGGGGGGGGGGGGGGGGGGGGGGATTCAGGATTCAGTCAGGATTTAGAGTGCACTATAGCACAGAGACAGCACTTGTGAAAGTTACAAATAACCTCCTAATTGCGGTGGACAAAGGACTTCATTCTGAACATGTCTTGTTAGATCTTAGCGTTGCATCTGACACCATTGACCATCACATCCTATTACAGAGACTGGAACATTTAATTGGCATTAAAGGAAGTGCATTAAGCTGGTTTAAGTCCTATTTATCAGATCGATTTCAATTTGTACACGTTACCCTTCATGCATGTAAAAATTAGACATGGAGTTCCACAAGGTTCTGTGCTTAGACCAATACTATTCACTTTGTATATGCTACTTCCAGGTAATATTATTAGGAAACACTCCATAAATTTTCATTTTAATGCAGATTATACCCAGTTATATTCAACAATGAAGCCAGATAAAGCCAATCAGTTAACTAAACTCCAAGCATGCCTTAAGGGAAATAAAGACCTGGATGAGCTGCAGTTTCCTGCTACTAAACTAAACTCAGACAAAACTGAAGTTATCGTGCTTGGCCCTAAACACCTCAGAAACACATTATCTAATGATATAGCTACTCTAGATAGCATTGCCCTAGCCTCCAGCACCACCTTAAGGAATCTGGGAGTTATGTTTGATAAGAATATGCCCTTTAACTCCCACATAAAACTAGGCTGTCCCACTAAGTCTGTAAAGACCCTAAAGAACAATCTTCCAGTTTCAGTCTGGGATGAAGACATCCTGTCTTCATTTAAGAGTAGGCTTAAAACTTTCTTTATTGATAATGCTTATAGGTCTGGACTTGCCTTGGACCAGGCGCTAGTTATGCTTCTATAGGCCTAGACTGCAGGGGGACTTCCCATGATGTACTGAGCTCCTCTCTCCTTCTTTACTTCTGTCTGCATTCATGCCCCTTTAATGCACTTTACTAACTTGGCATCTTCCCTGATGTTAAGTGCTTTCTCATCTTGCAGGTTGCAGACCACCTGCTGCCTGTAGCTGCGGACTACCTGCTGTCCCCTTGGTCCACCTTGACACCCACTTCTACTACTATTATTATTAGTCGTATTTGCCCACTGCTACTTCTCAACCCAACTGGTCATGGCAGATGGCCACCAACCCTCAGCTTGGTTCTACTTGGGGGTTTTTTCCCAGGGAGTTTTTCCTTGTCACTGTTGCCAAATGCTTGCTCACTGGGGAATGTTGGGTCTCTCTAAATTAAAGAGTACTGCTGGATGGGGAAAGCTCCTTTGAGCTCACCTTAGATCTTGTTTTAAGGTGGTGGTGGTGGCAATTAAGTATGATGTGGAAATGTGAAGCCTTCAGTGCACATACTGAGAATACTTTAAAGTAATGTCATTTAAAAAAACAACAACATATCAGACACAAACCATTATTAAAAGCTTAAACCATGTCTGGGAGGGAAAGACAGAATCTCTACATAATACTCAATACAACTCAGACCACCACACCTTTATGCTTCACCTTGTGACCTAAAGATTACACTGCTTCCTGCATTGGCACTTAAGCTTGGATGTAAATCGTGAAGTGGGGAATCTATGTTTCCAAGGGCACATAGGCTGGGTGCTGCTCATGACATAGATAATTTACTTTTAAAAAATGCAGCAGTGTTGTATCTTTCCAGAATCAGTATCTCATTTATTCCTGATAATCCACAAACTTCAATGTGAACATTCATCATTGCAACAGAATTTTTAAAATATAATTGTTGATTTCTTTAAGAAATACAAACTAATTTCAGTTCACCTACATTCTATTGGTATAGGCCATAATCTCAGATGTGGCCAAGTAAAATGAAAACTATGTGGCTGGATGCCACTATGGTTAAAGGAGAAAATATTTCATTCTTTAACCTAAATACTGTATATATGCTGGAATTTCCTCTTTAACGTAAGCATTTACAACACTTTTGACTTGATGTGAAAGATCAGGAATAGATAAGAGTAATATACAAACAGCAAATTTCGGTTGTGGTTTGCATCAAGCTCCCCTAAAGGTCACATGGCAGGCCTGGCAGAGTTAAGGAGACGGAATAATGGAAAGCAATATGCTAGCAGAGTTCTGTAAAGTCTGCAGGTCCATAGATGTCCAGATATTTGGAGTCAGGAAGGTTGCCTTGTGGCTGAGGGGCAGTCTCTGTAATCACTAGACCACTGTGGCACTCCAATTTCCTGAATCAGAGCTGGCCTTTCATGTGGCATGTGCTACCACCAGCATATGAGTGTAATACAGAGCGCCATTGAATATGTGAATGCCTGCATGTCCGATGCCCTGCTCTCATAATGCCCTTCTGGCAATAAACTGCTTAATGAAGTTGTATCGAATTGAATCAAGAATTGCAAACAGCGTTGACGTAGTTTGACTCTGAACACACTCTTGTTCAAAGAACATACACAGACACACACAGACATTTTCTGCCCAAAGAGGCAGCAGTCAAAAGTTCAAGGCCCCCGTTGAATTGATTTTAAGTCCCATAGCATGTACATCTAAAGATGTCTGGACAGGCGACAGTTTGTTTACAAAGGGCACTATCAGGCCTCCTCTTGTGAGGAGCTATCAGCTGAGTATTGAAGCAGAGGAAAGACTGTGTGGCAAGAGTGCTTTATCTGAGCCGGGCAGATTACAGCCAGTGACATGGACTCTAGCCAAGAGGATTGGGAGGTAAGCAGCCTAGACCTGAGAAAACCAGACAAGCCCTCATGCCCAGTGTTAAACTCTGGATTAGAACTTTCCTGGGAGACACTCGCATCACATGACTCATGGGATCAAGGTCTTATGTCTGCAGAGAAGAGCTGTTTAATCTTGAGGATTGCTCTTTTGATGGTACTTCATAGGAGGTGGCCACACAGACCCTCCAATACCAATAAATTGGTCATCAAAAGTAGGGAAGCATCAGCTAATAGCTTGTTATTGATCTCTAATTGGTTCTAAGATCTCCGCTTGATCAAACAGGCTCTACATGTTCCAATTTCACCTGATGGATTTATGTTTGATGGCTGGTTTAATGTAATTGGGTTCTAACTGTTGCGTGTATGCTTGTATGTGTGTGTGTCTATTATGTTTATTCAACATACTGTTGATGTAAAGTTTAGAATTACCTCTCTTGCGAAACAATATTTCAGTTTATTTACTAACATTTTCACCCTTTTTCTCCGCAATTTATGCTGTTTACTATGGTTTCCCTCCTCCTACCTGGCCAATCAGTAGTGACGCTAATAAAGTGACATAGACATAATCCACCATCTTTTCACCCACAACCACTGCCATTTGTGTTAACTGGAGTACACAACCAACCCAGAGGTTCCACTAAACCCAGATTAAACTTGGATTAAACCCCAGGTGGTGATGTGCAAGAGCTTTGCCCCTTGTCACCTGTGCAGCACTATATTTCACTTTGTTACAACCCTTTCCAAAGTGTGCTGGGTTGGTATTAGTTGACAAAAATAAATAATAATAAATTATCATGTGGTAAAGAATATGGGTTCACTACAGCAAATCAGACAGTAGCATGTAGATTATCAGTCAAGAAAAAACACTATTGGAAATTTGAACGTTTTACTTTTACCTCATCATGCAGAGTGATGTACAAATGACAAAAGTGTTATTTAAGTTTAATAAATATATATATAAACAACATTAAAAATGACACCCAGCCTAAAAATGAGTGAGCAATACTCATAATTAAAAGCATATGACAAGTGGTTCTGTTTAAGTAATTTGATTGTGTCCATGCTGTTGTTTTTCAAGAATCAACATCCCTTTTTGATAATCACTAACAAACTGCACACCCATGGTGCTGTAACTGCATTTTACCTAGACAGCTAATGTCTGCATAATAATGCATAATCAAGAAAAACCTGTTTGAATCACCCTTTCAATTACACTGTCCAAGCACCTACACTATCAATCTATAAATACAAGCCAACCCAAGCCTTATAACACCAGTGATAGCATGCAAAAAGTCTCACCAGTGCCCCCTACAGGCTGAACTCCAGTACACCCAACTGGACCAATGTGGTTTGACCCAATTGTCTGACCAACTGAGTTACAAACCAGCTGACATTTCCATCCTTAAACTCTCTAGTTCAACTTAAACAACCAAAACAAACATGAAAGCATACTTGGAGTTCAGAATCAGGTAAGACTATTAGAAAGGCTCTTCTGGCCATTTTAAAATCTAGGCTAAAGACTAAAGGTAACCTGTATGCCATCTGGGCCTGTGGGATTTGGGAACACCTTGGCCTTAGGAGCTTAGGTTGGCAGAACCGCTGCCATCTTTTAATGGGTAATCTGTAAGTGGAGTAGTGGGAACACAGCCTCCCACTTACTGTCAGAGGACCGTGTCACTTTGCTGATAAGGATTTAGAGCCTGGACATGTAATTTTCTGCCACCATCTATTGTTTCTATCATTGTTTTATCAAGAACAGAAGACAGTCACACCCAAGATGCATCTCTCAGTATCTTGGAACATTTTTTGCACAAAATGAAAGCACATCTGTACAAAAATGTGTATGTGTGAGTATGTATGTGTAAGGGCAAATACATATATTCCAAATCCAGGTTTCTTGGTATTGACTGCATGGTACTAACACTGACACCACATACAGTATGTGGTGCTGAAGGATGCTAAAGTGCAACACCCATTGGCTGCATTTGTGAGAATAACCAATGTACTGTAGCCAGGATATGCCAATCCAGGCAGTCAATGTGATGTGAAACTGCTGCTGTTCTGGGGCACTGACATTGTGTAAATGCTGGAAAATAGTACAGTGACATATTCTGATGTGTGGAGAAAACAACAGGTGTGGGTCTTTTGTGGGTGCTTAGACTATCAACATCATGTAACAGCATAGTTTGTGGTGACTTGGACTGATTTAATGATCCAGGTAATCAGGTTTTGATGCAGAGCCATGGCTCAGTGTCTCTTATGAAGTTAAAGCTTTCTCATGTTCTTGCAAGATTTCAAGGAGAACTAAGCAGAAGAACTATGTCCTCTGACTGTCAAGACTAAATATATCTGTGTATGTTAGTGGAAATAGTCATTATGTGTGAGTTGTATGGTCTTTTAGGTTTCAATAATATTGACATTTGTTCTTAGTTTAAGGGAGTGAGTTTATCCATGTCAAAATTACCTGTGTCAATGATGCCGGGATTGGAATGAAACCAGGTAGGTAAAACAAGACCGCTGAATGTAGAGAAGCCAAGGATGAGGAGGTTACGGGATGAGTTAAGATCCACATACTGGAGAGAGAAAGAAAGGGAGAGAAAGACAGACATAGAGAGAGATTGTGTGATACAAATTTGTTTAAATTGGTTTATTGACTCTCAGATGCAAACTATTATTTTGTTGTTCTGCCTCAGCTGGCTGCCATCTCTGTTTTTGACCCACACTAAAATGTGATTAGACAAAATCTGGAATCTAAAAAAGTTCCAGATTCCTTTTTGGTCTAGGATTCGCAATTATTTGGCCATGACAAGGTAACACAGGCCAGAGCAGGGGCAATCCTGTCTATAAATGTGCTTGGACTGCATAATTAAATTCGAAAGAAGCAAGATTTTTCTTGCCCCATCACACAAAAAGGACAATGATACTGTATAACTGAGAGGGGTTGACACAGTCGTTCAATAAAGAGCAGAGGTCCTGCCCTACTTCTGACTGAGCTTTTGTTCCATTAGCTTTTATCTCTTTAGTATTTTCTCCCTTCTTTTTTCTGAAAAACTGAAATGTGATACCAGAGTTTTCTGTCCACATTTCGAGCTAAATCTGAGCACGATAATGTTCCAACCAAGATAAAATAACAATTATTTGGTATATATGCTACTATACCATAGCTCCCATGAGGTTTGGACACCTATGACTAAGACTCGTGGGAGGTATAGCTGCTGGATACAAACAAAATAGCTGAATATGAACAGAAAGTCCCAGTATCATGTTTCATTTTTTTTTTTTACAAGACTCATTAAAGAAACCATTTCTTGGAAAATTAGATTATCTGGGTGGGACTTTGGCTCTCTATGATAAAGTGATTACAATGTTGTAAATACATTGGAAAGATTTCAGTATTTTGCAATGATTTTTCTGGAAGACAATCCCCCTAACTGCCTTCTGCTTGGAATTTGAAGAACCACCCATTGAAATACTAGTTTCAAGCTCATTAAGGGAGCAGTTTCGGCAGGGCAGAGCAAACATTTCATCTAGGATTTAACAGTTACATTGTGAGTTATTGTGTAGGATTTTGTATTGCAATGTATTTCTGTCAGATTTCTGCTCTAAATAACTTCCAAGTGTTTCTGTTGTGGAAGTGTGATGCCGTGAGACTTATTTTGGAGGATGTAAGCGCTAAACATTTTTTATATGGTTACTGCTTGCTGTCAAAGGTCAATAAATCATTTATTTCCCTATACAGACTGTGTTAATATTTTCTCATCACATGTCTCAGGGACAACATTAACCCTAAAACTTGATGTTTTCATCCTTAACAATATAACAAACATACATTTCCAACAACCACAACCCAATAACATTCATTTAAACGGTGTTAATGTCATCAAACCTAAATAGTCTTTGTGACAGGTGTGTTGGTGGAGTGGACGCCTACTTAAAGAAAAAAGGGACTTACCAGTTTATAACTGACATGGCATCATATGTCCTGAAATACAGTTATTTCAGTTTTGACAATGATTCTACCTGCATGTCTCTGGCACAAGCATTGATTTGATTTTTGCACCAATTTATGCTTATCTATTTATACAGGTCATTTTTAAAAAGAAGTATGTATTCAGTCCTGCTGTGAACACGCACCATCTCAAGATTCTTAAGTGGTTTTGTTATATTGACTATATTTCTTGTGTATATATAAAGGTAGCTGTGATATCGTATAAGAGTTTGTGACTACTTTCAACCAAAATTTGAAGTTTACATTGTAGTCTAGTCATGAAAAGGTACATTTTAGAGATTTTAGAGACACCTTAGAGATTATTTGGTTCACGCTGACTTCCAGTTCCAGAGCAGTGCGGCACAGAGTCAGATGCTTGTAATGTCCCCTACCAAATGAGAATTATTGTTGTGGACACTGTGCATGGTTCAATATGTGATTTTAATGTTTTCATTAATATTTTTTTAGTATTTTAAAGATGTATCACACAGATCACTATCTGATTGAAGTCAACTCATGACCTGTGACCAACTGTAGGAAGAGTTCACACTCACTCCACAAGGTATTGCCACTAATGAAATGTTTGTGATGATTGGTCGCTGCAAGCCGCGTCTTTTGTATATAAATATGTTTATTCCATTTGTCAGCATGTACCTGAAGAAGGCCTTTGACCAAAATTTTATATATATTGAAGGATCTTTATTGAGCAAGTGAAGACAATGGTGATGGTAACGGTGATGATGTAAAATACTGTATATCTTTGTGGGTGGTTTCAATGGGAAAACAGTGCTATAAATCTGCCCTAGCACTTTTGTTTTAATCACATAGAACTATCATGCCAGGAAATGGGATTACAGTTGACTCTCTGGCTCTCTTGGTTGCCTGTTGCTTGGGCTGTTTCCCAACTACACTGCCCACAAAAGTGTATCACCATCCTTACAAGGCATTTATGGATGCATCATGGACTCAATCAAGCCCCAGAGGACCAGTAACTGCCATGCTAAATACATTAAATATGCATGCAGGGAGAGTGATACTTGGTATTTAATAGCTGACATGCAACTTGTGTAAACAGCAAAAGACTCACCCTTTTGATTTTGATTGTTTGCAGTCTTTTAATCTATGTATCTGGTTACTTTTTAAGCATGTTGAGCTGCATTTCAAGTTTAAGAGGTGCTTTACACATAAAGTTTATTATTATTAATTGATCCCCAAAGGACTCCTCTGTTTTTGCTTGTATTTCAGGTCACAGGGTCAGTGCCAGAGCAGCATCTCTGGAGCCAGCAGAGATTCCAGGTCAAGGACCTCTTAGCAGGGTGGATGTTTTGTGTGTCAGACTCTTGAACCTTAATCTTCCATGGTGGACTCAAAGTCCAAACAGCAGGTGCTTTGGATAAAAGTGTCAACCGTATATAAAATATATTAAATATGATATGTAACAATACTGAATTGTGTCTACCTGAAGGTTGGATATCCCCACTGCTGCAATCATTCCAAACATAACAAGGAACATGCCTCCAATAACCGGATCTGGGATGGTAATAAAAACGGCTCCAAACTTCCCAAAGATTCCCAGGACGATCATCAGAATGCCGGTCGTCTGGAGGACCAATCTGCTGCCGACCTGGCATAAAATGAGCACAGACATGTGTTATCTGGATGAATTGATAATTCTTTATCATGCCAGCATTTTTTTCCCCCAAGACTGAAAAGGAAGTGACAACATTATCAATCTTGTCTGCAATAATTTTGACTTAGATGTAGAAATGAGACAAAACAGAAAAACAAAGATCAGGTCAATGCTGCAGAATCCATAAAACACTCAGCTGTAGCATAGGTTTTTATCTGCTATGGGAGCTGTGCTGCTCAAAGAATGTTATTTTCAACAGACTTCAGTACATCAAACTGATACGCCTTTACTCAGTGCTATATAGTGAAATACTGCATGAAAATGAGGATAAATACATACAAGTTTTCTCACTGCAACATGAACATCTTAAGCCAGTGCTAAGAGAATACATACAAAAGTAATGCATATTTATGCATGTTCTTATTTTATTCTGGTGATCCAAACATAGTTTCTGACAGCTGTTGAACTATATTGATTTACTTATTCAATTTTACCAGAAGGTGAACATTATATTTTTTGAAAACAAGCAATAATTTAACAAGATATGATGGCAGTTTGACATGTGAAGTGTTGGTCTTTCTCACTTTAGCCTCCGTGGTTATTATTCTGACATTGCATAATTTCAGTACAATAAACATTGTCTTTTTTGAATAATGGTTGCCTAAAACCAGGTGGTTTAAATTCCATCAGGGTACATCTACAATATACTGTATACTATATTTCTTTGTGTATACACAAAACAATATGTTCTTGTTCACCATCACACAGTTACTACAATCATGCAGATGAGTGGCTATTGTTTTAATATTATGTCAATTTATCAGAATATGATTTAGTGTCTTGCAAAAAAGTAGTGAAACAAGTATGAGGATATATTGTACACATCTCAAGGTAACTCATAACAGCCACAGACTGAATCAAATTTATTTGCAACCCATCAGCAACTCACTAAAATAGAGCAGCAACTCAGACCACATGCTGGAAAAAAAGCACCGTAAAGACTTTTTCTCCTCAGGCAACTCGTGAAATTGAAGATAAAAGACTGACTCCTCCTTCTGTTATATATGACCATCATTTAAATGTTCTGTCCGGTTCGCAGCTCAGACAGTAAGTCTCACAAACAACTGCTGCACACTATCAATAAATCATCCAGAATTATAGCCTTCTCCTCCCATTAATTGGATCATAAGGCCATAAACAAAAGGTCAAGCAAAATCATATCTGAACTCTGTCAGTCTGCTCAATATCTCTTTTAACTTTTACTCCTGGGGAGGAGTTACAAATCCCTGTCCACAGAAGCACAGTGCTTTAAGGACTATATAATTGACTATTTAATCCCTGACTCGTGGTTGTGCCTGTGTAAAATATTTGATCCCTACTTTTATTTGCCCTCCATGTAACCAGGATGGTCTCTTGACGCATAAATCTCTTTTTCAGAGAGTTGTGGCCAAAATGGCAGTACAGTGATTTTAACCATTCACTGAGGAAAGAGAAGCAGGAATAAGATGACTGTTGAAACCCAATTAAGCACACAATTAAAGCTATGCATTGAATAATGCACTTTTCCATTTCAGTTTTTTTAAAATGTAAATATTCCTCTTATTGTTTATATATGTCATATTGATTTGTGTCTATGTGTATGGTGTTGTTGATGGTGTTGTTTTAACGTTTTAAGTCAGTTTGAGCTTACATTTTATGTAATTGAATTGAATTGAAAGTGATTCTGAATGAACTTGATTAATTTCTCTTGTTGAGAATGTGAGGTACCTGTATGATGCCTATAGTAGATGGATTACATGTGGATTTTACACCATAAACATACACTTATTGTATATAACTGGCAAATTTCCCACCAATTTATATTATTAAATTAAATTTACATTGACATTAAATCTCCATAAATCAACATTATCATCCCCTCTGCACTTGGTAACATGTAACAGTCATCATGTGTTGCAATAATAAATAATACAGCACTGTAAATTACATGAGTGGAAAAAATTTATTACCCTAATAAACCAGATGACAGAAAATCACAAAACTCTCTAGGTAAGCTTTGACCCTTGCATGCCCTAAGCCCTTGATGGGTTATATATACAAAAGTCTACTTGAGTTTTCATTGTAATGTACCAGCACTAAAGACAACAGCGGGGATTCTTCCGCAGTTAACGCTCTGCAAGATCTCAAGCAGTTCAGTGACTCAAGCATGAAGTGATGTTCTGCTAGATCTCAAAGCGCTCCAATAACTCAGACATGACATGGCAAGTGGTTTTCTGTCAAAAATACAGTACAGTGGTACACTTCTCTCAAGAACTAAAAGTAAACAGACAGTACACTGACAGCTTTAGGTCTGGATATATGTAAATAATGACAAGGGTGTGAGTATAATACATTCCACAGCCAGTTCACAGTGCATCTTAAAATTATTATGAGTAGATTTGTATGTGACTCTGGAATCTTTTAAATATTGGACCTTTATTCATAAGGTCAGCAGAATGCAATTTAATACTCCACATCTGCTTTCATACATGTAAATATCCTATTGCCTGCTAAAATATTAATAAATGCAACTTTAAAGAGTGATAAAACACAAGAGGAGAGTATTATTGTGTACCTTGGTAATCCCAAGTGCAGCAATGTTCTGGCTGTAAGACGTAGTGCCATTTCCAGTTCCCCACAGAGCAGCCAGGATGCAGCCAATTCCCTCCACAGCAATACCTCTGTTGATGGCATGAGTTGGAGGAGGAGGGGCACCGGACAGACGAGCACAAGCGTAGTAGTCACCAATGGATTCCATGGTAGATGCCAAGACGCCAGCCATCATACCCAACACTGAAGACACACTCACCGTAGGCACACCCCATTGACCTTCAGTATGGTACAGAATAAGCATACATTAGATCTCACACATGTAGACACAAAAGACCTTACACTTAAAGATTCTGACAGCATTTCTGCCTAAATCATACCACGTTTTAAATCTTTTGGTGGTTTGTTTCAGCTTCTTGATGACCCGAAAGCCCAAGAACGTTGGGATGTATTTGCTCTTGAACTATAAAGGGATTTATAGACAGGCAACAGTACACAACATCGGCCAGAGCAAAGGTCTGACTGGCACCATGCTGACTTTGCTTAATGTTTTATACAAACATTTGAACAGATCCAAATATCATGCTAAGATTTATTTCCTAACATTTTGGAAAGTGTTAATACAGTGAACTCCTCCATTTCAGCACTGTCTTCGTCTCAGGAGGAATCTGCAAGGGTGTGTTCCTTTCCTTCTGTTGTTCTTTCAACTTATCCACACCATTATCTGATGAGTAATTTGCTGAAGCTGCAGTTTCAATATTAGGATCATGCACTTTCATTTTTACATTTTTACACCCTCAAAGTTTTCATAACCATAGAGTAAATACATGATTAACCTATGGGAATAGTCGAATACAAATATTGGCAAAAAAATTAACTGAATCAGCATGAAGATATTCAACTAAAATAGTTGGCATGACCCCAGGCTTGGCCAGATGCTCAAATAAAACTAATGTGCGTGGGTGGGAAGCCAGTGAGGGATCACATCCTTCTTGCTGCACAAGCAATTCCTGTTAGTTTGCATGTATGTTTTGGATCATGTGTCCCCTCAATGATGAAGTTAATGACAATATTTGATTGATTGATTGATTGATTGATTGATTGATTGATTGATTTGATTTGCTATTTAAGTGTGCTGCACCTTTCTGGTGCCCAGCTCATATGGGCTTGATAATCAGGACACATGATGGATTATGACGTACAGTTCAACAGATTCAAAAAGAGAACATTTAATTTACATGGAAGACATGCCCTGTTATGATGGATACAATGTTCTCTGTCTTAACGGCCAAGTATATCCTATAACTCTTGCTAAAACTAAAATCTCCATATCAAGAAGCCAACTCAACATACCAGCCTCAGACAACCAAAACAAATCAAGGTTTGTCAGTTGGATCTTTTCAAACAAACAATTCCTTGAGTTACTATACATAGGGCAATGAAATACAAAATGAAATTAATCCTCAACAACACCTGTAACTGATACATCTAACCAGATGGGGACACAACAACATGCCCCGTCTAGACGTGAACCAGAGATGTTGTGGTTTTGTACACAGTGAGCCCCCCCCCCCCCTGCTTTCTTTATACTTAGTGTTTGATCTCATTGGTGGAGTGGAGGCCTGTAAGTGGCAATATGACATGAATGATTACTCTGCAGTAAAAAGAGCAGCAGGAGGAACTGAACTGGTTCGACACAAGGGGCATAAAAAAATCAGCCTTAATTGCATCTTCTCTGTTATGATGTAAATGTTTCTAGATGATCAACCAAGTGAAAAACTTGAAAAACAATTGTACAAAACAATCTTTGTATAATTGAAATTGAGAAATTACAGAGAAATGATTGATGGAAACTTATGAAGTGCTCTAGTTTAGCACTCATTTACAAAAGTAGACAACTGGCATGATAAGAGTATATTTGACAATTAAATTATTAAACAGTGGTGCTTTAAGTCAGGCATTAACAGGTGATGGTGTCAAATATTTCAACAGAGGTAAAATCCAAAATGGCAGTATCCTTTAATGCATAAAAGCTTGCGCGCACACACACACACACACACACACACACACACACACACATATATATATATATATATAAATTATGCTGCAGATACTGTTTTCCTAAATAAATGGGTCAAATCTTTGAAAGCCATGCAAGAGCATGGTCTGTAACAAATATGCAACAAGACAAAAATATGCAAAAATACAAGTTTTACAGTAAGCAAAATTTGTGGCTTAGCAATTAGATTCCATTGACAGTATGAATACTATGATGGAGATGCATCAGCTCTACCTTATCCCAGATGACCACTGAGGAGTCACTTTAACAATATCTGCATCAACACTGTCAAACCAACTTTAACTTGAAAATTTAAAAAAAAATGTAATTCATAGAAGAAGGTCTTTGGGTTCAAATTAACATAACAGAGTGAAATCAACAGATGTTATTTTTCTTCTTTTTGCTATTGCTGTTGCGGGAAATATCCTTAATTCATTGGTGTTTACACTCAATGACTAATACAAGGTCCGGCCAAAGCACACATTTTGTGTACAGACATTTCCCAACTGAGGAATGTAATGTACATTCTGTTGTATAAAAAGGCTGTTTAATGTTTCATTGGCACAGTTGTCTAATGACAGTTGTATCATATTAGACTGTTGTCTGGCTCACATGGTGAGAGTAATGCACTGCCTGCAAACAGCAGGTGCCATGTGCTAATAATCAAAAAGTCATAAAATGAACTTTAATTTTTGCCAGACATATGCTTTCAATTTTTGATAGGACAAAGAACACATTTTGAGATATATCTTTATCACTGTTATAAGATGAAAACTTTTAATTGCTAAGATACCAATTATTATTTGTTTTGAAAATCAGTTCAAAGGTTATGGGATTTTGCAGCACATGTTCTTAGACAAGTAGGGAGCACATGCAGATGCAAATCCCTCATGAGTTGTTGCCTGTTTACGTTGCAGCCAAATGTCTGTTCTCAGGAATTTCCTTGTGCTGGTTTGATTATGAAAATCTGTATGTATTTAATAGATCTAACATCATCATTGAAGATACCAGGAAATATACTTCTTCAGGTCATTTTCATTCGCTCAAAGAAATTCAGCAACATTTTGGTAGCTCATTAAAGACCAGCTGTGCAACCTTTAGCTAAAATACAGAATGTTCACTGTTATTAGTTGATTTGCATATTTGTCAAGAATGAAATTAAAGAGAAGCTGACATGTAAGATAGCTTGACACTGATGACAGCAATAACTGACTTGTTCTTTAGTGGTTAACCGATGCAGCACTGATGTACCTAAGATACATGAACATGTCCTGCATACAAAATATATATAAAACAAATGTACAACTATATATAACATTAAAAGAGAATGGACATAGAAACCACTCAGCCTCCCTGGTTACCATGGCTGCGGAAAATTTCACCAGGTTTGACCAATTAGGTATCCAGGAACAAAAGTATTGTGTTAAACGTATGATATTTGTGCACTGACCTGGGTAAGGCACATGGAACCACGGGGAGTTTGTCACAGCATCCAGGCTGATGTCCGTCCTGGCTGAGTAGCCATACTCATCAGACTTTGAAGGCAGGACGTCAAAGATGGTCAGTAAGAAGCAGACCAGCCACCCGCCACACATCCCGAACAAAGCCTAGAATTTGTTATAAGAGTGTCTCAGTGCATTTGACCTGGGATTCAACGTAGAATATACAATACTGAAATTCTTTAAGCAGTTCCTTAAGGCCTCATGAGGCAGCATTCACTGCATGATTTGAAGACTGAAAACCTTGAAGCCACAGTATAGAGTAAAATATTATCTGCACTTGAATACCTACCCCCTCATAGCCAACATTACCTGTTGTCATATTTGTATCAAAAACCAATGACAGTCCAAGGTTACAACCAATAAATCGCTCCACCCGTAACTGTGACAACAAGATATGTTGCTGCAAAGGAATTCCTTCATTGGTTTATTGAAATGTTCAAGAATGAGGATTATAACTACAACCTTGTTTGAGAACATACTGAATTATGAGTATAATCTAATGTAGCAATGGATTTCATTACTGTACTTGCATTAAAGCTGAGCTTGCAACAAGCCTTGGGCACCAGTGTGCACAATTGCATTTGTAGAGGGATTACTTGGATGAGTTGCCCATAAGAATGCTTTTATCATACCCTCCTCAAAGAGAGATACACAGCAGCTTGAATGCAAAAAACATGCCAGCAAACTGTGTTCGCTATATTTCCTTAATTTTTTCTTGGATCTTATGTTGACACCTTTACCTATAGGGTCCAAGTGGGAGATAAAGTGAACAATATCCATAAAAGAGACCTATTTGAACTAGAAAATATACATCCGATAGGATGTGTTGCTTTTTATGTTTTGTGTATTTGATGATGGACAACAAATACTGATGGAAAACTATAAAAACTTGGAGACTGAAGATGTGAGTCATTCTCCCAAAATGTGTCAGACTGCTATACATAAATCAATTCAAAGGTTGGACCCAAACTGACTCAGAGGTATTTAGTTCTCTAGAAAAGCTTCTGCATTACTTCAGACTTTTGGCATACATGTTCATTATGTTATGCAAGGAGTTGCATACATTCACACCCAGGAGCTTTAAGGCATTGCTGACCAAACTAAACACTTCTGCCACCACTATTCATTTTGGCTTTTGTTGAACAGAAAGAAATGTGTCTGGTTTACTAAAAGAAAGATTCATTAACATTATATGGAGGTCACAAAAAAACTTAAATAAAACTTTTGCATGCAAAACAGTATGTGTATCAGTGGAGTCTTGATTTATGCAAAAACTATGTACAAAATGAGAGTGATCTGCTTGGCAGCGATGAGTTGACAACTGCCGTTGTGCTTGTCAGCTCTTACATGTTATGTAGTTAAAAGGAATGTGTATTCTTGGCTAAAACCCATCCTTGGATAAATAAAGGCTAACAAAGGTGTTTTCTTGACAAGTGGTAACTGTAATTACAAGACATCATAGTTGAAAAGTTTAGAAATGGGGCTCCTATGATCTCATAAAAGGCTTTGACTGGGGTTGTGACTGCTCAGGACAAACATTCAAAGAAAAAACCTTCAATCTTGAAAAAAAGACCTTTAAACCTGTCATTTTTTTTAAAAAAAAAAGACACTTGGATTCATTTTTTCCCAGTCACAATGACTGCTATTTGGATATTAAAAAAACAGTGAGCATTTTGAAATATCCACACATATTATTATATAATACAAAGTTCTAGGAAGCTACTTCTTTTTGTCATGTAATCAGCTTGACAGATCTTGACCACATGAGGAGTTTCTTGTTTCTAGGCCTCCCTGACATGAGGATGTTATATTCTGTACTGTGGAAGTGCAAAAACCTGTGTTCTGTTTTTTTTTCTCTTTAAACAAGTTGTTCAGTCCATGTCAATTATGTCGAAGGAGTGTGACATTGAACAGTTCCTACTTGTAACAATAGCACAAGATGAAAGCGACATAATCTGCCAAAAGACTTCAGGAATCTATAGAACACTTAAATTGTAAAAAACAGATGTGTGGTTGGACTTCTGAATATAAAAAGAATTAAAGTAAATGTCACTTGGCTTCTCTTGTTTAGGAAATGTCATCTTTGATTTGGTCATGTTTCACTATACACAAAAGGTCTGGTAGAGGATGTTTTGCTGTGTATTTTTCATTAAAATGTATAGTTTTGAAGGAAGACAGGGAGGTTGTAAACAGATTTTAAGGGCTAAAGGGCCTGAAATGACAATTTTATGTTTGTTTGTTTTTTCATGACAGAAGACAAGCTTAATGTGTGACATCTGGATAACATTGACAACTCACAGAGAATAGCTTGAAGAGTGGATACTGGAAAACCTTCCACTTCTTGTCCTTGTAAGCAATCATTGGTACATCCACTTTGCTGAGATACTGAGAGAACAGGAGGATCAGACAGACTGTGCTGTGGGAAAACAGAAGATGGGACAAAATGTGTCACTCACAGTCATTTCTCCTAAGACCTTGCCCTTTCTCACAGATAACACTGTGATTGTGCTTAAGCATTATGGCATGCTTCCATATAAAACAGTTATGTAGTAGGAGCAAGTTAAAACATGTCATTTTACACAGTGATGATACCTGTCACTGTGAAGAGGATTATGGGTAAGTGCAAGTGAGCCAAAAGTGGCTATTAAAACATTGTAAAGTACTTCACGCGGTTCCCTGCCCTTGGATGACATTCCATGCTGTGTATGAAACACTTCATGCTGTGCATGAAAACACTGCACACTGTGCATGAAATACTGTTCAGGAACGATCTCAGTGCCATGGTGCATGTTATTTCAGTTGGAAAGTTTGCGACTTAGTAAACGTTTAAAGGAAACCACCCTACATTGCCTTGGTTGATTTCACTGAAGATTTTGTCTCTGGGAACCATCAGCCCTCTGGACAACCCTGACAAAACCAGGTCGTCCAGAGAAATACACTGCCTTTCAAGGCAGAAACCGGGGTCAAGCAGGGGTGTACCTTTGCCCTTAGTCATCTTCCAGCCATTATTCATCTCATCTGCATCTGCAAAAACCTGCCCTCTGGTGTCCAAATTCTGTATAGATCAGATGCTAAGCTCTTCTGCTTAAGTTCACCTAAGGTTTAAGGCCAAGGTTAAGGTCTCCACTACGTCTGTCCTGGAGGTTCATGTTAAAGATAATGCTATTTTTACCCATTTTACCCAGTGCATTTACTCAAGCATACAGGTTCCAGCATAAGGAGCATAAGGAAGACAAAAGTTCTCCATAAACCAATAATGGACAGCATCGCTTCCGCCCCAGTAATACATATTGACAACAATAATCTTGAAAATGTGGATCGCTTCACCTATCATGGGAGCCTCCTCTTCTTCACTGCTGACGCCAACAAAGGAGGAGAGAGGTTTACTTCAGAAATTAAGCATCTTGGCAACTCTTTGCCGTCGTACAACAGCAGTTAAAGGCAGAATGAGTAGGATTTCTCAGTCTCGGTTCGTAAACAAAACATTCAAAGTTGACTCCTCCTCCCTGACACAACTACACCAAAATGTAGCAACATGTCGCTACATTTTTATAGAGTCCCATCCTCACACTCTATGCACTGTTGTTGGGTGGGGGATACACACCCACTGTCCAAAGGTTGAAACAAAGAAACTCCTGAATATAGGAAAATAAAAAAGTACAGGCAAAGGACAGGGTCTCTGCAGATACATACACTGCCACACACTTCTAATGTGTCATAAGTGATGAATGAGAGGGATTATTTTTGTATGACTCTATACATTGTTTTTCAGGGAAATCCTACTCATTCCGCCTTTAACAAAAGAGAGCCGATCATAACATGTGTGATGTCTCAATATTCAATAAATCATTGCACTTTGATCCTGGATTGCCATTAAGCTTACAGTGTTGAATAATGAATGGCAACAAATATGTATTTTTGTGCTGTTCATATTGATCATGTTTTGAAAAGGCACTTTGTCATTAGTTTTTGTGCACAGGGAGATTTAAATTTCAACCACAAGCAGTCCATGTCTCTGCTCCTGTAAGCTGCTGGACATCCTGTACGGAAACTGCTGAGAGGGAGCAGGGCACTGGGGCTAAGAAGGATATGACTGATTACCATACACATATGGCACCAGGAGGTGGATGTGCTGAACCTTTTAAAACCCACAAGGATCACTCTATGTAATGACTTTAGTCTGCATTATCTGGAGATGGCAGCAGTAAATGAAGACAGGTTTCATGGGGTTGGACAGAGCAGAGGCAAAGGTAAATGAAAGGAGAGTTAATGTGGAACAGGGAGTTACATTAGCAGTAGTCGTGGAGATCAGGTGGATTTAGATAGTGAAGGTTACTGCTTTGGTAAATAAACAAAAGGCTGCAACCAGGCCAATAAATGCTGAATGAATACAGACGTTTGCTGAACAGAAACATGGCAATTAGGTTTTGTTTGTGTGAGTCAACAGAAGGAATGAAATGAATGGAACTTCTTTTTCTCCGAATGTGCATAGTTGCTATGTTGCTATGATAAGACACTTGTGTGTTGTATTTCTCAAAAAACACACCATGGTAAACTGACTTATTGTCTGATTGTTTGCATGCGATTTGCATAACCCAGTTTTGCAGGCACAAATGTCATTTACAGGCCCTACAAGGATGCATCAAAAGTTACGATGTTATAACCCTACTTCTGTAAGCACAAGCGGAGCCCTCTACTGGACTCTGTGGGTAATACTCTCCTCCACTCACACGCATGCAATTACCCACTGAAATTTGCATGTATGTAGCTGGCCAATTAGGACGCACCTAACAATTGAACAGATTGAGTTCATGCTTGTCCTATGAAATGTGCTATATAAATAAACTTGACTTGACTTGACTTGAGGTGTGTCTCGCACAGTACAAAAGGCAGTATCTTGCTACAGCTCACATCCCAAAACCAGTTCAGTGAATGTTGTAGGAGCGGCACTTAACATAGGTAGAGGGCTCCATCTGTGCTTGTAAAACTAGGGTGAGGGGTCAGGTGTACCACAGCTGACACTCACACCACCTTTTTCATACGTTCTGAGTCACCCCTATGAGCATTGACATTGACAAGCAGTCTGTCATGTCCAAGAGAAATGAACCATATGAACAGACAAGGTGTGATCAAAGATGCTGCCGTGCATATGTCCTTGATGAGGTGGAGGACAAAATGCCTCAAGTTGAAAAGTTCTCGACCTAAATGTGTTCCTTATGTTCTTGGGAACAAAGGAGTAGCTCAGTCTGAGAGTAGTACCACTGTGGTCACCACAAAGCAGCAAAAAGCTGGGGTGAATCGTCAGGGCATACAATTCATTCACCTTCTTAACTGTGGTCAGTGCAAGCAGCATAGCTGTCTTGAATGACAACACCTTCAGAGGGTAGCCCTCCAGAGGCTCATAGGAATCAGTAGGGCCTTGAGCACCAATGGCAGTTCCGACTGGGAAAACATGCATCACCACTTATTGTCTCCTAACCCCCTGTAGGAAATGTTTCACAAGACTGGTGTTTCGACAAAACTGTAATACAGGAGGAAATTGCTGCTCCATACACTTTAATAGTGACATGAGACAACATCTTTTCCACCAGATGCTGTAGAAAGGAAGGAACCTCTTCCACTGCACATGACAGGGATGCTTTGACACACTGCCACATGTCAGGGAGAGGAGAGGATACACAGGCTGGTTGAACAGGATGACCTGGGCCATAAAAGCCTTCTTGTGGCCAGCTAAGTGGCCGGGGCAGTGCGTTCCCCACATGCTCCACTGCCATGACCATAACCTCTGGGAGATCATCGCAAATGGAACTTGGGGGTAGATTTCTGAAGGTCAGTGATGTTGCAGACACAGACGAGAGGAAGATGATGCGAAACTGTTGGGACAGTCTCAGCCAAGGCGTCCGCTGGAATTGGGCACCAGACAACGCAGGGATCTGTCTTGAGCTCTGGGTCACTCTCGTCGCAGTGGAGTGAGATTTCACACAGCCAAAAAAGGTCCCTACACTGCAGGCATTGAAACAGAGGAAGTCCTCAGCAGTAAATGCAGGGATGCGGCTGCATCATGCTGCTCTCTGCGTGGTCCTGACAGAAGCGAAGCAGAAGAGATGCTGTCGCCAGCAGCGATAAAGCCAGGGCACACCAGGCAGAAACAAGTTTGCTGGAGTGGCAACTCTCATCCATGGAGAAGTAAGATCAGTGAGCAGATTCGCCATTGCCGAAGTGAAGGGGATGTGAACTACACCGAGACACTGCCTCTTAGACTGCATGAGACACACATAATCAGTAGGGCGCAACCTGATTGAGTGGCTATGTACATGCAAATTTCAGTGTGTGATTGGAGAGAGGATTACCCATAGAGTCCAGTAGAGGGTGAAGCCTATGAGATAGAACTACATATATTAAAGTGCAGACACATGTGTAAGTCCTTCTCTATAAGAACGTACTCCTTCCCTTTTTGTGTGTAATAACCCAGTGTATTAAACCACTTAACACTCACAGAGCAGCTATCCCCCAGTGACCTCCTGACTTCTTGCCAGCCTCGATGAAAAGCGACAGGCCAATGAGGTTGATGGTGGGAGCGATAGCCAGCGGACCGATATATTTGAGTACAAAACCCACCAGCCCAGAAAACCCTAGGACAATCTGAAGCAGAGATGATACCAGGATGGCTCCTTGGATCTGTGGAAAGTGAGGCAAGGGGAAAACAATTTAGATACAGTACGCATGGCATTTTTTTTGGTACTCAACTGTGCATACATGATGTCGAATTTTATCTTTCTTAAATACAAAGCCACTTTGATGCCTTCAGTACTTTAAAAATGTCAAAAAAGAGGTTCATAGCACAGGCCACAGTTAAACCCAAGTCTTTTTGCGATATATCTACTCATTGCAATACTTAATTTGGCTATGGTAATGGTAAGCATTTCTTTGTGGCAGCCATATTATCCACATTTCCTTTGACTTTTTCTACACAGACCTTCAACTGCTCGGTTTCCAGCAGTAGCATGCAGTGCTTGTATTTGGACAAGTCCTTTTGATGTATGTTGATTCAACTTGAGCGCTATATAGTGAGAAAAACCTGTTTAAATCTATGAGTGCTTAAATCGAGCTGTACCTGGATTTATGACTCTCAACCTGCTGCCCTTATTCTATTAATAACCTCATCCTAAGCTGTCATCAAAACAGTAAAAAGCTATAAATCTTGTTATGGAAATTTTTTTACTAGTGCCTGTGATAAAACATAGCCTACCACAGAGTCAAGTTGAACTACAGCATTTCATCAATCTCTCATGAAAGCTATGTAAAGGTGTGGTAGCTGTACATTCAGTCCCCCTTAAAATTGCCAAAGGGAAAGACATCTTGCACAAAACTTTAGAGATATATAGGTGCAAACTGAAATGAACTTGGATGAAACAAATGCTTCCTAAGCCATTTTAGAAGCTGTCATTAAACCTACTGAACTGGAATATGCACATGATATATGATGGAAATTGGGTTTTCTTCTCTTGCAAACTGGTACATTTTGTTTGTTCTTTCTGGATGTATACATCTTTCAGCATACAAAGATTAAGCTGTGATAATATGATACAGGATCTTCATCATTCCCCCTAAATTCATTAGCATTGCTAAAGATTCACCTTAGGGACACACAAGGCCCTGAGAATCATCTTTACTGACAACATTCAGAAGGTGTCCCAAGTGGATATTTTTCTTACCTCGCGCATCCGTGGCATCCAGACCTCATCAGAATTTTCCATTTGTAGTGGGCTGGTGCTGTTCTGCATTTGCACAGACAGCATCACAGGTGCTTTTGGGTCCGGGCACTGCCACTTGGGCAGAGCAAGGATGGCCAGAGTTGGAGTGATGAAACTGAAGGTCCCTCCCTGGAGGATTGGTAACCTGCAAGTCAATAAGGTCAGGGGTCACTGGACCAAATGATGATAATGTCTCTGAGGTCAAGAATGACATGGATCTTCTCAGGGCAAGTCTGATGGGAGAGCTGTGGATTTTAATGAGCTAGTTGCTTTTCTCATTGACTCACCACTCAGGAAGCAAAACAATATTGATGCAAAAGCCCTTTGGGTGACAATTCTTACTGACTGTGCTTATATTTTATTCTCTCTATTTTAATTCCTTGTCATAAATGCATTGCGACACAGCTTTCCATGTGGAACACTCTCCAAATTTGCAAAGTACAGTATATTTTGTGGTCAAGGCAGAAAGCTGCCCACCAAGAGTCTGAGGGTTCTGCTTAAGGTTTCTTCCCGTTAAAGGAAAATTTTTCCTTACCGCTGACGTCAAGTGCTTGCTCATGGGGGAATTGATGGGTCTCTGTAAATTAAAGAGTACGGTCTAGACCTGCTCTATGTGAAAAGTATGTGAGATGTCGTTTGTTGTGATTTGGTGGTATATTAATAAAAATTGAATCAGATTTATTGCTTTTGTTGTGTCGCCCTGGACGTTTATATCTTATTCTTTCTTTTATTTCACAAAAAAAACATCATGCCACAGTTGCTAGGGTTCATGACACAGGTAGAATGAAAGTAAAGATTAACTTACTTATTATTCAATGTCAAAGTGTTTCCTGAGATCCCATTTTTGTCCCTTTAAGCTTTTAACAAACTGTGTAGGTGGAGAACTCAAACAAAAGCCTTACTGTAGCCATTGTTCAGGCTTACAGTTACAGCAGTGCTGAGGGGGCAGGAAAGTGTGTACGGAGCCCTGTATTGTATTATACAGTGCTTTATGTGTGGGAGGCAGCTGCTCTGTGGCAACGATGGGAGGTTTCACAAAGTATAGAGATTAATACATCAGTTTCAGAAGGATGTATTTTCTTATCAAAGTGCCAAAGAGCTCCCAGGATTTTACATCTCTCTTAAAAAAGAAAAGCTACAAATTAGGCTGTGTACACATTGGAGAGCGTAAGGCATTAAGGGAAACTATTTCAGAACTTATCCTGAAGGTGAAATCTCATTTCCGCTATTAGTGTCATGTAGAGCCTGGAGGCACAGGGGACCCCTGTACTGTAACTTCAGGCTGTTGCAAATACAGCTTAGTGCTGTTTGTCTGGTCATGAAGTTTGTGAAGTCATCATAGGACCACTGGAAGGAGGCGGCGTATGTGGGGCAAGCATTTGGGGACCGCTTTGCACTGTCAAATAATCCTCAATCCTCAACTATTCTTCATCATCAGAGATGTCAAATATTCAGGGCAAAGGTTTGTGAAGGAGTTTCATCCACCTCGAGGACATTATTAACTGGGACATTCCCTCAGTTTGTACCTACTGTAGATCTTAAACCTGACTGACAACACTAATTACAATGTAAACACACACGCGCAGGCACACAAATTCATACCACGTTCCAGGTTAGAGGTTCACACACAAGTGGAAGTTGTCAAATCTCACGTGTGGTTGGCTGTGTGTGTGTGTGTGTATTTGTGTGTGTGTGTGAAAGGGGGGCAATAAGGAGTATGTGGAAAATTCTCAAGTACTCTATCTGTACTTTTAGTATGACCTTGCACTTCATGTTCCATCGGCTCTGTGAGACAGTGAGGGTGTTACCTTGTACCAACAGCAGTTTGAAGCAGCGTGCATAACCCCGACACAAAGAATATGGTGGAGATAAGCTGGCTCTTGGCGGCGTTGTTGTCCTTTATACACAGGGGCTCGGCCAGGATCAGCGGGACTGCAATGATGCCACCAAATGCGAGGATGTAATGCTGTGGAGACAGACAGACGAAAGTTAATGAGGGTCTTTCAAGGGGAAAGAAGAAACTTTCCTTCACATCAAAGTCATCCTGGCTCTTTGTGAAGTATTTATGTGTCTCTCAAAATAAAGATATTAACCTAAATTGCTTTTCTAAAAATACGGTTTTTGTGCAGTTCAAGTTTTGAACAATCTAGGATAATATAAAAGTTTTCTTATCAATTAAAACAAATGTGACGATTCATTCATGTCAAAATGGAAAGGTGTGGTATTTAAGCTTGGCTGCAACTCTTTTTCCCCTCTCCCAACAGGCACCTGTTTATGTTGGTTATGCTACTTAAGTTCTGTGGTTTTGCTTTCATGCACCCTACAATACACAAACACACACACGCACACACACTCCACTCATGTATCATATACACTACTGATATGTTAGAACTACATGTTAGAAAATTTGTTTGTGTCTCAAGTAGCAGTGGACACATGGTGTTGATTGTGCATACTGATTAGATGATTTGGTCCAGTTGTATTTCATTTCATTTTTTATTTCATTGGTTTGTTGGATTGCCGTGTGCCATTCAGTAGGTAAGTATTACTGTCCTGATATGAAGTGTACAGAGATTTCCCCTTTAGGTTGTAGTGGAGTTTCCTCTTTGGGTTACACCTGTTTTTTTCTTTGTTTGTTTGCTTTGTCGATATGGTTAGTGTCAGTTGTCAGCTATCTTAAGGGCACATCTGAAAAGATTTTGTGGGGTTGCCTGCTTGCGGGTCGCTTTACAAGTCCGCTGGTTTTCAGTGCATAAATAACTGTCGCAAGTCACATGAACAGCTTATGTGAAACATTTGTGTAGTTTATGTTGTATTCCCTTATTACTGCATCACATGTGTTGTATGATGTTTTAAAGTGCATGGTAACTTTTTTTTACAGGTAGATACAGTGTTTCCATTTTGTCTGTCATTTAACGATCCTGTTGCAGATTTGTGGATTGCAATATCAAGCTTTTTATGTTTATATTTATTTCATTATAAATCCGCCGAAACACAACACAGGGGACTATATGAGCTAAAACAATATATTCTTGTACATCTTGTAATTCTACCACTCAACTGTGTGTTTTGTGGGGAGTGGAAGGGATTGCCATCGATCCAAAAGAATTTGGATGAAGGGGAAAAAAATAGAAGACAGATGTTGATAGGCCTCACCAGATTTATGGGGGTATTTTTGAACCTACAACTCCCATAAGTCAAATGGCTAAGGTCAGTTTCATGACAGAAGAAACTGGGGAGGGGGTTTCCCTCAGGAAAAAGGCAACTTATGAGGCCTCATGTCATCTCCAGTGAATGTATATTCATGTCAGATTGACAAAAGTTTCTTTACAACTGTGTAAATTTCAATGTGTAAGTTGACAAAGTGACCCTCATGTGACCAGAGGGTCGTTGACATTTGGAAAAAATCTTAATGCGGATGTAAATAACCAACGCTGTTCCCCAGTTGCATACTATACATTAACTCTAATCGCTTTGACTGGCATGACCAACACAATTTTCTAAAATTAAACATAAAACAAACTGATTCTGAAATAGAAAAAAACAAAAGTCTCTCTGATTCTCTCAGTGGTTATTGCTGCGTGAACCTATATCTTTTCCCTCAAAAGTTTATTGGTCTGGCTGACAGTATCCACAGAAGTATTTAAATGTGTTTGAAACTATTATCAAACTGGTCCTATTAACAAATAGGACCAACAAATTCCTCTGGGCCTCTGTAATGTTTATTTTGAGTTAATTGATGCCATAAATGTTCACTAAAATGTTAATTTTGTATTAATTCATGGCTTAAGATAGTTTCCAACCAATGTACTTACTTCTGTTTGGGTATCGTTTGCTTAAAACTACAGTCCAGTCCTATTTTAGGAAAAAAATTATATATTCGTGACCTCTTTTTAAATATTTTCAGCGGGAGTTAATGAGTTTGGGGCTCAATGCCACATACAGGGTCATCTAATAGTAATGGCTTCGGTCTGTTTTTTTTTTTTATCAGAAAACTATCGAATAAGAACAGCCTTATTCCTTAACTCAAACATGAAAAGCATGTGTGTAGATATCTCTAAAATAACTGACTTTTATTACCCTTTAAATGGATTACAATATGATTGAAGTTCCAATTGCAGAACAGAATGAAGTTTCTTAATTATCAATACTGAGATTGCATTAACCATCAACCTGTTGCCTCCATGTGTGTTTAGAGAGATTTAAGGCCTGAATGCTGGAAACTATGGAGACATCTCCAATAATTGGTGTAACTCAAGGTTAAAGGATGGTCAGATACTGGAAACAACTGCGGAGTCTTCTCGAAGAATGATGGCCCACATTAAATTAAATGCAGGGATACTAGCTGATAATCCCTGTGACAGACATTCATGCTCTCTAACATTCAGATGAGGTGTCTGGTGAATGATGCCGCCTGTCCTACTGATTTATCACATATGATTTAATGATGTGACATAATGCACAACATTTATCATTTTATCATTAAAAGATTTGTGTCAAGTACAGCACCCAGGATTTTTTTTTATGACTCTGACTGACCTAGATGATAGGGACACATGTGGTGTTTTGCATTGGTTTAAGTCCGCCACCTGGGAATTTACAGCTTGTCATTTTAGTCCACTCTTCCTCCTATGTTTTTCCTGTCTGGAAGAGTCAGTTGTTAAAGTGCCCAGTGAATCATGCCTCCTCCCGTGTTAACAAGCGCTAACCTCAACAGACCCTAAAACAGTTATTGCTGTCATCTATCTGGGTTTCAGTTGTATGTTTTTTTCATTTGAACAGCCAAAATAACTAAGACAAGATATAATAAGGAAAGCCCCCCTATTTGGCATGAATAATTTTAGTGTGTGCTAACTACGTTCAGCAGCTCCAATCCAAAATGATTATCTGTACAAATATTACAAACTCAAACAGAAATGTAGCTGGTCAGTCCAAATGATAAAATTCTGAAAAAATGTGTCATCATGTTTCTAAGTCAACCAAAAACAGATCAGTAAAAAAAGCTATGACTGGGTGTAACTTAGTTCTATTACTGGAAGTCATGAAACAGATAAATTTTGTGCTGAGGCAAAAACAGAGCGGTGATAAAAAAAGGTGTGAGGGAGTTTTAAAATTGATAAGCTGGAGAAAATAATCCCCGTAGAGAAAGATGTTGTTGCAGATGTAAAGGTCATAGGATCCAAACATGTTTTCTTCTCCTCCCTTCTCTTCCATGAAACTTAGTTGAGTGTGTTTCTCAGCATTTATTTAGCATCAAAACAACAACAGGGGCCCCTAATCTTTTACTTCTACGCATAGCAAGGTCATATCACACAGCAAGCAGCAAAACAAATATTACCTTTGATGTGTTCAAAATGTGTGCTGTCTGAATGTTTTCTTTAAAGAAGCAGACTGAATGATAATGAGAATAAGTCTATTTCTAATGACTCCCACAACAACATATATGAGTGTTTTCAGTGCCCTCTATAGGATGGGATGGGGACCAGACCACATATATGCTGCTTTCCAAAACCGCTACAAATCACTGTTATAAAAGTAATTACGTTATATGGTGTGAGAACACTTGGTTAAGGATAGGGTAAGGTCATAGTCTGGGTTAAAATGATCACATGGTTTATACTTCCTTAAAGTAGCACAACCTTGCGTCATGGCAACAGTAAACTCTACAACGTTACATTTTTTAATACCGTGAGTGACCACTGGGAAAAACTGGCTGCAAGGATGAACAGCAGAGCCCCATATCTAGCTCTTTGAATACATCCATGAAAATGACGCCCATGGTTGGAAATGGGAGGTGAACAGTGGTTTCCTAAAGCAAAGTCCACTTTTTTGCCATCTAACTATTCAGCCGTCCACTCAACCCTCCTGATAAAGCGAAATTATTTTATCAAGTCACCTTTTATTGACGTCATCTGAACTACATCACTTCCACGAGTCATAATTACTATGGTCTTTAGATTGTATAAACATAGCTATTGTTTTTTACAGCCTGAATTTTATACATATACTGTTGTGTTTCTTGTGAAGATGGGCTGTTCTTGTTTGATATTCCCCCACTGGAAGGAATAAGCTGTTAAAAAGTTTTCTGCTGCTTTTCCTTTGTCTGTGGTTCAAGCTAGGGGCTTTAACACACTTGAAAACTGATAATATTACACTCTAAAAATATCTAAATTGCCGATTCATGACCAACACTTCAGAGTTTATCCATTTTGCAGGGCTTCCTTGTAACTAATTTTAATGCATGATTCAAATGTCATGGCTGCTTTGCTCTGAAATCAAACTCATGACCTTCTGGTCTTCTGATTTTCTTATGTAAGCAGAGACGCACCAGTGGGCGAGACTTTTTCCGTGTCCTTTTTCCGGCACATAAACCTTTGTATCAGAAATATACACTTAATTAATCTGTGCAGAACATCCTCCCGTACCCTAGATGTCTAACCATAACCCAAGAAAAATACTCTGAAACAAGTTTTTGTCCTCCAACATGAAATTTGGAAGTATGTTTTATTTTTAAATGTTGGGAACTGCTGAATCAGAGGATGTCAGTTTTAATGTCAGAATCAGATCCTTGTGGATCTCTTAATGTAAGTAGCAGCTGCATGAAAAGGGTTCCTGATCTGCTTAAAATCATATAAATATTTACAAAATGTATGAGGGGTTCTTGTCCCAAGCAAAATACATGGAAACGCATAGCAACTTAACCCTGAACTCCAGAATCAATTACTTTGTAAAATTGTTTTTCTTTTTGTTTTTATCAAATAGTTGCTATTTAATTTTGGCTTGATATACTGTCCATGTAATATAATCACTATATTATTTCATCAACTTATTCTACATTATTGCATTGAAATGCATTCAAGATGTTTGTTGGACCTCAAGGATAATAGCAATATGTTTTTGTGGTTAACTCTGTAAAATGCTTTGTTTACAAAGGTACTTTTATATTTTTATTTTGACCCAAAAGTGTATTGTTTAAAGCTCCACATATCTATATTATCAATGAATTAAATGACTTCATATTGTGTTAAAAAAGGGGTTACTTGCAGTGACAAACCCATAGAGAATTATCTCCACTTCTGTCGCTCTACTGAGCTTTTTATCTTTTAGCTCATCGTTTAGCTTTTAGGGCACCTTTACTGTATGATTCAGTCTCACCACTCTCATCTCTGAAAACTGGAGACAGTCAGCAACTAGCTGGCTGACAAAGAAATGTCTTGCAGCTTTGGAGCTGTGTGGGAGATTTAGCCCTTTTAACACGTAATGCCCAAAGTTTAGGGATTCAGAAGTTAGTGGACGGACGCGCATGAAATCAAACAAAACCATCATATTTAATGCTTTGTGGAAAATCTTTTGTAGTCAATGACTGCTTGAAGTCTTCAACACATAGGCATCAGCAGACGCTTTGCATCTTCCTTGGTTATGATTCTCCCAGGCTTTCACTGCAGACACCTTCAGCTCTTGCTCGTCGTGGGGTTTCTCTGCCTTTAGTCTTGTCTTCAGCAAGTGAAATGATGCTCAGTCGGAATGAGATAAAGTGACTCTCCTCTTCAACCTGATAAACTTTTTGGTTGCTTTTTTTTTTTGTTAGGATTGTTGATCTGCTGAAAAAATATAATTCAAAATGCATTCATCCTGTTGTGTCTGTCAGCAGTGAAATCATCAATAAATAACAACATGCCAGTTCCACTGGCAGCCATAACAGAGGCACCACCATGTTTGACAGATGAGTGGTATGCTTTGGGTCATGATCTGTTGCTTTTTTTTCTCCGCACTTGCATCATTTTGATAGAGGTTGACTTTTGTTTCATCAGTCCATAGAACTTTGTTCCAGAACTGTTCTGGTTGTTCTTGTATGTTTTTGCGAACTGCAACCTGGCCTTTCTGTTGTTGAGGCTTACCAGAGCTTTCATGTGTGCGATGTTACATTCTCTTACAGTCTAAATGTTTTTTTTTCTTCTTTTGCCTTTGTTGAGACAATCCCATTGTTATTGTTGCCATGGTGAACATCTTGCAAGATCTCCGTCATCCGCATCGAATGAACACACAAAAAGATGGGAAGCTGATGAGTACAGCCAAATCTAATGTTCAGAAGTGTGTTGCAATCACCTGTCTCTATCACATGTAATATAAAAAGATAAAATGTAAAAGGTTGGTGGGTAAAGAAGAAAAAATAACCACACCAACACAGCCATGCCATCTTTTTTTTTGACTGAATGAATGCTAATGTTGTGTGTATCTGCTGAATGTGTATAATGTGCAATTTTTTGCTAACCATAACAAGTTAACAAGGCAATAATTTGTCAGGACTGTGTGTCTTTCAGCTTGTTTTGGCCTCATTCTGCCCCACAAGAGGCAAATAATCACGTAATGCAGCTTTAAAGAAGGTTTTGTGCAGGACCAAAAAGACTAAATATTTACCTGGAAGCCAAGCAGAATGCAGAGGTACCATGGCGGCCTGTCATTGAGGGAGTAAACCAAATCTACACCTTTGTCCACAGTCTCCTCTAGGGCCTCTGTGTGTGGTTCCCCTATGTCAACTGTCAGCTGTGGCTGTTCATCACCGTCTTTTCCCTAGGAAAGAAACAGAGCAAAGACAAACAAATCACCAATCTATTAATGGCATTCATCTACAAAACCCAAATCAAATAAAAAACAATATTATGTTTTCTTGTTTAATTCCAACCAGAATATTTGGACACGAGGTCCCAGCCCTGAATGAACACAACCTAAAACACAAACATACCATACATCAGTCATTTGCTGTTATATGAGCATACCAGAGACGCGTGCAGAGCTAAAGGTTCCTTATAGGTTTTGTTTTTGCTTTGTCTTTGAAAGAGACAATGTCTCAGGGAAAGCCTTCAATCTTCACACATAATCTAGAGTTGTTGGTTGAGATAAGAGACATAAATAATGACTGCAGGCAGCACAGCATTAAAGTGAGTAATGGCGTTTGGAACATCTATGTGGGTGTTAGTCGAGGGCAGGTGGGCTGATTATAACATACCTTCTCCAAAATCCTATCAAGATGCTGTTGATGAAAGTGCTTAAAGCTGAACTGTCTAGTGGTCCTCCCTCATAACATTTTTTGACCTTTTACAGCCTATTTCGTGTTTTTTAAAGAGAAAATCGAATTCATTTTTGACATGACAATGACTTGCATTGTGCCATATGACATGACATACAGTGTATGACTCCATCCTGTCACTTTCACAGAACACAACATCCTTATTGTGACAAATTAAGATGGTAGACTTTGACAGGAAGGCACTGAGTTTGCTGGGTTGGTGTAAAACTTGATAAGTGTGGTTGTAAATGCAGCTGCAGCTGTATAAAACAAGAAAAAAAACAACTCTTTATTGTTGAGCTGAAATATGAGAGCCATAGTTTATAGTGTCTGGTGAAAGTGGTTACAGAGAGATGAAATGAGGTATTTCTGCTTTGCATTTATTACATTACATGTTAACGAATGCAATGCACATGTGCGTGCAGGTATGTGTTTGTGTCATATTGTTCTCCCCGGAGGAAAGGCAATAATTAAGGAGATGGAAGTTAGCAATTACTGAATGTTTTATTTTTTTGCATTAATTTGAATTAATTCCATGTAATGCTTGTGGATATTTGGTTTGGAGACAGTGTTCTGTGTCACGTGTAACAAAACACAAACACACTCAAGAGACACAGCTGTCAACACCATTATATATATATATGTGTGATCACAGCATCATACATATAATTTATTAAAATGTAACATTACCAGTGAAACCTGGCACTGGCACAGTCTATATGTTGCTTTCAACATGGGTGAACATGGTTTACTATCGGGCATTGCTTACTCAATGTCATTTTGGTTACTACCACCAAATCTTTCAATCCTACTTTCAGTGCTTAAAAGGTGCTCCAATCACTTTTTTGGCAAACTAAGTTTTTGTTTTATCATCAAACATCATTTCCTTCCTCATACTGGTTCTAAAGAGGGCCTTTCACATTTTCCACTAAATCCTACATACTGCACCTTTAATGGGTCTGACTGTTTGCACCATTTTTTTTATTGACTTCTCTTGAAGTGAATGGTGGATGAATCCAAAAATGCATTTCCTGTTTTGGTGCACTTTCACATTTCTTTCTCAGAGTTCACATTTGTTCAGCTTTGACCATTCATATGTCAGTCAGAAACACATTAATTATGTTTGGAATGGGAAAGTCATTCTAGCATATGCTATTTCCCTGTTTGCTCACTGCGTCATCGCTCTCACATACTAGTTACAGTTTGTGATCGCTCCGATCAGTATTTAAATGTGATGTGATTATTTTGGATGGATGTGTTTTAATAGATTTGAAATTAAAGGGATTAATAAACTCCTTCATCAAATTACAATTTTTTTAAACTTCATGCAACAGCTCACAGCAGTATGAAAAATAAAACTTTCAACAATGTGTTGCCTTCAACTTGTGTGTACCCATTCAGTCCTAATCAAGTTTAACAAGCAGAGAAAATTTACTGAGGTCTGGACCTCTGTGCCCTTATCTTTGACTTTGACTACTGTTCAAACGACCGGAACATGATGCCGACAGCGCCAGAGGTTCTGTTCCCATTGGGGTGACATAAAGAAATACGGTAGTAACGTGAGGTATTTTACATCAAAGTGTGCACGGAATAATATAAGTTATGTTTGCTCCCTCAACATTCATATTTTCAGAGGAAAAGTCATTAACCTTTGCTGGAGTCACCTCAATTTGTACTTACAAACGCCAAAAGACTGGTGAAACTGGAGAACTTATTTGTATTTGTTCTACTTCCTTGAAAGGGTTTTGTTCCTGGAAAGTCACATTTGTCTTTGCTGTGTAAATAATTTTGATGAGATCAAGTACAAGGCACATCATAGGAGAAAAATGGACATGATGAGTTATGATGAGGTTTGTAGGAATGTATCTGTTGGTAAATGACACTGGCTTTTTTCCCCACCTTCCAAAGACACATAGGGCCTCAGGTGGTTTAGTATGGAAAATAATAAATCTTGACTAGTGACGAATTCATTTTTCATGATACACAAATAAGTGTGTGTGGGCGTGCGGAGGTACCTAAACACCATGTGCATTTGTGGATCAAATGGCATTAAATAGTCTTAAAGCTCCACACAAAAATGTAACCAAGTCCACACATCTAAAAATCCCCCCAATAACAATTTGTAACACATTTTATTTGTGCATAATCAAAGACATGTGTGTCACTTATATTGAAAACCATTTCGCTCCATAGATTAAAGACTATATTTGGTTGTAGGTATGAATGTGTGTGAATGTCATCCCTGTGATAAAAAGGCAGCCTGTTCTGTCTGGGTTTTTTTTATGGGATTTTCTTTGGCATCCTTGGAAAAAAGTAATAGCTCATGATGAAGGATGTGAGCGTGACTTGTATTAAAGACTATTAAGACCGAGTGATCCTTGAGGGCCACCTGATATGCGAGACCGGGGGCTGTCTTCAAATGCAAAGAGGTCAACTCCCTCCTAAACCAGGCCACATGGGACAGATACGTTTCCTGTGGGTTTGCACAAACACCTCTGAGGATGTGGCTGTTTGAAGTGTGTTTAGTGTGGTGGTTACATGTGTATTAACGCTGTAAAAATCAATGTGTACCGCATTCAACAGTCAAATAGTAAAAAAAAATAAAAATTTACAAAATATTGTGTGCAAACTTTTTGAAATCTCTTATGTATGATACAGGGTTATATTTTCTTTATTATATATGTGGATTATGGCTTATTATACTGTATAATATGGGATGTCCCATGTGAGCCATGAGCTGTCCTCAAATGCAAAGAGGTCAGTTCCCACTTAACACAGTCCACATGGGGTAGATCAGTTTCCAAAAAGGTATGAACAAACTCTCTTGAGGATGCGTCTGTTTGAAGTGTAAGCAAAAGAGTAGATGACACCAGTGTTTGAATTGTGACAGAGGTATTCAGGGTGGTGTTTTAAAGGGTGGAAGAGATGGAGGGGGGGTTGTAGTGACATGTGAGATGAGACTGTGAGGTTAAAGATGTGGCAAATGAATATTGTAAAAAGAGAGAATAGAATAGATATAGAATAGATTAACAAAGAAAGTGTTTGAGAAATTCTGAACCAAATTATGAAATATAAAATAAGGCGCTTTACAAACTGAAAGGATTAAACTCTGACGAAAAATGTATTTTTACATGTAACAATTAATGATGTCCATAAAATAGTGCATATTAAACAAGAATCCCTCTGTGTCACGTAGCCTGCAGTAAACCATGGAGTGTCAAGACGTTTAGGTTAAACAAATACGGCATATATACTTTGGAACTGGAAGAAAAGGGCAAAGACGCATCATATCAGGGCTTTGATTTTTATAGTAACCTGTAATTTAATACAGTAAAATAGCATGAGATCTCTCAAGTCTGAACTTATCTCTTTTCTACGGGTCAGAGACCCCTGACAACACCCCAAACACACCCTCACTTTGAACTCTGGTTTTTATAACTGCTTAAAGAACCTGGCTGTTTCCCTTCTCTGTGTGTTCTGTATATTTAAGGGTTTCTCAACCTTTTTTGGACCGAGACCTTAGAGTTAGGTTGCCTTTCAAGGCAACTAGTCTCGCGAGATCACAAGATGTCATGAGATCACAAACCATCTGGAGTATCAGGTTAAAGGTTAGGGCCCAAAGTAAATATTCCCTGAGTAGAGTATTTCTTCAAGAGCAACTAATGTTAATTTCACAATTGGCATATGTATAGAGACAGAATAAGCCTTTCAAACTACCTTCAAACCTGGCATTGCTGATTGATGGTCAGATATTCCACACATCCCTAATAAGAGACTATTTAGGTCATACATCATATTTTCTTTTGTTTTTATTCACTAAATTTTTCAACCTGTGTCTTTTAATGAGAATATTTTATTGATGATAAAATGATTTGTGAAATCTTCTATGACCCTGTCTCCATTTTGTGTGACCCCTCACAGAGTTGCAACCTAATGGATGAGAAACTGCTTTACTGGTCAGTACCAAGAGTCAGAGGGGAGAAAAATGATGACATGAAACAAAGACTAGATTTTAATTTATGACTGTAATTCTGTTTGTGTGTGTGAGTTCTTTCTGCACTGCTTTTGAAATGTTAAACAACAAATTAAATCTAAACCATTTCTCTGTCTGTCTGTCTCTCTCTCTCTCTCTCTGAGCTCTACACACTAGAGCCAGCACACAAGATAACATCCAGATTCAAGCGAATTTTTGGATACTTCACACCAAATTCTCACAACCGGGGACAGAGCCACATGCTGCAGTCATCGATTTGAAACCTGCTGTGACTCAAAGGGTGAGTCTGGCATTCAGTCAGGACTTCAAACAAAAGAAAATACCTTGTTGTGTGCATCCCACCATTGCATCTGTCTCACACAAGAGTCACATGACAAAGACAGACCGTGCAAATGTGGTCCCATCTGCACCACATTTCCTCTCTGTCTTTGATTTATTCTCACGTTGCAAAGTTCTCAGCAGGTAGTTTTTTGCTACAGTGATTACACAGCAGCTTGCTTCCATCTAGTGGTTATCTACCTGCACTCCAGTACTCCTGTACACCACAGGACAGGAGGCCATGGAAGTAGATATCTACATAACCAGTGGTGGAAATACTGTTTCATAGGTTGGTTCACCCACATACAAAACCTAGCCATGGTGTTTTGGTTTTCTTTTTTCCAGGTTTCAAGATGTTTCCTCTAAGACTTCTTACTTTATTCAGTGATTTCACTGTTTTCAAAGGAACAACAGTCTAACAAAAAATAATCCCTGTAAAAAGAGTAGAACATGTTCACTGAAAATATTTAAAAATGTCTTTCAAAACGCATCCCATGGTCTACAGGCATAAATAAAATACTGTGTGAAAGCCCCTCATAGCACTTTCAACTGGTTTTCTCAGCTTGTCCTTACATGATATATAAAGTTATGTGACTAACTGACTCAAGTACAATGGATCTTATTTAATAAGATCATTGTTTATCAGTTATCTTTCTAAACTGCAAAGGAACTACAGTAATCACTACTAGCTGTCAAATAAACATAATAATAAAAATGATAATAATAATAATAAACTTTATTTGTGTATCACCTTTCCAAAACAAAGTTTACAAGTTGCTTTACATGGTTGAAACAACAAGAATCATGAAAGTGTTCATCTTAAAAACAATAAGAGCAATGGCATCATCAATAAAACATTAAATAAGATAAAGCAGAAAAAAACACAACATGGTACATGGTACCTGTCTCAATAATCTTAAATTTGTAAATGTTCAGCCACAACCAGTCTCCTTTCCTGCCACAGGATACTAACAGCTGAAATCAGTGCTTTTTAATGACAGATCATTGGCTAACAAATCCTTTTTGGTTAATGATTTGATAACTGAAAGGAATTTGCACCGTATCCTCTTAGTAGAGACCTGGCTAAATACCACTACTGGTGTAGCAACACTTGTAGAGCCTTGCCCCCCAAACTACAATTTCTCAGTCGGTCAGACAAAACAAGAGAGGGGGAGGGATTGCAGGCAGTTTCTCTTCACTGTTTGAACTGTTCAACCTATGTTTAACCTAGGTGAATTTACTGGAATGCGAAGCAGAATTATCAGTTCTTATCATTACATTATATCGACCACCAAGATATTCATCATTATCCCTTCAGGAATTCTCAGAACTGATCTCAATTGGTGTCACTGTATATGATAGGATAACCCTGAATGGAGACCTGGACACCCATATTAGTAAAAAGAATGACTTTAAAGCTATGGAGCATATACATTTACTGGATAGATTTGAACTCACTCAACATATAAATGAAGCCACTCATCAGCAGTCTTTCTGACTGTGTGTCACACTGGTTCAAAACATACATCAAAGGGAGAACGTTTTACCCGAGCCTTGGAGATCATGTGTCTGAGGAGCATGGCGACTGCTTTGGGGATCCACAAGGGAAGGAAAACATCATTTTCCACTTTAGGAACATAGCTAAAGTATGATCATTCATAAATCAAAAAGATGCTGAAAAACTGACCCATGCCTCTTAAAAAAGAACCACTGAGAGACTTCAACTCATTCAAAACTCTGCAGTTCAGCTATAAATCAGAATCAAGAGGAGACAGCACATTGGTCCTGTTTTAACCAATGATGATTTTCACAGGTGGCCTGGGGAGGCCACCATAAACCTGATAGGTTAATGGCCAAATATATCAGCACAATAAGGCAGGACAATCAATGATGACAACTGATCAGCTGATGTAGGGCCAGTTTGCCATTTCCAGCTACTAAAGTAATGGCAGGACTGAGCCAGTGAGATCTGATCTCTAGCCAGCAGACATTTGACCATGAGTCAGAAAAAAGCATATCTCGAAATCAAAAGTTGTGCTGGCCACCAAGACTCAGGACTACGGTCACAGTGGCTGCAAGCTGAGCTAATGCCACAATGATACAAATAACGTGCTGACAACTGTTTTAAATATCTTTTGCACAGGTAAGAAAAGTATAATGGGACTGTTATGGTGACAAAATACAGTAAACCCCTGTGTTGTGGACATTGTGTTATAGCATAGCTCCTTTAAGAAATAGCTCAGTGCGTAGGTTGTGTACATAGCGAGAGTGCAATCAAGAGAAAGAGGCTGTGTATGATGGTGAGACTGGTGACCAGAGCAGAGAGTATGAAATTAGCAATAGGGGAGAGCGGGATAAACAGAGCCAGTGGGTAAAATGAGCCACCCCCTTTACCTAGGTACCAATAAGCAAAAGTAATCAATTGACCACAAATCAAGAAAGTATAGTTCACATTAATCAATCCATCTTGGACTCAAGCACGTGGAGAGAGTGGTCAGCAAAACAGAGCAAAAAAAGAAAAGATTTTTATCTTGCCAAGTGAATTCATCATGTTACTAAAGTTATCAGTCTTGTATCTTAAATAAAACAGGTGGGTTTGGAAATTATTATATGTTTATTTATGTCAGTGTAAGCTACAAAACAAGGTCATAAACTTAGCATAACTGTGGATCTGAGCCACTGTGTGAAAAGGTTTTGTCAAAATTGAAGTTGTGGGTAAAACATGCTAGTGATGTCGGGGCAAGTTGAGTCAATGGCTCAATTTACACCCCGAAATTATTTTAGAGACACTGTTCATGTTCATGTTTAATCTCTGTTACAAGTATTACAACGCTGATACAATATACTATCTGACACATCGATTCAAAATCTCCTATTGGTGTTCAAATAGGTTCAGATCTGGTGACCTTGAAGGCCATAGCATGTGATTAACATCATTTTCATACTCATCAAACCATTCAGTGACCCCTTGTGCCCTGTGAATGGGGGCATTGCATTGAAATGGAAATATATATACATATACATATATACTTTTTATGTCTTAAGATTACACTGCCTTATATTCAAAAGCTGATTGTAAGACTTTATAATCTCTGCTTCCCGTATGAAAATGTTCCGAACGTACTCTCAAAGGTGAGGTGTGGGACTGGGTCATTGTGACTTTAGAGGGAAAGTCCAGGGAGGAAAGGCAGATAAGGCCTTAAACTCTTAATTTACAGCAGAGACCAAAAGAAACTCCATAGAGATATGGTGAATTCATTAAAAATAACTGTTAGGATGATGAATATGGGATGATTGTGATGCATGTGGCTGTATATGCAAGTACCAACACTGAACTTCATTCAGTATCTCTTCGGCCGAGCAAACTGGGGGATCTGGACTTGCAAATATGCATCCTGGATATTGCAATAAAACTCTGAAAGAGAACTTGCTCTATGTGAATTAATCTTAAATTTCCACTACAATCATCCTGGAAGAAACCACTCCCATCAAGGTAGAAATGTTTCATTATAGGATAAAGGTGATCACTCAGAGCAACTTTGTGTTGATTCACAGTGACCTTTCCCTCTAAGGGGACAAGTGAAACCAAACCATACCAGCAAAATGCCCCTTACAGCATGATAGAGCCACCAGATCCCTTCACTGTAGGGGTCAAGCATTCAGACCTGTACCAGGTTTTCCTTTAATTTGTCACCTGTCTGTTTACACAAAAGCACATTTACACACAAATTCTTTCTGTAGCTAAAATACAAAGATCACAGTTTAATCTTTACTGAAAATGTTGAGGTAACATGTTGAACAACAAGACACAAACATATAATTTTACTTAAAAGTATGAGTTTTTGCCTTTGTTAAATTGATGGCATTAATAAAGTTCAAAATTACCTCAAATTTGTTTGATTTTGTGTAATTTTTATGTCAGTATTTAATGGTAACACTATTTACCTATAGAGTGCTCAATTTACCCGTTTCCCAAGCTCATTTTACCCCTTCCTTGGATTAAGTTGTGCAATAGGACTAACTTTTTTGATGAGTCATTGTTCTAAAACCATAATAATTAGGTAACTTGTTTTAATTTCCATGGGTACACAACAACCCGATGTATGTATGGTAACTGTTATTTGAAGCAAATACACTTTCTTTTTGCAGTAAAATTGTCAAATATAAAAAGTGGCTCATGTTACCCTGTTCTCCCCTATAGCTGTGCACATAGCAGTGCAGTGTATGTACAGTTTAGGTGATTTATCAGTGAATAAATGTGAATGTACATGTGGCGATTAGCATGTTTAATTCACAGTTTAATATAAGTTCAATTAAGCTCATGAAATGTTTAGTTTATGTACACCCACCATAGTAGTTCAGTTTTGTTTAATAGCATTTTATAGTGTTATGTAGATAATGTCATTTGTGTTCAAGGTGTGTAAGAGTGAGATCACTGCTAGGATACAGGTAGTTAACCAGCCAAGTTAAAGATGTGGGCCTGTAGAGATGTAAGCTGGGAGGTTTATTGTATTTCCAAGACATTGTAAGACTGTCTACAGTAGATCATTCAGTAAATGTTTAACATGATGTTGTCAATTAGTTAAACTGAATAAGTGACATCTATGGAACACAAGAGAGTGTTACTCATGCAGATGATAAAATATGTTGATGATTGCGGATGCTCCATATTGTTTCTATTGTGTAGGGAATGTTAAGGTGCAGTTTACACATGTAGATTTTGTGGCATTGTGTATGGGATGACTAAAGTGAGGTTCATTGAGAACTTTAAAGCAGGACTGTAAACTGAAGGGTTATTACAGTAAAATTCAAAGTTCAAAGATATTAGAGCTGATGCAAGCTGCACCACAATATGAATAACATTGCTGATAACTATTTTTTTAACGTGGTCTTTTTTTGTTTGTCTTTTTTCATGTGACGTACATGGTGCATGTAATTTTTTGTTGTTGTTGTAAAGCACTTTGAGCTACATTTCCTGAATGAAAGGTTCTATACTAATAAAATGTATTATTATTATTATTATTATTATTATTATTATTATTATTATTATTATTATTATTATTATTATTATTATTATATCAGGAGGGAAAGAATAGCAAGGAAAATTGCAGACTAAAGAAACCATCTGTGGTTTAACCTGAGGTGCTAAACTAGGCGGACTATTGGCAAAGGTAGAATTAAGAACTCTAGACCGTAACTGTGTTCATACTGGAAAACTGGGACTAAGTTAAAGTATTTTCCTCTAAGATATAGTGCTGCATGAAGTGAAGAACAAGCAAACAAGCACAGTAAATTATTAATACGATAGACAGTGGTTAATCATCACTGAAGCTGGACGGCATGATTATTTAGCGCACAGCATCATGTGCTGAGATGTGTGCCTTCCACGTCACAGCTGTGATGATACGGATGGATGAGTTGGGCGTGGAAAGACCAATTGCTTTGCTGGCTGCATGGATGTTCTTCAAGTGGCTCCTTGAGTCAGTAACTGATAAACATACTGATCACTGAACTGGTGATGTATAAGAAAGACTGAGGTTTTGTGAGGTTATTGTTCAGTCTAGTGCTGAGATATTTTAATGTGTTAACCATCTCAAAAATAATTTTCTTACATACTGTGGTTTTAGGATGTAACAGTGAAGAATGTTATCATTGCAACATGAGTTATGAAGTGTTCTAAGTGGTGTAATAATTGACCAAAGCAGTACAGGCAGTCTCATCTGCATATTTGAAGGAATTGAATAGAACTTACATACTTAATTACTTCCAAAAATTTGTACATTTTACTCTGGAAGCCAAAAAGGTTGGCTTATTTCATAACGAAGGTTATGATATTGTAACCCTAGTTCTATTAGTAAAGGCAGGGCTGTCCACTGGACTCTATGGGTACTCTCCTCCAGTCACACACATATTTACCAACTGATATTTTGGATAAATGTAGCCAAGGGAATAGCCAAACGGCAGTCTGTCGTACTCATAGGCTATCCCTTGAAAGGTGAAATGCAGGAACTTCTTGTGTTTCAGAGCCACCTCAACATGAAAGTATGCATCCTTCAGACAGTCATTCCTGCACTTTTGGTTTGCTCCAAGTGGAGGTGACAGGAGCTATGGGTGCTCTGTTCCACCGATGCTCTCTGCTTCTCTCTGTGTAATCATATTAATAATGAAAGTATATTTCTTTGGCTTTTATTGAAGACCATTGTTCTTTCTACTACTTGTGTGTGTGTGTCTATGTTTACCTGTTATATAGTTCTATAGTATAATTTGTCTTTGCAAAGTTCGTAAAGTTTTGTGACTTGTGTCGTGTAACTAATTGTATGGTTCAGTTTTTCTTGTTAACCTGCTTTGCCTCTTGTGCCCATTCTTCCATGTAGATTGTGGTGCACATAGCTACAATACAAGACATGCTGATTATTGTTATCCTCCAAATGTTAGGTATTGACAGTGTTGACTGAGAATCTTGAAAGGATTTTTTTTTCACAACCTCTGAGGAACCAAGTGAAGCAAACTGAACTGTTAATACTAGGAGTGTGCCCAAATACAAACATGTTATTCAGCAAAGCACAAATGGTGGTTTTTTTATGAACATTTTATTGCGTACAAATATTTTTAAAATTATTTGTTTTCAAGAAGAAAAATAAAACCAAGTCAAATATCAGCATGCAGGTTAGTTACATCGCTATCTCTCTTCTGTTCCGTTGTTACGCGTATCAGCAGGTCTCAACGAGTGGAGTCACATCCAACTGCTACATGATGCATATTTCCTTATTTGGACATGGAGTTGGGGGTGTTCCCCAGAGATAAAGCTGAGCTACTGCCAGGTATGAAGTGCTCTCAAGGGACTCTCCATAACCTGCTGTTCCCCTTCTCTGTTCCACAAAGTGAGATTGTAAAAAAATAGGCAATAAATGAAAAGTGCAAAGCAATAATTGTCTTTGAAGTTCCTCCCTACACATTATACACTGTGCTGTCTCTGTGTTATGGGTGTATTAATACCTACAGGTCTGTGTGTGTAATTACAATGACCAGAGTTTTAGCTCAGTAGTCACTGCAGAGATCATATAAAATACAGGATTTTTATTTCTCTATTTGCACTTTTATTCAAATACAAATACAAGTAATATGGCTGCCTCAACAAATACAAATACTGGGCTCTCTGCACATCCCTAGTTCATACTATGATACTCTTTGTGAAACTGGCATACTAACAGACCGATGACTGATGATGTCTGTGCTCACTGATTTCCACACTTTCCACACTACAAACATGCATGCACAAATATACATACAGCACTTACCATATTTAACAGCACTGGCTATTTTCTACTGCAAGACATATTTTCTTTCCTTGTTATAAATACCGCTACATATTTTCTATTTTTTCTTTTTTTAGGTGAGATATTTTTATATTAGCTGTTCCACATAATTTAAGTTTTTTTTCTGTACACTTCCCTGTCCGTGAAAGCAGAATTACTGCTATGACTACTAGTTCATTTTTTGTCTAACATTTTACATTTGTACCAGTTAACTATCTCTTATAGCTACAGTTTACAGATTTACAATGGGTAAAATACTAGAATGACCCTCAAACCTTATTATCACTAACACTGAAAACAACCACCAGTGTGGAGCTCAAGGTTCAGAGGTACTGTGCCATGACAAAGTTCCTGTGACCATAGGTTACTAAAGTCTACCCAGAAGTAAAAAAGGATGTAAGCTAAGCAGAAAAGTAGCTTTGTTTCACATGAAGCCAGCCTTTGTTCCGAGTTTAGCATCTCTATCTACTGTTGATACCTGAAACCCTAAATGGGCTGGCTCCTCCTGACTACCCCTGGATATCGAACTGCACTGACAAACAAAAGCTTACTTGTCTAAACAGCCAAGAAAAATGCCCAAATTTTTCTTGCTTATCCATTTGCAAACGTGACCAAGGGAGCAGAAATGCTCTCTGTATCAGGTCTATTGGATATAAAGATCTTGCTTCCATTTGCAGTTATAAAACTGAAGTGCAGGTATCTACATACATGAGAGGTACAGGCTATGAGCTTCATCACTAAACAGACAAAAAATAGAAAAATACACTTTATTGCAATCTTAATTTATTAAATTATTTAATTAAAAAACATGATTGCTTCACTTGCTCAAATCGCTTGGTCTCACTGTCAAAGTATCACTGTATCCTCATCTGCTTCCATTTTTATTATGGCTTAAATCAGTTATCTATTAGCCGAAAGAAGGGTCTGCTGGGATTTGTCACATGCTTGTGCATTTGATGTTTTAATTTTCCCAGCTGAATATGTCATTTAGTGTCTTTTTAAGATTGTCTACAGTGTTTTAGGATGAGAATATCTGCCTGCAAGATGACTTTTGTATTTGTTTGAAATGCAACTTTAATGTGTCCTCTAGAGAGTGGAGTGGCCCCCATAACCTTACAGTTTTTTGGGTTTTTTTGCCTTTGAAAATCTTAAGCAGCTTTCAGACATAGACTAGCTAGTAAACATGTAACAACTAATGGATCATACAGCTTTATGTTATTGGGGATGCATAGCCTGAATACAATCAGCAACTCCAACAAATAGACTTAGTTTTAGATACATCTGATCAAAGTCTAAAAATGAATTATGAAGACTTTGTCTGGATGCCAAAGTCAGCAAGCTCAATTGATTTATTAGATATATAAACCCTAATCAAACAAATCTTTTGAATTTATCCTGTGACGGAAGTTCAGTGTTGGGCCTTTGCACCAGAGTGTCAGGTAGTCTGCAATACAGAGATAATAATAATAAATGAGGCCCTGCATGGATTATTTTGCACATGTTGACAGTGATGTGTTCACACATCTGCAGTTGAGGCTGTTTGTTTTGTGTTCCTATTTTTCTAAATTCTTCACAACTGGGATGGGGAGAAAAAAGGGGAAACATCACCCCTGGATTCAGCTGTGTACACTTACACTCCCCATGCAGTCAGACCTTTTTATCATTTACACATATACACAAACCACTTTCCCACTTCAGTATCTTTTATTCAGTTCCTGTTTCTTGGTTGAAGTTTTATCAAAGAGCATTTCTTGTTTTAGCTCAGAGCTCTTTAATCCGTCTCAACTACATTCAAGACTGATATTAACCACATACTTTGAAACCATGCAATTGATTCCACTGAAATATCACATCTTTTGTGGAACACATGCACACTCAGTCATTTCACATTCCACAGTGGCTTACATTTAGCTCTTAGTGTCGTAATGCTGTAAGAAAATAGCACTGCACTTTTCTGTGGGCAGTGGTAATTAAAAAGTTCGAAAATAATTTAAAAATCCCAATTTATGTAAAAAGTTTTCATATTTAAAAGATTTACATGTGATTGTATTTTATCTCACATCGTCACCCAGAGTTTGACAATTTCACTTTGCCGGTGACAAAAAGGAAAAACAAAGAATTAAGAAAAAGTTAACATGACACTTTACTTACCCCAAATGCAGGATTGTCTGTCCCCTGCTCCTTGAGTCCCAGCTCTATTTTCTCCTCTGTCGTTAGATGCATTCTTGTGAAGAAGACAAGGTGCTGGATAGTTGCTTCTGAGAGGTGAAATGGACTCCACACAGATACAGAAACACACACGGTGGGAGTAAAACTCTGACTGACCGCAGACCTAAGAGGGCAACGTGAACAACTGCTTCACATCACCAGGGAAACGGAATATCACAGTCAAAAAGCGACTGGCTAAGTTATTTTGTAATCTCCTCTCTGGCTGAAATGTCTCTGGTCTGCTGCAAGGCGAATGTAGGCTTTATTTACCCTGACTTACAGTCATGTGCCTGCTGTTGTGTGACGATAGATCCTATGAGAGAAGACAAGCACGTTTGTCACATGAACCTTTAGTTTGTCATACTCATTAAGACGGTCTTCTCCTATCAAACATTTGGAGTTGATTAATTTGGGTATCTTTTGTGTGGAGTTTCAGGGAATCCCCCTCCGTCATTCGATTTTTATTGATCTTTACTTGTTTCACCAATTTTTAAGACGCAGTAGTTCACCTGATACAATGTGCATCATGTTATCGCTTGTCACATTATGAAGATACTGATACATGATACTTGGCATTAAGGTGGGGGTGACACTGTCGTTAATATCAGTTTATGTCAGATCGTTGTGTTCTGCTGACTCACTACTGGGCTAAAGCCAACAGTGACACTGCATTCAGTTCATTCACTCGACTCTGGAACAGCCTCATGTACATTTGAGAATGTGCACCTCTATTAAAACTTAATTTGAAACTTATTGCATGACTTCGTAAACTTTCGTAAACAAACACACACACACACACATTATCACAAGATCAACGAATGCAACATCGAACATCAGGTAACGTTCTTCAACCATACATCATCCCCAGTTTGTGTCAAAGAATCTTTTAGATACAACTATTGAAGTAAAATGTACTTCTATTGCTCCCTTCTAAAACAGGAAAAAAAATATACTCAAATGATTAACTCAGTGATGACTTAATGCTACAAATGATTAACAACTTAAAAGGGTATACCATGATAAATATATGTAGATAAATAAAAGAGCATATTTGCAATGAGTACTGCCGTATCTAATTATCAATTTTATAGTCATTTGTGAAATATGGTTAAATGCTAGTAGGCCTGCCTCTTAAAAAAACAGATTTTCAATGAGCATAGAGAAACTTTCCATTTTCAGTAATGAAGTTTTTTTTTTTTTTACCGGAGGGGGTCTTTACTGAGTTCTCTGGATAATGACCATTCAGTCTTCACAATCATTGAAATTTGTCCACAGTTGAAACCTCATCTGACCCAAAAGCACTTATCCACCTAGTAATTATTACCACGCATGCTCAGGAATTGGATACACTCTGGGTGTGTGAAAAACAAACACGAAAACTATGTTGAACATCACTGTCCCGCATACCAAATGTGAAACCATTTTCCTGTTACGGGAGCGAGAAATCAATTCACTCCTATGTCACGGCATATTTAGGAGACTTGTCATGAGAGTGGTGGTCATTGAGAAAAGGTTCTGCTGGGGTAGAGGCATCTGAGGGCTGATGCTTTTCAAATCTTGGTAGTTTTTGTTGTACAGAATCATAAGCTCACATGTCACAGAAGTACTCTTGAGATGGTGTCTGACAGTCTCACACGGAGCCAAAGCTCTCTTGAAGAAACGGCGCAGCTGTTTTGAATGAAGATGAACTGAATGAAGTAACTAAAGGATTCTGTTTCGGTCAGTGCACCACGTAGCGATGGGCTCAAAGAGGAACAGTTTAGGATTGTTCGCTTTAGAAATGTTGCTTCTTTTTGAGAATGAGTCTCTCAGCCAACTCGGTGAACATCAAAAGCACTCGGTGTTCTGCCCTGAACAGCCACCCTTTGATCTCCTTATTTATCACTCTCACCATGTACCTATATCATCACCACAAAGAGCGTTGGTAATGACTGCATTTTCCAAGCTCTTTGAAACTGTAAATAGTGTTTTACACCACGTCTTTTCTTTTCACGTGCAAAATCGCTATTCACGCTCATTTTCCAAAGCTGCAGAATGCCACTAGACCATAGAAACATCAGCAGTCAGATGCTGTAAGAATTCAAATAGTTAATTCCTTGATCAATTCACAAGTCATTTTACTCCTTTGGTGACTAGCTACCACTCCTTTACTACTACTCCTTTAGTAGCTACGCCTTTTAAGTGAAGCTTACAGAATTTTTTCACAAGGTTTCTGTTGAGATTTAGTAGCCCACAGCAGGTGTCTGAAAGGATTCGACATGGTGCTACTTGCACTGAAAAGATTCTTTGTACATTAAGCCAGTCACAATGTTGTAGTGCGTCTTTCACGTGATAGAACCAAAGCTGTGGGAATACCTCCATCCTGAGAAAGTCAACCTAAGATAAGAAATTCAGGTGTCGTAGCAGCAACAGCAATGAGGGAATGAAACACAGGAGAGGTACAGGTAAGAGTAAGGGTCCAGAACCAAACCAAGATAATGACAATAAAAAATATAAATACAAATAAAGACAAAATAAAATACTGAGCTGCTGGCCATAGATATCTTTACCTCTATCTGCATCTCTGAATGAGTGAATGACAGAACATCATCAACTATTAGTAAATATAAATATGTAAATGTATTACATATATACAGTCATTCTATAAATTTCAGTCAATCGATAACTATAAATGTACATATACAAATATGAATCAATATGAATGTGTGTGGTGTATATATATATACCCACACACATATGTAGAAGTGGGTTGTGCAAGGGCCAGAAGAAGGCACACACAAATGGTTTTAAAACTATGGGGTACCACCTCCACCCAATTTTAGGCCAAACCCAGAGGTCATAAAGTTTTCACATGAGGGTGAACTTGGTCATGGAGCCTGATGGCTACTGGCACAAAGGATTGGCCAAGGCTGAGGAAGTATAAGTGGGTGGACTTCTTCACCAGCTTGTTCAGTTTGTTGGTATCCCTTATGTTAATATTACCCCCCAACATATCATAGCAAAGAATAGGACACTGGCTACTACAGACTGATAAGACATTTGCAGCAGCCTATTGCACACGTTGAAGGACCTGAGCCTCTTCAGGAAGAACATCTTCTTCAGCTCTGTCCCTTCCTGTAGAGGGTGTCAATGTTGTCAGTTCAACTTTGGTGTCATGTTGTACCTTAAGTTCATTAACTGAGAGGAAAGTTTCTTACTATGTGACCAAATCTCAGTCAATCTCTTCAGGCAAAAAAAGACTCTCTGTCTTTAAAATACTGTTAAGTCAAAACATAAAAGTTCCAGATATATTACACATATATTAAGAAGAAAAATAACTTCAGACAATGTCCCTTCCCATTGAATTCAATGAAGTTGTTTTTTTTTATAAAACTCAAAACTTAAATTGGTGGTAACAAAAGTAAATGCAGTGTAACAGTTTAATATGTTACCAACTATTTTTAACAATCACACAGATCTGGCAGACAGTGACTAATGGAACATGTGGGTAAGTGTCCGTTGTAAAGAATTGATCAGAGTGTCATTTCCAGGCTCTGATGAACCATGAACCCTTGTGATGCTTTGAACAAAAGGAGTTCACTCAGTAACTGCGGACATGTGCAAGCAAGTGATCAGCAAGAGTGCTACAGTCCTCACCAGAAAGACATTAAATAAAGAAAATATGTCAAAATAGTGGGAAGTACCTGGATGTCTTGGTTGCATCAAACTAACCCAGCAAATGGATGAGCTTCAAAACCAGGTTTCTCACACACACACAGAAGCGCTGCAAAAGACACTGAAACATCATTGGGGATAAGGTCTCTCTGCCCTAGTCCCACTCGATCTTGGCGATTCCCAAAGACCCATGGGTAATGCTACGCTCTAAGCCCAGATCACAGGCCTGCTCAACACCACATTCCACGGACCAATGGGCCACTGTATGCGGCACAGGGAGAGCTGGGCGTCCCCCTTTACAGCTCCGGTTGACAGATCATCAGGCATTCCTGCCATCTCTCACTCTGGCATCAGCGCAGAATTACTGGATATGACTGTATATGATCATAAATGTATAGTTTATAACTGAATCACCAGTAATAAATACTGTCTCTCCCTGCTCCCCATGCATTTGCAACTTTAATGTGTCTTGAAGTTCTGTGCATGTTTGACAAACAAAGCCCACACCTGTCTGAATATTCCCATACCAATGGACTGGCTAACCATTTTCAATCTCCTAGATAGCATATGGAAGTGGGCCACTTCAAGCAATGATGTGGCACTGCTGGTCTTCTTCTGGCCCAGACAAAATGGATGTGAGCATGAAATGACCCAAATGTAAAACAGCAAATATGGCCCATGTATCCCAAATCAAATGGGGGCCTTTTTAGGTAAAGATGTGGTGCTCTCAGGTATGTGTATTCTAGATGTGGGCCAGTTCTGGTTTATCTGGTTTATTCTTGATTGATATACAGCTTGATTGTGGCCCACATCTGGGAGCAAAGGAGCAGACCACCCAAGTGCCATGATTTCATGCAGTATGCGGGCTGGATGAAAGTGCTGAAAGTGTTGGGTGTAGGCTGGATCTGGGCCACAGCAATTTCGCTATCACGGCTGCTTGTCTTCACTAAATATTATTGCACCTCTTAAGGTTAGGTCTAAGTCCTCAGAAAGAAAGTAGCCTTGAATAAACAACAGTATTTGCAGCCGTAAAAGGGAATGTAGGAAAGCAGAACGCAGACATAAAAAATCCAGTCTCCAAGTATATTACGGTATTATGAAGAAGTTATTATTACACAATAGCAATATGATCAAGGATATGAGAACACACTTATTTGTGCCTATGAACACAACCCTAGATTTTTATTTAAGACTGTCAATCAGCTGGTAAATCCAACCCCTCCTTATGCCCCAGTTGAAAGTGATGCTGATTGTGAAATGTTATCTTATTTTACAAGTAAAGTGGAGTTAATTAGAGCCTCTGTTACCCTTGATGCCACTTACTCTGATGTCCCTCACCTGCAACAAGACAGGGTAAACCACTTTTATCCCATTACCTCGTCTGATACTTTAGAAACAATGTAATACCAACAAAGTTTTTACTAAAAGTAATGGAATTGGCCCTGTTTGATATCTGTTTTTGGCAGTTCCTTGTCTAATGGTTGTATCCCTGATTATTTTAAAACCGCTTGTGTGAACCCACTGTTAAAAAAACCTGAGCTGGATCCCTCCTTTCCTCAAAACTAAAGACAAATTTTCAAGTTGACTTTTTTATCAAAAATTTTAGAGAAAATTAAGGATGCACAAGACTATACACACTGAATAAAGAGATGAAATAAATTATTTCAAACATGCTTTTATTGAACAAATAACACATGAATACCCAGCCAAATAAATAATAATAATAAAGAGAACATTGATTTAGATAAGGCATTATTTATAAGAAAAAGTTTAATTTCCCCTGCTCCCTTTAAAATAATGTCTTCTAAAACTCAACAAAAACATAACTTACCAAAATATCTGGAGGAAAAAAACTTAACAATTATTGTAATAACAATAATTAAATTAATATAACTTAATTATGGTCATTTAAAGTTACTCTAATGTCTCCCATTACAATCATCAAGGCCCTTAACTCAGCCCAACAAGCTGCAGAGATCTATAATATGAGGGAGAAAATTGGAATAGAGTAGAGCCACTAAATCAAGAGAGGATTAGATGAAATCAGCAAAAATTATCTACACTTTAGGACAGGTTTCATTTCACAAATTTTAAAAACTGATTTTCTAAATGTTAGTTAATAACGTGATGTTGACAGAATGAAACCACAAGGACAGTGCAGCACCCAGACAGTCTACAGCACACACACACCAGAGTTCATCTTCAAAACAAGCAGCGGTTGCAAGCATTTTTTTCTGATTTAATGACTAAATAGTTAACTTTACAAAACAAACAAAAGGTATATAGCAGAGCAGTGAACTCCAGCAGTAACGAACAAAACCAGCTGACCAACACATAACACAATAATACTGCAGTATTAAACAACTTAAACCAACTCTAAGATGACGAAAAATAACCTGGTGCCCAGTCTCTTTCACCTCAAAAACCCAGCCCTCGTTCAGCGTCTTGGACAACGATGGCCTTGCCCAGAGCTAACAGTGCAACAGAAAGGCTGCTCTCCACTGCTGGAGACATGACGTTAATACACAGCAGAGTACTGTTGAATGATTCTTATTCATTGTTTCATTGCGTTTATCGCACATGATGATGAAAATACGATTCATAAGTCCGCCCAACAAGGAAAGTTTCAATATGATTTCCAGAGGTATCACAGCACTGAGACTGCACTGCTCAATGGTCCCAATGACCTTTTAATGCCTTTTACTTTCTATGTCTCTTCATTTTCCTCTGTTAAGTATGGTGTGCATCAGGGGTCAGCCTTGGAACCAATTTTATTTTCTTCTTAGTGTACATAGTGTCTCTTTCCATTGTTAGGCTGATTATACACAGATGTACCTGCCCATCGACAGACACTTGACTGCTTTGTCAAAGATTTTCTACAGCTGAACTCAAACAAAACAGAGATCCTTATCATTGGGTTCCAGGACATCACAAAGCAAATTCTACCATCTACTGGTTCCCCTGTAGCAAGCCATCTTGGCATCTGGTTTGATAGGGCACAAAGCTTGTGCAATCATTTTTTTATCATCTTAAAATAATTAAAAATACAATACATTTTAACTTTTAAAGACACAGAGACCATTTTACATGCCTTCATTTCATCATGCCTGGATTATTGCAACAGCCGTTTTCCTTGCCTGAACCAAAAGTCTATCGACTCCAGACAGTGCAGTACTCAGCTGCCAGCCTTTTAACCGGAACCAAGAGACGTGATCACATTACTCCCGTGTTAGCCTCTTTACTCCTTGGGCAGAGGTCTTTTGTCTGTTCCAGAGTGTCAGCTGAAAACTAAAGTAGAAAGACCATGTGCAGTCAGGGTCCCGAGGCTCTGGAACGAGATTCAGTGATCTCTTTGTAGTCTCTTCTTAAAACATAGAGATAGTGAACCTTTCCTGATTTTTAATGTTCTTTTAACTGTCTTATCTCCTTTAAAAATGCTTTTTCCTGCACACAATTGTTTTTTATACATCTTTTTGAAATCTGTTGATTTTATGACTTTTCTGCTGTGAAGCACTTTCTAACTTGGATTTCGAAAAGAGCTCTATAAATAATAATACTAATTATTATTATTATTATTACCTATGCTCTGATAGTGCAGAGAAAAGCTGTAGGAAGGCTGGACAGACAGTCAGTCTAAAACAGACCCGAGGACAATTCAACCCCATCCACGGTGTGATTGACCTGAACAGACCAGAATACAACACTTTCAACTATATGATGATGTTACACAAATCACATAATAGGCAGCCCCTGTTGAAAAGAGGAGTAATACATGCAACTTTGCCCTCTTGCCTGAAGAAAAACATTTTTTTCTCCTGCATGACTATGATGCAGCACATGACCAGAGCTTATTGTGAAACAGCTGGGATCAACTGGAGTTTTTTGACTGGAGATCTACACGTGAAAAAGTTCCAATACGGATATGTGGTAAACCTACCAGAACTAAATGTGCATAACTTCATTTTTCAAAAAGAGACCTCATCCAAAGTGGACCCAAGCATAGTGAGACCAGACCCAAACAGACCAGTAATTCCAAAATCAATTTGTTCAAATGCTTCAAAGACTAATTTATAATTTAAACTTTACACTACTGTACTCTTATAATTCGTGATACTGGGTAGGGGTGTAAATTCAGAATTTCTAATTCAAATCCTTTTGGTTTTTGTCTAACCAGCACTGTTTGCCTAACCAACCACTTAAATGCAACAGTAATCACATCATGATCATTCCTGTGGCTTTTGTGGTCTTTTAAAAAGCTTTTTATGAGGAACTAAAAAAGTGTGTATCACAACTGAGCAGACAAAAGTGCTCTCAGTCACCAACAAGGAGCTTTACTGCTAAAAGCTACTGACTCAGTCAGTGATCATGATTATTAATTTTTAGTCATTTTCAGTTTGAAGCGTCAGTCTTCATACATGTACTGAACACTTCTTATACTGGGGAAACTCAGGTGGGTGTTCGATATATAGACACAGATCTGAGACCAGTGGCAGTAAAACAAGATATGAACTGACCCGAACAGATTGTATACACAATTTGGTGAAAGCATGACATTAGCAGAGTAACAGCAGCAGCTTGAGTCCCCTGATTACAATTCAAAAAGAACTGATAAGACTGAATACAATTGAAAGATAAACTGGATTTGTCAATTAAAAATTACTCAAGTAAATATACAACTTAATATCTACATACATCTATGTTCTTTATTTTCTTCAACCTAAACTGAAACCAGCCATGTTGATACAAAAGTCAGTAGACAAGTGATAATCTATCGACACTTAGCTCCTGAAGTGCCAAATCAGATCACCTCTCAGTCAATTAAGTGGGACACACACTGGCTGTGTTGCATTATTTTGGAGGGAATTGCAGGGAATTATAGAGCACATCTCACCTCAGTCTTCACTTTGAATTTTCGAACATGATGATGTTGCTACAAATAAACTGATACAAACCCCTTATCTTGCCTAGCCAGTGTCCACAGAGACAGACTGAGAGGTGATATTCATACCGAAGCTCTGCTCCTGGCACTCAGCTGTTGTCTGCCCCTCTGCATTTATAAACTAAGCATCTCACAAACTCAGACTCGGTGCTGCAACATTCAGCGAGCGAGTATGTTAGGAGGTCACTGTCAGCGAACTGCGTGTTTGTGTCACTGCTTTTTTGCTAACGACTGAGTGGGTGTTTCCATTTCAACAACCCAGAAAAAAGCACATATGGAGTTGTTCACTAAAGGCGAGCGTGATTTGATCACAAATAGTTTGAAAGCCAATCCTGTTCCGATATTCAACTTATTCAACAAGTGTGATGTGGAAGCTTGAAGCCTCAAGTGCACTGAGAGGGGACTTTACAGTGAAGTAGGCGACATCTTGTGTCCAGCAGGTAAACTTCTGAAATTTGTATATTTATAGATTATGGAATTTTTAATGAAGGAGGATGGAGTAGATTTAATTTTAAGCATTTAAACAAGATAATTGAACTTATTCTTTTGTGAGAAAGCCATATCAGATTTTTATTCAAAGCAGACTCATTTATATACATCTTAAAACATATCTGGAAGGGATCTTTAAAGCTTCCCTTAGCACACAAACACAAATACCAATGCAAACTCACACAGGTTAAAACAATTGTCACATTCTACAAAAATACACGAGACAAAAACGGTTTGGTGAAAGGAATAGTTAAACATTTTGAGAAATGCCCCTATTAGTTTTCTTGTCAAGAGTCGGATGAGAAGATTGGTACCACTCTCACACCTGTAAGTTAAATATGAAGCCGCAGCCAGCAGACACTGTTGTCCCTACACTATTAAAAACACATCAATGCACTTGGTGAGATGTCCCTTCATCACGTAGATTGTACTACACTGTCGATTTCTCAAAGAGCTTCAGTACAAAGTCAAGCAGTTGTGAAATATATCACAACAAGCTATTGAAGTAAACGGAACGATGTGGCATCTGCCTTACATAGAACTTCTCTCCGTAGACTGAAATGTGACCACTGTTATTAATCTTTGGAGTTGTTCCTCAACTTAATCTTTGTGGGCGAAGGAACATTTCACCCAGTGCAACAGTGTAGCGGAGGTCTACGACACAGAGGAATAAGATATATCAGGCTTCAGATACACACACAATACATGTCAGAAGGATGAGTTCATTGTTGGTTTGGCGCTGCATATAAGATTTGTGAAGAAAAACTGAAAATTGACAGTCATATCCTTTAATCCATAGTGAGATGAAATAAAAAACAATTTTAATCTGGTCCTTGTTGGAGGTAATATTGACACATATTCAGTCTTACCTCCCTGAAATAGCACTGAAAGCATCCCAGGACAAACTTCCATCCAGTACCATTCAGTTGTAGGGGAAACGGTTAAATTACCAAATTCATTTTTAGAAACGATTGTAAACAAAATGTGCAAAAAAATAAATAAAACGTAAGCTAATTTTACACAGCAACATCATTCCAGTATATCACTTAACCAGGACATTACTGTAACCCTCTTCCAAACATTGCTGTCAATTTCTGACCCCATTAGACTAATAGGACGTCCCCGGCTATAAAGAACAGGACAGAGTGGAAAATCAAATCTGCAATACAAGGCCACACGGCAGCATGTGCTATGAGCAACACATCATTCTGAAGACATTTGTTCTGCTGTGAGTCAGAGAGATACTGCACGACAACAAACAAATGACGAATCCGACTTCCCCTCACACAGGATTTCTGACACTTCACAGAACTTTTTTTTTTTTTTTTTTTCAAGAGCATGTAGTGGAACATTTTCTTTTTCCCAAAGGAAGTACAGTCAATTGTATCCACATCATATCCAGAATGCCCCTCACCCTCACCACCCAAAAATATAAATGTCTATGTGCTGTATTGCACAGGTATTTGTGTGTGTTTTAATCAAAACTACATCATACAAATCAATCATATAATCATATCTGTCATACCAAGACTGTGAACTCATCCTTGTCCACAAGATGGCGGTGTAGCCTAAGCCAGGATTTGACAGGCCTCTGCTGAACACTGACACCCACTGATTTTGGTACCAGGTTGAAGGGATTAGAGGCCCTAAGGCTACAAAAACTCTATTCAGCTATTGAATTATCCTACTTCTCACCCACATCAAACCTTATATCCTCACAATACTCCTGGGAAACAGTCTTTTTCCATACCTGATCTGTCAGTACGTCATCCAGCATTCATTGCATCCAGGAAAGACATTTGATCGTGTGGACAATGGTCATAAACTTCCACTTCCATGAGGAGAAGAATTTCTCCATGGGGTTGAGGAACGGAGAGTGATAGAAAAGTTGTAGTTGGTCTGCTTATTTTTCTATTTTATCTTGTAGCAAATTTCTACAAATGTCCAATTCATAGTATTTTTGTGTTATGTTTAAAATATTTTTAAAATTGTGCGTAAACCTTACACTGGATATAAAGATGAACCCACCAGCACTCTTATGAGAGGGTCTGAATTTAGAGACTGAGACCATAATGACCTGTTGAAAAATATATTGACTAAGTATTGGAGTCAATTGGAACCAGCATCTAGCGGCCATTGGTGGCATTGTAATAGGCATTGGCTTCAGCCTCAAGCCGTGGTGGTTGTTGCTTGGTGTAAACATGCAAAATTGACACTAAATTCAAACACCATGTTGCACTATTATGGTAACTCTGATAAGGCCTGAGTGCAAAATTAGTATACAAGAAATTACTGTACTTTAAAAAAAAAAAAAAAAAAACATCCTGTCTCACCATCATCTGCAATTACTAACCTACTTCCTGTTTCATTTCTGCATTTACCTTGAAGAACAATGGTTTGTTTAATCACACTAAGTTATAGTTAATCACACACAGATTTAATACATTGACTGTTTGGAGTTTTTTTATTTTTATTTTAGTAAATACAGTTTAGTGACATAAGTCCGTTCCTAAATCCCCCCAACTTCCACCTGAGTGGAGGTCTTATCTGTGTGGGTATACAAGGCTTTTATCCTCTACTCACAGATGAAATCCAAGCCCGCGTCAGCAAAAATCATTTACCTACTTCTTCAACAGTACTTAGAAAGATTGAATATCCCAGTGTAAATAAAGTCCCTGTTTGTCTAGAGTCCCTTGTAATCCCTTTCATTGAGCACATACACCCCATTCATGCATAGGTCAAGAATTACAAAGGTACATTCACTGGACGAACAGTAAGTCCTAATCAGTTGCTATAACCCCTTGAGGTCATTACATCTCACTGCAGCGCAAGATTATCTGAGGTAATCCTACACTGAGACCCCGGGATTTACACCATGCAGATCCTAGGAGAATTGAGCTATTCATAAAAGTGGGCTATCACTTTGTCCACATATCCACTGTAGCAACTGTAGCAGTGACCCAGATGATTAGAGACTTTGATAGAAAGGCCCAGAAAATAAAACAAGTTTTAAACTCCTATTTTAACCGGCAAGCCAACAACAGCAACAGCACCCTTTCCTGCTCAAGTGCAAGTTTTCATTTTGCTTGAATTACTGACCCTATGTTGAGTGACAGTCTGATAATTTGTGGATTATCTGCAGGTCTTGTCTCTTGCTCATTTATACAGGGGCAGGCACAGTGTACTGATTGTAATGCACAAGCTAACTTCATAGCAGGGCTAAAGCTGTAAAAAATCATGTAAATATGTTTTCACTCAACTTCATTTTACACAGTTTTTATCCACTCCATTTTATCCACTCTTTATGTCAAGTGTTGCTGGGAATTCAACCAATAGATCTAAATAATGTGGCGGTAGGGTGAGGGAGCTCTTTCAACTCTGGTTCGATAGATTGATGGGAATCCTATGTTTAAGACTTCAAAGCATTCATATCATCTGACAGCTGAGGTGCATTGATAACATAACACTGTATCCAATATAATGTACATGGGTTTAATCATAATGAACAACAGGCTTTGGCTGATGTGAGCTATCCCTATTTGCAAATTATGAAGTGGCAAGTTGGATTCATCTGTGCTTTCAGAGAAGTCTGAGTTTTCCAGTAGTAATTACAACTTTATTGTTGGTGTGAATGCTATTTACTAGACAGAATCTCGTAATTTTGAATATGATGTAAGCGTGCCATAACATCACAGCATGTGTTTTTATGGCATGGTAAGGCACAAGTTTAACTAACCAACAACAACTCACCCAGTGCTAAAAAAAGATTTTGAGGTGGAACTCACACTTTATGAATTTATGTTCTGCCAGTGCCATTTCACATACCTAATTCGAGTGTATTGGGCTAATTCAACAACAATTATTTGGTCCACAGGGCGTACGGAACCAAAAAATCTACCCAACTAAGTATTGGGATGAAATCACCAATGTTAGGTGATTGTGCACAGTTAAAAATGATCACACAACAGATGAGAATGTTGTTCTAATCAGTAGCATTGGAAATATAAAAATCTAACATGCAATTGCAACTAAGGATGCTTGTTTCTAGTTAGCTCAGTTATCTCTCTTGGGGTCAAATAATCTCACAACATAACAGTGAACAGTCTTCTATGGACACTAAATAACCAATGGGCAGAAAGCAGGTCAGTTCCTTAAATCAATTGTGAACAGAAAACGTGCAGTGCTCTAACTTTAATTTAATTCTCAGTCAAATAAATGGAGGGACATGGTGATGAGATGCTGCAAATTAACATTTCAGGCAAGACTAGTCTTCTAATGGTTCAGCATCTCTGTAAGTTCACAGGAAACGGGCAGAAGCCCAGAGGCAGGAGCGCCTCACATCTAACAGAGGTTGGCTAGCCATCTGAATATAAGTGCGTTTGTGTGTCAGCACAGGTTTTGGTTTGTACTGTTGTGTGTGAGCCCATATCTAAGAGTATCTGTGTTGATGTCTGTGCGTCACATGTGTGCGTGTGTGTGTGAAAATAAGGGCATGTTCGTTTGAGAATGTGTATGACTATGTTTGTGTTTCTCAATGAACAGTGTTTTTATTTTCCACTGTCACAGGAAGTGCATCATGCGAATGCAGCCCTATGTGGTGTATGTGTGCGTGTCTATCTGTTTGTACTATCTGTTTGTTTGTGACTTAGTACTGAGGATGTGCACGTATATGTGTATGTTCCTTTTTGTTGGTGGTTTTTCATTAGCTCACAGATTGTTCTTTCACACACACACACACACACACACACACACACAATCGCACTAGACCACCATTATCTGTAGTGGTATTCACACAGCTAATGGAAAACCAGCAGAGAACGACAAGCTCTTATAAACACACACACACGCAGCATTTAGTGCTCTTGACATGTTACTTCATCTACAGTAAACCAGGTTGCTCTGCTTCCTGTTATCTCTCGGTTTTCTATTTTTGTTTGTTTGTTTTTTTACATGACCACAGATTGTTGCTGTGCTCCCTCTCTCTCTCTCTCTGACTGACATACAAACTCAATACTGACAAAAACAAACACATGGGCTATGGGGAACAATCAATTTAACCCCAACACTTACACGCACACATGCACTTCCTGACTCCCTCTGACCTACCATTGTGCACTATAACTGTGACAGATAATTCTGTGTGTGTGTGTGTGTTAGTGTGTGTGTGTGTGTGTGTGTGTGTGTGTGTGTGTGTGTGTGTGTGTGTGTGTGTGTGTGACCGAGCGCTGGTCAACACAAATGGCCTCAGGTGTCAGTGAGTTTGACTGACCCAGTTTACATTGACGTTTTAGGCATTTAGCAAACATTAGGTCACTCTGCACTTAATGAATGTAGCAGCTCAGAGTAAACTTCAATTCCTCGAACATTAGAAGCCATCTCATTTTAACAAGCAGAATAAAAAGAACGATTCATAAGTCAACAGATGATGATTCATAAGTCAACAGAAATAATAATACTAATTCTAATTAAACAATGATATTAGATTTTTTATTTTTTTTTTACTGAACCACAACATCCTTGAAGTGTTATGTTATGTGTACAGATCATAAAGCCCCTTGAGGCATATTTGTGATTTGTGATATTGGACTATATACATCAAATGTTTTACTTGACTTGAGCCAGATTATGTTCCAAGGTCAGATTTTTCATGTCACTGTGATTACAATCAAGGTATTCTTACTATTGGAACCCTGAAGTTTCACACCTTGAACTGCAAACAAGGTCATTTAAAACTTTTTAAAAATTTAAACCATATAGTTTTAACATGTCTACAACTTTTCCAAAGCCAAGAAATAAATACTCAAAAAATATATATATATTTATGTACTTTACGTCATCTTTACCATCTTAGCACATGGCACTAAATTCTCATAATATATGAGTATGGTGCAGAATTTGCGAGTGCCGAAGCCTCTGGATATGGATAAAGATAACAATATGACTATAATCTACTTTGCTCCTGCCTACACTTTGATCTGGAGATTTTTAATTGTATTTTCTGTATTTGTTGTTGAGTCTATAGGTCCTGAAGAGTTTCCATTGCAGTTCAGATGGGGCACCGCTGCCCTCTAAATGTTCTTCGGTGTTTCCTAACACTTCTAACACTGTGTCAGAACAAAAAAACCTGTCATCACACCTTGTCCCTTTCATCACAGCACATAGATCTGTCCTCAGTATCCGTCTCGCTTTCCCATTCATTCCTCTTCGGTTCATTGCTTTGGAGAAGTTGTAACATCTCCAAAGGATCTTCGTATTGTTGGTCAGTGTGCTGACTATGCCTTGTAACATTTTAGTGAAAATGATTTAGTGGAGACAAGAAAAAAAAATCTCTAGCAAATAATTCATTCTGCAGAGTGATGAAATTTCTGTGCGTTATCCATTGTTTCCTCTTTTTATCGTCTCTTTTTATCTTATATTCCTCTCCAGCTTGTGTCATATTCAGCTAAAAATCCTTCCCTGCTCTTAATATCACGCTCTCTGTCACCTTCTCTTTTACCCTCCCTCCATTTCCATGCATTGCATTCATGAAGTTTTGAGTCCACTATGCAGTCACGCTGTTGTAAAGCTAGCTCTTCTCTTCTCCATCCTTTCTCCCATTTCCTTTTTCTCTCCGTCAAAGTCAATTTTTCTGAATGAGCACACAAGGATATTTCCTCTGATGACGGCATACTTTCCCCTCCCACTCGGGCTCTCTCGTCTACTCTCTCCCTCCCCCCCCTCTTTCATCCAGCTTCTCTTTTCCTGAATGAGCACTGAAGCTGTCCCATGACCTCACCATTAGCTCAGCTGTGCCCCCCTCCCCCCCAAAATTCGAAAGACGGAGCGACGATCATGATGATGGCGGTGCTGATGATGATGGAAAGGGGGTGTGGGATGGAGCAGCGACCATAAACCACTGCTGTTACAGTGACATAAGGCAACCAGAAACATCCGGTCTGCTCTGCAGACAATCGTGCACACACACAAACACTCACATGCACGCGTGCAGCATCCCTGCGCTTCAGGATTACAGCCCTTAATCTGCACGGCAACAGCCCCCATGCTGCTGTAACGCTGAGCTCATGGGTGAAAAAAGGACAGCGGAGAAAGAAACAAAAGGAAAAAGGAGGCAGGATGAGAGGAAGAAAAAGAGGAAATGCCAAGAGAGAAAGCGCAAGACAGAGAGGCTAACATGATGCAAGGAGACACACAGAAAGCTAGAGAGAGACCAACAGACAGAGGATGCAAAGGCAGCAGGGAGGGAGACAAGATTAAGAATGGCTGCTTATTCATTCATAATTTCCTCCTCATTCAGATTGCCTGTCGGCCCAGTGGACAGCCGTGATCACCCTGTTATGTAAGTGAGGGAGAGGGGATGAATAAGGGAGGGAGAGTGGGGGAGGGTCAACAAGAGGTGAGGTCAGGTGAAGGAAATATAAAGAAAGAAAAAGAGGCAAGTGAGAAACACAGCCGACTGCAGTGAACCCATGCTCTCACTGCTGAACCGGTCACGTTAGTATCACTAGCAGAATGTGATTTATGTAGTTTGATGATGATGATGATGATGAAGGTACTTTGGTGATGTCAGAATTGTTACAGAGCTGCAGGAGGGAAGTGGTGCATACGGCACAGTTTGCTGTCATAGTAATGGTGGTGCATTCTGCTTCATCAAATAGATAAATAAATAAATAAATAAAGCCCCGACAGCATCAATTTTGAATGAAACAAAAAGCCACAAGATGCTTTCTGTTCATATTATATCTATTTTACAAATCATGGTTTCCCTGGAACAAAAAGCACCTATCAATGATTGCTTTGGCAGCTAAAATGCATGATGCCCCAGTGTATATTCATATATTTACATGTTTTGGTGTAAGTAAATATTGCAAGAGGTACAGGGGACTGCACGTGCACTCACACAAGGCGGCATACAGTGTAACTGCAAAATGAATGCGGTGTGAAGAGAGTCGATGAGTACAAGCAGCTAGCACCTGTGCAGACAACTAAGCAAGGACACAGTGTGCATTGATCTGCAGTCCTCTGCTTTTTACAAGGTGTTACGTACAAAGGATAGAGGCTGGAAAAGGTTATGATAGCAGTATGGAAACTACAACGACCTGTGTGGAAACCTTTGACTCATCACTTCAGTTGTGTTTTTAAGTTAAAGCATCCACGAGATGTTCAACATTTGAAAAAGATTAAAGGTACAAATTATTGTAACTTTTTAAAAAATCATGCAAAGGATTGGAGGTGAGCAATGCTAAGCATAGACATGCTGCTAATATCGGACATAACTTAAACGATTCAACCAATTTTACTAGTAAATACCAGTTTGCACTGGCAGCTAGCTTCATTATCAGACTCTATTCAGTCTGATAAAGCTTTCTTGTTTGCCGTTTTCAGTCTTTACTGAGGCACCTGTACTGTTAGGAAGTTTATAGTCAGGATACATTTGGAGTTTTGTTGAGTTCAGTTTCCTGGTTAAAAAAGCAATAACCCATCATGAGGTGCCCTGCGTTCTCTTTTCCATATGAGGACAGTGTGTGCGCTTTGTTATATGTAACACTAAAGCATTCAGTGAACATTCTATCATCAAGATTTATTGAAGACTCAACATAGCTTGTGTTTTGTTAGGAACAGGCTGCGCTAGCAAATGTTTGCAAAGTTAAATTAGTCAACTTCTTGCATAATCATTAGTCTGTGTCCGCTAACACCGCAGTCTTAGAGGTGGACCGATTTGAGTGGTTGATAATGCCTGATAAAGTCACCAGTTTTAATTAATCTCACCCACAAACGCTCAGATTGGATTGGTGTTTCTCCAACCGGGGAAAAAGAGCTTTTTCATGAGAGTGATACGAGATGTTTTTGAATCACTGACAAAAATTGGAGATGTGTGTCGTGATTCAGAGGTCTGGAACTAGGCAACTGGCAGCTGTGATACGGAGAATCGAATATTGCACAAAAGGAAAAAAAGAATCAACGTATTATTTATGTATTTTTTAATATTTACCATTATCAAGGTACATGTGGTCATATGGGTTACATGTGATTTTACCTGTGACTTAGGCTCTCCGTCCACTATGAGTGGCATCCATGCAATTACAACTTCAAAGTACACTTCTGGCTGATTAACTCCTCTTGCTTTCTTGCTCACTCTCGCTTGTATTTTTACCGCCCACAGTGTGAGCTAAAAAGAGGAGTGTGTCTCATTCCGTGTCACCTCTTGTCCTCCCCGTTGAAAACAGATGTGGAACAGAAGGGGAGTTTATGAACGTGGACAGAGCGACAGTATAAAAGAGACAAGAGATGGAGAGAGTGAACCAAGAGATGAGTCATGCCACGATGATTAACGTCTTGCATAACCCAGTCTGAGAATCTTTCCTATGGCTTGTCACCAAGCGCCCACAAAACAACGTTTTGTAAGCCTCCCACTGCGCCTTACACAAAAAGCAGCCCTGCAAACACACTAACACATTTGTTACCTCATAGGTAAATACTGGCAGGTCTAAAGCCAAACTGGCACATGGTGTTGGACGTAGATGAATGTAGGTGGCAGAGGTCTATCCTATGCCTTTGTGAAAGGCATTATATTTTTTTAAGAGCATGGAGAAAAATTGCATACAGCTTGCAACTTATCTTAAAGGAATACTTTGATATTTTACATTTGTATGTTTCTTTGCTGAGAATTAGAGAAGATCAATATCAGCTTAATATAATGTAAGCTAAATATGACACTGCATTTAGATTAGCATTAGCATGAAGACTGGAAACAGGGGGAAACCTAGCGTTCTGTCTAAAAGTTACAAAATCTTCCTACCAGCATCTCCAAAGCTCACTAATTAGCACTTTATAATAATCAGTACAAAAAACACAAATGTGAAAGCAACATGTTGTGGTTCTCATCGTCTTCAAAGTCCCTGCACCTGACCAGGAAATAGTCTGACACATAACCTCTGTAAGCAATAAAACAAACTAGATATATTTTGTGAGCTTTATAGATATTGGCAGGTGGAGTTTATTACCTCTAGACACGGCAAGGCTGAGATAAGCTCTATGCATTGTCATATTTAGCTTACATGGGAGTGATTTTCATCTTCTCATGTGATTCTCAGATAATGTTGCAGTATTCCTTTAAGATAAATAAGTAGCATGCAAGCTGGATGCAATTTTTTCCATTCCCTTTTTAAAAAATAGTTTTTATAATGCTTTCACAATGGAGCAATTCATACTTCACGGAAAGACAAGATCAATAACATAGAAATAACATTAGAAAAAGTGTGTCCATATATATATATATATATATATATATATATATATTATGCATGTATGTATCTAAACTATGTGCACAACAGTGTAATTGAGTTCAGTGAGTTCAGTCCCTGTCCCACATGAACAGGAAGTACAGTGTAAAGACCCATTTAGAAATGGGCCATCACACGAGAACACATGACTGCGGGGGAGTGTCACCCATAAGGAATGAAGCCAGTAAATAAATGAAGAAATATGTGTGTGTGTGTGTGTGTGTGTGTGTGTGTGTGTGTGTGTGTGTGTGTGTGTGTGTGTCTGCATATATATGTAAATAGATGCCCTTGTTTCTTCCAGGAAATGAAGGACAACAAGTTTTTTATAAAATATTTTTTTATCAATCTGCAGGCTGAATTAATAAAAGTGTCATAAACATGTAAATAACACTGTATGACTGTAATACTGGACCACACAAATAAATATCACAGGCATACGCTGAAGAACAACATCTAAATCAGTTTTAATCAGTTGTGTAAGAGCATCAGTTATAGTAAATGCCTTAGTGTACTGTATGCTTCTAGTGGGGATAAAATGAGGTTATGTTAGGTTGTGTGGGCTGCGGGTAATTCCTGGATTCTTTTTTTTTTTTCTTTAAGTGCAGTATTTCTTTTGGTTTCCCTTATTTCAAGGCGATGGCCTACTTGTGACTCCCCCTCACCATCCCATATACAGACATCCCTTTTACGTCATCCTGCAGAGCAATCCGAACTTCACTCATGGATTTTCTTGTTCCAACCAACCAAAAATAAATAGCCTATGGGAGTGGATGAGTCAGACGTCTTCCCCCACCAAAATCTCCTCTCCCTCTATTTCTATCCCCCTACATCACTTGTGCATTATGATGATTTCTGAAGGGTGTCTCCTCCCATTTCCCTTGTCATCCTTTCCTCCTTTTGAATCAGGGCTTTTCTTTTTCTACCAAGCATTTGTGCGCTTCTCCTCCCTCCCAATTGTTCTCTGTCTTACTCATGATTACTCATTCATTAAAAGAATCAAACATCCATTGACATTTGTATGTACTGTTTTCACTTACCCCGGAATTCATTGTAAGATGAATTCATCATTCATTCTTTTGATAATCATAAAAACACATTTGGGTGGAGGCTTGTATATACCTTTGAAGAGTAACTTAACATCCCCTGGAAATCTTGTTTTTGTTGACCTCGAGTTAACCTCTCATCTTGCTGCAGTAACACCATGGCATCACTATTGGGTGAAATAAGCGCACTGTTGACAACATCTAACCATACCTGTCAGTGATGCAGGTTGAGGTCCGAGGTGAAACAAGGTTACTCTTAATAACCTACTTAAATAACCGAAATTTCTAGGTTTTTTAGTTCTTATATATTATTGCCTGTAATTTCTATTGGAGCAATGATTCCCTCCCTATTGGGTTTATACAAGAAACTAACCAGTATGAAAAGACATTCCATGCACAAAGCCATATCCTTGAGTCAAAAAGCTACCTGTAAAATAATATGAGACACATTTCTTTACTAAGGGTCTGTAAAAACATGAAACTAAGGGCGTTTTCAAAACTTGTTTAGTCCACTTGAATTGGAATCTTGTTCATTTTCCCCCTTGGTGTGGTTTGTTTGGGCAGATCTGATTCCAGCAATTGTACTTGGGTGTGATTCGAAACAAAGTCACCAACACCCTTTGAGGAAGTGGTCTTGATCTGGTCATGAAAGAATGCATTTTGGTTGAGTTGAATTTGTGTGAAAAGAGGGAATGCAAGAAGTTCACCATCTAATCCTCTTGTTCGGACTAGAGCAAGCCAATTATAGGTTTGAAAATGATATCCTTGACTTTAAAACGTGACTTGACTGAGCCTTTCTTATGTTGCCAAATTTGATATCCAACTCTGACCTGACTGAATGTTTAATTAATTGTTCCCTGAAGAGAAATCTGTATACTTTCTTTGGACTTTGCTCTTTGTTTTTCTTCTCCTTCTGGGCAATCCACGTGCACACAACACAAATACCCAAACCCAAACTTGATCCAAGCCCCAAGTGAAACTCAGCAAAATAATGTTATTATGAGAACTGGAAGCAAGGAAAAAGATATCACCTCTAAAAGACCCATGCCGCTGCTCTCACTTGCACTGATGAAGTGCGAGTACGCATGCAAGTGCGAGCAACAGGATGCTGACTGCAGCTCATTTAACAGCCACTGGTGTCAGTAATGAGAGGGAATTTCTGATCCTTACATATAGAACCTTTAAACTGTTGTTTCTGCTATAAATACTGATCTTCAGTTGTTGATTCCCCTGCTTAAAATGCCTCATATGAAATTGCTTGTTTGCTTGTGTTATTACTTATCACTTTTACCCAGTAAAATCACAGTGAATACATACTGCATAGAACAACTTAATCTTTATCTTATTCAAAAAATGGCTTTTTGTCATAATTTAAACTACAGTGTTCTTTAAAAGCTCCCAAGACCCATATAAAGGCTTCACTATGTCAATCATGTGAGGCAGCCAGGTGGAGCCAAAGAACGGCAAATGTGTCTTGAGCACAGAAGAAGAAAGCAAATATTTTGGCATGTGTCCTGAGTGAGCAACTTTCATCAGAATGAACAGCCCATCGTGTTTGGATGCGTCATCTAGTGTTTATACATTCATGGTTGTGACACTCAAAGAGAAATGGCTCCCTGAGAAAACAGCAACTTTGATCAATTCGGCTGCAGATTATTTTTTTTTTCTATTATGGGAACTGCCATCATTTCCATTTAACCACGTTCGTCTGAATCTGCTTGTGGCCACAACTGATGAACCCAAGCAGCACTGTGTCACGCAGTAGCCTGCATGTTGACTGCCAGGTAAACATGGCATTCAGGTGTGGGTATACACACATGGTGGAGTCCATGGCCCAGACTGGTCCTGTTTACCAGTATCAGGAAGCCAAGCTGGCTGAAGAATGCTTTTGATGTGGTATTTCTCTCGCTTGGTAGTGTTCTGAAGGGATGAGGTCTTCATGTGCAACTGGCACAGGCCGGAGCTTTCCTGTAAATCTAAAGGAATGATTTGCAAGTTTTCATCTACTTCTCTGTTCAACGTCACCTGTAACCAGAAAGATATAAAGTAGCATTTCATTAAACACAGACTACTGTCAAAGTGATCCAGTTTCTTTCTTGTAACTGAATAATTAGAGTTTTTTTTTTTGCATTCCTGCTGTTTTACCAACTGTAAATCCCCATTTCAGCAGCTCCCCCATCATGTTGTTAGTGTACAGTTATGAACACCACAGTCCTCTACTGATGCCTAAACCATTAGCATTGATTTTGCAGGTCAAAAGACACCATGTAAATAAAGATAATTTAGGCTGAAAAGTGAAAGATGTTCATGAGGGATCAACTTAGTTACATAGCTATTGTTTCAACTTTTTCAATCATCATTTAAACTACAACTTTAAATGTAATTACTCAAATGCTGTCAAAACAATGGTTAAAACATTTATTCTTAAACCAAATTTAACTTGGTTTTACATCAGATGTTTAGCATGTTTATTTTTTTGTTCACCAAATCATGAAATGCTTATTGGGTGCAGGAGGAGCAGGAGGGAAAAGAGCTAATTTCCCTTCCCAGATATGAGTTCTGCACTGGTTTCCCAAAGATACAAAAACAGGTAAAAGTTGCCTACAGGTTGTGAGTGGGCTTTGAACTAAATACACATCGACTGTCACATGCTAATCTTTTACAGGAAGTGTTCACCATGTTCAAAATCTTGATTGAACATGCTAAGTTAGCGTCTTAGCATGCTAATGTTTGTTGATTAGTACCTAACACAAATTCCAGCTGACAGCAAAGTCATTGGTTCATTGTTAACAGTTTTTGACTTGATCATGGTGCAAATTGAAACATCATCACTATCACCAAAGTCATTAGGACATGTTGTCTGGGAACCATGAATATCTGTACCAAATTCAATGACAAGCCATCTAATACTGTAATATTTCAGTCTTGTGGTGACAACTTTTGCAAACACCACACTGCCAACATGGCTAAAAATTGAAAAAAGGGTTGTCTATGTGGTATTTTATTACAGGCTGAGTTGTGGGATTAACATTTACATAATTGATTGGCTTTGGCCCACATTGTACTGTTGGTTCTAACCCGAAGTAGTCAGGGTTTCCTCCTCAGGGCACAGCTGATTGCAAGAAATATAAAGTATTTCCAGAATGGGAAATAACTATAGCAATCTTTAAACATCTCTGTTCGATCCATAATTAACAATTAGTTTCCCACCAGTGCATTCCAACCCCTGTTTTCACACATTCAATAACAGACAGACTCAAATTTACAGTATATGGTTGACCACTGCAATGCACACACACTTAAGTGGCAGCACTTACACCTTACCCGCCTCCTCGATTTCATGACCTCTCACTAGAAATCACATGTACGGGTGAAGTGACAGGCAGGCGGGCAGTATCTCCATTTCAGAAAGCTCATCAAAAAAAAAAAAAAGAAAGAAAAAAAAAAGAAAAAAGTGAGACAGGAACACTGGCGAGGAAGGCTAAGAATAACACATAACACCTTCAGTAGCATCTTACACTTCCCCAGAGCTGTGAAAGAGGAAAGAAAATGAGAGAGAAAATGAGAGAGGGTAAGAGGAATTCAGTTGTCTCCCACACACAAACTGTACACTCAACATGTTGGACTAATGTCTAATTCCTCCGTTTGGCCTCCAGACTTCTCAGAAGTGACTAATATTCATTATCTATCTTTTATCTCACCTTGTGATTATTGTATTTGTTTCTATTCTGTGGTGTTCATATGTGCAAAAAAAAACAATTGCATCTCTAATTGAAGCCTTTTGAATGGAAGATTTTGATGTAGAAATACATCTGTATCAGCTTTGATAAACATTTGAAACTCTATCAGAAGAGTATCTCATCCTATGTAACAGAGATATTACAGATTCATCCTTCTGTTATTTTATTTTTTAAGGGTTAGGGTTAGTTCTCCTCTCCTTGTGGGTGGAGTGATGAATCTAAACCTGAAAATAACACCTATTTTTCCAAACAGCCGTGACTTCATCATCACCTCCATCCTTACCAAACAAAAAATGCCTCAGCGTGGCTCAAATTAAGCGCTAGTCGGAGGCCTCTTTCACCAAATTTGTGACATGCAAGCTCTGATTTTCAATGTGAGACCGTTTCATTTCACTTTAATTTTGGCATCAAAATCCAAATACTTGCCACCCATGCATGACCATGCAAGAGCTCTTAAAAAAAATATCTGCAATTATCTAACAATCATTTGTGAGGCGTGACATTAGGATTTGCCATCCACTTGTAAGCAGTGCTCACAAATTGCTTTTGTGAAATTGGCTCCTGATTCTCTGACTACACACATGGACAAAGACATACTGAAGCCTCTAAAGTATTCATGAGAAAATGAGTAGATAAATATTGATATCGAAGGCTTTTGCACAGCCTGAACAGCAAACCAAGACAAGCTCATCTATAATTCTGCACTTTGTTTGCTCATTCTGAAATCTTACATATACTTTTATGAAGTCATGACTACATATGAAGAGTCATTGCACAGTCATCCAGCCAGAGCTCGCAGCTTGAGGCGGAAAGCAGAAAAACAATGTTAGGATATTTGGGAGAGAAATGTAGTTGGGAGAAAAAATGTTGCAAATTCAGTGGTTTGAAACTTTTTTGTTGTAACTTCTTTCAGTATTTTAAAAAATATCACTCCAAACAATACCCATTCATTTCAAGTTAAAATAAATGACTCTCCTGAATAATATAAAAGATGGAGTTCATTTAAGCTTCTCATCTTAGCACTAATTGTGTTTTTACATTACATTAACACATCATGGTAGATGACTCAGTGGAATTTTGCCTAGAAGAAGATTTAGTTTTGCTTCCATTGTTATAAAACTGCCTCTGCTTCATTATAGCACTCTTTTTTTTGCAGTTTTCCAGCACCACCTGCTAGGTTGAGAAGCATCCATTTCGTCATATGCAAAAGTGCCGAAATGATGTTCCTCAAATGAGCCAACCAGAATATGTGAACAGTTGGATAATTTCACAGCTCAAGATGAGATGTGTGACACAGTTGTTAGCAACACTAGTGTCGGCGGACACGCTGAAATATTGAACGGACTGCTGTGAAATTTGCGACACACAAAACTTGATCAGGTGATCAGGCCAAAATTTTAATTTGTCCAGTACTTTGATTTGCAAAACCAGTGACACTCCCATCAGCTTCACTCGTACTTTGTGTCCAGTGCAAAGATTTAACTCAAAATGCAAATTAATTATTAACACTAGCAGGCACTAAAATTGTCTAATTATCAACCAAACTGGAGCAGTGAGTCTCTCCAAAGTCCGCAGGCAGCAGGAACAGTCTGACTAACAAGCACTGGGTCTACTGTGGGAGTCTGGTACATGAACAAATCTGGTGAGGCCTGAAGCCCCTGAGCGATCTCTTTGGTATTCTTCGGCATACGGGCAGCAGTTCAGCATGTACGAGAAGAGTCGAGGATGGAGAGTATGTACGACAGCTGGTATCAGACTCAGCCAAGTAGAGACTAGTATACAGGGTTTGTTGTTCTGAATAGTCTCAACAGTGAGCTGCTTAATTGATGCTTAGTACTCAAGCAAGCTTTTAAAATAGTTTATGGTTATAATTCTTGCATTTTTATCTCTGGTAGCTCATCTAGCAACACATAAAATTGAGCAGGCGGCAGAGAGCAAGAGCTTTTGTAGTGTTGGTGCAAGTTTATGACTATTTTCTGGAGGCACTATGTATAAGTACAGACCTGGTACATATCGCACTAAAATGAACAAATATTAGCATGTTGACACACTAAACCAAGATGGTGAACATGGTAAACAGTACCTGCTAAACATAAGAATGCCGACATTGTCTTGTTTTATTGTGCCTTTGCACATTTCTACTGACTGCTGAAATGTTTGAGGCTTCCCATTCAATCATGTTGTCTAAGTAACCATCCAATTGATCCTTAAAGCTGGAGTGCAGGACTTTTACATATACGTGAACACCTGTTAGATTCAAACCCTTGCCAAACGAGTTCTCACAATACTGATTAAACCTATCGCCACCAGGTGAATCTCTCTGTATTTCACAGTGCAACAGTTTTCAATCTGGCGTCTGTGGCGATATTCCCGCACTGGCACACCCGTTGTGATGTGTTTTACATCATCCAGTAATGATGGTTCGCCAGAGCTGAAGGGCGCCCATAGATCATGCACACCAAAGACTTCTGCCGACCAAGCCAGCTAACTTCCAGTCAATCGCTTCACTAACTTGAGGGATAAAATGATTTAATTGTGTTGATCTTCTAGACTTTCCAAATGTTAATGGATCAGATTCTGATGCTGAAATGAATCATAGTCGTTGCGATGCTCAAAACTAATTATCCTCCGTTTTACAGCCGCAACGGTAACCAGCTCCAGGGAACCAGCTCTCACATGTACTCATAGAAATGGAGTTACATCAGGTAACAAATATTAACTCTCACTGCCAGAAGAGGAAGACAAAAGTTCCGCAATGCAGGTTTAAATGTCAGCATAAACTTGAGGGATATTATTTATCGTCCATTTTCACTGGTGCAATTGCATTTGAATATGATATCAAATATATCATGGGGAAAACAAGATTTAGGAAGGTCCATGGAATAAGTAATAAATGGCATTGCCAAACTTGTAACATTTGGATTATTGAAACGTTGGCTTCACTTTGTAGTTTGTGCTAAAATGAGGTAAAATTCCATGAAACTTGAAAACTACTTAACCTTTAATAATAAATATACATCATTTATAAAGCCAAATGTTTCGTTTTTATGACATTCACTCTTGATCGAACTTGTCATATTTTCTCATGGGAACCTGGACCACACTGTCTGCCTGCACAACCACAACCAAAGAACTCCATCAGTCTGAACCGACAGACGATGACGGTGTGTACTCCCAAGGCTTCAATATCTTTTTGATGTGGTACAGAGAGGGCGTAACCCCCCCCTCCCCCCCACACACACAAAAAAAACCTCCACCCTCTTCTTCTACATGAGTTCCATACCATGCCAAAGGCAAAAGACATCTGTGTCTTTCTAATGAGGAGCTCAAAGGCCTGCAGCTTCCCATCAGCAAACACGGTCTAATCTAAACCTTAGAAATTATGATCCAGCTCAAAAGGTATGATAAGGACAAGGGAAACATGGGGTTCAGTGGGAAAATCAAATAGCCCAGTGTATTTATAGAATGCTACAACTAACATGAGTAATAGTTACTTGGTAAATGAATTACATTTGTGAGTTGGTGTGCGAATATGTTGCATTGTATAGTGTGAAATAAAGGTAATCAGAACAGAACAAAAGTCTGGTGCTTGAGGAAGAGCCAGCAAAGGAGTGTTGCTGGGATACTGGGAGACCGGTGAGGTACAGTACATCCAGCGCTTGCATCAGTATGAGGGAGAAAGTCTACAAGCTGTGACCCCCTTGTGCAGAAGCCCCCCCTCCCACTTGCCCTCATTATTTAGCAGAAAAACACCCCTAAGAAAGCATGACTGGATTTAAATGTTACGGCAGTCCAGGGCAAAAACTGCTGTTGGGCCCCTACTGATCCCCCACGTACAACTCCTGCAATGTTTTTGGACCGTTTCAATTAAAGGTTTATCCAAATCTTACAGGAAGAATGCAGCTCATATAAGCTTCAGATAAATGTTTGAATATATATTCGCATAAGAGGCTTGTGGATTTTTTCCACCATTACTTACATTGTAAGCGCATTAGAAAAGGATCTCCTAATTGTCAATATGGATAGGATTAATGATTACAGCATGCAAAACCTCTTCCAGGATTCATGTGGTCACCTGACTTGTAAAATTATGAACCTGTCCTTTCAGATTTTTCTTCAGTGGTGAGCAAAGTGCTTGAGTCTCCCTACATGGTTTAAAAATGTTTTACTTGTATCTACTATATCGGTTTGATACTGATACACTGTGTAATGCTAACAAGAATAAAACTAAGAAGTCTTACTTACTAAGAAGTCTTACTTACTTAAAGCAACAGTTAAAGCGCAGGCAGCTGCATGTGAAAGCTATCTTGCTCCAAGGGTGTTTTATCTATCATCCGTCCATCCATCCATCCATAAACCTGCTGTAAAGTTTAGAAAAGGTAGGCTAACAAAGGAGCCAAGTGATTTAAGTGACCACGATACAGCTTTGAATTTATGTAAACATGTGTACTTCCACTTATAAATATTCCACAAATTTCATATTTGGTTTTTTATTAGTAAAACAAAAAAGAGATTATGTTAAAGAAGAGGCTTTTGGATAATTACAGGCTGTGTGTTTTCAAATGATCTGACTAAAGAAGGTAGCAGGAAGTTTTAGACCACTAATTTTCCTTAAATTGCTTCTCAAAGACCACACGATGACAGCAGGAAACAACCAACGCTTGACTCATACAGGAGACACATTACCAAGTCTGACCTAAGATTAGTGAAACAGCACAGAAGCCGTAACACATTCATTTTCTAGTCTTACTGCTAACTTCACGCACGCACACACACACACACACACTCACACACTCTACAGCACAGCAGTGAAAAGCCAGCCCAGCATGTTACCTCAGCACCTTGGCTCTCACCAAAGCACCAGATCATTAAAAACCCATGACCCATGTTTTTTAACAAATGGTTGTTAGTGCAGTGCAGAACAGTGCAGACCTTACCTCACTGTGCACCAGTAGGTTAAATTATGTATAGGTGCCTTGAGATGACATCATTCAAGAGAGTCCTCTGAATTGAGCCTACGTCACAGGCGTCTACAGCTCTGCACTGACGTTTGACTTTGGGATGACAATACCGGTACGACATGTAAATGTTTTCTTTTCCTATTCTAGACATTGAACAAACATTCAATTCCCAAATTCATATTTCTTATTTCTTATGATTGTGTGATTACTCATGCGTATCAGCCACTGTCTACATTTTGTCACATTTTGTTGATAATATATAAAACAAAGGTTTTTTTATGCATTTATTTTGCCAGTTTGGACCAGCAGAATAAGCTGTAAACACAACATTGACATATACTTGTCTGTTAGCAAACACTTGGTTATATACAAATCTAACAAATCCAGCAGACGTGGAGCAACATTGCCATTCATTTGGAGTCGTGTTTCTGGTGACCTGATGAGTATTATAAGTCCAATGTTCCTAGAGTTTGTTTGCTGAAAACAGCTACCTGCTGCAGGTAGAAACAAGGTTGATGAGAGCACTGAGACTGAACCAAAACAGTAAATATGCTGTGAAACCAAAACAATGAGCTGAAAGAGGCATCACAGCACTGCAGACAGCTTCCCCCAATTCCCACATTACACAGAGTCACTCAGTCCATTGTTGACATAAAAACATGAATTAGTGCTATAATTAATATTTCAAATGTGCAACTTTACTTGTAAAGGATCATGTTACACTGTTAGTTGCTACTTTTACCTAAGTAAATATATTTTTTACGTAAAGTAGTAGCTTAGTAAAGTAATTTTCTTAAAACAATGTAAGACAATACACCACAAACAAAATTAACTAGAAAATGCATTTCCTGTGGAAAATGCATGTGAATGCAGCTGAAATAAATTGCAGAGCATTGCTGAAAATACTACAGACACGTTAAGCTTCCTCATCTGTACAAATTTGCTGAATTTCATTACCATGGAATATTATATTTAAAGGTTCTGTACGTAGAGACCAGAAAACCCCTCTCATTAGTGACATCTGTGGCCGTTAAATGAGGTGCAGTCGACATCCTGCCACTCTTACTCACATGCTCGCGGCATGAGACTACTGAAAGTGCTGTATTTTTCCTTGCTCATAATTACATAAAAGATCTGCACCATGTTTCAGCAAAGCATCTCTCACTCCCGGTCAGTCGGCCCCTCCAAGCTGTATGTACGTGCGCTCGCTCACTCACACACAAACACTTCCAAGGAGGCTCCTGTTGGGCTGTGGCCAGTGGCTGGTGAGAGCCAATCCGCACTGCCCAACTCACACAAATATGTGTTAATCAACCATCCGAACTTGACCCAACCCGCAACCGCCAACTTTTTTTTTTACCGACTGTGTTTACTAAACAGCTGTGGTCGGGGAGCAACGCGCTGCGGTTTTATTGTGAAATGTGTGCTTATTATGACCTTTGGACTACTGATAGAAAAAATGAAAGCTATCTTTTGTTATCGCTCTGGAGTTTGCTTTTATTCACCCATTCGTTAGCTGGAGAGCTAACATCTGCAGGGTGTTTATAGTCAGATAGCACTATTTTTGTTGTGTTTTGTTGTGTCATTATGCCAATTGTTTGTTGAAGTTAGTGTGAGAAAGGCAAGGCGCTCAGGAGCGCGCAAAAACATCTTCCATTTTCCAGCCCAGGTCCTTCACAAATCGGTCCACTGGTTGTTACAGACAACCAAGAAAGTCAGTGAAGGTCTAATTTTCTTACATTACATTAGTACCTCTTCACTCATTGGCAATAAAAAAAAAAGTAAATTGCTTGACAGTTCTACATATAGAACCTTTAAGAGATATAGCAGTCAATAAGTGGTATGGTGGTGTTACACTAATGACCACAAGGTGGGGCTATTGGTGTCAAGCTTCAATATGCTGTGCACATTCTCATTGAGGCATCAAAGACAACAGAATTGTAGAATGTTATATCATGATATGATAATACAGTAGTAACCCCTTTGGATAGAAAGGTATCAAATGTTACACACTTGTGCAGTGTGACTGTTTGTGCAACATTCCCAAATTTGGTTGCAATCGAATTTAGCGTTTAAGAGTTATGGCCTTTTAAGTGCATCAGGCCTTGCCTCCAAAATTTTGGTAGCCAACTACAGAAAAATGGTAATTCCTTGAGATATCAACTTTTAAACATTTTTGTCGACAGACTTCCCATTATAAATTTAAAGTTTTTAAATATATATAGATAAATTCACTTGGACATGCTAAGGAAAGTAATAGCATAAATGTCCTTAAAGAGCTGAACATTTTAATATCTGTCACTGGAAGTATGCAGATGTAGTTCGCAATTGAAAAACGTACGGAAGAATAAAAAAGCTTTGAAGAAAAAGGCTATAAAATGCTATATACTCAATAAGGTTGTTTTAAAACAAGTGCTACTGTTAGAGAATAGAGAGCCTGGACTTTCATAGAAGTAATAATAGTGACTCACAATACTGTCGAATTGTTTTAATGGTGTCAGTGGGTGTGACTTCACTATGATTCACCCTCATTGAGCAACGTTACAACCTGGAGGTCACAGAAGGTGTTTGCACAACATAACTTTTTAATAACGGTGATCACAGGCATGTCATAAAGGAAATGACTCAACTGACATGTTTACAGCTGTGCAGCCAGTGATTCAGTTTTTCCGTCTTTAAATTGTTGTTTTTCTATCATGCTTTTTTTTCAAAATCCAATATGATTCATTGTTCCAAAAGCTCCCTAAGATCACAGACAAATCCTCATTCATATACACTATAATTAGATGAGTGCTGGAGACTGCTGGGTTGCAGTGGGCGGACTCTGCTATGAAGCTTTCACACCCGTACCAGCATGTGGAAGAGTGGGTTTGTTGTTGTCATTTACAACACTTCGGTCGATGTAACATGTTGGTGCTACTCACTGAGGATGTTTGAATTTACTGTCATCCAGACCTTATTTTGTGAAAACGAAAGATAAGAAGGAGAAAAGACAAACCACTCTCTCAAGGGCAAAAATCAGTTAATATTGATCAGTCATTGTCCCAAAAGCAGGGTAGAGATTTCTGGCACAATTTCACCAACTTCCAAGGTGCACAGAGAAGGAAAAGAAGTTTTAGTTTTAACACTCCAGCAACACTTGTAGTATAAAGTATATTGTGTTCTATCAATGACCTGAGACAAGTAAGGGAGAGGCCGATATAAAGAGGCCGAAACAAAAGTAAAAGGAAAACTAAGATGAAGGAGAGCACAGAGAAAGACAAAGGATACAGAATGATAAAAGGAAGATAATTCTTTATGTTTACATTATGTTATGTTATAGTAATAACATGTTATAGAGTGTTATAGCATAAAATAATAATCAGTAATAATAAAACCAGTGTTATAAAGTGCTTTATTAGCATTGGAAATGAGGAATGAAAGAAAGACAGAAAAAATAGACATAAATAGAGATAGAAGGAAAGAAAGAGGCAGAAAAGAAGGAGAAAAAGAGTTAGCTAAATGAGAATACAAGCAAAAAGTTAGATGAAAATACCTGGAAAAAATATTAATTTAACAATCAAAAAGAAAATAAACTGGCAACACCAGTGATACAAAACAATACATATACTATTCTATATACTTTACACAACTTTTAGGTAAATCAGTGTCAGGTAAAATAGCGTGCCATTAAGCCTGGACTTATTATGTATGCTTTACCTGCTTAAAGAACAGCACGTGGGTATACTTCCTCTCTGTGACCAATCAGATCGTTTGGCTGGAGCTACCTGTTGCATAATGTCAAGCTATCTGCAGCAGCAGCTCAGGGAAAACATGGGCACATGTTACATGTATGACAGCTGAAAGAGCCTGGGCATTGCATTACTTATGAATCATGACATAACTGTATGGAGGCCATGTGAAAAAACACTGCAGGGACTCTAAACATGAGACCTGCAGCCTTCCACAAGCCATTTCCTATGCACTGGTTCACTTCACATGCAGGGATACATACCACTTGTTTTCTCACTGGCACAAAACATGAAACTAGTTCTGCTTACTGAACACGGAGGCACACGTTGCCTCTTTTGCACACAATTTCTTCTACGACACACTCTAGCAACGCATATCTAACTCTAAACTCACATGAACACACACGCTGTTCTCATTAAGTCGCTCTCTGAAGCCACTCTGACTCATTCGGTGCATTACACAACTTCCCATGAGTGCATGACTGTATAGAAAGCCTTAAGTGTAATCTTATTCCAATTCTCTGCGTGAATGGACCCGATTGTTTCCATTCATATATTCCTAGAGAACAAAAACTAAAATTCAAAACACAAACCGATAATTCACCACTGTTTCAGAGGACATTGGGGATGTTGAGGAGTGAAGGAGCATCCCCAAAACACTTGCAGTCTGCAGCCACTTGGTGTCATGAGTTGAGTGGCCAACATGTTGGTTTCTAAACCCTCAGCTGGGTATCTAACACTTGGTTTATGAGACTTAAGGTAACAGGAACTTGCTTGGTGGCCATAGATCATCAAACACCCCCCTCGCCCTTCATATTTTAGACCTTGTGTTTCAAAATGACTTCCCTTTTCCAATAATCAGCTGGTCATGTTTTTTTTTTCCAGTTACTGGTGTTTAAAAATCTAAATCTTAGACAGAAACATAACTTTGAACTGTAGAGTTAAAGCTAAGAAATTGAATACAAGACTAAGTTTTAGAGACAAAAAGGTTCAGATAAATCTCAAGATTTACTTTGTTTTTGCAGGGAATTTAAAAATGGACACCTTCAAAATGACTCCCGTGCTCTCCATGCACTGATATAAGGCCTGTTATCTAACTTTTTACCAACAGAGATATACATAAAATTTTGGATTTTAACCCTTTTACTGTAAAGTTGACACATTTACGTAGCTTCGTTGTCGAAAATGCATCATTTCCATGTGGGAACTCACGCCTCCTTTCACAGCATCAATATTTCAGTCCCTCACAAGCCTCTGCTTCCGATCAGCGGTGATGCCATGTTGAGTCAGATGTTTGACTTTAGCAGTCTTAGATGATTTTGCAGAGGCCGCGAGAAGTGTTAGATTTGCAAAAGCAGCACAACAAACATGACACCTCTGTTCAAAAGGCAGTGTTTTCTAAGTAAGCTTCCCCCTCGTTCCGTACTTTGTAAAATGAAAACATGACTGCAAAGGTTAGCGTGGATGGAGGACCAAAATAGAAAAGTATGTTTTCAGATTTAGTCACGTTAGTGTGGAAATCAATCCCTCCTATGATTTATGACAGTCCTATTAACAGTAAAGGTCACAGGAAGGCTGTGCTTAACGTTACAGCCTTTCTGCTGTCAAGTTAGGAATCATCCTCCAGGTGTTAAAGTAAGGTTGTTTTATGACCATGTTGATCGGCCTTTTCATTGGCTGTCGCAGCCTTTATTTCTGTCAGTATGTGTTCCTACAGGTCCGTACCAGGGGTTTGTACGCACAATTTAATTATTTGTTCCTTTGAGTTACTGACTCATACCCTCAAAATACCTCATGTGATTCATTCGATGATTAATGTGTGCACAATAATAATTCATTTATGGGAGCAAATTATTAATTTGTGCAGATCAGTAATATGTTTCAATCATACCGTCGTTATCACACACCATCCTTTTGCTGCTGTGTGGTCGCTGGTCATTTTCTAAAAAGGTTCAAAGGTCACTAAGACCTATAGGGTTGAGCCCCTAATTTGCTGCTTATCAGGTGTGCATGAAAAGCTCCGCCCCCCAATCCAATGGTGACCTTTTAAACTTCCTATACACAGGAATTTTTACAACATGAAAGGTCTGCAGGGAATTCCACAAGTGGCCCACTTCAAATGAGGGCTGTTCTGCCTTAAAGGGCCAAGCATGTGACCCCTGGCTCAGAGGTCAAGTAAATAAAGTGTTATGGCAGCTCATGAGGAACAAGACTGTCAGCTTTTAAAGCACTTTGTGCAACACAGCTTTGCTGACAGGCTTTATAGACTTTGTTTTCCTGTTTTTATGCTGCGTTTGTTCTGTTCTTTGGTGGCCAACCTCTGCAAAGATTATTTTCTGCTGCATATCTTTTTGGCTTTTATTTATATTCTCAGTAAAGCACTTTAGAATGTGGAATAATATTTTTTTAATGTTATTTTCCTGTGGTTATTTTGTCCTTGTGGTTATATTTTTTGAACAGCTATGTGATTGGCTGAATGGGAGGGGCTAAACAGTTTTAAATGAGGAATTGGTTTTCTTTCTTATTTTGGAGGTTTCTACCTGCATCTGACATTTTAATTTTGTCATTATATGCAACCAATAAAACAAAGCTTCTATATTATGGGAAATACGCTAATTCACTTTCTTTACAAAAGTGAGATAAGAAGATAAATATCAATCTTATGTTTGAGTGTTAAACTGAGGTCAGGATGTTTTTTAGCCTAGCTTAGCATAAAGACTGGTGGCAGGGGGAAAACAGCTAGCGTGGCCTTGTCCAAAGTTCAAAACTACACCTACCAGCACTCCTGTAACTAATGTATTTACACAGTGAAACTTTTTTTGTTTAACCAGCGATTACACAGAAATTTTAAAAAGGTTTTTTCTTTAAGAGGGAGTATTGTGTTGAAACTATTTCTTGACAAATGTGCAAAATGCTGAGGTCTTGTCAGTACAGTAAGGTTGTCAGTGTTGTTACAGTTGAGCCTGTACAGAGACCAAGACCACCAGACTGTGCTATAGACATAGAAGCAATAGACTGATGGATATACTGCTGTCTGTCAAGAAAAAGGTCTAACACTACTCCCCTTTAAATCACAGTTTCACAATAGGCTTTAACTATTCCTTTAAATTAATGGCACTTGAAAAATGATGGATTCATTCCAAAAGGCAAACTTAACTGAAGATGATTTATGTGGATAATACTTTTTGGCTTACAGATAACAATAATTTCCAAACCATTTGCCAGTTCTCAGGACTTTGAGTTATAAAAATACATCATTTGAATCTTGTATGTGATCCTGCTGCATGCACTTGAGAACTCAAGGTTTCCAGAGAGTTTACATGCAAACATGTGGCTGACCAAGCAAATACAAACAACATTTCTGTGATAGAAGCCTTCACTGGGGTAAAAATATCCATTTCCTGGATGAATTTTTTTTTTTTTTTTAAAAAAAGGCTCATGAGAAAGTAGTACACACAATGCACATGCATGCTGAAACATACTTTGCTTTAGTGAGATTTTACTCGTTCCTGAATGGCAGCGTTTGTTAAGCGGTCATGTGAACTGTTGTGGTTAAATTTGGCTTCCTCCCTGCATCCCATGACATCCTTTGAGGGCAGGCGGGCCCGGCTGGGAGGGAGAGGCAGAGGAGAAAAACCAGCGAGCGTACCACAAGCTCAGGGATAACAAACATGAAGACGCATCTGATCAACGGAAAAACTGACAACAACAACTCAATGTTTGTGTTGAGTCAGGGCAGGGAAATCGAACATCCGGAGCCGGGATCGATATATTGATGCTCATCAGCGTCAGGATGTGATGGCTCCCTGCTCAATAACCTCTGAGTCAGCATGCCAACCATTCTCATAACACAGCATGAACACACAGCCGCTGAGCTCTGGTCACATGACAGATTCACAAAGAGGTTCTGCATGCAACTTAATGTATCCATAATACATGTAGCACACACAATTACATAAAAACTTATGAGTGCGCACACAAGCACAAATGCACAGATACAGTATGTGAGACTGAATTACTGAAAACTCTCAGTTCACAAATACTTTTGAGGCTAAAAAATAATGTTATATCTTGTGGTTTTTAATTCACACATAAACAGAAATGTAAAAAAAAAATGCTCATTTGTGGTTTTTTTTAGGTGTTGTTCATGAAGAAATATGTGTACAGGTCATTTGACCATGCACTCCTGAACAACCCACAGGAGCATTTTCTGATAGGGCACCTCTATCAGCAGTAATCGGCAGGATAAAATAATTTCTCTGTGCTTTCCAAAACCATTACAAATCACTGTTATGTTTTATGATGTGACGATGCCGTGGTTACGGTCTGGTTAGGTTTAAGCTCAAAATCCACTTAGGGTTTTAGGAAACTTAGGGATTAGGAAAAGATGATGGTTTTTGGTGAAAACGATCATTTGAAATGTGGTTCAATTTAGGCAACCTCCGTTGTTGTGGCAACAGCAAACACCATGACAATCATAGTTATGGTATTTTTAAAAAAAACTGTCCCAACTCGTGGTCTGAAACTTGACACTTGTTGTTGGAAACGGGAAGCGAACAGCAGTCTCCTACAAGAAAATCCACCAAATTCCACTTTTTGCAGCCTCTTCAAATATAGAAATTTATCACCTTATAGAGACGTCATCTGAATTGCGCCACTTCTCCGGGTGATACTTACTACAGCTGCTGGATGGCGTAACTATGGGTAGTTTTTGGCAACTGACGTTACGACCTATTGTGTCGTTTTTTTCTCGGTAGAACTAGCTCTTACATTGCGAACAACCCTCTTCCTTCTCTCCCCCCCCCCTCTCGCTTCCTATGTTTTTGTGTCTACCCGGCTCTCATCAGTGTCGTGGGACTACAAGGTCAGTCGGTTCATTACCTGGTTGTAAAAGACGCTCTTGATGCAACGTGACTGCTGTATCCTTGCGAAGATGAAGAGGCTGGTAAAAGAGCGAGAAAGAAAGGAACAAGACTGAAGAATCTACAGTCGCGTGGTTCTTTGATGGAAAATAATCACAATGAAAACTGGTCAGAACGAATGCGACATGGTTTTTGTTGTTAATCTGTGTACACTGACCGTTGAAAGGGAAAAGACATTGAAAAGTTTGCAGGAAAATATTGAATTTTAGCTCCAGCTTCAATCAACACAACCTCAGAAACGCGGTTCTTACAACATGACAAGTGATGGTCTCCCCATGAAAATGTCCTTATAAAGGACCAAACATCCTTAAAAGGAAAGAAAAAAAGGATAATCCACTAGAGTGACAACATTTTGGCCACTTTACACTTCTTGACTTTAAGATTCATATTTAAATTACATTTTTTATAGGCTCTAAAGGTACTTTGAATTGTCCAGGATTGGGTTACATCAGCTCTTCTTCTTTGCTGAAAGAATTGTAATGTCTGCTGATTGAGTAGTGAACCACCAACTATCCATTCACAACTCCCTGAAAAAGCCCTGTGTGAACTAAACCCTCCTTTCAGTTTCCTCAGCTTCCTGATCGCAAATCACAGCAGAGAAAATTTCAAACACTTCATTGTTGCAACTGTTGGTGTCAAGTCCCGGCGGGTTACGCAACCTGCGTAAACTCAACTCTTGTCTGCCTGGCACGCCGGATGTGGTGGCTCCTCTCAGCCGGGCCTTGGCATTCTCCGGTTACTGAGTGTGCAGGCGGACAGGTCCTTGTGTGTATCCCTTACACTTGTTCAGGCAGGCAGGAAGTTCCTGTTGACATGAATGAACTGGCCTTTCAATAATGCAGGAGGAGCTCTGGTGAGAACGGCTGCCTCTCTCCGAGGGCCATTACCTCAGCAACTGTCCTGCTTAGGCTGGCCTGGAGGCTCTGTGCGTGTGTGTGTGTGTGTGTGTTTGTGTGTGTGTGTGTGTGTGTGTGTGTGTCAGGAAGAAAAAGAGAGATGAGGAGGAAACAGAGTGTTTGTTTTATGTTAAGTGGATGCATTAGAGTGTCTGTCCACTTTCTGTGTGTGTCTTCACTCTTACTCACTATCCTTATCTGCTACACATAAACTTACAAGGACAGAAATAATCCACCAAGATCATATTTTATTTTGGGTTTCAATTTAAAAGAGTACTTCACTGATTTAGCATTGCATTATTACACTGTCACAGTAGGCAGTTTAAAAAAAGAGAGAGGTAATAGGGGCAGCAGAAGCAAAAATATCTTTTTAATTCAAAGCATTCTTCTTCCTCGTCCCCTTACATAACCCAAAATGCAATTCGAGCACTGACAGTTTGATTTGTTAGATTCAGGTGTGATGCTGGTAGCAGCTAATGTAGCCACTAGTTGTGGTGGTAGCCTTAAGAACAGAGGAGGAGGAGGAGACTGCAGAGATATGGAAAACTCATTTCTTTCTAACTCCACATCCTCCCATCCAACATTTCCTTACGTGACATCATTTGAGACAGATGTCACACAGCTGCCTGTGAAGCCGTAAACGGCTTTATTCAACTTTGCAGATTTGTCCAATATGAAAGTAATCCCCGGAGATAGTAGAATAAGTATTTATGCAGTTTAAACATGGGAAATATCAGACTGTGCTACCAGTAGGTTGTCAGTAGATTCAGTTAGCTATGCAACAGCTGTAGGTCTTGCATAGTTCTACATAAGTATGCATGGTGCAACCCATTTAATGTAGAGAAAAGTTAAATTTTCATATAGCTAGTACAGTCAGCAGCAGGTTAGACTTAAGTGAAGTTAGACCAGGGTTGAGGATAAGCATATAGCATGGAGGGTTGATTATATGATGGAGAATGAACAGTTAAAATAAGAAGCATGGAAACAGTCAACTTTATGCATTTCTGAGCAATTTAAACAAACCACATTTGTGTGCTATCCTCACAGAAACATGACCTCTCCTCACGTCCTCTTTACCAGACTGTACATCAAACAGACCCAGTCCCAACAGGGCCATTGTACTGTAAATGCTCCTTGTTATCTGACCAGACTAAACAAGCCAGACTACACAAACATTCTTGTTACCCATAAAAGCCCAGAGTGGAGCTCTCTCCTCCTCTAAGCACAACCTCCACACCACACTACACTCCAGCAGCTCTTTTGAAGTCGACCCCCGCAGCTCTCCACCATTAGCGAACCTCCCATCTGCTGTGCCACAGCTACTTCATTACCAGCCTACTGCTGGTGCCATAATAGGAAAGAGAACAGCACGCTAATGTAGCCATGGTGCTTTCTGAACTGAACCCCCTCACTCCGATTCCAGCTTCTTTAATTAGCTGCTGGTTGTTGGCTTTTTTATTGACCTGAAACATCCCTAAAAGGTATTCCACCAGAACCCTTGAATACTGTAGCTCATTAAGCCTGCACAAGAGGAACAGTAAAAGTACACGGTCCCAAAAGTGTACACTTTGACATTAAAATCGGTTGATGAGTCATCGGGAAACAATGTGACGGTGGTAAAAACCTTCCTCACGAAGTCCTTTGATGAGCAGAAGTACAACTTTTTGTAATAATAGTGTCACATGTCACTTAAATGTAACCACTTGCTTGTGATTTCCTTCTTCCCCTTGACCTTGGACCATGTAATTTCTACTTTAAAAAAATGTCTTGTTTCTATCTACAGTCAACATTGATTTCTTCTTACTATGACTATAATCTTTCCTGACATACTGTTAGTTGCCTGAAAAAGCAGACAGTCTCTTGTCTTTGACAAGCCTGAAGCTGGTGGTCATGTTTACATTAAGTATTTCATTTGCATACACAGTTATGATTGGTTCCTTATTATCTCCCATTGCCGCAATAATGGTTCATGTCCAGAGCAATGTGCTTCCATGCATCGTTTTTATTATTCAGATTCATCAAAGTTATATTTTAGGGAATCTGAAAGCTTGTATCAAACAGCTTTCTCTCCATTTTGATTCTGAGCGCTTCCATTTCCTGAGGGATTGGTTGTCACCAGGTTGTCGTAGGCTGTCATATTTGTCTGCTCAATATGAGACTTGAGCCAACAGCTGATGAGCTTAGCTTAGCATAAAGACTGGAAACAAGGGTAAACAGCTAGCCTGGCTCTGTCCAAATGTACCAAAACCCCCTCTAACAGCACCTTCAAAGCTACATTAATTAACATGTTATTTCTTGTTGGTCTAATCTGTACAAAAAGTGAAATATAAAAAAGTGTGCTGTGACTTTCTGGAGTCTCTACCGGTTGCCTGGCAACCTCATGGTGAAAACTCCAGGAAGTCACTGTGCCCGGGCCTGGCTAAGAAATCCACCCATAAAATCCCACAAAACCACAAATTGTTGTCTTTACACTTCAGTTTTTGTCATGAGACCATTGCACTCAGACAATGGGGTTTGCTCTGTGGACAAATCTATGGTAAGCAAACTTGAAAATAGAGAGTCATCATAAAACTGCCTATGAACATATATCTCTTCTAGATATAGGCGACACAAGTAGTAGTATCTTGTTTTATATATATCCTCTATCGGACATGAGATAGTCATGCATAAAAGAAGGAGAGAAAGAATAGAGCAATCTCGAGATCGTGTTCCCGTGCAAGGCGGACAAAAGAATTTTAATCAACTGTTGGTCCAACCGACCACAATCCATCAATCAATAGGGCTGATGTGGCAATAAGGTTCGTTGTCCCGTCAATTTACCACAACATGACCAAACAACTTAAGTTTTGAGTTATGTAGTCACCATTAAAGCTTGTGAACGCACAAGCTACACATCTGTTTCCCAAATCAGAGAACATTAGCCTACTACTCATCTATCTGGCATTCAATGTACTGTTCCTCTCTTTCTTGTTTTTTATATGAGGGGTTGTAAACAGACAGATAGCCTCTGGCTTCACTGTTCCCCCTCCCTCTCCCTCATTTAGTGACTTCCTCTCAGGGTGGCTGTAAAAAAAAGAGTTTTATTCCTCATTATTCCTCTGGTTTGTTGTAGCTCCAGACAGAAGGATCAAGTTGAGGTCAGCCAGGTTTCTTGTTTGCCTTTAAGGGGAGGTTAGTGCGTGCTGTCTCTGCTGCTGTTTCGAGCCCACTCGTGTAGGTTTTTTTGCGCAGTTATTGGCTGATTGGAAGAGACGGCGTGCTGAGATGCTTTGATGTTCGGTTTCAGAGGTGAAAAGTATAGAAAACACATAGCAACAATGGGAGTGTCCTTGTTATGGTTCGCTTTTATGAAGCCATAAGCTGAAATGTCAAATGAAGTTTATGTTAATGAGGTCAGTGCAGTGCTGCTGAGTCGAACCAAGGTAATTAGGTTTATCTGTACAGTATTAATATAGAAACATGCATATAGCAATGCATTATGTTAATAGAGAAATACTGGAATTTAAAAAAAAAAAAAAAAACAAAAGACTTAAATCAAATTAAACAATTTAAGAAACACCTGAAAGGAGATGATGGGAAATTCCATAATACATAATAAAATAGAATAATGTCTTCATGATAAAATGACAGTGGAATATTAATAACAGATAAAAAACCGAGGCTGAAAAGGAGAGATTTTAACACACGCATGACTACGCAGGTTGCCTTTTCCTCATCTGTCACCTGAGTGTGCCGCATCACACCTCAGTGCTGAGATTGTGGTTTTGTTTATGACGCCATTTGTCATGTGACTCCACACCATTTCCTCTCCAGCAGGGTCACAGCGGGGTCATCACAGCACATACGCACAGCCGGCCGAAGTCCGAAGTCTCACCGGTCGTTTGAGCACAGACGACGGTAGTGTTACCTGACTTTTTGTCTCCACCCTCCTGAATCATCACCACATTACTGCAGTACTAAACTTTTTTTTCAAGCACTCTTCAGGCGTCTATATTTAGACACGCACAGGTATTCGCCGCTGTATATTTGCCCACTTTGCCCGGTGCACAATCAGTCTGTAAGTATGAATAATCACAGCTCTCCATCTGCATGCTCTGTAATTGAATCACAACTGAACATCTTCCACAAATCAGGCGAGCATAACTTTTAGGAGTGCTAGCTAAAATTATCCAGTTCATGTCAGGCAACTTATTTTAAAAAGGTTAAAGTTGTTTTTTTTGGCCGGGCGTCAACTGACAGTGTACTCACGTCAAAGACGCTGTTGACACCTGAGTCGAATTCCTGTTTTGTTCTTGTTACAAAAGCGTTCGGAATGAAGCATGAAGAGACAAGAGGAGGCATAAAGAGACATCTCACATGTGACGATGTGGGAGTGCACGCGAAAATGCTCGTCGGTGCCAGGCACCATTCAGATCCTCTCGCTCTGGCTGAGATCCAGAGACCTTCAGTATCCTGTTTTACAGTGTATGACTGTGTGTGACTGTGTGGGTGTGTGTGTGTTTGCACATGTATTTTTGTGATGTGTGTGTCAGGGGATCTTTATGATCTGAGGTCGAGGGTGTTGTGTTCATTTATTGTTTTCACAGTGTAGGTTTGGTGGAGCCATTTTTTGAGTAGAATTGTGATTAAGAGCTGCACAAATCTACCTGACTTGCAGGTTTATGTGAGTGGGTGTGTCCCCCCCCCTTTGAAAAAAGCATGTGCGAGCAAAAGAACGCTCCCCTGTGGAAAATAAGATCTTTTGTTATTTTTACAGGAGCAGGAGGTCTAACAGAGGAGAAAACATAGTCCCTGTGTGTCAGCAAGTGTGTGTGTGTGTGTGTGTGTGTGTGTGTGTGTGTGTGTGTGTGGACATGAGAGAGGAAAATAGAGGGAGCAATAGTGATTAAGACTATTCACACTAAGCTGGCAATAAGTCATAATCAGCCATGTAAATACAGTTTGAAAAATAATTCTTACTTTAAGGTCCACTTTTTATGGAGCTTTCAACCACATCTCACAGCAGTTGTAGTTGGTCCAGTTGTCATGACAATGGATGTGACCAGTCAGGAGCATGACACCTGTATTTTGTGAATGGCTATATTGATTTTTAAAATCATGGATCACAAAAAAGGATAGGAGGTGACAGGAAGTTGTCTTCTTAACTTTACCATAACAAAGTTATAAACCAGCATTACATCATCTTTTTTTAAATATATTGTTCTTCCTCCATACTAAAAGTCAAGGCAACTCTTTTTTAGATTTATCCACTGTGAATAGAAGATTTTAAGTCTGAAACAAAAATGACGGCTCAGTGTTGATGGAGGGCCAAAAAGAGAGAGAAAGAGAAGTATTTTCAGCCAGCTCGGTGTGGACACAGTCTGGGAGCGCAGGAGTGTGATCTGCACTCGTCAACACCTCTCCCCTCTGCCCGTGTCATGAACCCCGGATCTGTGCAATATGGCAGCTGGCAGACCTCTCAGCGGCACATCACCAACCTGCCCACCTGCAGTCCACACATTCCTGCACCTAGAACCTCTCCTTCACCTCCTTCTTTTCCCCTCCTCCTCCTCCTCCTCCTCAAATCTGCTTCTCCGCTCAGCCGAGACTCCGCAACCTGTTTGTGCAGAGCAGAGAGAAATGAACTCATGATCACACATGATCTGTGTATATCGCTAGTCGTGGTGTGATCCTGATCGCTGTTGTTTCTCTCAGCTCACCTGTTCTGTACTTTATCATTAGTAAAAGCAGCTGAAACTGTTTCAAAATAACTTTTTTATGTGGATCAAATGACAACATGTAATGTGAAGGGTGCCGTTCGCAATGATTAACCCACAGTGAATTATCACCTGTCCAGTTCCTCTCTGCTCTGTGAAGCGTTTAGCATCTTTCAGCTCATCATTTTTGGTTTTCCAGTCGGCATCTTCACTATTTTGGTTCAGTCCCAGCTCACTCTCATCAACTTCGTTTCCAACTGTAGCAGGCAGCTTAAAAACACTGCATAGTTGCAACAAATGCAGACAAAGTTAGTGTATAGCTTCGAATATAGTGAAACATTTAGTAGCTTAAGAGCGACATTTAAATCAGGAGACCAAAACAGAGCTAAAGGGAGGATGAATACTGGACATTTGCCGGGTCACATGACTCCCAATGAATAGAAGAGTTGTTCCATACGCTCCAAATGTGTAATTTGCCAATTGTTTACATATAACGTGTCTCTGATAATATGACAGTGTTGTGTTTACAGCTTTTTCAATACAATCAATACATTTTTATCAATGCAGGTTTTGAAAAAACGGATGGCACTTTAAACTTCTCCTCTGCTGGGTAAGCTAATACGAGCGATATATATACACTACATGCGTCAAGATACATAGAATAATGGACTCATATGTCAGAACACGTCGTTGCACATATCAGTGCTTACGTGTTCTCAGTACATCTTTCACAAATTTCACGAATTGCCAAGAAATGAGGGTTCATATTTGAAACGAAACCGATTAAAAGCTGATTCAAGAGTCTCACCAGCACTTTTTTTTAAACTTATTTTAAGATTACAAGATATCATATTTGTTTCATATATTGTATTATTAGTGTAAAGGTTGGTTACACTGTTGGTGTTGTTGTGAAACCAATTCAGACAATAATACATTTGTGTCTAGCTGAACACAATGAGCACAATTCACATTTTAAGGGAAAAAACTAACCACTTTTACAGTTAAGTGATGGTTCCGGTTTATTCATAGTAATGCAGAAAATATGTTATAAAGTGTTTGCAGCAGTAGGGAGCAGTTTCCTAGAATCATTTTCAATAATATTACTATTAATTATCATGATTAGTCTCGCATGCTCATAGAGAAAACGACGGCGTATAATCACGGAACAAAGTGTGACACCATCACATTACGTAATGGTGCGCCGCAAAAAGAATGTAAAGTACACCGAGTACAGCCGTGCCCCTGCTTCACTGCAGGCCTGTTGTCTGTTTTGACATACTTCCACAACATTAGTCTTACTCCTCCATGTGTTACACAATGGGGAGGCTACGACCCATGGCTAATCTTGGCAAGAATATAGACAGATGTATTCACAGCGGGAGGGAACGCACTCGGTGTAATGGTATATAAACGCTTAACAAGAACAGAGGTTTCTGTTGAGTTTGCTTAGTCGTTATGGCGTTTGAGTCTGCTGCTTTTTACTGTGTCAGGGACATGAGGTTCTCTGTTGAGAACATAAGTTGGGTGTGACCAGGTGTAAATGAAATGTGTGTTTTATTCATCTGACAGGTTCTGCAATGGATTCAACAAGCAAGATGGTGTCATAGCCAAGAGCTTGTCCTTAAAACAGACCTGTGTTCTAAGCTTCACCCAATAACCTCAAGTGAAAACACTGGTGGGGGATCACTCTTCTTTTTCCTTTTCCGACCACAACTCAATATTTGTTTCTCTTAAACTATGACCATGATCGTCCCCTAACCTTAATCACATGGTTGTTATGGCAGCCATGAGGGTGAGGGTTCCCAAACCTTAAAGGATGGGTTTCACAAAAGTTTGATTCTTTCTTAAAACAACTGTAAGGCACCCATATGAACATTTAAACTGGGGTTTCCTCGCTGTAATCATTCCTCCTGCTCATACCAACCGTTAGAAAGTTCCCTCCAAATGAGCTTAACAAGTGAAATCCATAGTCCTAGTCCATAGTTTTGACCTAAAATGTATTCAAACTTTATCTGAATATAATATGAGGCTTTCACACTACAAAACAGAGTTGTCAACTTTAAGTTCATTGTTAAAAAGCAACACCAGTCCTCTCTTTATTCAACCAACAGGGGACTTTCAGTTCATTAAAAGTGATCATTGTGTTTACATTCACTGTGGCAGATGGTGCTGGCAGCATGGCGTAACTCTTTGCTTTCCTTATTTAGTTTCTATATGGAATGTTTATATCATGAACTACTCTTCACTATCATAAATAAGTATCTCTTAACAGACGTTTTGGAGAATATGTTAAGCGTTTTGATGAAAAGAGCGATATCAGTGTAATGCGTTTAACCTAGCTTTGCCAACAACTGCCAATCAAGCTCCATCAAAATGATCCCTCCAACTTTCAAACTGTCATGTCTTTCATTTTGGATCCTGTGTATTTCACAAGAGTAGAAATAAGAATGAGACGGCTTAAAAGTTTTGCTCACTTACATGAATCTGAACGACATCCAGTCACCAGATGTCAATGTACTGGTGACTGGATTACTGGCCTACAAACTTTTCCAGCTGTTGGAAGCCAAATCAATACTCCTCCTAACAATAATGATTTTCTCATCTAACATCCAGTAAGAAGAAAATATGTTTTTCTTTTTCTTTTTTTTGTGTTTCTTCAAGATTAAGCTCAAGACCGCTGCTATTTCTGTATATCTCTACAATCATGCCCTCCTGCAGACACTATTTACTTAAATCCTCCTTAGAGGGAACATTTATAACCCTGTCACATAAACTTAAATAGACCAGACTCTATTCAGCTCCCCTCAGCCATGACAGAGCAGCCACCACCCTTTATCTGCCCATGTCCCTCATCGAACTCTTTCTCCGTGTCAAACTCAAAAGGTGACCTCTTAACCCCGCGGTGACCCCTACCGCCCCCCACCAGTGGCAGTCTGAATGGACCACAGGAAAAAAACGCCGCCTCACAGCCTGCAGGAAGCCCCTGACCTTTAACCTCACCACCCCTCTTTAGGGGTTTTTTTTTTTTTTTTCACACTGGGAGGTGATGCTTTTCCACACCATTTGACCTAGCACTCCCCATCAGCACTCCTGTGTGTTATTCTCTGCAAACACAAGACCCGTGGAGGCGATACAGTCATTACAGTTCTGCTGTTTCACAAGTTAGCTCTCGACAGCAAGACAATTTTTGAAGTGTAAATTGCTTTTTTTTTCCCCAAATGAAGCCTTGAAAGTAGCCGGTTATATCCCCAAAGTGGCCGGAAGAGAATATACTGACTTTTACAGTGGTTCACTGGTGCAGCAGACAGTGTACGTGAAAAGATTTGAATCATAGCATGCATGAGTAAGCAAGCGCCGAGTGACTGGTGACTCCGACCACAATGTCTGGCCATCCCTGTGTGGTCATTCCTCATGAAACAACCCTTAACCCCAACCGCTCTAGGGTCAGACTTTATCAAATCAGTGTCAAGTTACCGCTTGTTACTACTCATGTCTCTCTTTATAATCTCTTTCATGGTGGCGTTTATTTCATTATTGATGTAGTGTGAGGTTGGACACAGCAAAAAAAAAAAAAAAACGTGCTTTGTATGAAAGCGGTATGAGCGAGGAGGTGTCAGCATGTCAGCATTAAAGACAGATTATTGCTCATAAACACACACTGGCTGAACTCTGACCTTCCAGGTTACAAGAAGTTCCCTTAGGAGGAATGCCAAACCCGACTTCAAACAGCTAGTCGGGATGAAACACAGTGTCGTGCCTCTGTTAAAAGTTGCACTGTGAAAAGTCCCAAATATTACCGCCAACAGTCATCCGATGGCCTACGTGCATGTATGCTCTGAATGTGCTCGAGTAAACAGTAGAAAGGCAAAAGAAAACCAACAAGTTAACCATCCTTATCCCGCAGTGAGTGATTACTCAAAGCAAAGACGTTGTAGCAGGCACTCCTAAAAATTTTTTTTTGCTTTGATTTGGTCTGATGTTGTCAGTCTGTGTTTTCCTTCCTACAAAGTTGGCAGCAAACAGAATTAAGAAAGTAAAGAACTCATCGTGAATGGGTGACATTATGGATTCAATCAGAAACACCCGGTCTCTCATTTTTTCCCCTGACAGTCTGCTGCTGATTTGTCGTGTTTGAATGTCTTAGAGGACACTGACAGGGGTCAGCTAGTGCCAACAGTGCCAGACAGACACGGTCAACAAAAACTACAAGCAAGGGTCAGTCGCAGATTCTCAACGGCAGCCGGTGATCAACGGTCGCCTCGAATCGGCCTGTCCATAACAGCTAAGCGACTTGTTATCTTTTTCATTTACAAATCGCCCCTATTCTCTGATAACCTCTTCCGATCTGAGTCAGTTTCTCTCATTGCAATTCAACTTTCTCTCACAGTTGTAAATACAAAAACAACAGCGGGGAGAAAAAAAGAACCTCTCGCCGGGTAGCACGGAAGGGAGGATGGAAAGAGAAGGAGGAAGGAATGGAAAAACAAGGATTACTGCCCTGCATTGTCCTGCTGCTAATCCCTCCTCTACTTCACACAAAAAACATTTGACACCTTTCAGTGGCTCAGCCTAACACTTCCAGTTACTCCCACACGCTCACAGGGTTACACAAACTCAACACAAAAATGGAAGCGCGCATTCACACGCTCGCAGACTCAAAGTGTTTCCTCGTTCCGTCCGCTCTGCTTCTCAAACAGCATGAAATCCGCCGTTCATTGGATGCGCGGGGGGGGCTCTCGTCGGTTACACCCCCACTTCTCCTTCCTCCTTGCTTTCATCCATTCTCCAAGGCCCCACCCTCCCTCGGGGCCCCATAAGGCCTTTGTGCAGATCGATGGCCTGTGGCTAGCCTAGAAATAGGGTTATACAAAGTGCACCATACTCGCTGGTGCAGGATTTTCAGGGAATATTCAAATCACATTTCTCCTGTTAAAGTGAATAAGCTTCCTGTGTGGCTAACTAGCCAAATAAATACACATAATCTCAGTCATGGATGAAATATTCAGATTCTCTAGATGTAAAAGTCGATGGAAAGTCCTACATTTTAAAAAAGTAGAAGAAGAAGTAGTAGTAGAATAACAAAAGTATTATTGGCAAATTGTATAAAGTCTAAAGAATAAGACTAGTGTATATTTTTTCTAACTGTCCAAAAAACTATTTCAATGAACACAGGTGCACTGGGTTCACAGGGGATCTGTACTTTATTTTGAGTCAATCCCACATACACCGTTACTCTGCCATAAATACTCCCCAGAGCAACAGATGCGTATTAATCCGCGCCTGAAAATAGTCCACAGCGAATGCTCTATTTGCTCCGGTTTGAGTGCTGTTTTCTAAAAACTGCAGCGGGCAGCTGTTTTAGGAAATCACTGAAACTAGCAGTTTTTAAAAGTGAAACTTTATATTTGTGAGATCTTTGTAAAGGTTTATGTTTTCAGTATGAACAAATAGGCTTGAAGCTAAGAAGAAGGCTAATGAGAATGATGTTAAAATTCAAATGGTTTCAATTAAAGAGAATGCAAAACCTCTTGTTTCACCTAAATGTTTCATAGCACAAAACTGACACACACTGCAAGTTAATAAGAAACTTCTATGTGTCACCTAACACCTAATACCTAATCCTCATTTTAGATATTTAAAACATTAATAAATGTGAAATAGTTTGACAAAGAACTCTGAGGTTCCCTGGACTCCATCGTTAACAACATCCTGCTTTTCTCACGTTTTCCTCACTGCGTGGGGTGACTTTGCAGGTGAGGTGCGACCTCAGCGACCTTTTGACTCACACGCTTTCCCCCCTCCTTCTCATTTGGAAAGAATGTATTTTCAGTTCCTTATTTCCTTTTCATTGCCCCTTTCTCCAGTGACCCCGCCCCCTCGATGCCCCCTCCTGGGGCAGTTAAAGTGCAGCTGTCGCTCTCAGCTCTCCATTATCCGGCTTGAGGGGTGAGCAGAGCAGGGGCAGAGAAGCAAAGGAGTGGAAAAAAAAAAGAAAAAAAAGAAAGGAAAGTATGGGATGATATTTAAGCATTTCTGGGAAGCCGTGGGTGTAGTCCTGGATTACTTGAACAGGTGTTACCCCAGTTTAATTTCTGCCCTGCTCTCCTCCACTTCCTTTAAAAAATGTTAAAAAAATAAAAAAAAAATTAAATATTCCCAGGGACCAGGCAATTTGTTGGCAGGGTTAGACCTTTATATCAGTAATTTTATGGAGCTTTACTTGACTTTAAACAGCAGTTCACTTTAGAGGTCATCACAGGTCCACCCAACCGGGGACCAGGTCCAAATTCTACTCAGTCTAAGGTCAGGTCTCTCCTTTTACTGCCACGGGTTTCAGATCTGTATGTCAATGTGTCTGATACTCAAGTGGATCTGAATGGACCTGAGTGTACGCGGTATCATCTCTGATCATGTCACCGCGGGAGAAAAGGGTTTGTTTTGAGTGAGAGGAGAATGTAAACTATGAGATGGATTGACGTAAGGAGCAAGTAAAGGGAAAAGGAGAACTAGGAGGTTTTATGCAGGTAGTCGACAAAGATGAGGAAAAGGTTCTGACATGGGAATCAAAGCTGAGATTTAAATAAAGTTAAATTAATTAAACAGATGATACATTATTATTTTTTATTAGATAAGATAAAGAGCACATAGGTTAGAACATTGTCTTTTTGTCACCCAGTTGGCTACAGATGGTTTTATTGTTGGTAGCTACAGGAGGAGAAATAGGATTTTTAGTTATTATATTATAGTTGTAAATCTGTGTCTGAAGCATATAAACAAATTATTTTCATTTCTATGACTCTATATTAATTCATAGGGCATTATTATTGTAACAGTGCTGCTCTTTCCCACCATGGCTGCTTGTTAATTGATTGAATTAATTGATAACACATCTGGTGTCTGTTTGGGTCAACCTGCATTTTGGATCGGTTATGTTATGTTCAGGTCTATTCCAGTTGAATCTGGCTGTGCTCAGGTCCCCTTCGGGTCAGGTCTCCCTTTTTGAAAATTAATTTTTGGAATCGAGTAGCTTTTTTATGGGTCCGTCTTGGGTTGGAGCCAACATTTAGGACCTGTGAAGACCTGTAGTTCACTTTCCAGTCTTCTGTTTCCTCCATTATAAAACAACGGTAGCGACAGCAGGCTAGCGTGGCTGATATTCACCCCGCTAGCCGTCTACTTTACCTTTACCAGAGGGAAACCACCATGTAAACTGAACTCTGTTCACCTGTCAATCTGTCGATTCACCCGCCATTCAATCCATCTCACTCCTCAGGATCAATTTGGCTGAGTTGAACGAGGGGTCAAGGCAATTTAACACTCCTTCTCCATTGTAAAAAAAAAAGGGGAGAGGAGGGGGTCAGGGCCAGGCAGGTGGCAGTCAATTTTGCAAGGACCGTCTGCATTCCTGCATGTGTGTGTATGTGTAGGTTTGGGTTTCAAAGAGGGACAGTTGTCAGGAAACAGAGCACTGTCACTGGTAAACATCATCATAAAATGGATTGTTCTGTATGGATCTGTGTGTTTGTGTGCTCTTGTACTTCTATCTATTTTTGTGAGGACCAATTAGACTGCTAGACCTTGAGAGTGATGAGATTTTGGCAGGTCCTCACTTCCTCTCCAGGCTTGTTTGACAGTTGAAGTCTGGCGATATTCAATATCTTTCTTATAATTATCTTTCTTATAATAGAGCCTCGCTGTTGTACTGGATGACCACTGTAGCTTATTTTGACTCTTGTCTACATACATCACCCTGCTGCTGTAAATACTCACCAGTGTCCCAGATGTGTATTAACCCATGGCTGAAAATAGTTCCCAACAAAACAACAAATCTGGTCAGCTCTGTTATGCTGTGGGAGGCATTTTGCTGGCATGGTTTGGATCCACTTATCTCCTTAGCGAGGAGTGTCACTGCAAATCAGTATGGAGTTGTTCTGAGTGATCACAGTTATCCTATGATGAAACATTTCTATCCTGATGGGAGTGGTCTCTTCCAGGATTCACAGGGCACGAGGGATCACTGAATGGTTTGATGAGGATGAACATGATGTGAATCATATGCTATGGCCCTCACAATCACCAGATCGAACACCTATCGGAGAGTTTGGACTGACATGTCAGACAGTGCTCTCCACCACCACCATCATCAAAACACCAAAAGAGGGAACATCTTTTTGAGGAACGGTGTTCATCCATCCAGAAGAGCTCCAGAGACTGTAGAATCAATGCAAGGCTGAGGAACACCCTCCTATATTATTGTAAAACTGAATTCACTGAGCTAGATTTATGACTTTATAACTCTTCTATACTTGGGCTACTGTTACATACAAATAAGCTAAAACACAAAAAAAAACCTAATCTAAACTCAATCATTATCTTTCAGCTAATCCTCACTTGTGGAACTCATCACAAGTGAGAATTACAAGGTCCACTGTTCTACAAAAGTTATATTTTGCTGATATATTTGAGGGTTTAAAGGTGTACTCCCCTCAGTATGTGCGTGTTTGTGTTGCTATGATTATGTGTCCACAACTTGGTTATGTGTGTGTATATGTGTATGTGTGTAATTTAGACAGTAAATGTTAGTCATTAGTGTTGGTTTCCAGGAACCAAGAAGGAAGGAAGCATTGCGACAACCAGCCTTCTAGGGTTTCATGGTAATCACCAGTGCAATTATGTGCAAGTATGAACAGACACACACACACACACACACACACATGCACACCTAACCAGCACCGAGCTGGATTATGGTTTATTTCATTGTGTGCTCATGAGTGGCTTTCCTTCTGCATTTGCAATCTTCCTCCCACGAGGAAGGATATGAAAGAGGATGTGTTTCATTGAGAGAAAAAAAAGTACACACATAACCTACCTGTAGGTGGAGGTGGGGGGATGGGGAGTCCACTTTCACCCATGAGGATACTCGATCGACGGCTGGGAATGGGCAGACAAACACATGATGTCTGAGCTGGTGATCTTTCCTGATGTAACAGATGGCTCAACCCACTTACTTCCCTTGTACTGGATATGTATTATAGTGTCATGTACTGTAGCTGCTACGTGCCTGTGACTGTGTCTGAATCAGTATCCTCGGTGTACCATTTACCAGATGTCTGATAGATACATAGTACCATTTTCAAAAAAGGCATGTTACGTGTATTAATAACTTTAAAGATCAGTAATAAGACGTCATGGCAACACTGTTTTGGTTGCCAAGTTGGTTTGGTGGTTGGGGAAAAATCCTAAATTCTAAATGCAATGCAAGCAGTCAAACTGTCTGATGGAGAGGCCTTTCTTAAGTTTTAAACTTGAGAAAAACCCTTAGACGTTATTTCAGTGAACAACTGTTTAGTACCACAAACCAGCTTATGGCTTCGTTCAGACCAAATCCGGAAATGCCGTACTATCACGCCGGGTTCTGTGGAGGTATGGACATGTCACTACATGACCCATTTGTGTGACATATCTGATCATAGCACAAGTAGAAATACCAACCAGAAATTCCAACTTGCAGCCTGATACGACCTCAAGCGAGTGCATGGCAATTTACGTCTTTGTACTCCCTGACTGGGTTTTCAGGGCTGCGATGAGTAGCTCTTTCATCTTCACAGCTCCTTGGTAAATAGCTCAATGCTACATGGTAAACAAGGGTTTTCTCCCTGTGGGTGTCTTCGGTCTGATTGCCCGCCTACATGACTAGCCAACGTAGCGCCCTGTCAGATGACATCACGTTGTGTTGTGTTCCGACAAAAGTTTAGTCTACCGGATGACCGCTGTGGTATTTTGCTGAGGCCTATGTGGTCCCCACCCCTGCAGCGTAAACACACTGCCCCCTTTCAAATGAATGGGAGGGCAGCCATTTTTCACGCATTGTTGTGATAATGTTTAGAAGTCAAGTCAAGTTTATTTGTATAGAACAATATCATTCAGAAGCAATTAATAGTGTAATAAAACGGCAAAACTTTGGTTAGGAGATAAATTAAACTTTATTTGATGAGCTTCATGAACACTCAGCAGAATGTTCATTAAAAACCCATCATTCAAGTTACAAGACTTCAGATATTTAAACATTTTAATTAATAAGTCTGATTTATTTATGATATTTATTAAATTCTACTAGTAGCAACTCAAATGTTCTTCTTATTAACAGTTTATTAATTACCTGTCTAGCATTAATAAATGATTTGTCAACATTAATAAAGCCATCAGCTGCAACGTAGAAAAGTTATATGTTTTTGACGTTAAGCAAACTGAACTCATACTCAGCCATCAATGAAAACTGAGCTATCCTGTGGCACAGGAGAGCAGAAATTCAGTGGATTCATTCCCCTTAACATGTTTCTTCATGTTTTTTGAGAACTCATGTTACCGAAAGCCTCTTTCCGTCAGCATAATATAGCAGCAGTTTGCTAAATCTGCTTAAATCCCTCTTTGCTTGGAGGTTTAACATGTCTGGATTCCGGTGGAAGAGGCGCGCCGTTGACACAAAGAGGATATTGATTTCAGAAGGTTTCCTCTCCTTACCTTTCACCTAAGTGTCAGTCCAGCAGACAGAGGCCCACGGGCTCGGTGTCGGAGCCCAGTGTCAGACTTCGCCCCAGTTACAAAGAGAAACAGCAGGTCAGAGGTTGTAGAGTTTCTTTTCAGCTGAAACCCTGGAGCCAGCGTGTCTGGCTGATGTAGAATCAGCACAGGAATTGTTTCAGTAAATGTGGGTCTAACATAAGGTGATATGTATGAGGAATGTTAGCAAGTCTGATTTTGAGTTAAGAGTTTCTCATTCGCAATATCGCACAAACCCATCATCCCTGTCTGAAATTCATCATCCAGGGTCTGATAAAAATATTTGCTTGGTAAAAAAAAAAGAAGGTGTTTTTTCCTCATGTAAGGATTCAGATATCAGTCATTCATTTATAAAACATTTTTGGTCCCACTTTCCTGTTTTAAACGTCATGAAATTTAGTTCTTGTGCCTCAGAACTCCTGCATTTTGCACTGTTAGCCAACATTTACTGAATGAGTTGCAGCCACACTAATATCCAACACATTTAAAATAATACTGTCTGGTTCACACTGACCTGTTGTCTCGGTTACACAGACAAAACAAGCTTGAAGCGCTTTAACTAAGCCTCACAGTTGTCCCTACCCCAAGAGTTTAGTAATACTGCCACAGTACAGAGGTGTCCACTTATACTGTCCTGTAATTATGGACATGTGCCACCAAATCAGAGTCAATAACTTTGAGTAGCCATTGTATAAATCCAAAATAATATAGCAGATAAGCTTAGAAATTACTTCTTTAATTTTGAGGCAAGTTCATCAGAGTTTTTAAACGTGACATATTATACTCCTTTTCAACAAGTTAATATAGGTCTTGGAGGTCCCAAAATATATCTTTGAAGTGTTTTGCTGAAACTAGCATTGAGAATATGCATTCTAGCATGCCTCTATAACCCTTTGTTTCAGTCCTGTTCTCTATGGACTGTTTCTGTGTCTATGCAAATGAGCTGCTGCTCCCCTCGCCCCACTCAGAAACTGGTTGTTGCTTTCCGGCCATGACACAATGCAAGATTATATGACCACAACAGGAGAGACGGAGGCCTGTTGATGTTATTCATATTCATACTGTGACTCCAAACGGAGCTCCAGTAGAATCACTAATATAATATTACAGTAACACTAAGTGTATTTGTGGACCAGAACGGATGCATTAGCCTCAGTTTGACTTTACACACACTGCCACAGCAGGCCATTACAGCTTTATGGTCTGAGCAAGTTAGCTGCTTGCTGCTAATCAAAGTTACAAAACATTGACAAGCAAAGTTATTCCTGCAGATTGACCATTTCTTTTGCACAGGTGTATCATTACTTTCATGGCATGTCTATTAAGTACATTTACATAATGTTACAGCAGCAACACACACATACCAGAGAGGATCACGGAGCAGAACAGGCTTCCATGTAAAGTTCCACAAAAAGCAACATGAAAAAACAGTTACCACCATCCAACCTATTACTATAATTTAGTTGGCTCCAAATGAGGTTTACCATACACTGTTTCTCTTGACTGTCCCTCAATATTACAAAATTTGTCCAACATCACTATCTATATTAGCTGCGCAACATGCTAACGCCAATTTTAGCAGGCTAACCAGCATAAAACATGGCAAAACCTACAGCTGCCAAGTTTGAGGTCAGGTCGCTGATAGCTTGTATCAATCCATTATTCATACAACAGTTTCCCAGTCATTGTGGGGACATGTTAATCAAAAATTTTGTGAATCCAACAGGTATCACTTCCTCAGATGATGGGAGGACATTAAGACTGTTTTGTTGGTTCTTGCAGCCACCAACATAACTTTCATTCAGTTCAAAACTTGATTCGGTAGATTTTCAGTAGGCAGGGACCATCAGCTTTCTGAAAGGCTGGAGGTGGAGGTCTATGTCCAACAGACATGAAAAAGTGCATATTGCATAATATATGGTGACCTTCAAAGTTGGAGATGTGTGGGACCTAATGATAGTAAAAAGTTTGTTAATTATCTGGCATTGAGTTCTTAAAAGGTTACAGCGATAAATGATAATACTAAGGGACAGAGGGAACTGGCCGGGCTTAACTTTGACTTACAGAGCTTAACTAAATTAAATGATCCTTTAAAGTCTCCTGTGTTGGCAAGCATCTACCCTGCTGACATGTCCTTGAGCCAGACACTGACCCTCCTACCAGCTCCAAGGTGTCACTGTGTATAGCATCTGACCCTGACCCCTGACATTTCTCCTTCAGGAATCAATAATCAGACATTATAAAAGGAGGTGAAGAGTAAAGTCGAGTGCCAAGTGCCTCTGGAGGGGGCCGCAGCCAGGGAAAACATCACATTAGACACACTAAAATATTTACAAGCCTCTGTTGGCTCCTGAGCCTCCAGCCTTCATCAAGTGTCAGGGCTCTGCCATCCGGTGTGGCCCCTGCTGTTTGTTAATGGACTTCCTCCTCTCCTCTAACAGGAGGATGGCTGCTGTGTTTATGTGCCCAAGGCCTTTTTCAAGAGTGAATACAGGAGGGTATATGGAAAGAATAACAGGTTAGAGATGTTTCGTTGAAGGTTGGTTTAGGAAAATGGGGGAGTAAATGGTTGTTTTATTCATTAAATCACAGTTTTTATGTGCTCAGTGTATGTCGCGGAGACATGTTAGTAATAATGGGAAGACAGATCGGTGCAGTAAAGGCAATAGGGGAAACTGCAGAGACAGATAAATACATGGATTAAATAAATAAATGGACAGTTATGTATTCAGAGTTAAGAAAGTGTGTATGAACTGGGTTAAAGCCATATAAGGGATTAATATCTATGCCTTTGTTATTTTTAGGCATAAACAGAAGGAAAGAAACTCAATGTGCCTCAGTAGATGTTAAAAGTCTCAAGGTTATTAGGTGTGAGAATCTCTCTAGCTCTAATTGTGATCCCATTTTTCTAAACTATGTAAGTCTTACACAGTCTCTATATATCACTACACTATTTGGTCTTATTTCTTTATTTTGTGATCTTTTATTATATTGCTTATTCCATCATAACACTATCCTCCTAATGAGAAAGATATACATTATGTGTGTGCAAAGATTGCCAAATACAAACTTTTATCATTCTACAACTATTTCAGTCTTGTTTAAAATACGTCTGTTTACCGTTTCTGTCAGTGATTTACTTTTAATAATGCACTCCTGCCTCCACGTAAAGTCAAGCTAGTTTTATATAGCTCAAAATCATACATTTTTTTCAGAGGGTTTCACATCCTCTATCCTTGACTCGACTACACAAAAGACCTCAGGTGCAATAATAAGAATCCCTTTCTCAGGATGGACATACATGCAATATGTAAAGTAAAAGAAGCAAAGACAGAAGTCCAATCCAATTATCACTCAACATGCCCTTTAGTTTTCTTCTGAAAATGTTAAGATCTGCAGGTGAACTACCAACAGCACATTTAAAAAAAAATAGTTATGATGAGGAGGTGGAGTGGTACCAATTAGATATAGTTGGACTTGTCTCTGCGCACAGAACCGACTCTGGAACCAAACTCCTGGTGGAAGTCTTTTCAAGAGTTGCCAAAAATGACTGTCGAGATAGTCACGAGTCCCCAGGCTGAGCACTGCAGTGTTGGAGTTCTCCATGCAGAATGAGATGGTTTCTCCTTACAGCTATGTGTTGCTGGGAGGAAGACTGACTGTTGTTTGTGCTTAATAAGGAAATGTGTTTGCATGGGTTTGTGTTCATCCATTGGACCTAATGATAGTAGTAGAAGTTTGTCATTGAGTTCTTAAAAAGTTACAATGATAAATAATAATACTAAGGGAGAGAGGGAACTTAGTAAAACTGAGCTTAACTTTGACTTTCAGGGCTTAACTAAATTAAATGATTCTGCGAACAGCAGTTTGGAGTATCCAGCCTTCTTGGAGTATCTGGTTGGGGCCCTGGAAGATGTTGCAGTTTGGCAAGTCCATAGTTCACCATCTTCTCTGGCCTGGGGACACCTTTGGATCCTCCAGGAGGTGCTGGAGGGCGTTGCCGGGGTGAAAGATGTCTGGGTTTCCTTACTCAGTCTGATGCCACCACAATCCAGTCCTGGATAAATGGAAGAAGTTATGATGAACCTCTCTGATGAATACAAAAAAGAGGATGAAAGCAGTGTAGCCAAACAAGGCTGAAGGAATAGATGAAAAGAAAATGAAAAGGAAGAAAATTTTTCTTTTATTATGCATGTACAACAGAGCACAGTGAGTAAGCAGCTTGATATATAGCAATAAAAAACCTGCACATCAGTGCTTTAGAATACAGCTGACCCTATTGCATTTCAAAAACTGTTTCTGAAAATGACAAGCTAACAGCTTCCATTCACCTTGCTCCTCCCATTCAGAGGCAATGAGCGAGGGTTCATTCAGACCAAGGACAGGCTCTGCTTGTGTGTACCCCAGCGTTTTCCATTTTAAGCCTCCACCTACTAATGGTCAAATATGATGTGTATTTATTCATCTTACTCACCATTGGCCTGACAGTAGAGACACACAATGATTCAAAGAGGACGCACAAAAAGAGACACACTGATGTGTCTATATTTACCTCTTTTTCTCTGAAAGAGAATAATATTACATTTGACGGACATATTGATGATGAGGGAGAAAATGCAAATGGAAACATGGTGAGTGGAAGTTCAAGATCAGGGTCTGTCACATCTATGAAATGGATTTCTCCTCACCCCATGAGGAGCAATGTCAGCGTGCTCTTGGGCAAGGTATCCATCCACACATGTATGAAAGCTTTTTCCTACATAAATAAAAGTGGTGTTCAGTCCAGTCTAGGAGACATCTCTGATAAAGTGAACAAAACTAGTCTTTGTGGTCACCACTTTACCTCAAATTGTGTTTTACTTGAGAAAACAATTTCCTACATTACAACAATGACCCATGGCCATTCTGGAATAAACACGTGGGTTTTATACGATAAAGACTTTGCTATTGGAGATAACTTGTAGCATACAATTGAGAGTTTTATATTTGAGAAAAGAATAAACATGCACCCATTACCCAAACCATAACATACCTATCTGCTTTGAACAGTCTGAACACGAGACACCACGTCTTTTACCGCTGATGTTTTAGCTAGCTCAAAGTTCATCATCACAGCACACATGGAAGAATAGATTGTTTTAATGTGTCTTCCATGTGATGCATGCTGATGTAAGAACATCTGGCATTAAGATTTTAAGTTGACCTTCAAATAGCATTACATTAATGAGCTGTGAGAAAAAGCAAAAGCTTAGCAAGATTGGCTAAACCACTTTATTTGGAGGTAAAAACTAGATGTTAGTGCAGCCAGGATGTCAGTAAGTGTAGAGAATTATTTAACATTCACCTTAATTTTTTTTTTCCATATAAATTTGGCTAACCAGTGTGTCTGTTTACAACCTGTACAAATGTGTGACTGCTCAAGTTTCCTGACCTGTCAGATGTTTGCAGGGATTTTGCTGCATTCCAAGATCTCAGTGATTGATTTATTAGTGTTATCAGAACTGATTTAAAAAAAAGTAGGGCCAAAACTACAAAAATAAAATCCTCGTTGTGATGAACATACGTATAGTTACAGCAACCATGTGGTAAGGGCACATGCACAGTAGCATTTATATATGAGTTACATATTGTGTCTCTTTTGGTAGATGTCAACAATTCTGTGAAGTATTCTGTTTATCACCCAATAGTTGGTGAAGCATGCTGGGATGCTGAGGTGATGAAGTGCTATTTCCTCCCACTGTCTCCCTTATTAGCTCTCTTTCCCCTGTTCTGATGCTGAAGTGGCACAGTTGTGTCAGCAGTATTACTCATACCTGGGCTGGATACACTGGGAAGGCAGGCCTGGATCTGCCTTAATCACCCACTTCCACTTCCTGTTCCTCAACGACGTGCCAACAACCTGCCGTGGGTGGACACTGATGACGGGAAACAGCACAGCCAAACCAGTGAGAAACAGGAGGGAATACTCGACTATAGGATATTATTATAGTTTCACTAATATAGGGGGAGCAGACTGGGAGGAGAAGTGCGGATACCTAGAGTTCTTACCCACACTGTAAGAACACACACATACCAAGAACACATAAAGCACTGCAGGTTTACTGATTCACATAAGAGATTTTTTTCAGGGACAGAAGCATTAGCACAAATATGACATGATTCAGTGCATTGTGCAACTAGAATTTGTTATTGAAAAACACTCAACACTTCAATCTAACAACTAAAAGCAATAGATTTTTTTTTAAAAAAAAGTGGGTGCATCTTTGAAGACACACAATTCATAATAAATAGACCACAACCCTTTTACATGAAAAGTAAATAGCTCTTGAAAAACATTAAGATAAAATACTCATGAGACAACCATTGCCACACCAACCATTAAGGAGTGGAAGTACAAATAAATACAACTGGTAAGAAAATAGTTAAACATTTTGACAAATATGTTCATTCACTTTCTTTCTGTGAGCAAGATAAGAAAAATTAATAGCATCTTTCATTAGCCTTGCTTAGCATAAGGACTGGAAACCATAAACATAGAATTGGATACTGGACCCAAGGATGGTGCCAATTCACTCAAGTGAAGATTGTTCACCAGGTGCATAAGCCAAAAAAAAAAATGTTTCCTAGCTTCCATGTTGTGCGGCCCACTGAATATGCAAAAACTTTTACCTCGTTTGCAGTTTGGAATTTATCCAATATAATTTTCCATTTGGGGTTAAATTATGAAAACCATTGAAATTGCAATGTGGTTGTTATAATACCAATTATCTCAAATCTTGCCTGAATTATCACTCGGTGGAGGTCATAGTCAAATACAAGTAGATTATTTGTTGATTTAGTCCTGAATCACAGTCAGACAAACACTGACAGGTGTTGGACACAACAGACACTCTGCTGAAAGTGTAAATGAGAAATGGACGCCAACAGACAACAGAATGAAAAAAAAAAAAGTCTGCATCAGTTAAGTGGGCCTGATAGCAGGTCTGTCTGTGTGGGCTGAATGTGCTGTTTGCTCGCCTTGTTTCTCTCATTTTGTCATCTTTAAAACGGCTTTTAAATGATAATGACTATTTATACTCCTCTTGAGTTGGCTGCGTGGGCTTGATGGAGACAGTGCGGATGATTCACAGCCGTTAGAGATCGCCCTTTGTCAACCACCACTTCTCTTTCCTATGGCTCTCCCTCTCTTTCTCTCTCTCTTTTTTCCATCTCTTCTCTCCTGCCGAGCAATAATAGAAAGATCATTGTAGTCACTTCAGGTAGAGGCTTTGTGGGTGGAAGGACAAGTTGACTCAAGGTTTATGAAGAAGCCAAAGATAGTTTTTTGAAGGAAGGGTTTCATAAGTCTCCAGTCTGACTCATGAATTCATATGAAACAGGTTAAGTTGCAGTATTGGTGTTTTTAGCTGGGTAGACAGGTCATGGCCCAGCAAATCAGGTCAATGTGCATCTGCGGTTTGAATTGACACAGTAACAAGAAGTTTCAGAAAAAAACATATTCTGAAATAGAAATAAATTTCATACACCAATGAAAACCAGTATCATTTTCAGACTGTACAACACACTGGTCAGTATAGACCCTTTTGACAGCAGACATTTTGAATTGTCAAAGCAGGAAAAGATTCATGATGGCATTTAGGTGAACCAGTTCCAAGGCATCGGTATTGTGCATGCTCACTCAGTCACACGGCCTACTGAGACTGAATTAATGCAATGGAACGATTGTTAATGTTATTCTTTACACCTGTGTTTTTCCTGCTTTGACACCTTTGGCAGCCTGCCAGCTGCTGTCAATCATCAGGACATCAACATGCCCCTAACCACTGAGACAAAAAGGAGCATATCTGGTATCATCATTTATAAAACTAGTCACAATGTATAAATATGTGTTTGCCAAAGACATCTGTCAATGGTGGGTGGCAAGGATTACTCAGACTAAGCCTTATAGTACAACCAAAATAATGAACTAGGAGAGGATAAAAAGTTCTGTTGTAGTTCTGGTCCCCATTCACATCACACAGAGTTAAAGGATTCAATATAACTATCCAAAATGTTGCTTAATTAAGGATAAACATAAAAGTAGGCTTACTTCAGTAGACTAGAAGCTATGTGAAATGAATCAGTTATTCTCCATCAGAAATCATTTTTCATTTTGCAAATATGAACTGGAATATATGTCAGGAATGTTGTTATGTCCTGATTGCTTCTTGTGCTTTTTGGTTATCGCATCAATATCTAAATGTCAAAACAATAATACTTTTACTTGCAGTAGTTGTTCTTCTTGGCTTGAATGTCAGGATAAAGCAAGTCGCATGCAGCCAGAAGAGCTGGAATGAACAATTTTCCAATCACACCCACTCCTCTCACCATACAGGCTGGTTCTGCCTGGATGCCTATAATGGTAAAAGCCTATTATGGTAAAACCATGAAAATCAGATGTTTCCCCCATCACTTCGCTTGTATCTGGGACAGCTCACAGTAGCACGTGCAGCGCTTGACAGCCAGCTATATGGGCACCCTGCAAATCCATCTGATTTGCACATGGATCACAGTGGGAGACGGGTGATGAGGGGTTTGCAGGGACGGGAAGGTGGGTGTTAGGAAGGCATGCACGCATATTCACCAACTTATAAAAGAGGCAATTCCAACGATGTGAATGCTCGTCTCCCCCTGACGAACCTTGCTGCTCGTCATGGGGAAGTTTCGGTGGGTTTGACAGGGTAGTGGTGGGGATCTGACAAAAATTGAAGGCACATCTGCAATGCTGTTTGTAAAGAAGGAAAAAGACAAACCCAGCAATTTGAAGAGCGTAACTATTTTTGTCACAAGCTTCACAGCTTGTCAGGAGAGGGGGTTTTTGATGCTCCCTTTTGTCAATTTTGGCAGCTGCTGTCTCTGTACCTGCAATTGGATTTTTTTTTTCACATGAGGACCATTTTGAAACATTATTCAGTAATAACAAAAGTTTTCATACTAACTTCAAGATAATAACTGTTGCTATCGTTGAATCCCCTTTTTAAACAGGCTAGATAGAGGTCAGAGTCAGCTGCCAAATATAGTAGATTTATTGTCTTTAGCAGGGCAGATACTTGTTGACATGTTTCATGCAACATATGAAACAGTTTCCACAAAGAAACCCAATAAAATGCAAATCAAAAATGAACTTAGATTGGATTTCAGTGTTAATATCCTTGGGTCACCTGGTGAACTCTAATAGATCTTGAGGTCATTTCCCATTCAGTACTGTTTCCCCTAACTGCTTTAAAATAATCGGTAAAAGAAATATTCAAGGATCAGGTATGTATGAATAAATATAATCTATTTATAAAACTTAAAACACTATAAAAAAATTATAAAAGGCTGTGTGTAGACTAGACTGCCTGAAGCTTCACTGTAGAACTTTATGGATTAAAGTTTATGGATTGAAGTGCAGTCACACATGTCATAGTATCATTAAAATGAGTGAAACCTTTTTTTTTTTTAATTCAAAAGCGAAGGATTAATTTGTGTTAGAGTTAAACTTAGGTTATGGAAAAGGTTCAATATTTTTGTTAAATGTCAGACTGTTCCAGAGCAAAGTCTAGGTTGGGTTGTGATCACACTTTAAAAAGAAGAGAAAAAAAAGCTGCCTTGCTGTGGAAAGTGCGTGGGCTGAATGTCTGTGATAGAGAACACTGTATAATACTGTACACACACACAGACACAGAGAACACACACACACACACACATGCACGCACACATACACAGAGCAAAACACTGAGTCCCAAAACAAAGCTCTTCATTCTGACTCCCCCCCTACTCCAGACATTCCTTCCCAGCATTCCATTGGGCGTGGGTGGGGTCAGAGGTCCCAACGTCACGAGTGATGTTTTTAACAGTGGGAAAGCATGTTAATGAAGCACACATGTTTATAATGCCATACTTGTGAGGACCCTCAGTGACGTAATGCATTCTCTAGTCCCTAACCTTAACCTTAAGCTATAAAGATAAACGCCCAACTCCAAACCTTCGCCTAAACATGATTCTAACCTATGAATGAACCCTCGAGCAGCCCTTTTGGAGAAGTGTGGGACAAAGACAGTGTCCTCATGCACTCTTAAGGTCAAAACTCAAACCATTCTTGACAAAGGTAAAAGTTATGTGAACACACATACTTTTTTCACAGCAGACATTTTGACTTTTCATAGCAGGATGAACATCAGTGGAATTAATAACATCAAGATAAAACAGTATGCCATGCCAGGAACCCAACATGCACAATAGTAACATGGCCTGGAGTAGCAACATCTAAACTGAATCCTGTCCTGCTATGACAAGTCAAAATGTCTGCTATGGAAAAAGGTCTACTGAATGAACAGAGCAAAATCAGCTGCGTTGAAGCAGATAAACAGACTTCCTGATTGATTAGTGTTGGGCAAACTGTTTGTTGGTCTCTGGTGTCTAACTACTGTTGGCTGCAATTTAATACTGAAGGCCAAATGTATCATTATTAGCTACTCAAAAAAAAAACATGAATATAAAACATGAATGAGACATCTAAAGACAGTCAACTAAAAATCCATGGCAAATGAACAGACTTCATCAGCTGATGATGATTATGTAATGTGATCAAAAGCTCCAGAACAACTAGCAAACAGACCTTATGGCCCCAAATACTAAAAAAACTATTTATCACAGATAGACAAAACATGTATTAAACTTGAAAAGAATGCATCTTGTTCTGTTTTAAAACCAGATGTAGATTTTCAGGTTTAAACCAATGCTCCTCTTCCTCCTTCCCTGCTCTGCTTTGCATATATTTGAAACTGTAAGTATGTTTGTTTGTTTTTTTTAAAAAAATCCAAATTTTTATCAGTTTATCTTTCAACTTTTTCTTATTTAAGACATGTCAGGAGTGGATAAAAGCTCAGTTTAGAGACAATGATGTAGCTGTCAGTGATTACAGCTGAAGGTCTGTCCATGTGGGAGGTTTGCAGTCAAGGAGAGGTGATGATAGCTGAGTGTGACAGCAGCCCTGTTTGAGAGGCTGCGATGCAGCAGCGGGCTCAAATTGCTGACACTGTCAGAGGAAGTATGCATTTATGTGAGCGTTGAGACCATAAGGACACCAAATGTCTCCTCAACCAACAGACACAAAGCTCCAGTGAGCACAAACATTTTCTCTGAAAATATACAGTGAATATAATCATATAATTTAGTTGCATTTCAATTTTGGCTTCAGTGTTTGTGACTATTCGGAATAACTAGACAACTATAAAACCGGGACCCAAAAATAGATGCTGGTACAGGACTTGGCATGTAGGCTTAACAGGATGTTTTTTAGAACTGTGGTCACACAGCAACAGTCAAGTAGTCAGATAAGGCAATTTAGGCAAATATGTGAAGGCAGGAAATAACAGCCCGACAGCAGGTTATACACAAGTTGGCAAGGTAAACAGGCTTCAATCAGGTAATAAGGAAACATCTGTTAGTCTGATCATAACAATGCAGAATAGACATTTGCATCCTTCACAAAAACTCATATGAACTATCATAAATGCATATGAATAGCTAAACTACATATATCTACTTTATTTTCAGTCCAAACTTGTTCAAAGTTTCATGACTGTACTGAGTCCAGTGTTATGAATTGAACTGTATCAAAGCTGACTTTATTGTTACAAACCCTCTAATGGTTGATTTATTCCTGACATGGAGAGTATGGACTCATAAATTCATATCAGATTTAATTAATTGGACAAACCCAAGAATTGATTAATTGAAAAAATAGATGACCACACACTCCCACACACACACACACACACACACTGCTCTCAGCAGTGGAAAGAAAACTCTTACATGCTTTTTAATTAACAGACTGCCTGCTGCCCAATTAGAAGAAAATGTACAACCTGCCTGCTCACAGACCTTTACAACTCTCTTCTTCTCTAGTTGACAAAAACACACACACACTCTCTCACACAAACACAGATACACTTTGACACTTGTGACACATTCTCACAATGACAAATAAGAAGCTCTGACTGCACCAAATCTCTCTCACAAAAACACAAAATCCTCTGATAAAACCGAAAAAACGCTTTTTTTTTTTGTTTGTTTGTTGGAGGAGGTGATTTCACACACACACACACACACACTCACACACATACAATTCACATCTAATATTAACTTCCTCTTTCACCCTAACACACAAACTATTATGTACACTCATCTTACAGGATGAAAACATTTGGGCTGAGGCCAAACGCCATTAACATAACCATTCATGAAAGGGGTTTTGGGGCTGATAAGTTTGTGCGTGTGTCACTGTGTGTGTGTGTGTGTGTGATCTGCATGGGTGCAAATCCGATAACAGGAAGTGTTTTGGGTTTTTTTGGTTGTTTTTTTTTATGAGCTGGTCCATCTGTTGCTTCCGATGAGGGTTTGCATCACAGCCTGTTCCCTGAGCGGGATTAATAATCTGGTCAGAGTGAAGGCTAGAGAGAGAGTGTGTGTGTGTGTGTGTGTGTGTGTGTGTGTGTGTGTGTGTGTGTGTGTGTGTGTGTGTGTGTGTGTTGGAGGGGGGTTTGTGAGAGAGGGACAGACACACAGATAGAAAGCGATACATCAAAGGAGAGAGTTGGAAAGTGTTATAGTGTAAGTGATGAGATTGTAAGGATTGTCAGTGGAAATGATAGCATGGCTGGCATGCAAGAGAGAGAGTGTCTATTTCTGTGTTTTGTGTGTGAGTGTTTTCACCCTTTTATGCCTATGTGTTGTGAGAGCGAGCTTGTAGGCAGTGTGTAAAGTGTGTGTGCGAGTGAGTGTGTCTGTCTTTGCAATTTTGGAACTGGTAACACGATCTGTGAGGGCAACAGGAAATTGTTGGAGTGGATGAGGGGGAAGCAATGTGACATGAGACAGGTGGGTGGGGGCGGGGGGGAGCACTGGGGGAGCTGATGGAGGGATGGATCGGAGGAGGGAGAGACGAAGGGGGGTGGAGGCTGCTGTCAACACGCTGTCGCTTGAGGGTAAGAGGGACAGGAACCGTTAGCAGAGGATTAGCAGGCGCGCCAAGTTTAGCCCCACAACCTCTTGGCTTTATTTTCAGGGCCAAAACGTCAGTGGGAACTGGGGTAGTTGCCCTCCACACCGAGCCCACAGCCGGACGTCACTTCCAAATTCAATAATGAAACAGATGTGGCATTTTTAACACTTCAGGGTGTTACTTTGCTACGTGTTGTAGGGTAAATAAGCACTGGTTTTGAGGCTCTCTAGGACCAAACCAACAGAGGTTGATTGATTGGGCCTTTGACCACTGCCATCAGCTCAACCATTACTTCTCTAGGTGCTGATTTCAAACTTTCAGAAGTTACTTTTTGTACCGTGCTCTTCTTGGAAATAAAACTCCCCACGCACTGGCAATTTCTATTGCTGCTCCAAGTGGAGGACAGTGTTATTAGCAAGCACCTGGAGTCGTGAGCCATTTCTGCTACAAAAAACAGAACAATCTCATTCTCCAGCCAAAAAAAGCAGTTGGGCTGCCATTATTCCACTCTTTCACCATGGCAATATTTTGACCTCACTTGTAATTGGCTATTTTATTGTACTCAACTGGGGAAAAAGTATGTGTGTGGGAGGAAAAAAAGTTCTATCAATGTTGCTGCAGCAAACTACTGGTGACAGTAAAAGGTCAAAGTTTAATTTATGTCGATGATGCAGCACGGTGTTATCAGTGTAAGCGCTGTTAGTCAGAGAAGTGATGGATCACTTATTAATCATTTCAGATATATGTATTTCACTTATTACTCAACTGGAACAGCATTGATGTTCGGGTTTCATGTCTTCCTTTACATGCAGCTATTTGACTTCAGCATTTTCCCATACATCAGTCACACAGTTGGATAGCTTCATTAATTTGCTAAAAGAGCCCTATCACAAAGGGACATGTTGCTCGGAAGAAACGCCGCGTAAATTAAATGTAAAAAATGGCTTTAAAGGGTGTGAACAACAGCTTGTCCATCCACCCAGGCGCTTTGTGCAGCGTCTCCATTGGTTGTTTTCTCACATTGGAAACCAAAACTCCATATGCTATGCTAAACTAATCTACACCTGGCTCTGGCTCTTTACTTAATGAACAGACATGAGAGTGGTATTGATCTTCTCGCCTAATTCAACCCAAAGGCGGTTGCATTTTAAATGAATGACTCCAAGGAAAGTATCTGCACTTCAGTCTACTTTCTCCCCCTTTGTGATAACCTAACTTTTTCAGTGCACCTGGTTTTTTTCTTTGTTCCAATTGACATTAGCTCTGTGTCAAAAAAAAAAAATACAGCATCTGTGTGCAATTTCAATGAGAAATTGACCAAAAGAAAGTTACAATTATCCTGCAAAACCGGTTCAACTGGTTGGTCAAATATGTGCAAGTGCCCTTTCTCAGTAGTTCCATTGTAACAAGAATGGGGTATTTCCACTGTTTACATTGCAATATCTGAGGGAGGATAAAATGATTGCTACCAAAAGTAACTTTCCCTCTTGTCTTATAGTAGTACAAACTGAGTTTTGGAGACCGATAAGCCTTAAAACTACATTTCCTTGATAATATTTCATCTTCTTGCCTGTAGCTGTAGCAATACATCTACACCAATGCAGACCCTTTTCATTTTTAATGCAGTGCTATTTCTGTTTTGTACGCTTGCTTACCATCCTCCCTACTGTACACTTAACTCCAGCCCTATCAGTCATCTGACCACGTCCGCATGCCGACCCCCCCTGACGGCCCTCACCATGACCCAGCCTTACGTGTTTCCAGATCCCTGTATGGCCTGTCCTGTCACAGCCGCCGTGCCGTGGTGATAAAGGTGCTGATGGGGTCTGCCAAGCCCATCTACGTGCCTGTCTAAAATTAGCGCTGGTAGTTTCCTGTGCCCTTTAATCCTGGGCTTTAAAACCACGAAAGGCCAAGCCGCAGACAGGAAGAACGGCCATGAGAGCCCCCGGGGTGCTCAGCATGCCCTGCATTCCCCCAACCTTATCTGTCAATCACACTACTGCCATGACATCACAGTGGCTGTTTCTAAGAATAAGAGCTTCCCAGGCTTGGCTATAGTTGGGTTCAGGTTTGATGGACGATATCTGGGTGGCTGTAGAGACATGTCCCTTCACCTTCAGGTTCACAGGTTTGATCCGCTGCAGCAGCCAGTGAGTCTGTCACAGCGTCCTTGAGTGAGACATTGAATTTCATCTTGCTCAGAGGCCACAACTCCTGACTGAACTCTTTTACCACTCAAATATCGAGTGATTACATTCACACTGAATATTCAATCTTCACCAGATTAAAGATTAGATACCTTTTAAAGGTGTAGTGTGTAGGATTTAGTGGCATCTAGTGGTGAGGTTGCAGATTGCAACCAAGTGAATACCAATGTCACCCCCACCCCCCACTTCCAAGCATATAGGAGAAACTACAGTGGCCATGAAACTCGCAAAAAATGCAGGAGGCCTTCTCTAGAGCCAATGTTTGGTTTGTCCATTCTGGGCTACTGTAGAAACATGGCGGTGCAACATGGTGGGCTCCATGGAAGGGGACCTGCTGTGTTTATTCTAAGGTAACGAAAACACAATGATTCCTATTTTCAGGTGATAATACATACTTATGAAAATTATATTCCATTTCTGCTAGATGCCACTAAATTCTACATACTGCACCTTTAAGTTGGCAAATCTTTCAGTTTATTAGGATATATTGTATAGAAGACTCAAATTTAACTAAAAAAAAAAAGTCCTGCACACATTCTTAAACTTTAACCCCACTGAATTACCAAACTCCAACCATCCAACAGCCCGAGTTTTAACCTAATTTTCAAGGGCTAGCTAGTATTTAACAGCAGCATAGCACAATTATTGCAATGTGTGACAACTTTGTGATGGGTTGCTATATATTTGGAACAGATAATCATGTTCCCTTATCCCTGGACTTTGGTAATTGGTGCATTTTGCTGGTGATAGAGTGATGCAGTAGTTAGTACAATTATAGCAACTATAAAATTCAAATTCAATTTGCAGCCAAGGACATTTAGGTATGGAATTAGTATATTAATCCAGTGTTCCCCTGTGCTTCCTTCTACAATATAAATGGACTGAATACAAGACTAAATTAGCAGTAGGTTATCATTCAATGTCTGTGTGGTGGGGAATTCTCCCCTAGTGATAGAGAATATAGTATCATGTGTAGCGTTAGTGACCGCAGCCCCAGGCTTGACTCCTCCTCTATCCAGGCCCCTAATCACAGCCAGATTATATAAAACACCTGTTGGTTTTGTTCTCCTGCTTGCTCTTGCCATGTGCGCTGGTCAGAGCTTCCTTCCCTGCTCGTAGACCTCTTCATATCATGGTGGTCTCCACCTGCTGCTGTTTTGCCTGGCTTTCACTGTTGTGATAATTGTGTGCCATATTCCAAACATTGTGTTGTTGTGGTGCCAACTGGTATCCTTACTTTGTTTAACCTTGTTTGTAGTTCTTCTCATTTCTTTGATTTAGAGTAGCTGAGTGCCAGTCTATTGGGAGAAGCTAAGCACCCTGGGTGAGGTCCCTCCATTGTGACTGCACATGTGGTGAGTATATGGTTGCACCCCTAGACACACCTCAGTGTAGCCTGCCACCCCATTTACCAGTCTTCGATCTCATTCACCGATCTCATATAGTCCTCTCAACCCTCTCATCACCACATGTGTACAGTATAATTACAGTAATCCTGTGATAACTGGTGACTATTCCTTCCATTTAGTCTATCTAGAAGACTCCATGATTGTCATTGTGAAAGTACAATGAATAATCAGGCTAGTTTGCTATCAGCTGCATACCATTTCAGTATTATAGCAAAATCTGAAACTATGGCATGTCAAAAAGATTATACATTTAGGGCTTTTTAGGCTTATTGATCGTTAAATTATTATACAAATATAATAATTATCATATACCTGGAAACATTGGCTTTTGTAAAACTGAAGCAACCTGCACAGAGCTCAGATCTCAACCCCATTCAACACCTTTGGGATGAACTGAAATGCTGACTGTGACCCAGACCTTATTGCCCAAAATCAGTGGCCGACCTCACTAATGCTCTTGTGGCTGAATTAGGGCAAATCCTTGCAGCCAGTTTCCAAAATCTTATAGCAGCATATTGATGTCTACGGATGAGATAGAATGAGGCACATGGTCTGTCTCTCACATACTTTTGTCCATGTAGTAAACATAGAATTTAGATATTAGTTGCAACCGTGCGTTAATGACGGTATATATGACTCCTAAAAGAAGAAAAATGTGAATATTCTCACATGAGCAAAGTTGTTGTTTTCTTTTTTTTTTTGTTTTACAACGTTCTCTGACCCTTTGACACACATCACATTTTGTGCCCGCCGGCTACAGGTCTGTGACGTCAAAACAACACACAGAGTAGCTGTGTTTGTTACAGCATGGCTTGCACTGGATCAATACCATAAGTTGTAGTCTTTGGATTCAGTGCCCTAAGGCTAATAGGAGAATTGTCTTGTGCACAGATTTACTACCTCAAACGTATATATTATTTCCTCAAAACAAAAGTCATCTATAGCGCTAGCCTTGGGCTAGACTGCTGCATTGTCAAGTGTATTCAAACAATGTTTGTGTTGCCATAAAGACATTTATTTCATAGTGAAACCAAAGTTCTTCCTCCAACAGATTCATTGTTCAGATTATATTCATTTTCTGTGAATAGTAGCCTGGTTACAGACTTCCTGAATGGATGCGTGATAAACTGATAACTATCTCATCCATCCAGTGTATCCAGAAGATGCCATGAACAACTATTAAGCAATCAAAACAATAAATAAATGAATGATGACATGACTGATTATCAAATAGGATTAAAAAAAATCCCAGCCTGCAATTCTACTTGGCATGAATGGGTAGCTACAATGAATACCACTGTATACAGCACAAATTACAAATACTGTATACACAAATGGGGATTTCCCACAAAGTAACCGCTGTCTTCTTCCTGGTTCTTGGCTGCAAACACACACACATTCTTGGGAAATGAAGAACTCCAAGACGTCCAAAAGTCTTTACAGAGTGAGTTAGAGCAAACATTGCTCATTACTGTGTGTACTTTGTTGTCACAGATACGGTGTAGGAGTTGTATCATTATTGAATGATTACCCAGGAAGTGGAAAAATATCACCTAAACTGGAAGGTGGGTAAAGGGGAGCACCGACTGTGTATGCAGGACTCTTTTTATAAATCATTTACGTCAGGACATGAGCGTGCAGATTTAGCCCTTTGTTACATAGCGAATGATTCACTCGCTTTGTTCAACTGCACGCCAGGTTGTATTTCTAGTCTAAAACTAAGACGTCAGTGGGTAGTTTGTTTTTGTTGGGTTTTTTTTTACTTTTATTTTAACCAGTAATCACTTATTATTGTAAGGTAATGTCATTTATGTATTACATTTTAGGTTTTAGGGGATGTTTTTGTGCAAGAGGTTTTCTCCTTCTCTCCATATATATACAACTTCTTTATATTTTTTGTATTCTTATGTACAAATTAGGAAGAAAAGATGTGTTTATATTTTGCATTGTCTACTTTTGATAAGTGACGGTCTTTTGCCAATATCTTTCTTGAAACTCTAGACTTGCAAACTCTGAGTTGCCGCATCCATGCAGCCAACATATTCACTGTGCTTGTCAATCATAACGACTCTTAGCAGCTAATCACAGTGAGGCTGCTGTTTGCATTGACTGATGCACACTCTGAACTTCAGTTTTTTAGGATTTAACTCCATGACAAGCACATACATGCTACATACATCAAGGGCTTAGCAGCAGACAAAAAGAAGAAAATCCCTTATTATGGCTAATTGACATCCTGTGTCTATTAGCTTTCATCTCTGGAGGTCGATGCATTGCTCGCACCTTTCTACTCACTCACAAAAAATTAACAAGTCGCACGCACTAACGCTAAGCTGTTGGTGTTAATCAGCATGTGAGGGAATGTCGGCGCAGAGCAAAAAAAAAACTTCTCCGCCGAGCTGTGAAGCGAGTTGCTGCTTGCGTGAGAACACAACGCTCCTCCTCCCTCCTCCTTCGCCGCGAGGATCATCTTCTCCCAGGCCTCCAGGTCTTAACAGGTACATGCAGCCACGCTCGCTATCAAATAACACCGTATCTAGGTACTTCCAGTTCCCTTTGATGGCCGACTGCCGAGAACCCCGCCTTATGGAAGTGCCGGAGGGAGTGTTTGTGTGAACCCAAAGCCCTCGCCACAGAGCGGCACCTGGAAAAACCAGTTAGACTGATTGCAGCGTGACTGGAATCACTTTGTACCTGTTCAGTCGCATTTTGCAGTTTGTGAATGATTGTCACAGAGAACAGGGTGTACACAACGCTTGTTTGTTACACAAGCATCACATGTGACAGGACTAATTCTGAACTGGTAAGTAAGGTGGAACGAGTTTTTTTTTTTTTGTGAACTGCCTCATGATTCACGGCGGCCGCTGACTGTTTTTGTTGTCGTGACTCGGCCTGCTGGTTAACACTCAAACTGTACTGCGGGTGAAGAGGCTCTTACATAAATGTGTTACCATGGACACAGACAAAAACACCAAGAAGCGTGTCAGTAGAAGAAGAGGCACGAAAAGCATCAAAGTGTAGACAAAATAGCAATTTATTAATAACTTATCTTTTCTTTACATTCGTAAGAGAGGAGTGTGGAGGGGGGGGGTGGTGGCAGAAGTAGCCAAGATGGCTTCCTCTGGAAAGAGGCCTTCTCTCTGGAGGGGGGCGACACAGCCCTCCGAAATCTCCGGATTCTTCTTCTCTCATCTTGACAAATAAAAACTGCATTTCATAGAGTTTTTCCCTGAAGAGGTGAGGCAAACAAAGCCTCCTGCTTTATCCACATGTCAGAGACTTTTGAACCCTTGTGCACAGATCGGGATTACTCACATTAACCTTCAGAGATCCAGACGACAAACGGTTTGGCCATTCGGACTGCTTAAGTTATCTTTTATGTGGCGCTATGAAAAAAATTGCTCTACGGTTTGGTTGAAAGTTCTGTGTGATATCATAAAAAAAAAAAAAAAAAAATCTCTAGCATTCTTTAGAGGTGTGAAAATTGGTGAGTTTCTCTGAAGGCTAATGCGCAATATAAACCTTCCGAGCGCAAAAGTAAGGCAAACAACCAAGGTGACTTTGATTCGTGAGAGGGTCGGTGCAAAAACAAGGCCCGTCGGCTGAATTCACACATAAAGCGATTATCAAATATATTATACATGTATACATTTTTGCACAATTCTTGGAAAGCCTAACTTGATTTTTGGCATAATCAACTTAAACATACTGATCAATATGCAGTCGTTTGCTTACATAAAAGTAGAATATGAAACAAGAGAATCTTCAGTACCCACTTGTTGCAAAGGGTATATACTAGAGCAAGGCTTTTACTGTATTGTCTTTTTATATTAAGATACGTATATACACAATGTATAAATGTTTGAAAAGACTCCACAAATGTAAAATCGAGTCCAGTATAGAGTGTGCCATCTAAAGCTGGGGTGCTTCAACCCCACACAGGCAAGTCTTCACAGAAGACAAAAGGAGACAACGCACCCTTAAAGTCTTGGCAGAACCAGTGCTAGACCCCCAAAACAAAGATTAAAAAAAAAAAGGGTTTCATTTCATATCTGTCCATTTTGAACAATCATGTCTCTTTGGCACACCAGCCTAGGAACTTTGAAGCATAACATACAGCTGTCCAACAAAATCACTTTCCTCAGACACAATGACAAAGAAAGAGATAAAAGACCTCGGGAGTCCAACAACGATACAAGATTGTAGAAAGTATCTGCGCTTTTTTTTTTCAATGACTCTCTTCCTCTTTTCTGTCTCTGTCTCTTTTACTGTCTCTCCTCATTTAGTCCGCAGCAGCTGCGTCTTGGCCAGACAGCGTTGGCCCTCCAGTAACCACGCTCGGCAGCTGTCGCCTCGAAAACCAGCTGTATCAATAACGTCAAGAGCCCAGTCGCACAGCGGACGACGGAAAAAAGAGAAACTTTTTTGCAGCTTTTCCAACAGGAGGCCCACGAAAGCCTACGGCAAGGAGAGGGTGTGGTGACAGCCGACCTCACGTGGACTCCAGGGGGTCCAGCTGGAAGACGTTGTGGTTGGTCGGGGTGGTGAAGTAGAGCTGCTGGCTCGGCGCCGCCATGCGGTTGTCGCACGGGCTCTTCAGGCCCAGCGTGCGCTCAAAGTCCAGGAGCTGGCCCATGAAGTTGAAGTTGGGCGAGATGTTGGACTTCTTCATCTTGACGATGTCGTAGGCGTCGTTCATGGACAGGTTGAGCTTCTGCATCAGGTAGGCCACGGTCACCGTCACCGAGCGGCTGATGCCGGCCAGGCAGTGGACCAGGACGCCACACTTCTGGCCTCGAGCTTCATCTAATAGGAGGAGAAAAGGGTAGAAAACGTTATAGGTCATTTCCATAAGATTCAGAGCAACTATCGCTGTGTTCTATGGCTGTGATGCTTTTTTTTCATTCCAGATTAAAAGTAGATTATCTTACAACTAAATGATTAATTGTTTAGTCTATAAAATGTCAGAAAAGTGTTTTTTTTTGTTTGACCAACAGTCCACAACCCTCACAAATTAAATATATGATGATATAAAAACAGAGAAAAACAGCAAATCCTCACATCTGAGAAGCTCACAATACATTTCTGGCATTTTGGACTCTGTTAATCAACTATTCCCCTTTTTTTTTTTTGCAAAAGGCATTCACACATTTGGACACACACTAGTGCTTCTACAAATGAGGAGTGAAGTGCAGCCCCTTTGCTCCACGGACAGTACAAAACTTGTGATAAACATCTGTGACATTTAAGTCAAGCTGTGTTGGAAGCTGGAGCGGGTCCAGCGAGGGAGAGAGCGGCGGAAGTTATTATCCCGACTATCTCCCAGGCGTGTCAGTCAACAAACAGGGGCTGCGATGGTAGCGCACATAAACAGAGCCGACATTCTTTAGTTTTTTGGCCTAGAGTAGCCGGCTGGGAAATTGACTATTACGGTCTATTAAACCATTCTTCCGCTCGCCAGGGTTACTCCGACAATGGTGCCATTTGGGCGTGTAAACGTAGGAGTCATGAGGGCACCCTGTCAAGGCGAACAGGATGTCAACAGGGCCTGTAAATGGCTCCTTTTGTAATGTGGAGGGAGGAAAGAAGGGGAGGGGAGGGGAGGAGAGGAGGGGGGGCAATGCCATGTCCTAGATTACTTTCAATGCCACTTCCTTCCTGCGCTCAAATTACCGCCCTCCCTTCGCTCACTCTCCCCATTCTCATGTTTCAACGTCGCCCTTTGTGCTGCAATTACACAAGCCCCGGGACAAGAGATAGGCCAGGATGTCTTCCATTGAAGTCAAACCATTTGTACACAGCGCATTTTAGCCAGCGCGCCATTAGAGGCAGACTTGTGTTCCTGTTCCTTCAATACAATGGCCTTAATCTGCCTGCTCTGTGTGTCCCCGCTTGATTGACTGATAAGACCACAGCCGGGGACACCTCATCTAATCTCAATTGCACAATAAGACCTTAAGAACTTCCTGTCAGTGATAAGACATATCACATTAATAAGATTATGTCCCTAACTCTCCGGTTGGTGCCCCTTCACTTTGTCTATATGTTCAAAACAATGCCGTACGGTCGTCAAGTGAGGAATAGAATGATTGGTGCTGATGTGATTAGTCAAATAATAGATTGACAAACTGGTTCCTGCTTCTTTATGTCACTGTAAAGTGATATCTGAGGGTTTAGGACTGTTGGTCAGTCAAAAAATGGGATCTGAAAACGCCACTTTGTGCATTTCCACAATTTTATAATATTGCATAGACAAAAAAATTAACCATTTATGCATGAAAATAATGATTGGTTGCTGTTCTAAGTGAATAAGCATGTAAATAAGCCAACAAGCCAGGGGCCTGCGGTAACAGTTTGCAGCAAGAGCCGCAGCGTGTTTGCAGCTCTGCAGGATTACTTACCGATGAAACTGATGGCCTCGGGGAAGAACTGAGACAGATTCTGGCTCCAGTGATCCGAGATGGGGATCTGCTTGTACTTAAACTCCCCTGCGTTCTCGAAGAGGTTGGGCAGGTTGGGAGTGACGTTGAGGATGTACTTGATGCCGTACTCCTCCAGCACGTCCAGGTTGGTGGAGTCCTTGGCGCAGCCCAGGTAGAGGTGCGGCAGGATCTCCACCGGGAAGGAGGGCTGCGGGTTGGACAGCGGGCTGCCGTCCGAGTCCGTGGCGCTGCTCGGGTCCCGGTCTATGTCCGACTCGATGTCCGACGAGTCGGAGCTGATCCGGAGCCCGCCGAGGCCCAGCACCTGTGCGGTGGGGGAGCTGCTGTTGGAGGAGCCGTCCAGGTTGGTGTCGCACAGAGCCGGGTGCTCGGCCTGGAATTTACTGAAGCCACCTGCAAAATAGAGCATGAATCCAAATAAATACAGATGCCAATATATGAGCATTTGTGCTACTTGTAATTCGGGTTCATTTAAGAGCGAAATTATATTTTTCTTTCCTGCAAATTCCTGCAAATTGATCCAGTTTTTGGCTACTTTGATTACAGTTTAACATCATTATGTTTATCCAAGCAATAAAGTAGCTAAATAGACCCCTTCGGGAAATAATAATCACATTTTTTTTTGTAGATGTAAACATGTGAAGAGGGGCTACACTTCACAACTTAAAGATTCCACATTAAGTATGCCTACCAGCAAAGGCGCCCCCCTCCTCTGCGCAAAAAAAAAAAAAAAAAAAAAAAATCTGCGGGCATGAATGAACAGCAGCGGCCGCGGGGCCCAACAATGCGAATGAACCGTACTCACCCTCCAGATAATAGGCCCTGTAGCCTTCGTCCTTCATCCTCCTCAGCAGCAAACCCAGCACGGAGCCCCCGTCCACGTTCTCGTTCCACTCCCGGCTGTACTCGTCGTACAGCACGATGGTGTCCGTCTTGCACCGCCGCACGAACCTCTCCCGGTCCTCGCCGTCGGAGAGCAGCGACCGCACGGGCAGGTTGCCTTTCTTGAGCCGGCGGAGCATGAGGCTCGGTATGGCCACGTTGATAGCCGTCTCGACGTGCGACGACTCGTAGAGCTCCTGGGCCCGGCAGTCCATCACAAGCAGGCCGTCCCTGCGCGTCTCCAGCTGTTCCCGGAGCCAGCCCACCGTCTTGCTGATCGCCATGACCGAGTCGAGCTGGACGACGGGCTTGAGCTTGTCAAGCATTTATAAGCAGGAGTTAAAAAATGATTTGAAAAAAGCGATTTTTTTTTTTTGGTGTGCTGGAGACTTTCTGGCTGCAGCAACCAAAAAATCTGTCTGGGTTTTTTTTTTTCTTTTTTTTTTCAGTCCGTTCCGCTTCTTGGAGGGCCCTCAGCAACACGGGCGACTGGAGGCGATTTTGGTGCAAAAAATGTTTAAAAATTAAAAAAAAGAAAAGAAAGAAAAAAAGTGAAAATGCAAAAATCAGACAAATAAATTCTCACTCCGATTGTTCATTAATGTCCCATACTCTTTTGGGACGAGACGGATCAATCAAAACGCGGGTCTCCTTCAACAGATTTCCCGACTGCAGGTTGCCTACACTGGCGCTCATTCATGCATCTGGCCGGAGAGAGCCTGTGTTATTTATCAATGAGTCACACCGGCCCTGACGCTTCCTCTGCTCTTATATAACTCCACGGCTCCAAGCGCAAAAAAATCTCTTCCACCTCACCTAGTTTCCCTTTGGAGATCCAGAGTAAAAGAAAAATTTAAAAAAAAATTAAAGGCAGGGTGGTGTTGCAAGGATCTGTGGATGTGAACCATGCGGGTTTATGTCCGTCTGTTACTGCTTGCGGATGCCGCCTGCTCCCCTTCTGTCTGCGGTATGAATCGACTCTCTGCAGGCTCTCTGGCTTGATGCGCTCTCTGCGGCGCCAGGCTGCTGAATGGCTACAAACAGGAGGCGTTTCATTGGATACATTATGTCGGCCGGCCAATCAGAGGAGCCCCAGCGGCGGTCGCCTTGGAAACGTGGGCCGGATGGAGCGGCCTGTGTTGATGAATTGTTAATGAGTTTGTCATTCACAAAAACGGAGAGGAATTTCCGCTCCGGATCAAGTGAGTGCAAACAAACAGAAGAACTGCAGGGAGAAGGAAGGGAGGGAGGGAGGGAGGGAGAGTAGAAGACTGAGAAAGAGAGAAAAGAGTATCAAATAAGTGTGCTAGGTATTATGATAATAAGGGCATATAACAATGTGTTTTACATTATTCAGTTTGTCTGAAGTTTCAGAAAGTTGAAGGCACTAAAGGTGCATTTCAGCTGTTGTTACACAAATATAACATTAGATAATTAAATAAACCAAACATCAAGTTGTTCAATAAAACTACACGTTTTCTTTCAAATGTGTTATTAGCAATGTTTAATGTAGAGAAATAGCCTATCATTTTTTAAATTAATCACACAATATTCACAATATAGGCTTAATATGACACAGATTTTAATATAAACTCTGTACAATGAAAAGTATGACTCATCTCTCACTAGAAAAAAAAAACAAAACACAGAAGAGGGCACTGCAAGATTTTTAAGACGTTTGAAAGTTCAGTTCAGCTGCACTAACTCTCTCTCTCTCACTCTCTCTCTCTTTCTCTCTCTCCACCTGCAGACACCCTGCTGATGATCTTTTCCTCTGGCTTCCTTCCACCGAGGTCAGAGGTCAGCCAAACAACAACCGGTGCAGGATCAGTGCCTTAGTCTTAGTGACACTTGAACAGGAAACTGCTTCTTTAAATAAAAGCTGGTCCCTCAGTAGTATAGGCTAATAGACTTTGGCTTCATTATTGTTAAATTCAAATGAGTATACCTTTTTATATCTGGCTTTCATGAATCAAAGATCAAACAAATGACCTCAATGAACGTTTTTCTACTGACCGAGGAAACACAATCTTATCATTTGTCCCTATAACTTCCTGTTGTTATGAGATACTAGATAGCTTAATGCTTTATGCTAAACAACAATAACATGGGACAAGTACATCTTCAACTCTCTATTAAGTGTCACTGACTGATAACAGACCACTACGTCCGTCTGAATGCAGAATTTGAAGCGTGTCTGTGCAGCAGAAAGCCGAAATAAACACGGTGAAACGAACACTGTTCTGTAGCATTTAGCATAGAACAGCAGCACTCGAGCTATTTTTGTCCGCGTGGCCTTCACCGGACTGAAGAGGCTCGTTCGCGTAGGTGGTTGTCTATCAACATGTCACCTTGTCTTTTTTTCTCTCTCTCTCTACTCTCTCTTCAGCTCTTTCTCGCTGTGACTCACTAGACTAAACCAGAATCACTTTGATATTCCTGTAATGCTGCTGTATGTGTTGCTATTCTTTTAAAAAATAACACAAACACTAGCCTGTATATTTTCCATTTTCGAATATGAAAACATGCTAACACAAGTCTTTGTCACTTAAGTGTTCACTCCGAGATCATCTCACATCAATGGGCCGGATCTCCAGCATCTCCACGTTCTTCACGCCTTTTTTTTTTTTTTTTTTAACGCGGGCAGACACCAAGCTCGGGTCCATACAGAGTCATCAGGGCCGCTGATTGCTTCCCATCGAGCTGTTAATGGCCTCCGCACCCAAAAACTTAACGCATTTACGCAGAAAACAAAAGGAGCGTTTCTACCGGTTGTGTTCTTTAACGTCCGTCCGCGCCTCGCAGCCGTAGACTGTAAACGCACACAAAAGACTTTTTTAATTGATGGCCTGTTGATTTGATATCACTTGTCCAGACTATAAGGAAGTCTTGTTATCGCCCAGACTTTTAAGTACACAACACATTTCGAGACATGAAAGGACATGAAACCGCAGTGATCCCACTGTGGAAGTTGGATATATCTCTGAGGGGTTAATGGCACATAATATGCCCTGTAATAAAAATGTTATAAACATATGCAAACATATTTGTAATATGAGATGGTTATTTGTTTTGATTGCAAAATGTAAATCTGCAACTATATAGCAACCAAGTGAAAATTGAATAGGCCTATTTAATTCTGAAATGTGAGGATTAAGTAGAAAATGGCACAAAATCAAAGTAAATATTGGTGATTTAAATTTTTTAATTAAGCCATTTGTACTTGAGTAAATGTAAATAGCACCTACTTCTGGTTTAATATCTAGTTTAAAAGGTCTCTAGTGGAATATTGCTGTGAGAATCACATAAGAGATGAGACAGTACTGTACGTTATGCCACAAATTATATGGCATAGTCTCTATAAATTGTTTATATAAAAGTTTTTGTTGATATGTAATGTCATCAGCAAAATTATAAACATAAAGATATTTTTTAAGGAGGCAGGTTGGTGAATTGAAACATCACACATACAAACATAAGCGTAGAAGATGTGGCACATTAAAAGTGATTTTCAGTATCAGATGTCTGAAGGAGTCAGTTTTTTTTTATAGTCATGATAACATATTAGCTCATACAGCGATACAGCAAATTTTGTACCCTACACTGACACTAAATGTTTAATTTCTTACAATCACCCTGTCAAAATGAGCTCCTTCGCTCAGGTGAAAGAGTGTGGATTTCTTTTTTAAAAAAAACCTATGTGTTTGTCTCTGTCCATATATAGACATGTTTTGACAGCTAGTGTCCTTATCTCTCCCCGCTGCGTCCTGTCTGTCTCGCACACTTTCGGAAACCAACGGCTCTGTCACAAGATAGCATCGGTGTGCAAGGAGGACTTTATCAATCACGGACACCATCCCCTCCCTGGCACAAGCTGTGCAGATTCATGATTATGGGTTTTTTTTTTTTTTTTTTTTTACACTTACAGCACCGCATGGCATGCAATGATCCCTTGTGCTGTTTACAGACTGCTGCAGACTTGGCTTGCACTACATTTTAAACAATACAATCCAACCTGACTATTGATCTCGCTCATTATAGGCCATTATCCGGACCACAGCACAGTGAATAGCCAGGCAGGGGTTCACCGTCTTTCTATTCTATTTGACACTTCAGCAGCTCTGTTCCTCGCACTTCTCACACAAATAGCCGTTTAATATCAAAGTCTTATTTGCTCTATCGTCACAAATTGATGCCAACATGACATGTAGCGTCGTAAAACTTTTTTAATGAACGTTTCCATTCCGAGACATTACATCGTTTCCATTACGGGTTCTTTTTCAAGACAGGAAGTCTATAAACAGAATTAAGGCAGTCATGGAGCAATAAAAATGTCTTCTGAAATTCATAAGTTTCATGTATTGAGGCATGTATGGAGGTCTTCATTCATCTCAAACACTAATATGCGTGCGTTCCTTTCCGTCTCTCTCAAACAAACACTCACACACATGACAAGCTGACAACAACACACTCTTCCAGAGTCACACCCATCAGCCCTTCTCATTACTCAGTACCTGCATGTCTGTGTGTGTGTGTGTGTGTGTGTTGCATAGCCGCCAGTGTCTCTGCAGCGTGTTAGCATATGAAGTGTGTTGCGGCCCCGGCGTTAACATTGGCCCCTTGGCCCCAGCGGCACGCCCCCCCTTCCACTCCCCCTCCCTCAACCCTTCACGTCCCCCCAGCGTGACAGAAGTCCCTCTGAATGGAGCCAAGCTGTTTCTATTCACCTTCAAATGAATTCTGCTCTCTTTCACCAGCAAACACTCCGTCCCTCACGCCCTCACCCCCTCCTCCCTCCCTGCTGCTCGCTCTATTCTTCTGCTTCTGCCTTTTTTTTCTTTTTTTTTCCTCTCTTTTTCTTTCTCACCCTTTTCTGTTTCGTTTTCACCCCGTCTCTTTGTCCCCCAATCGTGAAATCTAGGATCCGTCTCTGTACATGTTAAATGTCAGAAAGCGCTCGTTTTTTTTTCACCGAACTTGTGGAGACGCTGTCTGTTACTAGACTTTGTGGCCACATTACATCAAACTTATCGAGTTGAACAAGGTGTCAAATGTTCCCAATGCGTCATCTGTTGTGTTTTCAGGTTGGTTTCAAAAGGTCCTCATCAACACTGGCATACCAAAAACAATAGATAATAGATCATTTTTGGGGTTTTCAAACAACAAATGTCATGGTAAGACTCAATCATGACTCATTAATGCTACTGATTAATCCATAAAATTAGCGGTTACTCATCTGCAGGACTTTCCTACAGATGTTGAAGGAACCCAGCCTCTTCAGGAAATAAAGCCAGCTCTGTCCCTTCCCGTAAAGAGCGTCGGTGTTTGCTGACCAGGCCAGTCTACTGTCCAGCTGTAGCTCCAGTTACTTGTAGGTCCTGACCATCTCCACATCAACCCCGTCAATGGAGACCAGTTGCAGTTGGTCCTCCAGAATTCCACCACCATCCCTTTGGTGTTGGAAGTGTTCAGCTCCACCACTAATACATCCCACAATGGCAGTGTCATCTGAGAACGTCTGTATGAGGCATGATTCAGAGTTGTACTTGACATTTGGCCTCTTTACTGAAAAAAAAGCACCATTTACAGTGGGGAAATCACTGGCTTAGTAATGATAGAAGGCCAAAAAGAAAAGTGAAAACGTGTTTCAAAGTTTCCCCGGTTTAGTGTGGAAGTAGCCTAAATGGACCACAGTAGGCCACCACATCATTTTGTTGTTCATCTGTCTACAACTTGAGAAATCTCAGGCCCATGTTTAAACCGAAGCAAATATATTTGAAAAAGAGTGTTTACATGTCAACATTTCCATCGACAATCAAAGTCTGCAACAACTGACCAGATCGAAGTTGATTCATGTCACCGCAAATCTAACCTTTGGTTCATTAGTGAGACAGCTGTTTCACGCCGGTTCAGTCGTCGGACTACAGAAATGGGGAAATATGTCGATGACAACTCAGAACTGTCACTGGCTGTGCTGACATATGACACAAATCATCACAGGCAGAATCAAACATAACATTTCTGCTGAATGACAACTTCATTTAGAGGAAAAAAAAAAAACAGTGACAGAATAATGGGTTAATTTTCTGGTCAGACGATTGTTCATTTTTCCGGTCAGACGGTTTGTCATCTGTTGACATGTTTACCGTTTCCTTCTCTGTTCTTAATCACTTTGCATTCTACTCCTGGAAAACCCCCTGTTTTTCTTTCAATCCCGGTCAATCTCTATTTATTTCACGTCTTATTTGTTGTGTTACTGGTTTTGCTGTTTTGTTTTCGTCCCGTATCCTGCCGCCACTTCTTGAAAGTTTCACCTCTTGATTTTCACCCCTTTCTCTCTCCGGTCATTTACATTTCAATCGGCTCGCATTTCCACACTGACTGACTTAATGATTGAAGATGAGTGAGTAGAATGAGCTTCATTTACTAGATGACCAAACACGGGGGGGCGGGGGGGGGGGTTTAAAGGTCAGCAACACTTCTCTCTCCATTACTGCAGATTAATACCTGCTGGTCACAGTTCACACAAACCCCCGGGTCTGCAACCGTGGCTTCATGGTAACCGAAGAAATTGTGTCACTTTCAGTTCTTGTATGACCTCTCTGCTCTTTTTGAAACCACTTTAGGTAGTCGGTCGAATGCTTTGAAATGCCAAAATAATACATTTCATTCCTATCCAGCCAGGTCCAAACAGTTACAATCCATCTTTTCCCATCTAGCCCCCCACCCCCCCCTCTTCTCTTTCAGTAGCTAATCTTGTCCTCCTCCTTGTTTCTTTGCCACCGGCTGCTTGTCTCAGACGGGGAAATCCTTTGTCCTCAAACAAAGACTCACCATGTGCACTAATCAGGTCTGGAGCTGGACCTGTCTGTCTGTGTGTGTGTGTGTGGGTGTGTGTGTCTGTCTGTCTGTGTTTGCGTGTTGATCTTATGCACATGACACATACACAGGAAGTGAGTATGGCTTATCATGGAATTTATGGTGTGAGAACAACGAGCTAGACAGACAGAGGCAGACAATGAGAGAGTGTCTGCGTACATCACCGCATTGCAAAATACTCAAGTTGGTCTGTTTGCGTTCATGCACGAAAGAGGAACTTGGTTTTTGAGCATTAGCGATCACTGCGGATATGATGACTAAACACACAAAATGTAAAAACAAAAAGCAAACAAAGCAACATCTGCGACTTGGAATCGAGTTTGAAGAATCTGTGTGGTCTGAAGCGACCCATTATCGACACCATTAAGTTGTTTTATACTCCATTTACATCTGGTATTAACATGCAACCTGTATTTGGATTATGAAAAACACATGTTAATGCAGGTGTAAATGAATGCATGAAGCAGAAGGTATCAGATCGGCGTGCGGACCGGCTCACGTCGTGATCAGATTTCAATCAATTGTAAATGCAATCTCCACAGTTTGACCATATCCGAAAGAAAAAAAAAATCTGCAATCTACAGCTTCTCTGCAAAAAAAAAGGTGCAGAGACAAGCTCTTTCTCAGCAAAGGAAGGAGAGTCCACACACCAGTATCGTTCCTTGGACCTGGGACGCACCATGATGTTTGAAGAGTGCCGGCTTTAAAGACCTAATTTGAAAATTGAGGTCCAATCACGAGATAATAGGGATAACATGATAATAATACATGTATTTATATAGCAACTTTCCTTACAAACAGGCCATAAAATCTTAAAATCTATTAAACTCTCAAGCAACCAGTGAAAGGTGTTAGGGATTGGTCTTGATTGGGCTTTGTGTAAACCGTAGTCTTGTTTCGCCTACTTAGACCCAAATGAAGTGCGTTGCAGTACTCAAGTCTGCAGGATGTAAGAGACTGACAACACCCGTGACTTTTTCTAGATCTAAAAATGAAAGGAACGGCCAAATCTTGATGAAATGTTTCAGTCTTACAAAACAGGGACTTCAACACGGACACTTGCGATATAGCGTGTCAATGCAACAGGCTCGTTATCAGATGTCAGATAACCCGATGACGCATCCAGGTATAGATCACATGTTAATATCCGGCGAAAATGAGGTCACAACCGGTGTCATGTCAAGACAAGAAGGGAACTTGCATTGAGCGTATATGTTTCAACACATTTGTTTTTACTGCATGCACGAATGTAAATAAAGGGCAAGTTGAAACCGACAACAGTAAAGCCGATAATGTAGTTAAAACGAAACGCATCCACTGTCGCAGTTAGTGGGTTTTGTTGGAAAGTGAAGGCTGAATGTTTATGATATGGATAACAATCTGTCTGAATTTAGACTGCAAGCTTGCAAAAAAACCTCACATCTTTCAGCAGAAATGTGAATTATCGGTGTGAATTTCCATTAATTTGCCATTTTGCAAGTCAATGCATTTCGTCATTTTCAAAGCTGAAAGCACATTTGATTGATTTTCAGATTTTGCTCAACGCTTATCTTCGTGCAGGCGGATCTGTGCATCAGTGATCAAGAGTTTGAAATTTCGATCGTAGAGGCATTGAGCCGGTGTGTGACAACGGCACAATGCGAAAGTGACACAAAAAGGCAACAGTGAAAAAGGCAAAACAATGCGACGCGAAGGCAAAACAGCATGAAGTCAAGCGGCAGCAAAAAGGCCATGTGGCACGAAGGTTTCGAAAGGCTTTCGGCTGCGGCGGAGTCTTTAGATTAGCAGAGACAAAACAGGAGGAGATGCCAGGCTCCTGCTCGCAGATAACAACCACATGCTTCCTTCTCTTATCACACTGATTCTATCTGCACGGGGGCAAGAACACTCTCCAGAGCAACACACACACACACACACACACACTCACAGGTGAATAGCACGCAATGCCTGTGACAACTTATTCTGTACGTGCTGTTCTCATAGAAACACTGTCCTCATATTTTTTTAGCACTTCAGGGTCTGGTTAGGGGTTTTGGAAGGCTGAAGCTGCCAGTGTGGGTTGCAGCAGGTTTTCATGCAGATGAACATGACGCCAAAATTCTTTAGAGCTCAAAATGTGAAGAAGGAAACTCATTTAGCTGGACACTTCGAGGGAACCATATTTGTTTGTGGAATTGTCACTTAGTGAGCTCATTTCAGGCAGACAGTTCAGTTACATAGATAATAGATAGCTATATAGATGGCCTAACCTGATGTTGCCAGATGATTTGATACATAAAATTCTGAGAAGCCATCCTTGGAAACTGTTTGGAGAAGAGCAGGCACAAAAAAAAAAAACTTGGCAGATGATTGGATTATCTGTCTATCACCGTCCATCACAGTCTATCGCCATCTTACCTTGTGAGGCAAGATCACAAGATCACGCAACAATCCTCACAGGATGCTGACCGGTTTGAACCAGTGGTGGTTCAGACACAAGCGCATAACTTGAGGCCGGACAAGACGGATTCTCACGTGATCTTGTGATGTGATCTGGCAAATCCAGCTGCCTCGCAAAGGTAATAGATGGCCAAGAATGATTGTTTTCATTCATTTCTAGTATGAAACTAGAATCATTTGTGACCTGAACAGTCCACATGTTTATTTAATAATGTTATGTATAAAGGTGCGGTTATGTGTAACTCATGACACCATAAGAGTACCAGGAACCACAAATTCCAGATTAAGTTTTGCAAACAACAGCAATTTTTAGGTACTTTTTGCACACAGCAAGACAACAACATATTGTTCTATGCTGCTCTTTGTAACGTACTGTTGTGACACTGTATGATGTTTGAACGGAGACCTGGAACCGAGGAACCAGGAACCAAAACTGGACACGCTTCTATGTTAAAATACAGTTATATAAAGGGTTCTTGGAAAAGTTCCTACAGCAGAAATGAATCATGCATTCCGCTAAAGATAAGGGGCAACACGCACCAATTGGTGTATGACAATCTTCATTGCAAGTTAACAAGAAACAAATGTAGCCAATTCAGGCCATGACGAACATACATAAAAAAAAAAAAAAACAGACATTAATCCAACTCTTTTCAAAAGAGTGGCAAAAAAAAGCTTCTTGTTCTGTGGCCAACTACCATTAAAGAAAGAATGAGAAGAAAAGATCTTTTGGTGTTTCACTGTCAAGCAATACTTGTTTAGAAAAAAGATCTGATAATGCTAAATAAAGCTTTCCAAATGTAGCACCCCCCCGTTTATACAACCTGTTCAAAGCAGTAATGTTGTGCCATCATTCTGCCTTGCCATTCTGTATAAAACATATACGCGGGGGTCAGCATTATGCCAGCTTTGTTTGGTTCAGCGTCAAAAAGCAAAGCCGACAGGATCTCTTTTTTTTTCTTAAAAAAGGGGCCGCTTTAATGAATATCTTATACATGAGCTGAAGAGATTCAGACCTTTTCAGCCCACGTGTCTCTGTTGCTCTGTCAGCTGCCGTCTCCGCCACCCTTTCCACAAACTATTTATGTGCAAATCAAAGAGCTTCACATTTACAACCTACATCACCTGGGTGGGGGAGCACACAGGGTGACAGAGACACACAGACACATTCACACGGCAGACGCTCAGACAAGTAGGCGCACATGTTTCCTGTGTTGTGCAAACTCGTCTCACTCTCTATGAGGTACACGTTCATGCGAGCGCACACACTTATAGTCTTTCCAGGCTGTTCTCGTGAACACACACACGCCCATAAACAATGTCCAAAATCTGTTTACTGTCTTCTAAAATGATGTGGAAGACTCTATGTTCTCAGTATCTCTGTAAATTGTAGGTTTACTACTTTTCTTTCATGTGTTCATTATCTTTTTTTTTTTTTTTGGTTTTTAATATTAGTTATAATGCATGCATGTATCTGTATCAGTCATGCAGACACTGAAAAGTGTCAACACACACTTTGGTTTCCAGAGAGGTTCCCTCCAGCTGTTCCGTGACACCTCCAGACGCACACACACACACCGACACACCCTAGTCTGAGCCCTGCAAGGACAATGGTGGCTCCAGTGTTATCAACAGTTCCATCACTCTGTCTGTGCTCTGCATCGCCTCGCTGCTGTCCTGCTTCTGTATGTGTGTTTGTGTGTGTGTGTGTGAGACCCACATAGAGGATTTCCCCTTCGCTGGGTGTCCACTTCCCTCTGCCTTTGGCCCATTTCTGTCTGTCACTGTGCGTTCGCATGTACAGCTACAAAACAGGCTTCTCTCCACTGACTCAGTAGCTATCGGGCATATTTAGCAAAGCACTTAGAGTGTCATTTACGTATGCAGATCAGAGGAAGTGACAGTTAGCCCCGACATGTCGCTTACGTGCAGATTTATGCTTTGTGGGGATGTTGTTTTGCAGTGTCTTAACCTTGCAAGACTTGTTTGGAGCCAGAGCTAAGTAGCTGCACTGTCTTATCAGCTTTAGCCTTTAGCCATGCTAGATGCTCCTTGTGACACCGACAGTCATGAATTTCTGAGTGGACATCCAAAACAAACAAAAGACCAGCACTGCGGGAATGAAATACAACCACATCATCTACATATAGAGTGATTTATCATACGATTACCAACCAGTTTTAGTCAAAACTTTCCGCAGCACCTTAAGTATCATTTAAAATCAGTTTAGCATACATTTGTTGAACGGTGCATGGACTTGCTGGTATAGCTTGATAAAGAGAAGTGCTTGTAGCATGCTCCAGAGTTTTTATTGGTGTTTTCAGGTCACTTTAACATCAAAAATCTGAGGGTGTAATAAGTGAACAGTGAGGCGAAAACTGGATCTGGATATTAGAATCTAGAGATATTGGTTTAAAGATGCTATGGAAATGAACTCAAAACAAGCTGCTTCTTTATTTATTAAATTCCATTCAAAACACAACAGAGAAAGCATTCCAAGACGCATCCAAAATGCATTTTTATTCCACATCTCGGATGTCAAAACCGAGCGCCTATCCTCAGTTTTTTGCTCATTCATATCATAGTATCACACATATCGCAGATTATGCCAATTTTGTCCCACAACACTGGCTGTTGTCCAAAAGTAAACGAGTCAAGAAGGACAAAGAGCCATCTTATTGTGGTAACACAAAGGCATCCTCTGTTGCGGTCTGTGGGGTTTTATTGAAAAACAGAGAAGAGGTGTTTATAATAAGAATGATGATCTTTCTGAATTACATAACAGTATTAGTCTGTTTGCAACCTTTAAGGATCAAGTGAAACACTTGCCAATATACACACAAGGCTGTGTTAAAATCATATTAGGAGGTAACTTGTCCCAAAATTATTACACCAAAGTCTAATTTGACTTACAACTAGCAGTTGAGGATGTTTTAACTAACATTTAACTAATCAGTTCTCAAATTATTTGTTTCTCTAACTCTTTTTTTGTTTCTTTAATTTTACCAAAATCAATCAATCTGCTCACTTTGGTAAAAAATAGAGGTGAATTAGTTTCATCTTAATTTGTCAAGAAGCTCATCTTAATTGCAGCCGATAATCATTAATTACAGCAACATGACAAGTGGAGTTTTACATAAAACTCTTAAGTGCACTTCCAAGCTATGGTATCTTTCAGTGCCGCCCGCCATAAACACTAATTATATCTTGTTGTGCTTTCCGCGAGCAGGTAATGGAACAGTCAAGGTGTTTTACTGCTTCAAGTGGACAGAGAGTCTTGCTGCCCTGCTCTTTCGTCTTATGTGGTCTAGTGAAAACAGGAAGCGACCAGACTGAAGGGCGTCCTTCGAGAGCGGGTCCGCAAACAAACAGACCCGCTGGAAACAGACGAGTACAAGCATGAAGAAAACAGGAAACGCTGATGGGGAGGGGATGGAGAGAATTTCACAATGTGCAACTGTGCAAGTCTGTGTGTGTGTGTGTGTGTGTGTTGTACTGAAATGTGCATGTGTGTGGTGTGGTGTGGTAGCGGTGTGTGTGCGTGTGTGTACTTTTGGTGGTTTTTCTGTCCGTTTGAAGAGGAAGCGAGCTTAAGAGAGAAAGAACAAAACAAAAACAGAGGAAGAAGTAGAGAGGTAAAGGTCATCTGAGAGTGACACTATGAGACAATAAGAGAGACAGAAGGAAACAGAAACTATTGTATGGAATTGAGTAACCATTTGTCCAAAAAAGGCTCTCTCTCTCCTGCATGAATTCACTTTGTTTCTCTTAGAAAAACATCACTGACATTCCTTGTCAGGCCGCGCTGGGAGGAGAGAGGATGTGTTTCAATTTCCAAACAGCTGTACAGACATATATAGACATCAGCCAGTGGTACTCAATGTACAAGAAACCATCAAAACAAGGCAATCGGATATGTACCCACTTGCTGTATGCGCTGTGGCCACTCTAAAGTTGATTCTGGTTGTTTTCTAAATGGATTTCAAGAATGTAATGTGTGTTTAAGAGATCCTCAAATGCTCACCTCAACGGTAGAGAGAACTGGATAATTTTTTTGAAACAGGATTATATCAGAGACAGGCTTTTGTTTTTTTGTAAGAAGCCTCCTTGTTTTCTGATCTTCTCATTTGCTATTGAATTCAAGATAAGGTACATCGCCACAGCTTCCCTTCCATCTGTGCAACAAAGTATATCACGCTCACCGATCTGTCACTCTACTTCACTGATGAGTTTCATGCCATGGTTCACGTTAAAAGCCTTCCAACAGCTCAAAGGTCACAATTCACAATGATGTGATCATCACTGGAAAACTGGTCTTCGAGAAAAAGTGAGAGAAGCGCATAGATACATGAACACACAACCCATTTCTTAGAGTTTATCGTGTATTATTGGTTTCTTGTTTCTGCTAGGTTTTATCTATAACAATGTCCTTCATTTTCTGTGATAACGTGTTAAACTCCCAACTTGACAACCAGACGCTTTGCACACGAGTACACCGAACCATCCACATACGGAGTCATCAACAAATACTGGCCAATTCTAGTGAGACAACAACAAGTGGAAATCTGCTGAGATTGGGATGCATTTCAGCCAAGCCATCAGGGATGTGTCCACTCTCAAGACCTCATCCAACACAAAGGGGCATTGTGTCACGGCAAATAACAAACCGCTGGATAAACAATGTCGACACAGCAGCACTCCATGTCATCGGACTTCAGCCACAATGTGATGTAATTGAATTTATCTCATCCTTCCTGAAAAATGTCCAGGAAAAATTCAACACAGGAACATGGCAGTTAAATGGCATGTCGCCCCAAACCCCAAACCCCAAACCCCACAGGCACCAGTGCATCCCTCCTGGTGTTTTTTTTTTTAATTATTGTAACTGAAATATTTCCTTTAAGTATGTTAAACTTCACAGTGTTGCACCAAAAACTATTGTATCTGTTTTAAAACTGTAACACAAGTGGTAAAATAACATTTTGCATGATTATAGTTATCCATTCAGATAGACCGTTATGGCGTTGTATTGATATCCAGTTAGTTTGCAAGCTTGGTTGTTGCTGGACGGTTAATAGTGAAAGTTATATCACCAATACTGAACGGATAATGTTTTGTTTTTTTCTCAAATTCCATTACTAATCGACGTATTTCAAAATATTTTGGCTACACTCAAAGTAAGTCCACATTACGCCTTTTTTTTTTTTTCCTCCACCGCCCAGGATGCTGTTCTTATCCCCCCAAAACTTTTCTGAAAATAGCTTCCAGATTAATCTGAAAGTGATAGCTTGTTTTAAGTGTGTACGGGGAGAAACTATACTCCTACACAATGATGACATAAGCCTGTCCAGTCATAGCTGGGAGATGTGTGGCAGTAAACTGAAGAACCTTTTTTTCACACTAACCCTCTCTGGGACGACTCATTTTAAATGTCTGTATAGCTGATCGAACAGCATAGGTGCTGTCATTCATTTTCTCGCTATCATAAATTAATGATTTTATCTGCACCACAGCCTGGGAACGACTGGTCTGGTTAAGAGTTGGTATTTATGAGCTGCAATTAAATCCCCATTTTATAGTTGTTCAGTTGTCTGCCAATATAAACAGAACAACATGTAGATGAGATCAACCAAATAATCAGTTCAGCCGTATTAAAACACAGTATAGGTGATGACAGGCAGCGAGGGACAGCTCAGCAGTGTTGGCTGTGTGTCCCACTCCTGACCAGATGTTGGCTGTGATGCACAGATTTTGTTTTCTTTGCCAACTCATGAGGACAACAAGGATATTTGACCGTTTTTCTATTGTATGGGTGTTTCCATGCGGACAGAGATCCTTATTAAAGGTGCACTATGTGAGATTCGACCACCTGCACCAAACAAATAGGGGCAACCCCCACCCCTCCCTGTTCACTTATCGAATATAGCATAAAGCTTAAAGAATCTCTTCTATGGTATCCTCAAGATATAAAAATGTTAAGGAGACATTACAGCCAGCGGTAAATTACCAAAGAGCCATACACGGATTAGTTCATCGGATCATGCAGCTGAGACGACCAGCTGTCTCACCCGGCCAGCAGCTGCAGCAGCCAAACAACATCCCCGCAAATTTCCGAATAGGCGTTATTTGGATAAACTGACAACATACTGGGAAGCTAAATGGTTACTTTCTTGCCAAACAAAAAAAATATTAAAACTTAATAAAGTGACATATTAACAGTCTTACAAGTGAAACTTACAGCAGCTTTCAGCCTGGCTCATCTTTGCCATTGCTGCCAGAGGCTCAGGGCATCGCTACTTCTTCGTCCTCAGACTGAGGGAACACAGGATGCTACAGTGACTCTCTTGAAGTACAAAGCGGTATTAAAAGAGTAAAAAATTCAAGCCAAATCTTACATAGCGCACCTTTAAAACCACCTGGAAACACTTATTTAAACACAACAGTTTCGCAACCAAATGACGTTTTAGAAATTACAAGGAGTGCTCATCAGCAAACTAACATGATCATAATCTTGAGGATGAAGGAACATGTGGCTCATTCACAGTATTTAATAGTTTTTGAGGTCTATGGCATAGAGGAAGAAAATATATCAAGCTTTGGATACACACACACACAATACTATAGGTATATAAATTTATTGTTGGTTGTGTATTGTTCAAAGCAACTGAGTATCATTTGCACTACAGTACATGCTAGCTAGCTACCATTTCTTTGTACACCAGGGATTTCAGGTAGTCCATCTACCTTTAGCTTTAGATGAAGTCGTTCAGTTACTGTTTGTTAAGACAAAAATGTGCCTGTATAGAGAGTCAGAACAAAAGACAACATACTCCGCATGATAGCAGATGATGAGGTCTGAGCTTGTTGCATTCCAGTGCCCTTCAGCCTCCCCTCAGCCTCCATAACATCCCAACAATCCCCCCCCCCCTCCGCCCCCTGAAAAAAAAAAAAACAAAAAAAAAACACATGTCAGGAAATGAGTCGAGACGCACAAGTTCAGGCAAGACCCTTCGCTCCTCGACAGCTGTTTCGGTCCCACACGCACACACACACAGATACCCTTGCATGGTCTTGAGCTTCCAGTGCAAGTAATGCTGAAGTATGGGAAGAATGTGGTAAACACTGGGAAAGGAAGCAGGCCCTGAAGCAGCGTGGGTAATGACCCCCCAGAGCCAGGGATGGTGGGATGGTTGAGGCAGGATGAGGGCTATTATGTGGTTGTTGGTGATTTGCTGGTTGTTGTGTGACCTTAAGTGAAGAGGCCCCTGTAATTAGACAGCTATTGCAGTTATTACTATGAGCATCTGGTTGGCGGGACAAACCAAAGGAGGAAAACCTACATGTGGACTGAGTGCAGATAGGAGTGGATGAGTGAGTACACCAACGTGAGGAAGTCAGAGTCCTTCAGCTGCATCCATATAGAAATAAAATAAAGACATGGCCAAAGATTTGTGTACAATCAACTTTGAGGCAACAGTTTGGGGAAGGCCTTTCTCTCTTTAAACATGACAATGAGATCATATACAGTGGTAGGTCAATAAAGAAACTGTTGTCTGTCCATCTAGTTTGGTGAAGGAAAGCGTCATCAGGTGCAAATACAGAGTATAATGTGCGGCGCCGCCAGAGCACAGCTCACAGTGTATGAATCTGTGCCGAAATATCCGTCCTGTCATTCACAATATATCCATTGGTTCACCAGTTTGATTGCAGTGAGGTCCGACTGTCTGATAAGATCTACGAAGAGATGTGATTTGATGATTTGTGGCAGATCCAGAACCAGTTTTCCCGTACTACATCGTAAAGGAAGGAATAGGCTGGTTCCATATCAGCTCCATACCGTCTCATGATTATGGCAAAATCTGAAGCTATTGCATGTCAAAATGATTATACATTTAGGGCTTTTTAGACTTATTGATCATAAAATTATTATACAAATACAGTAATTATCATATACCTGGAAACACTGGCTTTTGTAAAGCTGAAGCAAACTGCACAGAGTTCAGACCTCAACTCCATTCAGCGACTTTAGGATGGACTGAAACGCTGACCTCATTGCCCAAAATCAGTGGCCGACCTCAATTAATGCTCATGTGGCTGAATGGGAGCAGCCAGTTTCCAAAAATCTTGGAAAGCTTTCCCAAAGTGTAGGCTGTTATAGCAGCATATTGATTGCCTACGGATTTGGAATGAGATGTTCAGCCATCATATATGGGCGTAATGGTCAGATGTCCACATGGTTAGTGTTCCACATACTTTTGTCCATGTCTGTTATTGATGCCACATTTGACTCGACTATAAGAAGAACATGTGCATTAAATGTCACATGAGCAAAGTTGTTGATTTTTTTTCACACAACGTTCTCTGACCTTTTGACACACATCACATTTCGTGCCCGCCGGCTACAGGTCTGTGACGTCAAATCGACACACAGAGCAGCTGTGTTTGTTACAGCATGGCTTGCACTGGATCAATAGCATATGTTGTAGCCTTTGGATCCAGTGCCCTAAGGCTAATAGGAGAATTGTTTTATGTACAGACTTACTATCTCTGACTTATATATTACTTCCTAAAAACACAAGTCAGTGTTTTTATCTATAGCACTAGCTTTGGGCTAGACTGCTGTATTGTCAAATGTATTCAAACAGTGTTTGTGTTGCCATAAATACCAAACCAACCAAACCAAACCAAAGTTCTTCCACTGACAGATTCAATGTTCAGATTACATCCATTTTCTGCATTTAGTATCTTGGCTACACACCTCTGAACTGATGCCTACATTTGAATTTTGACTATCAAATATAGATCTGGTGTTTCTCTCGCCTGTTAGAGAAACCACCAATGCAAATATAGCCATTGTGAGGCAGACTGTGTGTGATGATTAAGGTCAGCAGGTGAGTTTATCAGTTTAAAACCAACATAAAGTGCCTTAGTAGGGTGCCACCATGTGCTGAATGATGATGGTAGAGAACGCTGTCTAACATGTCAGTCCGAAATCCCCCATAGTTGTTCATTTGGGTTGAGATCGGGTGACTGTGAAGACCATAACATATGATTCACATCATTTTTCATACTCATCAAAGCATTCGGTGACCCCTCGTGCCCTGTGAATTGGGGGCATTGTCATCCTAGAAGACACCACTCCCATCAGGATAGAGATGTTTCATCATAGGATAAAGTTGATCACTCAGAACAACTTGGTATTGATTTGCAAAATGCCCCCCTACAGCATAACAGAGCCACCAGTTCCCCTCACTGTAGGGGTCACCTGTCTATAAAATCCCCTTTATTCCTTAACTAAGTGTTGAACCCTGTCTTGTCCATTTCTGTTATATCAGGACAACCTAATTGCTTATTTATCCAGGAAATTAATCTTCCTCAGAGAAAACAGCTCACAACAATATAGGCAGAATTACAACACAGCAGAACAGGTTTATTGTTCTGTGACTGATAATGCTTCTAGTTCATTTGATTTCTGTTTTGCTGTTTATTATGACCTTAAGGTAGCTAATGAACGCTATCCTCCAAACTTTAAGCTCACTACACAATGCTAGGTCCAATATTTTTTTGGTCCTCTCTCCTTACAGTTTGCCCTGAACATTTTCAGTAATAGGATGTTCTCATGTTTGTCTTCAGGTTAAAAGCATTTTACAAAAGTCATTATTGAAGATACAGATTTAACTTGACAGTTTATTTATAGGTTTTGGTTTTGGGGTTAGGAATAAAATGTCGCTGGAATGTAAAATATAACCATATTGTTTCTTCTTCTTCATCAAGACTCAAGAATTGACATTGACTTCAAAGAAAATTCTGACTTTGAAATTTGTGAGTGAGTGGGAATCTCTGGTATGTATGTCTCGTGTATATTTGGTCTATGTTAGCGTCCCTCTCTCCCCACCCCAAGCCTCGCATTCCTTTTCACATCTCATGTTAGGCAAACCCTGAGGTGCACTAACCCCCCTTGTACCCTTGACACGACTCTCTGGTGAGTTTTCGGGTGCTCTGCAAATGTTAGCAAAAAGGTAGGGGGTCTGGTCTCTCCAGCGAAACAAGAACTAACTCTGCTTAACTTGACCCCACTACCCCTTATCTAATGTGGCTGTGGACCACCCAGGCTGCCCACTCACACATACACACACACAGCGGGTCACCATTGTTCACATGTCTGGAGTCGGTCCAGGAGAACAGGACTCGCTCCACTCCATCCCCTTTTGGAACAATTAGCACAAGGGATGACCTTTGACCGACTGAGCGGCGGGGAAGAAATGAGCTTCGAGGAACTCCGGAGGACACAAAAGCCATGAGTCTTACACGCTTCTGGCGATAAACAATAACTTGGATTTTTGAAGAGAGTGGTTCATTTGCTTCAGCTAAAGGGATGTGGTCTCTGTTTAACTGCTCTGAAAAGTTGAGATCAAAGACAAAAAGGTAATCCAACAACATTTCAGTCAGAGCCACTGAACTTTGGAACAACCTGCTTGAGGAAATCCCGTAACAAAAGACTGCCCTCTCCTCCCAACACTAAGTTTTATGAACTGTCAGTTTAATTATAACTTATTCATAGCACTCATTCTGCTGTGGTAGTATCGCTACTTAATTTGAGGTTTTTCATCAATGGTTTGTGGGCTTTAATGTAAGCAGCAGTAATCTTCACTGCCTGATGTTTGTTCTCTTAATATGAGTATTAAAACCTTGAATGTTTTTATGGTAAGGAAAATAGAAATGAATAACATTTGTCTCGGTTATGTCTGTATTGGGTATTATAAAGATGGTGCTATTGTCGACATATTCACCCAAATGAGTACAAACAATGTTGATATGAAAAGCTCAGATTTAACGTTATAAAGCTGAAATTTATGTGATCAACATGTTTGCCCTGTGGTGCTCTGACAGAGATTAAATTGCAGATTAAACCTGAGTTTCACACTGAAAATGAAAAGCCCATCAAGAAGGTTTAAGGCTTAATTAGTATCTGAAAAAAACTGTATAGTTGTGCTGAAATGTGACAGCCAGTGTAAACATGGTGGAAGTAGAGAAATGGGCTTGATGGGATTATTTAGAGCAGAGGCCTGCTGGCTGGAGACACCAGTGCGGTAATCAGAGATTCAGAATCACCACTGAAATACCGGGACATCCTGATGGATCAACCAGCTGAAGCACATAGTCATGTTTGTAACTCACAGTTGAAACACAGTTGTTGATTTTCTTATTTTGTGGTTCATTTTCTGTGGTTGGGATTCAGTATTTCATGAGTAACTTGAAAAATATGGGACCTATCTAAACTTCACTAAACTTCCTCAAAACAATATCAAACAACACTATGCGGACTGAATCGCATATTCATGTTTAAGTCACCTCATCTCAACATAACCCTGCTTTGTGTCACTTTCATCAATTGACACCTACGGTCCATTGTCGTCCAGTAAAGACGTGGCGAGTTTCAAATCCACTGACAGCAGATTTTCTCTCAGCACTTCAGCAGCTGTGACAGTGACACACAACGACAGCGAGCAGACGGACTCTTTACGCCGAGAGTCGACAGCCGTTAGCCAAATGCCCGAGATGTAGCGATTAGCACTGTCACTGCTGGGCAACCTGGGCCACCAACTGTCACCACGCTGAGCCACATCGGACACACACACACACACAAGACAGGAAGGCACGTGGGCACGCACACACATCAACAAATAAGCTTACAGTCCTGAAAAAATAAACCAGCCATCATTGTTATTACGTACATTTGTGCTCATTCCGTTCCATAAACAACCCTCTTTTATATCAGAATCAGATAAACATCATTTATCCCCACATGGAAATTGCTTTATAGTCATTCATACGTCATATTCGTCAATCCAAGGACACACGTGCATCCCCCTCCCTCCACACATCGCCCGACACACACATATTTCCGTTCCCACTGCGGCTGAAAAACCGCCAAACACCACTAATCCTCAGCGGAGGCGTACTGTGTCCACCCCCACACCTGCACTGGTGATATTGGGGGATTTGGAAAAGGCCAGAGCTGCCAACGCTAGGCCAGCCCCGCAGCCTCCTCGCCTCACTCTCCCCTTCCAAATATCCCCGTCCGACCTGACTCCCACCGTAGCCAGCACTCCCTGGCTCCTTCAATCCCATCAGCCCCGCACAGGGCCAGCTGCCCACAGGTCTCGTGTGTGGCTATGGCGTCTTAAAGGATCTCTCTGCCACTAATGCCACTTAAGCACAAAGCGCTTCAGCCGAGGAAGGCTCAGCGCTGATGGTGCCTCCCTGAAGATCAAACGTCACCATCCCACAGCCGGCTGCTTGCTGGCTGGCCCTTTGCCCACTCGGCATACTACAGCAAGCTGTCGGGACGGGAGGGGTGGGGGCTACTGTACCACAGCCAGAGATGACAGTATGGGCTGGAAGAGGCTGCCAGGAGGAGAGAGAGCAAAGTAAGACTTAGCTCTGATGGGATGTGATGAAGACGACATCAGAGGCCCAGCTGCTTGTGTTTTTTTTTTATCTTTTCTTGCCTACAGTATGTGAACTTCTGTGTTGTGGTGAGAAATAATTAATTATAATTGGATGTTTTTCTGAGAGGATGCATACAAACAAGAGTTTCTCTGTTGAGATCCCCAAAGTCCAAAGAGATCATGAGAACTTGAAATGAAAGCTGACTTAAATATGTTGGTGGGAGCTTAAGGTTTTTAAGGTTTAAGGTTTTTTTTAAGGTACCAGTGAGACAATGAAATTCAATCCAGGAAGTCCAGTTGAATAAGGTCTAGGGTTGAGTTATGTATTAATGTGTTTGAAGGATTATCAGACACCAGAACAGTTTTTGCAGCGCTCACAGACAGGATGCTACAACTCCAGAACGTTATCATTGGTGGCGACCGTTTTATCTGTCATTGCAACAGTCATGAAGATAAAGAACCGAATGCTGCGTTCAGTGTGTTACAAAGTAATCCACCATGAATGTGCGCTCGCACGTATGTCATTGGCCAACATCTGATAACGCTGTTTTTCTTATTGTCAAAAAAAAAAAAAAATCCACAGAAAGACCAAAAACCAACAATGTGTTAGTGTGCGCGCTATTCTCTCAGCACTATCCGACTCACACCAAGCCCATTTTGTTCCTTCAGATGATGTAAGTCTTTAGAAGTGTGTTACAAATATATATATTTGATTAATTTCCTTAAAGAGCTGGCAAACATTACTCAAACAAGAGCATTTGTCGGGGACTATTTCAATCTGTGGATTAATACAGTGTTTTAATGATTGGCCAACGCAGCACCTCGTTGGATGACCTTGCATATGCAACCCCACCATGCCGACGCACCGCCCCCCCTTTTAAATGAAAGGAAGCGCTGCATTTTTTCCCCACCACAGGTGGCTCAAGTCAGTCTGAACTCGACTTAAGGGTGCATCCTTGTAAACACGGGGCTTAATAAATCAGAAAGATAATTTGGAGCCAATCCATTAAAATGCCTTATGAGTCAACAGAATATTAAAGCGTACTCTGAAAGCAATCTGAAGTCAAGTAAGGATGCTCAAAATTGGAACTGCATTTTGAGCAAACTAGAAAAGAATAATAGGGAGTTTAGTAGGTGTACCATTAGGTCAGACTGATTTATTGCTAATTTTTGTCTGATCAGAAGGTATATATATATATGGCCAGTGATGCTGATGGTATCTGGCAACACCAGCCCTGCATATAATCTAAGAGACCAGCCCTTCCAAAAACATTTGGATCTTTGTAATATTTATGATATGTTATGTTTTTTGGTGTGTATGTGAGTGATGTGTAACATTTGAGATAATAATTTTAGTCTTGACTGGGTACTCACAGTGCCTTTCAGTCCATCAAAACCGTCGCATGGTCACCGTAACATGCTTATCATTATTATTTTGTCTGTTTACGTGCCTCATGTGAACAAACAGTTCTGCGACTCGCTTCAAAAGTGCTGAATCTCTGTGTTTATGTGAAAAAATCCACTTCCTGCCTTCCTGGCGCCTGATCATGACATAGCCACAACACGGGCCTCTTTCCCATTTCCCCCCTCTGTTCAGGAAGACCGGCTGCAAGGGTCTCGAGGTCACAGCCTGTTTAGCAGAGAGGGGCAGAGTCCGCGGTGAGACACGGCCAGGCACTCTTGGGTACGACAGGGCCAGACGCTCCTGAGAGGAAATGACAAATAGTACAAGTCATTTCATTAGATCAAACACAGAGATGGGTCTATACTCGAGGTTCAGGGAACTAATCCCCCTTGACATTTTACCTGGAGACAAAAAACAACAATCTTTCTTCAAGTTTTGTGTTTTTTGCTTCCGCTGTTACGGCATCATTCACTGTGAGGTGGAAGTGTTTTGTGTGAAAACAAAGGGCGAAGATAATCTCAAAATGTGCTGTTTCGTTAGCAATAACCGATGTTGGGTGTTATGCAACCGAAGTTACCAAAGACAAAAGGAAATCAGAACAATCTGGAAACATCAGTGAGTTTGCGAGGGCTTAAACGACCACATGAAAGTAAGATATAAACTAGAATGAAATCTCCACCTGGATGAGCAGTGAAAGCAGGGGGTGGTGGGGATACGGTTGTCTTGGGAATCAGAGAGGAAGAGTCCTAATCAAATCAATCAATCCCCCAACAGAGGGGATTCCCCTCCTTTAGTCGCGGCTTTCAAATCGGGTGGAATCCGCTTTAAGACTATCAATCGCTGATTGATCTCTGGTCCGGTGGGATCTCTTTGATGTCGAGAAGAAAGGGTTCCTATTGGGTTACACAGGTCAGGATTGATGATGCGTGAAATCAAGGGGGAAAACAGGGGGGAAAATACGCTCATCTTCCCATGGGAAGATCACTGTTTTTCCCAACGTGGTTTTTGGAAAACTGTTTAAATCCGCAAAGGCTGGCGAACCATCAGATGAAACTTCGGCGTTCAGGTTCTTCTGCTGTTGGCAAAGCAAGAACCAGAGTCACTGGACATGGGGCGTTCTGGTCTCGAGTGAATAAAAATTCCTGTTTATCATTTCAGGAAGCAGATAGGAGTCTTTTTTTTTTTTTTTTTTTACAGTGTATAGGGCGCCTCATCCGAGGCCTTTGGCTGCTCCTCTCGCTTTCTCTCATCTGTCATCTTCCTCCTTTCTTCCCTTCCCTCCCTTTCTCCAGTCTGGGGGATAGACATGCTGACAGATGGACCTAGGACATCCGGACGCAGGAGAGAGGAGAGAGGAGAGAGAGAGAGGAGGGAGAGAGGAGGGCGGACCTGGAGGGAAGGAACAGCAGCAGTTGCCAGATACAAAGTGTTTCTCTGCGCGGGCAGGCGGAGGAGAGATGTCCGATTCCAGGAACGGAGGGTTGATTATGGGGAAAAAGAAAGAGAGGGCAGAGGGGGAGGGGGGGCCCAGTTGTGGGGGTCTGAGTTCGCCAACACCTGGTGAGGATTAGAGGTAGAGGGATGGGTGGGAGTTAGGGGGGCTCTGTGATCTGGGAGAAAGAAGTGTTTTTGTTGTTTTTTTGTTTTTTTGGCACATTGCTGGAGGCTTGTAGTAGATGTTGAGGAAATAGGATTTTTCCAAAACACTCACACTCACATGAACAAAAACAACAGGGTTATTGAAGGTGATCTAGTCCTGTGGAAGGCTATTATTTTAAGGATTTCATTGTAAGTCGCCGTTAAAGGATAATGCTGTTTTTCTTATTGTCTAGAAAACCCCATGAAAAGACCAACAGCATGTTAGTGTGTGCCTCAATCTCAATACTTTTTCACTTACATACCCTGCACTAAGCCCATATCTTCATTCTGACGATGTAAATCTTTAAAAAAATATGTCACAAATATATAATATTATATTTCTAACCAAGGCTGAGTAATTCCCATAAACAGCTGGGCACTGTAGTTTTTAGCAAACTATTTTCAGTGGGCGGATTAATACCCATTTGTTGCACTGGTGAATATTTTTGGCAGCAGGGTGGTGTACGTGGAATTCACTCATAATAAACAGAGTGTTGATAGTCATGGAGGAACGTGTCGACCAGCTTCTTTCTGATCCGACATGGTTTTCTACAATGTTATATTTTGTTCAAGTTAGTTTGATTGTAATTATTTACATAGGCTGATGATTAATCAGGCTATTTATTCAACTGGGTTACTCTATTTTCATTTCTGTGGTGGTTATAATGGTTGCTCCCTATTTAACATTTCGCAGCAAACGATCCACCAGAGAACACACGATGGTTCTGCGTCTGATCTTATCATTTTCAAGGACTCTCTGGCAGGCGCTAAATGTGGGGAGAAGATGAGGTGATGTCGGTGTGAAAGTGTTGGAAGGAGACGTCCCAGGTTACAAGAGAAGATCGGGAGTTCTGCTGCGGAAAGGTCAACAAACTGTTGAGGTACACCAAGGCCTTGCTTATTAAAAATCTTTCCCTTGAGCACAAAACTATTGTCATTTTGCATCAAGCTAAAGCAGAAGCTAGAGGACCATTTGTGTGGCTGCGCTTGATACTCGGAGGTCTATATACAAAAAAAAAAGTGGTGTTTTCATGAGGCACACACACACAGTGGGGATGTTTTTCCGTCATTTTTTTTTTGTTTTTTTTTTGTGGGAGAAGAAAAAATCTGCGTGGGAGCGTTAATGGCAATCCAGTGGCACGTTGCAATTTTGGAATGACGATTTTGAACTGTCCGTGACCGACCTACACGACTTACTGTGCTCTTTTTTGTCACTTTAATTGGTGGATATCACACCCACGTAGATCTTTCCAGCATCAAACAAACACCTAGTTGCAGAGGGGGGCGGGGGGAGCACTGTTTCTCCCTCTTTTTTAAGTTAACCCAAATTTATACTCTCAATGTCTCAAGAGAGAAAACTGTTTTTTTCATGATGTGTAACAACATTTGAACGGTCATCTCTACTTTGCATTTACAGTACCACATAACTATAGCTACAAGAGAAGAAAAAGCATGACGAGAGGGACAGGAAAAGAAATATGAAGAGAAGAGATGACAGTAAGAAGAGCGAGCAGACTGTGGAGAAGAGTAGCGAAAACATGTCCACCAACAACAGAGCGAAAGCAGGTAGGAGTCGTCGTGTCAATCCAATCAGCGGAGGCAAAAGAGGATGGAGGGATGAGAGAGAGAGAGAGAGAGGACGAAAAGAAAGAAGGGATCAGGGCGAGCTGCTGGCAGGAGACTCGGCTGTCACGTACAAGGGAAGTGGGCTATACCAGAGGTGCATTGTGGGAGCTGACCCAGAGGCATGAAAATGCTGAATAGGAGGACTTTGGCTTAGTGTGGCGTTGAAAGTACGAGAATGGAGAAACTGAACAGTGGCAACCATTCAGAATTATCAGCAACTGATGACGATTAGTGAATACTACAGGTCTATAGACTGAATATATGAGTGTATGTTCAAGTTCGGAAGACAGAAAAATGAGTCCTTGATTTTTCTTCTATTATAAAATGAATATTTGTTGATTATCTTTGTCATCAAATGAGCACTGTGGCCGCTAAACTGATTTTATTTTGTATCTAAAGGGCTCCAAGTTGCAGTTGTCATTATTTTAGTTAAGAGAGATTACTATGGCTCTTCCTGTTTGACTCTGCTCCTATTGGTTCATAGGAGAACACGTCATAACCACTGTATAACATTTTGCATTTCAAAATAAACACTCACTTTAAACCATCAGAGCTGTTTTTAACTTGAATAAGTGTGTTTTCGTGTACTTAGGATGCATAATTCTCATAATTCGACACTCACTTTTCTTATGTTTCTTCCTGTATATTTCTACTGTCATCAAATAAGTAAAGAAATGCAAAGAAAAAAACAATAAGGCAATTATTTGGAATAAAAAAGTCACCCTACATTCACAACTAAAGAGCATTTTCCTTTATTTCTCTCTTTTCATTTTCCTTTTCCTTCCTTTCGTGTGTGTGATGAAGGAAAATTTGCACATGCGTCTGTGTATTTGTTTTGCATTAGTGCACCCACACTTATTGAAGTCAATCCAATTCCTCAGCACGCAGGTGAAGCTGAGAAATGTGTAAAGACAAACTTAACCCGCCGTGACCCGGATGAGTGATCCTCTGCCACCCTCACCTCAGAGGGAGACCACGGAGAGGGGGGGGGAAGAGGCTGTGACAGCAGGCTTAGAGAAAAAACTATTAACTCAGAGAGAGGATCCTCGGGTCTGGAGCCAAACACATGACTGAACAGACACATGGCGGGTTGGTGAGAGAGAGAGAGAGAAAGGGAGAGACGAAGAGAAAGGAGAAAGCAAAGGAGAGACAGAGGGACAGAGGTGATCCAAGTGACACAGTTACTCACACGAGGAGAGAAAGACTATCACGCTTTCACGATCTGTCAGGCCGTCTGTCAATCCACACACAGCTGAAGACGACGTGTCAGCGGTCTTGCTGCATTACTCAAAGACATCCACATACAAGCTTTGACAAATACTTTTATTCCAGTTCATCATATCACTTTTCCAGGTTAAAAAATCTTTTGTCGTTTGGAAATCTGCATTTTCTTTATATATATATATATATATATATATAGCACAGTGCCTACATGTACCAGCATGCATTGTGTTTGGAGATTATCAATGAAAAGCTTGTGAGCGTGTTTACCTGACTGTCGGTCTGATCTTCTTATCACATCTGTCTGTCTTCTGGAAGAAGGCATTCCTGGAATTCAGTGGATCACTAGGGCCGCATTATTTGGTCATCTGTGGATTATTTAGTCAATTAATTGAATTATTGTTTAGTCTCTAAAATGTCCAACTCGTATCCTAAATATAAACAATTCACAATCAGCCAAATCACCACATTTGATTACACATTTGACAGATTATTTTGCTGAATAAAGGACCTATTAATCCATAATCAAGACAGTTGTTGAGACATTTTCTGTCAATGGATCAGGCAATCTATGAATAGTCTGAGCACTTCCTCAGCAGTAACAGTAGTGTGATCAGTTACATGGAGAAGAAAAAATAGGTAATGATCGGTGTGTGTTTGTTGTTTTATAGTTTCATCATCAAAGTATGATCTTATAGCATAAAAGTAAAAGTTAGGCTCTACATTGCATCACTGCTATGCATGCAAGTTCTTTGGCCGTGTTTATAAAAAAGTTGACAATCTGGATAACAAACCGCAATATTTTTGTTAAAAAAAAAAAAAAAAAAGCTCAAATTTCACCATGTTTTTGATGTCCAACACAACAACACATGTTTTCAAAGCATTTTCTGAAAACGCTTACAGGACGAAAATATCAAACAATATCAATTCATGTGGATGGAAAAGCCAAAAAAGAAACGCGACCGATGCTTTTCTAAACATTCCTTCCATTAGCGTGGATAGAAGAGAGAAGGAAAAAAAGAAATCAAACGAAACTTATTTCGATCATCAAACCCCCTCGTTCATGGCTCTCTGCCACCCGCTAACGTCAGAATCCGACTTGGTGGTGGAAGTAAACTGGCTGCTACAGTTGGCTGCAGAAGAACACTGGCAGATACGACAGACGTATCATCCCAAAATGAGTAATACAGAAAAAAATCAGTGAACCGCATTGAAATTTTAGAAAGTGCCTTGCATCTCATTTTACCCACAGATGATTGTGAGACTGTAAAAATGTAAGTATTAGTGACTTTTTTGTGCACATTAGTGTATCTTACACATTTAGCCCAACCGCGTCTAATATTGATGTAAAATCGTTCAAACCTTACAGACAGTAAACTGAAAAGCTCAAAGTCAATAACACAGTTCAAAAATGAAGGATTTTGCACATAAAGCAGCAGTGATGAGTATTATTGACTGTGTATGTGCGTGCGTGTGTGTGTGTGTGTGTAAAGGGTAAATAGGATATGCCAGTCAGAGCTGCCACCCACAACCCAGATGGCACTTCCTGCAAATCTGTGTTCCTCAGAGTCAATTGGGGCCAAAACACACACACACACACACATATTCACACAGACACACACACACACTAAGTTTGAGGTTGAGTCGAACAAAAGTCAGCGCTCAAGTGTAATGGGCTGTAGTTCCTCTAACAGTCTCTAGCTGCAAAACTGTTCACTGAAGTGACACCGAAACACCAAAAAGTATCATTTTTTTTAGTGTAATGTGAATATATTTCATACTTATATGGTTTAAAAATACCAGCTTACACTTGGCGGTGTGGAAAACAGAATAAAATACACATCGAAGGCCGTGACAGGAATCCCACTCACCAAACTAGGTGGTGGACGGCCAGGCAGGAAGGATGTGTGATCCACTAAAGCTACCTTTGACCTATATGGCCCCGGACCAATAACACACCAAGATGCCAGGAAGTCCGCCACTTCCTTATCTGAAGGAAAGGAGACGGCCTGTTCCCACGTTATGTCCCTTATTCCAGAGAAAAAGGAACCAGATAAAACGGCTGAAAGCTGAGCCATGTCGGAAACCCGGGCGGCTTTTACTGTATGGGAAGCGAGTTGGAAGGATGGTGGGGTTTTTTTTTTTGTTTGTTTTGTTTTGTTTTGTTTTTTTTAGTGTTCTGGGAAGAAGTCAAAAAAGTGCAGAGACTGAGCTCGGTTGTGAGTCAACCTCGCAAGTCTGAGGTCAATCAAGGGCTCCGAGTGTTGATCATTAAAACGACACGGCATTTGAACATTTCCTTTCGAAGCCAGATAGCGCTGGTTTTTATTTATTTATTTATTTTTTTACATAACTAAGAGCTTGAAATGCATAGGCATAATAAATATTCCACTTGTGCAGCTGTGCAAGTCCTGCCAGGTGCTGATATATTTATTTATTTTATTGTTCCAGGATATTACCAGGTTGAAACTTTGTGTCCAAATTTCAGTCTTAAAGGGGAGTCAGATCCCATGAAAATGTGTCCAAAAAATGTTGAGTGCTCTTTTTTTTATGACTTAATCATGACTCACGTTTCAATGGTATAGTGTCAAACCTTCAAACAGAGTGACTAGACGCGCTCTCTCAATATCCAAACCTCCCACACTCCTCACAAGAAGACATTTTTTTTTTTTTTAGAAAATCTTCCTCCACACTACCATCAGGCAAAGAGAAATTAGAACTGCCACCCATGAAATTTCTGCTCATTTACGTATGATGCATTCCTCACTATGACCTGATTTACAGGTCAAAAGATGTCTGGAATTGAATAGTGAAAGTTTTTTGTTAGACTTCTCCTGCAAACCATTTCCATTTTCAACCTAATTTAGATCAGTTTTAACCTGAACATCTGTTTTTTTAACCAAAAGCATGCTACTGTCTCTTCTCTGACTGATGCAAATCAAGGAGGTAGTTAAGAATGGCTGCTTTCTGTAGTGGCACAAAAAAACTAGACATCTTATGTAAATATCTTTACCCAAGGTATGCAAAGAGGAAAAGGCATCCACTGCTTAACACAGTTAATGCGTTTTCCCAAGAAAATCACCATAGCAGTGAGGAGGCTTTAGTGAAAAGCACTCAATTAACGTCTTTTCGTGGCTTACTGGAGGGTGAAACGGTTATGATCATTAGCTGGTTATATTTCGTGGAAGTGAAACTATTTGGTGTTTAGTGCGCCATGTGTGTATACAGGATACAGGAAGTTAGAAGGAGAAACAAATAACATTTTATTAGCCCACAAAGGAAAGGAAAAGAGTGAACCTGCTTGTCAGAGGCCTTGTGTACATACATCTCTCTGTTTCCTGTGAGTGAAAGAGAGGAACAGGAAGGCTGAAAGAGAAAGAGAGACAGAGAGAGAGAGAGACAGAAAATCAACTCAGGGATCAAATGACAACAAACAGATCATGCAGGAGCGGAGGTCCCTTTGAACCTTCCCCGTGTGCGGAAGTCAGCTTTTTTTTTTTTTTCCTACGCTTGCTCTCTCTTTCCCCTCACTTTTTTTTTTTTTTTTCATCCACCGCTCCCCCCCCCCCCCCCCCCCCCTTTCCACCGGAGATAAGCTTTCAACATGCTAAGCCCTGTAAAAACAGGCCACGAGTGTTTAAGCTGAGACCGGTCTGCAAAGATGTCCCTGCATGCATGCTACGCTGCATCGGGCGACTGCTGCTTAGGGCTGCATGTCCCCTAAAAAAAATGAGTTTCCTCTGGGTCGTGTCTTCACTGCGCACTCTTATTGCAGCAATTATAGTGGCGGATGTATCAATGATAATTTGACTAATGAAGAGCCTGACTGGATGGTTGAAGGTTGAGAGGATAAAAAAAAAAAAAAAATGTGTTAGTGCTTTAGGTAGATTATTTTCAGATGGTCACTTGTGCAGTTTTAGAGCAATACCTAGTTGCTATAGCAATGCCCAAAACATTAAAATGATGTGGAGTTCTGTTTATATTCTGTGTTTCTCACCATAACACATTGCATGTATATTTAAGCACGGCAAACATGTTTAGTGCATTTCCTTCCTCATAAGAGATTTTTTTTTTTAATGTCAAATTGTGCATTATTTGCATTTCTTTCATGTTACTGCTGCCATCTATCGATCAGCAGAATAGCATGAAACTGGTGACAGGAGAGTGTATCTTCCTCGTGCACATGCTTGATAAAAACAAAACAGGAAGTGCTCCATAGCGCTAGTGGTCAAAAACTCCACAGAGCACCTTTAATTACTTGACAGTTTCACCCCTTTAAAGAGTAACTTCTAATCCCTTGAATCTGCGCCTTATTTGACCTTCAGCGGTTTACCTCCAGTGACGTACAGGTGGACTCGGCGCTGTCGGGTACGGGTTACAGGTGCAACAGAGAGACATTTCTGACCACACCCTACCGAGTAGCAAGTGCATGGACGCTGTAAACAGGTCACGGTGGGCTGTGTTTACTGTCAATGACACATTTGTTCACTTCACCAGTTACAAAAGTACGTCAGTTCCTGTTTTTGGTTCTGTTAAAAAAAATTCTCATCACAAGAACTAAACTGTCAATCATGTAAAAATGAAAACATGTTGTGTTGTTGTTTTTTTAAATGAACAAGGCAGCAGAAGCAGGTTGTTAAACCCTATTTGTTTTTTTTTATTTATTGAGTAAAGCCCTTTGTGTTATAGTGTATTTGTATGAAAATTGCTGTACAAATAAAGTCTGATTGATTGATTGATTGATTCAAACAGGTGGCATTTTTCCAGCTGAAGTCAAACAGAGACATAAAAAAACAAACACAGGAGCCACTTGTTGAACAGCGTGCAGGTTTCACTGTTTACTCGTCCCCTTCTGTACCTATTTGAACAGGTGTCATTGTGTGTGTGTGTGTGTGTGTGTGAATAGGTGTGCACATTAGATAAACTACAATCAATTATTGTTCAGGTCATATCCTGAGTTCAGAGAGACAGGCTCACTGTAACTCAATAGGCGTGGGTGCAGGGTTCTCCTCTCCTCTGCTATCTTCCTCCTCTTCTTCTGTCTCTCTTGTCATCTGTTGTTCCGCTCCCTCCGCTCTCCTTTGTTCCCCGGCCTCGGTTTATCACTTCATCCCCTGAAGGGGGTTAAGGGGGGAATTTCCTAAAAGAAAATCCTCCTGTTTTTCAGAGGAAGCGGGTAGAAAAAGAGAAGAGGATGAAGAGGAGGAGGAGGAGGAGAAGGGGGTATGTCCATTCACTTGGGAGCTAAAGATAATGTTTACCTTCCGCCTCAGGACGGAGTTGCCAGCTGTGAGACAATAACTTTACCATGCGAGGTAAAAACCACAACAGGCATACAATTCACAGAAAAAGGGTACCAAGACTCTGAGAGTCAAAATTAATACTTTTGTACAGAAGCAGACAGAATTTCTGTCGGGGCGGGAGAGACTTCTGAAACAACATCCAGAGCCCCAGGGGACACTGAGAGTCTCCACTGACACCCAGACTCATAAAATTCTTCTAGGATTACCAGCTCTTTAATGGGAGGGTGACTTAACTGACCTATTCAATCACAGGGGAACTGTTAAACTGACCAAAAACATTATTGAGCAGTTAAAAGTGCCAGTTCACTGAGATTACAGTCCTTACTGACGTTTCTTTCCTCGTAGAAAATAGTTCCAGTGAAAACTGTTGACAGCATGTTCTGGGGATTATCCAGTGTAACACGGACATCCTTTCTGGGAAGAGATGACGTTATTGAATATTTCAAAGTGAACACTAACTAAGACCTCAGCACAGTCACCTTAACAGTAAGGTTTTACTGTTTTTCATACTTGTTTTCATGTTACTCTAGTTAAGGTAGAACCAGTTACCACAGTTTGAGGCAGAAGCACCCTAAAATGTAATGGCACTGATGGCTACTAGATGCTAGCTCCAATCGACTCACATTCAAAATTCATCCTCTTCTCTCGAGTCATTATGGCCTCAATCACTAAATTCGGGCCTTCTAATAAGTGTGCAGCTGACCGTTTGGAAGTTATCGCTCTGTTTGTAAGATTTTAAGACTTATTTTTGATGTCTGTCAAAGGGCGTTGGTTGACAGTTAGCTCACCTGCTTCTCTTCCTGTCTACAGGACTCATGCTAAAGTAGGTTTAGCGTTGGAATATTTCATAGGTGAACTGTTATTTGATTACAATACCTGCTTCGTTCGCACAAATTAGCTAAAGTAGCCAACGTTAGCCCGAGTGTGTACTGTCTCGGTGTTCCCTGTGAGCTAACATTAGCTTCGGTTTGAGATAGCAAGAGCGCGCAAGGCAACTCCTTATTTGGAAGGCCCTGGCTACAAATGCTACTCCAAGCTTCTACTTTGGGTTTCAAACTGGCTCCAATGCAAACCTACAGGTGACACCTTGCTACGTCCATCTTTATATGCAGTCTATGCGTGGAAGAACATCCATTATTATCACCATCAGAGGACGGTAACTAGCAGATATCTGATATTTGATAAAAAGGTCAGTATCAGCCAAGCAAATCAATACATATATCACACAGTAAGATATGTCAGATCATTGCTTCCACTGTCTATAAGGACAAACATAAATACAAACACAGTTCAGCAGTTAACTGTGGCCATGCGTTGGCTCAGTGGCAAGTGAACAACCCCGGCTGCAAGAGCTCCTTCCTCAATATCAACAGGAAGGCCCTCCTCCAGGAAACTATTAACAGGTTATAGGATCGTGTTCACAACGCGCTAAAGAGACACACACACACACACACACACACACACAAACCCAGGGTTTACAGTGCGCTGGTGTGTGTGCTCTGTAAATTGAGGCCTGTGTGCATTTAATGAGATGGAAGTGGAAGTGAAGGTGGAAATTGGTCGTTAACCGTTTGCATGTGACTCTCCCTCCTGCTTTTGTACACAAAAGGTTTTGCAACCGGGTTTGTTTGTGTGTTCCTGCGTTTCCACTCTTGGAAACCAAATAAGAGCACTAGACCTTCAGGGGAAAATTTCTGCAGAGTGAGGTCATTTTGTCCAGGCCTTAATTCTTTTAATCACTCTTGGATTAAGAATTAGGTTGCGAGTTAAAGAAGAACATCCAAAATTAAGGGCCTGGAAATATTAACTTTATGGTGTTCAGTGCATTTCAAAAATTCTTGACGAAAGAATCTCCGCTTCAAAACTTTTTTCAAGTTTTCTAACCAATCTCACCAAACAGCAGATGACATTTCCTCAGTTGCCTCGGGACTGCAGATGTTCAAACATTCCATTATTTTTTTTTTAACACTTTTAGGACTTCTTTTCTATGTCGGTCTCAAACGTTGGGCTCGAAAGTCCGTTCTTGACCTTGGAAAACAGCAGATGAGAAAACAATCACAGCAAGTTCCACTTCCTCACTTGTTCCGGAGCCTTTAAGATGTTGTGATATGGTCAAAAAATCTCACGAGATGAGAAGTCTTTTCACTTTCACTCTGATGAACAGGTCTTGCTGAGTTCCACCTTCACATTTCCTTCATCTCCCAGAAAATACTGTTATCATTTTACAAAATTTTGTTATCCAAATTGATTAAAAAGAAGTCTACAATAGTGTGGGACACTGTTGATTGCAGTGTAAATGTGTTTATTTTATGTGATTTTGCATTCATTTGAAGGAGAGTAATTATACTCACATCATGTAGGTACAAAGCTATTAGAAAACAGCATCAATGAAAAAAGTAACGCCTCACACCTTTGCATAAATTTGCCATATTGTGATATAGGATATTGTAATATCGTGACACAGATTTAAAGTATTCAGCTGAGCATCTTATTGGGATAAAAATCATACTCTCTACCTATAATTCTGACAGGCGAACGTGGCGTCTCGAGAAAGAAAACACTCAACTCTTTAATCCTGAAGACAACAAACTGAGATTCCTAATTGATGTTTAATATTGTTGCTGTCAAACTCGTTGCTGTCAAACTCGACTTTAGCGAGAAACATCTGGGCATCATGTCACATCACAAAGAGTTTACACCTTTAGTGTCAGCGGGTCAAATTTGACCCGAGTTTGAATTCATTAACAAGCACTTAAAAATAAACTAATTATCACCCAGAAACACGTTTCATCTGCTCAATGACTTCTTATTCAACCATAACCATAATATATAAATTTGATATTTTATGTACCTTAGACTACATTTAACCAGGATCATATTTGCTGCGTGTCACTGTACAACTCAACTCGGGTCAAATTTGACCCGTAACATAACAGATATAACTTTTTTTTTTAGGTATTAAAAAAATTTAAAAAAGGTCAAAATGTGTTTTTATCATATTCTGTAGGCCGTGGTAGAGGATGTAACGAAGCCTTGTTTTAATCAGAAAAAATTAAAAGTATGTTTCACACATCTAAACTTGGAAACGGGTCTAATTTGACCCGAACACAATAGAAGGGTTAAAAGCTAAAACAGACCCAGAAATGCTCCACCAATAGCTGTTATTTTGCTAAAATTTAAAGTCCAATCCCTAATTTTTCAATCATATGAACTTAGATTAAGTTCTTGTCTGGTGATGGCCCCAGTTTTAAAAGTGTCTACGTGAGGGGCTCACAAGTAAGTAGTGAATGTGCTCTGTAAAACAGTAATTGTGGTTATAACAAAACAGAAGTGGAAACAGGAGGACGCCGGTCTAAAATTATGTTGTTGTTTCTTTCAAATTGATCTATTTTTGTACATCACCCATGTACGCATTTTGTTTCTTCATGCTGCGTGAAACCTCAGGTCTCCCACAACTCCAACGTTCTCGGCTCTGCTGTGGGCGAACTGGATCTGTCGTCTCAAAGCGGGCCGCTCCTTGTTACATAACCGGGAGAAAGAAAAAGATGGAAGAGGAGGAAAACCAGTAAAGCCAGAGAGGAAAGAAAGGATGTGGTGAGGAGAGCAAACAGCAGCCAGTGGAGAGCTCCCCCTTTGTGTGGCTTTTTTACTGTTTCCTCCCGATCCGGCCGCATCGCTCACCACATCTCCGCCACTGGAAAAACATAAACAGCTAAAGTCTCCACGCTGGGCGAGAGCAAAGCCAAAACATTTCACAGTCACTGGTGGAGACGAGAGGCACTGTGACACGTATCACATGTACGAGCCGTACCAGATGGCGAGCGAGAGTGTCAAGAGCGTCAAAGGCCTGCTCCAATTGCCTTGTTGTTTGAAATGTGCTACACAAATAAACGTGCCATGCCAGAATATATATAAAAAAACAGATTAAAACTTAGGGATGTTAAAACACGAATAATAAGTCAGAATATTGAGACACAAAGTCATAACTTTTACAAACCTGATCAACATACTGAGATAGTAAGTCAGAGTCTATTTGATACTAAGTAAACAATGTTAAATAAGACATATTTTATGAGATACTAAGTTCTAACATTGACTTACAATCTTATATTTCTATTTATTTATTTGTTTATTTATTTAACAGGGACGGCGCACATTAATAAACATTGCTGTAAACGCACTAAAGTTAGCCAAGAGGCTACTTTTCATCTGTAGTCCCGGGACAGATGTTACAGAGTCTCTCTAAAAACAGAATATAAAAATGAAGAGGAAGAATATATTAAGAATATATTAATGTGAATAAAAACATCGTTCACGACATCCTTAAAACATGCAACATAGATGCTAAAAATACAAGATATGATATTCTGACTTAGTATCTCATATTTCACAACCCAGAATACAACTTTGAATGCAGTCTGTAGGATATGAGATATCTGAGCAGATGAGTTTCAAAGTGACAAAGGTTCCAACTATAGACTGCTATTATATAAATTTTGATGTTTAAAGATTCATATAAAATCAATAGAATATGCTAGAAAAGAGAAAAGTAATGGAGCCAGCTGAATGAGCTTTGCAGTTTGACATTTTAATGGGTTTTTTTTCTAGCACAAAGTATGCAGCAGTTTAAAAGGTCCAACATAAAAACATACAGAATGTGAAATAAGAAGAAGCAGCAGAACTAAAAAATGCAGTTCCTGAAGGAGTTGTGTGTGATTACTGAAAGCTGAACGCATTACTGGAAGCTCAATAGTACTGAAAACCTATCGAGACTAATGTTGCCTGCAGGTGGGATCAAACCTGTGATCTCCTGTTTGCCAAACAATAAAGCCACACACAGAGCCCACATGTGACAAAACAAAACAGGTAAGCAGGGTAGATTTTCATATTTAGACTTTTAATTGCATATAGAAGGCTTACACCTTTGACATCTTTATAATATGAAAGGAAATCGGAGAAAACAAGGTGACAAGGAGGCGTGTTTGTGCCAGTGCACGCCAGTATGTTGTTGTTCGTTTATGTTTTTGATATAAAGGCAGTTTTGAATTGTGGATGAAAGCTGAAGGTTTTGAGGTGACTACCCGTTAAAAACAGAGACAAAGAGCAAGAGAGGGGTTTTTATCAGAAGGACTGTGTTTTGCAGTCTCGATCAGCAGATTGGCAGCACCTCACTTGTGTGCATCTGCATCTTTTTCACCTTCAACTCTACTGAGCGTTGCCCTTAGCGATGTTCGAACTCACAACTTTTGGATCTAAAAAAAAGGGACACAGAAATGGCATCGTCTTCAACCACTGGACTATTCAGATGTAATGTTACCTGAGAACAAAAGTTGACATGCATATCAAGCTAAATATTAGATAACGCTATTAAAGAGTGCTGTAGTAGCATTGAATTATGGTACATGACAAACATATAAAGCAACTTTGTTCATAAGAGCAAGGTTATGACGAGGAGCACTGCCCTTGGTGGGTATCAAACCCAGAGCCTTTTAATCGAACAGGGAAGGCTAACTATTACGAGGACTTAACAAAAGAGCCAGCGGGGGATTCCTGAAACACAAAACAAATTCTTGTCTTGTTTTGTTGAGGAAAAACTGATTGCCTAAAAATGAAGCTTCTAGGTTAGAGATTTGCAGGACCAGCTGAGCCTGTGGAACATTTTTTTCTAAGTGTATGAAGGAAAAGTTTAAGAAACAGGAAATTGAGAAGCAACCTGCTGATTCTATTCCAGTCCTATCGTTTAAGGTTTAGATCTAAAAAAAAAAAAAACAAACTATAAGTCCTATGGGAAATAAATTGACATTTTAAGAGAGGAGGCATAGGGGAACATTTTAAGGTATGATATATGCTTGAGGACTTAAAAGTCTGGGACGGAAATGTGTTTAGAATATTTTTTTCTGGTCTAAAAAGGTATCTTTGCTCTCCCCTCTGTCTGATCAAGACACACTGATGACATCTAAAGACTCCTGTAAAAGCCGACACTTTAGACTGAATTGCTGGAAAAGTACAAAAAGGTATCACAACACAGAATACACCTTTGAAAAAGTTTTGTGAAAGTTTTAAAGTTTCAGTGGAGTCTGTGGGATAAGGGATGTCCGAGCAAAGTGAGTGACAAAGGTTCCAGCTCCAAGTTTGACTCTTCCTCCCATAGACTGCCATTATAAATGTTGATGTTTTAAAAACTCCTATTAAAATCACTGGAATATGCTAGAAAACAGAAAAAGTAATAACACACACATCTGCTGAACGAGCCGCATAGTCTGACATTTGAATAGTTGTTTTTTTTTCTAGCACACAAAGTATGCAGCGGTTGAAAAGATCCTGAAAATGTACGGAATGTGGAATAAGCACCGACATAATAGAGTGAGAAGAACAAAGTGTGATCACACAATAACTGACTTTTTTTTTTTTAAAGAAAAAAAAAAAAAACAGAGTGCAGATAACTAAAGCGTGAATGCTGCAATTAGCTTTATACTGCACTCTGGTGCGATACATCAAATGCAACGTTTCTGCTTAAAAAATGTACATAGCCCTTTACAAATAAATAAATAACAATATAGGAATGTTTATCAAAAGAAAAATGTGTAAAAGGTAGGGGGGGGGGGTTTGCCTGGACAGACAATGCTAATAACATTAGGGCAATATAGTATATCATTTATTCATATAAATTACATTTATGCGAGGATATTTATTTGAGGCAATATGCAGCACAGCTTTTAAAATGACATGGCATTATGCAAAAATGCAATCAGATTACGACGAAAAACGTTATTGCCAAAGGAACCATCTGCTAGAACACATGCTAATACACATGTATACACATGTAAACACACACACACACACGCGCGCATACACACACACACAGTTCATGCAGCAGACAAGCACCATCTGTTTCCATAGCTGCAGCTGTCTCGATTGGATGTAACATTCATATCAACACACACGCACGCGCACACACACACACACTGCACTCGGCTGCACAGCTGGATATCCTTAAGAGGTAAGGAAAGACATGGAGAAAATATATATAATAAAATATGTAACACACACACACACACTCACTCTCCTACCCCACCCAAATCCTGATTAAGTCACTGACCCCTGAGGAAGGCCACCAAGGTGGACATTTAGAGTCTCACACACACACACACACACACGTCCAGCAGCCTTGGGTTAAGCAGTGCAGTGCGGTCAGACTGTGTGCGTTCGTGCTGCAGTCAGAGGGAGGAGGAGGTCATCCTCAAGTGAAAAGCTCAGGTGATCCATCCGTCTCCTCGCTCTCCGTTCCCCGCCTCTCTCCTGATGCTCGCGCGTCCTTAAGGATCTGGGATTGGTGGGCGAGACAATCCTTCAGCTTGTCCTCGGTCAGGGTGAGACGCTCCTCCAGCACCGCAACCGTCTGTGTGAGTGAAAAGAGGCGGGGTGGGAGGAGGGTGTAATTATTATTAAAGCAGTCAAAGGGTAATTATAGAAGTAGAAAATCAGGAGAGCAAAGATCAGTCTGAGTGCCTTGAAATCAATCCTGTCAACCATCATGGAAAAATAACATGAGAGCAAAAGAGGCTTCTTTGTACTTGTGACACACCACGCTGTTTTTTTTTTCAGGACAGCGACACTTTGACCTTGACGCTCAGAGTAACTCAGTTGACACAAGCCAGAGTATTAAACTGCACAATGAGGTTAAAATGCAGTTTGACATGTTCAGTTCATCTGGAGCTATGTTTCTAATAAAAATGCTAATCAAACTTCAAACGTGTTAGCGCCTACATCTTTTTCTTCTTCTTCTTCTTTTGACCGCTCCGGTTAAGGGTCACCACAGCAAATCATCTGTTTCCATCTCTTCCTGTTCTCCGTATCTCCCACTGTCGCGCCAACCAACCTGCATATCCTCCCCTCACCATCTTTGGCCTTCCTCTTTTCCTCTTGTCTGTCAGCTAATATAACCGCCATCTCTCCTACGCACATGTCAGAGACCATCTCGATCTCGCCCCGTCTTGCTTTGACTCCACACCACTCCCCACTCCGTCCCTCTCAAGGAAAATCTTAGCATCTTCAAACTCTGCCGCTCTCCGTCTTTTCGCCAAACCATACAACGTAGCTGGTCTCACTACCCTCTTTGTAGACCTTCCCTTTCATTCTTGCTGGTTGCAGATCACTCCTGACACCCATCTCTACCCACTCCACCCTGCCCGCACTCTCTTCTGCATCCTCGTTACTTTGAATATTCGACCCCAGCTATTTAAACTCTCTCCGTTAGTGCCTGGAGCAATTCCTTTACAATTGAAAATAACACAACTATTGAATGTAAATGCAAAAATTGGACACTGAAAAAATCATTAAAGAAACTGAATAAACTGCTTATACATAATAAATCAATTCAACTAGCAGTGACACCTGTTCTGAAAGGGGACAACAGGTAAATCATAAAACCTATGTCTTGTGACTTCTGTTCGTCTTCACCTAATTTAGCTTTGGATAAATGTTTTACAAAACCCTGTAGTGAAAGGGTTATAAACTAACCTGTTGGACCACTTGGCACGCTTCCATTTTTGTTTCCTCTACATTTCTGACTCACAATTTCCCATTTTTTATGATGCTTTTTGGGCACCCTGACACAGGTTGACCTTTCCTGATAACTGACCTGGGTGAGAATATCCAACTGTTGAACGATGTGCCGCAGGGTAGAGTTCAGACCCGCTGGATGTCCAGAGAGAACTTCGAGTGGGTGCGTCTGCCCTCTCTCCTCTTCCTCTTCCTCTCTCCTCCCTCTTCCTCCCCCGCAGGCCCCAGTCTGGCTCCCAGCTATCAAGTATGCCCTGCCGGTACTTTCTTCCCCCGTCCATCCTTCAACTCCTGAACTGACAACGTGACGTGCTGGCAAACCATTGGAGTGGTGATTGTTGGCGGCGACATGTGTGGGCGTCAAGCGCGTCCGACCGCTTAAGAGCTGGAGGTGAAAGGAAGAGAGAAAGAAAAGACCGGTCTTGAGATGATTGATTTTCACTGCATGGTGTGCTCCTATGCGTTTGTTCAGGTGTTTTATTTGACATAAGTGCAGTGCCAGGCCTTGAATTTTGCCCTCATTAAATGCATTGTATCCCACAAGAAAACCTGACATTTAACTGAGGATATGCCACAAAAAAAAGGCCTTCAAAATAATACCCTACTGGAAGCGAACAGGAAGCAAGGAGAGACCTTGAAATTGCAATAGTATTTGAAGCAAATTGAGTGTTGCTTTCACTGAAATACAGCTGTTGAAACATTTGGAACAGCTTAAATGTTGTAAAATGTTAATTCGTTGAAGCTTTTGAAATGTATTTAGCAGCTGAAGTTGAAAACACTTGAAACCAAATAATTTCCGACAGACATTCAGGTTGAAATACTGAAAGAAGTTAAAGTGGCAATTATGCTGTTAAAGTAAAGGTAAAGTCAGTGTCAGTGGTAAAGAAAGTGTCTGTTTAATTTACTTGCAATTAGTTCAAGAGTGACTTTCGTGTGTACGTTCTAAAAGGGAGTTTGCAATTGAAAGGAGTTGAAGTGTAAGTGCCTATAAAGAGCTTACTTATCTATTGCAGTGTAAGTGTGGAAGAGAGTTAAAGTATCTGAAAGCAGATTAAGTGTCAGTCTAACCATGTAAAGTAGGTAACATGTCAAAAAGAAAGAAGGAATTTGGCATAAAAAGACTTTGATTTGACTAATTTGGATGGCTGAAACCTCAATAAATAAACTTTTAAAAACATTTTTGCATAGAAGGAGGCGTGTGGAGGCATTTGTCCCTCATCACTTACATTGAAAGTGAATTATGAATGAATCTGAGGCTCAAGTGCTGACTAGAGCTGAAGTGTCGGGCTCTATTCAGCAGCTGCTGAATTAAGTGTAAACACCCAAAAGAGTTAACTTAGAAGTTGAGGTATAATGACTAACTTTTCACCACTTCTTTTAATGTGTGATTAATGATGTGGGCTATCTTGTGCTTTTAGTGTGATGGGTTATTTGTTTTTTATGATCCTTTTAACGTGTCTTTGAGTACCTTGAAAAGCACTCTATAAATAAAATGTATTAATATTGTTGTTAATGTTACTAAAAGGAGTGTAAGTGTAAGCAGGAGATTAAGATGAAGTGTCAGTTTCAGCCATTAATAATAACACTTAAAACACACCATTAGTGGATTAATGGAGCCCCAAGCATCTATCCTGCCTCACTGTTAAAATAGGTGCAATGATCAAACTAGGAGAGAGAATAAAGCACAGGAGTATTAATTAGCCTGGCTAATATGACATAGTGATAAATAACGCTACGCAGGGTTAGCCAACATCCTTCCTGTCTCATTGTTCTCATTGGAGCAGGCCTTGAGCCTGTTGTAACTTGGCAGACTGAAGAAGGTGGATGACTCACACTGCTGGATTACTGACTGAACAGCAGACTCTGTGACCAATTGACTAACTTGTTGGCTAAAGGCAAGTTCACAAGGTCATTTGCACTCTAAGGCAGGAAGAGCTATATAGCTACGGAGCAAAACAAAACAAAATTTGCTTCATTTTTATTTGACCTTTATTTTTTTTTTATTGAGGGTGTTCTTTACGAGATGATTTTCTTTTTTTCGCGAGTAAAGAAAAACAGATGAGGAGAAGGGAGACCGAACAAAGAGAGGGAACATTATGTTCAGTTTAACCAGGGACACGTTTTCCTCGTTCATCATTTATCAAGGCAGAGACAACAGAGCATGACTTCACATTTAAATAGTTTCACACATGCAAAACAGTCTTTTCACAGTATACAGCCACAGTATTCTAATTGTGGCTGCTAAACAACAACTAAAGTGCCCTGCTCAAGGATACTTTTACACCTGTATCGACACAGTGCTTTCAGGGCTAATATCTCCCACCTCCCATGTGGCAATCAAACTAGCGACTTTCTAATTACGAGCCTTCTGTTTTAACTTTGACTGACAATTTTAAACTAATAATCACATAAAGCTTGAATTTAAGTATGTTGATATGTTGATAACTGATTGGCATATAAAAGTCAGTTATATTAGGCTAAGAGGCGCAACATACTTTTTGCTAACTAGAGCTCGCTAACGTTATTTTTCCCTCCGCTTTGAATAAAGTCAAGCAGGTTATTGTCACTTTGACTGCAATATAAAACAGTTAAAGCCCTAGACTATTGATTTTGCTCATGAATCTGTTGATTATTTTACAATTAATAGATCAATTATGTAGTTATTAAAATATCAGAAAATAGTTTGAATGGCCGATCATGCAGGGTTGTGCATGCCTACAAATGGCTGTCCATTAGTAGCCTTGGTTGCTAAAGTTATTGCTAATGTTGTTCCGTGAGTTGTCCACATCATCCACTCAGACATTTCGGATCAGATTCGGGCTCCAACATGTACAGATGTATATGAGAGGTTTCCATTTTTTGAGTAAAGAACTAAAAAAAGGTAATGAAATCTGAATATTACTATTTATTTACGTAGCCTCAAGAGCACAAGGAAGCTTCCTGAAGCTGGCCAATCAGAACAGAGTGGGCTCATCGGGAGGCGGGGCCTTAAAGCGGCAGGAGCTAAAACAGCCTGTTTCAGACAGAGGCTGAACTGAGGGACTGCATAAAGGGCCAGTATAAGATAAATAAGGAGTTTTTTTTTTTACTGTAGATCATTCATATATAATCTAGTAGAGCCCAAGAATATAAATATAGACTTGTAAATGTGAAGAATATGTCCTCTTTATTCAATTAATAATTTCAGCCCTATGCAAGTTGTCTGCTTTGGACAGCTGTAGCCAGATCAGTGTCTAGACTCAACTCATAAACAGCAACAAGTGAAGCAAAGTTGGGCTTTCAGCCAAAGTACTGGTAGCGGTGTGTGTGTGTGCGTGCGTGCGTGAGAGAGAAAGAGAGAGAGAGAGAGAGAGAGAGAGAGAAAGGTGGAATGGGGCAGGTGGTGCATGGAGTGCACAAAGAGGAGCTGAGGGGGGAAAATAAATGAGGGATGTGTCAGGAAGATAGAGGAGGAAGGAAGAGGAGGGTGAAGAGGTGGAGGGTGTCACACATTCCTGGCCTAATGCATGGAGCAATCGATTCCGGCTTGCTTCCTGCGCACTGTCCTCACTTCAAAGAGAGCGTGGAGGGAGGCAGAAGAGGAAGGAGGGATGGAGGGTAAGGAGGAGAGGCGTACGAGTGTGTATGTGTAAAGAAAGGAGGAGGGAGGGTTACTCAACTCCGGACTGGAGGTGAACAAAGCTGTCAGTGTGTAGATGGCGAGTCTCTCTTGCTATCCGTGCTCTTGTTTCTCTCCTTATTTTCTTCTCTCTTTATCCCTCCAGCCCCCACCCACCCCCTACCCCCCCACACCCCACTTACTCCTTAACCACATCTGGCCAACATCTGCTCAGCTCATTTACGCTCAGCAGATCCAGATCTCCATCCCTTTTGCCCCCACCCTTGAGCCAGGAAGTTTGGGTGCAATCAAATGTTTAACAGGCAGGATACCCCAGCTGGCCCGAGTGTCAATCAATGTGCAAACGCACACACGCATCAACATGAGCACATTCAAACATGTAACAGTAAACAAACTGCAGAATAGATGGAACTAATGATCCCCTCGGAGAACAAAACAGAACAAATGCATGATTGTAGGCAAATTATGCAACGCAATTTATAAAAAGTTGAAGTTAGAAGCACTTAAACATGCTCACTTGTGCTATTTATAGTATCAGGTATACATCTGAGTGTACAAAGGCATGAGAACATGCTGATCTACAGTGCCACTACTTCATTTAATCAAATGTACTGACTGAAGCCCCGTCATTTACAGTGAACTCTGTAAGGACACTGCGCCTGAACCGAAAAAATAAGTGTAACGTGAGATTAATTATAATTATTTCATGGCAGCATAGCACTAAAGCGTGACATCTAAAAATGGGAGCTTTATAATTATAAGAGTAGTTTTCTGAGATAAAATCGTCATCGCTGTGCTTTGTGGAATGTCAGGGGGGGTCAGAGCTCGCTGTGACTGCGGTCAGTAGTGGCAGGAATGCGGTGATGGCACGCCGCCAGCCGAGGTTTTCTGTCCGATGGGAGATGAGTGGGTGGTTGGGTCGGAGTGGTGGCACAGCAGAAACTAGCTGCTGTGATAATAAGAGGCCAGTGGGAGTGACACGCCAGTCAGTGCCCCGCCGGTAATAGCGAGGCGACAATGTACACGTTGTCTCTACGTGGCATTGGGAACGGAGGGCCGTTGTATATCATTACGTCCTGTGGGATAAAGAGGCTCTGTGCAATAGGTTTGGTGAAAGGTTACAAAGGTCGTAAAGGGTGCTGGCGGAGTGAAAAAAGAAGAAAAACTGTATTATTTTCATTCGGTTCAAAGGGTATGCTTTGTGTAGTGAGTGGAGTACATGTTTCACAGTGGACACGAATGGTGATACTACTGCAATCAGTTAAATCTGTCCACATTTTACTGAACCTCTTGATTCGAAGAACAGTTGAGGTGATGCTGGAGTATCTACTGACAAACTGACACCAGCGCATTTTAATTCGCGATTAACCATTGCTGATGAATTCACATGGCAGCAGACTTACCAAATATAGTCATGCTCTCCTAAGCGCAGCCCCATGTTGAAATGTTAACAGTGGCTGTGATGTTTACGATCAAAAGGATCCTCAAGAGAAAAACGGATCAAAAATAGCCTCCCCTTAATTTTAAATCAAATCACAGATGTCTGATCAAAAACATGATTACCATGAGCACCAGAATTAGCCGCGCTCTCTCTTTTTGGCAGGAAACCTCAGACACTGTGACCCTTACATAAAAAAGCTGTTTGATCTTAATTGAAGGGTCTCTCTGATGTTGTGCCTCCCCTCACTAACCCCCCCCCCCTTTTTTTTTTTGCTCTACCTGAAGCCACATACTCGTCTTCAAAAAAACGGTCTGTTTGTTACTGAACATTGACAATCCTCCTCCTCATGATGTGAGCGAAGGTCTTCAAAAGCAAACAACTTAAACTACACTTGATTTTTTTCCACTGACAATCATTTTGCAGGATGTCAATGTCATTATCTTGGAAAGAAGTTCTGGTTAATAAACACTACTTTTCAAAAAATGCACCCTGCACTCATATATTCCTGCATGTTCTCAACAACATAATAAAAAAAAAAATTAGTGGGTGTGACTGACTTTTTCGTCGCAGGTCAAATTTACTGTTTGATATTCACATTGTAAAACGTGAATCAGCATGCCGAGCACGCTTCATAAGGTGGACTGTCACGCCGGTCAGAGCATGTTGTCCACTGGAGAGCGCGCAGATGGGCTCTCGAGCCTCGTGATGCTCAGTATTCACACCGAGCTGCCCGCCCTCACGACGCTTAGCGCCGGCTTTGTTTACATGCTGGCCATAATGTGACATAAGTATCATAAGCACTACTTAAGAGGGAAGAGCGTGACTGCACAAATTCTGTAAAGTGACACTTCTACATCATCTATGCGACACGGGGTTAATGGATGTATTCAGATGGAACTGGTGAATAAAAGAAACTTTTAGCCGCTCAAGGTTAAAACTTGAGGTATATAAAACTAACGCCGGACACGTGGCGGCATAGCAGCGGTTACCGCCATGGTGAATTTCTGATGTCTGAGAGAGTTACTTTGTTATCATCAGCGCAGCGTCCTGCTGATTATCAGGAGGATCAGCAGGATGCATATCCAGGCAGTGAAGTGAAGCTGACTAGCAAAACAGGAATCTTCTTATCTTGGGAGAACGGTAACTGAATCAACAGTAGATGTAACTTTTCCACTGTCTGGACATGAAAGATGTGTAGTAGACTAGGATTAACTGATGCAGCTGGGCAGTAGGCTCTACATGTTAATGTAAAGTCAATAGAAATAAATAATAAAACTATTTCTTCAATCAACATGACAAACATTAAAAGGATAGGATTTTCCAAGTCTGGCTTAAAACAATACGGATGTGCCCATACGCACACTGAAACAGTTATTGTAGTTGTTCCTCTTTACTTAGCCAAATCAAGAAGGTATTTTCCAAAGTTACAGTCCTTAAAGTACAAAATGACTTCTCTTTGGCTGGCCTGCAACAGCTGGGGCAATCCTACACGTGAGTGAATGAGTGATGGAGTTACAGTATTAGTCAGCGAGCCCAGTGTTGGAGTTTTCCCCAAGTGTTGGAGTTTTCCCATTGGCCAGTTGCTCTTTCAGAACGAGTCAGCGCTAATAGTTTTCTATTATGTCATCAGTGGGCATCCTTATTCACATCTGTGTTTCATGATGGGACTTTGCACAGGATAAGCAAAGTCTTTATTTTTTCTCAATTTTCCTGACATTATTACTCCGGATATGTGTGACAACATGAAACTTTTACAGTCTTGTCTCTAAACGACCTAAATACATAACTTAACGGAGGACGGTGCGACGCAGAGTGACGGCGTTTCCCACTTTGAGCTCCGATGTTAAATGCAGAGAAGTCGGCTAAACTCCCGTTTAATCAGACACACGCAGCGTCTCTGCTGTCTCCTCCTCTACTGCCAGCGTGATCAAGCATGGAGAGACGCTCCGCGGTGCGTTGGGATTTTATAACTGACTAATACCAGGACGCAAACTTTTTTAAAATTTCTTTTGACGTTTTCACATCAGAACTGATGAACAGCGTTAAAACACAAGCCTTGCAGGTAAAAAACATGAGACTCATGTAGGCTGTCAATCAGTTTAGTGTAGGTGCACCAGCTGTAACTGCAATGAATCTCCTGAATTTACACCCACTGCTGTCAAAACTTTCATCTATAATTTCCACTGTAGCCTCCAGATGAACATTTAATATCCAGGAATTCAAATTATAGACACCACTGACTATTCCTGGAAAAAAAAATGGCCACAATTTTGCACACCAGCCATATACTAGTTTTGATCGTCTTGTTTCACTCAGCTCCTTGGGAAAATTGTTTTGTATTTTTTCAAAAACTGGGCTCACAAGGATCGGCTCACACATTAAAAAGTGTCAAAAAAAAAAAAAAAAGAATCAAATACATATTGACTTTTATTGGAATACAAGCTGCAAAAGATTCATGGCAACAATATTCATGGTGTAAACATGTTTGCTGTCTCTTTTCAGCTTTTAATGAACAGTGTGCGCACATACACACAAACCCACAGTGCAATTATTCATATTTGTGAGCTCTTTCAGCGGAGTGGCACGAGCGCTTCAAATAAAATCAATCAAACCAATCAAACGGTTCTGTGGGTGGTTCACTTTGTCGATCGCTGTGGTGCACACACACACACACACACACACACACACACACACACAGAGGAAACTGAAGATTAGTAACTGTCAAGCTCCATTCATTAAGAGTGTGGTAAAGAAACCGCTGCTTGACTTCCTCCTGAGTCTTTTATCCAGTATGTCATGATGACATGGAATCTGTGAGGCAACGAATGGTGAGAAAGGAACGAGAGTGAGCCAAATTAAAAAATCACTGTGTGTGTGTGTGTGTGTGTGTGTGTGTGTGTGTGTGTGTGTGTGAGTGAGTCAGTACATCTAATTTTGATTCTACAAGACAGAAAAAGAAGTGTGTTGTCAATCAGCATGTTGGTGAGCAAGCGCTGCGTATGTATTTTATTTAATGTCTTAAAGTTGAACGGTTTCTAATGCAAAGATTTTTATAAAGATGAATAATAGATGGACTGTTTTTGAGATTGTTTTGCCATGGACAATGTTCAGATTCATACATACTGGATACAAAATACTGGCATCTGCCTTTCAAACCTTCATTTGTCAGACTATTGTGTGCCCTTCGCGTAACCTCACCATTCCTTTCCTGCATTAGATTGGTGGTGCTGGTGACTGAAATTGGTCCTGTGATGGGAAGGGAGCATTTCCTGGTCACAGGATGCCATGTAATGCCTTTAATAAAGCTGGCTCCATGGAGGGAGGAAATCCTTGTTAAAAAATCAAAGGAGGCATTAGCTGGCCCTGACCCTTTCCACCCGGGTTTCACTTTCCTATACTCGCACACCAACGCACCACTCGCAACACGCGAGCCGACGGTCGCCCTCAAACACACAAACACGCACACATAATATGTCAAGCAAACATTACCAGTGGCACATACACACACACACGATCAGTATTGCCTGCCAATCCTCGCCGATAGATACGCACAAAAAACAAATATCTCCACAACAACTACCACCAAACACAAACACACACACACAACTCACACAGCTGGAGTCACTCACCCAAATTCTTCCCTTGATTGTTAACAACAGTCGGGGCCTTCTTCTCCAGGACACACAGTCACATAACCTCCTCACACTAAGGGAAACTTTTGCTGGTGTTTAAACCAAAAAATGCATTAAAAAAGGAGTGTATCTGCGCTGCGGTCCAGGGTGGCTGGTTTGACTAATACTTTCATGAGTGTGAAGGCTTATCAGATACCAGAACACTGCACGGTGATTAACAGGACTTTATGACTCTTTTAACAACTCCATCATGGCCGCTGGTCATTTTATCCTCTGCCAGGTTCAATTGCCAGCCGGACGACCCCCGCGTTTGCCAGAGACCTCTGCGTTGACAAAAGCGGTTCCAGAGCAGGTGCTAAAGTAGGTATCCCACATTTCCCAGCACTCATTTCTGGCTCTTTTAACCAGAGAAATTCCCATCCTATATGTCAGTTTTTGTAAGAAAGGGGTCATTTTAAGCACTGTAAATTAAAATGATGGCCGCTCCAGCGAAAAAAAAAAAAAAAAACAAAACGTAGGATTGTCCAGGAAAAAAAAAAACCTGTCTCAAATTTGGCCGACGAAGCACGTACAAACACATTCCTGGTAGATTACTTTGTAATGTGAACACTTTCGCCTGTTTATCTTGCGATCGTCGTCGGAAAAGATGAGATGACTGCTGCCGTGACGACTTTACAGAGTTGCAAAATCCTGTCTCAGTATTATAAAACCTCTTTCTGGTGGGGTTTTTTTTTTTTTTTGCATCTGATAAGCCTTCAAACTCATGGGTTTACTATTCAAACCGGACTTCCTGGATTATATTTCATTGCTTTTCTGGTACCTCAAGCAACATGCCCCCACCGACATGGCTGTTTGCACTTTATCTGAGCAAAAGTAGTAGTAGAACTTGTATTTGATGTGACAGTAGTGAGATCCGCACATGTTTCGGGTAGTGTTGAGTGTTTGTAGAAGCAGCAGGAGCAGAAACAATGGCGGTTTGTGTGAATGCAAGTTCTACTAACAGCAGTAGCAACAGTATCAGTAGTCACTGTACAAGCTGTACAACTGTTGAATCAAATATAACAAAAAGTCAAAAAGTAACCTGCTTCCTGTGTGGTCATGAGCAGAGAAACACACACACACGCACACGTACAATATCCTCTCCCGCCCTCCCCTCTACTCCTAACCTTTAACCTTAAACAGGAAGTCAGGTTGCAGGTAGAACTGGCAAGAGATCTGAAGCGTCTGTTTCCTGTCGATCCTGCCAAAATGCCACATCAGAGGACTGATTTTCCATTCATGTCTGTCACACATAATTGTCATGTATCCAGGTGCTTCTATAACCCACACCCGCACCGTGACATTGTATCTCTTCAAACAAAACACACACACACACACACACACACATACACAATGTTGAGGATGTTCACACCCACATACGGACTCGTGAGGGCAACCAAAACATGAGCGGAGTCACATGAGTGCACACACACATTTGCTACTCATTAAAAGTTCATGATTTAGCAGGAACCGCTGATCTGATCTCACAGGATTTCTGTCAGAAGTGCAGCGACATTGATGTTTTTTTTTTTTTAAAAGCCGCAGCTGAAAGACAAGCAGGAAACCGAGAGGGGGTTCATACAGCACTGAGGAAGTGGATACATCCTCTTTATTTCTCACCCTGCCTCCCCTCCCCTCTCTCCCCCCCTCTATCTGTCTGTCTCTGACATCCGCACAGCAGCCACCCACACACTCAGACGAAAATATCGCGCTCGGGCGGCAGATTGCCATTAAATACAGTGTGTTTTCTGACCACATCACACACACACACACACACACATGAATGGGGGGGGGGGACAGTAAACACCTCAACCAAGGCCAATAAAAAAAAAAAAAAAGCATCATCCTGCCGTGGTTCGATGGCAGCTGAGCCGGATATCCAAAACTCTGGTATACACGTGCACGGACACACACACACGGTCATGCACAGAAGCTAAAAGCACGCACAATTGTAAACATTGACACACACCCAGATAGTAATCTCAAAAAATTAAAAAAAACATATACACAGGAAGACTCACTAAAGCTCACAATCACACACCAAAGCACACACACACACACACACACCGAACCAACAATACTGTGTGTTTCTTAGCACAAAGACACATTACAAGGACACGCTCGGTCATGCAATCCACATATGACGAGAAGCCAAAACACACGGAGACAACACAATAATTCCTCCTCAAACATTATTGAATGGATGTGCTGCAAACTACTGAGTGAACGCAGCGCAGCAGCCACTCATATCTTCATAGTTACTACCTCCGCTCTGATTTTGGGCCTGGAAAAACCTTGAACAGGGGTCCCTCTGTCAGAATTTATTTGACAATGTATGCATCAAAGTCCCTTCTGCATGGATAGTGTGTATTCAATACTGATGGCGAACAAAATGTGTAAATGCTGGCAGATAGAGATAAAAAAGATGAGAGTGGGGAAGGAAGACAAAGATTTATTATATAATGGATAGTGGAATTTGTGTCACTTGCATTCTTAAATCAAATATTTGGTCTGTTGACCTCTTGGTACACGTCCTGCAAATGGGCGTTTCAGTTTTCTTCTGATATTTACAGACACATCCTACAGATATCGTCACACGTTTTCTCAGTCTTCTAATTAATGGCTTCCAGCTTAAGATCCTTAAATCAAGATGACACCCTCCTAACCTGGCTCTTGACCCTTTATTCCTCTCTGACTCCCTCCCTAACTAACGTATGTAACGCTGGCCTACCACCAGTTCATCTTAGCCGCTGTTACTTATCTATGCAAGCTGCAGAACAAAACAGAAACCTTCATCATGACAAGACATCTAATCACAGTATGATCCTAATTTTTTAAAACAAAAAGTACAATCAGTGCAATTTTACTAAAGAAATTACAGAAAAGGGCTTTCCACCATGGGTAGGATGTGATAAAAAAAAAAATACAACTCCAAGAACTTGAGTGGATTATTTAGAGTAAAGAACCTTTAATAAACATTGCCAACTATATTACAAAAAATCACAGTGCATATGGGCACACTTGCCTTCCTCAGGGTGTCTTGATACGCAATGAACCCAAACCAAAAGTACCCTAATTCACATGTCTTTGCCCTAAATAAACATTCCTCATCAGTGAGGGTTCAATCAATGTGTGTTCTCCTCAAATGCACTATATAGACATGCCGGTTTGAACTGTAATCCATCTAAATCTGGGTTTTTTTTTCTGGTTTGTTTATCTGGATAGATTATACTGGACTCAGACAGTGAGATTTAGAGACCCACTGACAGAGAAACAACGATGAGATGAGCGAGACAGGAGAGTCTGAGAAGATGAATAAATGTAGCGGCATATATAGCAGTGCAGAGAGGAAGAAAAAAAAAGAGGAGAAACATTGTCTATTAGTGTGAAGATGAACTTGGCAGTCTGACCCATTTCTAGAAAATGAATGAGTGAGCATCTGTCATTGAATCCCACCAAGACTGAAGATGACTCATCACTCGGCGCAGCTTAGCATAGCACACCGAGAGGGGTAGAGAGAGGTACTGAGGAGACAGAGAGAGAGAGAGAGAGGGAAGGAGACAGAGGTGCCATCCCTTCAGTCAGTCTTATCGTTATACCCAGGAGCGAGATGTTCATCATTTTTTCCAGAGGAAACGGTGACTGTATGGATGGCGGTACCCACTGCGAATTCACAAAACACTGCGCTCGATCAGCAAAGAATGAATTGCAAATGATATTGCACTCCTCTCCCGACAACAGACATCTCATTCACAACCTAACGCCTACAAGTATCAACCAAAAATAGTTGGACAGATATAGTGCTGGTTTTTTTATATATATATATAATTTAGATTTAAATGGAGCTGCACTAACCCACAGAGAATTATCACCTTACTCTGCAGTTTGGCCCTCGGCTTGACTGTTTGACCGTCTTTCAGCTCATTATTTTTGGCTTTCCGAGCCCGCAACTCCACTGTTTACGTTCGGTCTCGCTGCTCTCACTGACCTGATTCCCAGCTGCAGCAACGAGCTGGAAACAAGACATCAAATAGCGGACAAAATTAGTGACTAATTTGTTGAACATATTGGAGCATGTAGCAGTTCAAGAGCCAGATATTTTCCCCTCACAAGTTGGTGGAGATCAAAACCAGAGCTGGAAAGAGAGTGGATATTGGACTTGGCATTCATCAGGTGAACCAGAAACACGGCAACAGATGAATGATTTATAAATAGGCAACTCTTAGCTAACACATTTAAATGATATGATGTCAATGCTGCATGTACTTTAAAACTCTGAGAAGTAACCTTTCAATGATTAAGATCCTCCAAACATCTACCAAGATCAAAAGTCAATCAATAAATGAAATAGGGTAGCTTCGGGGGAAAAATAAATATATATATATTTACATTATGTACCAAAATGAGAAAAATCAAAATGAGATGCTTGTCACAGTGTTGTATAAAGAGCTGCCTTCTCTTCAAATATACAATCCTTTCACAATGACGGGGTTACAGGTTCCCACTCGTGCCAAAAATGGATGCGGTGTTGACAATAGAGTGCTTTAGATGAAAGCCTACTCCAAAAAAGTAGATCAGTGTTCATTTAAATATGGTCAAACACTCGCAGTGTTGGTGTGGAAACCAGCTTTGAAGTGGATTGCTTGTGGGACCACGAGACAGCAAACAGCTATCACCACCCTCTCTTCATTTCCCATTTATGGTCTGAAGACACCGTCAGACCTGATGCCAAACTCCCCAAAAATCCCTCTCTAGAGCCAGTGTTTAGTTTGTCTGTTCTGGGCTACTGTAGAAAAATGGAGGTGCAACATGGCGGACTCTGTGGATCCTCTCCCTCTGTAGATATAAAGGACTCATTCTAAGTTAACGAAAAGCGACGATTCCTATTTTCAGGTGATTGTACACTAATCCAATGTAGTATTATATTCCATTTCTGCCAATATTCTGCCAATGGATCTCCTTAAATCTTACATGCTGGTCCTTTAACAGGAATGAGTCACACCGGAGCACGAGTCGTGATCTGGACCACTGCCTGCTGAAAAGCCCTCATTATCACTAGTTGGCTGGCTGGAAAAACAACAGACTAATAATGAATGGACTAACTAACCCTCGATTGGTTCGATTCAAGAGACGATCTCAAGGATCTTCACATCTTGCTGGTTGGGAGTCTATGAATGGTTGTGAATGTCACAATACGGAGAGCTTCATTAGCATTAGTTAGATTTAATGGTAACATAGATCAAAAGGATAAATGTAAAAAAAAAACAACGTGTTAATAAAGCTTTTTGTGGTACGCAGCACAGAAGACCTTATGTGCAGGTGGTTTAGTGAATCTGTAATCGGATCTCAGTTACAGTCAGCCAGGTGTAAATGTAATTAGTCCAGCTCGCTTGACTTCCTGAAAAAGTGTCTGCCTATGATCTGGTGTCTCCGTGCCCGCTTTTTAAGAGGACACTTCACCCGCTTATATAATAACATCATGCCAAAGATGAGTCACCGTCATGGGACACAGAGGTTAAGCTTCCTGCAGATCCCATAAAAAAAAAAAGCAGCGATGCTGTCATGTTAGGGATGGAACAGAAAACATACACAAACACAAGGACACAGAAACGCAGATCCGCAAACCGACACACGATTTCACGCGTAAGTCAGATGAGTAGCAGCGGCACTGTTAACACATACATATTTTGCCACCATGCAAGTTACATGACCCGCATTCCTGCCAACAGGAGAGGGTCGTACGAATGAATTACAGCGGTACCGTACCAAAAAAAAACACAGGAATACGCTAGAAAATTGCAGAGAAGAAGACAACTATTAATGATGCAGGTTTAATGTGTTTTTTAATCTGCTGAATGTATCTTTATGAGGAAGGGAATGCAGTCAACACGTTTGTTGGAGGATACGCATAACGCTTTATGGCAAGCAACACTGAAAAACTCCACAGGTTAGCTTCAGCAATGTCAGAGCTAACACCTGGGGCACTCCAAGTCCACTGCGAAATGCCACAGGAGCGATCGGGTTTTGAACAAATTCACAGCCGAATTGTCTAAACCACTTTTTAGGACATGAAAACAAAGGATGCACCTTTTTTGCGGCAGTATTACAGTGGGTTAACTCTTGAACTAAAAAAGTAGATCTCCACAATGCCCGTTGTTCACCCTCACTTTCACTTTACATTCAGTCAGAGGGTGGATAACTGTTATCCTCACAAGCAATTGAACAGTTTAGTTATGACAACAGAGGCACATGAATGGTGTGTGTGTTTGCTTGTGTGTGTGCACGTTTCAAACATGTGAAAACAGGTCATCCGTGTAACAGTGAGGTTAGGCAGGCAGGCAGGCTGTGGCGGAAATAAACAAGCATATGTGGCAGTTTGGCTATAATGCATGAGAGCAGGAAGCTATTAACATGGCATTACCAGACCAACAAGGGGCAGGAAATTAAATTTGGCTGTCTCCGAGAAGGTTATGTCCCGGCCTTCCCTTGTGGTGAGTAATTGATTAATATAGCTTTCCACAGCTCCTGTGCTCCCATATATTTTCCACTTTCCATATATTCCGTTCCATGATCCCTGCGTTTTGTAGACAATGCAGACTTTATCACTCAGCTTTGAGTACGGGCCAGATGTTTTTTCTCGCTTTATAGAAAATAAAATCACTTTGACTTGGATTAGCGCTTGGCAAAGGTCACGACAGCGTGACAAGCGAGAGACATGAGAGTTACATTGTTCACTCAGGATACGCGAGAGAGTAAAGATTCAGTTTAGTGTAGCTACCGAGGCTACCAGCTGTCAAAACTTCAACCATATTAAAAAAAAAAAAAAAGTACCGTCATGTCCTCCCCATGCCACAAGAATGACAGAAGCGTGAAGCATGCTGCCTGAAACCATTAGTGTCACATTTAATCAAAGTTAAAGTGTTGGCCATGTGTGATTTTCACTGTGCTGTTCTTAAAGAGTAGGGACAAAAAAGCCATTGTTTCCTACTTCGGCTAACTCCACAAAAAACTAATGAGTTCCCAGGCAGTGATGAACATCTGAGATAGATGATTTAGAAATTGCACAAAACAGGTCTTCACAACTGATGCATAATTGTGTATGACAACTGTATCACTCACAATTAACTGTAAGACACAGCTATATCAGAATTATTGTAAAATCTCATATGTCCTAACACTTCTGGGTGAAAATGGAACTGTTGAAGATGTAACAACACATCTGAGCAGTAAAATAACTTTGCTCCTGAAGTCATAAAGACTAAAAACGATATGCTAAGTGTACCTGTGGAAATATAAAAGCCACAATTATGTAGCTCCAGCAAAGGTCATACGTTCTTTACACCGGTTTTCCTTAACTGCCAGTAAATATGACCTTACACAAACCTTGTTGATTATTAACGTCAAACACCACCGGGGTCCTGTCACAGATTGAGATAAGAGGACAAAGTAAACATAACCTGCACTTACCTGCATCATGACGATGATGAAGCTCTACACCACACAAGGTGTTGATTTTAGGTGAGATTAAATATACCAAGTGCAAGTCATAACAAGACAAATGCAGTGAGTAAGGTTTGGCTCTAGCTAACTCTTTCTTTGGAATCTGCAGGGGGGGAAAAAAACCCCTCTAGATCCACTTTTTATTACAATTTTACATTTAAGTGTTGACTGTACCTGCACGACAGGTTAGTTAGGTCGAATGAAGCGATTGAGACAAAAAGTAAATCCAAGGGGGAGAGACAGAACAAAACAAACCTGCTATTAAAACAAGACTGTTTAGATGGTGGTGGGAAAATGTTTCCCTGGCTGTATTTCATTCTGCAAACACCCACAGAGCAAATAACACTAAAGTGAGCCTTTGCTTTAGAGGCCTTAACCCCAACGGATGCACAGATACGCTATTACACACATTCACACCTGGGACATCACTCAGATAAGATCACACCCATGCAAATACACCCACACACACACACAATTCAAGCCCTTATCCTGACGCTGTTAATTGTGTTTACCATGAAGTAAAGAGCCACTGTTTAATGTGTTTAACTTAAGCCAGTTTTTCTTTTTTTTTTATTTGCATACTTGCCTTCACCTGTTACACCGGGCTGTTGCCAGGACCTAGAGGAATTGTCCCTGCATTGAATATGGCTTCAGCTCAGATTCCTGTTTAGCTTTTGTTTGCCTGGATGCTCTGTGAAACAAGTTCTTTTAAGCCTCCTCTACCTCAAATTATTACCCATACTGTCCCCTTTTAGTGCTCTGACATACAGTATGAAACAGACCTCAAAGTAGTCTGACTTGGCACACTGGTCTACATTGATGAGGTGTCATATCTCTGGTTAGGAGAGCTGAAGCGCAGGGAGTCGACTGAACAGTGTGTGAACTCTACTATTTTGTACAGCGTGTCTATGCCTTCCCGGGTCGCTAATGCTAACTAGCTAGCAATCTGCAAATATCAGGCTAATGTTTTGTCAAGAAACACAGACAGCTGGAGCAGATAAATTAATAGTGAACAAATGTTTCTGCTTGGTGCTGAAACTGATCATTAAACTAAAAGACAGATCGTAGCTGTGCTTGACAGCATGTATTTTATGCATAATGATGACAGTCACGCAGGTGGTGTGGGTCTTATTCTTGCTCAATCATCTAGAACATTATGTTCTAAAAAAAAATGTGATGTTACACTCTCGCCTTTTGCTGGGAAAAAAATGTCAAAATCGTGAACTGACTTTGGAGTTTGGAAAAATAAAAGAATAAAAATAAAGACTTCATTTTTGGGCCGTATAGTCCACCCATAACACGGACGTTGAACAAGAGAAAAAAATATATTATATCTGTAATGTTCTGTTTGAATTAAGAAATTAGTGTCTATAGGTGCAACAGGATATGTCTTGTTCTCCAGTCCATGTCATTCTGATCTATTTCATGCTCTGCTGCCCTATCATTAAACTCTCCAATTGTTGTTCTCTTTGTTATTGCAAAATGTAAAGCTGTTTGATGCTTTTTTTTATAAACATAACTGCCTTACATTAATGTTACCACACTAACAGGTCTTAGGTTACCTGTTAACTTGTTGCTCAGGTGAGGCAACAGAGGAACTGCAAATGAACAGAACCACAAGCTACTTACTTATCACTTTACTTGAAAAAAGCGGCGACCCTAAAACTACCCTAGACTGCAAGCTGTGTGACTGCACGAGCGAAAATGATCTCATGGATCATGAATCCAGAATATGGCTGACATATACCGAGTTGCAATCAGACACAGCTGAAAGACAAACGACACCAAGTGGGTGAAATGTCTGATTTGCTAAGCAAAACAGCCAGTCAAACTCTCACCGATCGCCTCAAACATTACTTCAACATGCTCAATTATACAATACCTGCAAACTAGTAGTAATACCATCTAGTACTAGACACAACACAGAAACTACAGCTAATGGTCAGCCACTAAAGTGTCACAATGGTCCAACAGCAGGCAATGGCCTTGATGTGTCAGCACCATAATTCCCTCTTTTATTCTTTTACAATAGGTCACTAAGTAATACAATAAATAATTGCTGCTTCTCTTAAGTTCTTACTAACTATTGTGATATTCTGTACCTTTGTAGTGATTTGGAGAGGGGAAATCCTCTTTTTCTTTTTTAAATGCTCCACTGGGAGGTCAAATGTCAGGGTCAACAGCAGAGCAGCGCCCCTAAAATAATCAGTGTTTTGCTCAAGGACACTTTTGCAGGATGTTTACTGTTATAGGGGCTTGAACATGAAACATGGCAGTCCAAGTCCACTTGCTGGTGGATAGATATCATCAATGGTTCACATGTGGATAAAATTTCAGAGGGGCCTTTCTGCCTAAATGGGAAGCAACAGCCTTCTACAGAAAAAAAAAAAAAAAAAAAACAGGAGGCAATTGCATGACTTCGGGCAGACAAATTTAGCAAAATGAAGACCAATAATGTAGTTCATCAACCCAGACACCAGAGAAAAGGGTTATATTTTCCCCTTTGCTGGAACTTTCGGTTCCTTTCTTTCATTGGCTCTTGGACATCCTATGAGTCAGTCAGCAACTCTTGTTCCTCTCGTATTATTGCTCCCCTCATTTTTTCTCCCTCTCTCTTCTACTACACTTCCTCTTTATACTTCTGCTTTTCTCTCTATTACGTGCCAAGCGACAGTGGCAGTTATCAGCTTCCCTGTATCTATTTGGATTAGCCCTACAATAACTATCTGCTAATCATCCATGTGGGATGCCTCTGACTAAACAGCCCAGACACAAAAATGGGAAGATAGTGTTCGTGACCAAGGTCTATACTTAAGTCATTGTCATTGCAACGAAGTTAAACAGAATTTAGAAAGTTTCACAATCCCTGACCTATGATTCATTAAGTTACACTCTAACTTTCTTAACGGCCCTGCCATCTGGTTATATTTCTCATGTTGGGTAACAAACTGAGTTTTGTGGTGAGCGTCTTGATGTTTCAAAGGCACAGCAAACTTTCAGGTTCCGTTCATGAAAAAGGAAAAACAACATCTGAGAGGTTTCACTGTCTCATAAGAGAAAACCAGAATTGCTTGAATTCCTTATGAAGCATTAGCCAAAAGTAAAAGGACAAACACAAGAAAACCCTTGTTGTGTTTAATCAACCTGAACATCTACGTTGATGATGTGCACCTACAGCATTCTGCTAAATGAACTTTAAATGGATTGACATCACACAGCTGACGTTCCTGAGAAAAGCGTCTTGTTAAAGAGGAAATGAGGCTTTTGCTGAGAAATTCAGTAACTCCTATCCTAACCAGGGGGTTTTCTTCGGTTTCTTTCCCACCAGAGTCTCAAGTGGAGGCGAATCCTTTCACAGTGAGGAAGTGAATGAGCGTCATTGTGGCTTTGCATGGGATTAGCCCATTTTAAAGCCCCTTAGTAAGATTTACCCACATAATTCACATTTTAATGGACATTCCCACCCACACATACACATGCTCGCTAAAATCAAAATCCATGGCAATGAAATAAGGCGGCAGGAGGCTTACTACAAGGGCAGAAATTTCAAGGTTCAACGACCTCACTCAAGTGTAAGTATTGTGTGGGTACAATGAGAGTATTGAACTTATTGAAATCGGGAGAACACATATAGGCAGTGTTCCTGTTTAGGTGAGTAAGCATGAATATAAAACAGGTATAGAACAAATAATATTTGAGTGTCTGATAATCAAATGATGCCTCATGATATAATATCATCATGATAAGTTGTCTTTGATTATGATGGCACTGTGTCCCCTATAATTGTACAGGCCTGGTGGGCTGCCAGGCCAATGAGAATGCCAAATATCCATTCATTCGGAAATCAATAGCGTTTGGGAGCCTCTGTTCAGTGCTGTTCCAAAACATGAGTTAACCTCTGCGTTGTTGCCTCGGAAACTCTTTGGTAGCCTTTTAAGGAACAGGGCAGTGCATAATATGTGTGCATAGTGGTTGAGTGGTTGATTGAGAGAGTGAGTGGCAGAAAAGTGAGAGTGAATGTGAGCAGAGCAGAGGAAAAGGTTAGTATTAAGTTATTATATGTACATTATAGACCATAATGTGTCAGTTAATAAATGTTGCAGCTTGTCAAGGCCAAGAAAAGTCATGTCTGTTGTATCCCCAAGTGCTGGAAAAGTGAAGGGGGGTTAGCTCCAAAAGTAGCAACAATGGGTTAGCCTAACCTGAAGACGCTAAACACAGAAATAGAGAACGCAAAAATGTGTGGCTGATAAGTCTCCAGACTTTTGCTCACCCCCGCCAGGCCTAAGCAGTCAAGTGTACTAGTCTGTCTTCAAAATGGTATTTGTTCTGCTGTATATTTGTGCTTTGGAGTGTTTTTTTTCCACAGAACTCTCCGCCCAACTCATTTAAAGTCACTGTCTTTAAAGGGAATGAGAAGAGGTGATGTGATTGACTGCAAACCTTATTTAGGAAATAAGTCAATTTTATTTATGTAGCACCAAATCACAACGGGCATTATCTCAGGGCACTTTTCACATAGAGAAAAAATTTGGTGACAACGGCAAGGAAAAACTAATGGGACCCAGCCATCTACCTTGACTAGCTTTGTTGAGTCAATTGTTCATGCCAGTTAAAGGAGATTATAGTGGAAGCGTCCATGGCTTTCAAACTCCTTAAATCAAGAAGTTTAAACAGAGATATACTAAAAGTAGTATTGTGAACAGAAAAAAATCTAGTCCACAACCAAATCACATGAGACTGTTGACCAATTACAGATGACAAAGCTCTGGGCAATAGAAAACGAGGCGCTGCAAACACTTTGACAAATTATGTTAGCTATTCTGCCCACACATGTATTTGCATAAACACTCTGTTGGGTAAGTATCCTGTTTTAAATTAGCATTCTGTCGCACTTCACTAAAGCAGAAGCAACACTAGAAGAGAGTGTGATGTTGCAGTGGCAATTAGGTGAAAGGTATCTTCATCTATCATGGCTGAAAAATGACATATCGGGCTTGCTAATTGAAATATCAACAACAATCCACAGACAACTCTAACACTCACCTGCCACCCCTCCAAAATGCCAACCTATGGGAAACACCGATAGCAGAATGACAAGAAAGGCCAGCTGATTGGGCTGAAGAGGCCCTCAAAAAGGAAGCAGTTAGCACTTCCACCACTGAGTTGCATTGCAGGCAGGGAGCACTGGATGAGGAGCGGGGGGGTTCTGGGCTGCTTGACTGGCAGCTGGAGCAGTGGGGGGTTAGAGGTCATGCTGTGCCTCTGCCCTTCACAGTACAGGCAGGAGGGAGCAGAGAGAGCTGCCCCAGGCCCTGGCAGCCACAGGTGGGCTTTGTGGTCTGTCATCATGGGTTCTGTACCACCAAGACTCATCTCAGCCCTCTTATCGGAAAGACAAATAACAAGCAGGCTATCTCTGAATGTGTGTGGTCATATATTTCCATGTGCATACAGTATGTGCATGTCTGTATCTCCCCACCTGTGCTCATATTCATAATAGACAGAGCTTTTTTTTATGTGCATGCCAGGATGTGGAAAATATTTGACTGGCCTTTCACTCTCCTTTATGGCTTAGGCCTTTTCAGACATAGAGTCTGTAAAGCCCCTTTTACAGATGCAGTCTATCCCTGAAATGTTCAGGAACATTCCCTGCATGGCTTCATGTATGAATGGGAGCAGGGATCAACATTCAGGTAAATCTGTATCACCATTTTCCCACCTCAAGATCTAGTAACATTTCTGGGTTAATGCTGGTATGGCTGTGTTGTGAATGAAATGGAAAGGGGTACGTCTGTCTGACGAAAGGCGCTTTCACATGGAGCAAACAAACCAATCACAAGACTCCGCTGATGATGTATTGAATTTGCGACTTGTTTATGGTTACCTTGCCAATACTTTGCGGGTGATTTGTCTTGCAAACTTGTTGAATAAAATACAAGAACATTGGCACTGGACAAAAAGCCGGCATGTTCCTGAAAATAATTGCCCAATCTTCTTTTTCTGTTGAGTATTATGGCAGTTGGCATCCATAAGTGTTGCATGATCGCCATCTGCTGGACTGTTCCTTGCCCCACCTATTCTGGCATTGCCACGGCATGTGTGAAAAGGAACAACACAGAAATGTTCCTGAATTTAGCTGCATGCGTGAATAGTGAAGATCACTAGCAGTGACAAGCAAGACAAAACACTGCGCACCAACGCACCGAGGCTGCCATCCGCGGCGCCATCTTGATCTTGATGTGTCATCAATCTGTCATAGTCGGGCTTTCACATTGGTCTCCATTGTGGGAATGCATGTTTGGATAGGGCCACAATTCTTAGGCGATAATTGACTTCCGACAGTGGGTTTAGGCATGGTTATTTTGTCTTGTTATCTCATCCAAGGTGTAGAGGGAGAGCAGTTTTTCAATTTTAGCCTTGGACCAACTTCCAACATTTGTGCCTTTGTTGCAAATTCAGCTTGTCTTGAGAAAGACCAACTGCGGTCAAAATGTTGGTTACACAATGAAATTGTTGGAGCTTAATGTGCAGTTATCCTCTCTTCAACAATTGCTCCAATCTGACATGAGACATATAGAAAATGTTACAGAAATATGAACGTTTCTTCAGTAGGCAGACAGCCAACTCATCACCGGAAATATTACTTGGGGGTCCTTTTTCAAACATGACGTCATCTTAAAAAATTAGTACAACATTTATGATTACAGTGTCCAAAAGATGCTTTAGATATTTTGTTTGCTCTCCTTGTTTTGAGCCTCATCCTCTTAAACATCCAACTCTACTGGCAGCACCAAGGGGTCAGATTGGACCCCGGCTGGAAGAACTAAATTAGGCTGACATTCACTGCTAAGACCTTACACATCAAACAATGGGATACATGGGGACCATGATAGATTTCCTGAGAACAGAAGGTACCATGTAGTGTGTGGGTGTGTGTGTGTATGCATTTGTGGGTAACCCAGTATCCACAGAAACTGCAGTCTACAATGAACTACAATGAAAATATCTATATTAGAACAGGACAGAGGTTAAAATTCTCGAGTCTGTGCAGTGTTGAAGAAGTTATTGTTAATTCCTGGACACCATTGAGATTCAGGAATTGACAATACACTGAAATATTACTTAAAATCTACCATGAAGTGAGGGATGTATTAATCAGTCAAAGGTAAAGGCAGTGCCAAGGTTGTGTAGACAATTTGTCTAGGTGAGCTCAGAGCTGAACAGAGCTGAAAGTGGGTGGTGGAGGTGGGTGCTTCTGAGACAGGAAGAATCTACTTTTTCTGGAGATGTGATGGGACCAGCTGGTAGAGAAGGTGCTTATTCTGTAACCTCAATGACATTCCTGCACTCACCCACCTACTCTACCATCAAAGCCAGGTTCTCATGTAGGCGTTCAGTCTAAATAGCACAAGCGATGGTTACATCAGATTCTCTGTGTGTTGCTAAAATGTCTCATCCACTGCTGCCTTCAAGGCTGGAACAAAAGGGTGTCCAGGTTTGCCTGGTTTTATGCAGCCTTTTGTGCAGCCTAAGCTAAATTATTCCTGTAAGTTGTCTAAATTATGCTAATAGAACTAGCAAGTCCAAATATATTTGAGTGTAGTAATGCAGTGAGTAGTGGGTTCAATTATCACAAAATAATACTCATAAACTAACATTAAGCCTCTCTTCCACAAATGTTAACTTTTAAAAATGTATAAAAATAGTATTATACCTTTCCTTGACTTTTACCCTAACCCTAACCCTTAAAAATCTGACAATGCATTGCTCCATTTCTGCAGCAACACTGTGACTCACTTTACATTCACACATTTTTTAACAATAATAAATCTGATTATATAAGTTATACAATCAGCAAGGCTGTGGGGCTTTGCACTTTTGTGTTTCAATGATGTGGTCCACTTTAAGGATATAATCAAGGATATAATGGAAACGCAGTACAACAGCAAACAGTACACTCAAAAATAGCCTGAAAAAGCAATTTCAGGCAAAGACATTAATGTGGGGTGTTGTGCACAAAAGCTAACATACAGATTGGGAATCTATGATATACTGTATTATTTGTTATTTTGAGGGGGAAATGCATACTACAGCTTTAAAGAAGAATTTGCAGAGGAGGGAAAAGACTCCAGAGGTAGAAGAAGTCCTACTGGGCAAACTTCTGAGAACCAGAGGAAAGATTTGAGAGACAAGGAAAACATTTTAACAGTGGAGCCCTTCTCGTCATTTTCTTTGTACCACCTCCACAAGGGCCAGGGGTTAACGTTAAACAGGCCGAACCTTTAAGCCCACTCTGTCCTGAAGCAGGTGCATCAACAGACTGACAAGTATTTCCTCCTGGACACTTATAAACACCAAGGCTATTGTGCTCTATAGAGAGTGGTAAGAACAGAGGAAATGTGTTCTATCATCAGAGCCTCTTGTCAGTTCAAAAAAAAAAAAGACATCAGAGTCCAGCTGCTTCATATCATAGACAGTAGGCCAGACAGTTTGGGATGAGAGAGGTGTGAGAAGAGGAACAAAAATTAAGACACAGAACAAAGAACAAATTGAGCATGTACTATAGGAACGGCAGCAGTACGATTGCTAGTTTGGGAGACCATAATGCAACCGGAAGGGATTGGGTGGGTCTGTCAAGGTATCCCAGAGTAAGACATCAGAATCCCAAGCTAATTTCATTTTGGGAACAAATTTTGGATAAAGGCCAACAGTGAAAATGCTCACCTATTGTATATAGCCCCAATGCTGCTGTCAACATTGGTAGGCTTTACAGCCTAAAATCAGCAATAGTTCCGGATACACAAGCTCTTAAAAGTGCATTAAGACTGAACATGAAGTGAATTTTGACCTTGCTTAAATTGTGCAAATCTGACTGCTGGACTGGTGTGAAAAGAACTGCAAAGGTGAAGACAATGGAGGAAGTGTGTACATTTATGATGTGGAGTTACACAGTCTTTTTTGGCTCAAGTAAACAAAGACAAATTTTCATCGCCTATAGAGCAAACCTACATTGGTTTGTAGTTAGACCACAACTAGAATTAACTTTATTGGTTCAGACAACAACAGCTGCCAAAAACCTTGAAATTAGAAAATTCATGGAGGTGTGAAAACGTGAAGCAGCATGCTGTTGTCAACATATGCTAAACTCTTTGCTGAACAGGAAAATACATGTTTACCAGATGCTGTTTTTTTTTAAAGACAATCTGCTGCAGTTGGCACACATCATTTGACATATTTGATAAGAACATATAACACTGTGTGAATTCAGGGGAAAATTTTAGAATAATTGGATTCAAGACACCTAATCCAGTTGATCCATGCTAAAATCAGGGACATCACTGTGTCACTTGTTGACCAAGAGTTCTAGCTCCTGTTGTGTGTCACAAGATTACTGGATGCTTCTTGACAAGGGCCATGGCTGTCAGTTCAGACCAAGGCCTTTGAAGTGGTGCCACTGATTCACAAGAGCAGCAAAGGGACTTTCTAAGAATAACTAACTGTAGAGAGGGACATAAATGGGTGACTTCCTTTCATTAGGCTCACTTAAGTGTTCAAATATAGCTGGTCACAAGGGGACTCGCGGCACAAAGGTGGCATGTGGACATATTCACGAAGAGAACTGTGGTGGGTCAGAGTAAGGACATTTATGCCGAGTTTAATCCATTCATACCGTTTAATTCTATACAATAGGCTCTTTATTAATACAACATTCTGTCACGGTTTCTTCATAGCTCAATGTTGAAGATATGGAACCGAAAGGAGGTAATTTAAGATTGTCATAGATGCACTCTGAGAAGCATTATCTTAATTTTACCTACATTTTTACATTATGTCTACTAAGAATTTTACATTAATGTAATAAATTAATTGTCCACAGGCCTTTGTCACTCTTTTCAATTTGTGAACATCGTCTAGAAGGAGTAGGGTTGGGTAAAGTTCATATTTTGTTAATTGTGTTTCCAATTCTGAAAGAATAAGAATTTACTTTTAATAAATATTTTTTATTGTTTCCAGTTCTTAACAAATCCTGGTTCAGATTCTTGTCATTGTTAGTTAAAAGTAAGGAAAGAGAGCAAAGCATGATCATGGTGAAAGCAAAAAAAACACCTTTCATAGCATATTCAAGCTGCCATTATCAGTAATTTGTCATTTTTTTATCTTGCTTTGCACAAGTTGAAGCTTATTTTTACTAGCTGGACAGGCTATTATTAGCTGATTCTAGGACATTATGACTACAGCAGGAGGGAATGCTTTGTCATGTAAAATGGACCTCCTCACTGCATGAAATTATTTCTGCACAGTCACCAGCTATGGTCAGCCATATTGTAAAGACCGCACACGTGCTGATGCATACATGATCTGCAATGCAAACATAAAAACAGTGGTTCCAAACTTTTACTTCCAAGAATCAGCAGACACCAAAAACACATTTCACGATAAATCCTGGTCTATTTATAAATTTCAAACCAACTCTTCTTCAGAACCGGCTCCTGATAACCAACTCTAGGATTAAGAAAAATGTGCAATCACACCACGCTACACACAAACTCTGTGACCTGACAAATTCAAACATATTCCGTTAATGTTTCACAGTTTTCCCAGCATCAGTGCAATCAGGTATGAACTGTCAAGTAATACTGTAGTAACGAGCAACCAACTGTAACACTGACCATTCACAAGTTGTACTGTTCTTCTGAATGGCAGTTACATAATGCTGTGGAGCTTAATGCCTAAACAAGTATGTTGTGACCTAGAACAATAAACATGGGAGGAGGAAGAATGGATGGCAGTATACAGAGAAATACCAAAGCAGAAAGTGAAGTGAAGTGCACAATGAATAAGGATATTTTATCTTTATCTTTGTGTCTTTTAATATGATGGTTGTTTTTAACCACCTATGGAATGTTTGATGCTCTCTTAAAGGACATATTTGTTCCTCTTCCTCTTGTAATTCATTCATTTCATCATATAAGATAAAACTGACCTAAAAGACAAGCAGAACTTGTGTTCAAGGGAGAAATGTGTTGCCATATGGAAGGCTTAGGTATATGTAGGACAGCAGAAGGACAGCGTGTAATCTTGACACATATCTAACCATAAGCATGACTCATATCCTTTTACCTCTCTGAGAAAGTCAACCTGGAGATTACTGGACGCGTAAACAACTCAATGGGAGTTTGAGAAGAACGAGTGACAGAGAGGATGAACGAAGATCAGTCTTGCTGATTGAAAGTGTCACAGAAAATCCAGCGTTTGAAGTCCGCCTGCTGGTGACACTCTCTTGAAAGGTAGAGCATAAAAGTACAACAATAGAGCACAAAAACACCTGAATGGTTTTTGAACGTACACTCCTGCTAGAGAAGCCATCAGACACTAAATGCAATGCAAAAGTCAGCAACATCTTAACACAAATATTAAATCTTTCAAAGGCAGTGCCTCTCAAAGGAAATTGCCAGCAACAGGCGGGTGTCCAGAAGGGAGATTGGCTTGAGCTGCATTGCCACACAAATGCCTACTAATCAGCTTTAGCACTTAAGCTAATACCAAAAGGACTGCAAAGCACCTGTGGGAAACTCATTTGCCATTGAGAACCCCACTGCTAATTGATAATTGTCCCACCGTAAAACAATGCAACCTCCAGGCTAGCCCTGATCCCCCTCCCAGACTATGCTAGCGACCTAACCTTTCCCATGTTCCCACACATACCGGGCTCACAGCCACTGCAAAACACTTAAGCGTCTTTAGTGGATAACCATAAATCTGAACCTTGACAAACAATCAAACAAACAACAACAATAATGCAACAAAAAGCCATTAGTACTCTGGATCTAACAATATGAAAACCATTTTATAGGAAAGCTGAAATCCCAGTTTATGGCATAAAAATAAAGTTCATATCTGATTAAGACAACATGTTTTCAAAAGATCAAAGAGGCATCACCGATACAAAGAGCGAAACAACTTAAGCTGTGTGCACAGTGCACAGTGGCTACTGTATTATAATCAGAGGTTAAATTGGGATTTGGTATGTGGGGTGAGGTGCTTTCAGGGTCGCCCTATGTGTGCACATGGACTACAAAATCTGATTGATATCATTTGACAAACAAATCAAATATAGCAAGGTGAGACAACCCTCTTCTCTGAACTCCAAAACGCTAATCAAAGTCCCTCTAGATACTGTTGGCAGTGTGCAAAACTACAGCTAAAGACAATAAAATCTTATGTGCACTCTCCTGTGTATCTGTATCAAACATAGGAATGGTGTTGTTAACACCAAAGGAGAGCATAAAAATACAAAGTAATATTAATATAACAGACTTTTTAATAATTACATTAAACTGGAATTTAATATTATATACACTAAAATTAAACAAAGCCTTTTTCCTATGAGAGGCAAGGCAAAAACCGCAAGCTAGTTCCTTCTCATTAATTAATGAAGGTTATAGCTAGGAAATGGTCAAATTAGCCTGGATTACCTAACCATGGTGTAATTTGAGTTGCTCTGATGTTCTACTCAAACCACGATTGTCCTGACAATGCTTACATCACCTCATTTAGGCCTATGTTCTCTACAGCTACGGAGAAAATGTGTTTTAGTCATTGTTTGAGTTCTTAAAACAGAAAAAAGTGTAAAAATATTTACATTGTTGATGATGTGCAAAGTTAAGTGTCTCCTGATGACATAGAAGAGTGGAGGCTCATGAGCCCCGGACAGTCCCGATCCAATTTAACCCCTGATTATGATCCTCAACAACAATTTCATAAAGGAAAAAAATGATAGATGAGCTGATCTACAGGTTGTTAAGAGTTTAAAAGGTCAAATTACTGGAAATGGGTAGCTGGTTAATGTAAGGCTGTGTTCAGACTGATGATAAAGGAAAGGGGCTGTTTGAGTGGGAATAGTGTATGGGTAGAGGTGAAGAGATAAAAACCAAACCTGGAGGTCTTGTTTGAATGCTTTTCAGATGCCAAGCCACAGCATAATGGCACTGCTTACAGGTGGACCTTACAACTATGTGGGTTATCACGGCAGAAACAATTTGCTCTTCTGTTTCGACACTTCAGAGCTCAACGCCACACGCTACATGTTACAGGGTATTTTACCAAGGAATGCGTGCTTGCATGTGTTTGTCTGGCCAACGCAGTGCATTGCCAGGTGTTGTTGGACTGAACCGCAGCAAAAGTTGAGTCAGAATCAACTTTGTCCTTGGCAGCGGCAGCAAACCACCACCATGCAGTGGCCTCACTATGAGGAATGAAGATTAAGCATGTCCCAGATCCCAAAAGCCCTTTGGAAAAACAGTCTGGTATTACTATGCAATCGAAGAATGTTCTTTTAAACAGTACCTTAAAAATCAAACCATTCCAGTACATCACAACTCTGAACTCCAATTCCTTTTAGAAAAATAGGACAATCTCTAGTTCAGTCACTGTCGTTGTCTTTTCCCCAACACTGTCATTCTGTAATACCTGGATTATTCTGTAGCTTGAATTGTTAGTGATCAAACAATTTCTACTCTTTTATTTTTTGGTGATTGGATTACAGTCAGAAAAATGGAAATATATGAATGGAGAGGGTTTTACACTGTAGGAGAACATTCAAATTGGTAACAGACACCTTCCTTTAACCAAAAATAAAGTCTTATTAATTGCTGCACTCGAACAAGGTTCCATTAAAAGACTGCACATGAGAAACAGAAAAAGAAGATAAACACAAAAAGGAAAAAATGAAGGAAAAAGATAAGTCATGACCAGATTGAGTAAAGAGATATAAAGACAGCGGATTAGATTTGGAAAAGAAAGAGGAAGAAGAGTGGATATATCAAACAATAAAAGCCCATTAAACCCATCCATCAGTGCGGCTGTGGTCAGAGGTGGGGGATCCAGTTATCCCTCTCCGGGGAACAGAGAGATGAATGACTTCCTAACAGGTGGACTATGAGCTTAACAGGGGGGTGGGGGGGGTAGCAGTGAGGGGAGGTGGGGTTTAACCTGGGACCGAGGCAGTATTGTGTTACAGCTGCACCTCCGGATAGAAACCATGACCCCGTGGCTTTCTCGACTCGCAGGAAATGGATTTGTTTTCCCATCCCTTTCCCAGTAATCCTCCTTTAACAGACGCGTAAGGGTGTGTAGACACAAGTACACGAGGATTCACACATACACAGACTGACGCGCCTACATGTGTGCAAAGAAGATAAATGTACAGATGCTTTTAGAGGAACACACAAGACTGAAAGGGCTCAAGCCACCGTCTTTTTGAATATAAAATATGGATTTAGGGCTGTCATATAACAGCCCGAACACAGATCGAGAAAAATGAGCCATTGCTACTAAGTGTAGCAAACACGCACAAACAGATGAGACAGACACGACTATTCTCAACCCACCACCCAGCTAAAAATGGTAAAAAAAAAGTGTCCTGACAGTCAACTGAAAGCACCGTTCTGTCTGAGCTAACCTTCGGCACAATCACTCAAGGTCTGCAGGTAGATGCCTCTCAATGGGAGGAAAAACAAAACACATAAAAAAAAAAAAAAAAATCAGAAAAATCAATAATTTGTTTTTCTGTGAGCCTGGATGAGCTATACAGAAATAAGCACGGCCGGCAGCAGAGCCATGAGGCGTCTGATCTGCCTACGCGGGTTCACCGGGCCACATCCTCTCTGCCTCCACTCAGGGAGAAAATAGCATCAACGAGCAACACTGCCAGATATTAAGGTAGCCTGTTATTTTCACACACATACACACTAGTGCATCCATAACAGGTGTCCAATACATTTTGACAAACTTAAATACAGTGATTAGCATTATTATAATACATTGGCCAGTCCACCTTTAAAGCAACATCAACTGCGTGTTTTTCAGTTACTGTCCATTAGTCTTTGTATACATATCCAAGTAAGTATCATTCCTAAATTAGAACACCTACTGCAACAAACACACAGTGGAAAACAGCAGTAATTGGCAACTTAGATATTGGTGTTGGTGTGCAAAACATTGACAAAACTGTGATCCAAATCACTCTCTTCATTCTTTAACTAACAAAGTTTAATGTTGCCTTTTTTCCAATGTCTTCTTTAAGGGTTTATTGGGGCACAAATGAAGGGATTAACATTAAAAAAGAGCATTTTTATGGTGTGTTCAAGACATGGTCATCCTGTTTAATAAGCACTATATGAATCTTGTAAGTAAAAGAAATGAATATACAACAAAAAAAAGTTTTTATGCATTTTTCAGTGTACACAACCTTCATCAGCATCTAGGAGGAATGAATGGACCAAACAAATAATAGGCAAAAAGAAAATCTCCAAACCAACGGACTGAATCCTAGTGTGAGGAGAAAATTGTTTCAATGAGCAAGCTGGGAACCTTTTAAAAACATGAGATGATCACAAGGGATAGGCAGAGTACCGTGTTTTTTCTTGTCTCTTTCCCTCTCTCTTCTTGCCAGAATCTTACAAGCAAGATGATGACTATAATCAAATCTCCTGTCTGCTCTTCTTTATCTCATCCAAGTTCTATTTTCATCTCTCTTCCCAGCCTCCCCTCCCATTTCTCGGGGCAGGGATAACGGCAAGCAGGGAAAAAAAAAAACACAACACATCATCATTTGCCTTTCAGGTGTCCCAGGTACCTGTAATAGACCTGCCTGGCTATTTATAGTCTCCTACGTGGACCGACTGTCAGCACGTTCCAAGAAGAGGCCTCCCAGGATACAAGCTGTACCCTTGAGAGAGCACATTCAGAGGGTTGGGGGTTGGTCGGATGTGGAAGGATGGCGGAGGTTGCATGCAAGGAGGGCAGCCATGCTAATACGTTTTCATTTTAAAATGCATAACTTTTCCACGTCTTCACCTCTCTAGTGTTTTTTAACCCCTAAAACTGAGACTTTTTAAACCACAGCTGACCCCCACTTTAGTTTAAAAATTCCAGGATTGCGTTTTAAGTCTGGACGGGCAGAGGAAACTTTTGAAAAACGATGACGCAGACGCCCACGTTCGCTTCCTGATTGGGCCTCATGAGTCACAACATCTTTCCCCAATTCATCACGCCCCTATCACATGATAGTTTCACCTAGTCTATGGTCCAAATAAAGAAGTCTCCGGTCTTACCTTTCACCATTGCTGCTCTTCCTCCATCATATTTTCTGCAACTAGACAATCAACTGCAGAGTGGACAATCTGCTTCCTGTTTACGCTGGCACACGCATGCCTGGTGTACGTGAATGGTCATATGATATGCATTTTCTATTGTGTTAGTATGGACGAGATTACTTCCAAAATGGTGTGTTGATGGAGAGAGTTTTTGTTTTAATGGAGGTAAACCATTCAGAACAAGACTCATGTAACAGTTGCTGAGATAAAAATTAATGTCAATCTCATTGTGGCACTACATGAACAACCAGGGTATCATCAAAGTCAATGGGATACATCATTTAGGCTCCATAGATATCTGTATCATTAATGTTGTTCCAATCTAACCAATTGCTCGAAAACAAAAAACCAAACACATCAACCTGGAAATGTCAGGCGATCACCAAAGTCAGTAGGATTCATCCTCATGGGACCATGCATGTTTGTACAAAATTTCATGGCAATCCATCAAATAGTTGTTCATATTTCAATCTGGGAAATAGTGGTAGACCGACCGACCAACCAACAGTTGAGCCTAGCTAGCATGGCTAACAAAGTCACGATGCGTCAGAGTGAGAAAACTGCTGTAAACATGGAATTATATGATGACAGGCGTATTAATGACATCATATGATTTTTTTTATATTAAATTAATTTAAAAGCAAAAGTAAACCATAAACCAATAACTTCCTGATAGTGACAGAGGAAGTCAATGACTGACCTGATTTTGTTCATGCTGCTATTTCACTTTCAGGAGCTGTCCCTCCAAAAAAAAAAAAAAAAAAAAAAAAAAACAGATCCTGATCCAGATCGTCATCTAGTTACATGCTTCCACGTGTCTCACCTTCATTGTACATTCAGAACAAAGCAGTGTGCATATGACAAGGACTCCAGGGACCTCAACGCCCTTGAAGACTGTAAAATACAGTACTGTACATTAGTCTTGAAGTTTGATTGAAAGTAGAGCTGCTATTTTCATCATTATCAATAATTTGTTGATTAAGCAATGAATCATTTAGTCTAATTTAGTTTCTGATATAAACAAATATTCATATTTGAAAAGCTGGAATGAGTGGATCATTGGTATTTTTGTTCGATAAATGACTAACAATTAATTTAGAAACGTCTAAATTGCTACAGTTCATTTGTGCTTCCCTAGAGAGGAGTAAATAATTATGCTCAATACTCAAAATTGTGGCGGTTTTGCTGTATGTTTAAACTGCAAAACAGAAAAACACGGTTTCCCTCATGAGAGCAAAACTCTCCTGATAAGAAATACGACGGCATGGCCCTCAAGCAACCCCCGACTTCCGATAAGTGAGCGTTACGTAAGGTTGAGATAAAAAAGACAGGAGTTACAAGAGGAGAGAAAGGAGAGAGAGACAAGAAAGGGTGAGAGGTGAGGGGGGAAAGGACAGATGGGAATCCGAAGAGAGAATCCTACTGAATTAGTGATAAGGTTTGCCCTCCTCATGTATTTTTGATGAGGAATATCAAGTTTTTGGACACTTGCATGCCAGAGCCGAGGGGACTGAAACCGCCACAAGGAGTCTCACAGCAAAACACAGCATTATGGGGACGTGTGCGGTGTTCCAAGACAGGTTTAAGCTTTGACTCCACTGTCACTGGGGAGATCGGATGGTGAGGGAACGTCATATAATATACCAGTTACACAAGGCCCACATCAATTACCTTGTTACACTTCATTACCCATTCTACCCATTAGGAGGAAGAACACATAGAAACATGTACTTTCTGCTTTTCTAGTCTTTCTAGCCCACATGTTAGAAAACAGATGCCTATTTTCACTCCTGTGAAACATGTCTCTGTGTAGCTAAATGCTTAATGTTATTCACCGGTTGCTATTTTGCCACCTGGCAATAAGTTGTAGTGCAGCTTTTTTTTTTTTTTTTTTTGGTCGTTTAGCTTTTGCCACAATACAAGGCAACATCATGCAAATATATAACTGGTATAATTTACCTTCCAATCATTTACCAGGACAGAAGACGACTGTCATCATGACAACTCCCTGGATTTGCAAAAGTATTATAAAGTGCTGTGCAGTGTTTAGATATCTGGTAAGCTTTCAAACTCATGGATGTATTACTCAAACTGGACATGCTGGATTGTGTTTCATCTTCTTCCTGGCCCCTCTACAAAACACCCACACCAATGCAGCCATTTGAATCTTTTTTTTTTTTTTTTTTTTTTTTTTTTTGAACACAGTGCTATTTTAAGTCTGAATGTGATCTACATGCCAGCCAGAGAACCAAAACATTTAGTTATGAGACTAAAAGCTGCACAGACGTGTGTAAATAGATGTTGATCTTCAGTGCGCCCGGCGCTACGGGCGACCCTGATTTAAAGTTATTATCAAAATACTCGTTTAACGTCAAGTTAAAGCACGTAATAATCATGTGGAGACACTGATGGCCATAGTTGACGCTGCATATCAGTATCAGGTTTAATCCCCACATCTAACATTTCATATCAGGTTCATGCACATTCTGTATGCATGCATTTTCATCTGATTAGGTCAGTGTGAGAGCCGAGTATGTGAGCGAGAGTCAGATGATTCTAACAGTGTATGACAGAATACAGTATGAATGAACTTGTTTGATTGTGCCTCAGACTCAGAGTGTGCACGAGCGGGTTCGCCTGAGTGTAGTGTAGTGTGTGTGTGTGTGTGTGTGTGTGGGCATGTGTGTGCGTGTGAGGGTGTTATGTAGCTTCTGGGAGCCCTTGTCCTGGTGGAAAGTGAACACCCCCCCTCCCTCCCCCCGTCTTCCACCTCCCCAGAGCTATTACTATCTTTAGCTCGTTTCCGTCGTGTCTTGTCACTCGTGCTCTCCTCTACAGCACTTAAATCTGGTATCTAAACCTCCGGGCCATCCAATATCCTGTACTTCCCCTGCACAGGAAGCTAGACATGGCTGGGGGCGGGGCCATCTATATGAATGTAGACATGTACAGACCGTTAAATTAAACAAACATTTATGGCCTCACATATTCAAAGTTGATCCAAAGTTATACACTGATTCGCACACGATGGAAAGACAAACACACACACACACACACACACACACACACACACACAGGTCCGTGAGAGGAGGCCCGTCGGTAGAGGACACCTTGTCTGGTCAAACTGGCGTCACGGCTATCGTCTGTAGGGACACGAGAGATGGCACAAGTAACCAAATCTAACCTTCTGCTATCTAATCACCTCTTTAACACACACTGTTGCACTGCTGTAACTGCGAGGTCCGTTTATCAGCGGTGTTATTATACCAAAATGTCACTTTAACTTCTACCATCAACACTTATATAGCTCATTTTAATGAACTTTTACTGGATGTTTGACCTCAAACTGTGCTAAAAAAAAAAAAAAGGAACTTCCACAGACTGTGACATCACAAAATAAACATCTAACTCACCCTTTGTAGAAATTTTTATGAACTTAACTATGTAAACATTTGGTCCTCACAAAGACAGGTACACCGCACACACACACACACAAACACACACACACACACACATATTATAGCACTCTGCTATCTTCTTGGCCCCATTTCACGCTTGCCATTCTTCATGTGTTTCACAGCTGACTTAATACCTGTTCAGTGCAATGGCTTTGACACTCCATGTCATTACCTACTCTCGCCTGCCACTCAACCAGAGGAAGAACTCAGGTAACCGACAGACTGTACCGCATTTTGAGAGACACCCAGTCGCACAATTCAACAAAGATGTGCCTTCGTACACTACTGTCATTTCATATGTTTTGGGGGTTTTTTTGTCACGTGAAGTCAAGTTAAAATGCTTAATTCACACCTCAACACGAGCACAATCCAAATCTAAACATTTGAGTTGTGTATACAGTCTTGAAGCCACTTTGGGGACTTGGTAAGACAGCAACACATAGATTGCACCTATTTTGCCATCAAATGCCATCAGAGTAATGAGAAAGATGCGATAATCACATAAAAAATTCAAAAAGTGCTGAAGTAAAAGTTTTTCAGTTAGTTAAAAACAAAAGAGCAGAACGGCTCACCTAAACTGACATCAATTTAATGGTTATTCACTCAATGGTCTCAATAGACATTCTCCCCTAAAACTTCATACATTTAGTAACATTTAGATGAAAAAGTAGCCAGCCAGCCAGGGGCAAGTAAAAAACAAGCAGTAAAAAAAAATAATTTTGCTCCTCTGATACAGTCTGGAGGCTCCCTGAAAAAGTGATTTGGGAGCAACTGTCACAATGACATACACGCAATAGCTTGTATCAGAAAAAAAAAAATAACTGGATTATGTTACATTGTTACTGTGAAATTTTTATTCCAAAGAGTTACATTTATGTTTGTAGATTGAGTGGATCCCAAGTAGAGGGTACTCAAGGACACGCAGAGAGCAGCTGATGGACACTGTGGCTGTTGGCGTGGATGAGATAAGTCACTTTACGGTGACTGTTGTGTCTATCAAAGCAGCGTAATGTCAATGGAGAGTGAGGGCACCACCCTGGGCCTCTCTCTCTCCGCTCTGTAATGACGTAGTGTTTGCTGATAACGCTCCATTCAGAAGCACTGAGCCCTGCTTGTGCCGCTAGCTTACTGTAGCGCATAATGGCTAATGCAGGGAGAGAGAGAGAGAGAGAGAAAAAGGGAGGAAGGGGACAAAAGACACAGCTGATGCCACGTCGGTGTCATCACGCTATTGTTGACGTCATCTCCCGGTTCATACGAACTCCCTGCAAGCCGAAAAGCGTGCAGAATTATGCTGCAATGACATGACGAGAAAGACAGACACAAGAAAGACAAGAGCAACTACGGAGAAGTTGCTTTCGCAGCAACTTTTGGTGATCCTCATGCTTTAAAAACAAAACATTATTTATTCATTATTGTTATTATTGTTAGATGATTAGTTCTACGGTAGTATTTTGGAGCTACATTACATGACCAAAAGTATGTGGACGCACATACTGCATTAAATCTCCTGCCGTTTCTTGACCTGGCTGATGCAAATCTGTATCTCTGTATGCTCTAGCATCAAGATCCACTTTAATTGAACTGAAGAGGTCTGGCTCAAACAAGTACAGTAAAGCAGCCCCGGACCACAAGTATAAAAAAAGAATGTCCACAGGGGTGTTATGTACTGCATGCATGATGTGGACAAACTTCTGTTTAGTGGCATTCAACTCAAAAAGGAAAAAAGTACAGATAATACATAAGTGATAAGAGGAGATTGCCCTAAATTAAGGACACAAAAGTCACTGATGGCGACGGAACTGTGAGTGCAGGAACCTCCCCATTCAACCACCCACATACCCACCTCGGGCCATTTGCATCTCCCGTCCTTTCCCTTCCCTCTCTCTCTCTCTCTCTCTCTCTATCTCTACATTTGTCTGTCAGGCTCTCTTACCCCTTCTCTCTCTGCTTCCGCCTACACTTGGACCCATTAGGGCGATGGAGGGGAAACATGGACACAGGGCGGAAGGGAAAGCACTCTGAGGACATCAACAACGGTGGAAGGAAGGAGGGAAAGAGGAGGAAATGACCAGAGGGGAAGACAAGGGGAGGAGAGGAGGAAGGGGGGCGGGAGGGAGGAGGAAGGAGAGGAGAGGAGAGTTTGCGGTGATGGAAATCAGGTGATGCGAGTTGACAGGAGGAGTAGCACTGGGGGCTCCCCGCTCTGAACCGATCTAAACAGGAATGACCCTCACACACACACACACACTCGCACATTCACACTCCAATACCCAGTGACTCATGGCCACACACAAACACACCCCAGAAGCGCACACACACACACACATTACTTTGCAGAATTGCATATCCGCTGACACATATACACACTACGTGTACACACATGCAGGCTCATTCACACACTCACATGCCCATTGACTCAACTGCACTCACATAAAAATAAACAATACAGCAAGCTGCAGGGGGGAGGGGGAGAGCAGGGAGAAGGGATGGATATCCAAAAATTAGCCTGTGCCTGTTTATGTGTGTGTGTGTGTGTGTGTGTGTGTATTTTCAGTTTTAACCAATTCATTTTAAACACATTTAGCTGCACTAACAGTGAGTAAACAGGTAGAGGGCCAACGTTTAAGCTTGCTATCTGTGGCAAGGACAAAAACGGATTTGTATGTATTAAATGTGTGTGACACCAGAGTGCAGCGAGTAAGTGAGTTAAACAGGCAGGCAGAACTCCAGCTAGTCTATTATTAGAGTTGCGGCTGCTACTCCCTGGTCGGGGCCCCCGGGGGCCCAGGCACCGGCACGTGGATTCCTGCTCTCACACCCCCCCCCCCTCTACATCACTCTGATCTCTATTTCTCCCCATCTCTCTCTGTGATCTCTCCTCCTCTGGCCCGGCAGGCATGGGCCTTTCCATTCAGCTACGCTCAGGCGATTCATAGAGGGAGCAAAGAGAAGAGAAGCTCCTTCAGCGAAATGAAAAGAGGAAAAGGAGGAAGAGGAGGAGAGGGAGACCGTGCCTACACAGGAGTCTACACAGGAAGTCTAAGAAGCTCATTCCTGAAAATTTGAGTTTGTTTTTTGCCATTCTCACAATGTGCAATGTCTCACTTCCTGTATGCCAGACAAAATAAGAGCTACTAGACACATTTATATTTGCTATTTAGAATCATTTGAGGATATTTACTTGAAACAGTCCATTTAATGAGTGGCCTACATTTGACAATTTCCCAGAGCTGATCCGTGTAGACCTGAAAGAGTAAACCCCGACCCATCTGATACTCTAAGCAGGTTAAAAGGAGTCCCTTCCCCTGTAGCATCCATGTATACACTTCCATTTACCTTAAGAACATTTCAAGTTATGAATGGCTGTCCTGCAGTTGTATGTTAACCGGAGTCTCGAACCAAAACTACTTATCTGACCCGGCCATCCTCACTTTAAATGACTTCCACTCGGCTTGGTCCATTCATAGCTTTTACTCCCACACAGCAGCCGAAGGCAGGGAAGGAGACACTAACAGAAGTAGGGCGGCACACTAAGGAAAAATTACTACCACTGCGATAGGAGCTGTAATTCATGTAGACTGTTTCTTTTTTTCTTTTTTTTTGTAGTGATTGACATTGAAATCTCAAAATACTAATATTTTAGGTTGTTCAGTCCAAGTATAAAGTGACATTTGTTTGCATAACCTTTACACCGCTGTTAGAGTCTCCAAGAGCATGGCAACGCCCATATAATGAAAACGCTAAACTGAAACGACATTCTCCTACATTAGTTTCTTAACTGCGCAGAAAACGCAAAAGATCTTAACACAACTTGACTTTTAGTTTTGAGTCTCGAAAAAAAAAGTCACAGCCCTAAAGCCCCTGGACCAATAGCCACTGTGTATACGCACCACTTCACATTCCATAATGGATCAGATCTGCTGTCCATATTCAAAATGAATACAGGAATCTTTATATTTGAGTACATAAACAGATATTTAGACTCCCATTCTGCGTGCATACTGAGGGTTTCGAGCCCCAAAATATCATTAAGATTACAATTTATGAAAGATTTTGGTGTTTGTGTATTGTAGCCAGGCAAGATTTGGAGAAGTAACTGAGCTTTTGTCATCATGTTCTTTTTCCACATCAAGGCAAAGTGATAAGTCAGCTCTCAATTATTAAGCAATGTCTTGCTGATTTACTGTTATGAATGTTTCATGATCTGCTTTATCAGTGGATAGAGGTTTACGGCTCTTTGTGTGTGTGACTGCTGACTAACTAACACTTTAGTGAGAGCTAAATTACCACCGTTTGTCCTCATTTTTACAGTCAGTTTGAGTTACTGAATTATGATGGATAGGCTGTTATTGTAGCAGAGAAAGCACTATCTTTGTGGTGCTTAATTCAAATTGGATTCTGCAATTTAAGAAAATACATATGCAACGTTTTTCTTGCTGTTTTTCTTGTTTTTGTCTTCATAAAACACTATTTTGTGACCACTGAATCAATACTTGTCATGTTGTTTCCTGTAATTCAATTTCACAACAGCAGGTGGCACTAATTTCTTGTTATTTCTCTTCAGAGCTGAGTAAGTGGATAAGTAAGGGTAAATGCTAGGTTGGATTAGCTGGAGGGACAAACCCTTGTGAGGATAGGGTTAGGTTAAGGTTAATGTTAAGGTTTCGAATCTTGCAAGGGTTTCACAAATCATCCCTCCACCTGATCCAATGTAACACCACCCAGAAGTTAGAGTGTCATAAAAACCAATTTCTATGTTCTGATTCTGATTGCACTGAGAAGAGCTAACATAAAACCAGAAGTTCAATCAATCAGTAAACCTATAATCCAGTGCAAAAGTCCAGAATCTGAAAGTGGGCATACAGCATTGTATTTCATCAGGAGAAACAAATTAGAAATGAGCCAGCACGCAAGCAATGATAAGGAATACAACATCTAAGCTATATTCCCATTTTATGATAACCAAAATCCACATAACAAGTAGATTAATATCAAATTATAATATGTTAAGTGAAGCTCTCGTGTGAATGCACAGACACATATGAGTGTTTTCTTGACAATACTATTTTAAGAATAAAACACAGATCGCAGAGCAAAGACAGATAGTGTGAGTGTTCAGTTCTGCTGTCATCACAACCTCTGTGACAGATAAATTGTTTGGCTGTTGTGTGACAAAATGTCCAAAAGCTGTCAGGCAACACACAATATATTGAAGTGCATCCGCAGGAGATTACAAAATGTAATACTGGTCTGCAGTGCCATCTGGTGGTAGTGGTGGGCATCACTGTAAACTGGAACTAAGATCTTGAATACAGTGAAGTAAAGACAGTCATCTTTAGAGGCACTCACTTTTCATGACAGCCAGAGTTAAGCTGTTTCTTTGATTCGTAAGGTGTGACAGACAGAAATAAATGCTTCAGTGTTTTAATTACATTTGAAGTGCTTTCAGCTTTAGGTTGTTCAGTCCAAGTATAAAGTGACATTTGTTTGCATAACCTTTACATCACTGTTACAGTCTCCAAGAGCATGGCAACACCCATATAATGAAAACTGAAATGACATTCGCTCACATTAGTCTCTTAACTGTGCAGAAAACGCAAAAGATCTTAACACAACTTGACTTTCAGTTTTGAGTCTCAAAAAAGTCACAACCCTAAAGCAGTAGTGTTACTGTATGTGCAAACCACTTCTAGGATCAGATCTGCTGTCCATATTAAAAATGACCAAAAGCTGTCAGGCAACACGTAATATGTTCAAGTGCAGCTGCAGAAGGTTACAAAATTTAAGACTGGTCTGCAGTGCCACCTGGTGGTACTGGGGGGGCACTACCACACACTGGAACCAATATTGTGGCTACTTGTAATGTTATGTGTTTTGTTCAGTCCTAATTCAGTCTTTGTAATTAAGAATTTGTTTGTAATTGATTTGTCCAGTTGAATATTAAACGTACATGAACAAACAGCAATAAAGCTTGGTTTCTTGTGGCTGGGGTTAACTGTGTAGACTTACCGTGGTGTTGTGAATAGCTTCGCCTAACTCTATAACATGTGGGTCAGTGGACTGAGTGTCTGCCACCTTTGGACGGATCTGTGGGGGAAAAAAAAAGAACGCAAGTCACTATATCTGCACATGACAAAAGCCTTTATAGCAGGTAAAAGAGAAAAAAGAGTTTTTGTACAATATGAGCTGACATGTTCTGGTAGTGCATAAAATATTAAACAGTAATCTAATCAAAGATTAATGTGATTTTATAGAAACTGAACATTCCGTAAAGGGACACTGACATGAATGGCTGTGGGCTGTGGGTGGTGAAGGTGGGGAACTCGGGGGTGGATGTCGCTCAGGTGAGGTGGAGGATCGGGGGTGGACCTCCGAAAATGTTCTTGCAGGACGTTGTGGTAGGATTTGGTGTCAAAGTTTGTCCTCCACATGAGCACCTAGAGGATGAGGGGAAACAACACAACTCTGATGACCCTACAAAAAAATTTCCATTATTTTGTCTTTAAATGTATTGAATGCACAATACAGTGATACATTTTTCGCTACTGTACAGCTAATAAAGCACAAAAACATCACATTATCTTTGAGTTCTCTTTTGATATTAACAAAGTAGGGTCGTGCAATATGACCAAACGATAACGATACTTATCACGATATGGCACATTTTCTGTAAATTCAATAAATAATAAAATAATTAAATAAATAATTCTGGTCTGTGTCGTTGTCATCAACTCGAATGCTTGACCTGGTTCACTGTCTCTCCTCTGCTCCGCTGTGTGCGGCACACACGGAGGGCTCCACCCCGCCCCCGTGGTGAACCACAGAGAGAAGAGGAAAGTAGCGCAACCATAAATGACAGCAAAACACATCAGAGACTATGTTTATTTATGTTATTCACCTAATTTATGTGCATTCAATTCATTTGAGGGTCTCACACAGCGCAGCGGAGGAGAGACGGTGAAGCAGATCGGAGCACCGGAGTTGACGACAGCTACACTTGTCACGCTACTGTAAGTGCCGTAAAAACTTTCCTAGTAAAAACCGAATAAAACATTTAATCCGCCCCAATTTTTTTGTTGTGTCACACTAACCTGACTATCAGCTCCTCCAGAGGCAAAGAGATCTCCAGCCCTGGAAAATGCTACTGTGAGTACAGCACCCTGAAAAATACAGTAAATAACAGTTAGTGAAGAAAGATTTGTCCAACACAAATCCTGGTTTTGGTCCATATATATTCCTAAATGATGAGCTACTGATTTCTGTATCACATTGAGTGGATTTCATTAGTGCAAATTGCTAAAAACAAAAGAGTCTAACATTTTGAAACTTTTTCATGCATTTTGATTCATTATAATGCCAATATTTGTAGAAATACTGTATCACAACTGTATAAATTTCTAAAAGTCAGGTTTGTAATATCCAGTTTATCAGAGCCCCCATGTAATGATGTACCAAATACTTGTAGGTGTGTCTCAACTGAACTATTATCTGTGATCTGTCTGTGGATAAGTAGAGCTGCTCTGTAGCATCACCTTGTGTCCATGGAGGGTATAGATGAGTCTTCCCTCCAACAGGTCCATGATCTTAACTGTTCTGTCACTGGAGCCACTGATCAGGTAGTTGTTGGACGGGTGGAAGGAGAAGCTATTAATTCCTGCACTGTGGACTGATGGAAAAGATGGAAGGGGGGGAAAAAAAAGAATCAATTGATGCCAAAAAATGACATTTTCCATTATTCCACGGCAGCCTTCATACCTTCATAATGCTGAATCAGCTTGTTGGTCCGTAGATCCCAAATTTTCAGCGAACTGTCGGCTCCCGAAGACGCAATACAGGTGCCGCTTGAGTTGAAATCAACAAACGTCGCTGAGCTGGAAAATTAAAAACACAGTGGAGTCAGTCCCTGCAGCAGCTCAGCAGTGTGGTGTATAAAGAATAAACAACAGTGCTTTCTAACGGACAGACTAAATTGATTTAGCTTTTAGATCAATTTGTAATGCCTTTTTTAAATTTCAAATTACATCCTGTTATTATTATAATTATATTATGTTCTAGCTTTTCGTCAGGAATTAGAATCCTCCTTGAATCTCCTGTTTGGAAACGTATTGCAAACAAAATAGCATGATCATTAGGACTTACCCTCCATAGTCAGTGAAACAGTTGATGCAGTGTTTGGTGGATGTGTCCCACAGCCGGACAGAACGATCATCCCCACAGGAGGCTATTAGCCGCCCATCTGGAGAAAACCTGCAGCAAAATTTAAAAAAAAAAAAGACAAAAAAGGAAGGTTGTACCAACTGAGTGAAAATACAGTTACACTCTTGAACACTTGAGTAGCTTATATATACTCGTCTCTATCAAATGCTTCAAACGGTGCCTGAGGTACACTGAAAACTAGCAGACCGCCAAATGCTAAGGAAACTTCAAATGCCATCGTCTCTATTAGTAAAAGTTCTTACTTATGTTTGTTTATGAGTCCGTTTATGACAACGTGTGTAAGAGGTAAAGCTATTTACATCTGGATATGTACACACACACACACACATGCACGCTGAGGATGTGGTGCTGTTGGTTACCTGGCACAGCGCACCCAGTTGGTGTGCTGGTTGAGAGAGTAGATGAAGCACTGCCGGTGAACGCTCCATACTTTGACTGACTTGTCATCAGACCCTGTCACCAATTTCTGGCCATCATGGGAGAAAGCAACACTGCGTATGGCAGCCGTGTGTGCTTTGAACACAGTTGACTCTCCTTTTCTGTAACAGATAACACACACACACACACACACAGTTACTATGTTTCCGATATATTTAGACACCATTCTGTGTTATAATTAAAGTATCAAAAGCGACATTAAGCCTACATTGAAGGCGTCCACAGTCGAACTGTCCTGTCCTTGGAGGAAGTTGCTACCAGGTTACCAAAGGGTGAGAACTGCACCGCAGTGATGATGTCTTGATGGCCGACGAAGCGGAACGCCCTCGCCTTGGGAGCCAGATTCCAGATCATCAGGCTCTTATCCACTGACCCCGAGGCTGGAGGGAAAGGAAAAGAAAGATGTACGGAGAGATTTCAGTCAAGACTTACGCAAGAGACTTTGGCCACTACCATCAATGCAGCCTTTCTGTTGGTGATTTGCAGTAGATTTAACTAATGACATATAATATTATTAATGATCTGATAGTGATTTTTAAGAAAATACTGTGATCATTATGCTCATGTTATACATCACCATTTGATATCAGCATTTTAACCGTTTCAGGCAGGCGCAAATGAGAAAATAGATGTTTCAATTGTGCTGACAATAAGGCCAAATTTGACAAATTGTAGGAGCTAAAAAAAAACATGATAACAAAAAACTAGCTGCACAAACATACTGCAAAAGAACATCTGAACACTATTATGAAATTGTAAAAGTTGTTGTAGTGGCAGCACAAATTACCCAGTTGTTTGCAGTTTGGATTAAAGTCTGCACAGGTGACAGCATCTTTATGTCCCTTGAAGTGTCTCTCGAGGGTGGGATCCTCCTGTAAAGACATTGCTCATAGGTCAGTAAGCAAGAAAAACTTTTACACTTTCTGTATGTGCTCTTCCTCTGCGCTTTTAATGCTCAAAATCATTTAAGAGAAGGTTGCTTTGAAGGTGGATGCTTCGGTATAAATGCATGATCATAACAAAAAACATCGTTTTAACTGTAAGGAGGCAACATCTGTGTGCACATTAGAGAGTAATTCAGCAAATATGTTGAAGAGATTTCACATTTTCAAGCAAAGTGAACTGCTGTTTGTGAACACTGAGAAAACACTGAGTTTCGCCTTTATGGTTTCAGCATGTCTGTAGCAGTTTTATATTATGTGTTGCTGGTCTGCCTGAGCATAGTTACATAGATACAACGTAGTTGATTCGGTATAGATAACTTAATATTACTATGCTGTGTGATGATAATACGTATCCGGGGTGTGTTTGACAGCTCCAATCAGCAAATCCTCTTAGCAGAGATGCAGCTAGCAAATTCGCCGACTCAGCTGGAGTTAGTGTATGATATCAAAGTACATGCACTTCTTAAACATCTTTGGCTTATTACGAAGACACCAAAACAAGTTTACTTACCATTACAGACGCCATTGTGGGCATTTACTGAGCTAATGTTGTCAAAGCGAAGGTTGAACCGCCCCGCTGTTGTATACTTCCATGACTGTCAAACAGTGCGCCTTCAGCAACTGCCTCAGACCTGACCTGTCGAGCCCAGATAACAGGGCTCCGCAGTCTATTCGCAAAGTAGTTTCCCTTTCAGTTTCAATAAATTCTGGATAAAAAGTGAGTTTTATGTTTGCATGACCACCGGAATTACACTTGCTAACTTACTAGCCACCTGTGGCTTGAGCTTGTGCAGTGTAGTAGTGTTGCATTCACTTAACATATGGCAAGGAGTAGATGCGAGAATCTAACCTGATAATTCCATTCACAACATGAAAATATTGTCCACAACAAAGTTCAAATTTGAAATAAAAAACCGTAATGTACCGCAAGATTTCAAGAACACCTAACAGCTAATTGGTACACTCAGCCTTTGCAAACGGACTCGAGTGGAAAGGTCCGCAGGCAAATATAGTGAATATCACCTATATTCGTTTCAAATAAAAATGAACAGAACAATATATGCACATTAATTAAATAATACCATTTGTTGAATGAAAAACAATGTAGAGTGCGTATCAACGAGCCAGGAACTTCAGCTTTGTTTTTACCCAAACTCGTGTCCACGGATATTCCAATTTTTATATGACGTGAATGCACCACGTCAATAAGGTGGAGCGTCTTCCGCTGCTAAGCAACTAGCCAGTCGTATCATGTCCAACTGCCCTGGAGGTGGACCGGCGCAGTATCGGCTTCTCCTATTGGCGCATGAAAAGCCGCTGACCAATCAGCACAGAGGTTGTTAAAGTTGGAAATTGACGTTTGGTATTTCGGTTTAAAAAAAAGATGTCGCTTCATCGGGGTATCGGCAGTGTAGAGGTAATGTCAGTTAAATGACAGCATTGTTTATTATATTAACCCGCTAGCTGACGTTACTGCGTTGTCGAGTATATCACGCGCTATGAATCCAGCGTAGATCAACAAAAAACAAGCGAAGCTACGCTAGCTAGCTAGTTAGCTATTCTCAGTGTTGAGTTACCATATCAACCACAGTGCACCTGTGAGAACCTCTACGTTCGCCAGTCTTTCTAAAAAAAACTCTCATGCTGGCAGCCTAACACAATAAGCATTAACCTTTACTACCAAGCCTTTGCTACGTGTTATTCACAGATAACGAAAACCCTGTTGTCTGTTTCTTCTTCTAGTACATGAAAAAAAGAATCCCGCAAAACGCCAAGTATCAACATGTCAAAACAAGGCTGGACACAGGTATCAGAGGCATTATTCTTATTTAATGTTGTTTAAGTTAAGGCAGAGCAATTTCCTATGTTTCAAGCTGTTTCTATTGCATGTTTTTATGTGATAGGATACAGCCTTACGAAGTATATGGAGAAACTGGAGGAGATTAAAAAATGTAAGTAATTTATGTGAAGAAGAACCATAAATGGCAAGGAATTGTTCATATCTTTATAAGTATGTTTATATGTATATATCTTGTTATACGTTTTTACCCTGTTATGTTTACTCTTGCACTGTTGGATGTTTTATGTTTAAGTCGGTTTAAGGTGTGTTTTATAGTTGGCTCTTGACTCAAAATGTTTCATTTCAACTGTATTTTTCATAGTTGGAAACACAAAGTTGAAGTAAACTTACATTTTGCTGTTTGATTATGACAGATCACTGCACCATGTTCTGCAAAAATTGTGATTTTTTTTATATATATAATATAAATAAAAGAACAACCTCAACGTCTTCCTAATGAAAACTTCACAAGGGCACAGTTCGGATTTTGACCCAGTCAGTGCAAAATAGTGCCTCTATCCCCCGGACCACTAGACTGCTGCACACACAACACCAGTTCAGTCCACTGGCATCTTTTAAACACTTTCCATTCTGCACACATGTGAACAGGTGGATCAGATAGCCCAGTGTGGCAGAATTCTGTAAAACTCACACATGATCCGCTCACGGGAAAAATAAACCCTCTAAGGATCTTTTTCTTAGATTGAATTGGATGTATCTGCTGTACACTTGAGGAAAAGTTTGCCAACTCTGTACTTCTTTCTCTTCTGTGTCCATCTGTTCACTTGAAGAGATAAACCAGAGAAGTTCTAACCCACTGATATTTCCCAGTTAAATAAGTTCTTTGTGGACAGTGGTCATTTAGTTCTGACCTGTCCTCTGATTTCTCAGGGATAAGTGACACTGATTCCTTCACTCTCTCCAATGGGGGATTGTACTGCTGTCCACAATTATTCCTCTGTGGCACTGGACACGGTCTATGGGGGGGGGGGGGGGGGGGGGGGGGGACTCGCTGGTCAGGTGCCAGTAGGTGTCTTTGACGGAGTGTGAGATTGTGAATCCGCAATGGGGGTGATACCAGTATCGATAGCAAGGATAAAAACAGTGAGCAGCCTGATTTGGGTGTAGCAGTGCGCGGCTTTAGCTGGAAGGCAGCATGGGAACAGAGCTTGTAGAGATGAGGTTTGGTGAAGCATTAGAGGAGGAAGGGGAAAAGGAGGACCTGCAAGACCAAGGTGAGGTGTATGCAGCAAGGGTTTTTGCAGTGGTCTTTTTTCTGGTTTACCATCACAATTACTCAAGGTGCAAAGCCATTATCTTCTGTCAGTAGGGCTGTGAGGATCCTTTATTCATTATTTTTAGATTTAAGTGTTTGCTTCTTCTCCTTTTCAGATTACAGGTATCGAAAAGACGAAATCTTCAAACGACTAAAGGTGACGACGTTTGCACAATTGGTAAGCATCAGTGAATTTTGCCTTGGAATACTGTAACGTTTTCAAAATGTCTGTTTTAGTCAATGCAGCTTTGTTTTGGAGGTGACAGAATGAAGGCAGTGATCCATTTACAGTTCTAATAGTTTTAGACTAGAATAGTTTTTTTCCAGAGTCCAGCAGACCGTTCACTTTACACGTTTTCTTTTGCCATTGTTTCCCATTTCAAGCATCTTTGAACTTTCAAACTTATTTTTCCACACCAGCTACTTCAGGTAGCCTCCGTATCAGACCTGAATGACAGCGAGAATTATGGCGAATCACTTGTCCCAGAAGGTAAGAGACAGACGAGTATTTGTTCATGTAACTTGAACAAATGAAACCTTATTGATCTGCATTCAGAAATCAAGTCACTGCAGCAGCAAAGAGGCAAAAATGACAATAGACAAATAGAACAGAAGAGCATAAGTAGAATTATTTGCAGTAAAATTAAAGTATAAATTAACTCATCAACATTAGTTTTTAAAAAATGTCATGTTTAATATACATTCATTTTACATTGAAGTGAACTATTGTGAATAATGGTGACAGTCTGATGTCTACCCGCTCATTTGCAGACGGCCTGTCAGTGATGTCCGACGCAGACCTGGAGAGTCTGTCTGATCACACCAGCGGCTCGCCACAGGCGTCAGACCGCCAGGATGCCAGCGGATGCTACACCGCCCGGTCAACACTGTTAAGGTACTGCGCAGCTACGCACCATATAAAGCCTCACTGGATACACAACACATATATTACTCATAGTTTGGTTGTCAAGATTTATCCAAGAAGGCCAATGTTTTCATGTGGTTTTATATGCCCATGTTTTGAGATAATCGTCTCTAACATTTCTGCCTCTGCTCCAATACAATTAAATGTGTTTGTGGTGGTCACAGCTTCAAAAAAAAGTATATACAGCTGCAACAATTTTTCTCCTATTACTTTAAAAAAAAAAAACTCAAAGAAGACACTGTGTTTTTCGTGTATAAAGTAGGTCCGCTCTTGAGGTCAGTGAGTTATCCTGAGTAACAGAGGCACTGTTTCTGGAAAGATGCATCGCTGCTGAATTTTTAAAGACTTGAAATGTAGTGTGCACCCTATAGGTGCAGTGGGGTGGAAGCAGAATCTCAGAATTGGGGCAAATAAAATGAAGTTAGAACTATCTGCATGAATAGACGCCACTAGAGGTGACAGAGAAGATGTGTTTTTATAATTAGGGTGAACCAACCCTTTGATTTCTGTTCATATACAGTCCTTTCACCCATTGTCACACCCAGCATTCAACAATCACAAGCACACCTGTAACCCTACACCCATCATGTCTGCACTAACGTACTGTACATTCACCTTTTATGTCCCAGAAGGCTCCCAGGACCCCCCGTTTCACTTCCTCCGCACCACACAAATAACCTCCCTCCGTGTGTTCTTGTCATCCTCCTCCTCTCACCTGCGCCTGCATCTCCTCCAAGCTTGAACATACCCCCCCCCACAGGAGTGTAACTCTATCTGAGGCCTCTCCAGGGGGGCCCGCAGAGTGGGCCTCTGTAATGACAGAACTTTTAGGTCGCCTTCACCTTGTGGGGAGGACAGATGGAGAGAGAAAAAAATAGAGCAGCGGTGGGGTAAAGCTACACTGCTCTGCTTCCACAGAATTGTTTGGCTCAGTTCCAAAAGTCGATTTGCTGCATCTGTGCTCCGGTTTCACCTTAGCTGGTCAGAAATATAGATAATCGTTGAATGTTATGAATTCATGAGCAAGAGGTATGCTGGACCAAGATCTCTCTCCTCCTTTTTAGGGAGTGTTGGTTCATTGGTGGGATTCACAAGTTTTTGGGGGGTTTTTTTAATAAAAGAGGATTTTTATTTTACCCCACAGTGTTATCAGCGGCGTGGGGGAGCTGAACCTCGACAGGAACAATCAGAAGACGGCGGACATGTCGGTGCCCAGCCCAGCGTTGGCTGACAGGCCCTACCCCGACTGCCCCTACCTGCTGCTGGACGTACGGGACCGCGATCAGTACGACCGCTGCCACATCATCGGCGGTAGGTTGGCGAGAACGTGAAGCTCCTCGAACTTCTAAATACCTTCAAGAACATTTACATCATCTCTATTGTTGTTTTTTTTTAATCATCTCTTTCCCACAGCGCACAGTTTCCCCATCGCCATGCTGTCTCGGACAATGAACCCGTACACCAAGGAAGTGCTGGAATATGTATCCTTCTAGAGCTGCAACGATTGGTCGATTGATTTGTTGTCTATTAATCCAGGAAATAATCAACAGATGAATCAATAATGACCTGTTGTAGCCATATATCCTTCAACACAATCCCCTCAACATTTACCTTGTCTTTTAGCTTAAATCATTTTTATCTTCCGTCCACGAACTGGTCTGACCTTAACCCACGAACTGTGTGTAGAAAAATGCAACGGGTAAGATCATCATTGTGTACGATGAGGACGAGAGGATAGCCAGCCAGGCAGCCACCACCATGTCCGAACGAGGCTTCGAAAATCTGTTCATGCTGTCCGGAGGTGAGTTCTAATTATCGCTCGAGCTGTCTGGTCTACTTCCTTTTTTTTAAAGTTATCTAATCTCTTAGCGAAGAAGCTGTATCGTGAATCTGATGTTAAACTGAAGATGATTTTAATTTTAAGTTAGTCAAATCTTGCAATATGGATTTAATTAACTGTATACTTAACTGGTGTAAAATATTATAATATAAGAATGTTTAAGCTAGAAATGTTGTAGGCTCTACTCTGCCGTCCTCTCCTTTCATAGGTCTCAAGTTAATTGCCCAGAGATTTCCAGAAGGACTGACGACAGGCTCCATCCCGACCTCGTGTCTGTCATCTCCTACATCGACGAAGGGGATGAAGCAGCAGCAGCCGTCACAGGAAGCGGAGAAAAGGTGGCGGTTTACATCGGACGAGCTGGCCAAGATCCAGGAGCAGCTGGAAGAGGTGCTCATCCCCAGCAACCCCAACAGTAAGGCATCAGGAACCTATTTTCAGTGTTTAAAATTAGACCAGGCAGTAAAACTTCATTGTTTTTTTACAGGTCTGTAATGACCTAATAATCTTCACGGGAAGTTTTCTGGGAAGAGCTATGTAAATGTGGCGCGAGGTAATAGAGGACAAATCTGCAACAGCTATTTCGGTTGAGTCAGTTGTGTTGAATTTATGAGCAGATGTTCATTTCCAGAGGAATTCGCCTGGAAAAAAAAAGAAACATGCTCCATTTCAACTCAAATATATGTCTTATTTATGTTGATACTCACATTTTTTTAAGTGTGTGCATGTTCAATTCTTCTCAGGAACCTTTCAGTGAATTTACAGTTGTGTATCAAATCCTATGGCCAGTCTAATCAATGTAGATCACAAGGCTCATCCCTCCTGATTCAGACCCTATTATTTTTGTTTTTGGAGACTGAAGTAATGAAACAAAACCAAACTTTCATCTAAAGAGAGCATTTGTTCCTGTCTCATTGCTTCGGTATTGTTTGCACACGCGTGTTTTGTTGCAGGCCGCATGTCCAGCCGGATGTCAACCAGCAGCAGCCAGTCTAAAGCGTCCAGCGCCCGGAGTCGACAGAGTTCCTCCACATCTGGGAGAGACAGCAGCAGCAGGGTTCAGAGCAGTAGACCCTGGAAATAACCCCGCCCCTCTCTCACCCACATACAGTAGACACACTCGAACAAACATACCTCCAATACAAAGTCCATTTATTTCACATTACATCCCCCCCCCCCCCCCCCCCCCCCCTTAACTGTAAAGAAACACACCTCTGGTTTCAGTCTGCAAAATAATCTTCCACAATACTGCTGTATAGTCAGAGGTGGACAGGACAAAACCATAACTTTCTTCTTCTTTTTTTTTTTTTACAGCAGCTTGAATACATATTGCTATTTAAATATTTGGGTTTCCTCATCAGTTATAATTATCTAACTGTTCTAATCATCTAATCTGGGAGATTCTGGCAACGTCAGATATATTTTGCTCTAAAATTCCTAAATTGTGATCATTCCCGTTCGCTTCCGCACAATTTTTTACGCAATTTATTGCTGCTGTATTTAGAGTAGAGATCAGTTGCACTCTGACCACCTCTGACAAAACTGAAATGATTAATCTCTGCTTTATTTTGTAAATAGAAATTCCTGTGAAAAAAACTATCTTGTGTTTTTTTCAATTTTGGAATTTATGCAAATCCTAGGAAACTAAATAACACTGCAAAATGTATGTTCTTCTAGATTGAGAGATAATCTTAGTGATATAGTCTACTTGAAGTTCTTACCCAGCTGTGAACAGCATACATTTTACTACAACGACCAAAATATTTAATCTCAGATTAACGTTTGGATAAAAGTATGACATTTTCAGATGGAAAATGTAGGACTTTTGCAAATAGTTCAGCGTCATCAGTGAACAGTTTAACATTTCAGTCTTCATCTGCACAAAATCTTATGTCAGACTGTAGCATTTTCCCTTTCCTGTGTTTTTTTTTTCTCTTAATATATTTAATAAATGGTGTGTATATGTTTGCACAGTGCCTCATCTGTGAACCTTTGAGCTGACGAATCCTTTTGCACTCAAATTAAGATGTAATGTAACACTACTCTCATCCATTTGTTCATCGCTTGTGTCTGAGGATGATCTGATCTGTTCAATCATGTTTTGTTTTGTTTTGTTTTGTTTTTTTTTTCCTCTATTTTAAGGTTATTAACTCCAGAAAGGTCAAGTTCAACCTCCATCAGTATGACATACACCACATAAATGGCCTTCCTAAAAGATGTTTCTTGTTGGAGACAGAAAAAAACTGAATGTTGAAGGATACGCTTGGGAGTCTCTGTAATACAGTAGATGTATGTCCATGTAATGTTACAGACTTTTATCCATTTTGTGAAAACAAGAAAAGTTTTGCTGTATTTTTGTAAAGTGCTTTCATCCTGTCATGATGTCTTATTGTGATTCCGAAACTGACGGTGCAACTGCTGCCTTTTATGTGCTATTTTTACATCGGTTATACTCTCACTTGACTGATTTTGTGTGTGTGTGTGCGTGTGTGTGTGTGTGCACTGTATGGATCAAAGAACTGTACGTTTTGATCACACGAACCGATTAGCTGAGGCCTTCACGCAGATACACATGTGCTTTTGACAGAAACATAAAGGATGGAAGGAAATGGGTATTTTGTTACGGCTGTAACAAAATGAAAATTTTCCAAATGTGAAAAACAGTATTGCTAATTTCTTAACGTGTGGCCCTTGTGTGGTTTTTGTTGGTTTGGGACTTCTTGCACAGTGCAACTTATCCTGGATACACTCACACAGTCTTATGAAGTGCATTTTAATGAAGTACGGAGCCCTTTTTTTTTTTTTCATGATTCTGTGTTTTCACCGTCAGTCTTCACTGACATGAACCAGCTGGTCACATGATTTGGTTTGTAAATGAATGTTAAATAAAGTGTAAAATTGTTCATTAGAGTTGTTTCTTTGTCTAACAAGGCAGTTTTGAAATCTTAATAAGAACAAATGGCAAAAAGTTATTAAATGGAAAAACCGAAACTTTCAGAGTTTGAAATGTGTACAGGATCTTATTTTGTTTTATAACTTGTTAATTAAAGCCACCTGAACAACCTCCTGTTTAGAGAGGAAGTATTCTATTTCAGCTGGATCAAATCTAACCACCTCTTAACTCCCAACTGGTCCAGTTTACTTAGATCAAGATAGAAAAACTTGAATAAAAAGAAGATGAAAATGCCATTGGAGCAGGACCCAGATAGAAATAATGAGGTTTTTCAACCCAATATCATGGCAGTTTAGTGAAATAGTCACAAATTTTAATCTATAGATTTGTGTACATGGACACGAATTTTCCATTTTTCATGACGTTCTGCATGACTTTCAAATGTATTTCATTTGGAAGTATCTTTCATGCCTGTAGCACATATCATATAAGCTTTATTGTTTCATTTGTTATTTGATTTTTAAACCATAACCACAACATTACACAACACATTTAATGACAAGAATAATGCGGTGAAATTTTATCTCCTCATTTCTCAACACAATATAAACAGAAATAGCTGTAAAAAAAAAAAAAAAAAAGTATCTGTTAAAGAGTTAAAAGCTGGTTTATCTCTGCAAAAGAAAAGTGGTCTTACCTCTCTAATGGTTGGTTTGGGAATGAATGCAGAGATTCCGTGAACTTGCATATATGCAAATAATTTAGAACTCTTCCATTATGACTCGAGTTCTGTCACAGAATTCTAAAACATCAACATTCCAGCCCCTTTTTTTTTTTTTTAAAGTAAACACACTATTTTACTTATAGATATACCATTTAAACTAAAGCAGCCCAAGTTGCCAGAATAAAATGTTGGGACACACAATGCTGAACGACGTGGCTCATATTGTGGGTGGTTGGCAGGTTTGACTCCTGTTTTGAAATAAGCATCTTTACTTTTTCTTAACATAGATCATCTAGATTCAGATTCTATGTTATAAGCCTTCAAATGTACTGAGGTCAGGGTTCAAAGGGCAGTATTTCAAAGCTGTGTTTGGTTTAGCTCTACAACAAACTTGTAATTTTTGTCATTTCATGGACACAAGCCATCCCAGGCCTAGTTTCAGAGAGCACTTTGAAGGCCCAACATACAAAAAAAGCTTTTTGTTTGTTTGTTTGTTACTTTTTTAGTGGAAATAGGTTGGGGTTAGGGTTAGGGTTAGACCTGAATGTGATTCACAATATACAATCCGATTTAATGAAATATATAAAATGACAGGTGCAGGGATTAAAATCAGAGATGTGAAATGTGAAGTCAAGTTTAATAACCCCATCTTCGTCCCATTTATATGGTTATGGTACAAGATTTGATGCACTCATGCAGATACAAACACAGCCTGACAACCTCTGTCATCTTGGGGCTTGCTGCTTATTCTCCTGTCTGTTCTGCTCTACAGGTGGCTTGTTACTCCAACTGGGTGCACCTGCATGCAGCTCTCTGCTCTTCCCTCCGTTTACCTGCTTTAGTTTGGGATAGTTATGTTGCTGTAGCTTTGCACCTTTTGCACCTTACAACACTGACACTACTAATATCCACATCCCACAATTTAATTTTAGTCACTTCTTTAATGTAGCTTGATTTGGGTTAATTTGATTAAATAAACATCTTATGTAGCAGTAATGTAGCAGTTACAGGTAAAAAGCATATGTAAATTTAAATTAAATTAAATCTACATCTTTTTTTATCTTTATTTTTTTTATAATTATGCTTACATGTGTTTATATAGTTGATGCTTATATCCGCAAAGACTTGAGGTCAACTTTGAAATGTGTCATTTTTTTCTGTTCAGTATGAGAAACAACATACTATTTTACTTACTTAAAATGGGATTGACGGGAAATGTGACAGGATCAGGAAGAAATACATTCAGATCAAACAAGACAGTTTCACTCTGTGCTATAATCAAATGTATATAATGTATTTTGGATTAAAATCTCTTTAAAAAAGCAGGCAGATATTGATGTTGTTAGTAATGAGAGGTTTACAGGATGTGAAAATAATGCAGACAGAGACATAAAAAAGCTCATAAATGTGTGTAAACATGCAAAAAAGTAAAAGACTTCACAATAACAAAGAAATGGAAACTGCAGGTTTGAAATGAGCCCATTTATTCATCTGTTTGTTGTTTTTATGATGTTTTAAAAGTCGTGGAATATGATGATAAAGATGACATTAGTATAAACACATGACATTTTAAAGATGACATATGCCTACAGTGTTTTCTCCACGGGGATTTCCACTTCTATAAACACATTAGTAGGGGTTCTTGAAGGTGTGATCCATGATGGCCATCAGGCCCAGCCAAGTCTCCTGGGCAGTGGGGATGATCTGATTGGCTGGCAGGATGAAGCCAAAGCGACCAGTGTCCCTCAGCTCGAAGGTATAGGAGTACTTGATGCCCTGGTTGTAAGTCCAGTCAATGGTGCCACCACTGGCTTGGTCTGCAATTGAGACAGTTATTGTTCAGAGGATTATACTTAAAGTATGAAGTAGGCATCTTAACTTGTGAATATCTCAAAGAGGCTTTCACAGTTATTATTTATAGTTGTTTTATAGTTCATATAGTCATATAGTTCATGGATTTCTTTAAAAACATTACAGCATTGCAGACTGATTGCTTTACTTATAGGACATGTGTTTCTGTTTTTGTTGGTTGGATGTTAACCTTTCACTGGACCTCACAACTAGATGCACATGTTGTTACTTTGGAGATATGTGACAAAAAGACAAAGGTTCAAAAGCAGTAAATAACAAGTAAGAAAGGGCACTTCAGCACTGACAATGCCCTAAACCCCCTGAGCTGGAAAGCATTTATTCTGCTAAACTGTAAACTGACATTTCTGCTTTTGATTACATCTAGTTTTTGTTCTTATGGATGTTGAATGCACTAAATTCTTTTAGACATATGAGAGTAATATATCGGCATTGATAGTTAATTAATAGCTTATTCTTTAGTTACTCTGTTTAATACAACCACTACTAAAAGTAATAAGAGGAGGAAATGATATTTGCTGACAATGAGAATTAAGTGGGATTAAGTAAAACCAATGCTATAACAGTGTTTATGAAACTCACAGATGGTGGTGATGATGCTACCAAATCTGTAGCGAGTACCATACAGGGAGGCAAGGTCAGTGACAGCCCTCCTGGCCAGGTTGTGCTGCAGAAAGAGATTACTATGATCACATACAGATGCCTCTTCACAGTTTCTCATGTTTGTTATATTATTGTTGCATATTCTTACATTTCTAAAAGAGATCAACCAACTAAAATTCTGGGTAAAGAATTTAAAAAAGGCAGATCGGTTTTTTTTACCAGTTCGGCCCGGTCCCTGGCTGGAGTTCTTTTGTAGCCAAAAGGGTACAGGAGCAGCTGGGAGAAGGCATGGATGGAGATAAAGGCCTTGATGTTGCCATGGGACCTCACAAAGTCCACAATGGACTTGACCTCAGATTCAGAGTGAGCCCTGGGTCCATGGTAGGTCTGTGAGCAGGGGTTGTTGCTGGCGCCGGGTCCTGCACATGATGAGAATCAGAGAAACAACAAGGATACAGATGCCAGTGTCTATAAGGGATTGCTGTAATCACTCGGCATGATAAAAAATAACTGTCATGATGACTTTATAGAGAAAGAGAGAAAGATGTTACTTCCAAAACCAGCATCCCAGTTCCTGTTGGGATCGACTCCAACACATCTAGAGCCAGGGTTGGGCTTCCTGGTCTTACGCCACAAACGGTCCTGGAAAAATTAATGTAATCAGTTTGTTTCTTCATTTTATTATTATTTAACTTTGGCATGTAACTTTAGTATTTCATCTGCTTTGTTTTTTTTTCTTCTTTTTTGCTTTGGTTGTTGACATTATTATCACTGCTGATTATTATTTTAATGTAACTGTGTCATGAACTCTGTGTTTTTGGACTTGGGGATTTTGGCTTTGTTTATTCGCAGATGGGGGAGACTGAAGTGTTGTGTATTTGGATTATATTTCATGTGTGGTCTGATATCCAAGATAGCAAAATTTCTGTGGCCCATATCTGGCCCACACTCGACACTTTCATTTCAATTCAATTCAAATAAATTAAATTTTATTTATATCATTTAGCCCACATACTGCATGGAATGATGGTACATGAGTGGTCCACCCCTGTTTGCCAGATCTGGGCCGCAAAGAAACCATAGCAATGCCACATGTAATTGAAAAACTAAACAAATAAACTATATCTGGCCCACAGTTCATTTTTATTCTGGCCCGGATTGGGCCCACATTTCAAATCCTCTTCTGGCCAACATATTGCATGGAATGATGGCACTTGGGTGGTCTGCTCCTGTTTGCCAGAATAGCACCTTTTTTCTCTTCTGACCACTCAAAGTGTGGACTGCCCAAGTGCCATCATTCCACATGGTATGTGAGCCAGAAGAGAAATGTGAGCCCAATCAGGGCCAGAATAAAAAATGAACTGTGGTCCAGATGTGGGCCAGATCTGGTTTATTTGTTTGGTTTTTGGTTTACATGTGGCATTGCTATGGTTTGCTTGTGGCCCGGATCTGGCAAACAGGAGCGGACTGCCCAAGTGCCATCATTCCATTCGGTATATGGGCCACATGAAAGTGTTGGGTGTGGGCCAGATATAGGCCACAGCAATTTTACTATCTGTGCTGTGTTGTATATTTGCCAGGACGGGCCCAATTTTGTTGAAGATAGCCAGGCCATATTTGCTGTATACGTGGGCCATGAACATACAATATCAAATGGTATACAATACTCATTCATAAGACACTTCTTGCTGCAAGAGTCATAAGAATTTTGGGACCTACAGAGGGTTAAGAAATCATTACATGAATGAATATCTCATATAGATATCATCAGTTAAAACTGATATAAAATCAGTAAAAAAGTTGTTGCTATGTGAGACTCACAGTGGTGTGGGTGTAGGAGTAGCCATCAGGGTTGGTCACAATCTCCAGGAAGATGTCCATCCTGTTGAGGATGGCGGTGAGAGCAGGGTCACGGCCAAAATCATTCACAATCTAAATGTAAAGGACACAAGTTGCAGTGCAGCAGATCAGTGGTCAGAGGCTGCTCAGACAGTGAGGGGAAACAAAAAGCAACTCAAGAGTCATTTAAAGCACCTTCTTGGCGAACCAGGTACCACTGGCCTGAGTGACCCACTCTCTGGAGTGGATACCAGTGTCGATCCAGATGGCAGGACGGTTGGTTCCACCAGTGCTGAACTAAGAAACAGAAAAAGGAAACATGCAGTTGAACATACTTCATAAATTGTGTTATTCTAAAAAAAAATATATAAACAATCATGCATGAACAAATCTCTTCATTTTGCCAAGAAAATATTACAGTATTAAATATTACAATATTATAGCCTTTATTTCTTTTGTTTACCTTGAGCACATTCAGGGGACGACCCTCAAAGCTCCGACCAATCACCACTTTGCTGACCAGATTGCGATTCTCAGCCACCAGCATGTCCTGGAAACGGTAGATCTAAACCAAAGACAAAACCTTGGTTTATATAATTCAGTAACAGTTAAGTGTGAAAAGATTCTCTGAAGCGTCTTGACTAAGTCTAAATTTGTTGTTGTTGTGCTGTTGTAATAATCTTGTAGATAGTCTAAAAGATGTTTCTAACACAGGCCAAGTCATCAGTGACTGCTCTACTGTCAAGAAAAAAAGTGCTGATTGTGTTCAGATGGAAATCAAATATAATGCAGGTACACGACTCAAAGCAAACAGATTTTGAATTTTTGAATATTTAAGATATGTTTGTTTGGCATTTTGGTCTTTAATGGACAACTGATAGTGGAGAAGCCAGAGTGGATCCAGGGATGATGCAAGAGATCAGGAATAGAACAAAAAAATTGAGTTAAAGGAAAAATAGAAATCATGGATTATATCAAAAGTATTCAGTAACAGTAAATAGCGGTTGTACTGTGTATACAGAGTGTGTGTACTCACATCACTGATGGGGTGGTATCTGCCGTAGTCGTAGCTGTCAGTGTTTCTGGGCGCAGCAACTCGAGCAGCTGATTCCATCTCCTCCTGCTCTTCATCCAGGATCATCTGTAGGCCGGTGCCACCATTTATATTTAAGTTAGACATCAGAAAACCTTGTTTTAAAAATTCCTGCTGATTCACATTTAAAAAATCAGAACAGTTGCAGATATTCCTATACCTGCAGGTCTTCAATCATGATGGAGTACTTGATTCCCTGGGTCTCCAGAAAAACTTTGACAGACTGCAGGCTGTGGAAGGGAACTCTGACAACCACAGGAGAGGCCAAATCGCTCACCTCCCTCCAGAAGTCCAGCTGAAAGAAAACAAAGATATCATGCAACAAATTAAGTCAAGTGTCATTTTAGTCCTTAAAGTGCTTAAAAACTAAATGTTTTGTTATATTAAAAAAAGAGACAAAAATGTTAAAGAAAAAGAATATCACTTATATGAAGCTTTGAACTTTTTTATAGTATTTTCAGATGATGATGGTTAACCTCAAACTCGCCCATGTCCTCCATGTCCTTGATAATAGACAGCTGGACATCATCCTTTGCAACAATGCGAAGCACCTGATGTCTGTTACAATGAGAGAAACCAGTGTTTTACAACCTTTACTCAAGAATCTTGACCAGAAAGAGAGAGAAGAGAAAGAGAAGTTTCCACACATGATGTGAAGTAAGATTTCTCAAAGCTGACTGGTCTTGCATATTCAGCAGTTGCACAGTAACACAGTAGGAGTGATGATTTATGATTTCCATGGCCTCCAGTTTGATTGGCAGAGCAAAGCACTTCCCAGGATCTGAGGTTTAATTCCCAGTGTGGCGTCTATCCTCTACATCAAGCTGAACTAAGTACTTTTACAATTTGGTAGCCTCAAATGGAAACAAGGCTTAAATTTTTAAGATATGGAATGTCTGAATGACTTAATCATTACACAAGTAAATTATGTCAAAATGTCCCAATTTCATCCTCTTAGTATCTGATGAGGTTGTAGATTATTAATTAATATGCAACAGGGTTAATCATATTCAGCCTCTTCAGTCAGATATTCTTCAGCCATAATAAATGGCTAATGTAATGTATTGTTATAATATTAGCGCAGCTTCAAAGAATCCAGAAATCACTCATTCACCTCCATTGTTTTAGGTGTGGAGGCACAAAATCACAGAGAACATCTCAAAATCTGGATAAATAAATCCAAATGGAATTTGGGTGGACTGACCCTTTAGAGTTTAATTGTGCAGATACTGTTGTCTACTGTGTTTCCTGTACTGACCTTTGTAAACATAATGTTCCTGAGAAAATAATTCACTGCATTTAATATGAATGTATTTAAACAAGCTTTTATTGGTTGTAATTAACTGGATGCATTCGATTTAAAGAGGCCAATAAAGAAGAACTTTTACTATTGGACTTAGATGTTCAGTAATTATTAGTTCACATATACAGTTCAAACATGAAATTATATTCAGTTGCACCTTTCAAATCCACCAGTGAGAGGCTTTGAGATTTCCACTTACCCCTTAAAAGTCTTCTTGCCGAAAACGGCCACAATCAGCACAGCGAACGCAAGCAGCCCCCTCATCATGACCAACAGTGTGTACCTGGCAGGGTCGAACACAGACTTTTATAGCTGAATGCGCAAGGCCATATTTCCAAACCTCAACCTTGCTTAAGGTGATGGAGATGTGTCAACAGCTGGTCCTGTTCTCACACCAGCTTTAAGATGCCAGATGAAGGGTTGCACTATGCACTCTTATGATTTTGACATATCTGAAAGTGTGGTCAGAAAACACATGTTCTCAAGAAAGAGGAAGGTTGACCAAGAGAGAGGACAGAGATGACCTCCTGGGAGCTACCATATCTCCGGATGGTCTTTTCAGGTCCTTTTCCTCTGTCACTCAGTATTTTAAGAGGCTGGAAGAGGAGAAGGAGCAGCTGAGCCGCCATCTGCGGCTCAGCTCTTCTTCTAGCCACAGAGGAGTCAAGGTGCATCAATGTATCACCACAGTGAGGAGGAAGGTGTAGGAAGGGCAGAGCACTTTCAGCCCCCATTGCACCAGCCACCTCCCAGACCACATTGAAGGAGGTGGCAGCACTGGCTCTCCTGTGACCGCCGAGCAGCCAATGCCAGGACCGAAAAAAAACAGCAAACCCCCACAGAAGCCCCAAGGTTTGACAGCCAAGAGGGCTGAATGAGAGTACCACAGCTTCTTGGAAGCTGCCACCCCAGCTGATCGCCCACCTTCTGACACAGTTTATGAGGAATTACACCTGTGTGTTAACAGAGTGGAGGGCACTGAGACTGGGTTATTCACTCCAGTTCTGCTGTGTTCCTCCTCTGTTCTTGAGCATCAAGGAGATAAATCTATCCTCAAATGAAGAGATGGTTTTTCTCTCCAAGGAGATCCAGGACCTGTTGTTAAAACAAGTTATCTCAGTTGTTCCCACTCACAACAGCCAAAGGGGGTTTTAAGCTGCGTACTCCCTGGTTCCCAAGAAGACAGGAGGTTTGAGACTCATTTTGGATCTCCACATTCTTAAACAGTGCATCGCTTGAAAGACATGCTAACCATCAGGAGACTGCTGGAACTGGTTTAACCAGGCAACTGGTTCACCACTATAAACCTGAAAAATGCATATTTTCACATCGCGGCACATGAGGTTCCTGTGTTTTACTTTTCAAGGGATAGTCCGAAAGTACAACAGGCTACCATTTGGCTGTTCCCCAGCTCCACGAGCATTCAGCAAGTGTGTGGATGTTCCAACCGCTGTTCAATACAGGGATGAAAACCTTGGGGCATGATCTACTCTCTGATCTACTGCCCTGTTCACTAATGCAGAGAACATGTGGTTGTGGGAACACTTTCTGTCTCTGGAGATATGGAGCTCCCTCCACATTCTGGGTGTGGAAAACAGGGGCACCGACCTCATGTCAAGAGGTGGCCCTCTGGTAAATGAGTGGAGGCTGCACCTAAAGATGATGTGGCAGATTTGGAAGTTGTTAGGGAAAGCAGAAGTGGACCTGTTTGTCCATCGGACCAACACACACAGCCCTTCTGGTTCTCCCTGGCACTGCAAGACAATCCACTCCTGGGGGTCGACATGTCGACACATACCACAGCTAAGGAGGGTACTTTATGCATTTTCTCCTCGTCATTTTATTACCTTGCTGCTGGAGAGAGTGAGTTTTACCCATAGAGTCCAGTAGAATAGAACTAGGTTTACAATATTATAACCTTTGTTGTTTTTACTACAACAACCAAAATATTTAATCTCACATTAATGTCATGACATTTTCAAATGGAAAATGTAGGACTTTGCAAAACAGTTCAGCATAATGAGTTTAACATTTCAGTCTTCATCTTCACAAATCAGACTGTAGTATTTTCCCCTTAAGATTTCTCATCAATGTTTTCATCACCTGTGTCTGTGGATGATCTGATCTGTTTAAATCATGGTGTTTTTTTCTATTTTAAGGTTATTAACTCCAGAAAGGCCAAGTTCAACTCCATCAGTATGACATACACCACATAAATGGCCTTCCTAAAAGATGTTTGTTGTTGGAGACAGAAAAACGGAATGTTAGTGATGTGAGGGATACACTGGGAATCTCTGTAATACAGTAGATGTATGTACATGTAATGTTACAGACTTTTATCCATTTTGTGAAAACAACAAAAGTTTTGCTGTATTTTTGTAAAATGCTTCATCTTGTCATGATGTCTTATTGTGATTGCTAAACTGATGGTGCAAATGCCAACTTTATGTGCTATTTTTACACCTGTTATACTTGCACTTGACTGATTTTGTGTGTGTGTGTATAGTATGGATCAAGGTACTGCAAGTTTTGATCACACAAAATGATTAGTTGAGGCCTTCACACAGATATACATATGCTTATGACAAAAACATAAAAGGGGGAAGGAAATGGGCATTTTGCCACAGCTGTAACAAAGTTATAATTTCCAAACGTGAAAAACAGTATTGCTAATTTCCTGTGTGGCCCTTGTATTGTTTGTTATTATGGGTCTTCTTGCACAGTGCAACTTGTCCTGGATATGATGAAAAGCCTTTAATGAAGTATGGAGCCCTTTTTTCATGATTCTGTGTTTTCACCATCAGTCTTAACTGACATTAATCAGCTAATCACATGATTTGGTTTGTAAATGAATGTAAAATAAAGTGTAAAAGTGTTTAACAGGCAACAAAATAAAAAAAAGAAAGAAATGGAAACTGCAGGTTTGAAATGAGCCCATTTATTCATCTGTTTGTGGCTTTCATGATGTTTTAAGAGTCACGGAGTATGATGATAAAGATGACATTAGTGTAAAAGATGACATTTTAAAGATACCACTGTCATTTAAAGATGACAGTGTTTTCTCCACAGGGATTTCCACTTCTACAAACACATTAGTAGGGGTTCTTGAAGGTGTGATCCATGATGGCCATCAGAGCCAGCCAAGTCTCCTGGGCAGTGGGGATGATCTGTTTGGCTGGCAGGATGAAGCCGTAGCGACCGGTGTCTCTCAGCTCGAAGGTGTAGGAGTACTTGATGCCCTGGTTGTAAGTCCAGTCAACGGTGCTACCACTGGCTTGGTCTGAAATTGAGACAGTTATTGTTCAGAGGATTATACTTCAGGTATGAAATAGGCATCTTAACTTGTGAATATCTCAAAGAGGCTTTCACAGTTAAAGCCACAATATGTAGATTGTTTGTTGTTTTTTTTACTTCTTTTATTTTACAATGTAGACTAATTGCTTTACTTATAGGATAGGTTTGAAATTTTTAAGGTGTGTCTTAAAACAATAGTCAGGTGCCCATATGTGAACATTGAAATAGGTTTTGCTTGTTGTAATCATTCATCCTGTTCATATTCCCTACGAATGTGCTTTCAATGTAAGTGGTGGGGGCAAAAATCCACAGTCCCCATTTTAAGCAAAAATATATTTACATGTTTATTTGAAGATAATATGAGGCTTCAGGCGTGCGAGTTAATCAAATAAAGTGAATATCTCCATCAGTAACAATCTTTTTTAGTGTCTGTATTTTTTTGCTGTTCAGCAACAGTGGAAGTGACAAAACCAAAAGAAAGAATTTGGCGATAAAAATAATGTAATTTTGGAAGATATCCACTTGATTTGACTAACTGGGACAACTAAAGCCGCATATATTCAGATATTAGCATCACTGAAAGTGTGGTAGGAAAGGCTCTCATAGGTCAGTATGAACAGGAGGCATGATTACAGCAAGAAAAACATGTGTTAGTGTTCATTTGGTCACCTGACTATTGTTTCAGGAGGATAGTAAACATGTCCTTTAGTTATCCAGCTTGTTAGTGAGAATCTTTAATTCAACATTTAGTTTGGTATGAGATGTCATTTTCAAAGCTACAAGGGTCTAAAAACAAAATGGATTTCTGTGCCTCACAGCTGCTTGAATAAAAATAAAAAAAGAACCTCATCAGGCTTTAGACTCATACTTAAGTTGCTGCTGGCAAACACACAAAATGACAACATCTCCCAAGGATCTGTTTTTGTTGGTTGGATGTTAACTTTTCACTGGACCTCATAACTAGATGCACATGTTGTTACTTTGGGGATTTGTGACAAAAAGACAAAGCTTCAAACGCAGTAAATAACAAGTAAGAAAGGGCACTTCAGCACTGACAATGCCCTAAACCCCCTGAGCTGGAAAGCATTTATTCTGCTAAACTGTAAACTGCTTTTCATTACATCTAGTTCTTGTTCCTATGGAAGTGAATGCACTAAGTTGCTTTGGACATATGAGAGTAATATATAATCGTTAACAGTTAATTACTCAGTTAATCTGTAGTTACTCTGTTTTGGGGGGGGACTAAAGTACAACCGCTACTAAAAGTAATACAAAGAGGAAATTAAATTTGCTGAAAATGAGTATTAAGTGGGATGAAGTAAAACCAATGTATAACAGTGTTGCTGAAACTTACAGATGGTGTCGATGATGCTGCCGTATCTGTAGCGAGTACCATACAGGGAGGCAAGGTCAGTGATAGCCTTCTTAGCCAGGTCGTGCTGCAGAAAGAGATTACTATGATCACATACAGATGACTCTTCACAGTTTCACAGTGTTTATTATATTACTGTTGCATATTCTTATAATAGAGGGCAAATCTGCAAAGGAACTATAAAACCACAGAGCCCAGAGAAGAGATCAACCAACTAAAATTCTGGGTAAAGAATTAAAAAAGGCAGAGGGTGTTTTTTTACCAGCTCGGCATGATCCTTGGCTGGAGTTCTGGTGTAGCCGTAAGGGTACAGGAGCATCTGGGAGTAGGAATGGATGGAGAGGAAGGCCTTAATGTTGCCATGGGACCTCACAAAGTCCACAATGGACTTGACCTCAGACTCAGAGTGAGCTCTGGGTCCGTGGTAGGTCTCTGAGCAGGGGTTGCCACTGGCGCCAGCCTCTACACATGATGAGAACAGAATCAGAGAAACAGCAAGGAAACAGATGCCACTGTCTATAAAGTATTGCTGTCAATCATAGAGAATTAATTAAATTAAACTGCCATGGTGACTTAGTAGATGCAAAATTAGTAGAAACGCAATCACCAATATATGTATGTGACTGTATGTGGTGTAGGAAATAAACAACACTAAACCCTGTTACACAAAATTACGTAAATTTTCTGAATCTTTTCTATTTTTTTCTTTGGTTCTTTCTTGTGAAACACTGGATAGTTTTACCTCTTTAGGCCTCCAGAAATCATTTACATCACACTATCACACTTTTGTGTATATTATATGTATTTACTCTATATTTTATTTTATAGTAAATTTATAATCTGCTGAGTGTATACATACATACACAATACAATTTTATTGTAATTTGAGGCTGATCAGGTACCTAAGGCATTTCACTACACATTATACTGTGTAGAACTGTGGTTATCATAAATTTAACTTGACTTTGAATTTGAATTTTTTGTAACCTGAGACATATGTTGCCCAAAATATGTATTGCTCACACTTAGGGGTCTCTATAGGGAAAGACGTTGGGAACCACTGCTTTAGACGATAGGTTTAGAGCTTAATGCACATGGTGTCTAGGTATATTCCAGCAAAGAGAGAAAGACCTTACCTCCAAAACCAGCATCCCAGTTCCTGTTGGGATCAACTCCAACACAGTTAGAGCTGGGGTTGGGCTTCCTGGTCTTACGCCACATACGGTTCTGGAAACATCAGAGCAACTTATCACAGATCGTTTCTTATTTTTTTTTATCTTTATTCTTTATCTTTTGCTTGTGACATCAATACAGTAACTATTATTTCAATATAGCTGATTTAAATCTACTAGTTCTACTGTATATATTTGATGTACGTGAACATACAATATCAAACAGTATGCAATACTCATTCACAAGACACTTCTTGCTGTAGGAGTCATGAGAATTTTGAGCTCTACATAGGGTTAAGAGTATCCTTATATGAATGGATATCTCATATAGATATCACCAATCATCGATAAATACTGAATATGGCAGAAAATTATTCTAAAATCAATAAAAACTTTTTGCTATGTGAGACTCACAGTGGTGTGGGTGAAAGCATAGCCATCAGGGTTGGTCACAATCTCCAGGAGGATGTCCATCTTGTCGAGGATGGCGGTGAGAGCAGGGTCACGGCCATATTCAGTCACAATCTAAATGTAAAGGACACAAGTTGCAGTGCAGCAGATCAGTGGTAAGAAGCTGATCAGACAGTGAGGGGAAACAAAAAGTAACCCAAGAGTCATTGAAAGCACCTTCTTGGCGAACCAGGTACCACTGGCCTGAGTGACCCACTCTCTGGAGTGGATTCCAGTGTCGATCCAGATGGCAGGACGGTTGGTTCCACCAGTGCTGAACTAAGAAACAGAAAAAGGAAACATGCAGTTGGACATTATTACATCCAAAGAATAAATGAGCAAGCATACTTCATATATGGTGTAATTCTAAGAAAGAAAATATCAATCAAATCTCTTCATTTCGTCAAGAAAATGCTTTACTTACACTATTATTCTCTATGAAGCACAATATTATAGCATTTATTTCCTTTGTTTACCTTGAGCACATTCAGGGGACGACCCTCGTAGCTCTGACCAATCACCAGCTTGCTGACCATGTGGGGATTCTCAGCCACCAGCATGTCCTGGAAACGGTAGATCTAAACCAAAGACAAAATCCCAGTCTTAATTCAGTATCAGTTGAATGTGAAAAGATTCTCTGTAGCATTGTCTGATTTTGACTGGCTCTAAACTCATTGTTGTGTTATTATAATCATCTTGTAGATAGTCTAAAAGATGCTGCTAGTAGAAGCCAAGTCATCCGTGACTGCTCTACTCTTGAGAAAAAAAAAGAGCACTGATTGTGTTCAGATGGAAGTCAGATATAATGCAGGTACAAGACTCAAAGCAAACAGATTTTGAATGCAAGCAATCAGGGCTAGAACAATAAACCTGAGTTAAAAACAAAATAGATGTTTTTTTTTTACATGTGTCCAGAACATGGAAGTAGAGTTAGTATCTATATCTTCATTTTATACATTAGAATCATGGATTATACCAAAAGTATTCAGTGAATGCTGTTTGATGCATTGTGTATACAGTGTGTGTGTACTCACATCACTGATGGGGTGGTAATTGGCGTAGTCGTAGCTGTCAGTGTTTCTGGGCGCAGCAACTCGAGCAGCAGATTCCATCAACTTCTTCTCTTCATCCAGCATCATCTGTAAGTCAGTGCCACCATTTATATTTAAGTTAGACATCAACATAGCTATTTTTAAAAAAAAAATCAATTAGTCAGTTACATTGAGCTGATTGACATTGCGAAAATCGAAACAGGTGCAGTAAATACAGATGCTAAGTAAATTCTGCTCCTATTTCAGCCTGGACTTGAGGATCCAGGGTGTTACCTCTTACCTGCAGGTCTTCAATCATGATGGAGTACTCGATGAGCTGAGTCTCCAGAAAAACTTTGACAGACTGCAGGCTGTGGAAGGGAACTCTGATGTCCACAGGAGTGGCCATGTCAGTCACCTCCATCCAGAAGTCCAGCTGAGAGAAAACACAGATATCATGCAACAAATTAAGTCAAGTGTCAATTTAGTGCTTATTAAAGACTGTGTTTAAAAAGACAAAGATAACAAAGAAAATGGTGTCACTTATTTGAAGCTTTGAATTTTATTTTTAGAGTGTTTTCAGATGATGATGGCTGACCTCGAACTCGACCATGTCCTCCAAGGTCTTGATAATAGACAGCTGGGCTTCATCCTTTGCAATAATGCGAAGCACCTGATGTCTGTAACAAAGACAAACACCAGTGTTTTACAACCTTTTACTCAACTCAACAACCCAGGCTAAGATGATTTATCGTGCACTTCCCAGGATTTGAGGTTTAATGTCCAGTGTGGCGTCTATCTTCTACATCAAGCTGAACTAAGAACTTTCAATTTGGTGGCCTCAAGTGGAAGCAAGGGTTAAACTTTTAAGATTTGGTTGGTTGGTTGTAATTAACTGGATGCATTCAGATTAAAAGAGGCCAATAAATAAAGAACTTTGAATTATTATTCAGTTATATACAAATCCACCAGTGAGAGGCCTTGAGAGGCCCACTTACCCTTCAAATGTCTCCTTGCCGAAAACGGCCGCAAACAGCGCGACAAAAGCAAGCAGCCCCCTCATCATGACCAATAGTGTGAATCTGGCGGGGTCCAACACAGACTTTTATGCCCCAATGTGCCAGGTCACATGTCCAGAGCATGACCTTGCTTAAGGCAACTGAGGTGTGTCAGCAGCTGGTCCTGTTGCCACGCCAGCCTGAAGATAGCAGATGAAAAGTTGCGTCATGCACTCTTATGTTTTTGACACATCTGAAGCTGCGTTCCGAGAACACAACATGCTCTCAAAAGAAAGAGGAAGGTTGATCAATGCCTGCTGGGTTTAGTTTTGTTTTGTTTTGTTTAAGTTGTATTACATATAGGCTACAGTACCAATCAAAAGTTTGGACACACTTTCTCATTCCAGTGAATGGGGAAGTTTGCCCAAGCTTTTGACTGGTACTGTACATGTTACAATACATGTAGAGGTCTCATTTGAGCATCATAAAGAGTCTTATTTTCATTATTACTTCATCTGTCATCTGTTATTTTTCAATGAATGGTTAAATTGTTTGATCGTACAGAGTGAAAAATGCCCTTCACCAGTTTACAGACCCCAAAGTGGCATCTTCAACATTGCTTGTTTTATCCAAAACATATTCAATGTCCATGTATATATATATAAAGTACAAATATACACATGTGAAAAGCTGTAACCAGAGAATGTGAGGGTGATTTATAGCATCAAAAAGGATTCTGCACAATGTATATGATTAATGAAACACTTTCTTGTTGCTGTAATGTTTGTTTTCTAAAGATTCCTTACAGAAATGTTTTTCCTTCATTCTAACCAAAATGGTATGTTTTATTAATACTTTTTTTTTTCTTGTTTTGTTGTGTGGATGGTGTCTGAGAAATTTTATAAAATTTTATAAAATAATACAATGAAACAACAGTAGGCCATTGTCCACTCTCAGCTGGTATGACACGCTGGTATAAAGTCTGCAAACAGCTCAAAATGGAATCTCACTGCTCAACAGGAAGTCACGGCCGACCACACTGTGTTTTTTTGCTTCGTCCTCTTTGTTACTGTTTGGGCAACATTGTAATCAGCAGGCAGCTATAGTGTGCTAAATTTAAACCAGCTGCCAGGGATACAAGCACTCCACTTGTGAGCTGGGAAGAGCTTCCAGACATGAGAACTTGAGCTGTCAGAGAGCAAAAATGCACATCTGGTGGTTTTGCAGAGTTTCTTTTCAAAATGAGATATCCACCAAAAAAATGTGATGCCTGCACTAACAAACAGAAAACCTGCATCACAAACACTTATTTGACACAAATAGCCAACTTTTGTCTTCTACTTCTTAAAGTCACATTTTAGTGAGTGGAGTCTGTGAGAATGTTTAAATATTGACCATCAGAGACGTCAGATACCATTTCCTGCATTTTTTTGAATGACACTAAAATCCAATTCTTTCCTCATATAGATCTCATGTCCTTATGACGACATATATAACTGTGACACATTTGAAAATGTAATCATTTTTATCCACTTCATATGATAGCAAAGTAAAGACCCTTGACATTACTCACTAATACGACCTCTCTCCACTGTTCATGTCCCAGAATCTGCTAGTCTGTGTTGTGCAACGCAGCTGATAACAACGTTGCAAAGGAACAGTAAAGAGACAGAAACCGAGACAGAGTCAGGTGTGGGAGAACACCTGCTGGAAAGTTTTTGATTCACAGAGACTTACGGTCCACAGCCATGTATCCCGCTGAGGTGTCGTTAAGCGAGACGCTGAACTTCTACCTACTTAGGCACCACTGAAGTTGTCAGCTAAGTGCAGACATGTCATGTCATAATGATACAGCATTTTCAGAGTGTACAACTTCCTTATTTTAATGTTCTATCTATTTTAAAACATGATGTTGGGCAGAAGAAAGGTTATAAAAAAAACAGTGGAGTATCAACTTATAATACACAAAGTAATCAAACACTAAACATTAGTTTCTAGACCCTAAGAGGCCCCAAAGGTTGTTTGTGGCAACTACTTTGCAGCATTTTACTTACAAATCCTCTAAAGCAGGATTGGTAAGGGTCAGGAGATGACAACAAAGGAAGTGAAGGCGAAAAAGTCGGTGTGAGAAAAGGCATGTGTGGCCTGAGATCATGAGATCTGTGTCAAATGCATGAGTCTCACAGTCAATCTGTGACACTCTGCAGCTCTGATAAGCAGCAGCTCTGGGCTTGAAACCAGCTCCAATGCAAACCAATGGGTGACATCACACCTCGCTACCTCCATCTTTAGGTGTAGTCTGTGGTTGGGACACTAGTCTTGATACTTTTAATATTTCAGTCTGAAAAACAGCTCACCCACCGAGGGCCCAACATAATTAAGAGCCAGGATTTTCCATGATAATTAAACAAATTAGGGTCAGTAGAATCCAGTTATATATATCCCAACCAGCAGGTAGGGGGGAGTGTAACACAGTCGATGCTTATGTGGTGCATATCTTCAAGTAAATGTGTTCTTCCTAACATTATCCCAAACTAACTGTCAGACAGTCAGAGCAAAACAGAATCAACCACAAACAGAACAAATGATCCAACAAAACTGAACTGAAAACCAGGACTTAAATACAACCTGAACTAATGAACTAACAAAAAGGAACAGGTGGTAAGACACAAGGGGCAGTCTGGGGTCTGATTGATAGGGAAAAGCAGGCTAAGAAGGAGGTCATGAACACGGGAGGAAAAACACCGGGCAACCATAAAACCAAAAACCTGGAAACACAATGAATACAGTCCAACTAATGAAAGGCAACTTAAATGATATCACGCCAGAAGTGTTTAAAGATACAACTCAAAACTACTTTCTTCCACTCAGTCCAGTCCAAACAGAAAGGGAGGAAAGTCTGAGGGCCTCTAGAGGACCAGTGGAGAATGACAGCTTGGAGTCAGACTGCGAACAGATTCATAACAGAACAATGATGGTAATCTGTACCTTTCTGCTGTGATGATGCATCATCTGATGATGCATTTGGGAAAACCTTTGATTGAATTGTTGGTATGCAATAAAGATGTAAAAAAAAAAAAACAACAACAACTGAACAACTATCTATTCATGAAAGTGATTAGGTCAGAAAGTAATAGTAGAAGTGGCTGCAGACCTGGACAGGGAATGTAGACAACTCTACTCTAGATGGCATCACCCTGACCTCCAGCACCATTGTGAGGAATCTAGGAGATATTTTTGATCAGGATATGTCCTTTAACTCCCACATTAAATACATTTCAAGGACTGCCTTTTTTCACTTACGTAATATTACAAAAATCAGACGCATCCTTTCTCAAAAAGATGCAGAAAACCTCTAGGCTGGATTATTGCAATTCATTATTATCAGGCTGCTCTAACAAGTCTATAAAGTCTCTCCTGCTGGTCCAGAATGCAGCTGCACATGTACTGACAAAAACTAGAAAAAGAGATCACATTTCCCCCATCTTAGCTTCGCTGCATTGGCTTCCAGTAAAACCAAGAATTGAATTTAAAATCCTCACCTACAAAGCTCTTAAAGATCAGGCGCCATCATATCTTAAAGAGCTCATTGTACCATATAACCCCCACGAGAACATTGTGCTCCCAGTATGCAGGCTTACTGGTGGTTCCTACAGTCTCCAAAAGTAGAATGGGAAGCAGAGCCTTCAGCTATCAGTCTCCTCTCCTGTGGAACCATTTTCCAGATTTGGTCCGATGGGCTTAAAGCTTGTCAAAGTTTGGGCCGACCAAGCTCGCCTTGGATCAGCCCTTAGTTCTGCTGCTATAGGCCTAGACTGCCTGGGGACTTCCCCTGATGCACTGAGATCCTCTCTCCTCCTCTCCATCTGTATGTATTCATATACCATTACTGCATGTTACTAACTTGGCTTCTTCTCCGGAGTGCTTCCTCATCCGCAGGAAACACCAGGGACCGGGGTGTGGCCCTTAGCTGTGGGGATGTCCTTCTCCAGCTGTTGCTACTGTTTGTTGTTGCTAGTCATGAATCTATTGTTGTTGTTGCTATTGTTGGATTGAATTGTATTCAAATGAATTGAATTGAAATACTATGACCAATTAGTGAGGCACAGACAGTGAGCCACAAACATTTTGCAATGACCTGACCTTGCCTCATAGAGGCGGGTTCACTCCAAAATGACTCACAGTTGTGTTTCTGTAGGACAAAATACATCAGAACAACTTTTTTTCTTTTTTTTTTTCAAATTTAGCAGGAAAAGTTTGTGGTCATGGTTAGAATAAACCTGTTGATAAAGATGTGATATGAAACCTTGTAGTCAGATGCATTGTACACCTAACCACCCAACTTCCTGTTTTGTCGCTTAATATTTAGATCAGCAATACTGTCATTTTCCTGAGGAAGACATGTCTTAACTTAAATATCTGGGGCAAGCAATTTTTTAGATCTCACCTAGGGTGCCACCTACAGTTTAGAGGCAACACTGAGCATGTGGAGCTGGCAGGTGTGGCAAGAAAAAAACCCAATTGATATGTCAAAATATCCTCTACATACAGATGAAAAAATGAAATAAAAGATTTCAGATTTAGGTTTTTATTTGTGGAAAAGAAGGGTACAGAGTTCTTAAGGTCAAATGAGGTCAATTCAGTGTCTGTAGCCACACTTTGTGGTTTAAGATGAGTAAGCAAGCTTATTCTTAAGCATCATATCAAATGAAGACATCTCTGGAAATGGTAGAAAACAGCTGTCTAAGAGTTTTACAAGCTCTGGAGCACTAAGGGAAATTGTGTATTACACATGCTCATACCAGCGAGCATAGATCAGACATCACAGTGAAGCAGAGTGTTGCTGAAAAAAAGCATGAACACTCATCCAAAGCTTCTCCTTGACAGATAACACCATCTGACCTGTCAGGGTGTCAGGGTGTCAGGGTGTTGTTTCCTTTTGAAAAGGCCAGCAGCAGTTCACAGAGGAAGCTGTAAACCACATAGTTTCCTGTCACTGAGGCAACGGGACTCTAGCTGCTTGACAAGCGTTTCAGTATTAACCACAACACGTTGGATCACACTACAAACCAGCTGTGGGGTGTGGTTGGTGTCTGTGTGTGTGCACAAAGCTCTTTGCAACGTGTATTTTTACAGTTATTGACATATATTATATTGTTTTTTTATAACATATCTTTAAGAAATCATCAAAATATCATGATTTGGTAGAATAAAAACTGAAAAAAATTTCTTAGGGGCAGTAAAAGCTGATATCAGCACTAAAGCAGGTTGAATCTGTCAAAACGCACTCATATCCTTTGTTACGATGAGTACACGCCCCCGCTGCACGCTGGTTGGTCATCCTGCCCTGTGGTGGCCGTTTTCTCCATTCCTATTGGTCAATATGAAGATCCATCAACGCGGAAGTGCCGAGTTGGGAATTAATGAAAAGTGAATGGGACCTCCTGAGTGAAACCAGTGTCAAGCTTAAGAGATGACGCAAAGATAGTACCGGAAGTGAAGAAATGCTGTCTTGAAAATTAAAGACTATAACGCAAAAATACAGTAAAATATGTCTAATACAGCACAATACTCTCTCATTATATTACATTATATCACATGCTCTAATTGGAACTAGAGCATGGAGAGCCATATTTCACTTCCTTCAATGTTGTCTAGTTGAGCATACAACAATAAAACCTCTTTAATCTTACTTGTGATCACTACATACAAAAAAACTAGATGTTAACTACAGTCTATTATAGTGATGGTGATCAAATGAAGTTCATTTTTTTAATAAGATGCTGTGAGCCCTGTCATTGTAGTTATTTATTTTTTATATTATATTTTAATCAGAGCTGCAACGATTAGTCGATTAATCTAATCAGCAACTGTTTTGATAATTGAATAATTGTTTTAGTATTTTCAGTTTGTCAGTTAGAGGTAGTGAGTGAGTCGGTCGGTCAGTTACTTAGTTAGTTTAGTATTATTATGGCCCTAAACTGTGGAACACCTTCATCTTTGATCTCAGAAGAGAGCACTTGGTATTTTGAAAAATAAATAAATAAAGACCTATATTTATTTTTGCGTAACTTTACCGTTATCATTTTTAATTTAGTTAATTTATTTTTATTTTTATTTTATTGTGATCAAACTGGTTGTTAGTGTGTTTGTTTCATTTAGTGTTTTTTTCCTGTCTCACTTTATTGTTTATTAGATCATTTGTTAAGTACTTTGAGATGCATCTTTGCATGAAATATGCTATAAAGTTATTATTAGTAGTAGTAGGAGGAAGAGTAGGAGTGGTAGCAGAAGCATTAGTAGTAGTGGTAGTAGTCTCCGTATGACCGTAGTACTGGCGAACAGGGACTTTATTTTGTAAGCAATAACCGGAAACAGCGCTCTTCACGTTATCTCGCTTGACATTTCTGCGGCGCACGACTACAGGACAGAGAGCGGAGCGAGAACCGGGTCGATTTATATCTCCGGTCCCCTTTTCTGTCAGTTTTTGTTCCTGACAAGCCTCTCAGTGAAGACCTTGTCCCCGGCTCTGTTCGCTTCGCCCGGACCGACTGAACTCTGCGCTGACAGACGCAAACATGGAGATAGAGAAGGAAGTGAAGAAGGTAAGGTTCCCCCCGCAGTGAAACGCTACTCGGCGTCTCGGACTGACCGGGGAACGCCCTGAAAGGTGTGCCGAGGACCGGTCAGGTGGCCAGAAAAGTTACTAGACTGATTTTATGAGTTGTTTTCTTTTTGGCACTTTATTTTAAATATGTCCTAGAGTCAAATTTATGCGTTTTTATTGTTTAAAAATATGAATTAAAAGCACGGAAATGTGACTTAGTTAACTTCAGGACCTAAACAAGCACTTCTCAGTAGTGGTTTACCTTAAACTAACCTCGTACCCTTACATGCCCTCTTAGTAAGCTTACTTCCTTTTGAGAAGAAGTTCCTATGTCGACGTCATACTGCGTTTAAAATGCTTTCAATGTAGAGTGACGTTGCCTATTTATGTAAAGTATTAACAATTATTTAGCAAATGGGTTGAAGCCATTGCTAATGCTATAATTGTTTGAATTAATATAATGACATATAGAACCAGACCTAACCGTTATATACAATAAGACACAACATTTCGAGAGTTTTTAATTTAATGCAAAAGGAGAAAAAAAAAGTTATAATGCTGCTATGAGACTTTTAAAATGTCTGTTTTTGAGGGTGTTTCTGACTCAGGCAGGAATTTTGTCCAATGGGCATTCATTCATTTCAGAGATGGCAGGCAGACGGCTGCTGGCCACCAGCTGCATTCATCGAATTTCTCTCATACATTCCTTCAGCTTTGTCTACTTAGGATCCATAAATAATATCCCAGGATATCTGCTTTTTAAAGGAACAATCTCCAAGATCTCCGCTTTGTTCTTTTTGGTGGCACCTATGGTGATAAGCGGTAATTGCAGGGGTGACCTCATTTCCCTCTTCACCTGTGTGACACACAAGTCCAACTAAGTTTTATCAGAGGCCTCGCAGTATGTGCGTGACACACCCACTTTACTACACGCTCCCTGATGATGTCACCCTAACGACACATTACATTACTCATCCCCCCCCCCCCCCCCCCCCCGCCGACCCTTAACCCTAACCCTCTCACTACTCATGCCTAAACCTGAGCAAGTGGGCGTGTCATGTCGATCCTGCGAGTCTGCTAACAGACCCACATGCACACAAGTGAGTCGAGCAAGTCTGTTGCTCTTAGCTCCGCCTACCCTCTCTCTGGTGGACCAACCGCTGCTCGCTGATGGGGAAAACGCATCTGTCTAATATGCACCGCTTGTTCCGGGGAATGTCTCCACTGATGGTCACGCTGCACATGCAAAGGCTTTCATCAGTGGGCCACCATTACTTCATCCAGCATTAGATAGTGACACAACAGACAGATCTTCGGAGATTATTACTTTAAAGCTCTCTGTAAAGATTTTATACTGAAAGGTCAGACCATTTCCATCTTCCATCTTCCAGTCAAGCATGTTTCCACTCTAAACTTAGTAGGTTGGGAAATAACAGTGTTGCAAGTTGTTGAATTCTTTCAACATTTCCTAATCAATGCGTCTGTAACACCACGTTCGATCTGTTTCATCTCAGTTAGGCCCGAGCCATCCATCCTTTTTAAGATTAGCTGGCAGCAGAGGGAAGGACAGCGCAGGTTGCTGCAGGGGTTAAAGCGGTCATGCGTGATGTAATCCGGCAGCATCGATCGACTCGGTGCGCTGCAGCTTTTTTTTTTTTTTCTCAACACGGCTTCGGCTTCCGTCATCTGTAGTCAGCATACACCAGAGATCAGGAACGGCTACAGGATAAGTCCCAAAAATCTCTTCCCTCACATGACGCTTGTGTGGCATGAAACTAATTTGCGGCTTGTCGTCCACATTGTGTGCGCTATTTTCAGGACTCACCAGCAGTTGTCATAAGGTTGTGTTTTATTCTAATTAGCAGTTCCATTTCGGATGAAGTATGACGGGATAGCTGGTCGTCTGCCAAAGTGAAGGAACTACCCCCCTCCTCCTCCTCCTCTTCCCCATCCCCCGCCTCTGACGGAGCCAACACTATTACAGTACATGAGTCTTGTGGCATTTTTCCTTTGCTGCTTGCTGGTTTAGTGGGTGCAAGCTTGCAACTCTATAAAAGCACAAATAACACGTCTTCTACTGTACATACAGTAAGTAAGACGCTGCTGGAAAAGTGGGTCTGGATGAGCAGCTGGATGACCCAGACAGACTGACATCTGCTCTTAATCCCTTGGAGGAGATCAATCTGCAGCAGCTGCAGGGTTTCTGTCTGCTGGAGGCTGCAGGTCACAGTCAGAGAGAGAGAGAGAGAGAGAGAGGCTGCTGCTGTAATTACTGTCAAACTGTAATTACTGCCCTCGTTTTAAGAGAAGCAACTTGTGTGTGTTTAGGTGATTTTCCGCTCAATTAAGCTCACGCACAAAGTCTTGGAGAACGACAGCCGATGTGATAGTATGTGACTTATGAGCACGCCGCTTTCGGGGGCTAGAAAATCATCATTACTGCAATTTAGTCGAATTGAAGTCGTGTATCTGGTGATCTCTCTCTCTGGCTCTGACCTCATTTGGAGTCATTTTTTTTCTCTCTCTCTAAACACCTAAACGGTTGTCGAAGTTGCCATAGGCCGGAATTTTCTGGAAAAAAAACTGCAACCGAGTGGAGTGACCTCATCCTCCTCAGATCTCTCTTGTTTGTTCAGATACATTTGAGACTTCTGTGTTACGGACTGGAAAGCAGTCAGGCCAGCAAAAACATGAGATGAATAAAATAGCAAAAACCACAGCGAGGAGGCTGAAATAAAAGTGGTATTTTTGATGATGTTGGAGATATGAATACACACACTCCCCCCTCCTCCCCCCCCCGAGTGACTCAAAAGAGGGAAGTTTGGAAGTTTTGCTCAGAGGAGTGTTGTTATATTATATAGTGAAATGAAATAAACTTAAATAGCTGCCTCAGTGTGAAGGAGAGAAGTGTTTCTGCACGTCTCAACTGCAAGCGTTTAGCGTTCTGTTGCACTACATTAGACATAAACTACTTCAGATGTGCTGCAGATGTAAGACGACACAAAACAGGAACTTAAAAAAAGCTCACAAGTGTGTTTTTCTCCATGTTAAAGAAACAAGATGTTGAGGTTTGATGGGTTGAAATTTAAAACGGCTCCACAGTCAGTAGCTTCCTCCATCACAGCCTGCAGCTCAACTTTTTTCTAACATGACAAAAAAATGACTCATCGTGGATGTGACTCATCGGACATGAAGTGTATACTTTGTGTCTCAGAAGCCTTGTCGCGGAGTGTTATCACAAGAATACATTTCCCAGAAGGCTTAGTCATGATACAGAGTCACCGATCGGCATCAACCGCTAATGCAACTCTGTTCCAAGGAAAGACAAATATTTACACGGCCGTAAGTGGCGATGGCTTATCTCGGATCCCATTAAATCCCGTCACTAACAGTAAAGTATTTAACTGATGGTTTCATCCAGAGATCTAAAAAAAAAGGGCACTTCGTAAATTACTGACTTTGTAAGCAAGCAAAGTTGGAGTAGGAGAGTCAGGTTCACTTCAACCCGAGAAGAGACGCGACGAAACGTTCCTGATCATGGAGTAACGGTTGAGTTTTGAACCTCGATGCTTTTTTTTTTTTTGGCGCCAACTGGAATGTGTTTGAAAAAGGGTTATCCAAATTTGGCCACTTTTTGATTGGACTTAATTTAGACCAAGTTATTGCACAGCTGCTTGTGTTAAGACAACATTTAGTTTTAGTGCTCAAAGAACAAACAAAAAAAAACCACCTGCACACTGAATAAATGCTCCCCAAAAAACGCTTGAGATGTTACTCACCTGCTAAGATTTTTTTTGGGGGCTGTGCATACACTGCTAGGATTCTTTTATTACTATTGAAACTACTGTTGGAAAGTCTCAAATCCTAGCCAGCCCCTACATGGAATAATAGCGAAAAGGAGCGTTTTATAATGAATATCCAGGGAAAACGGGGAAACGAGGAAAAGAGGGAATGTTTGGTCTGGACTGAGTACCGTCATATTTCATCCGCTCAGCTGCTCCAACACTTTTCTAAACACCATCAGATTGAATTAAAAGAAAATATGCAGTTAAACGGCTCCCACGTTTTGGTAGCGTACGCTGAGGTGAAGTATGTTTATTTGTGTGGCACACTCCGTATACACAGGCTTTTCAAAATGCATTAAACATGAAGTGAGACAGTTTTAACATATGAAGACCTTAAGGGGAAAGAATGAAGTGGACAGTGATGAGGGCTTCAGGTTCACAGTCTCTGGAGGACTCACGATTCTGGATTTATCCTGAATTTACTGTGTCTGGGTCAGTTTGACAGTCTTGTCAGTTTATGAATCAAATAAACTACAGTTTTGTTTATGCTGCATGCAAAAGTGAAAGCAGGATGTTGCCTATGCGACTTGAGATTTACTGATATCTACCCTTCCCCCCCAAGGAAGAAAAATCTCACTTCTTTAACATTGAAAGCTAAAATAATTGCATGTAAGCTCTTAAAAACTGAAGTCACTGTCTGCATTCTTCAGTAGTGAGCGTCTGACCCGCCGGGTCAAAAACATGTCAGACAACAGGGGGTTCCTGCTGGCATCCCACAAGGCTCTCAGCATCACTGAATAGTTGACCATATATGGTCGTAAAGGACGGTAACGGCTTAAGGTGGTCGGAGCTCTGTCAGACACTGAGGCCAGGAAAAAGGATGCCGACGTTAAGGAAAAGAAGATCAGCGCAGACGCACTTGGCAGGGAAAAGCAGAGGGGATTTTAATTCCTGATGGCAGTTTAAGTGAAGTGGTTAGATGTTTTCTGTGGAAGAGAAATGAAATAGTTTCGAAGGCATAATGTGCTCGAATAACAAATCATCTGAATTAGAGGGCTAGATGTGACTTTTTTCCCCAAACTTGGGCTGCAACTAACAGTTATTTTCATTATCAGTCAATCAGTCCATTATTTTCTCGCTAAATGAGAAGTCATTAGGTCTAAAAATGGTGAAAAATGTTGATCACTGTTTCCCAAAGCCAAAAGGTGACGTCCTCAAATGTCCCCACTAACAATCCCCAACTCAAAGACATTCTGTTTAATATCATAGAAGATTAAAGAAACCAGAAAATATGAACCACTGAGAATCTGGAATCAGAAAATGTTGGCATTTTTCCTTCCAAAATGACTTAAAAGTATTTATCGGTTATCGAAATAGTTGTTTATTTTCTGTCAAACAGCTCTCCATCATTATATTATATTGTGCATTACATAAGGAGTGAAACTATCTTCTCGTCCCGCCTAAGCCAGATGAATTACTTCCCGTCGTGTCTCGGCACTCTCGACTTGTTTGTTTTTGCCAATCTGAAGTCTGAAGCAGTTTGAATCCGGAGTGATTATTTCGCATGTTGAGCATCATCATTATCAAAGAATCTAGGCCGGTCCCCCTGTGTCTTAGAGAATCCCCAGTGTGATGCTGGTCTCTAGTGCACAACACCAGAACAGCATCTTACAATTCCTCCAAGAACAAATCAATCTTCAAATTTGGAATTTCATTTGCAGTTTTCTGTATCATCTTATTTTATACTTCTGTCCCCACATTTCCTTTCAAAATAGGAAAAAAAAACTATGATAACACACTAATCTCCTTCATGTGTCTGCTTTCCAGATGACCCTCGGCCACGAGTTTGGAGCCGGAGCGGCCTGTCTGAAATGCAAAGACAAGTGCGAAGGCTTCGAGCTGCATTTCTGGAGGTTTGTACAGCTGTCTGTCTAAATGTGTTGAACTGTCAACAACAAGAGTCAGTTTGCAATATATTGACTTCCTGCGTCACTTAAGGACATGACGGTAATCGAAAGGAAATGAACAGCAACTATGGTGAAAGGGCTTCAGGTGCAGCTGTTTAGTGCAGCACAATAGAAAACTTTTATTAGCCCAGACTTGCCAAAACATCACTTAGCTCTTTGCTTAATGAAAAATACTCAGATAGCAGCAGGAGTCGCCGCTCTAATGGGGGACATGTCATTCCCCGGTATAGCTGCCCTTCATGTTTGTCTTTGAACCCGGATTTTTTATGTCCCGCTGGCTTATTGTTAACAAAAAATAATGGCGATGGTGGAAATATGGTCAGTGTGAGTCTACAATAGACGACTTTAGGTCCGATTAGCGCTGAGAGTGAGGATGGAGGTCCTAATTCAATAAAATATCTGTAATTAGAGGCTGACCTATAGTGTAGTTTAGACACTGTGTTGTTTAACATATCATAGGACACTGTGTGGGACTTCCCAGGGTTCCTTTTTTTTTTTTTTTTTTTTGCTTTCCCAGACTGTCACAGTACATGCTCTTATCTGAGCCGGTGACTCGTGAAAATCACTTCTGTCTGGACTCTGACAATTATCCACACTTGTCTAGTTTTCCTGAAGACAGCACCAAGTGTCGCCATGGCCACAGCAGAAGCAGCACAAAGGCTCCCCACAGTTCTCTGGTGGTGGTCTGGAGTTTAAATGTGTCATTTTCAATTGAGCCAGGAATGTCTGTACTGTTTAGAAACAGACAGCGGCCTTACTTATCATGCCAAGTTGGATCTGTAGGAATCTTGCTTTAGCTAGTCGGCTATATGGATATGTGGGCCTTGCAGACATGCTGTGTACTACATTTTAAAATATGACTATATGGGCCAATTATAACCCACAGTACCATCAATATCATCATAATGAAAAGCAAGGATTTCTCTCTTGAAGGATGAATCCCACATCAGTTACAAAATATCTTCTGCACAGAATAATAGTCATTCTTTTAACCTTTTTTTTGTTTTTTAAAAGTAAGTTACAAGCACTCGATGTATCCAAGTGGATTTATTAACTGGGTTTAAACAGCCTGACACAGCAGATACTAATGAAAGAGTGCTTTCCCAATCCTGCTCGAAAAATATGTGAGCCCGGTCATGCTGGAGCACGACTAGCAGCCCTCATAAATATTTCTGAGTTTTGTTGAGACGTGTGTTTATAGAGCGGAGTTATTTCAGTTTAACACTGAGCTCATGTTGTTGGTGTTAGTTGTTTTGTTAGTATAAATCTATCCTTTATTTGTACAACTCCTCAACCTCAACCACCCACTCCCCCCTCCACATTACAATGTCTGTGATTCACGCCACACTCTAGTGCTTTTACAAATAGTGCATTAGTTGTGAGATTGTAATAGCTGTGATGGAAGAATTAACTAAAGAAAATTATAATTGTATAAAAAGATGAAACGCAAAAAATGTCATTTGATTTTGATCTTTCCTCTCTATCCAAACTACAGGAGAAATTCAAGTCCTAACTGTTTTCCTCCCTTTTCCCTCCATTCTCTCCTCTGCAGAAAAATCTGCCGAAACTGCAAATGCGGCCTGACGGAGCACAACGTGCAGATGAACTCGGAGGAGAACAAGAAAGTGGGAAAGCTGTTCGAGGATACCAAGTACACGGGGCTTATCGCCAAGCTGAAGACGGACGGCATACCAAACTACCAGGGCAACATGGTCACCATCACTCTGCCCAGCGCTGCCACCTCCTACATCGTTCCTCCCAGTGCCTCTTCAACTGTGGTGCCTCCATCTGCTACAGCCGGTTCTGTACCGCATGCTGGAGCCTCTGCAGGCACAGCCGGTACGGCAGGCACAGCACCCAGCAGCGCTCAGGCTCAGGCTCAGCCAATCCCTGCCAGCGTCACACCTGTCAAAGCGAACAAGTTGCCGGCCCCAGTCGGCGCCACAGCAGCCAGCGTGGTGCCAGTATCCAAAGATGTGCCAATGAAGTCTGTCACATACGAGTGGGCACCACCAGTAGCCAATAAATATCTGGTAAGAGCTCAACCTAGTGATCAGACAACAAGTCGATTACCTGACTAAAACTGAAAAAATCAGTCCATATGCTCAAAATTGTCTGATTTCAGTTTCAATTTACTGATTTTCTTTTTTTTATATAATTGTTAATTGAATATCTTTAGATTTCAAAGACGTTACTTTGGGCTCTGGGAACTTTTCATGTATCAGTAAAATATTATTTCTGCCTCTGCATACATTTTCTGACAGTGTGCCTGCACAACAGTCCAAACATCATGTGGACGTATGCTCCATTTAAAAGCTTTGTTATCCCTTATTATTTGGCATTCGTGTAATTTTGTAGACAAAACACACAGTCTAGCATGTGTGGCCTTGGTGTGCATGAGCGCAGTCAAGTACTTCCTTCAACTATTGCCTGTTGAAGCAGTGATACGAAAACTTTTTTATCTCTTTTCCTACTGTAGTGAAACTAGGTTGTCTTCCCCTTTTCATTATTAAGTGTCTTTACGGAAATGTTTGCACAGGAGAATGCAGTTTTAACTGAATCTAATCTCAGTTTAATAGTCGTATCACATCATACTGATGTCTGGTGATGTCATCCTTAAACTCTTTACGTTAAAATAAGATGTAATTATAGCAATTTCATCCTTAAACTGTGGTTCCTTATGGACACAGAAGCACCTGTATGAGGGATCATTTATAGATTGCTCAGCAGATATTTTCTGAAATACTTCTGATTAAAATGGATTGTAATGTTTGATGTGAGCTGCTATCACTTTCTCATCCATTTCCTGTTTGGACTTAATACCAGAAGTCAGACTTCCCGTATCTGTTTTTTTTTGCAAGTCTTTCTCACCACAAGCACTGTTTGAGGTTTTTTTTTTTTCCAAAGACAGTTCTCTAATCTCTCTCTGATTGGGCCTTTCCTCTTCTCTGTACTCTTGTCATCCTTGTCCTTCACACAATCTTTGTTTCTCCCATCTGAGCAAAACCATTTCCTCTGATTTTTCCTTCTGTCTTCCAGGCGGTGCGTTACATTGAGCTGCTCCCACCGGAGAAGAGACCGGTGGCAGGTTCGGAAGGAGCTGCTTACCGTCGCCAGCAGATGGCTCGCCAGCTGCCCGAGCACGACCAGGACCCGTCCAAGTGCCACGAGCTGAGCCCCGCTGAGGTCAAGCAAATGGAGCAGTACGTCCGCAAGTACAAGGACGAGGCCCTTGGGATCGGGGACGTCATGCTGCCTGAAGAGATGGCTCAAGTTCAGGCAGGAGGGCAGGGTGGAGCTGGTGGAGCTGGTGGTGCAGCTGGCGCTGGAGCTGGAGGGGCTGATGCTGGGACTGGATTTAGGCCTGGGGTTGGTGGAGCTGGAGCTGGTCTTAATGCTGGGGCTGGGGCTGGTGCTGGAGCTGGAGGGCCTGGGTATAGACCAGGAGTTGGAGGTACAGGGGTTGGAGCTGGTTCTGGGCCTGGGGCTGCAGGCCCTGGTGTTGGTTCCATGGGTGGAGCTGGAGCTGGAGCTGGAGTTGGACCTGGAGCTGGAGTTGGAGTTGGACCTGGAGCTGGAGCTGGAGCTGGAGTTGGAGCTGGAGCTGGAGGTGCTGGGGGTGCTGGACCATTCTCAGGGCCTGGGACTGGAGGCCCTGCTGGCTTTGGGCCAACTGGTGGAGCCATGGGTACTGCTGCCACTGCTGGAGCCATGGGCGCCCCAGGAACTTGGCAAGCTGGACTACCACAGCAGTCCTTTGTAAGCGGTTTATATTTCTTTATCTGTCTGTTTATGAATTAGTCTGTCCATCATTTGTAAATACACCAAATTCCCAATGTCACTGGAAATTGATAAGGATGTTTTTTGTGATATGTATTTATATATATATCACAAAAAAATAATGAGTCTAATTTTCAACAAGTTTCACTATGAAACATTACACCATTACACCACATCTGCAGAATGATATGATCAAACCATCAAGATATGATTCCAGTGAAAGTCAACAAACAGTAATATGGAAAACTAGTCCTACTCGTTGGGGCAGTCCCATCTTCAGGGACTCTAAAAATAAAACCAATGACAATGAACCGATGCAATAGCGCCTGAAATTGTAGGCTGTAGGCAACTTTTTGCACTAACAGCGTATAAACAGAACTTTATCATTACTACTCGGCTGTGACAACAGTCTGCACCATTTTTGCTTAGTCATGTGACCGTTCTTGTACCAGACACTGAGATAATGACAGAGTATTGTTTGTGGATAGTACTTTTATGTGATTCACCAGGCTACTGGTATTTTGGTTTGTGAGCTGGTTTGTTGAAAATGAAGCAGTGTCTACTTGAAACCTCTAAACTTCTCAGATTGTCTTCAAAAGACAGAAAAAAAGTAAATTAATGATTAATTCTTGTATTGTTGTTCATCTTGTGACCTATCAGATTTATGTGATAACTCTTTGGGTTGGTCCCGACAAGGTTGGGAAACGCTGTTGAGTGAATCATGTAAGCGCCAGTAAGTCAAAGTCCATAGTTTACATCAAATTAATATGCAAATGACGAAGGGCTACGACTATTATTTTCATAATCAGGCAGGTCAGTCATCAGTCATTTGGTCTATAAAAAGTTAACATATGAAAACTGTGAAAATAAGATCTTCAGTTTACTATCATGTGATACTAAAGACCAGAAAATATTAATTTTAGATCATTGAATCAGAGAATCTGGGCATTTTGTCTTTAAAAAAATTACTCAAAACGATTAATTATATAATAGTTGGTGATTAATTTAATGACTTAGTTACAGTAATAAGGAAGGTTTACCTTGGTATGACATAATTATAAATGTTATTCTCAGACTGGACACTAGATGGAGCCATTAAACCAAATCTGACTAAGCTTCCTCCTTCAAAATGATGGATGTTGACTTAATTAGAAGTGAGTCATGAGTCACAGTTGGAGTTCTTTCTGTGTGAGTGTGTGTGTGTGTGTGTGTGGAGTCTTATGATTTATTCCTGCTTTAAGTTTTGCTGTGTGACTCATGTGTTCTGAAGGCCTTTGATACTGAAATAAGAAGCAGCAGTGTTTATGCCAGAGTAGAAGGTGAGATTGTGAGTCAACATCCCTGCTGCTGAAGTTCTCATTTTGTCCCATTTTCTCTTGTGTTTCTCTCCATTCTGCTGTCTTCTCTTACAATCTTGTCTTATTAGTGTTCCTCTCTCACTCCATCCTCCCTCATAACTCCTCACCGTATCCATGACTACCAAGAATGTACTCATCTCTCCTCACAGAGAGTGACTTCACAACTGTATATTTCCTTATTTCTACTTTTAATTTACCTCCAGATGTCATCCTAATCAACACCAGGGTCGGGTCACAGTGGAATCTGTGTGTGTGTGTGTGTGTGTGTGTGTGTGTGTGTGTGTGTGTGTATGTGTTTAAAAAGGGGAATTCCACCCGTTTTCAGTGAAAAATATGTTTCTTCCATTGCGGAAGTTCTCTGATCGAATGCAAAAAGTTCAAATGATTCCTTTGTGAGATCAAACGAGACCCTACTTGACTTTGAAACGGACTCAAAGAGAAAGGATATTACCCTTTGTGTGAACCTTTTCAAAAGTCCTGGAAGTACATAATCATTTTTTGTTCTAAGAAAAAAAAAAGGGTGTGTGTGTATTATTATCTTGATAAGTGAATTCATTAATCTTTCAAGGTATTTATCAAGCAAAAATGCACCATGTTTCCTTGTTCCAGCTTCTCCAGCAATGAGACTTTGCTGCTGTTCTCAGTTTTATTTATTGTAAATTGAATTCTTTGGGATTTTGGGCGGTTTGAAAAAAAAATACGAGTAATTTTGAAATGAAAATAACTTTACGTTGTAACTCTATCACAATAAGAAACAAAAGCAGTATTCCATCACCTGCTAGAGTGCTACGCTGGTGATTGAATCCACCACCATATGAACGCTCTCTCTTCCTTTTTTGTCTTTCTCCAAGTCTTGCCATCACTGCCAGCAGCCGATGCGTATGGGCGAGCCAGCTGTGTACGCCGAGCGGGCCGGATACGACAAGATGTGGCACCCGGCTTGTTTCGTGTGCTGCACCTGCAACGAACTGCTGGTGGACATGATCTACTTCTGGAAGAAAGGCAAGCTGTACTGCGGACGCCACTACGGAGACAGCGAGAAGCCGCGCTGCGGAGGATGTGACGAGGTGAGAAAATTGGATGTTATTATTATTTAATTACAACAAAAATTATTGTGCGATTGTGGAAGCAAGGTTGTAACTGTATGTGCGTCTTTGTGACAGTTTTTCTCTATAGCTGTGAGGTTGGTGGCACTGTTCAATCTATATTTTGATGTCTGTCTGTCTACAGCTGATCTTCAGTAATGAGTACACTCAGGCTGAGGGCCAGAACTGGCATCTGAAGCACTTCTGCTGTTTTGAATGTGACTGCATCCTGGCTGGAGAGACGTACGTCATGGAGAATGAAAAACCTGTTTGCAAGCCCTGCTATATGAAGAACTACGCTGTGGTGAGAGACACTTTTGATTTGCTCAGTTTCTTAGAAAACCCTCAACTTTGCTTCAAATCTGTACAGACTTCTTAATATAAAAGCTGGCATCATGTAAGGTTTGAAGATGTCTAACTTCAGTGACTCCTAGTGGTGATATTTTTTTTTTAAAAAGTTGCTGAATTACTGCAAGCCTTCCAGAAATATGTTACTCATTGTAATGAGTGTTATTGCATTTATCAGCAATCAATACAGAAGTATTAAATGATGAAAGAGAGGCTGAAATTCTATAATAATAATAATAATGATGATAATAATAATGTGTCACAGCCTGATACACAGCAGTGTCCAGCCCTCCCCTTTATGTTCCTGAGCTGTCTTACACAAGTTGAAACAGACTTCAGAATAAAACAGATATAAGAAACAACTGTAAATGAACGCTGGCCACCCAAAGCCAAGAATGTGAAAAACTCAGTGTGTGTTTACACGATTTATCCAACATAATCCCCCTGCAAAGCCACTATTTTTATGCAACTTCATACTTGTCTTCACTTCAGACTGCGTCATTGTAAACATGAAGAACTCTCCGGTTGCTTGTAGTAAATGTTTAAAGGTAGTCATTCCACTACGTGCTACCGAGCATTTGTTGAAATCCAGCCAATCGTTGAGCATGAATGTTTTTACACATTTCACATATTTAGCTTCTCTATTTCATTTTTAAAATGGCTAAAATGATTTTAGATTTTCTTAATTTACCACCAAAACACAATTAAAAGGAAAATTGTACTCAAAGCCCTTAAGATGTTCCGCAGTAAAGAGTCATGGACAGTATTTGTTACATTTCTGAGCTCATTTTGGTATTTTACTGTGTATTTTTCTTCTATAATTTGTGTTATCTCATGTTAATACCTGCAGCAGCTGCAGTGGAGTTTGAGAGATCATTTTCTAAAATAATCTACAGAAAAAAAAATCAGAAAAACACAATAAAAGTTTGAATATCAATATGAAAACAAATGAAGAGATCTAAAATAATATCAGTTAAAAGACGGATATTTGACTTGACATCATCATATCCTCCCTCTTCCCAGAAATGTGCGGCCTGCCAGAATGCGGTGGAGCCCGAGGCTCAGAGGGTTACCTACGGTGAGCACAACTGGCACGCCGAGCCGGAGTGTTTCAAGTGCTCCGGCTGCTCCAAGTGCCTGATGGGCCAACGCTTCATGGCGGTGCAGGGCTTCCTTTTCTGCTCGGTGGACTGCAAGAAGAAAACCATGGCTTAGATGACCAAAGCAAAACCCCTCCATCTTCTCCACAACCACTTGTGAAACCAGGATGGGTTCAGCAAAAGCTTAGAACCAAAGCAGGGAAAACAAACACTGGTGCAGCTGGGCGAGGGAAGAGATGTCCCATCGTGGTTGTGTTAAGAGTGCCTCTTACCTCTAACATAGAGACGTACAATACCAGTGAGTCTATTTGCATTTGGGTGCTCTGTCCTTTCTGAAGACCACAATATTGATACATCTGTCTCCACAAGGATGACACCCAAACTTCTATCATCTTCTGCCTTAAAATCAGTCGTCTTCTTTCAACAAGTACATTTTTTTTTCCTCGTTGCCTTACTTGCACTGTTTTTTCTTACTGATAAGATTATTTCAGAGGTGGTATTTTTTATTTTTTTTGTAGAAACCTTAAACCTGTGTCTGTTCGATGGCGTTAGCATCCCTTAATGAAGCTACTGTTAAGTTAATGCACCACCTTTTACTGCTTCTTTCATCCAACAAACTACTGATATTTACTCTCTTCTATGCAGCAATATGATGAGCAATATTAGCAAGGTTTGGGGTTAATTTGCTTCCAGTGCACTGTATTCAAGAAGAAATTTCAATCAAATAGTAATAAATGGAAAACCTTTCATCTAATATAAAATCATTATGTAGCAGGCAAGTTTACTTCCTGAATTTAAGAGAGAATCGGAAGTAACCCAACTCTGATAGCAGTTCTGTGTAAATGGCTGAAAATAGCCACCTACTGTAGTTGTTGTATTGGACAGTATCATCCCATGAGATATAGTCGTATTTTCATAGTATTATAATGGAACAAAAACAATGTGAAAACCTTAAAGTTTATACCACCAGTTTATGGTTTATAAGGCACTTCTGTACAAGCTAATGCGGTCCAATTCAACAGCCCTGCAATAAAGAAGTGGTGTTTTTGGGCTGCATTATCAACAGGTGTTAAGCAGGTGTGTGTGACAGGTGTCTTAAATGAACAAATGTAAAATGTAGAATTGATTTAACGTCTTACTGACGCAGCCTTAACATGACCTGTATGTATCTACTGTGTTAGATGGTGTTTACAAGTGTTTCTATTTTTTTTTATTATTATTATTCTTTTTCAATTCCCATTAGTTTCCACAAAGTGTTTTCCTAGTCCTCCTGGGGTCCATGAAAATAATAACAAAACAATAACAAATAATAGTAATAAACACTGATGAGCATCAGAATAATGATGATTTGTCACAGTACCCAAAAACTTCATTAATTCAAGACATGCACTGTAAATTGTACTTGTTTTCTGTCACTTTTTTTGTTACTTTTGTGCCATTTTGCTATTCTTTCCATGCAATAAACTGCACTTTAAGTATTTTTTTCCAATATTTTTTCCAGTATTTTGACCAATAGAAACATGCAGCTAACAGCTAATTAAAGCCCTTACACAACCATGGTCAACCTGCACACATGTTTTCACTTATTTTGGCTGATTAGACCGTGCATGCTTGATTGCTATATCTCTCACTCACCTAGTTAGTTTTGTTGCACCTTTTGCTGCTGCAGAACCTACTTACTGATCTTGTAGATATTACTGGAGTCTCCAGAAGTGATGCAGCCAGTGAGGGAGCTGTTTGGCTGCACATCAGCTGACTGCATGCTCCACAGCAATCATCATGCAGAAAGTCATGGAAAGAGGTGACCCTCCCTTTTTATATACATTTTTCATAATAGACATTTTTGACTTGCCATAGTGGGGAAAAAAAAGCACAAGTGTAACTAATAACATGACCATGCTGTTCCACTAAATGTCCCAGTAAGCCATTCCAGTGTGCCAGTATGCGAAACAGTGCAACAGGCTTATTTAAATGGAATGTAGCCATCATTGATGTTATTAATTATACCTGTATTTCTGCCACTATGACATGTCAAATGTCTAATGTGTGGAAAAGTATGGTGACCTCATGTAGTTGCCGTCAAACTATGGCCAAATAGTATAACAGAAAACACCTGTGTGGATGTGCAGAGGCTTTGCTAAAGCTAATTAAGATATAAGTGGTGTTGTAATCCCATACCATACATGTAACTGTACACATGCACTGCATATTAACAATGTGCATAGTGTTTTGTATTTATAGGAAATGATGCAATATGTGCACAGCACAGTTATGAAATGTCATGACCAATTAAATTTCATAAAGGGAAAGCAAGAAGCACTTTCATCATCAGTTTTTTTTAATGTTTTGCACCTGCAAACCAACAGCAAAATAATGCTGACAAAATATGCCTGACTTCCTTTCATATACTGAATTCAGCCACTTTTTCACATTAATCAGCTACATAATCAAACTTTAAGCTTAGAAATAGGACACAGCTCTGACAGCTTTCACACCACTAGAGCAAAATTTAAAATGAAACTTGTGTCTTACCTTTACACTCACACAAACACACCTCCTCTCGTGTCCAAAAATTGCTTTACCTTTTAATTATTGCTGCTCACTTTGGCTCCCACAGGACCCATCTCGCTCTCTCTCTGACACATCGGTTGCGTATGTTCAGATGGGAACTCTGTTGCAGGTCGGCCATGATGGAAAAACCACCTCCGAGGGTCTCGTGTTTTCATTCATTCTGTGGAAACTGTTCACAATTCAAGGAAACTGGATCTCTAAGGAGCCCCATTGTCTTAAATGGCAGTCAGCCCAAAGCCGCACTGCTATTTCCCCTCTTTCACCCACAGCTATACCGAATCTGATGTGACCGAATCACCTGGCTAACTCTAGGATCACCCAGTCATAACCTTGTGTCCCTTCTCGAATTTACTTGTGTCAGAAATTCTTCTCTTTTCCAGTTCTGTCACAGGAAGGGTTTTTTTTAATGGTTTGAAACCTTGCACTGTGGATTTAAGAATGAAAGACATAAAAACAGATACACTGTACATGCAAATATCTTACCTAAAGAAAAGAGATGAAAGCGTTCAAAACACTGAAAGCAGAGGAGAGAGAGGGGTGGGGTCTAATTCCTGTAGTATTGTGTACCAACTGCAATTTGAATGCGATTTGTTTCATATTTGAATTTGCATTGTGCTGCAGTCTAAGACAGGATTTTGCAATGTGATTCATTTCTCGACAGTATTTGCATGGTGTTAAAGTTCACTTGACACCATTGCACATAACCACCTACAGTGCCTTTTGGGCTCAGTGAGTGGAAGCTGTTTTGCTCTCCAGTTCTATGTTTGCTCTTGGAGAAACGGAGCAGAGATGCTGAAGTGTTGGTTTGACGGACCCGGGTGACAGACGAGAGCATCCTCTGCCTTCCATGGACAATCACAGGATAGTCAGAGTGGTCCCACACCCACCTGGCACTTTCAGTCCAGTTTATGCAGTTGTAGAATATCTCAAAAGCAATTTAAAAATTTCAGTGAAATCCAGAAAACAAAATGCCTGATTAGTGATAAGCCGGATCTCCACACATCAGTCAAGTGGGACTTCAGATCTGAGGCCTCAACAGACATGATAATGAGATAACATGTGGAGGGACCTTATTAAACGCTTTACTTTTTAAATCTCTCACACAGATTTGGTACCTGTTCATTCATCAAATCATTTGTTTTTTGGTGCAGGGAACAAAACCATGTGACCATTCGCCGTTTCGGTGCATAGCTTTTAAACAGAGACGATGTCTTTGCATGAATTTATATGATAATTTAAATATTTGCTACTCTCATTTCTGAATAAAGAAGATATCCAAAGTGTTTACTTGTTTTTTTTTTCTTCACTCCCACAAACTTCATTCAACCTTTTTTGTCTTTTCATGATGTGCCAGTGTTTGTAGTCGGGCCTATGTGATATAAACATTAATAATTCTTGAAACACATTCATTTGCAACCAAGTTCAGATGACACATTGCACAGATCAACAATTTGGCTAAATGTTATGACTGTTGTCATTGGTACTGTAGCAACAGGAAATTTGAATCATAGGAACTCAGTTGTCATGAGTCTTGACATACTACCACTGGTGGTGCAACGCTCTTTCAATTCCTACACAAAGTTGCTTTAAATGAGCTATTTTAGAAGTGCTCTGCATCAATCTTCATCTCTCACATCTGTTTCAGCGTTTTGGCACATTGACTGTTTTGTATAAAAATTTGTCTCTTTTTACAAAACTGTTGCTCTGAAAAAAAAAAAAAAAAGAAAATTGTAGACTTAAAGAATCAGTTTCAGTCGCTGAAACTCTCCAAATCAAGCCTGAAGAAAGCCTGTTCTCCATAAATCACGCTGAAAACTTTGCAGTTGGAGGATCTCATGTCATAAATCCCACTCATAAATGAATGAATGTGGGGCAAGCAGATACGTAAACTGTATCCAATACGTAGCAGTGAGTCAGAGTCACACGAAAAGAGATTAAATCAAGATGAGATTTTGTAAATTATTTGGAATTCGAGTTGTCTGTTTCCAGAGCCTTCAGCTACAGTAGGGCACTGTGGAGAGACTCCGCATGAATCACCGATTGTTCAGAACCAAGCAGAAGTCTATTTTATGATTTTTATGTTTTGGATTACAACACAGTGCTCTGTTCATCAGCATTCGGGACATGAAAAGCGTCTATATTTTGCTCAGTTTCAATAAACCAATCTTAACATCACAGAATATTGTCGTAACTCCTAAACAGAGACCACGTAAGATGTTGAATCATACAAGTTAAGATGAACACATTCTTATAGTAAGCCACTGTCTTGTAAGTTACTTTCCAGAGGAGTAAGGGGATTGGGCCTTTATTGGTTATTATTAAGAATGCAAAACTATAACTGTAATATTTCTGCTTTTTGCCTTTTAAAGCTGCTATTATCTATATTTTAATGATAAAATTTGATGAAATTACTGTGTAAATAGGTTTATTGTAGTGAGAGAAACAGATAATTATCACCTGACTCTGCAGTTCCTCACATCTTTAGTGAGCATTTTAGCATCAACACATTGTTTTCATTTCACATCCCATTCACATCCCGCATCTTTACTGTTTTATTTTACTCTCACTGCTCTCATTGGACTTGTACACAGCTGTCAGCAAACAGCTGTTTCAGAAAAAAAAAAAAAAAACACAGATAAGCTACAAGCTAAGTATCAAATTAGGCAGGCAAAGTTAGCGGCTAGCTGCTAAACAGCTCGACATTTTCTTCGGGAGATGGTGAAGACCAAAACTGAGCTAAAAGCAGCGTCAGTACTGGACTTCCATTCATCAGGTGGACTTAAACATGAAGCTTTGTGTCTGCTTGATGCGTAAATGAGACAGAATTGAGGCCCAAACAATCAAGTGATGCAACTTTAAAGAGAAGTTAGGAAAGGTTAGAGTGCAAATCCTGAACCTGAAGATCAACTCAACTCCTCCTTGACATTTTTCATTCCTTGGCCCGGCTGCGAAGTCAAAACCAGTGATTATACCGTACTTAAAAATAAGCTTCAGCTAGTTGAAGCAACAAAAGGCACAGAGACAAAGAGTCAGAGGAGTCCTGTTAACATTCCTGCAAGACCAGAGACATTATGTAGGAGAGCAGTTTACGTATGCAGGAAAGTGGAAAGCTTTTTTTTTTTTTATTTATTACCATAATAAGAACGGATTAGAAGAAGCTGAGGAAGATGTGGAAGGATGCAGGAAGGAGACTAAATCAGCTTTTCTCAGCTTACAATAATGATATGACACTCTCTTAAATGTACCTTTCCATTACCAGGGTATTTTAACTTTGGCGAGAAACAGTAAAAAAAAAAAAAGGAGTGAAAAAAAAAAGATTTGACAAATGGCAGATTAAGGTGCCGGCTTCATACTTTAAGGAGAACATGCAGTCTTGGCTCTTCAGGCTCCATCATCCCACGCTAAATACAGACGTACTGTACGATGGAATCTTAAAACTTTCCCTGACTGAGGACGAGGAGGATCATCAACCACGGCAGACATCTGAACGCAGGTGGTATTATAGATGCCAGCTCTCCGAAACTGAGATAACTCACCACCCACATTCCTCCAGAAAGGGAGGAGGCAGAGAGCAGAACCAATTCATTTTTATGGAATGTCATTATAGAGAGAAGGCCTGGTATTACAGGCCTGCGTCCCGGCCAACAAGGAGCAATCATGTTCAAAGATACACACGAGCTGTGTGCAAGTCGAGCTCGAAATGTGATTCAAGCCTGGCTCTTTCATCTTTCGACATTTGCCAGTTGTCATTACAGGTCAAAGGGTCAGTTCACCCAAAATACGATGACCTCGGGTGTGCCTTCTCTCAAACTCTACTGAACGGCACCATTTTTTTTTAAGAAGGGACATGCTTTTTTGTGATTTCTGTCATTAATACTATGCTATAATGTTGGATATCTTTCTTAAACATGTTCCAAAACTTGACGTGAATGCATAAAAAATGCAAAGACACCTCTATTTTCACATCGAACTGGCGCTAGATCGTTCGCGCGTGCCCATAAACGGCTGTGTGCTCTGTAGCCTTTGTTTTGCGAAACGATAGGGATTGGGGAACGGCCGCTGTCAAGAGATGAGCATCGACCATCAGTAACACTTTGTTACTGTTATTAGAGTTATGACTTGAAGCAGGATGTAATTTTGTAGCATTGTTCGACTGCCAGAACTGGTTTTCTAGAGCTGCTACATAACAATTATTGAAATAGTGCTCTTGCATCTCCTTCAGAGGGTTTCAGAAGGAGTTGGTTTCGCTAACCATGGAGAATTGTTCAGTGTTCATTGTTCATTTTCAGCTTCATCTTTGATTCTCTCTCATCCAGTTCCTTATCGAGCCTTCATTTAGTCCCAGTGAGGGATTGATAAGGAACTAGATTTGTCCAGTTCCTCCATCTCTTCGCTCCTCCAACTCTACACTCTCTCTTCCCCATTCTCTATCCCACTTCCTTGTCCTCTCATTCTTCCCTCTATTTCAACATTCACTAGACTGCTCCTCTCTTTCCGCAACCTTCCTCACATTCCCTCCTTCTCTTCTCCCTCTCCCTCTCCTCTCCTCAATATCTCTTTCACTCTTACTGTCTTCTTCACCCTTCATCTGCTCCTCGTTCTGTCTATTCTTCCCCTTGATATCCCTCATCACCCTCCCTCGGCTCTCCTCATCCAAGCTTTGATGTGAATTACGCCTTCTCGTTTTGTTTTTCTCCTTCGACCACAACTCCCTCCTCTCCGAGATGATTCACATTTTCTCATCTTCCATGAGTAACTTTCGTCCCTCAGACTCCCTCTTTCCTGTGTGTGTCTGTCTGCACGTGTGCGTGCGTGTGTGTGTGTGTGCACGCGCTTGTGAGTGAGCTTAGATATAAGGAAAAAAGCACAGTTCCAGATACCTATCGATATGTGGATCATATGGTTCCCAGATTTTTGATGCTTTCTTTACTGCTGAAATCATCCTGAGTGGAGGCCAAAAGAACACTGATCCCAGATTTCATATTATGATTTGTCTTTTGCTGTACCTGTTTCATCAAACTGGCAACAGTGACTATCAATCTGATGCTGAATAAAGGCAATGCTAGCACATTAAAACTATGAACAAGGGTCATTAAAATGTGTCTAATGTGTCTCCAACAAATGACTGTTTTGATCCAGTATATGTTGCCAGCAGTGTTAGAAGAAGCACTCAAATTTGACTTGAGTACATTATGTCTGTATATCATGAGCACGGCCAAACAGTGCTGTGTAGCTTTTGCGTACTTTTACTAAGGATGTGTAACATGTGTGGACTGTATCTTGGCTTGACTGCTGATTGATTCTCTTTCTTTTTTTAGTGTGTGTGTGTGTGTTTTCTTTTGCTCGTGTCAGGTTTTGTGCACACTGCAAACCAGTTTTCCTCTGGGATAGTAATAAAGTTAATCCAATCTACGCAATGCCCGAAAAGGGCTTAAAGGCTCTCATCATGAAGTAAATTATGGAGCTTCGACTTGCCGGTGAAAACCTCATGTCTCTCCACTTTTGGAGACGTTCACACTTTTGGGATAAATTGAAGAAGCGAAAGAAAAGGAATTCAAATTCAGAAAGAAATGGGAAATGGCAGAAGACAAGACAAAGGAAAGAAAGAAAATGAAAGAAATAGGAAGGACAGAATTGAAGGAACAAATAAAAAAATGAGGAGGGGGAAAAAGGAAGTAAAGTGATGTTTTATGAGCTTATCTGAAGTTTAAGGTATTATCTGTAGCTACAAAATAACTCTGTATACAGTATATGTAGTGTCTGTAGTGTCTGAAATGATCTGGAGAGGAAAGAACCAATACCTGTATAGGTGCAGAATTTATATACTTGTGTATTTTATGTATTTATTCCCATCTCTGTCCCCATACAGACATCAATTAGGGCTCCTTTATACAAAGTATTTGAAAATGAGGGTTTGTAGAATCTACTTTGGGGGCCATTAAGATACTGGGAAGTTTTTGATGTATCCAGCAGGAGTCACTCATCCCTAAAGACGTGTGCTTTATAAATTAGAGCTTGGGCATCGGACTAAATGGACTTTAAACGGAAAGCTTTGGGGAAGGGAAGCTTTGGGGCTTTAAAATCTTCTGTCCAATGTGGAAGCACCTGTTGAGCAAATGTCTAACAGAAGCTCCATCTTTACAGCTTTCACCATCATCCTTCCTGTTCAGTTGATGTATTTTCCTGTACTGGCTGAGGGCTTTTATTCTGTGCCCATTGTAAGAGCAAAAGAAAAAAAGTTCTCTTTCAAAACCTTATGAGTGACAGACTTTGGATTAGTTTTCTTTCCAGACTTTTCATATGGTCTCGTTATAATGATGCACTCACTATACTAAAAAAACAGCATTAATGATATCACTTTCGACAGAGAGGTGGCTCCACTGTTCTTCAGTTTTCACTGGTCAGTGAACCAGCAGCTTTGAATGAGGAAGCCAAAATGTGCCAGTTGTCAGGAAACTGGTGTTGCCATAACCACTTAGACAAGTCTGGACATTTTGATTTGTGTTTGATTTGTTCTCGAGGGGCAAATCAGTGCTCAGAGAACACCCAGTTACTAAGGATCACATGTTCAATCCTTGCAACAGCTCAATTAAAGTCACATTTGATTGTTTTATCAAATATAATTTCTCATTTGGCTCTACAGGGACACATCAGCAGTGGTGCCAAATGGAGCTCCAGCTCTCCAGGAAGACAACTACAATTCAGGACAGGATGCAACTCAAACCAATCACTCATTTCCCATCAGCACCATGCTAAGCACAAGCCAAATATTATAAGTTCAGCTAAGTCTGAGCCTAAAAAGCTGAAACTGAATTGTCCTTAAAGGACCACTGGCTGTATTAAGAGAAATGGAGGCCGTCTTCCAAGATGGCGCCCATGAATTCCAATGAAAGTTGCTTACCAGGCTTTGTGTTTTTGGGGCTCATAGAGCATGAGCATTAGAGTAATTCTCCGGCTGAGGCCTGAATGACACGGATGACTGAAATTGTGAGTCATTTTGGAGTTTGTTAGGCAAAAGGTTTTTTGGGCCAGTAGGCTTTATGCAACCTGCAATTCCAACAGTGCCCACAATGTCAAAATCAACTCACAGCCCAGTGCTTTTTCCTGGGATGGTGAGTCAGCTTTGCTTGGAATTTGTCCTACTGGCAAACCATGGTGTACAACAAAATAATCTTCTCTGGTCCTAAAAGCCTTTTTCACCGTTATAAAATGAACATCTGAGCAACAAGAAGTGTTACATTTTGTATTATGATTTTTTAAACCATGGAGCAATTTTTATGTCTATGACATTTCAATGTGAAGTCTATGGGTTGAGCAGAGCAAAGAGACACTAATGCACAAATTCAGTTGGCTGTACAGGAGAAGCTTTTATTAGAGTGAATTTGCACCAACTTGCAGTCCAGTATCCAGTTCTACATCCAACCCTTGATAACAACATGGGCTTTTACTGTGGTATCGCCCCAAGTCCAAACTTTATAATTTTTCCCCACTTCAAGTCAGCAAACACATGTGGAATGAATAAAATATTACATAAATGGAGAATTAAGCACAGTACAGCTTGGTGTCTAGGTCTGTTTGTTGCTCCCCACAAGTAAACATCGAGCTCAAGTGGGGAGTGATGATAGTAACTAATTAACCCCCACAGACAGCTGGTGACACGGTGGATATGTGTTACATTGAGAGGAGTATGAAGTGAGTGGAGTAGCGACTCGAGTTAGGCCTGAACTGGCTTGCAGAATAACAAATCTATCCCTCCTCCATTTTTTCATCTATACAGAAATTGTGTTTTCTGGTATAATGAGCTTTGTAATAAGAATATACCAGCGTAGCAGAAGGCTATTTGTTTGTCCCTGAACCTTCGAAGCGGAAGTGATGACTGATTTGCGTCTAGTATTCTCAAATTAGCTTATTGTTGACAGTGAAGGATCCTGGTTTTAGTGATCATTTATTGACCTAAACCTGCTTCATATTGACTTTGGGTCTCCTGGTTACTGTTTGCATTTCATGATAAGTCCACCAGGTAACAGCTGTTTTTTTTACAGCTGATAATATTTGTTTCGGTTAGACGTTCTGGCTACAAGCTGCACAGAAATATGAATACAGACCTCTTTGCTCTGCATTCACCATTGAGTCTAACCATCCTAAGTTAAGTTCACCTTCATGTGACCTTAGTATTTTTTAAAGCAGGGTGTTTCTTGTTATCGTGCACTTTTCAACATGATAATGTACAATTGCAACAGAGAACTGCAGCTACTGTGAATTGTTCAAAATTAGATGAAAATGTTGCCCTGTTGCCACTGCACTGCCCTGACTGCTAACACAGTGGCTACAGCCAAACTTCTCATTACAAGTTTCCCTTTCCTGCCATTGTCAACCACACTCTTCCTCTTTTCAAAGATGGAAGCTGGAAAAAGCTGCAGCTTAATTCTCACAGAGGAAATCAGTGTTCCACTCAAGGTCACAGCAGCAAAATGATGATGGTGATACCCTGTTTTTATCTGGATTAGAGGGCACGCAACAAAACATAGATTTGGAACATTGAAATATGTCTTTTTTTCACATAACAGTAACAATATATCCTTGTTGGTTTGACTTGTATGCATCCATTTTGCTAGTGGGATTGCAAATACTAAATGTTGTTATGGAATTTTTTGATTTAGTATTCTGATAACAAGGAGAGCTAGCTAGTATCCGGTGCTGAATGCATTTGTGTGTATGACTCATTTTTGCCGTTTTACCATTCAACAACTCCAAGTGTTTGTTTTTGTTGTTTTTTTTCCCCCCTAAAATTGTATTTTGATTCAGTTCAACATTTAAAGTTGCTCAAAAGAAACCAACCCTAAGAACTGGCTCCTCTTGTGCTCATATTCTAAAATATGTGATGTGGCTTTTCAGTTTTCTAAGTATTTATTCTTACTATTTTGAACTTAAGTAATTTTCATTTTCAGATTTCACATTTAGAAGTGCATATTTACTAGACCATACACACCACAAATGAACTGGTGAAATGATAAAAAACTCATGTCCAATTAAACACAAGGAAGGATCAAAAACAGACAATAAATTATTTTCTCAATGGAAAAAAAAACAAAAACTTGAGCACTTGAAGTGGCAGAACTTGAGTTTAAAATCTCTACTTTTCCTACCTCAGGCCCAGAATAAACTGAAGATACAAATGTTGGACACATGGACAGTTTAGTGCCAACAAGTCTGACTATATTGAGACAAAAACTACATATCCTTCTTTCATTTGATCATTGACCCTGGGACCTTTGGCTATTGTACTATTGCACACTTTTGGCTACTCTTTTACACAATAAGCACAACTGTTAATTATCAATCACCTGCTAACTATGATTGATCATGATCTGTCAGTTTAAATGTATTTGAAGAGACAAACAGCGATCCACCAACTGAGCACAAATATACAACTTTACACAGTATCATGACATTAATAGCTGGTGGTAAGAATGTTTGTGATACATATCGATGTATCTGTTTCATCTAACATGGGCGCATGCACGAATGCCACCCTGTGTGTGTGTGTGTGTGTGTGTGTAAAAGGCTGTTAGATTTGTCTGTCTTTACATCTGGTTTTAATGAGGGGATTCAACTGTTGTGCCAGGCAGAGCAGAACAGAGCAGTGGAAAAAATCATCCACACACAGAGAAGAGACTCATGACATGGAACGGCACTCTGATACTGAAGGAGTGTGTCTATGTTGGTGTGTGGGGATGGATGGATGGATGGATGGATGGATGGCTGGATGGATGGGTGAACATCCCCAAAAGGAAATGTCAGTGTTACAGCAGCTATCACATAAATAACAAAAACAATGCAACACAAAAAATAATGTGTGTGAATTACAAAAATATGTTTAAAAAAAGTGCTATACTCAATAAAAAAATATGTTAAATAAAAATAGAATAAAAAAGAATTTTATACTGTAAAGCAAGATATCACTTAAGATTATTTCTCCTTTTCTAAGTAAGTGTGCATCACAATTTGTGAAAAGTAACACTAAATTTTTGTTTGTTGTAAGTTTTTTGCTCCCAAACCGACATTTCTGGTCAAATATTTAAGTAAAAGTAACATTTTGGATTGTATATTTTTTCAAATAATCATTATCACCTCAATCTCCAGGTGCATAAATATAAGCATCTTGCAATTATTGATTATACCTTTTGTTCAAAGTGACTTAGATACTGATGAAGGCTATATAGATCAACAATGATTTTAACTTATGCTTTAAAATATCTAATAAGGCGATATGTAGCATAGGTAATGGGGAGGACAGTTATGTATATCAAAGGATAAAGGACACATCTCCACAACTGTTTGTGTGCATCTTTGAGTTAGACAATGGACCTCTAATGAGCCTCAATGAACCTATTGTTAACCCTAACCCTAACCCAACACACTAAGCACAGAGAAACATAAAAAAAATCCTTGCAACTTCAGTAGTTAGACCTTAGTTGAGAAGAAACTTCTGTGTAAAAACAAAGATTCCCCTGGTCATTTCAATACTTTATGCATTAGGTATACATTTAAACTTTATGTTCTTGGACAGGTACTTAGCTGGTTGAAGAGCTATTGGACAGGTAAGAAACATGAGGAAGTGTAAAAGCATCCAAGATGGCACCTGGGCTGGATCCAAATCTGACATCTTGACGTGCTGGAGCGTCACAGGATAGCCAAATATAAATGGATCCATCTCTTCTCAAAATATTACCAATCCATATTCATACAGACATTACAAATTGGTAAATGAAGATGCTCTGATTTGTTTGGTTTAAATATGAGTTTCAATAAAATCATATCTGAATTATATTAAGATAAGAGATTTCAAGTGTATGGAGAAGCACCTAAAATATGCCATTGAAACTTAATTGTAGCCTAATACCAATTTCAACACTTCATTTGTTCATTTGTAGCCTAAATCACTAAATCACCACTGTTTAAATTCAAATCATTGCAAGCAAATCTTTATATCTCCAAACCTAACTTCCCATAGTAATAGATAACATGTATGCATACAGCTAATCTTCAATGAGCTCATCCGATCCGTCACTCAGAGTCAGTCAGCCTTTGAGAGGAAACTTCTCATTCCACACTCACACTCCCTTACATCTATTTGTCCTCATTTTCTCTCCACCCTCACCATTAACCTTTTTTACGTTAAAGTCATTCCTACTTCTACCACTCGTCATCCTCCCTCCATATAGTAAAAAAATAAATAAATAAATAAATGGCTCCTGTACTCTAAGCTAGATAAGAATTCCTCTCCGGAGTTTTGGCAAGCACCAGGAACAGAGTTTAAACAGCCTGTAAATGTCCGAGGCAGGAATGTGAGGCTGCCTTGTATGGTCATAAAAACTGACTGCTGATTCTTTTTTTATACTCACTCGTGTCTTTTCTCTGTGAGGATCTAGGCTGGTTTTGATACACTTTCACAGAGGAGTAGGAAGGGTGGAGGCATAAAGGAGGAGGAGGAGGAGGAGGGGGTGGTGGTGGTGGTGGAAATAAAGGGGGGTTCCCTGACCACTCCTGTCAAGGTTAGGAGAGGGAGGGGTGATGGAAACGATACATGGAAGATACGTTTCTTCATATTATCACACTTTTCATCATGTGAAAACCTGGTGATTTACTTCAGCTTAGGAATCACATTCTTGTTTCTTGACACACAAACCTTAAGCTGATGAATTTCTTCCAAAACACATACTTGATAAATGAATTTAATCAAGCCAAAAATCAAGGCTGTTTGAGCTTTCCCATGGCTGCTCAGCCCAAAGCTGGAATTAAGGTTCAGGTTTGCCTGAAAATTAGTCATGCTTTTCCAAACCTTTATGAGCGCCAAGAAACAACATGTCCACAATCTTGTTAGTCTTGCGAGTCCAAACACTGAATCCTCAAGCTGAGCCGAGCATAATGAATCATCAGTATCATATCAGCATTATATCACCAACATTTTTTTATCTGAGTTGCATCACCACATTCAGCAGATTCCCCTGCTGAAGCTTACAATTTATTGTCTATTTTGGTGAACTCCTTTGGTGACAAGTGAATTCTCTGTTGACCAATAGCAAACCATTTCGATTGTGCTTTATTTTGAGAGAACGGAGAGATCAACAGTCCAAAATGAAATGATCTGTTATATGAGCAGCCCGCTGAGACAATGAAATACAATCAGGGAAGTCCAGTTGGAGCTACAGATTACTGCATTTAAAGGTTTATCAGATGCCAAAACATAGAGCAGCAGTTTGTAATACTCACTGTAAGACAGGATTTTCCAACTCTGAAAGGTTATCACAGCAGCAACTGTTTTATCTTTCATTGCAATGATATCTTGAGAAATAATCTACCATTAGCAAATAATTACTGTCTCTTAGAGTAACTAGATCTGCACCTTCCTGTCTGGAAGTTTGGTTTGCATCCAAGGTTTTGGGTTTTTTTTGCATTTACTCCTTCTTGGATGCATTCTCTGCATTTAAGGACTAGCTCACTTATCTGACTGCTCAGTCCAGGCTACCACACTATCTGACTAGATAGTAGATCTGCCCTGTACCACCTTTTATGTCTCATGTTAGCAGGTATAACCAACCTTCCAAAGTCCATCATGCACACTTAGAACTGCTCTCTAATGCCAGTAGTGTCCTTGTAACTGGGTCTTGTCTGGCCAACCTTTCATACAGTATTTCATGACTTGTGTGCAAACACTGTCAGCACACAGTTGCTTTTGAAGCTCAGTCAAGTATCTATCACTCGTCGGGAGACTGTCCAGCACATCTTCGATGTAGATATTAGTATCTTCCCTCAGGTCACTGTCAGCTCGTGTGGCACCATCTTTGAGCGGTGAGCAAGAGAGTGTCAGCTGTTGTGAGGCTTTTTCCAGGCATGTGGGTGATTGTGTAGGAGTACATCATTAGGCACATCCTGAATCTCTGTATCCGAGGTGGCAGTGAGTTCAGAACCTGCCCACCTAGAAGACTCACAAGAGTTTTGTGGACAGTTTCCAGCTCGAAATGTAGTTGAAGGATGAAATCACTGAACCTCTCACAGGCCAAAGTCAGTACCAGTGCCTCCTTTTCCAGTTGAGCACATCATTGCGCTGTGTCTGTTGGGGACCTGGAAGCATAAGCAACTGGTGACCAAATCTCTCCATCTTCTTGTAGCATCAGATATTGTCAGTCGCTTGTTAGGGTCATTCAACTGGAGGACTGCTGCAGAGGAGAGCTCATGCTTGATGGTGCAAAATGCCCACCAGTTGTCTCTTAGTGGTTTGTCTTTTTCAGGCAGATCTGGTATGAACTTCCCGAACTGATTCACCATACCTAGTGAGCAGCTCTTGTTCTGTCCTGGATCTGGCATCATGCCGTCAGCTAAGATGATGTAACCCAAAAAATTTTACCTGTTTGAATTATTCAGTGTGACACCTGCTCAGGAATGGCTGTAACATCGGCCCCAATATCTATTTTGAAGGTTATTTTACTGCCTCTTCAGGCATATTTATGTCAGCCATCCATGGTTCTACCACCTCTCCTAGAAGCAGTCAATCCACATCCTCTGAAACCTCATTCACTGTGCTGGTTGACCAACATACTTTCCCATAATGTCCTTGTTTACTGCAGTTGTGGCATTCTGCATGCTTAGCTGAGCACTGAAATGCTGGGTGAAAAGGGTGATTTACCACATTTGGGGCATGCTTTGTCTTACGCCCTGCTCTGCACTGTTTTCTTAGCTTTTGTTTGTCCTGTGCCTGTTCCTTGACTTTGTTTTTGTGCTGTTTCCCTCTCTTAATGTGCACATCGACAACCGCTTCACTAGCACTCATTTCTCCTCTCAAATCATTCGCTTTATTTCCTCTGACTGTTTAGCCATTGTGATAGCTTTCAGCCTCTCTGACAGTGGTGAATCTTTAAGACTCACTACTAATCTGTGTCTCGAACGTTTGTTGTGCAGATCCCCATACTCCCAGTTCTCCACCAGTGATGAATGAGTCCACTGTTTCAGTAGGCTGCTGTAGAGCTAAGTCAGTTCAGATATGACATTTTTCTTTCAATAAAATATGTCAAGTCCTTTTTTTAACTGCATCCTATCGCTGGTGCTGCTCACTTGTTTAGTCCAGCCCTCGTAGCATGTCATCACCTTTGTCCCCCATGCAGTACACTAGTGTATTTACATGGTTAGCTTCAGACTTATTGTTCAATGTCAAAGGGTTCTGGAGGTTTAATGATGAAAGCTTTTTTTTCTTCTTCTTCTTTTTTTCCCTCTTTAGCGGGAAGCTTGAACCGTTTGTCCTCTGGGTCCGCAGTGCAAAGCATCTCCGCTTCCAACACCACGTTGTGTTGGGTTCTTTTCACAGACAATAAAAACTACTTTGAGTTTAGCGTTCAGACCTTTTCCTCGAACAATATTGGCAGCTAAGGTTTCTGTGCGTGACTCACAGTTACACTTAAGCCAAGTAGCAGAGTTTGTAAATGGAAGCATACTGACTGGGCACACTTTGACTGAAAACAGCTCTGGCGTGATATAGGCCACAGTATAAGTTACATCCTGGTTAGCAACCAAGATAGCAACCTATAGGTTCGGTCATTGTGAGGTAACTTAAAAAAAGAGCATAAACTTATAAAAAATGCTCATTTCGGACTTGTTTTTTAATTACTTGAACTGTTTTAACCAGCAAGAAGAAGAAGACCTTAGTTAGAATTCAGGACTAAACTGAAACTGCCATTAGCATTCCCATCACAGATGCTACTTGATATGTTTTCCAGGGTGGTGAAAGAGGGTTACTTGTTTACTTCTTTGCATCCAATACAGACAGTCCCAGTTCATTCAGTCTCAGGCTCACCTGGCTTCGCCCGTCTGTGTGTTTGTTTTCCCTGCGTTCAAATTAAAACAGCTGCCAATATAATTTCCTGCTCACACCTTCATCAAGAGGCTCATGCACCATGGATGGTAACAGTAGTAAACTGTGAAAGAGGAGCAGGAAACTGGGGGCAATCAAACTGTGGTTAGGACTCCAACTCTCCTAGTATGAAACGGGCTTATGGTGGATAAACAATATGTACACTACATATAGACAAATGAAGGAACACACACACTCGTTCGGTCTTGTTGTCAACCCCTCCCACAGATCAGTGAGTAGCTGCATCTGTTCTGAGGCCAAGTATTTTAACCCAGGATGTGAGCAGTGTGTGTGTGTGTGTGTGTGTGTGTGTGTGTGTACAGAAGGCCCAGGTGGTAAGGAGCGTGTGATGTTTACAGGTCTGCCTAAGATCACTTCTGTGCAACTCTCCTCCTTCTCTGCTTTCTGTCTCTCTTTTTTACTTTCTCCTCCCCGCGCCACACATGCACACACATCATTTTGCTATTGTTATGGGGACTTCTTCTCGAGTACGTTCATTCCTTAGCCCCTTATCTCAACCATAAGCATCAGAACTGCATTCCTTAATCCTTAAACATTAATCTAACCCTTAATCTAGCCTTTCCTCAATAAAACCTAAAGCCATACCAAAAGACGATGTGTCCAAATATACACAAATGTTGTCTCTACACAGGTTTCCATCCAAATGTAAAATGTAAATTTTAATTAATCAAAGGTTTATTCCACCCAAATGCTACTTTCTGTCTAATAACTTATATGTTTTAAAGGTTTATTCCATCCAAATACTGCTTTCTATCTAACTTTTTTTATAGTTTTAATGGTTTATTCCTTGCAAATACGACTTTCTATATAGTTTCTTATAGTTTTAAAGGACACAGACATACTAACACAATTCACACACTTCACATGCATATTCTCACATAAACACTCTCTCTCTCTCTCTCTCTCTCTCTCTCTCTCTCTCTCTCTCTCTCTCTCTCTCTCTCCCTCTCTCACTCTCATTCACTCACCCAAAATCCTTTTCCTAATGAAACTGAACTTTAACAGGGGGCTCAGGATAAGGCTCATTAAAGGCTCACCAAAGGTTAACAGGAAACTAGGATGGACCTAGTTTATCAAAATAAAAGTGCTAATATCAACTCTTGTCAGGGATTCGAACTCAGCTGATATTTATTCCAAGAAAGACAATTAAAGAAACCTTCATCTCAGTATAAGTCCTTGCTCTAAAGCTCAACATCTTTCATGCTACCTCTTTAGTTTGCATCCTTCATCCCTTCCCCACATTCCCAACTATTCATACTACTTCACAGCTACCTTTTCCAACTCTTATCTACTGATTTATACTCCATTCAGACCTTTAAATGTTCCACATCTTTCATAAATTAGGAGTTTTATTTTGCTTTTAAATCCCATTCATACTTTTTTTTGGAAAACATTCAACACAGCTGATTGAGATTTTCTAATTTGGCCCACTCGTTTTCCACTTTTCCAAATCATTCATACTCCTTCAGCGTCTTCATCCAAATTAAAGCCAGCAACCCATTTTAGTGCCAGCCTTTCAGCAGCCAGCACAAAACCTAATTAACTTGAACATGTTGAGCAACAAGTTTTATAAGAGGATATTTAAATGCTTTGAGGAACTATTTGTAGAGAAGGAATGCTATGGTTTTTTTTTGTTTGTTTGTTTGTTTAGGTAACTTAATTTGAAAGTTTTAAGCCTTCATCGTTTTAATGTGTCTCTATGCCCTTCATGCTTGATAAAGTAGGTTGCACTGAAGTGAGGAGGCATTTGGAAGTATCTGCAACACCTTTCTTTCAGCTTTCATTACTTGCAGCTACATCCACCCGTCCCTCCGTTTGATGAAGTCATCTTCTGACAGCATAAATGGAGCAAAAAAGGAAGCACGAGAAAAAAGATGAAAGACCGCTGAACTTTCCTTCATCCCTCCACACTCACTCACAAATTCCACACAAAGGTTTGGTGTCAGCGCTGGCCCGGCTCTCACCTTGACCACCTATGACCCTTGACCACTCCCACTCTACTAGCCGCTGGCCGGTGCCAAAATCCACACTTCTCCTGTATGTGTGAGTGAACGTTTCCATCGACCCCTTTTGACGAATAGCCGCAGGAAACTCGCATACACATACGCTGAGTCAAAGAAAACAAATGCACAGTAGTGTATTCATTTATCAACGCTTTGCTGGCAGATAGAGAGAAATGTAGACACCGATAAGAAGACATAGATAAAAACGTTACTCAACCCTTGAAGGAAAATCTTAGAGCTGTAATTACTTCATAGATCCCTGTGGGACAGTTCATTTCCCTGACATGAGCACAGGGTGTAAATTAATGTCTTTGTAACAGTTTCATTTTTCATAATTACATGACTGTTCGCTGAACATCGAGTAGATGTTATCCCAAGACATTATCCCACCAAAAATGATCGACTTGTTTCAACACTACTTTTCTCGGTGACTTCCTACAAACATTATCGTCTGGGTCTGACTTGTTTTTGTGTTTTTTTGTCGATACCGACAAAACGTTTTCATGGGAATGTTGTTATTGCACGCTCTGGCCTTTCCTTTCGTAGAAATGATTAGGGAAAACAAAAGATCAGAAGCCAGAAAAACGAGCAAAGATTATTAAACTTTGACCTGCAATAAGTGCTGTAGAAGTGGGTGTCATAGCTCATCTTTTCTTGACAGCTATAAAGATCTGTGTGGCTTTTTGAGTGGATGCTCCTGTCTACTGTATTGCATGTGATGAATATGGTTAACCAATGGGACCATTGGAGGTCTTCCATTGGATTTCCCTTAACTACATCTGAAAATGTCTACAGGGACTTACCAAATGATGGCACCCTCACATACCCCATTTTAAGCTATATGCAGGGGTATTTTTTGTTTGTTTGTTTATTTATGGATTGGTTTGGGTAGCTACATTTTAAGATTTTAATGTCATCACTACGTTTTACATAATCGTTACATCATAAACTTATACTTCACATACAGTTAGAGTCTCACACCAGAAGGTACAAAAGGTCATGAAAAAACTAAACTTAAAAGACAGAATGAACAAAAACAATCAGACTTAAAAAATTATAGTTCATAGTGACTCAAGGATTCCGAATATGAGAAAATTAGAAGAGATGACTCATTGATAATCTCTGATGATTTAGTAAAATGGCTTTTATAGCGTAATTTTATCCTCAAGATGTTTTTGGAAAGGGGCCCAGGGCCTGATAAATCACAGGGGCAGTTAAACTATGAAACTACCACTCTCTCTCTCTGGCTGTAGACATTTATCAGCAGCGAAGATTGTGCAGCAGACAAGACCGTTATATATGGAGTCCCATTCAAACGCGGAAATATAGGATCAAACGTGGAAGTGTGGCACTAAAAAGTGCGGCTGAAGAAATATGTTTCCTTTTTGTATCGTACTGAGGAATGCAGACTGGATTTCAACCCACAAACTCTCTGTTAACAAACAGGCTCTTCACTAGTTGAGTTCAGGGCTTTATGACCTCATCTGTCCCACAGAAAAAGATTATATCAGGATCTCTGGGCAAAATGTTATTAAAGAGTTGTGATCATACATAAAAAGGTTGTGATAATGTTTTGTCTTGAGCGTTAAAAAAAGAAACTTCAGAATAAAAGATGACAGTAACACTAAATATCAGATGGCGGTACATCTTGAACACTAAACTTCACTGTCATATCTTCTGCTGTTCATGTCTTAATGGTTATGAACAGCAACTACAGACACAAATAATAGAAAATCAAACTAACTATTAAAATAAAAAATAAAATAAAAAAATACATAAAACTGAAAACTATAAAATCAATTCTTGTGGAAAATTGCAGTACTGGCATCTATTTCTTTTTTTGTTGCATTTCTTCCGTCCAACAAGTTTTATTTGACAACCGAATGAATTATTCAACCAAGAACTCCAGAACAACACATGGGAGCGTTTTCTCATCTCGCGCTCCTATTGGCTGTAATCGGCGGGACAACATCATGTGTCTGCGCTTTCCAAAACAAATATAAATCACTGTTAAAAAATAATGATTTTTTTATGATGTGATAACTTTTTGGTTAAGGTCTGGTTAAGTTTAGGCACAAAAGGACTTAGGTTAAGTTGAAGGAAAAAATCATGGTTTGGATTAAAATGATCACTTTATTAGGGTTAAAGAAACATATGGTGTGGGTTAAAAGTTACGACTTCCTTTAAAGTTAGACTTTTGTTGTCATGGCTACAATAATAACCACAGGGTTAAGGTTAAGGGGATGATTGTAGTAAGGGGTTTTTTTTAATACTGTCCCGACTGGATATGTGACACTTGTGGTTGGAAATAGGAAACAGCAACGGTCTCCTGAGGCAACCTCCACTGCTGGTTTATAACGACCAACCGGGCCCTTACACATACGTCATCTGAAGTGTTCCACTACTCCGGGTCTCTTCCCATCACGTGTGCTGATAGATTTGTGATGAGTCCCGCCATTGGTAGGTATATATTCTTCTTTAAGGTGAATCGAATTGAATGTGCAAGAACTTCTGTTTTCCTCATCTCCCATCCCAGGCAATAGGCAATTATTTTCCCTGGGCGGGCCACATGAGAAACCCAGATTGTTGCCGGGGGCCAAACGAAATTTGTCATGCCATAACCCCTAATTTTATTACTAGATTAAATTATAGACAACATACTGTGCACTTACTCTTCAGCCCTTAATATATTGAAAATCACTCCGAACAACATCTTATTAGAATGGTTTGATTTATTGCACTGTGGAGCAAAGCCACAGCTTAACAACCTTAACCTTAACCTAACCAGCATCCTCCGAGCTAGACTCCTCATGTGTGGAAAGTTCTCTGTGGAAAGACGTGAGTAAAATGTCAGTGATGGCAGTACTGATTTGAAGTGCTGTGCCAGCAGTGCATCAGACTGCAAGTCTATGAGTTCAAGTTGTACATCACTGGAGACACTGTTCATATCATGTGTAAAAGGAGAGGAGATTGTGTGCATTTTAGGTTCTTCAAATCGCCTAGAAAACTTACCTTGCGATGCCTTCGACATGGCTGCATATCTGTTCAGTTGATCAGCAGATGGAGTCTTTTCTTTTAGTGTTGGAAAGGTATGTGAGTGTGACTTACATAGTGCGATACAATCTGATAATAGCTTATGTTCTGGGTTAATCTCAGTCACTTTATCCTGCATCCTCTTTCACGATTAAATTAGTAGTAGTCCTAACTTTTGCATGCACGTATTTACCCCCCCGCAAATAAAACATTACTGGTTGTTGTCCCTTTCATTGATTAAATGGAAGCCAGTTCTTCTGTAATTTCACAGTCTTAATGGTTGGATGGATCACAGCTCTTATCCAGGGCCAAAGAGAAGAAGTTGAGATTCTCTTGTCTTCTTCTTCTTTCAGCTGTAGCTGTATGAAAAATATGAAAACAAAACACCGATAGATGTGTTGCACAGCGAAACTCTGAGAGGTATTTGAAGTGCTTTTGAAGTCAGGTCCAAGTGGACCTTTGTTGGACCAGACCTAAGATTCATTAGAGGGAGAAATTGATACTTACACATGCATATCTGTATTCCAAATATGTGCACATGTCCGCTATTTGACTTGAGTTTTATGATTGGCTTTTCTTGTGCATGTTGCTGTTTTTGGCGTCCGACCGGAACCATTCCTGGCCCGGGACACGACATCACCGTCCAAACAATGTTTACTGGGATTCTATGCATGCCTCTCATGCGTATAAGGTGTCTTATCTACCCATGTTGTGAGCTCTAGTCGTCCGGACCAACCTGCTCTGCATCATCTGTCAGTGCTGCGATGCCAAACGCTGGCTTCCTATTGCATAGCTTTCATTCTTTGGAGGTGAAGGAAGCGTGTTAGAGCTCACTCGGGTGAAAGCAGGGGGTTTTGTAGTGCTTAGCGCTGTTGATGTAAACCTGAATTTGACCTTTGACCTTTCTACAAAGAGGCAAGGTACGGCTAGAAAGTATATTTTCGTATTTTAGTCCATCAGAAAACAAAAACGCTATTGTCAAGGAATGGAAGCCGAGGCCAAAATCTTTGAGAAAACGGAGGGTTAATCGTTTTAAGCTTTGCTGAGACTTGGCCAGCTTTGATCTTTCTGACAGCATCTTGGGAGTTGTTGTTTTTCTGATAAAAAAAGGTGAGACGTATCAAAAGCTCTCTCTTGGCGGAGTTTCATCCCACCTCTCATTCTCTGTGAGTTAGGTAGTCGTCAGGACACATTCAGGCTCGGTGGGCAGAACTGAGCTTGTCCCTTCTTTTCAGTTTTTCTCTCGACTGCATAACTTCCTCAAGGCATTGAAAGCACTGCGCACAGACAATGGTTTAACTATTCATTCAGTAATAAAACCATTGCACAAACAATGGATATAGAACGCACTCAAACTATGTTCAGAGTGCAATGTGAATAGAGTTTGCTCGGGGATTTCTCTTGAAATCCCAGAGCACTTTTTTTTTTCCAGCAATTCTTTTGAAGATATTCTTAGATTGCCGATATATTACTGTTGAAGAAAAAAAAATGACTGCTGCCACTATGTTACTGTTTTATTTCTAAAAGTAGGAATTAAAGGCGATTTCTGATGTTTTCTTCTACATGAGCCTTGTTTTTTATTGTTCATCTTTCCTATGAGTTGCTTACTAAGTTAACTATACGAGCATAGAGTGAGAAATCTACATTTAAGGGGAGATTGAAACTCCCGTCACTGTGTTCATGATGTGAATAAAGTTATTTTACAAAAAAAGGATCAGGGCTAACACTGAAAACATTTCTCAATTGTGACTGTATGTTTTTAATTACTTAATTTAACAGGTTGCATATGTGAGGGTAGTACACGTGCACAACAACGCCACTGTAAAAAACTGTTAGACAGGCAACCGGCCGCTTACATAAACTGAGAAATCCCTCCTGCTGACACAACAGACTTTCATTAGCCAAAGAAAACAGCGTAACGTAAAAGTAAATCCCCAAACTACTTTTACTTTGAAGGATTTTGGAAATCAAAATAGCCGCTGCTTTAAAAAAATAATCTCACTATATAAACTTGAGATTTGTATGAAACAGCTTAACCGTTCAGAAAAAAAAGCAGACAAGGTTAAGTAGCATTTCTGGTACCTTATTGGAAGATTATCGCTTTGATTCTTGAGTAAAATTATGCAATTATGCGGTTGATTGTTACTCTTATTTAACACCCTTACAAGAGGTGTACGTATAATTATTACACACTTACCAAAGTGATAGTGACAAATTCAAAATCACAGGTCTCTAACCACTTTGCTATGTTGTCAATGCTGCAGACGTTGTCATCGCATGTAGTTTTACTGTGCGATGATGGACCGTTTGTGTACATTCCCTGTGTTTTCGCTGGAGATTTGTGTAAGAAAGTAAGGGTCCTGGTTAAAATTAGATGTGAAATTAAAAAAATAAAGACCAAAACCACATAAATGAGACTCAAATTATAAAAAAATAACGTGTTTGCCAAAAACAATTGTGTTTTTATGTCCTTGATTGCTAAAATACTTTGCAAGAAATGGTTTCCTCTTTCTAAGTAGGTCGCATTCAGCTCGACAAGTTGCTTCACGTGTTGATCTGTAACCCAGATCTGTATCACGGTGACCCTGGCGGACTCCGCTGCACTGACTGGGGTCATGTGTTTCCCAACCAGCCCGTCCAGACAAACAAGACACCGCTGTGAGGGCCGTTATAACCCCCCCCCGGTGTCCCCGAAAACAGGCGTCTATTGAGCCAACCAACACACTTTCCACAATGTCATGGGCTTATTCATGAAAAAAAAAAAAAAGTGGGGCTCTCCCTTCGTGATTGGACTCAATTAAAGTCATTGAGGCATGAAAGCGCAGCCTGAGGAGCCTAGAAATCACACGTGTACACCTATAGTGGTATAACATGTGTATTAACACGAACAAAGACAAATGCAGCCGTTGTAGAGTTTCCACCTTTTTTTTTTGCAGTATGCTCGCTGTGTTACTCCTGCACTTTGGCTCCATCCCCAAGAGAAATTGCTTGGAAAAATCTCTCCCTGCGATTGTACAATATACACATTAGTCTAGCAACTGGTGATTCAGAGATACTAGTGTTTTTTACTGGGGCATGCGGAATTAGTTCAACACTTAGGTCACTGGAAAATTCCTTTTTAATCTCTCTCTGACTTTTAATAAAAAAGGTATTCCCCAGCTGAACTCATGTTTTTAAAAAAAACCAAGCAACTCATACTAGGAATACGAAGTTATTTCAACGACCCCCGCCCTGCCATCGAGTTGGAGCATCCTCCTCCTGTCTCCAGGTGGTACTGAATGTTGAAAGTCCTTATTCAGGGATGGTCTCGGCAGATTAGGAATGTCCTAACATATCACTATCAGTAGGTGGACAGCTGTGGCGATGACGAGATGCAGCTGTTGTTTGACAGTGTGGACTAATGAGCTGATTGCTCTGGCACTTGGGTGCTTTCGATGAAATATTACACACACAACACAGGAACGTTTAGCAGAAAATTTTTTGGAATGATGTGTTTTTAGGTGTAGCAGTGTGTCTCTTTTCTTTGGACCGTTGACTTTAAAAACATGGACATAGTGTGAGCGGTATCAATGGCAAGTGGTTAATACCATGAATTTTATCATGGAGCCTGCGTGAAGCTGGAGTGGAACAAGAAAGGAGCGACTGTTGGCGGAGAGATTTCATATGATTCATGCGACTGTGAATGTGTAAGTCTGAGACAGCTGTGAGTTAAACCTGCATTAAAAAAAAAAAAAAAACTGGCCACTTGGGGACGGCGGAAACAAGTTGTGAACACGACATATGACATACGATCACCTTTTAAATTGATTCCCAACAGTTGCTTATTTCAGAGCAACATCATCATTCATCTGGAGTCGTGTTTCTGTCCACCTGGTGGAAGTAAATCCGATATTCACTCTTACTTTTAGCTTCTGTTTTTGCTCTCTATCGACTCCTGAGGGAAGTATCTGGCTCTTTAGCTGCCAATTGATCCACTATGTTGACCAGCTAGCTCTTAACTGTGTCTGTCTGCTGTTTTATGCTGAGCAGGTGTACTGTGGGGTTTCTTTTTTTTGAGTGTTTTTTCAGTCGCAGCAGGAAAACGATTCTGAGGAGAGTGATCCAAAACAATAAAGATAAGGCTAGACGGCTAAACAATGAGCTGAAAATCGCTATGAAGTGCACACATTGTCATTTAATACATTGTAATTGTAAAAACTATTGATTATCTACAAGCTTATCTGAACGCCGTGGAAACACAAAGCCCTAAAAACAAGAGAGAACTGAAAACATCTATATAACCAGGAGCACAGCAAGTAATATTGTCACTTTGTCTGATTAGCACCACCTGCATAAACCATGGGGTCTTTGTTAATGATTTTATGGTGAAAACTTTTCAAATGCTGCATTTTTTGCACAAAACAGACCTTTAAAAATGACAGTAAGATGTTTTTGCATGTACAGTTTCCACCCTACTTGACAAATACAATATATTTAATAATTAAACTAGCTAGTTGAACTCTCTGTGTAAAGGTCTTTATATTTTTCCCACGATGTAAGCCTGTGTTAGCTTCACCATTCCTCTTTGAACAAGACACATGAACAGGAGCTCCAGTGTCTCTGTGTGGCTTTCGGAGAATACACTTGGCCCCTCTCGTCGTCATAAATTATGTCTGTTCACAATGCACAGCACCATGGAGCTGTGGAAGGAATTAATGTCTGCAGCTCCTCTCAGTCACCGAGGAGGCCACACATGCTTCTGTCTGCGAACACACTCTGTCAGCGTGTGTGTGTGTGTTTGTGTTTGGACTCAAAAGTAGTGAGCAGTGTGTGTCTTTGTTTCTGTTTATGTGTTTGTGCATATTTCCTGAGAGAGTTCATGAATTTGTGTAAATGCTTTACTCGTATGGTGCGTCTGTGTGTGTGTGTGTGTGTGTGTGTGTGTTTGTGCCACACCCAGCATGCCTCCCTCTCAAGATGAAACCAGCAGACTGAAACTGTGTCTTCCATATTATCTCCACTCTATTGTTTCAGCTGTTTTCCTTTCGCCCGAGGACATTCCCTGCATTCCATCACATTAAGTTTTGTGTCAGGTACATTTGCTCGTTTCACATGGAAAGTTTACACCGTGTGACAGCTGCCCCACTGTCCCCACTAATGAGCCTGCAGGGCCTCCTTACATGTGTGTAATAGGGTTATCATAACATATCGACATATAGATACATGCATGATTTTTTGTATAGTCTTCAGCTTGTTTTTTGTTGTTTTTTCATGTTAGTTTTATTTTGTCACTATAGTTAGCTTTCAGTTTGGTTTGGTGGCTTTGTTTTATATTTAGTTTCAATTCTTCGGTGATTGTTTTTAGCAGGATTGAGATTTGAATTTTTAGCCTGCTAGGGGCTTAAAATTCCTACAGAAATATCTCTATCTATATATAACCATTCGATGTTTTGTGCAGACGTTCATTGTTCCCAGAGGATGAATCCTACCAACTTTGGTCCTCCCCCTGAAGTTTCATCTAGTGCCACCAGGAGGCCACATGTATCATCTTGGCTTCTACAAAATGTAGTGGCACAAAATCTATTGATGATATAATCTGATGACTTTAGTCTTACTTTTCCTCTTCCGCTACAAACTATCACTTTGTCCACTTTGCAAATATGACAATCCCATCAGCCCCTGCTGTGCTTTGTGAAAGTTTTTACCATGCTAACGCTAAACTAAGATGGTGAATTTTGAGCATATTGGCATGCTGAAGTTAGTATTTAGCCCCAAAAGTATTGTGAGTAAGTACAGTCTGTATGAGGGCTGAAGCTGTTACCTTTTTTAGTCATAATTGTTACACTTCACAATGCATCCTGGCCTGGAAACCAGAATAATCACAACTCATTGCAGTGTCTTAGTTTACGGCTCACTTTGTGGCGGTAGAGAGGCAATGCTTTTCATTTCCTATACCCTTTCAGTTACGCCAAAGAAAAAGCAGGCATTTCCCGGCAATGGAAACCTCCAAATTACCACCAGAGGTTTGATGATCAGCTTGGGAGCAACATTTGGTTGAATGAGCAGGTCAACTGGGGACAGTAGGCCACACTTTGATCATAAGAAGATAACAAGATTATTTCAGTAAGTGAATTAATTAGAAACCAAGGGCCGATCTGGGCCTGGTGCCAGCTAGCCCTCTAACAAGGGGGAGAGAGAGACAGAGAGGGAGAGAGAGGACCTAGACCACGTGTGATTACACCCACATGTGGTGCTGGCATAGAGTGCCTATCAACTGCTTTCAACCTGTGTTTATGCAGGGAAAATTCACTGTGTACTGTAAGCTCCTATAGTCTTATCCCTTTTTATTATAGTCATACAATTGTAAGTATTCATACCTGCCAGCTGCATCCTACTACAACACAGTATACCTAGATATTGACAAAAGTGTCCAGCTAGAAAATTGCATGTTTCACAACCTGGTGTCTTGTATTTTCAGTCCTATCAGTTATAATAACATTTTTCTCAAAAATGTAACCGAACTTAAACCTCACAGATTTCCACATGTTATTTGGAAGAGAAAACTGCATGTGTCTGTTGTAAGCGTCCTTTAGATTTGGCAGATTGACCCTCTGGTTGGACTTTGATCTATCGTACTTACTTGTGGAAACACTTTTTTTCTATGCGATTAGCAACAAGCATTTCAGCATTTCACTTTGTGATGCACTTTCAGATAAGTGTTTACTGTAAGAGGTAAAGTGTCTTGCTAAAAAAGCACCTTGATGGTAGCTGAAGAGGCTTACTCATTCATGTCAGACACAACAGTTTACTCATCGGGACTCCGAACTCGCAAACCATGTGTTCCAAAGAGACTGTCAGCCTCAGTCATTTCAGCAATGTCCAATAATAACATATTTTTTATGCTCGAGTGGCCGTAGGAGTTATGAATCTTGTTTTCTGTGAGCAAATGACAAAATGGTATGATGGCGCTGAAGAGAGCCACCGATGGAGGAAGTCCCCTTCAACAAAAAGTTGGACTTTTATGTTTCCTGATTCTTACCATCCGTAAGTTTTGGTTTCATTTAACCGCGACCACAAACTCAAACCATGATCTTTCCCTAACCCTAAGAAAGTTGTGTTTGTGCCTAAACCTAACCAAACCTTAACCATAGCTGTTGTTTGCTTTGGAAGGCACTAACATATGATGCCATTCTGCCAATAGGAGATCAGAAAAGTCTCATATGTATCTTTTTGGTGGGAAATAACAAAAAAAAAAAACATCATTGCTTTCCAGGTCAGTTTCTTGAATCTTTTTGACAAGCAGACCTGGTGTGAGGTGCGAGTCTCAAACAAAAAGGTCCATCTAAGCATCGATTAAAAAAAAAAAAAAACTCTTTCAGAGGAAATCCTTGCGAGGCTTCAGCTATGTCAATAGGGCAGATATTTCTCTGTGATGACTGTTTTCAGGCACAAGGCAGGCCTGTCTAATCACACCAAACCATTCTTAGCAACCCATGACACAGCTTCCTCTGTCAGCGCAAAGGAAAAAAAAAGCACACTGTGTAGTTTATACCCTCTGGGATCATTTCCCCTACCGTATTCCGATCTTTTCCCCTCCTGGTTAAGTTGTTAAAGAGAATCCATTGGGGGGGGGAGTCCTTGACAAGCCTCTCTACTGTACAGTCCCCCCCCCCCTTCCCCCTCCTCCTCCCCCCGAATGGTGACAATACACGTAAGCAGCCAGCTGAAGCCTATTTGAGTAACAAGAGAACACTCTCTGGGGTATCGTTCTCACATCCAGCGCTCCAAAACATGCCGTCATATCCTTGCCGCTACCAGGCAGGCATACAATACTCTGACACGGGGCATTGTGAGCCAGAGGATGAGGGTGTGTGCCTGCATGAACGGGGCTCACGGACAGATTTACACACATCAAGCCGAAGCCCCATTAGCGGGAGCAACATTCCTCGTACAGGCTGAGGAAATCCCTGCTCCCGACCTGTACGTGTCCAAACACACAAAATATATTCCATCACCCAGCTCGCTCGATCCATCTGGACTGTACCACGTGGCCACAGGGGTGTCCTCAAATGTGTGTGTGTGTGGGGATGGTGACGTTCTCATTTGTTGATTCACTATGTGGTCTTTTTTTTTTTTCCATGGGTTTTCCCTCCTTTGGGCTCTCGCATTTACTGTCTACCATGTGGTTCAGTTGAAGTCCATTGTGTGTATGTGAAAGAGTGTGGGAGGCCTCATGAATGCTTATGTTTGTATAGTTCAGCGTGTGTGTGTGTGTGTGTGTGTGCGCGCATATTTACAGTATGCCTGTGTCCGGGAGTGTGCGGTGAGAGGCTTTGGAAGGAATTTCATGGGATGATAGGGTTTCCCTGTCAGGCTTTTGACAAACTCCCCTGCTTCCTATGGAATTCCCTAACATGTGGCAGATGACATTGCTAGTCATTCCCGCCTCTTGCCTCTTTTTCCTGTCGAGTTTGTGTTATTCAAACATTCAGATTTTTTTTTTTTTTTTTTTTTCCTGGAGTGTCCTTCAGAGGATCTGACTCACTACTTATGAAAACAAATATTTGTGAAAACGATAAGCACATATAAAATGATCTCAATGATGCACCCATTTAAACTCATTCTGTTTAGGAAAGCTAAACAGTCGGTCTCATGAAATCCCGAATGCTGGCAAATGATCATATTTAGCTGTCCAACACAAATACTTATGCCTTTGATTAAAACTTTTGATCTGTTTCCACTTCTTTATATGCCATGGCTTCACAAAGCTTTACCTCGCTTTGTGCTGTAAAGACAGAGTCACCTTACTGTTGCAACTAAACCGACTTCTGTTTAACTGTAAAACACAGAGGCCTGCTTAATTAAGCTCTTGTGAGGCCGCTTAATTCACTTTTATAGGAGATAAAACATATACATACAGTCCTACACTGTCTTCCATAATTTAAAATGCAGTTATAGATGCTGATAGAGGCTGTCAAATGTGTCTGTGATGGTTTCATTTGTTTTACTAATGCATTTTGGACTGCTAGATCAGCTTCAAATAAACATTTTTGCACAAGAACTGTGGATTTTGTCCCCCATCACCTTACATTGTGAGTTGCATTTTAATGGCCAGAATGACCGGGGCGAATGATTACAGCAAGCAAAACCTCCCTCAGTGTTCATATGGGCACCTGACTGTTGCTTAAAGACAGACGTGAATAATTGTGAACCTACCTGCTTCTGGTTTATCGACCTGGAATAGCAGCTTTTCTGGAACTACTGTCAGATTGTAACAGATTGTGTTGGATGTTTTTTTCAGACTAATATCTCATTGTAAAATATCAACTTGCAAGATTTGGGCTTTCTCTATGAGAAGAAACATGCCACTAAATTAACTTAAGAAGTCTTGCGCTGCTCTGCTACCCATCTCTCACTGTTTTACAACTGTCACACCGTTTTTTTTCCAACAAACATATTTCTCATTTTGGAATCACGCTCCGTTAAAAAATACCACTCGAGCCAGTTTGAATCCTAAAAAAAAAAACCTGCAAACTATAAAACATAGTGAAGCTTGTTATTTACTCTTTTCTCTCTGGAACTTCTTTTTTTTCCTCTAATGCCTTAATTTGGATTGAAACGCTTCCCATCGGTGTGTAATTGTCGTGTTGTCCAAGAGCCCAGTACAGTAAAACAGTATCCCGACCTGTCCTGTATCCAAACCCGCGGAACCGGCAGGGGGGGGGTGGGGAGAGCCAGTCATCCCTCAGTTATGTAACCACTGTCATGGCAACCCAGTGTTGTCATAGCAACCTGCTGCCAACAAGCTACAACTGGAGGAAAAAGGGGAGACACCGGTGTTGACAGAAAAGCAGCTCGGCGGGGGTGTTCGTGGCGGGGCAGGACGTACGTCAGCTGCGGGGTATTCTGTCTCACTGCATTGTGGTTTTACAGTGAGTGTGTCCGGAACTATGTGTGTACGTGAGCCTCTGTGTGTGTGTGTGTGTGTGAGCTTGTGTGTAAGTCGCTCATCAGAAAGTGAGTCTGTTTGTTTCTGAGTGAATGAGCCAACTTTTTGTTTGTCTGTTTGTGTCTGTGTGCTGCTCCTATGTCTTACATGCCTACATGTGTGTCTCAGAGAGAATGTGTGTATATGTGTTCGCAGACTCGCAACACATGTGTTGTCCTTGTGTCTGCATTTGTGTGAGAAATTTTCAAAAAAAAGCCAAGTGTGGACCAGTGTATTTCTGGCGTGGGTAAAGAGGAAGCCCAGTTGGAGTAGTGAGAGATGAGAAGCAGATTGAGAGGGCACTCCTATCTCCCTGCTCATAGTGAAATGAACTGTGTGTCAAACTAACGTAAGCATCGGTTTTTGTTCCAAAATCAGATACATGTGTCTTTGTAACTTCAGCCAATGACGCCGGTGCACTCCTTTTCTGTTTACCTTAACTAATAATCATCAGGACCAAATGAAACAAGAGGAAATCCGTTTGAATCAAAGTCAATGCAACAGTCGCTTTTCATGTTTTATCAATAAATCAGCTGTTGTAGTAGAAGTTATAATAGCAACAGGAATTATTTTGTGTTTCCAGGGTTTTTCTTCATGGATCATTTTAGGTGAGTTTGCGGATTTGACCATTTTGGAGCACAGTAAAGGAAAATTTTCAAATATAGATTTGCAGCTACAGTGGTAACAATATATAGTCCTGAAAGTAGAGTTGCTATGTGCTTGCTATCAAACTGCACTCTGTATAAAGTGAACCCTCCGTCACACACTGCCCTTTGTTTCTCTCTGTGTTTAAGAATATCTGGTATTAATGTGCGCACACACGCACACACACACATACCGAGAGAACACACACACTGCATTGGCCGGTCACACAGAGAGGAAGAAGGGAACTCTGTTATTCAAAGGCAAGACTGAGTCACCAGCACTGAGGAACAGCAGAGAGGAAAAGGCGCAATTCTTCTTTCACTGCCGAGGACCAGGAAAATGTAAGGTTAGGGAGAGCGTGAAGGAGACGAGAGACAGAGAGGTTCTTAATAGAGAGAAACCGGAGGAGTATTAAATTAGCATGAAAGCAGATGACAGCGTAGAGAGAAAAAGAGAGAGTGGGAGCAGATAAAGAAGCAATAAAAAAGTTATATTTGCACTGAGCTGGGAAAGTTTTTTTGTTTTTTCAAATGACAATTTAGCTTTTTGAAAAGGACCTGCAGAGTGGATAAATCTCAAAATGAAATGTAAATGAAAAGTCACACTATGTACCAGTAGCAATAGTCTTGACAGTGCTGCCCTTTGAGGGAACAGAGAACTGGAGAGTCTCAAACTGAGCAAGCTATTGTAATAAACCTTACTGCAGGTAGGAATATTTAATCCTGGACTGGCTGAAAAGTTGCTGCAGCCACCACCTTTTTTCCCCCTGGTATGATCCAGTCAGTGTCAGAGACTGAGAAAATTACACACTAACAACAATATACAAAAAAATACATAAACTTTATTTTACAGCAATGAATTCAGACAACAGCGTTTCCATGGACTGAGGATAATATTGGCCAAGCTATAACATACCCTCCTTGTACAGTTTGTCCTTCAGCTAGAGAGCCGCCTTGAGTGTCACAGCACACAAAACCACCCCACACAAGTAACACACTATGACAGGTGACAGGTGGGTACACACACACACCCACACGTCCTGTTACAAAAAGCATCTAAGAGAGGCGTAATGCGGTGAAAAACACACATGATCCCGCCCTAAATAGGCACACTTGACCTCACACTACTATGACAGAGCACAAATAATTACAGACAGGAATCAATGACACAAATATCTCTGAGAGATATTATGACTGATTGGTGTTTGGATGTTACTGGCTGGCTAGCATGTTAGCTGTCAGTTTGTCAGCCACAGCAGTTCACCAATTCTAGCACTGACTATTTCACAAGGACATGTGGATGAACTTCACTGCGCCACTTTCTAGTGCGACCAGGGCTGTTAAAAAAAACAGAGGAAAGGGGGGAAAGAGAGAGAGGAATGGAAGGGATGGGGAGAAAGAACAAGAAGAAAAAGGTGATAAAGAGAGGATGATCAAGAATGAGAGGAAAGGAGTTCATGAGGTAAAGGAGCAAAGAAGAGAAAAAGAAAGAGACACACCACCAACATGAGGATTCTCAGTCATCCAGGTCGTGGTTATCCAAGGAGGGTTGAATCGAGAGCAAGTGGACTTGGTTGTACAAAGCTGACATAATGCCACCCCTGTGTGTGCTTTCACATAGCACGCTGGCGTTCCAATGGTCAGAGGCATGACCATTAACTGTATTTAATTATGGACGATGTGTCCCCACTTCCTACCACTATGCAAAACTGAAGCCAAAATATCTACTTTCCGGGAGCTGCCATCTTGCTTGTATGATGTCATTTGGAGCCAGAATCTGCGCTGTAGAGCCTGGAGGCAGCCCACGAGACACACCCCCTCAGCCGTCCCATCAGAGTGGCTGTCGCAGCTGTCAATCATGATGTCACACCCCATTTTTATACTGTCAAATGCCTAATTTAAAAAAAAAAAAAAAACTTCTCATATAAATGAGCACTTGGACAAACAGCGTTGTGATGAGAACTACCTAAAATGACAGAAACCATCTTTGGCAAAAAAAATTTTAAGGATTTTTTTAATTTGGTTCGAACATGAAGGAGCGGGATTCATGCCATGTACCGCAGCAAGCCACCAGGAGGCGATAAATATATTTTGACTTCATTTTTTGGGTGCTGCCATGACGTCCATATTTATATACAGTCAATGGGCATGACGTATACACCGTCATCTCCGTGTCAGCTCCCTGTCCCACCATGCAGGCCGTCCCTTTTATATACATGTCAGTCCGGCTCTGTGACTATCTCTATCTCTGTGACTACTCTGCCCCACCACGCAGTGTCTGCACCTTGTATACAGAGCAGCGAGGCAGCATTCCCACCCTGAGCAGGCTGTGTGAAAGTGGCTATAGATAGCCTCCTTCACTCCTCTTTCAAACCATTTGCCTTCCCTATCCAAAATATGCACATTGTTGTCCTCAAAAGACCACTAACATGTTACCTTTCCTTCCCTTGTTCATCTAAGCATCTAAATTTTCCCACACTATGTCGTGATAACAGAAACATCCAGACTGATTACACTGGTAGCCAGTGTGTTCATCCTCTCTCTCTCTTTCACTCTCTTTCTGTATGTGTGCATGTGTTTGTGTGTGTTTTATTATTGTATCCAAGGCAAAGCAGCCGTCTCTAAGTTTCCATCCTCCTCCTCCTCCTCCTCCTCCTCCTCCTCCTTCTTTGGAGCGGCAATTTCCTGAACCGAGGCCAGGAAACTCTGCGTCGGTCGGTTGGGCTGAGAGGCAGAGAGGATTGTGGGAATAAGGGGAAGAGGGGGGAGAGAGAGAGAGAGGAGGAGGAGGGCAGGGAGGTGGGTTGGGTGGGAGTCTTTATATAGACACTACTATGCACCTACCCCTCGGTCTGCTGATGTTAGTGGCTAAACGCTAACAGGGCATGTAAAGATGGGAAAAAAAGGAGAGAGGAGAGAAATAAAGAGTGAGTCTGTGATAAGCACCAAGTGAGCGAGAAATGGAGATGAAGAGATAGAAATGGAGAGATGACAGGGTGAAGAGCAAAGCAATGAGGTTTAAAAAACGACAGAGGAACAAAACAACTGTGCAGACAGATTGACAGCTAATGAAGCACAGACTGACAGGCTGCACAGAGAAAAACACGAAGGGCCATTAGTGTCTGTCAACCATGCACGGGTGAGTGAGCCCACCTGACCTGCCACCACTCACGGCATTAGCAGAGTGGGGAGGGGCACTTTATTTGACCACCCACATAAATGTAAAACCACAAAGGTATTATTTTGTGTCAGCTAAAAAACTTCTGTTTTGCGTAAATTAACATTTGAAAATTCATTTTTGAGTTAGAAATAATGAATATGCATGCAATTTAAGTATTTAAAGCTGCATCAATCAATTTCTGTCCACTAGTGAGCAGAGGAATGTCAAAATAAGCTCATCATACCTGATAAAGTAACATGTTAGCAAACAATTGCCATAGTGTGGAGTAACATTAGCATTGATTTAGAGTCACACATGTTTCTGGTCATCTGATGAATAAGTTCAATAATGACTTTCCTCAAGCTTTGTTTTGGTCTCCACCAAATTCTGAGAAAAATTATTAATTAAAAGTTTCTTCTCTGCTGCGCTGTTATGTCTATCAGCAGGTCTCCACGTGGGGAGTCACATCCACCTGCTGCATGACGCACATTTCCTAATTTGGACATCACTCCCGGAGTTAAGGGTGTTTGCCAGAGATAAAGCTGAGCTACTGACACATGCAAAATGCTCCCAAGGGACTCTCCATAACCTGTTGTTTCCCTTATCTTTTCCATAAAGATAGCTTGTAAAAAAAAAAAAAAGATAGGCAATAAAAGAAAAGTGCAAAGCAGTAATTGCCTCTGGAGTTCCTCCCTACACATTGCATGCTGTGCTGTCTCTGTGTTATGGGTGTATAAACAGGTAGAGGAATGTCTGCAATGAGATGATGAGTAAAGTTTTAGCTCAGTAGTCAGCAGAGTTTTCTATGATCTGGGAGACTCCAGTTAAGACCTGGTGTGGGGAACTCCTTCGTAAGGTAGTCAACTCACAAACACTTATTTTAATACTTTAATTTTCTAAAATTAAAAGTGTAATAAAAACAAAAGCAGGATTTTTAAGCTTTTTTTCTACTTTTATTCAAATACAAATTCAAATCATTTTTCTGCCTCAACAAATACAGATACAAATACAAATACCGGGCCCTCTGCACATCCCTGTAAGCTATTTTAGCAAGTATCTATCCTTCCCAAGTGTCCTTTAGCAAGACCTCTTCCAACTGCAGGGCTGTTGTTCCACAGCCTGACTTCTGACCTGAGTTTTCCTACAGTGATTGCATTAAAATTACATTCAGAGAGGCCAACCGGGGGCCTGAGGGGCCGAGATAACGCCTCTAATTTCATGTTCAGCTGCACAAGGAAAACAAATCGCGCACTTCCTGGTTCTTATTAATTAGCCTTAGCTTGACCACTAGTGTTGCTTATCCAAGATTTTATGGCTGATGTGCACACAAATACACGCACACTCAACTACACACTGCTCCCTCTTCCCATTCCCTCGTTATCTGCCTTACACTACTTCCTGAGTGGAATGTTGAGGAAAGCTTGTCTCACTCTGGCACGATGTTGACATCGCTGGCACAACGAGATACTGTGTGTGTGTATGTGTTTGTGTGTATTTCTGTTTGAGGGTGAGACAGATTGAAAGAGAATAGGTGAAATTCCTATAGCGTGAGCTCATCTGAGGTGCAGAGAGTTTTATGTAATCTTAGAAACTGAACCTCCTTACTGAAGAGTAGCGTCTGTACTGTTTGCAGTGTAAAATGACAATACTGTGGAACATGTGTTTTAAACAACAGACACCTTAAAGAATTTGATTCTCTTACCAGAACAATGATGCAAAAATTGTGAAGTAATAAATGTTTTCCAAATCTGATAAATTAGATGTCATGTTAAACCTGCAGTACAGAACTTCTGAGAGTGAAACAAGTCATTTTGCAGGGGTTGTGTGGTGCTGAAAAATGTTTATCCACTGTTTTACAGCCACAATGGTAGGTTACAGCCAGTGGGGTACAGGCCTTCGGACTGTCAAAACATTTTTACTCGCCCTCTCAAGAGTGTGAGACATGCCTGTATCAAGCAATCACAGCTGAGCCCACACTCCAGCTTTAATATTCATATCATAAATATGTATTATTTTCGAAGGAGGTTAGCTGCCACAATTGTTTAGTTTGTTTCTCATTATTTAATATTTTTGTATTGCACCAATCACAATTTGTCCACGCTAAAGAGAGGACAAAGAAAAACGGCAGGTTGATTATCATACATGTTATCTTGTTGCTTTTTTACCTTATATTACAGTATAGTACAACTACACAAGCAAACAAGGCTTCCGAAAACCAGCCTGCTAACTGTCTATGTCGGTCACATGATCTCTTAGCAGGTTATAGTTGTCTGTTGAGAGTCTCCTGCATCAGAGGTGTCTGCTTATGATGCAATATGCAATATGATTGGGTGGACACAAGCCACCCAATCATATTTAAGAATTGGACCTGGCTGTGAGTAAAACTGACTATAAACTTCAACAACCATTTGAACACAGCCAACCTTTTTTTTCTTCACCAATGTACCACCATAAGCGTAGTAATACACTCGCTAAGGTGTGCTGACACAGAAAAATGACTCTGCTGAAGAAATATCATTCCTTTGCATTGTGATGTTCGTCAACACCATCTAGTCATTTTATCAGGTAACTTTTATATATATATTATCACTTACTTCAATTATTTTAAAAGAGTTGTGATATTAACTGTGATTTTCATGCTCAGTTTCACATCAGGTAGATCCTACCGATTCTCACTCTCATTTTGGAATGAAACTCTTCAATCTTCTCTGCCAAATGAAATGTAATACTACTCGCTGGCTCCTTGATTATGCTCAAGGGGACAGCAGGGCGAGTCTGTCTCGTATCCAGAACGTCTGAAGTTCAATCCCAAAAAGTTCTGTATGGGATTTTTATGAGTAACACAGTTTGCTTTTATTAAGTAGTATGTCTATTGGGAGTTATTCAGCATGAACATGACAGGAAAGATAGCCACGGGCTCAAAGCGCCATGAGAAATCGCACAGATTTGAAATTATACAAATAAGGATAGGATCGCAGCACGAGAACTAATCACATTCAGGCGAGACAGGTTTCATTGACGGTATTAAATGTCCAGTATGTGGAGAACATCACTCAAGTAGAAGAGAGATAACAGGAACAGGCATTCAGAAACATCCAAACTGTAAGATCTTTAATTTGTCCTGTGGGCTGAAGTGCTTAACACACTAAGGAAAAACATCAATTCACATGACAAATTCAAGTTGGACAGTTTTCTAAATTTAATAGAAGTCTCTGGATGTGAACCAATGTGTTTTTGTCTCGTGTGCCCAGAGAATGATAGATTGTGTTTCTTCTCCCAGCTTTGTTTGATCCCATGAGGAGCCCAGATTTTTTTTCTCTCTCTCTCTCTCTCTCTCGGTCTTGACCTTTCGGGTTAAAACTGTAACTTCGTTAGAGACGAATGCAGACATTTACTCTATAAATAGCCGGCCCTCAAAAATAAACACTCTCACACACAATTTGAAGTAAAATGTCATGTCGCTCATGTGCAACATGACTGCCGGAGTTCATTTTCATATGACGAAGGCATAAAGAATGTCTTCTATAAAAGGAACTGAATGTTTTAGTTTGCTGCCATTTTACATCTGCTTGCTGGAATGCAATAATCCTTTTGAATAATGACTCTCCGACCGTTTAACAAAACACTGAGTGGAGACAATTAGAAGTAAGAAGAGTGGTAATGTGTTTATGATGGGTGTTTACGCAGATACATCACATCATTAAGATTATATCATTTGATTGTTATGATTATTTTTTTTCCATTTTTGGGGGAGAAAATTATTTTTCTTCCAGAATCAGATTGAAGGTTTACAACAAACTTTCGGAGAAAATCTGGCAAACTGACTCCTGGCTTTAATTTATGCAAGTACACACATAAAAGCCACAGAAAATGTCAACATGCATAAACACTCATGCGTACAAATTGCAGTGAGGTGCTACTTGTGTCGGGACAAATGGCTGCATCAAATCGGTTTGACAGTTTCCGGGTGTCAGTGACGCTGCGCAGTGAGGCCAGCGCCGCGTTGCTCCGGTAAACACTGGAACATAGTCCAAAGACAAACAAAATGGACAAACTGTACTGCATGGGGAGACGCTGTCAGTCAAACAGAGTATGGATGAGGAGAGGTAGGCAGGTGAGGGAAAACTTCATTTGACAGTTCACTCACTATGACATGCAATGTGCTTTACTTACAGAAATACAATTTACCGTTATAGGCTTGAACATAATACATAATAAACATAATACCTTTCCTTATGACTGCTAACCCTAACCTTAAAGGATGAGAATGACATTATTTCACTGGGTAGAAAAGTCAAATGGGAACTGTAGTTTTAAGCAAAGGTTACTCAAACAGGAATAAACTGTGCATTTGTTGGGGACTATTTTCAGCTGCGGATTTACATACATTTTGCACTGTTGTGAGTATTTACAGCAGAAGAATAGTGAATGTGAGATTGTCTCAAAATAAACTACATGTGTGTGTGTGTTCATGAAAATGAAGGAATATATCAAATGGGGCAAGATGTGGCTGATGGACGTGTTTTTGGGGGGTGGAGGTTTGACAAAAATGGAGCTGTATGGCTCAGAGGAATAAGATATATTAGGCTTTTAACACACAGGACATACTTGTTAGTAAGATAAATCAATGAATCGGTGAGATTTGCCAGCAATAAAAAAGATATAGTTAGTGATATGGTTTAACTATCTCAACTACATGCCTAACTCCAACCTGACACTCACCTAAACCTGATACTAATCTTGATAATCCTGATACTCAAAAGCCGAGACTTACTCAGTATCTAAAACTCAGTGTGCTCACAAATGGAGTGCATATACACACACAAATGCAAACATACACACATAGATACATTTTAATTTGTCTGTCCTTCTCTTGCAAATGGCTCTACTTTTTTTCTTTTCTCCACTAGAGGTGCTGTTTACATCACATATACACCCCTGGTAATAATTATATCAGAGCCTCCCAGGAAATACAGAAGATGGGATGAGGAATAATTTCACACCATAAATATATACATATACATTTATATAAAAGTATGCAGGACAGTATTATGTTATGTAGTTATTTATTTATGTATGTATCCATTTATTTAGTCCAAATCAATCTCTCTCTCTTTTTGGGTGTGACTGTTTGATTGACAGATGTCTCAGCCTGTCACACCACATGGATTTTCTGGCTCCAGTAACAATAAAAGATGCAAGAAGATGCAAACTGTAAGCTCTACACACCCTTTCAAAACTACATATGACATCAGAGTGGTGATCCTGACTGTCTGTCTGTCTTTCTTTTTTACGATTTTAAATGTGCTCAAATAAAAGGCAGCTTGTATATTTCCTAAGCTCACACAGCATGTAAATATCAGCCTGCAGTGTGGTCGTGTTCTTTAAAAACCCTCTGTGTTAATGACCCCACCATATCTGCCACACCCAGCTTTAATTTCCTCCTTTCCTCTTAGTTTTTTTTTTTTTTTTTTTTTGCGTTCTGTTTGCTAGCACATCTCTACCAACCTGTCTGCACAGTTCTGCCAAATTACCCTTGTCTTCAGGCGATGATTTTTCCACTTTTAATGCTCAACTACTGTGTCATACTTTCATTCAAAAACCAATGATACGTGCCGACACAACGAAGCGGTGTACCACAGTTTCCAACTGAGGTTTTGTGGGACAGGAAAGCTGCAAAAAAATTTTAGATCCTCCCTGAGCTTACCCTCATCCTTTTATCTCTCTTTATATAACATCTCTCTCTCCGGTTATTGTTAGTGTGCCATGTGTCTGACCACTGACTGTCAGACTCATTAAAGTGGCTCTGCTAAACCGATCCGCTAATGCCAGGCATGTAAAATACAGAGCAAAGTGTCATTTCAGTCATCATTTCTTGTAATTTTGTGCAGAAATATCGCTTAATTATGGAAGCATGTGTATGCCAGAAAAAACAGATGTTTAAAAATGACCAGAATTGTCCAAAAATGTGGGGTTGGTAAATGAAAATTACAAGACAGTGAGTCAAAAGTTTGGCATTTTATTTCATCATTTTGATTAAGCATGAATATTGTTTTATTTTCAGTGTTCCTAACAGCTTTTTGTTTCTTTTGCTGGCAGGAATTGGCTTCCTGATAGTGTATGTGTTGTTGTTTTTTTTTTCATATCTCATTTTCTTATCTCCAGCTTCTGTCTGCAGCAACCTCACACACCCAGACTGCCAGACTGCTCCCTACCCAGCAACGCCTTCCTCTCCTCCTGCTTCTGCTCCTTATTCTCCTCCCGTAAGAAGACGCCGAGCGTGGCCTTTGAACTCTGAGCCGAGCCGAGCCGAGCCCGTCCTCCCACCGGCGCTGCGGGTTGCGTTCCTAAACGGAGGAAGTGTGTGGTCTGATACGGGCTCGCTCTCTCTTACACTCCTCTTTTTCCAGGAATTTTCCTCGGCTACATCCCATGTAACAATGAGACCCAGAAGTCCAGAGCCCTGCCCCTCAAACACAAAGGCGAGATGACAGCGAAGTGGAACACTCTCTGTTTCCACAATAGTTTAACCAACCAGTGACCCTTAGCTGGGTCAACACTGGATGTAATCAGTACACACTGAACGACCCAGCAAACTCTGACATTGAGTAAAAAATTTAGGCGGTGCAACCCAAATGAATCATTCTCTTGGTTGACTTCCTTTTTCAATCATTTATTTATTTTGGGTTTTAGGCAGTAGGCATTACTGTATGTAGATGCTGTTGTAACGTGAAGGTCTGTGCCATCCAACAGAAGAAAAATGAACACAGGTAGACAGAGGAAAATGTCATTATGAGAATCAAGGAATGCTGGGAAATGTAGGCAGTTAATAACTTGCTGGCTGATGGCAGCAACATTTCAATTACAATATCTACATTTCGAAACCAGGTGTTTATTTTTTATTTTAACCCAAACCATGACATTTCCCTTCCTTAACCAAGTGGTTGTTGTTCCTGAACCAAACCAGACCTTAACCACAGTGTTGTCACATCATAAAACATCATTATTCAACTGATAATAGCCAACATTGAAACGTAGACCTTTAACGTATCGGTGGTTTGCAGAAACGTACGATGCCAACGTTCTCTTCTGGCGACTGGGCTGAGCTCCGTGGAGAAATGTTCCACGTCGCTTTTGGAAATAAGAGAGAAGAAAGAAGCATGTTCACTGAAGAGGTGTCACAATTTTATATGAAATATATGAACAGGCAAAAGCTATGTAATGATGTCCATTGCCTAGTAATAACATTTTGACTGATGTTATTGCTTCGCACAAACAAGTATCTACAGTAGGGGATGGCGTCGGGGTTGGAGGATTCAGAACCAAACCCAATGAACCCGGTCGAGCCAAAAGAAGACACACAAGGAAGAACATTCAAATATCTTCTCAAGGTATTGCAGCTTCATCTTTGCACCCCTCACTTCTTGGTGCCTAAAATCATTCTCAATCGGTTTATCGATGCACAAATCACTGAAAATTCATCCTAAATGGTGGCAGAGTCTCTTTAAAAATGGCACCACACTGCCACGATCTGCTCTTCTTCTCTTCGTCTGTCGATGAAGAAGGCACAAAAAAAAAAAAAAAAAGCAGCTGCTCTTGGTCAGCAGCGGGATGAACTATGCATGCCAGATGAGGCCCGTAATGAGTGAGCGAATTGAGTTTTCCTCCTCTAGAAGTGGAGTGGAGTGCTTGTTTGTGGAACAAGGTGGAAAGAAAATGAGGGGTGAGGAGTGGGGGCGGAGGGTGGGGGTGGCGACCCCTAAAAATATCATCCAGGAGCTGTTTTGTCAAACCTGCCCGACGCTGCGCAAGAGGAGGGAGCAGGAACAGAGTGGGCAGTGTCTGGGCTTGGACGGTGTGGTCGGAGAGGGAGTAGAAAGTAGAGAGAGAAGGATAAGAGAGGAACTGAAAGTGAGTGAGTGAGAAAATCAGCATAATTACAGACTAACGGCAAGTCAGGACAATTTTAGCAAGGGAACTCCATGGACTGGAGGGAGGGAGGGAGGTTTGGGGAGGGAGGGGGGGGAGGCTGTGACTCAGAGAAGGGATGTTTGTTTGACTGGCCGCGCGGTTGCTTCCCAACATGGCAACCGGCTGTTCGCAGCATAGCAACCGCTCCTCGCAGTTCTCTGCCACAGGGAGATTCCTCAGCACAACGTATCATTTAAGAAATGGGAACCAGATAGTTGTCCTTATCATCAGCGTCACTACGGCAACCAGCCGAGTCTCCCAGGGCCATTTAATGGTACGAAGAAAAAAAAACCTAGAAGATGTACTTAGAGATAGTAACCAAAATAAAACCTGAACAATCCTGTACGCTCTATGTGATGAAACACCAAATTCAATTCCAGATTTCCAGAAAAGGTTTCATCTTTTACTAATGAATAGAAATCATACGCAGTTTTTCAAATGACTTCTGTACCCACACAAACCTCCATGGCTGTGTTTTCCTCAGGATGTCAAGTGTTGACATTAGGATGAAGAGAAAAGTCAGGAATACAGAGGTGTATTGAATAAATCCTGGTGTTTGGTGTTTGGAGGTTAATTAAAAATAAAGTTTCCAGGCCATTCATTCATTTTCACACAGTCATTTATCCTTAAACTGTACAAAACCTGAAAGATATATAGGACACCGGACTATAGCAGACTATAAGTGCAGCCTGCACGGTCTTCTTAAACGTTTCAGGTCTCGTTTGATGCATTTTGGCAACTCAAATCCTCGTCATACCAACAAAGTTTACTTCTAAAATCCTCAGCACTTGATTTCCAAGTTGCTGCTGCATCATCTCGAACCTTCATCACAGTCTTTTTTCTCAGGATGTGCAGTGTTGATATCTGGACAAACAGAATTGTTCACTGGCTTTCAATGTCTGTGTGTTAAAAGCACTGTTTAATGTTCCTCTGGATCGATGCCACCGCTCCGCCTCAGAATTTATCTACCATCGAAAAGTGCAGAGATGTATCTGCAGACTGATCTGGACAATGCAGCGCTGTGTTTATAAAAAAAAGTGGACCCGGTCTGCATGCTCTGTCTTGAGGGGGGAGACCGTGCCACAAAGTAGCATCATTAAAAACAGCAAATTTCCCTCGACACGTTAAAAGACTGCTCTGTGCTGTATTGAAAGCTATCCAGCAGTGGCCATTTTTGTGTGTGAAAACATCATTCACGTCCCGGGTTTAGATTTCTGTGGAAAACTACCGGGGAGGTACTGTGTGTGTGTGTGTGTGTGTGTGTCAGTGAGCCAAAGTGTCTATTGGCTCTCGCTTCCTCAATCCGCCACACCCACCATGTGTGTATCAGGTGTGGAAGTGCTTCAGGAATGAGAATACCTCTGCAAACTAAGAGAAGGGAACCTCACACAGTCAATAAAGAATGTGTTTATCTGCAGCATTATTGATCCAGTCCATTTGCTATCAGCAAAGAGGGTCAGAATGGCAACACTGACTCAATAACACGTACGTTTGTTAAGTTTACAGCTCCGTTTAGGCTGCATGAGAGCAACGTTGCTTACCGTGGCAACAGAAAAGACGGTGCAGTCAGCGTTTGCAAAGATTTATCGGTGGCATTATTGACTCAGCAAGGCTCTTTGATCCCCTCGCTATCAAGAGCAATGCTTGTCACAATAGCAACGGCAAAAACTTAGTAACTCAATATATTTGTTATGTCGAGTATGAGGCTTATCTGCAGCTTTATTGTTTTAGCCCGAGGGTTTCAAACGACAAGCCTTTGAGCCCAATGAGACGATTTCATAAAGGAGTCATCAACATGTTAAGAATTGATCGTTAAATACGGGCCCAAGAGTATTTTTATCTTCTCCCGGTCATATTTTTCTCAGTTTTGTTTGAGAGAAATCCTTTAATTTTCTTGGCCTGGCTGCAGAAGAGAAGATAAATCACAGTTTATATCCAGTAAGTGGAAAGTTCACCAAAGGAGAGAGATGTGTAAGTTTGGCCCCGTCTATTTCTTGGAAATGTCCACTTAAGCTATGGAGTCCAAGCATATAGTTGACCCTCCGTGTTGTTCATTTAAACCGTCTACTGAAAAACAGTCTTCTTCAAATACAAAAATGATGAAACATGGTGGCAAAAAACATATAAAACATACAACAAAATACACATTAAATATGATCAAAACCAAGTGTGGTCTCCTGGCTCCATTGGTCCAACTAGTCGGCTAAAAAGCACAGGTTGTTGCTTGTTTTAACCAATGACAAGCCAAAGCTGACTGCAGTCATCATTGGTTCTAATTAAGCATACTGCAAGGAAACGGTGGAGCTGCTTATTCCTAGCAAATCAAATACAGCAGAATCTGAATTATTTACACATATTTCCCTATTATATAAATGGCTATCTGTAGCATGTTTCACTGTCATGCAGCACCAGACCTGCAGTTATCATTTGCGTCTCATTTTTCCTTCCTTAAGTGTTTCTGTCACCTAATCTTAACCGTATTTTATTTGCCATAACCACAATATTTTCCTGACCTTAACCACGCCACAGTTGTCATGCACAGGAAACACAAAATGATTTTTAAAAAATGTTGGCACCGGACTTGCAAAAGAAGTTGTAATTGACAGTAATCCAGGGCTTTGTGGAACATCAGTGGTGATGAGGTTGAGCAAACTGCGCTAAACTGTGAAACTTATCGACATAAAAACGTTGGCTATGACCGACTACAATCAAATTTACCTGTGCACCTGTCCACTGTAAACTATCCGCATGGTTAGCTGCTAGTGGACCAAAGTGATGTGGAGGAACTGACTTTTTTGGGCTTGTCTTTGTTGTGTTTGCATGCTCTCCCCATGTCTTTATGGGTTTCCTGAGAAGCTCTGGTTTCCTCTTGCAGCCAAAACAAATGCAGGTCAGGTGCAATGGATACTTGCATGCACAGACAGACTCAAGCCACCTATGACCCTGAGAGATAGATGGATGGATGGATGTATAGATAGATGGACGTTGTATTTCAATGTGTTTTTTTCCATTTTGCTCTTCTTGGCCATGCAATTCTATTCCTTTCTATTGCACCTGCTGTAAACAAAGGAGACAGTTCACACCGAGCTTTACCGACTACACTCCTTGCACAGATGAGCAGAATGATAACACATTTGTCAGGAAAATGATTCTGATATGTTTGCTATATTTGGCGGTTGCACAGTTTGCACAAAATCCTGTTTTTGCCAAGTTAAAAAAGCCCGGCCCTTGCATTCCTCTGTCTGATGGAGGATGATGGAGCATACGGACAGAAAAAAAAAAAACAGGCATCTTTAAACAGTTATTCAGAGCTTCCAGTCAGAGCTGCTGTGGTCTGGGATACGTGGGCTGGTGCAGATGGAGGATGTGCCGATTCTCATGGAGAAGATGGGTGTGTCAAACCCAGCCCATATTTGTGTCAAGGTTTAAAGCATGAGTAAGGCATGAGTAAGGAAACTCCTGAGTGATGGAGAGCATATCATCATCTTTCTTGGAAAATATACACAAGACGTATAAGTTATTATGTATTATAAATGTCGGAGGATTGATATGATGTGATTCCCTTTGCCTTTTGCCTTTCAAACAGGATATGACTGATGCCCCGAGGCTCATAAACAAACATCATGTATCTCATGTGTTTCGCCTCTACAGTGTTAGCACACCAGAAGGGGTACTTAAGCAGCACATGTAGCCTCCAAATACCCCTCTAGTGTGCATTCATTCTCTTTGATTAGCCCAAGTACACCCCTGGTCGGCTCAAGTGGACCCTGAATACTCCTTTGGTTGGGCCCACATGTCTCTCTCCAACAGCATTCTTGAGCTACAATCAAACCGAAGTCATAACCCTAATCCATAAGCCATGTACAGGCTAGCAACATAATGACATAAAAATACACCTCTTCATTCATTTCTTTGAGGCCACTGCCTGTTGTGGTTAAAGATGTCACAGTGGAGCAACATGATCTGCCTCATTTCATGTCCCTCCAAATACAGCTGAAAAGACAGCCTTTTGTTTGTCCATATTTGGAGGACACAACAAATAAGCAGCCTGTGTAACAGTTAGGTTCATGAGGACATTATAATACATATGAAAGGCCATTTACCCCTCCTACTCCTCCAAAAAACTCTCACCTGGTTACAAGACTAAGAAAGACAGGACATGGAAGTCGAGTAGCTTAACATGATGAGTTACTGAAGTCTAAAATCAGTATCCTGGGATGTGACGGTGAGTGATGAGGAAAGATACAGCATAGAAACACTGTACCAGGTTTAAGACCACACATGTAGCCTACAGTTCTTATTTTCCTTTTTTTTGCTTAATCATATCATTTCCACACAGATTCAACTTTCAAACTCTTCCATAGGTGCAATGGAAATATCTTTATTTGGCATTTTTACAGATTAAATCAAATTTAAAAAAGCCTGAACAAATAATATAACATGTTCTGTCAAATATGCCCCAGCATGCCCACCGAATGGTTATTGTTATTATGCATTTTCAAAAAAAGACAAACTTTTGTGCCACAAGGACAGCCAAGGGGCACCAGAGTTTGTGCATTGTATCGTTTGGCAACAGTCAAGCAAATAACAAATGATATGGAACGAGAGTGAAGAAACTTGGCACCATTCGTGTCCCTGGTATTGTGAAAATGTGCAGCTGCGCCACTGAGTTATTTCATAAACAGTTTCACCTCTGACTCAGTGTGCACAAAGGTTTGACTGTTGCTGTCTGGAGATTAAGTGCAACATACAAACATGATGGCTTTTCCATTAGAAAACAAGTTGCATCAATTGGATCAAGATAAGACTCGGGATCAGATTACGAGTCGTGATCAGATTAGGATGAGCAATGCTTTGCACAGAGCTAGAAATCACTGTATTTTAATACTTGCGCTTTAATTGAGTTTTTCTATTTTTTGTCATTCGTACCAGTCAAAAGCACCGTTCAGAAGGAGATGTTAAACTTCATTACATTTATTTGACAGATACAGTTACTAGTGACCTTGCAGGTTGGCTTTTTGCCAGGCTAGCAGCATGGCTCTAGTGATGGCAATGTCAGTTTGTTGGTCCACCACTTTGGTGCAGATTAAAATATCTTAACAACTTGAAATATTGTATAGATCATCATGGTCCCAAGAGGATGAACCTATACTGACCTTGGAGATCCCCTGACTTTTCCTCTAGTGCTCCCAGCAGATCATTTTATTTACTTCTCCAGTGAAATATCTCAACATCTATTAGATAAATTGGCACAAAACTTTGTCCAGACATTCGCAGTTCCCAGATGATGTATCCTAATGACCTAAAGAGCCCTTGACTTTACCTTTAGCACTACCATGAGGTTCATATTTGTGGTTTGGAGTGAAAAGTCTCAACAGCTATTGTAATCAGTTTGATGATCCCTTAACCTTTATTGTAATGCCATTATCAGGTCAGTTTAAAATATTATCAGTTTAACTACTTTGGTTTATGACCAAATTCCTTCAAAATGAATGACATTCCCACCAGCGTCAGCCACACTTTGTGTTTGGTACTAATTAGCACAATATTTACATGCTAACATGCTAAGCTAAGGTGACGAACATGGTAAATATTATACCTGCTTGGCATTAGCATGTTATGTTAGCATTGTCATTGTGCACATGTTAGCATTTAGCTTAAAGCACTGGTGCACTTTTGAGTACAGCCTCTAAAGCCAGGAATATGACTTTAGACTTGTTACCTACTAAACATATGTTAAGTTCGAGATATGATGAATTGCTAAACATCTATCAGCATAAAATATACAAGAAAAATATAATACCACATACTATAGTAGATTGTAGTGGTACAGTAGTATGAGGTAGCACCATGTTGCTGCTTACAGATAATGTATCAATAATGATATACTATGAAAAGGCATAATGAGGACTTTTATGTCTGAAATTAGAGCAAACAGCCTCTAACTTTTGGTGAACAGCACTCAGTGTGACCAAAAGTGGCAATTATGGGATAATTGAAAATGTCAGAACATGTTGTAATAGTAGAGGAGAGTCATTAAGTCAAAAAAAAGACTGTTGTGCCATTGTGTAAAAAAGTAATGTTGATTATACAGCAATACCAATCTAAAGTTTGCTAACATTAGCCACAATCAGCTACTGGTCATACCAGTGAAGCCCAAGCATATTGAATTGTAGCCTGACGCACCATCTGAGAAGTTGTCCTTGGAAACTGTCTGGAAAAGGGCAGGCACTTTCAAAAAATACTTGGCAGGTGAGTGGATGAACCATCTGTCTATCACTATCTATCACCATTCTTACCTTGCAAGGCAGCTGGATTCGTGAGATCACAAATCTTCATAGGATGCTGATTGGTCCAAACCACCAATGGTTCAGACACAAGTGCATAACTTGACGCCTGACGTGATGGATTTTCGTGTGATCTCATTATGTCATGATGCCTCACAAGGCAAAGTGGATTGAGCAAATTCTTATAAACTCAAAATTTCAATAGTACGATAGAAATTTGGTTCTTTTGTCCTTAAAAATTATTCCTTGCTTTAAGTACATTTTGTTGGGATTACATCTTTAATTTACTGTAAGTACAGTTTACTGCTTTACTTTTAACTAAGAACTTTTACATTGTGGTATTTTTTTTTACTTAAACAGCGCTCAAAGCTAAAGAGGCTGTTTTAATTTAAGCTGAGCCTCTCCCTAAAGTTGTTTTGAGCACTTCTGTCTGTGTGTGTGTGTGAGTATGTTAGTTGGATATCTGACTATACTGGTTGATCGATATCTTATAATTCCGTATTGAAATTCGAAACTCTAACCTGAAGCTACACAGTTTTTGTTTTCATGCTTAAATGCCCTTTTCGAAAGAGAGAAAATTAGGGCTGCCAATTGTTCAGTTGATCTGTCAGCTTTGGCTGACTCAACACTAGAAACATTGTACCAGTGTGGTACTGTGCATGACCCAACAGCTGCTATGCATACCTTCCAATGCTGTCATCCTTCATATTCACATGATCTGCAGCTACAGAATCACTTTTCAGGGAGAAAAACATCAGTGTCTTCCACCTGGTTGGAGCCAACACTCAACACTTAAGAGAGTAATTCTTCGCCTACCATCCGTGAGAGGAAATTACATCCCTTTGGCACGAGGCGTGAAATCTCTATCAGTCCTTGGATGACAGGGTGTTACCAAAAGATTAGAGGGAATGCAGCGCAAATGATGTTGCTGCCATTCTGTCTTTTAGAAACGTGCTACATTAGTGACTTTGTAGGTTCAATAAACACGAGCATAACAACCCATACAACCAAAAGACACGAGCCATGATTTTCCCCCCCGTAGGGCCTTTGTCGGCCTGGTTGTTTAGATTTCAGCTGGGAAGAAAAAAACAGTGACAGGTGCACGCACATCTCCTGCTCAGCATGAGGTAATATTTTCCATTTTTTTTAGAGTTATGGACTCTATAGGGTGATGACACAAGAGGCAGTTTTACGGGTAGCGCTCCCAGCGAAAGGGCGGCAAACTGAAACGTGATCAAAAGGCTTTTCAAATGTTTTTCCTGGCAATAATCATCTCCGATGTGATCAAAGCAACAATGCTGACTTTTCTATAGCGCAATATGGTAGATGTTTCCATTCACGGCTTCACACAATAGTCCAAACGTACGTCGTCTGAATGGCTGCCTTCGGAGAAAAGTTAACCCTTATATATCCCATCTATTGACCTACAGTATGAATGCACTGGCTTGCATGATTATAATCTGTGTGTTCCTCTACTGTTGATATGTTATGTCTGTGGTCTTGACAACACCTGGTTATGTGACGTGTCATAATGCAACAGCAGCTTCAAATAAGGAGTATTTCTTGTTTGACAAGGTTCACAACAATGCTGCTTTCACCAGATCAAGTGTTTTGTTATTGTATTCGTACAGTATTCATACTATAACGACACTGAAGCTTATATAACACAGTCAACCAATTACATTATTTACCTTGAGTGGACATGAGCGACAGCTTTAGCTTGCAGATTTGGCGTCGGGCGCCGTGGAATCATATGGGAGTTCAAAGCAGCAGTCATACTTCAACAGATGCACTAAGTTCTCTCTGACCTTTGGCCTTGAAAAGTCCTTTACAACAAACCCAAGAACGGAAAATGCCCTTGAATGCAGGCAACCTTCATTTTTTTTGTATGAAATGCATTTGCGACAGACTCGCAGTAGAGACACGTGATCGAGGCCTGAGGTCGATCGCTTGTCAACATGTGGCGCGCTGAGGGTTATACATGAATTAGCTCTGGTTTATTTGGGCTACCTACACTACAACTATTAACAAACCACTCACCCTGAGGGCAGGAGGGGCACCGATTTCAGCCAGCTGCACCCTGTGTGACAGGCGCACACATGCAGGTTTATCAAAAATCGAATGTAAGAGAAAAGTGCTCGCATCAGCTTTTTTTATGATGTTTGTTTTTGTACGTGCGATAACAGCAGATGGTGCCTGCTCGTTTCCAACAAAACAACAGGAAACGGTGTCACCAATGTGAACTGACATTTGTGAGGCATGACTCATGTATGATCATTTCTTTGTTAAGGAATAGTTTATGGCAAAGAGAGACGACGATGTTAGTTTTTGCATGTTTTTTTTTAAAGTTGTGTAGAAATGTCTAATCAGTGATAGTTCCATCTCACAGCCAGCAATAAAGTCATTCTCATTGTTTATATGAAGTCAAGCAATCATGATACAAGTCAGCAGCACTCCTGGTTTTTTATCACAACTACTTTTTCCAAGTTTCATTAAGCAGTCTGTGAACCCTGAACACTTGTACATGCTCCAGTGGTGTCACACCTGGCTGCCCCGGACCCCTCCAGCAAAATATATACAGCCAAAAGAATGCAAAAAAAATGCCACAAAGCAAAGCAAAGTTGCACTTCCCCATCAAATTCATTATTTTCTCTATCACCTCAGACTCAAATGCAACTTTGCATCGTGGCTTCTTTCACCTGCAAAAGGAAATAAAGGCAGTTTTGCATTCAAACCACAACTTTTGGGGAGAATTTTCACTTATTGTTATGTAGCATTGCGGCATCAATCACAAGTATTGTTGTTATGGTTACTGAAAATGTAGTAGACCTATACTGTACCTTGTGTAATGAATCGGAATAGTGGTTGAAGTGTGTAAAGGATTTTTGTTCCTGTGACACATGCCAGCTAATCAGAAATAAGTATTTTCTGTGATATACAGTATAATTAAGCAAATTATCCTTTCACATTTGAGAATGAAATCCCTGCTGGCTGTGTTCACTCATACAAATTGGGCCTGTGCTCGACCGTATAATAACAACAAGGGGAACTCTGACTAAAGCGGTTCCCATGCGCAGCAGGCAGATTAAGAGGCACAAGGACGGACGACACCGAAGAACCTGAAAAAAAAAAAGTTTACCGATGGCGTCTCACATGTTGCGTGACAGATCCGGGCTATTTTGGAAAATGGTTTGAGGGGCTTTCGAGCTTGTTGTGAAATTTTTTCCACCGCTTAGAACAAATGTGACAGTCAGTGCCTCACTGTGCCGGGGCCTGTCAGGACATTCCTTCCTCCAGAGAAATCCTTCACCCCCTCTCATCCCTCCATCCATCCACCACATCTGAAGGCTGCAGGAAGAGCGGTACAGATATAGATCCTACAAGGACTTCTATTTTTGATGCTGCAAATGAGAAGATTTGTACTTTTTGGTACAAATTAGCCTCTGAGTAAACTTATTGGAGCGTGTTTTGACTTGAGTTTTGTGCCTTATTGCTTTTGAAAAGACTTTTTTTTTTGCACTTAAACTGGCGTAATCATAAAATGTGTTGTGAAGATCATTTTTGACTGACAGAATGCCATGTTTGATTTGTAGAGATGCTTGTAACATAAACACAAAAACCTGTTTTCATTACCTTGGCTGCTGTACAGCTAATTTGTTACCCAATGAATATCTGACTCTTGCTTTTATAACTAGGAGAAGTAAGTCAAGTTAAAATCTTGGTTAAAATCTCCCTGTTCTTGCTGCATTTTATGGAAATCATCAGTGTCTTGCTTCCATTTTTCTCTCAAGCAACTCACAAGACAGACATTTCGTATCATTATATGATGCAAATTTGATTCACAGTGCATGTTAGCTAGAGTTCACTTCAAAAAACCAAACGATCTGTCTTTATATCGCCTCCTTTTATGATAAACATGTGCCTCTGTGTGTTAAATATCATAATATATCAGCAAAGTAAATATCTTTAAAGGCTATTTGGGGATTCTTTTCACCCCCTGGCAGTTTCTTCTCATCCTCAAAGTTGTTTTCTTGCTCGTTTAGTGTTCGACTGCCTCTTTTTCCCACACCCATCAACCCTTTCAAGGCTGTGACCGGTGATGGCGAGGACAATGATCTGAAGGAAGAGACTCGACTCGACAGATTTACGATTCTAGGAATCGCTTGTTAGCTTGCCAGGAAAAACAGAAATGAGAGAAGATGAAAGGTGGAGCTGAAAATGATCTGTTTCTTTCTATAGCAGCAGGAAACCAACTTCGTTTCATTATGCATATTTATGGAGGTTATTACGGGCCTTTTGCATGTTGTATCAGTGCCTTTATGATATGTGCACATTTGGCATTTTTTTAATCACAGCTGTATTGATTCTTCCAGACTCATCCTCAAGAGTCTGGAGTCCTTGATTGCATTTTCATTTGAAAATATACATCTGTCTGTCTGTGCGTGTGATTGATGCAGGCGAGTCCTCGGTTTGATTTAGCCAAGGGTCATTTCTCTTTATTTAACAGACCCACCTCTTTACCAGCCGCTGCGTGCCAGAAAGCAATATTCATTATTACTGGAAAGAATTTTAAATGAGTCAGAGCATCAGAGAGAAGCAGAACATTGGCACAGGGCACGCCGTTTGCCAGGCTGGTCGGACTCCGCCTCTCTCTCTCTCTGCCCCCAAAAGCCAAAAAAACAGTTAAGAGCTCATCTGATGTAATTAACCCAGAGAGAGGAGTAGAGATTATCACTTCAGGTTGTACAGAACAGTCGTAACCTCTGGCTCTCTCCAAAAACAGACACTCCTGTCCATATATCAGCCCAGAAGAGCCTGCACATGCCTGAACCGACAGGGATAAATAGACACAGGAACACATACGAGCTGCTCGGCAGGCGTTCACAAACAGGATCATGGAAGGAATTTACGTTAAACAGGCAACCTCATACAAACACTACATGTATAAAGATAAACATACTACAGAACATGTATACCGCGTGTGTTACGCTCCCACATAAATATAGAAACGGCCACACGTAGACGTATTTACACACAAATCATCGCACAAAATGTGCTTTTATGAAGTTTTTATCGGCCCTCGCAGCCTTTGTTGCTCTTGAAGACGAACCTATCCCATCAAGAAAAGCTTCCTAAATAAATTTAACCTGACACGCTGTATATTTTTCTCACTCTGGTGGAAATTTTTTCGGGGGGGGTTTATATACGCTTGGCAGCCTGGGTTTCATTTATTATTATATGTTTTCACACACAACATCTCCGGGTTGACTCGAACTGGAGAGCCAGACCCGTGATTTGTTGCAGACATAATTAGCTTGACGCCAGGATTTTTTCGTGATTTAAGTTGATTTTTTTGCAATAAATCAGGAGACAGAAGCGATTTCCATCAAGATCTCGGGGAATAAATACTTTTAGATAAAAGTTCCTTGCTGTAGGTTAGCACGTCTAGATAGATGTGATCCGCTGTTTTCTTTTGATGGAATTGTTTCTATTCTGTTTTGTTCTGTTATTTGTGTGTTTTTGCTGCTTTGAAACCATTGTATGATGGAATGTGAGATTAAGTCTGAACATTTAAATAAATTTGACTGTTGGAATACAAACACGCCTCCTAAGACGGAGAGCGGAGGAAAGTTTAGGTATTTCCTTTCAGCTCAAACACACACCTTCAGACACACATCTGTATACACACACGTACACTCACATGCATATACGTATGTCTGTGTTTCAATGCAAACACACACATACTGTTGATATTTGCACAAATCTAGGGGACATACATACATACACACTCGTTCCATCGTTTGGCCTCGAGGTGATATGTGTTTCAGACCACAAGAGATGAGGGTCCTTTGGGTATAACAGGAAATCCCCGTGCGCTCTGGGTGCGCTGATATCATTGTTCCCCCTGGAAACTCCTGGACAAATAAGCATTTGTTCCTCATGAAGTCAGAGGAAACGTTCCACGCTGCGCCGCATTAGGACGCAGATCCTTGAGGGGAACGCCGCCCGGGACGTCCTGGAATGTGGCTGTTGTGGTGGATTCATTAGATATTAACCTGCAGGACTGAGAGGCTGGCGGTGCCAGAGGAAGGTCAGCCGCTGACGTCTGGAGTGAAGCTGCAGCATTTCAACACCTGGACACAAACACTAACACATGTACCTCATCTGTTTCGTATTGAAATGAACAACAACAATGGGGGAAAAAATGAAATAGTTCAGGAGGATATTATTTGTGGTAAACCTTTATTTTACAGATATTTTGCAGTTATTCAATTTTAGGACATTTTACAGAAAGTGTGGTGAAATTACAAATTATTAAGAAAAACTAAAATTAAATTGGTTTAGTTGGGTTCAGCCGTTAATCTGCAAAAAATCTTAATAAATTAGATTCTTATCAGTTATTAAACTGACAGAAAATACTTTTTAGTGTGTATTTATTTTTGTGTGTCATATTACATATTAACATATTAGAAGAAAAAAAAACACAACCAAATATTTCAGTAACATTTTATTTTCATGGATCCCCTACTTTGCTACTTAATTCAGGAGAATTTCCATAATTTCTTTAAAGTAACTAAACCATACATAGTTGTCAGTCAATGAATTGTTATATATTAATATGTACCCCAAATATATTGAGGGTTAGTTACCAACCAACCAAAAAAAATCAGTTTTTTCTTATAATCGTGTCACATTATACCAGCCTTGCTGTAATATTTATTGTTAAATACCAGCAAATTACTCTCAGTTTCTAGGAAATTGGTATAAAATTAAAGTCCCTGTCAAATAAAGTTCATGCATTTTGACGTGTGAATTCCAGATTTTAGCAGCTTCCTTCATTGTTTGTGATACTTTTAGGAAAATAAAGGACATAGCGATCTTTGCTTTACCAATCAATAGCCTGACAGCTGATTGCGTCACTAGGATAAGCTCACCAAGAAGCCAAAATACAGCCAGATAACAAGGAGACGACAGGTTGTCAACTGTCCTGATATCAGCCTCCTCCGTCATATCAGCTACCAGCCTGTCTAATACACTCAACTCTAGAATCTGTGTTTCTGATCACAAGCTTTTGAGTTAAAGTTCACTTGAGCTCTCTGATGAAAAAGCTGTCTTTGCGCTCAGTACTAAAAGAAGTGACATGTACAAACCCCCCTGCCAAAGTGCATCAGTATCTGATTTTGCAGGGCTGTTCACAAGCAGCATGAATGAGTGAAAGCTCCAAGACCACAACATGATGTATTTATGGGATGTATAGTAACACTGCAGCTGGTTAGAGCCTCTGGATAAAAGAGCAGCTGATAGACACAACCCTGAGGGATCGAGTGTAAATACTGTAGCTGAAGTCCAGTGGTGTGTGTGTGTTTGTTTGTGTGTGTCCAGTATATTAGACTTCCTATAAATTCTGCCTGTATCTTTGAAATGTATAATGTTTGTTCTTGCTGAATTGCCATTATATCACATTTTTAAGGCTGTTAACAAAAGTTCTTGCGACATGTTGAAAGTGTTCAACACTAGAAGAACACACTGATTATTATTTATCCTGCTGGGATCATCAGTGTACTCAGCAAATGTTACGGCAAACAGACTGTCAGAAGATATCTTTCATCAAAAGCTAACATTTTGGTTTGAGGGTAGCGCTGTGAAAACACTCATGCAGAGTCCAAACTGTGAAGGATTCTTGAATGTGCTCTCTATAATCCGTGCGAGCTCTTGTGTAAGTGAACACTGTGATCTGACGGCGTCCCTACGAGAGCTGTCACACGCTAGGCCAAACACATTTGAAATAAATAATCATCTCGGCGATCCGAGCCCAGGGTTTTGACCCGATGGTGTTGCGAAGCCAAAAGGTCAAACGGTTAGCCAAAATCATGAGGAGTCCTCTTCTCGTGACTTCTCTTCAGTTTGGCCATTGTTGAAATATCTGGCCAAAGTGTTGACAGACTCAATGACCAACATCTCTGTCCTTATTAGGCTCTGCTGCTAGCACAGGGATACTCTAGTTACAACTAGCAAATATCATCACATAGTCGGTATTCAAACTGTAACACAAACCAAAGACAATGATTTCCTCTGCTGCTCTCCCTTTTACGCACTCACATACTCTCATGTCAACACTATCCCCCCCACCACACCACCTCACCTCACCCTCAGGCCAGCCAGCCTCCCTCCCTCCCTCCTCCCCCCTCCCACTGAATGCTTGTCTGTCCTCTATGTGTTAATCCAGGAGGATTGTGGCGTTGTGTTGTCACCATGCTCTGGACTGGGGATCACTCTGATTGCTCTGAATGCCCCGGCATCCCTCTGTTCTGCCTGCTGTGTTTCTGCTTCGCTGTCCCCTACTTTTTTGTGTGTGTCTATGTGTTATTTCCAGGGCCCGGTGTCTAAACAAAGGAAGGTGTTGTTTACAGGTTGCCCTTAAATAGGCAGGATGCTAGGCCTGCCGCATCAACAAATGAGATGCAAAGTGCAGGACTGAAGCTGCTCCTGGGGGAAGGGTTTAGATTTTACGAGTCGAGTGGGGCTATGTGATTATGTAATATCAGGAGGAAGCTGAGCTCAAACTCTTACTTGAAGAAAATGCAACGAAGCCAATGAGCTAGGTTAGCTTGGCTAGCTAGCATAGCTGACATTACAAGTCGGAGAACTTTTTCCATTTTTCTGCAATTCATAAATGCTTTAAATTCATATATTTCATACTTGTAGTGTTTGTTGAGCACAATTCACTTAACTTTTCAGAGGTTTGGCAATTTGAAAACCTGTGCTCTGAAAACTTTGTCCCTGCCCGCTGTGGTTTTACTCAACCAGAGAGATTGTTTCTGCTTCTAGTTCCCTCCATGGATGACAGCTGGACACGATGCAGCTCATCAGCCTCGCTGCCAATTCACCCCAGTGGCCCGTGCACCGCTGCAATAAAGTCATAATCATCTTCCTCACAGACCACCGTTCATCAAAACTGTCGACAGGACACCTCCAACCACAAACATACGAGGTCATTTGTTCGTTTTTTGCATTATAATGTTTTAACTCGTGAAGGTTTCGCATTTGTGAAAACTTTCCCAGAGCCGAGAAAAGCTATTTTTATATATGTGATGTCATCCCTGTGTAAAGTCCTGGGTCCTTAGTTGAAGCCAGGGAGAGAGACACTAATGCACATGTGCAGTAGGTTTTACAACACAGAGGCGAAAACAGGAAGAGAGAGAGAGAAGGAAAAAAAGTTTTTTGGCACATGCAGTGAATGAACACTATCTTTAGTATCCAGCTCTTATTATAGATGAATAGCTCCTTAACTATCTGCAGAGTATACATACGCTATAGGGGAGGGGTGGTATCCCACTTGGGTATATCCATTTAATTTTTGAAGACTTCATACATCTATTTTCATACCTTTTAGAGAGAAATATTGTTTTAAATATTGAATTTTTACTCCAGCACATTTGTCACTCTAATAGATGTGTTTGACAGTTGTAGTTGTTTTATTTTGTGGTTGAAACTTCATGATATATTGTGTGTGTTTGCTGAGTAAAACTCGAAAAATGTCCTCTTTTTAGGAAGTCTGAAAACAAACGTTTCAGAGTTTTAGAGAAAACTATATGTGATACACACACACACACACACACACACACACACACACACAGATGCATATGTGTTTACTCTGTCACGTGTGCTTTATACACCTTTCACACACATTTTAAGAACCACTTTCACCTGACATCACATGTAAAACAGGAATAACTCCAACCCACGCACCCTTCACACACACACACACACATACACACACTTACATGACTGCATCCCACAGTGTTATAATTTCCTGTGTTTACACACATCATGTATGTTGTTGCTCAGGGGGTCACAGGTCGGGGCCAATCCTCTGCCCTCGCCTGAGGAAGATGTGTCTCGCTGTTGTGGTTCCTGTTTAGACATCTGAAGACCTGCAGGTATTCCAGCAATGTTGGCTGGTTACTGTGTTCAGAGCACATGAAACATCCAGAGAGAGCAATAAATCCAAAAAGCCCACCAAAAAAACACAAAAAAAAACAAATTTGTGGTAAATCAACTCAACAGGTAGAACAGTGTGTGCACCCATTGCAGGCCTTTATAGCTGCAAAGCCCTGCGAACTTGTGGGTGTTTCTTTCACAACACAAGACCTTGGGGAGAACATTTAACACGTTTTCTGCACAATATTTCAAATGCACAAGTTGTTACATTTTCCAAAACATAATTTGTGTTAAAAAAAAAAAAAAACTGTCTCAACTTCACTACCCACTTTTTTTAAAAACATTAGCACTAAAGTTATAAAAGAAAATTGCCTGCAGGTAGTGCTGCACTAATCACGCTTAATCACATGCTGATGGGTTGGTGTGTGTGTTCGGCTGGACGCCTGGGCCTCCTCGGCTCACGGAGGCCCAGTACCGTGCACAATAGTGTCAGTCATCGCTGGGCCCTTGAAATGCTCTGGGGAAGTGACTTTGAGCTTTGTTGTGTCTCCTCTGCCCCACACTGCGCTGCTTTCCGTACGGGGGCGGGGTGCCGCTCAGTCCGGCGCACAGAGACGGAGCGCACCATCACCAAGCTGCTCTTCCTCCCCCACCGTTTGACTGGAAAAACATCATGGGTCTGGAAAACGAGAAGTCGGACACTAGTATCATTATGGACGAAGACGAGTTCAACAGATCGATAGAACCGATCCTGTCGAAGAAAGGGAAAGTGTACTCAGCGCCGCCGGACAGGGATCCAAACGACATCAACGCGCACTTGAAGGTAAAGTCTGCGTACGCGATGAATCTTATAAAAAAAAAGTGACACTACAGAAGGCAGCGGCTGTCAAGTAGATTAATCTACAGCTCTGAACTAATGTGACCGTATTGTTTCCATGTAACAAACTGTGATATCAGCACAGCGAATACCTGGAAGTGTAGCTGCCTACGCGCTACTCCATCATCTCCAAAAAAAAAAAAAACGCATTACCGCCACTGTTATAAACGAACTCTTTGAAGTTGTTGACTGCTGTGCGCCCCTTAACTTGTGTGGTCCGACAGGTCGGCTTCGAGGATGTCATCGCGGAGCCCATGTCCACCCACAGCTTCGACAGAGTGTGGATAGGAAGCCACGCCGTGTTCGAGCTGATCAAATTCATCTTTTACCGCTTGCTGACCACGCTGCTGGCGGTGCCCATGGCTTTCGTCCTCGGGCTGGTCTTCGGGGTGCTCAGCTGCATCCACATCTGGTAGGGAAGAAGTTCTGCTCCTCAACCTACAGGTTTCTGTATGATGATGGTGGTGATGATGTTGATGTTCGCTGTCTGGCGCATCTGGCACTGTGCCAGATGTAACCCTTATGAGAAACATGTATGCGTTTCAGACAATAGCACACACACCCACACACACATCGCATTAGGTGTCATAGGGGCATTTAGAGTCAATTAGGTTTAAACTAATCTAAGCTTTTGAAAAGATTATGCTACTCCCAATAAAATATGAGCTCCAGTAAATATATATTTAGGTGTAATGCTACCAAAGGATGCTGAAAAAAAGTGCTGCAAACATACCAGGTTATAGATTCCAATGTAAACATTATATTATAGTGATATTAAAGGATATTAAACACTATTAAATACCAATTAAAACTTTGTATTTAGTCCCTAGTGGGAACATTAAAGAAACATTATAGGACTCCTCATGGGTACTTGGTTATATATTTGTTCTGGCTCATAAGGCAAACATTAACACAAGTTATTTATACAGTCAACGTCACACGCGGTGTAATATTGAAAGATTTTGTCTGGGTTTTGTTTTCGTACCTTTATTTGGATAATTATGTCATGCTTATGTCAGCCGTGTGCCCTTGCGTTCGAGTCGAACCAGGTGCTTCCAGGTCTGAGAGAAAAATCGAGCAGTTCATGCATCACGTTCTTCAACCGCAACCCAAAGAGTCCATTTATTAACACTTGATGAAAACAACATTTCACGCAAAGGAGTAAGCACTCGATGGAAAGTTGGAAGGAATGTGGAGTTCCACTGGTAGTGGAAAAAAAAAAAAAAGAAAAAACGCCTCATTGGCCTTTGCCAGATTGCTGACATTCTAGCAGTAATAGATGCCTATTTTCAGAACAGAGTGGGACATTCTTCTGATGCAGATATAGGCTGCGGAGTTACTTTCGCATGACCCTTAACCCTAGGTGAGGTCACAAGCTCGGGATGATTCCTTCGATCACAGCGCTGAAGGAGGAAGTCACCCCGTGCGCTCGTCAATAGAGGGCCGAGTGGTGACGCTGAGCTGGTCGATACATCTGGAATGTCAGGAAGGGAGACTGCACAGAGGGGTGTTGCTTCAAAGGAGAAAACAGCTTTCGCGACACACCTTCTCGCTGTATGTAACACAATGGAGTGAAGTTCTCAAGCTGTAGGATATGGACGATACGTTGCAGTTAGGGTTAGGGTCATACAAACTGCTTTACAGATAAATAAATAAGAGTTGGTGATAGGATACCAAGTACCAGACATACACTTAAATCGTGGTTATTGTAAAAATAAGCGTATAGGTGTCAAAAATCATATCAAACACTATCTGGAGAATGTTTTTTAAAATGTGGCTTATGCCTTTAATAACAATATAATCTTTGCTGAGGTTTGTTCTAATTATTAAGAGGTGTGTTTCAAGCCATCCTGCAGAAATATTAGGAGCATCAACATAGATACAGACGGATAGAAATGGATTTAAATCCCAAGAATGGAGGGGACAAAGTCAGATTCACAGTACCTTGACACATATTCCCGTATGTGTCCCTGGAATTAATATGGAAGACCAAAAAGACCTTCTTTGATAATAAATTTATAGCCAGAGATAGTACACACTGACATTGTCACATTGAACTCTTTTTGGATGCAAGGACAGAGTGTTGGCGTAATAGCTGTGGACTGAAAAGTCTGCAAACTGTCTCAGTACTGTATGAACCAATCAACCGGCAAAATGTTGCAAAAAATTTAGTGCAGTTTGGTTAAATTCCAAGAAAGGATAGAAGTGATAGAAAAGTTAACTTACCTTAAGCTAACTTAACTGAGTCTCAATCCTTCGCCAGGAGATCTTGCTAGGAATGGAAGTGTGATTTGCACAAACAACCCCCTAAAATTAAAGACTTCACGGCTACAAGGAGAGTCTGACCTCTGGTTGCCAGCGGTTCTTACGCTTAAAGAGCCAGGCAGAATAAAAAATAAGTCTGGGCTGATGTTCAATAACGTTTTATGATGTGACAACACTATGGTTAAAGTTTGGTTGGGTTTAGGCACAAATATGATATAGTGAGGGTTAGGAAAAGAGCATGGTTTGGGCTACAATAAGTGATCCTCATGGTTATATTAATAATCACGTGGTTAAGCTTAGGGAGCGATCTTGGTCATGATTTAAAGAAACCAATGCACCATATCCAACTAGTAAAAGACCTGCCTGGTAAAGCTGGTAAAAGATTGGTAACCAATCCTTTGTTGTCTTCTCTGTCAGTATAACTTATCAGCGACTGTTCTTAAATGACCCTTTTGCCCTCGTCCTTCCAGGTTGGTGATGCCCGTGGTCCAGAGCATCATGATGCTGTTGCCGTCGATCCAGGTGGTGTGGAGGAGCCTGACGGACATGTTCATAACACCGCTCTTCTACAGCATGGGCAAGAGCCTGTCGTCCGTTCAAGTTCAAACCACAGAGAACTGATGCAGACACCTCCTTGTTTGTCCCTGAGGAGGAAGAGATGTAGGACAGACTGGAGCCAAAGGAAAAAAGGGGGTGAATGATACCAGTTGGGGAATGCGTGAGCTCTTTATAAAGTCAAACATCAAATCCTGCAGAATCCTGTAGATTAAGATGATGCCGTTAATGCTTAGTTGATAAAAACATCTTGGTCATTTACTCTTGGTAATGTAAAAATGGGAAACACATTTGGGTTAAAACTGGTCTACATTTGGTTGAAAAGTGGACAACAAGTTAAAAGTAACTGTTGATTCAATTGTTTATTTGATGGTCCTGCACCTTTCTGGTGTTCAGCCAATATGAGCTTACAAGACACTAGAAAAATAACCAAGATGGCCACATGACATATCATAATGTACATTCCACAGATTCAGAAATAAAGCATTTGGGAACATTTAGTTTACATGGAAGAAATGTCCCGTTTATGAATATATACAACCAATATATTTCAATGTGTAGTTAGGACCTGATAGATATTGAAATATAGTCATTTACATGCTGTTGAAATACATTTGACCTTAAACCCATGCTTAGGTGTTTTAGGTGATTAATAGATGCCATCTCTATAAGAACATAATGATTACTGTGTGGGACTTTATGAAGAGCTCATGTGCACCACCCAAAAATGGAGTTGTTTTGCTGATTGTGACCAAAAAAAAAATTCTTTTCATTCCATCACTTCGTGCCAAGAGAGAGACGGAGTGTAACATTGTTGTTAAGGCAAACATACTGCTGAGTTGCTGAGAGATGTAATATTTCTGCTTCTTTTTTTTTCTTTTTTTTTTAAAAATATGTTGTATATATTGCAAAGAATTCAGCAAGAGATTGATCGAATTGGACTGAATCAGAGTTCTACTAGAGAGAAGTTTATTAAGGGATATTAAATGCTAAGATGAAGCTTTTTTTTCGCTCATCTGCAGGATTATTTTATCAGCTGTGTTGATCTCAGTGCGTTGACAATAGGCGACTACCGGGCACGCGCTTTGGTATGAATCTAATATAAATAAACTTAATATAGACTTAAAGATATTATTGAACGTGCATTGGCTATCATCAGAGGAGTGGCTATCTAATTTATTTTTTATGTACAATGATCAATTCTTGTTTGGCAAACACAGCCATTTTGACTTAAGAGGACGTCACTTGAGTGATTGAGCATTGTGTTTGGTTGAAGCCTCGGTTGACCTGAGATTGCGGTACATGCTTATTTTATTGTTAAAGAGGTGCTTGTTGTTAGACGCAATCCTTCTACAATTGTAAGAAGGCTTTTTTTATTTGAATTTACTGTCCAGAGACAAACTTGCAGAAAAAAAATCAGACAAGACTTTTGCCTTTTTTTGCAGCGGCATCATAGATAAAGTTGAGTTTCAGGTACAAGCCTGCACTATTTCCTCCCGCTAACAAAATAAAATTCAGAGAGAAAGAGTGCCACATACTCTACTAAAGGATGCTAATGCAGTCATAAAAGGAAAAAAATTTATATTGTAACTCAAGATTAATATCTATCAATAATTTATTGTTTTGGCTAGGTCTGCAATGAACTATTATTTTCATTCGTCTGTCAGTTATTTTCACAATTAATCACTTCGTTGTTTTGGTCTAATAAATATCAGAAAATGGTGGAAAAATGTCTGTGTTTCCCAAAGCTCGAGATGACATCATCAGATGCCTTCTTCTGTCATGACTAACAGTCTACTCATCTCAAAATTAAGATATTCAGGCAAAGATACTCAGTCGACTAAAGAAAATATTCACATGTGATAAGCTGGCTCAGAGACTTGGAATGATTAACAAAAAAAATTGCTTATCAAAATAGACGATGAATAGATTAATTTAATAGATAGCAACTAATGGATTAATCAACTAATCATTCCAGCTCTGGTTTTGGCCATTCTGGTGCAGAGGAACTCCACAACAAACTGACAAACACACATCTCATGATGACATATTAAAGCCTTCTCAGATAGCATTAAAAAAAAAAAAAAAAAAAAGATGGGCCACTTTAGGTAATGATGTGGCACTGCTGACAAAATGGATATGAGCTTGAAATGGCCCACAAGTAAAATAGCAAACATGAGCTCAAATCTCCCAAATCAAACGTGGGCCTTTTTTGGTAAAGATGTGGTGTTCTCACTGGATGTGGGCCAGTTCTGCTTCATCTGGTTTGTTTTTGGTTGACATACGGCATTGCTGTGACTTGCTTGTGGCCCAGATCTGGGGAAACTGGAGCAGACTGCCTGAGTGCCATCATTCCACACGAATGAAAGTGCCGAAAGCTTCGGGTGTTGGCCCAGATCTGGACCACAACAATTCAGTTATCTGCAAACATCCAACAGTTGCAGTCATTTGGACATGTGTTTCTGTCTTCCTTTTCACTCCTGAGAATGATATTTGGCTCTTAAGCTACTAGATGTTCCGCTTTTGTTAGGAAAACTTTGCTAACTTTGTCTGTCAGCTGTTCGGTGATGGGCAGGTAGCGCACAGTGGGTTGATCAGAGGCTGCCTGCTGCACTTTGAAACAGGGCTGAGGAGAGAAATGGGACTGAGCCATACAGTAAGCTTGCCATAAAACCAAAACTACTTAAGAAATATTGATTAGTGGAACTTTAACCTTACAGCCTGGTCACAACCTAATCGCCATGAAGAAGAGAGGGAAAAAATGTACATCCACGAAACAGATATATGAACTAACATGCCTGTTTATTGAAGTCTACAGTTTGTAGGGGATTTTAATTCAAAATTTTGTATCAGACAGTTGTTACTTAACCCCTCTAATGTGTTAGAAAAGGCTTTACACCTTTAGTGTCAGCGGGTCAAATTTGACCCGAGTTTGAATTCATTAACAAGCACTTAAAAATAAACTAATTATCACCCAGAAACACATTTTATCTGCTCAATGACTTCTTATTCAACCATAACCATAATATATAAATTTGATATTTTATGTACCATTTAACCGGGATCATATTTGCTGCGTGTTACTGTACAACTAAATTCAAGTCAATGCCCTTTCTCTTCTTCTTGTTTTTGACAAGACATCATTTAATATGTATTTCTCTGCATAAGAAACCCGTAATTACAATCGGGAAATCAATTCATCAAATCAAAAAATTAATCAGAAAAAATTAAAAGTATGTTTCACACATCTAAACTTGAAAACGGGTCTAATTTGACCCGAACACAATAGAAGGGTTAACATTGCACTTAAGTCTAACAAACTGACCTGCTGATTTTCTAAACCTAACTAGAGGGAACCCGACAGACCACCGATCTCCAAACGGCAGTTAGACACCGTGTGTGACGTGATATCTGAATTCTAGCCGGACGACTGAAGCGCTGCGGTTCTGATAGGGCGTTTTAATCCTCGCGTGGACGTCAGAACTGCTGACAAGCTGCCAGCAAACATGCTTGTGTTCGGTTTTTCAGCCTCTCAGAGGAAATTGAAGGTAGAGTTGTGCAATAGTGGACGACACAGGTGTGTGGCTGAAGTTTTTTTTTTTTCTCTCTCTCTCTCCCCTCAACAGCATGTAGCACTAACTACCCTCAGCTCAGCGATTTCACTTTTTAAGTTATTTTTTTTACAAAGGCTGTGTATTTATTTTGGATTAAAAGAAAAATGTCATTACTTAACATTCATTAGTCAGTAAAAATACTGTGTTTTATCAATCTTTTTTTAGCTGTTGCTTTACTCAGACTATGGATATATTCATTTTAGGATAAACCTCTCTTACCTTAACAAGCCAAATGTGTGTTTTCATGATCAAAATAAAAAAAAAAACAGTTGTACTCAAGGTGATTTTTTTTCTGTATGTGTGGTTTCTTCTTTCTGTCACGGGCGATGAGTGCGTTTGGAATATGCAGCTGAGTGCCAGAAAGCTCTCATAAATCTTTTTTGCTGAGATTGCATAAGACACTTTCCTATACAGAGACGAGCCATGGGTCGATGGAACATGACCCGAGGCTTCGCTTTTAGACCTGCAGGCCTGCACAGTATCGCTACCTGTTGAGAGTCCACTTGCAGGGAATATTCGCTCATATCAGCATGTTTGCATATTTCTATATCAGTGATGTTCTGTGCTCCACGTGTGAACAGCGATGTGATGATATTTCTACTGATACTGCTATTACTACAGCTGTTACAATGTTCTTAAGCAAATCCATGCTATTATCTGCAGTGGTATGACAGGACAGAAAGTCTTTTGTTCTCTGCGATGAGCATCTCAGGCACACCTTCTTCTTGTTCTTATTTGTCTCTTTTTTTAAAAAAAAAAAATGATGAACAGACCCACAGCCATAGTTTTCCCCTCTACTTTAACCATCGACAATAACATACAGTCCACAAGCGAGGAGGATGTGCCGCCTGAGAGGGTCAACTCAGGGTACAAAGTCCTTCACCCAATATGCAAAACAGATATGTTCCGTGTTTTCTTTTTTTTTTTTTTTCCAGTGTCGTGTCGTGCAGCAATGGAATTAGCCAATCACAGCCCACCTTGACATAAAACAGCATGTTGTTTTTCCAATACAAGTTAATTGAACACATTAACTTCACTTTTTTTTTAACCTTTAATGTGTTCAGGGAAGTTTCACTGAAGGTTGGAGCCTCTTTTAACTTTCCCAACTCAGATTTATCCTTATGGCTTCTCTGACCTTTAGGTTGCAACTGTGGGGTAAAATATTCTTCTGGCAGCCCTGACCTTTGACCTTAAGCCATCCTGAAGACTGATGTAGAAGAACATTTAAAAAAATAAGTAGTAAAGCTAATTATAATGTGAATATGATGATAAATGTACTTTTAAAACGGCTACTTTTCCTACAAACAGTTACTTTACTCCTCTGATGCTCCCACTAATATTGTTGCCACTACTGTTAACAAACTATTCTGTCATTGCTCTGACACATTTGCATCTTTTTGATAATCTAATCATAAACTTAAGCCGCCCGAGCATAAAGTTCCCACAGATCCCGTTCTGCCGTGCAACCACAGTTCACCCTCAGCGCCGCCACGCTGCCGGTGGAGGCCTCAGGAAAACTCACATGTTGACAACACTTTTTACACACCGGTGCCTGATGGATCTCAATGTTTTTGGATCTTAAAACTTCCATGTCTGCTTGCGATCGTCGTGCACATGAGTGGTGAACTTTGACACCAGATTATTATGGAGTCTAGATAGTGCAAACAGTATATTTTCCAAGTATGCTGTGCAATATGAGGAAGAGATAAACAGATAGATGAGAAGATAGTAAGCAAAGATTTTAGTTCCAGGTCAAAAAGTGCTGATGTGAATCTGCTCAGTGAGTCTACAGGAGCATAACATCTGTATGTGAAGCAGGTGTTCATTTGGTTATTTTTGGTCTGTTTTCAACGCCACACCCAATAAAGTAAAGAGTCAGCCGTGTTTACCCGTGTTCGGCTGCTGCTTTAAAACGAGTCGAATCAGCAAATACAAGCCAACGACATACGAACGGTTGAGCACAAACAATAAAAGTCTTTGACCCTTTAATATTCTCATTTGCTGTGTGTGTTTACTTATGTAAGACGTGCACAAAAAGGTTTTGGCTGATGTCTTCTTCAGTGTGCAGGTTCAGTGATTCATTAGGAGCAAAAGAAAAACTGTCATGAAATAGTTCAGATAGAAGAGGTTTCAAAAGAAAAGGTGTGGCAACAGTGACTCAGAGATATATGACATATAATAATCTATTTATAAAAAACAACTTTGGGGTTTGTGAGGTTAAGAAAAAAATGTCTGGATAGTGCAAGACACTTCAGTTTAAGAAAAACTTCTAAAATCTCAGTGCATCTGGACCACAATATGTCTATTAACAATTTATTTAAAAAAAAAAATCTTTTTTTTTATATTATAGTATTTTATAACTGCAAAATTTATGGTTTATTAAAAGGTTCATGGAAGGTCATGAGAATTTATAAACAGATTACAAACATTTATAAGTGTGTTATTACTAAATACAGGGCTGAACATCTGGCAACCATAAAAGTTGCTCTTATTATTTGATGTATAAAGCGTTTCTAAACATGAATAAAGCCATTAGATGCAATATATACCACGTGACATCTAAGAATCAGTGCTCAGTGCACACAAGGAAGCCAAAAGTGGAACCTCAGTGCATGGTTACTCTTCTGCATTTATATAAAAATGCAAATGAGAACTCTACAAGGCCTGAAAACACCTTTTTTTTTTGTTATTATTATTGAGTGACGCCGTTTTATTTGATGGTCACTCCCATCAGACACACCTACAAATTGCTCCTATTACACCTACTGTCAAAAAAAACAGCAGAGTGTGCCAGCTGGTGTTACTCCAAGGTGAGCCGATACAAAGAATGTAAACAGACCTGAGTGACCAGCATGGGTTCCCAACCTTGTAAAGCAGAAGAAGAAGAAAAAAACAGCTTGAGTGTGTCTAAACTCTTTAAAGCGTTAAAATATTAATAGAAACTTCATTTTCTGGGGGGTAGAAGAAGCACCAGGTGAGAGGGTTCTGTATTTGCTGAAATACCTAAATGAACTCTGATTGGTTCTGACAACTTCTCTACTTTTCTTATTTGTACATGACTTGTGATTTATGGTATAACATTCTGGATCCCCCCCTCTATCCATCATGAGCACTTGAAATGGGCTCCCCCAGGGTATGGCAAGCATCCACACCTTGCCATTCCCAATTAACGCCCACATTTAACTGAACAAAAGGGTTCCTATACTCTTGCCTTAATCCCCAAATAAAGTAATTCCACGCCAGATACAACACCCTTTTTTTTTAGCTTGAGATCACGTCAGTCTCTCCTCCAGCAGCGCAGGTTGCACTGTGGCTCTCCTGTCTCTGCACACAGGTGACTCCGGAGCTGTGAAAAAAAAAACGCGCGCGGTGTGGGATCCGAGGAATCACCGGGAGTTTTCCCCCCTTTCACAGCTCTGGCATTAAATTCCGGTCACGTTCGGCGAAAAAAAAAAAAAGGGCAGGAATTGTATCACCACAAGTCCCTGAGAAGAGAGCCCCGGTCCTCTCAGTTTCCCTCCACGCCTCCCACTCGGCTTTTTAATATTGTCTTCTTGTCTGTTGCACTCGGCTTATCTCTTCAAACCTGAGGACAGTCATGACAGGAGGACTGAAGGACGGCGAAACAGAAGAGGTACAGTATGGCTCTCCTCTCCTCTACAGCTGGCACTACTTTTAGCTGAAGTGGGTTTTTTTTATCATCTGACGCACATTTTTTTTCCTCATCCGGGGGCTGATTAAACTCGCTTATAATTTATATTACTGAAGAACATTTTTGGATTTCTTCAACGCCATTTCACAATCACAATCCTTATCTTTTTCCTGGCACCTAGTCATGGAGGCTTCTCCCACACCAGCTGGGTGAATGTGAAGGACTATTACAGTGTGCATTAGCATGTAGTGGGTGATATTTAACCTGCCCAAACGTTTACTGACACAGCAGCCGATTACTTTGTTTTCTGTGCGTTTGAGCTTGAATTTCCGTGCGTAAAAGGTGGAGAGCAAACGCGCACACGTTTTTCTAACGTAAGGTTTCAGTTGTAAATCATGCACGTACTTTAACATTACCTAATGAAGCCATATGGTTCTCAGTTTAACCCAGAATTTGCTTGTTAGGTTGACGGAGAACAGAGTGAGCCTGTAGGAACCAAAAAGGGTCTTTACGCACTGACTTTTGAAGCAACGGACATGGAAACCTGCCACATTTTTTACATGTTTCGCTTAAATGTCAACATATTTTCACAGTGCTGGCTGTAAATATAGATGATAACTCCTGCCTCTTGAAATATGTCATAAATATACTCAGGAAAAAGACTCTTAAAGGGAGCCTTATTTTATGTTTAGGCTACGCGCTTTTACGCATTTCTTTAAAAATGCTGTCATGCTCACAGGCACTTGTTGAATCAACTGTATTGATGTTGAACTTCTCACTGGGTGGTGAGGACCCCTTGCGGATGGATTGAGGGGTGTGGTACTTCATTTTCTATTCATTTAAACCCATCCCTGTTTGTGGGGCAGGCTGGTGACTCGCAGCTCCAGTCTCTCTCTCTCTCTCTCTCCCCCCCTCTCTCAGCGCACTGCACACACACTATCCCTCCTCCTCTTCACTCCTCTCTTTTTCTTCTGCCTCCTTTGGATCCTGACAGGAATTTCTGCATTCGCCGTTCATCCGAAAACAAGGGAACATATACAAACCCAACAACAAAGACATGGACAACGACAGTCTGAACGAGAAGACGATGGAGGATATCCACACCAAAGAGATCGACCTGGTCAACCGGGACCCCAAGCGCATAAATGAAGACGTTGTCAGGGTGAGTCAAACCTGGAGGGCTGTTTGTTCATTTTTTATAATTTTTTAAACTTCAACTTTGGGTTAAACCTGCATCTGTTGTTCAGCTTTCTCTCTCTCTGTTCTCCTTGTCAAACTTGAAACTCTAACTTAACACCTTAAATACCTGATGCACAAGTGTTGCACTGCGTTTTTCTGCTCAGTGGAGCCGCCTGACAACCCCCATGTAAACTGAAATAAACTCTCGGAGACTGCGCTGGAGGGTAGGAGCTGTCAAACTGCTGTTATGCGCGGCTGTGAGTGAGTGAGTGAGTGAGTCAGAGGCGCACGGCGGTTCCTCTGCGCACTGCATTGCGCGCAGTGGTTCCAAGCAGTGTCCCCCCCACCCTCGGTGACTTTCCCCTATTAGGGAAATGCCTCTCAGCTCATTGAGGCGATACAATGGAGAGCCATCGTACGCGTAAATGTCTGTGCGTCTCTGTGAGCGATGGACATGAATATCTGAACATCCTCACAGAGGAAACATTACGAATTTCCTGTTGTTGGAACACACGTTTCCCACAGTCCTTCTTGCACACGCCTTTCTGTTGGGGAAATTCTTTCCATAAGAGAACAGTCTGGTCGCATAAATACCGTGTGTTTATTTTTTTTTTTTTGAAAGGAGTTAGCAGAGGGAGGACAGCTTGTAGCAGCAGAGGAGTGGTGCGCAAGAAGCCACCTGACGCGTCTGCAGTGGTAGCGGGGAGCACGGGCGCTGCGCTCTGCAGCTGAGGGAGGTTTTTTTCCATCAGAGTGGGGTCAAACAGCTCGCTGCGTGGAACAGGAGGGGTCAGCTCTTTGAAATGCCTGAACTCTGCCTTGTTAAAACAGGGAAACACCCAAGTAGCTGGTTAGTCTGAAGGGATATCCCTCACCACTCCCCATCCCTCCTCCCTCCTCCCTCTTTTCCTCCCATTCTACACTTCTCCTAACTCCCTCCCTTCATGCCTGCAGTTGCGTCAGTGGAGCAAATGTCCATGTGTTCTTCATTGGCTGCATCAGCTCTCGTATTATAATTGACATTTTGGAAATATCCTTATCAGTGAGTGGTTTCCCTAGTAGTTCAGGGGATTCTTGTCATGTTTTGATCAAATAAAATCTATCAAAAGAATAAAGTAATCAATGCATGCAATGAATACTTTTAAAAACAGTGATATATGTAGATACTTGGTGTAAAAATGTGATTTACTGACAGTGAGAGTGAGATCAATTACATGTGAGATGTGAGTTATATCACATGCAACATGTCCAAAAAAATCATATTTAACTGTAGCTGAATTTATCACAGGTGAGATGCTGCTTCACATGAGATGATTTTACATGTCAAATATCTGCAGATCATGTGCATTTATCACGTGATATTATCCCTATATGTGATTTTTTTTTTTCCTCGTGTGAAGTGGTTCTCCACATGTGATAAAAATGTGACACATTTAGATAGGTTTGTAAGGGAGAGAAGGTCAATTTGGTGTATCTTGCTTATGACCAGCAGACATAGTGTATAGACTCATTCTTCTCCCAGTTCTGCCACATGGTTGTTTTACCAAGGAGGATTTGAAGAAGCTCCTTTCTTTGAAGATAAGGAAAGACCTGGATTTTAGGGGTGAATCTGGGGAAAAGGTCGCCCTTTTTGGACTTTTCCAGTCGTCTGTGTCTGTCTCCACTTTTTCTATCACTCTATTCTCTCTCTCTCTCTCTCTCTCTCTCTCTCTCTCTCTCTCTCTCTGTCTCTCTCCCTTCTCCTCCACTGTGACAGTGAGTCAGACTCTCCGTCCAGTCTCAGAATAGAATTGCAGCTTTATGATTGTCCTGCCCCTCTCTAATCAACTCAACAGACGGCTGGTGAAATTATCTGAGATCACATGTGCGTACACTGTAAAAATTAAAAACCACTGCAATGAGCCAATGAGTCAAACGAGAGAGAGAGAGAGAGAGAAACGTCTCTTTGCAATGCTAAAGTACTTGTAGTTTAATTTTCCCTCACACTTCTAAACAACTCCAGCATAGTGTTACACTTTTTTTTACACCACTACATTTATTCAACAGCTGTTACTTCACAGATTAAGATCAAAAACGTATAATTAGCATATAATATATACTGTAAATTAAACTACAGAATAGTATATGACAGTTTAAATGCAACTTGCATTATGATTATTCAGTATTATAATATAAGACTAGTAGGGGCCACATAATAAGTACATCTTTGTGTTACATGAAATTTTAAATGCTGGACTTGTAATAGCATTTCAAGCCACCTGTGACACATGTAGAGAAATCTTCTTGGTTTATTTTCCATGGTGAGGAACCCAAAGGTGCTAACTGTCTCCCTATGGATCTGAGAATAAACCCTGATGAGCCTGTATTTTTTTACAGTGTGCTGTATACTGCATTTCCAAGGTGCTTTGAGGTCAATGTAACAGTTATGCCAAGTGGAAGCGTGTGTTTGGTGTGCCCCAATGAAAAGCACAAGCAGGGAATCCCCTCCAGCAACCTTCATGCCCTCCCCCACCGCCCACCCCCACTCCCTCACACACACACACACACACACACACACCTCACACTTAAATGCGTTATAGCGTGCATCCAACACACTCACGCACGTACAGAACACACAACGGTGCATTCTTGTAATCCAAGGTATACACGCTGTTCTCCTGTAGCTGCTACAGCTGGTCTCAATCACCTGGCCACATCAAACAAGTTCTCCATTACTGACATGCATGTGGAGTTTACCCTGCAAAGAGAGGTTTTTTTTTTGTTTTTTTTTTTCTTCCAGTGAAGTTGTGGGTCTTTATATAGCAGAGAGGAAAGGGCTCGAGCCCAGGAGTCAGAGGAGTGAAAATGCCCCCACTAGAGAAAAGTTTTGAGAGGTTTGAGTAGAACCAAACTCCTTAAAGTTAAACCTATAAGGAACGGAAGCCTATGTTTGGTTGGCTGATCATTATATATTACTTGACTACTGTTTTTCTGATGATAGATTATTTTCATCATTGTGTGGAAATCTCATACTTCTAGTCATTATTATTTCTGTCAACTGAAAGCTTACACACACTACTCTGTGGGATGACACATCTGGTGTTCATGCAAAAACTCCAAACTCAGTGCAGTGGGATTTGTTTTCCATCCGAATGCCATGCAAATTTAACAGCGGCGACGATGGCGATAGTACAAAATATGTATACAGAATGCGTGTTGCATCACAAAAAAATAATTAGAGGGGTTTTTAACGATTCGTTTAAACTTTTAAACAAGATATAATCGGCTGATCGTTTCATCTTTTGTAAAGATCTAAACAAGAACAAATCAAAAGTGCAACTACTTAACTGCTCTGAAGTAAAAACAATCCTCATTGCATGTCTGTTGGTCACAAATGACTGCTGTCAATCATCCATAATCCGTCTCCTGAACCAAACTAAACATTTCCCCCTGACTGCCGAAAGTCCTCAAACCAACAAAAGAGTCCATTAACGTGGCACACGCTGACCTTCTCCTGGGACCTGCTTTGCCTATTCAAGCATGGTGCAGCCTGAAGATAGAGCTCTGGAAATAGCACGTTGCCTTATTTACTCAATACTACAGTTGCCTTGCCAACTGGTCACATGCTGACCCCGAGACTCCATTGTTTCATATCAAACCTCTGACGGGGACCACAGAGGATCCTCACTAAGTCTAAGCACAACTGTGCTGCTGCAGTAAAAGGACAAGAAGTAGCTAGTATCCTGCTCTAAATGCTTTTTGTAATGTGAACGCTCATTTTATTGATTTCCTTCAATAACGGTTAGAAGTTAGAAGACACAGTTTACAATTTTGGACTTATTTGACATGATGTACAGTTGGAGTAAAGGAAATTTCTGTGTGTTTTATTCCTCACAATCTTGCTAAAATCCAAATTAACAACAGAATATTTTAACAGAAGAACAAACTCTTCTGAAGAAGCATAAAATCGACGATTTTTTTAAACATACACTGTTGATTGAGTGGCAAACAAAAGGTAAAGGTGATGATTTTCCTCATAATGTTGCCTACAGAGTAGCATTTAGAAAACTAAAAACCTGGAGAGTAAAGTGCACCAAACAGCTCCACTTTATGAAGTAAAAAAAAATCTCCACCGTCCTGCTGTGGCTGTGTTTGTGCCTCTCTGCAGAAGGCTCTCATTTAGTCTCAATCAAAGTTCTGGAAACTGGCGCAGAGTTGGTCCACTTTAAAATTTGTAGCTGTGGAAAAATTAAATGGACGCCGCACTGGTTTTGTGGCTGCAGTCGGATTTATATTATAAGGCTGTAGTGAGCTCCACCAGTGTGCTGTGAGGGAGGCTTTATGCAGCCTGCTTGGAGTAAAAGAATTGGACTTACAAGCTGCTGTTTCACAGCAAAAAGAGAAAAAAAAAAACTCTCTGCTGGGATACTCGAGGATCTGTGTTCCAAAATAAGATGTTGAGGATTGGAAAAACATGACATTCACTTTAACATAATGAATAACAGCAAGAAATTAAGCCCTAAAATATGTTTTATACTCTGTATTCACCACACTGTAGAGATTTTGAATTGTGAACGTTGGAATCATATAGTGTATATTATATTAGATATTTCTAGTGCCAGGATTTGGGTGCTTATGTTGAGTTGAACATGCAATTCATGATTCATCAGCAACTTTTTCTATGCAACTGATATTTTAAGTTAAGTTCCTTAAAACAAGTGATAAAAATTCACATCTTTCTAAGCTAGCTGTTTCTAGAATTGCCTTTTTTTCTTGTTCAAGATATAGTCAGATATATTCTTAGCTTATTTTTTAAAGCAGTAGTTCAACATTTTGGGAACTATGCTTAGCCACTTCCTTGCCAAGAGTTAGATCAGAGGATCAATATCTTTCTTAAATCTTTACGTTTAAACATGAAGCTGGAGTTAGGAGACGATAAGCTTAGCTTAGCACCTCGTAAAGTACTTATTAATTCGTTATAAGTGTTTTCTGTCATCTAAACAAAAACTGAAATGTGAACAAAGTTGTGGTTTTATGAGGCGTTATATGAATGGTCACTATACCCAGCCAACAAATAGTCCAGTTTAAAGTTGCTGGTCAGCAGATTTTGCTGCCTTTAGACAGAGCCATGCTAGCTGTTTCCCCTTGTTTCAAGTCCTTATGCTAAGCTACGCTAATTATCTCCTAGCTCCAGTTTCAAAGTAAAAGCCAAAGCAAAACTCAAAATGTCAAACTTTGTCTTTGGTAGATGAAGAGTTTCGCAGTCTTACTCCAATGATCTCTGCCCAAAAATGGTTTCAGAAAACAGAAATTGACGCCATATTCAGTTTGAAAACTGAAATCAACAATGGTCAAAGTAAGCCATTATGTCTTTTTCTCTTATGTCAACAAGCAGTTTGAGCCATTGGATGTCACATCCTCCAAGCAGTGGATAGTATCTAAGGACAAAGCACGTTTCCATTTCACTGTCAGTGTGATGCTGGATAATATCTGCATGACTTATTGATATTACCCCATTACCCCTCTGTAACTCAGCTGTTCTGTTAGACAAGACACAGTCTCCAAGTACCAGTAAAATAAATATTGACACTGTGCTTATAAGCTGGTGTAGAGGATGAGGGGACAGTCTGCATTGTGTTTACAGTGTGCAATTTCCCACTTTTCCCTCCATCCCTTAAACAGCCCCGGTCAGGTCACAGACAGTCGCACAGACCGTCCCATTTAAAGGCCCAAGAGATGTGTTTACAGTGAGGAGAAGCACAATGTCCTGGCTAACCTTAATGGGAGGTAGAGGAAAAAGAAGGAGGGTCCCACAGATCCTTTGCAACAGGGAATGTTGATAGGGACGTTATAGGGAAAGACGATAAACTTTGAGTGTCTGTAGGGAGCGTTCTTTCCGTTGTTTGTCCAAACGTGGTGACCATCAGGTTGACTGTGCCGTTTTCTCCTGTTTATTCCACATAAACCAGAAATATGAAACACATCCATTGCTCTTCACCACAAGATTTTTCCAGAGAAAGACACATCGAGTGTATAGAGTAGCAGATGTAAAAGCTTCTAGGACCAAGCAGCCAACGTTCTGACAATGTTTTATTGGCTACATCCGTCCCATCTGTGGCCAACATTTCTACCTAAAAATAGTTGAAATTTCGGTTGTCCATTTTGATCCAAATTTAGCCTCAAATGCGATCTCTTTTATAGATTTGTCTATCAGCAAATCATATTTACATACAACCTCAAGTACTCAAGAACTAATGCCTTAAAAAGTCTCCAGCCTACCTATCTACCTATCTATCTACCTATCTATCTATCTATCTATCTATCTATCTATCTATCTATCTATCTGGTGTTTTCGATGGACTTTGGAGACTAAAATCCTAACGTTGACTTGCAAGCCAGACATAGTGTGTGTAGCAATCAGTATGTCGGGCGGGGCAGATGTTGGTGGTTATGCTGTACCAGTCACTGCGAGGGGAGATGTAAATCTTGTAAGGAATCTTCCCCTCTCCATCTCTGCAAAAACTGACGCATCAACAGGGAGTGAAGCAATTGATTTATGTGGAAATGATGAGTTCAGATTTGAAAGACTCCTCAGTCTGTGTAGTGTTTTCATTTCTACCATGGCAGCCTTCTTAGGAAATACAATTGATGAGTCATAAAGTGAATGTCGGGGTACTGGCTGTCTCTGTGTGAGAGTGGTGGTTACTAGTATTTTGTTTTTACTTACCTCCAGTGCATAGACTGTAAATGAAGACAGACGTGGAAAGGTGTGACATCACCCATTGGTTTTCTTTTGTAGTCCGTTTGAAGTCCAGAGTTGCTGCTAATCGTTGATGCAATCTTTTCTGTTTGGAGCCAGAACCTTCCAAATAAGGAGTGCCTCAGATCACAGATAACATTAGCCTACTGGGAACGCACACACCCACATCGACATCAAAACTAATATTAAGTCTTATCTAATTTTATTAACAGGGCAATCATTTCCAAAATGGCCACCAGCACACTTATTTATTGGGCCTGAATTGAGAGAAAATTGAGGCTTTTTGAATGGAGGTCAATGTGTGCCAGGAATTTTTTTGGAGCCAGCATCCAGTAAACATCTGTGGTGTTACAATTGAAGGTACTTCCACATTGGTTTCAGTCTCAATCCAGGGTAGTTTCAGTTGAATGCAACAGGGTTTTAAGATATCCATCTATGAGAGTTCTGCTGCCACCCAAAGTTAATGTGGGTAATCGAAATGCTGAAAATGGTCCTCCTCAAAGGGTTTAAAAAATTGTATTTGATCAACTAAATGGAAAATACGTTGTGGTAGTTCAGCCAGAGAACTAAAAAAGTCAGGCTTGCATAAGCAAATTGGCAACAGCTGTTGAATTCATTCTTCCAGGTAATTAATCAGATACTTGGCAATCAGCTGACTGGTAGCATCCAATCACATCCATGCAAGCACAGAGAACAACCATTAAAACCTGACCCATTACTGATGTTATCACTCTGCTGATTCACACATACCCCAGACTCCCTATGTTTTTGGTTTTGCTAACCCTAGATGATGTTTATGTGTGTTTGTTAGGGGATAATTAGTTCTCTTAGCAGACTCCCACTTGCTGCTTGGATTTTTTTCAGAGCTGCCTCAAAGAGCAAAGCCTTTTTTTTGTTGCTAAATCTAACCATAACCTTTGCTGTAAATGGCACTCTGGGAGACCTTTTTGTTAACAATTCATGTCAACTATTCAATCCATCAAACAGTGATACTGCTGGCTCCATGATACATAAATCTAGAAATGAAAGAAGCGTCCGTGCCAACATTTTCTTACTCTTATTCTGCCTTCCTTCACAGGTGGACTTTGAGGATGTTATCGCCGAGCCTGCAGGGACCTACAGCTTCGACGGCGTTTGGAAAGCGAGCTTCACCACCTTCACCGTCACCAAGTACTGGTGCTACCGGCTGCTGACGGCGCTGATCGGCATCCCCCTGGCGCTGGTCTGGGGAATCTTCTTCGCCATCCTGTCCTTCGTGCACATCTGGGCCGTGGTGCCGTGCGTCAAGAGCTACCTGATCGAGATCCAGTGCGTCAGCCGCGTCTACTCCATCTGCGTGCACACCTTCTGCGACCCGCTGTTCGAGGCCATGGGCAAATGCCTCAGCAGCATCCGGATGCGCATAACCAAGGAGATGTAATGCCCAAAAAGAGGAAGAGGAGGATTAATGGAAAGAGGGGAGGGAGGATTGTAGGGCTGGAACAACACAGATGGAGGGAAAAGTCAGAACAGAAAAAAAAGAAGAAGAAGAAGAAGAAGAAAAAAAAAAAAAGACCTCTGGGAAATGAGAGGTGAGACGTTTCCGGAGTTGGGCGGGGGATGTTTGGAGATGAGGGGGTGTGGTCACACGGCACCTGGTCCCGCCTCTTTCTACCAGCTGTTTTTTTTCTCTCCAGTACTGGTGTAACCAAACAGGGCACAGGAAATCAAAGGGTTGTTGTGTGGGGAGAGAGGGGGGGCGGGGGTTTGGGGTTGTTGTTTTGTTTGTTCTAGATTTTTTTTTTTTTTTTTATTCTTCACTGTTAATTTTATCTAGAAAGCAACCGAGCTCCAAACTTTTTTTTTTTTTTTTTTTTTTTTTTTTTAGTTTTGCCACATGATGTAAATTCCTTCCATTTTTACCGTGTCTGTGGATAGCTTATCACTTTTATCGATTCATGTGAAGGGAGGATGTCAGGGTGTATCACTGTCTTCTCTCGCGCTTGTTTGTGTTTGTGTTTTTTGGAGCCGCTAGTCCGGGGCCGGATGGTGGGATGTCAGCTTTGGCCAGGTCAAAGCAGATGAGCGCTGCCAAATTCCATCTGACTCAGCAAAAACAAAACAACTCCCCCAAGCCGCACCACACAGCCACGCCCTCCCTCTGCCCCCCCTGACCTCCAAAACCCCCAAAACCAACCTCCCAAACCCCCCCCACCCCACCCTTCCCCCCCTCCGCCTGGCTTTCCAGCAGTCTGACACACTGAACCTGCCCTTTTTCCCTGCATGCCACCTGCGTCGCCTTGCCAGCAAATCGCCGTCCGCCACCGTCACGCCCGCCATGCTGCCTGCTGAGGCAGAAACGATCTGCACCTCTGCATCTCAGCTCACTTGCTCTCTGCGTCAGCTTCGCCTCCACCTCAAAGAAAGGAAAAAAAAAACATTGTTCAGAGCAGGTGTCATCACAATCATCCTCATGAGCACATGAGTGTGTGACAGTGAATGTTAGCATTTGGATTTCACTTTTTTTGTTTTGTTTTGTTTTTTTTTTTCTTCAGAGCCTGTCCTTTTTATCAATGAGGCTTAAGGCTTTTTAAATGTACACATCATAGTTCCATGTGCTTTTTTTTTTCTACAGTATAAATATGAAGAACTTGAGGGGTTAATTTCAATGCTATTGTTTTGATGTCCTGTATGTACTGTATGGGTGTTTATGCAGATGATAAGCCCTGATAAGACTTAAGCTATGGCCTCATTCCAGTGCACTAATCTATGAGAAAGTATTGTTAGTGAACAGCACTAATGGAAATCTCCTCTCTATATAACTCATTTGCAAAGGTAGTAGAGTACTAACATTTACTTTTGCACACTTTGCACTTCGAGCGTGCAGTTACGAGCTTGTGTGGAAGTTTTTTCTTATGCACTGTGGTACTTACACAGGTTAATGCATTGGAATAAAGACAATATGAGGTGGAATGTGTGATTTTTATTTGTTACCTGGTCATAATGTTGCACCCTCTCCCCCTGTTTTTTTTTTTTTTTTTTTTTTGTCTTTTGTTTTCTTGATTTCCCCCCTGAGTTTGTTCCCACTTCCCCACTTTTTGACTGTGGACACAATGCTGAAAAGCATCAAGCTGACACCTCCCACCCCAGAGATGGGTGAAGGGAAGGATAGGGGGGGAGGGGAGGGGGAGGGCAGGGGAGGGTTATGTTTTATCAAGACACTTAAGCACGCTTTGACTCCGTCACCTTCAGTCTACCTGCTGTCTTCTTCTCACAGGGATGGTAATATCATAGCACCTGTTTCTTGAATTGAGTTTTTTTTTAAGCTCTAAAGGTGATATTTTTATAAGAAATTATTTTTTTTTCCTTCCTTGCTTTTACTGTACAATACCACGCTGTGCACATTAAAATTTAATATAATCCAGTGTGCATTTGTTTATGTTTTTTTAAGTGATCATTAGCGTTGTGTGTCTCTCTGTCGTGAAATTAGATTTTAACAGTGGATTAATTTTTTGGTTCTTTTTGACTTGTGATGTTGAGTCATAGCATATATAATTGTGTAATGAGTCACAGTAGATACTGGTTTCATTCATCTGTGCTGCGGGGACCGGCCAGCTGAAGCTCCTTGTGGAAAAAACTCATAACACAACACAACATAAAAGAATGAAGCTGGAGCAGCAGAGCGACTGAAAGATCATTTCCAGCAGCAGTGCCCCTCTAAACCTTCACCAGTATGTGTATGAGTCCGTGACAGTGAAGCCTAATGCCTGTGGGGTTGCTCATAGCATTTTTTTTTTTTTTTTTTTTCCGACCCTGGCACAGCATTGCCATGGTTACATGAGAAACAAATAAAAGCGTTGGGCAATGCTCATGAGACTGATTTCAAGTCTCTTGACTGTATTCGAGTTAATTTACACCAAAAGCATGGCGCATAAATACACAGCCGGAGACAAGCGTTCACTGTAAACTGTATTGTTCAACAGCAACATGTCGAGGACGAAGTCAAGTTAACTTAACAGTAGTTCATTGTTTTTCATCGAGGGTGATTTTAAAGGATAAAACAGTAGAAAAAGGTTACAGATGAGCTGTTTTAATGCTGCCTCCAGGTAGTAGCCTAGTACCAGTTTACACTTTCCATATACAGTACCAGTCAAGAGCACCTTCTCATCCCCTTAAATGAAAAAGTACGTGTATGACTGGTGATGTATTTTTATAACATTTCAGTCACAGAGGCCAAAAGTATGTAGACACCCAGACATTACACATATACTCAATTAATGGACGTCTCATTCCAAAACTGCTGCTAATAACAGCTTTCACTCTTCTAGTTTCGGACTTTTTTTTTTTTACCAGATTTTGGAACCTGTCCGCAGGTTAGTCAAGTTCTTCCACACCAAACCTGTGACAGACTTTCCTTCATGGACCTGGCTGTGCACTGCGGTATTGTCATGTTGAAACAGGAAAGGGATCATTGCCACAAAGTTGGAGGCGCTATTGTCTAAAAATATCATTGTATGTATGTCAAACTAACCCAAACCATTTAAAGAATAAAAAAAAAAACAGCCCTGGACTAAAAGTACGCAGAGGTATATGGGAATGTCCACATACTTTTGGCCGTTTAGTGTAAGAATTTCCAAAATCCTCAAAGACTTCTTTAGTCAGTCTGGATGAAAAATATTCCATCTGCTGCACAGTCAAAACACTTGTTTCTCAAGATGCAAATTTATCTCTCAATCTAAGTAAAGAAAGTAGCCAAAGTGACATATTTTGCTTAGTTTGGAAAGTTGAAAGGTTTTATTATAGTGTGCATTTGTATATATTAATTATATTTTATATTATTTCATAGGCTACATATTCACATGTCTTTTTTTTTTCAATTGGACAAAGTAGGTAAGGAGACACAGCCCCCTTTCTTCCTCTGTAGTGTGCAAGGGACAGAATATTACTGATCCAGATCTACTGATCTTAAAAACTATGATAAACAACATGGATACCTAAAGGTAGCCTATCCAGCATGTAAGCAAATAATGTAGTTCAGCACGGTGATACTAAATCACAAATAAGATGGTGGGAGAATGGAAAGAAAGAAAGCAAAAGGAAAAAAAAGTGATTAAAAGAAAGAAAGGAAAGATTGTGGAATCTTCTGAACACCCCAAAAAAATATCAAAGTAAAATGTGGCTTTTGTACAGACAGACACGACCTCAACAGTCTGCACACAGATAGCTCCAGCTGGACCACAACAGAGACAACAACTGAGAGCTACTGGGCAAGCTGCAGTAAAAAAAAGGTCCTGACAGATTCAAAACCTGTTCATTGTTGCTCCGGAGAGGAGGGGGGGTGGGGGGGGATTTCCAATGACTTGCAGCGCAGGACCGAATTGGACATAACAGAAGGACGAGAGAGAGAGAGCACAGAGATGGTTGTGTTACCTCCATGTAGACAACAGGACTGGACAGTGGCTATTGGCAGTGACCTGATACAACCAGGGTGAGAAGTTACCAGCAGCTGCTACAGTCGCTTAATGCTCCTCTGTGTTTGTCTTTTTGTGTCAGATATCTTATTCTTTACATAACCAGCAACAAATAGAAGGTGTCAGTGGCTGTTAATTGATGAATGGAAACCAATGGATGCCTGTAACACAAGAAAAATGCATCCAAAATGCCTCTGGTGTGGTGCTAATTTGAGTTTGTGGTGGTTCAGCTGTCTTGCATTGTCTCTTTTCCCAGAATGAAACTCTGGGGTATAATCTTGTTCTGTCGGGTGGATCCGAGGCTCTAAACAATAAAATGATGGGAGTATGAGTGAGGTGGATATCTGTGCTGAGCCTGAGGGAGGGGTAGACACCTGTCCTAGCAGGGAAAGGATCCAGCCTCCTGTGGATATGAATGGAGATGATGGGGGAAAAAAATATGTAGCATAGTATTGAGAAGTGTCTCTGCTCTCCTGGTACAGCTAAATGTTAAAGTCAAGCAGTGTTACTCTCAAAAAGTCATTTGTCTTTACTTAATTTTTGAGAGCCTCGTCTCGGTGTTTATAATGCAGCAGTGCCCTCTAGTGGGCTGAATTGAGAAATGCACATATACGATATGGCCAAAAGTATGTGGACAGCCATTGTTTAACAGTACATTCTTAATCCATGAGCATTAATCTGCTGTTATAACAGCCTCCACTCTTCTGGCAAAAATTTTCTACAAGATTTTTTGGAAGTTGGCTGCAGGGTTTTTCTCCCATTCAGCCACAAGAGCATTCGTGAGGTCCAACAATGATGTTGGGCAATAAGGTCTGGCTCACAGTCTGCGTTCCAGTTCGTATCAAAGGTGTTGGACGGAGTTTAGGTCAGGGGCTCTGTGCAGACCAGTCAAGTTCGTCCACATCAAACTGAAAAAAAAAAGAGGAGCCTGGCTCATAAAGAGAGCTTTTCCCAAATTGCGCCACAAAGTTGGAAGCACACTATTGTCTAAAAGATCATTGTATGTTGTAGCGTTGAGATCTCTGTTAACTGAAAGTAAGGGGCCTAGAACCATTAAAACACATCCACATCCACATACTTTAGACCATATGGTGTTGTATATTCTTAACTGTAGCTCTAAATTTTCTTCATGCTTGCATGAGTCACATCAGACAAGAAGTGCTAATGTTTAGTGTCAACAGAATAAACCCAACAACTGAACTGCTTCAATTCTGCTGTGTTGTATTGCATTATATCGCCAGTGGAGGGAGATATTGCCTGTTTAACATAAATGAATCACACTGATACAGATAAGTGACAAATTAAAAGACAAACCGCTGTTGGTCTGAATACTTGACCCCTACAGTGAGGGAATCTGGTGCCTCTGTTATGCTGTGGACGGCAATGGTTTGGGTCCACTTGTCCCCTTAGAGGGCCTGTACTGGTTTTTTAGATTAAACCTAAATTCCTGGGTTGCCAGCTGTGCAAGTGTCCTTTAAGAGTGAGTTAGCAGCAAGATAGCAGATGTAACAAACATGAGAAAGACTGCTGATGTTCAGCTTCTTTCCTTCTCCTCAGTTTCCGGGTGACTCAGTCATTTGTGTCCGTCAGTGGAAAGACAGAAACCAGGTGACATAAACATTGTGGCTTTTAACCACCTGGAAGGCTGCTGATGCTAGCAGCTGTTTCCTCTTGTAGCAGACACATCAGCGATGAGAGAGAGAGAGAGTTCTCAGTGACTCTGTGTGATTTATTACTGTCAAAACACATCAAGTAGAGACATTCACCTCCCTTCGAATGTAGCGGCGGAGAGACTGCTTTAACATCTACGTCACTTCAACACCGGAGGTTTTGTTTAACTGAAAACTTTTAAGGCTTGACGTCTGACCCCCAGGAAGCAGCGCTGCTACCTTTTGAGAGTTTATGTAGCGCATTTAGGCTTTCTGTCCACCTTTTTTGTGTTTACGTCTCTAATGTGGATTGTTCTGAAGTGTTTGCACTGCTTTCAGTGAAGTGATTTATCTAATTCTGATTAATTGGTTTCTGCCATGTGAGAAATGTTAAGATGTTTTAATGTGTCCAGACGTTCCATTTAATTCCTTCCTCTCCTATAATTAAATACTGTACAACATAGATTTTATGAAGGGCAATTCAAGCAAGGCATACAGTATCTTATTTAAGAAAAAATTCTCATTCAAGATAATCTTGTCGTACCATTTGCATGAATTATTATGTTTGTTTTGATGTCATTTGTCTAAGTAAGATATCTAAGTAACCTATTTTTCAGCTACAACAGATGAGAAACATGTCTAGTATTCATAAATCATGTTGTATTATTTCCGACATTGAGATAAAAAAGACAAATGATTTTATTCAGTGAACCTTCATCTAAAGTCTCCGAGGTTTCGTCACATATTCTAGTAGTTTAAGGGTCAGATGTATTTCTAAGTGGCCTGATTTACTGGATCCAAGAAATCTCATCAAGTAACTTTTGTTTAGTCTTGAAATGCTGCTTGATATTTTTCAGATTTCTCTTGATTACATAATATGTTTTGTTTTTTCTTGCAGAGTGCAGCCTGCTAGTGATGCCTCTCAACCGTCAGTGGGCGCTGACTGACTGCACATTCAGCTGCAGTCCAGCGCTGGCCTTTCTGATAGCTGTTAACAGACATCTGCAGCTGAAACAAAGCTGGTTTTCTTGGGTCAAATCACACACACACACACACACACACATACACACACATCCACACAAAACCCTGTGTGTTCTCCAGCATGTCTTCTTTATTTGGTCTCAACAAACAAACCCTCAGGGGAAGCTGCTGCTGCTGCTGTCCTGGTTTGCCCTGACTCGCCCACACAACGAGCTTTCAGGCAGTTTGTCTGCAGGGCATCTTATCCAAACGTGTAAATATATAGACAGATATCAATTGAACCCATTGTCTCGGTGATGTCTTACACATTGCGCTTTTGTTTTCTTAACTTTACATTGTGTTGCGGTTTTCTGCACCTAAACATTTTTGTATTAAATGTGATTTTTCATGTATACTAAAATCAATTTCACCAGCATTTCTATGTGAGAACAGTCGGTCGTTGTAATTCATTTCATTGGAAGTCCTGGAGGGCAGATTCTCCTTGCAGCCATACGTAAAAATGCACATAAATACACCAAAAAAGACAAAACAAAGGAGTCATACACTTAGAAATATAAACCCTAATTAGATTTTTTTTTTCAATATATGTGAATTAGGTCAGCATGCTGTTTACATATCTTTGTGGGCTTGTTTGTGGCAACTCTGATTTCTTGAGTTATGAAACCTTAATATCAAGCAGAGAGGATCAGCCTTTGCTTTTTCATATTTACACTAATTTGTTTTTTGCTATTTTGCTCCTTAATTTTTTTTCCCCTCCATTTTCTTGAATTTCCCTCACTTGTTGATGAATTGACAGAAGCTCCTTTGTCATCGGTCTTAAAAATGAAAACAGGCCTTTAGAGAAAATCAAATCCACATCCAGCATTTTTTTTGGGGGGGCGTCTTCTGGCTTGACGCTCCGTCAGCTGTTGCAATAGTGAATAATGAGAATGATGAAGCGTGCTATGACATCAAGCGAGAGGAAGGCTGGCGCGGATAATATATCCCCCGCGGCTCCACGTCCACCAGCACCAGCTCTTTACAGATGTTCTCCTCTCTCTCTCTCTCTCTCTCTCTCTCTCTCTCTCTCCGGGAACACCTGGTTCTCCGTCAGTCAGTACGCTCTTTGATGGGATACGTCACTTTTACCACACATCTGTGTGTCAAAGTTTTGGACAACATAATACATCAGAGCCTACTGGGGGGAATCTCTGATATCTTCATCCACTGTTTTCGTCATCTTGATGAGTTTCCTCTGAATATCGATTGAATCACTGTGGTGTTCACTGACAGTAAAACATTGGTTGTCACAGAATCTATCATTCACAAGTGACGATAAATTTTATGTTGTCAGAAGCACGAACCCTTTTCCAAAACATGATGCTATCTGTTCTGACAAGATGATAACTTTATGACAATAACTTGGGAGTTTTTCATCATTCTGTGTAGTCTGAACAGAGGTCACTGCATTGCTTTTCAAATCAAAACGCTTACTTCATTGCGTCAACCGACCAAAGTCTGTGCTATCCTCCTCCATAGATGTGTTAAAAGATGACTTATGTGTCTTTTGTTAACTCACAGCCCCGCAGAACAAAGACAAAACGGAGAGAAAGATGACGTAACCCCCCCCCCCAATCAACAAGATATATCTTGTTAATATCCTGAATTTGACAAAACAATCTCACCACAAAGTCCATTGAGTGGCTCTTCTGGAGCTTTGAATCACATGAAACCCCCTCCCCCCCCTTCCTCAGAGTTTACCTGGTTGTCATGGAACAGGAGATGCACTCATTGTTCTATTGTTTCGCGAGGACGTCAGTGTCGTCCTTAAAAAGTTCATTTTGGAAACAGCGGTTGCCGAGACAACCTCACTACAGGCCGATTTAGTGGCTGTTTTTTGGAGCTTTCGGTTATACAGCATGATCTTCTTCAGATCAATATCCTAAACTTCATAGAATATAATGTTATATCACACAGAATTATTTAAATGGATGCAAACGTACAACAAGGTGATGGTTACTCAGTTTGTCCACAAAAACGCTGACGTCGTTGCAACTCACTGGTGTGCAAACGCCAAATAAAGATCTATGCTTTCTGCAGATTAGTGTTTGCATTCAAATATCACCAATGAAGAGGAGAATGACTACAAAGAGAAGGATGAAAATGCAGCATAAATCCCAGATGTAATGCTGTGATTTCTGCTGGTACTTGCGCGTGGTTTATTTTAGTCAAAGCCTCCACAGATAAACAACCAGGGCGGGAGAGTTTAAGAGCTCTTGAAGGCCTCCAATAAACAGTTTAACAAGACAAGACTGGCAGGAAATGGAAATTGAGCGATCCTGGATACTGAATGCAGTCAGGGGTTGTTTTTTTTTTCTTCTTCTTCTTCTTTTGATTACATTACAGAAACAGCACGTCAAAATAAACATAATTTACAGTAACCGCAGTCAAAGAGCAAAGACATTTGTCTTGTAAAATCTGTAGTTGGGTTACTTTAACTAGACCAGAGTAAGAGTGGACTTTCTCTTGCAGTGTACAGGACTGATGTCTTATTATAGTCAATCAAAAATGAGCTGCTATGTGTGCAAGATTGCAAAAATGTTCAAAAAGAAGTTTCAGTTTCTGATATTTTTCTGTCTGAGCAACCAACACTGGATCTCTTTGGTATTTTCCGAGTCACTCTTGATGACTTTGAGAGTCGTGTAAATGTTTAAATGTGTCTTAAAAGCCGTGCAATGAGCTGAAACTCCACCACATTAAACCCTCTGAGCTATTTTGTATTGTGCAGCATCTCATTTCGGGGATATTGATAGACTCTGTGGTGCAAATTCTGCAGAAGCCATGTGTGCGTTTTTATTTTGATGATACCGTTGCTTCTTTTTTTTTTCATATTATGCTTATAACATCCACTGATGGCCTTCGGTGGGTCCTGATATGAGCGAGTGTTGCGACTCCTCCATCCATGACTAGACAGATTGTCAGATACAGACTGCAGCAGAAACTTATTGACTGACAGTTTTCTCGCGCCGGCTGCTGCGGTAACCATTTCCTGTCATGTATGAGATTGTAATCTTTTGATTTCCTTTTTCATTAGGAGTGTCTCTGTCCGGCAAACAGCGTAAATGGAAGATTAGAGGACCGATCTGTCTGTTTAGACACGGAAAATATGGAGTCTAGCCTTCCAGCAGATGGGGTCTGATGTCTGCTGAAGCTGCACTGTAACACAAAGGTGACACAAGTTTCCATCCAGGTGGGAAACAATATGACCATCAGTGATCAAGACATGTGTTTATAAGGCGATAACACTGCTTGAAAACAATGTGACATCAAATCTTCAATTTTCAATAAAAGTAAAAGGAGAAATTTTCATTTTTGTTCCTGAAACAGAGGTATGAGACTCTTTTTTTTTTATTTTCAGGGAATTGCTTTGCTTTGTTTTCCGCCTTTCCTCGCCCATGTTTTGAGATACACTGTACGGACAAGATTATGCGGACACCACAACAAATTATGGTGTATTTTCAACAGCTACAGTGGAGTCCAGTTGCCAGATGTGTTTCAGAGAGTGAAATCATTTTTGATAAATGTCATAGTTACGCCACCCTGATGAAAGAAACGATGACAAAAACCAAAAAAAAAAAAAAAAAGTGGTGAAGAGCGACCTGTCAGTTTACTAGTTTGATATAATTATCACATTTTCACATCTGGGGTGTTAATAACTGGTATTAAACAGTCATCGCAAATGAATCAGAGATACCAGCTGGTACATCTGCAGTTGCAAAAAAAATGAAACCATAATTAATTCAATACAGCTGCAGGACAGATGAAGATTTGATAAACAGGTGCAACTTTTTCCCCAAAGTAGTAAAATCCTCCAATGTAGCATTTTTCATGAGTCCAAGTCACAGTTTTAAACCCTCAGATTACTCCTATTAACATCTATATTGAATATTTGTGAGTGTCAGCAGCTACGAGTCCTTAATGAAGACATTGAACCAATACAGTAAAGACAAGAGAATCAGCTGTACCTCCTCCCTTGACCTCTTTTTTTTTTTTCTTTCATGTATCCTTCTATGACCCAGTCTGTCATTATCTGTCATGAAATTTAATGATCCCGTTGAAGAAGCTCGTCCGTGGAGATACACGGCTGAGTGATGGAGTGAGGGAGGAAATTACCACTCCCTCTCTCTGTGGGACTAAAGGAAACTGGGAGAGGTAAAGAGTCCATCTGCAGAATGAGGAAGCCAGGGGCCTCTGATGGGTCAAGAGCATCAATCAGAGATAACTGTCCCGGTCAGCAGTTAACCAGGGTTCGTATTGACCCTGCAGGTGATAAATAATCTCCGTTGGACTAGGTTTGGGGCGCATGGGATGGATGACAAGAAACTGTGAAATCAAGACTGAGTGCAGCCCCTGCTCCTCCCTTGCTCCTCCCTTGCTTTTATCCGCAATATTTCTCTTTTCGCTTTCATCTCAGTGGCTTCGAAAATTAGCCGAGGCTCCCCTGTCACATCCCTGGAGACCGAAACGTTCCTGTTCACGTCGAACGCCAGCAGATGGCGCCAACACAAGTCAGATGCATGCCTTTGGAGTTGGTTGTAAAGGGTCAGTTCACCTCAAACGTTATGGCACCTGTTCTGACAAGATGATAACTAACTGATAAGAAAAAAAAATACAATTTGGGAGATTTTATCATTTGTGTTGTTTGACTGTTTTGCTTTTCATGCTTACTTTGCTGTGTTAGGTGATCGAACTGTGTGCCGTCCTCCTCCATAGATGTGTTAAAAGTTGACTTATGTGTCCTTTTGTTCATTCACAACATCCAGAACAAAGACAAACAGGAAGAAAGATGACGTGACACACCAATCAACGAGACAATTCCCTCTGTTTGAATAAAGAATCTCAACCACAAAGTCCATTTTGTAGCTGTTCTTGAGCTTTGAATTATATCACAGTATCCCTGGTTCTCATGGAACAGTTGATTCAGTTTTTCTGAGCATTTTGAGGACTCATCATATCACATGAAAGCATGTGGACATGAGTGTCCAAATGCTTTTTTGTTGCATTGTGTATCAGTCTCTGAGATTTCTGCTTCCACCCGAGTACAGAGGAGGTGACTGGAGTTTAATCTGTGCTGCTCACAGTGTTGTAAAACCACATTTCAAAAAACTCTACAGCAACGTCTCTTTTTAGAAACGGTGCCCCTGTTTTTATGTCATTTTTGACCCTTCATACCGCTTTATACGATCACACGCCGAATCTCCTTTTAGGCTTCATCTCGACCGCTGAAGAGCATGTATGGAAACACACAAACATGCACAGAAAATAGAAAGCGCATAGTTGCCGTGCTGCAGGTGGTGTTGTGGTCACAGGATGCGGATCATTCCTGCAGCGCATGTCATACATCGGGGTTTGCTACATTTCTGCATGCCAGCAGTGTGAGGTTCACCACTGAGCTGACCTTTTTCCTCCTCCTTCTTCTTCTTCTTCTTCTTCTTCTTCATCTTCTTCTGCTGCTCCCCGCCAAGACAAGAGCTCGAGCTGAAAACAGAGTTTACCACCGCAGGAACCACAAAGACACACACCCCTCGGGTATAGACGCACACACACACCCTTTTTTGTCAGACACACCCCTTAGCAACGGGTGTCACAAAAGCCCAGAGGTAATGCAAAACACAGTGCTTCTAATAAACGCTACAACAAGAGAGTGACGGAGTTTGTTGTGAAGCCTCTGGAAATGAAAGAAAGGTTGAGTTTCAGACGATTAACTTTTATGAGAGAACGTGCATTGAGTTTGCGTTTCGGGCGGTGAGCTGATGTTCTCGAGCAGGATCGCTTCATCTATAAGTGAGCGTGAAAAGGTGATAATGATACAACAGGGGGATTCATAAGATGCACTCACAAAGTTGGCCGAGTTGAGATGATGAAACTAATGGCCTTTGTTTGCATCATCCAGCACGGCAGCCCGCTTAAATTGGACCGTAATCACGCTTTCAATGTGTGAACTTAAAAGGGATAGCTCATCTTATTCACTAACCCACGACGACGGCAACCTCACGACATGATGACAAGACTCCGAGAAGTCACTGCACCGTGTAAAGAAATACTCCAACACATGGCCTCTGTGTGTGTGTCTGTGTGTGTGTGTGTCCTGTAAAATCAGTGAAATGTTGTTTTTACCCTTCATTTCTGTGCAGATTGAATAAACAAGATACAACGTGTTGATTTGTGAGCTTTATTTATAGCTTTGGACGGAGCCAAGCTAACTGTTTCCACCTGTTTCCAATCAATGTGATAAGCTAAGCTAACTGGCTCCTGGCTGTAGCCGCACGTTGATATCTAGAGACTAAATTTAGATTGTATTTCTTTTTCAAAAATGTAAATATAGATAGTTCCTCTATCTCGCTGATTGGTCTACTCAGAGTTAAGTGTTCTAATTAAACTGGTTGCTACTTGAGTTTTTTTTGCAATGACATTTTACTGATGTGTAAATGAAGACTCCTTTTTCAACGGAGGCGACATAAAGGTCGGTGATGAGCTCAGTGACAGTTTAAGGGCTCTCTGGTGTGATGTCAGAGGTGACAGTGGCGTCCAGTGGGAAATCAGGGCATTGAGAACAGACAGGTTGATTCATTGGAAGGGGCTGCATTGGAAAAAATGAAGCAGCCGAGCCTTTGCATTGCATTTCTGTGGAAAAAAAAAAAAAGGTGGACGAGAAAGGAAACTGTTAAAGTCTTAAATGATAGTTTACCCTCACTCAAACGCTTATTACATCCGCGTACGGAGTGATATGTCTCGTTCTGCGTTTGCACATGTCACAAGTTCCCGTCACATCACTCGTCCAGCCACTTGAACGCACTTGTCCCCCCCCTTGTCTGTCTGTCTCATTAAACCCTCACGTGTCACCGTGTCTGTCAGAAAGTGAGCGCAAACACGCCACTGTGCTCTGCTCCTCGGCAGTTCCTACCTATTAATTCTCCATCCGCACTCTGTTATCAGGCTTTCCAGTCTTCATTCCAACTGCCCTCCTTTCAGGAAGTGGGACAAAGGAATTTTTTTTGTGCTGCCCGCTGTGATTCATAGCTGACACACACACTCATACACACAGTTGGTTTAGCCTTTATAACTGAGCTCATTATTTATGGCTGAGTGAGCCGTTTTAACATGACGACCAGTATTCTGACTCACAAGGGCGCTCTGGAGGAGAGTCAGGTGGAACTTGACGAAGAAAGGGAGACTTTTTCTTTGCCAGTGTGACCTTATTCTTTGATTTGGAACATTTACGAAGTGTTAGGGGCACATTAGTAGTCTCGGTTGCGCTGTAAAAAAATAAGCTTTACTGTTGGTTTGACCCCCCTTATTCAGAGGAATGGATGGATCTGGTGGAGAAATTCCTCCCGAATCAAGTTGTTTTATGTAAGGCAATAAAGAATTAACACTCCCTTTAAGACGTAAAAAGTGACATTTTTAAAGGGATATATAAATATAACTAAATGGTGCATTAAATTATGCATTAAAATAAAATAGAGTTCCTCTGAAGAAGAAAAAAGTCACAGATTTTCTTTGAACTGGTGGTTTTCTTCCACATAATAATCCACGCGAAGCTCTTAATGCACACTTCCCTCGAGTTCTCCAGCTTTGCAGCTTTCCTACCTGCAAACACCTGAGCTCAGGCAGGCAGACGAGGCTCAGCACCTGGACGCGTCACGGCGTCCTTCGGAGCGAAAAAAAAGGGGGCGGGACATTCACGCGCCACGACAGAGGCTGATGTGAGAGCTGCAGGAGCAGCAGCAGCAGCAGCAGCGTGTCTGCTGGATGCAGTCAGTCAGTCAGTCAGTCAGATAGTGTGGAGCCTCAGTGGTTCGTGTTCAACTGGCGAGCAACAAACTAGAGTTTAATTACAGGAAAGCAGACAAAGTCCGATTGGGAGGAAAAAACATCTTTTCTTCTGGGAGTTTTTCTTTTACGGAGGTGGTGGTGGTGGGAAAAAGCGAAGAGAACTAAAAAAATAAAAAAAAAATCTCCAGCGATCAGTGTGGATTTGATGAGAAAGTCAAGAAGTCCCGCTTTTTGAAGAGACCAGCGGAATATGATTTGAGCCAAGGGAGCGTACACACTGTTGCTAACAGGTGAGTCTATTCTCTCCCAGATTTCCCTCTCGCTTTCTTGACTTTGACTCTGTTTTCATTTGAGCCTTTATTGTATGTTGATGCGTAAACAGAGATGTCCCCCCCCTCCCTACCCCCCCACCACAACCACCTCTGATCATGAAACTCCCGGGACCCTCCTCCACCTCCTCCTCCACCTCCACCACCACCAACTTTGGATATGACAGCCTGTTTTGAAATGTTTTTTCTGGCTCCCGAACACCATTTTACCAACTTCCCCATGTGTGCTTTCTGAGACTTTTCGCCATGAGTCACTTTCCTCTCAAACTGAAAACATTTTCACTGTTTCACGCAACCTTTTGTCCTTTGAAAAAAAAAAAAAAAAAACAGCCGTGCAATGAGGCTGTAAATTTATTGTGTTTGGTGCAGGTGCGCAATACTGTGCCCCTTATTAGTCATGTTTTTTTAGACCACAACAAGTTACAACTCATCACATCACCCTCCTAATAAAAAAATAGATATATACACTGTGTAATATGCTATAATAGGACCTTGAAGTTGTTTTTCTGGTGTTTATAGTGAGTTTTTGTCTTTATTTTGTGTGGCATCGCTGTTATTTTCAGATGGTGTTGAACTATTTTACGTCCTTGGCACTCATCCGTGATCTTCCCTGCTCTGAACTTTCATAGGAGTTTGCCTACGAGCAGCTGTTAGTTATATCTGTCTTTAAATCTTTTCCCTGGACACTTATGTAGTGGTTTGATTTTTTTTTTGCTTTTAACCACTGATTTGCTTCTAAAAAAAAAAACAAAACCAAATGAGCTGCTAACTGTGAGAAATCAGTCATAAATCAGGCCAATTGTGCACTAGGGAATCTCAGTGAGGATATATGTATGCATGACTGCGGGCATGAGTATAAAAACCAAACTTACGGAGCTGGATGTTATTGCCTTGTTTTGGTTGACTTTACTAAAACCACATCCAGATAGGGAACAGGCGAATGCACATTTTGCAAATTCTCTGGTGCCGCTCTCTCCCTCTCCCTCCTCCCACTAAAAGCATCTCCCAGTGGATTACCATTTAGTTGCCGAGGTTATTTATCATTTTGCAGGACGGTCCCTCATGCCCTTTCCCTCCCACCTCTTTTTGTTTTAATTGAGTTTATCTCCGCTCCCTTGGGCTCTCTGCTGTCTAAACTTAGGCTCGTGGTTGTGTCGCCCTGCAGTGCGGACTGCTCTCTCTCTCTCTCTCTACCCGGGTGATTCACTGCTTTGCCTTGCGCTGTGGTCGTTCGTGGAACAGAGCTGAGCGCCGCAGAAGTGCTCACCCGGCTCTGACTACTGGTTCGTCTCGGGTCAGTGGAGTCAGAAGGAGAAACGTGACGATTAGGAGACTGATATTAAAAGCTTTGTGTCACTATAAAGAGTCCAGTCACTTCAGTATGACTGGTTTCACTGCCTGTGGTAATGTGAGGTAAACTCTGGTTTTACACCCTCACAGAGTCCTATTTACTGTTCTAAAAAAAGGGATTTGCGATGTCCCCTCTTGTGTCTCCTCAACACACATTGTGCCTTTTTTTTCCACACATTCACACTCCGGACAATTTAGGCCAGTCTATTCAGAGATACCCATGATGAATGCTTTTAGTGCTTTGTGTTCCAGCGGGGATGCGTTACTCATTTCTCATGTCTCTTCTTTCTGGAACAGGATGAATCTTCGCCCGCTGGAAGCCGTTCATGCCATCATCATGCTGCTGTGGGCCCTGCGCCCCAGCGAGCAGAGCCAGTGCGACAAATCATCCGAGACGTCCAAACTCAACCTCTCGGTCACCTACGAGCTCCCGACGTTCACCACCAACTTCACGATTCAGAATATGGTGACGCTGGACGGGGTCATTTACGTCGGAGCCGTGAACCGGATCTACGCCTTGGCTCCGAATCTCACGAAGCTGTCGGAGTACCACACGGGGCCGCTGCTCGCCAACGAAACCTGCGGCCGGAAACTAAACGGCACAAACGGCGGCGACAGGGTGGACAACCACAACATCGCCTTGGTGGTGGAGCACATGTACGACAAGGGTTTGTACAGCTGCGGGTCGGCAGACAACGGCGTCTGCCGGCGTCACGTCCTGCACGACGACATCAGCCCGAAAACCGTAGACGAACAGGTGTACTGCTTCGCGGACAAGGTGAAAAAAGGCAAGGGTCAACCCAGCAACTCCGATGTCGTGGTCAGCCCTTTTGGTTCTCAGGTGCTCAACGTGGAGAGCAACGTTATCAAGTTTTTCGTCGGAAACTCCGAGATTCCCGGCATGCGGAACGCGTCAGGCGGTGGGACGCATCCCCACACCATTTCCCTGCGGAAGATGAAGACGAGCCAAACCGGCTTCACCTTCTTCTCCAGCCACTCGTACATGGACCTGATTCCGCCTCTACGTGGAAACTACTACCTGCGATACGTTTACTCCTTCCACAGCGGACCCTTCACCTATTTCCTCACCGTGCAGCCGGTGAGCAAGGACTCTCAGGCCTACCACACCCGCATAGTCCGCATGTGCTCCTCCGACTCCATGATCCGCCGCTACGTGGAGATGCCCCTCGAATGCATCAGCACCGACAAGAGGCGGCGGCGGCGGCGCTCCACAGAGGCGGTGAAGGTGTTCAACATCCTCCAAGCGGCGTACGTCACCAACGTGGGCAACGACGTCGAGCTGCGGAAGCAGCTGAAAGTGGACGAGGACGACGACGTGCTTTTCGCCGCCTTCGCCCGCGGGAAGCCGAACTCGCCGGAGCCCACCCCCAACTCGGCGGTCTGCATCATGTCGCTGAACCACATCAACAACATGTTCAAGATGTACATGCAGAGGTGCAACACGGTCGACCTATATCACTTCACTGGATCAAACAGTAAAACCTGCTACAATGTGGTAAGTGCTTGGGGGGGAGGGGGGGTTTTTGAGGTGACCGTGACAGGGTAGCCATTGCAGAACTCTCACTTTGCAATGCAAAATGGCTTAAACAAATGTTTGTACAGTGGACAAAAGTTGTGTCTGCTGCAAGAAGGTATTTATATTCAAAGTAAATCCAAATAAAACACTATTATTATTAAAATGAGCCCTGATCATAGAGTTCAGCTCTAATGAAAGTCAATAAACCGCAATAGTAGAAGTTGTGTTCAATGGTGACCTCTGCAATGGCTACTGCTGTATTAACATGTCATTTTTATGCCAAATTAATGTATTTGATGATGTTTCGCATATACACCCTGCACAGAATTGGTGTGTTCAAATATTAACTTGATTCGCAGTGCATTCTGACAAGATCTATCTTGGTGTACAGGCCAAAAATGTGTTTTTGGCACATGAAGGATGATGCCATGCACTTACTCCAGCGGTAAATTGCAAAACTCTTTGCTCAACAACGGTATTTCAGGCATTTTTTTTATCCAGAATGACATAGATGGGAGTCCAAAAGACACAATTTTTAGCCTCTGCAGATCACAACAAAGTTTCAGCATCACCATGATCAAAGCCTCAATCGGTCATCTGTTGTATATTCACGGCTTGGTTTTCATCTTTTAGAGTTATTGGCTGTTTATTCGTTGCAGGCAGGCTTGGCTGTTTGCTGGAGAGACTGTCCTGTAACTGGGTGGTCTCAGGTTCAAGCAGCCAGTATGTGTGTACTGTCTGCCTATCTAAGTGTCCTTGAGCAAGACGCCGAAGCATGACCTGCTCCTGAATTGTTCCCCTGACCTCTGACCTCTCTGGTTAGGAGTGTACGTGCGCATCTGCCTCACAGGGAAACGTGAAGAAAGAAACGTGTGATTACAGTGTTTACTGTGACTTTTATTTCTGTTTTATATCCTCTTTCGTGTTTATGGATCGCTGACTCGCTGTGTACGGTGCAGTCTTTGGATCAGTAGGGCCTTTTTCATTGCTCCAATGCATTGGAGTTTTAAATGAAATGAAATGTTGATTCCTAAGTGTCGACTCTTAGCACTATGTTGAGGTTGTTTACAACCATATTTGGTGAAGAGTGTAGGACTTGTAGCCATTTTTATACATAGTCCCCCCCCCCATTTTAGGACAAAGTAACAATGATCCTAAACATACTGGTTGGATCAATCACTCAATCTAACTGATCATGATGTGTTTCGCTTGTTGAAGACCAGGCTGAGCACAGAAAGCAAGGTAACAAGCTTAAAATAAAGATGACTGCAGCAGAGGCCTTACAGAGGATTAGTAGGGAAGATACCAAAGGTCTGCTGATGTGTTTAGATTGGGGGCTTCATACAATTATTGACTGCAAAGAATTTGTAAATATTAAAGGGGGCATGTTCAGGTGAATATTTTCATTCTGGAATATCTTTGCATGATTTACAGATAAAAAAAACACCTTGTTTATCTTATTCTGGCCGTTTCTGCAACCCCTCAGTTCAGCCTCTTGTCTGAAACAGGAAGCTCCTGTCTCTTTAAGACCGCCCTCCTGATGAGCCCACTCTGTTCTGATTGGTCAGCTTCAGGAAGTTTCAGCCAGCTCTGGAGGTTACATAAAGAAACAGTAGTCAATGGATTCCACTTCTTTTTTGCCTCTTACTCGAAATATAAACTTCTCAAATACATCCGTACCTTTTCGAGGCGAAATCTGATCCGGAATATGAGAGTGGACATCTCAAACAACCTCGGCAACAAAGATAATTTTGTTGGAAAAGTAAAATAAACTTTGCAAATGAAGCGGTCAGGGCAGGTTTTGACTTGCAGGGAGCATTTTTACATACGTTCACCTCAAGTTTTGGAACTTTGACAATGAATGGCTTAATTTAAGTTAATTTGTCTTGTATATTGTAGCCCTTAAAACAATATGTATTAACCTTCATGTATGTTGTACTGAAGTAACCATCACCCCCTCCCCATACTGATGCGAGCTAGTTGGTTACCCCCTCCCACCCCCCATAACTCACTCACCTCCAATCCATCAACATTGACTCAATCAATAGGTTGAATCACCTGATCAATAGTGACACGAAGTTAACTGCCGACCACCCTGCCAAAGGGTCTGTCAATATGTGTACTTGAGCTGCTGCCTCTCTGACTTCATCTTTACTTAACCTCAGCGTTAAGTCAGTACTGTATATCACTAGTCAGGCAGCGGATTGCCTTCGTCTCCTGGATATATTGTACAGTAAATATCTTGTAAAAGGGCAAGCACATACAGGATTAATGCTAGAGTCGTGTGCAAACACCTAGCTCGCTCCCGACGAAGACTTCTGTCAAAACATTGGGTGTGTGTTGTGTTGTGTGTGTGTGTGTGTGTGTGTGTTACTGCGGAGGTTATAACTTTTTTTCTATTACTGTCAGCAGTCTAGTTTAAACATCATTGCGTGCGCGTCCACAGTAGGAGCATTTATTGCCGCTTTTAACTTGGCAGCACACCACCACCACCACCATGCACCATAACACTGTAGGTTATAAAGCATTTGTGTAGCTGTGGCAATGGTTTTGTATGTTTAATCCCATTTATGACACATTTTGTACACTTTATACTGCAATTAACCATTTTGCAAACAATGCTGCTGTGTTTTTTTTAGAAATTTCAATAGATTTTACTGCCATTCCAAACATTGCATTGGTTTCCATTCATTTGGTAATGAATGTTATGTGTGTCCTTCAGGTCTAATAATGAATGCATTTTCTTATTTCTGAAATATTTGCAAAGCAGATTTAAAACAGTCATACATCAGCTTTCAGACATCTTCTTCTTCTTCTGCTTTTTTTTTTGATGGTGCATTTCAATGTTTCCTGGTGTGTTACAACCACCGATGTCCACCAGTAGTGGAACAGTGAAACGTGTATCTGTGGGGGTTTCTCCATGGTGTTACTAGTGGTCAAAAATCCCAGAGGGTCCTTTTGACTTGCGCCAACATTTCATTATCATTACAGGGTAAAGTACATTACAGGTAATTTAAAGACTTAACTCTATGAATCAATCTGCGCTTAAACTGAATTACCGTGCAACAATTGGCAAACGAAATGCAGATTTGATGCTCATTGTGATGGATTACACACCTCAAACAAGCTTCACGACCCTACCAACTGACTTTCAAACAGTTGAGAAGTAAATGGAAACCAGTGGCTGAGTGGAAAGGTGAATCTAAAACTGTATGCATAACAGAGTGTTTTGGGGGGGGGAAAGTGCACATAATAATTGCAAACACATTGTTATGCCTGTAGTATGTAGTGGTTCAAACTGCATTGAAGAGATTAGACAAAGACACGAAAGTGACATGTGGTTTAGTTCTTAAAACAGATTCAAACCAGCTTTGCAAATACATGCAAATACATGGTGGGTGGGTGTTTGGGTACATCAGCGCCGTCCTGACAGCTATCAGCGGCGGAGATCCACTGGGGAAAGCGAGGAATGCTGGGGAGCTGGGAGGTTCGGGGGGTAGCGCATATCTGACTCTCAGCGAGCCGTGATGAATGGCTCAGGGATAACAGGGCATCAGCAGCTGGGCGGAAGATGATCCCCCGACCCGCTGTGGCAGCCGGCCATTCTGGCGAGGCCTCCCCCTCCCCTCGACCCCCACCTGTTACCAGCACCTGTGGGAAAGTGGAAATTGCATCGGTAACACCAAAGAGCCTTTTTATTTGGGTTGATGTTGGATTGATCAATAAGTATGATCTCTTATAGACTTTTTGAGGTGTCATATTTTGATCATATCAAGCTTTTTACAAAATTCTTTGGTCCACATTAAAGCCTATTGTATTCACTTAGTAATATTGCACTTGAGAGAAATCTATTTGAACTATTTTGATGCAAAATGGTGGTGGTGCAGCCGGACAGCTGCAAATTTGGCACATTTTTTTTGTCACAGAGCATGTTGGAAACAGTTGAAAAAAGTTCAGTGTTTGAGGACCTCCTCGTTCCAAGCATCTTTGGATCTTTGGATGAACAGATGTGACAAGTTTTCTCTGATGTCATGCTTAACAGAGACATTTTGCAGTGTTTTGGAATGTGAAAAAGCTCGAAGCCATCCACTGCTGTAAACTGATAACTCAGAGAGCCTGTTGAGCTACTGTGCACAGGATTAAAGACTAAATCATAGTGTTACAAATCAAACAACTATCGCCTTATGCTATGGCGGCTCCACATAAAAGTTTATTTGTACCGAGCGATGATCGCTGAGCAAACCTTTCCCTTCCTGAAACCCCAAACAGTAATTGTCTGTTTCCACCTCTCGACAGTGAGTGGCGATATGAAAACTGTTGTTTCGATCACTCACGAATGAGAGTGACTGACTGAATGAGAGTACTATTCCGTTATTAGACATTCTTTCCTCTTGACTCACTCGATTACTGGGTCGATGCGAGGCATGACATCAGTTTTGCTGGAGGTACGGGAGCATCTGTACACTGTGTAATTATCATAGGAATCCTTCTGTTTCTAACTCTGCGCTGTATGGTATGTCATGTTCTGATAAGTCTGCAAACAACACGATTTTTAAAGTTGATTTTTTTTTTTTTTTTATTACGCTGACTTCATCCTTTTGCAGCTGCAATACTAACTTCATTAAGTGATCCTCTTTCAGTATATCAAACACACATGGATTAAATACACACACTAAAAACTGTGTGCTGGCTTTTTTTTTAATTATTTTCAGCAGTCAGCACAGACAAATGGCACAAAAATCTGCTGTTTCCAAATATTTCCATCTCTGACTATGAAGCTCCAAACACAGACGCAGCAGGTTAAAGTGCTGAATCGCTGCAGCTAAAGGAGTTTTTTATCTGAGTGGGACTGGGGCGCCGTTTTCAAATGTCTCTTTTACTGCTGACAGTTTTACTCGTATCCTGCTTTTCTCAGCTGCCAGGTTAAAAACAATCAATAAGACCATTGTACAACTGCCCATCTGATGCACATGCTGTAAGCTCGGACTTAATGGATCTAATCATGGCAGTACCTAATAGATTTACGACTATTGTTCAGTGGCATATGGCAGGTAGACTCTCTGTTATTACGAGGTTTGTGGAGTGATAAGCGCCGCCATAAATTCATAAAAGTTGTAAACGTTCGATAGAGGCATGCTTAAGCACACAGCAGGTTATTTTTGTCGTTTGAGCCACCAAATTGTATTTCTGGCAGAAAACTCCCAGTAGGAATCTGGCTGAGGTTGAAATCTCAGTGTAAGAGCATGTTTGAAGTTTTTAAGTGGGGGTTGTCAGCTCAGACGTGCCTCTTAGCTCCAGTTTAAGCAGCAAGATATGATAAATGTTGTAATGATGAGTGGCCCTCTTTCGGGCTGTCTACGTGATAGAGGAAATCTGCTTTTCTTATTGTTTCTTTAGGGCCATTTCTGTCCTCGGGCAGCTCTACGTTACTTAAAGAGCATGACATTGAAGAAATAATTACCAGTCTTTTACCATGAGACCTGGAGCATATATATGGCTTACTGTGTTTTAGCAGATTTTTTAAATTATGTAACTTTTCTAGGCACAGTTTAGAATATTTTCCAATCATTTTACCTTTTGCTATAAACTGTATTTATAGAAGCAGAGGCATTTAACAGTATTCCTACTCGAAAAGGTCACAGTTGACTCAGTTGTTGATTTGAGCAAAAGTAGACACAATATCAAAAGGTTGAACTGATAATGAGTCCATGAGTTATGTGAAATCTCTGTGCACACAATGAACACGCACTGGTTTTTGGGCACTTAAAGATACTTTAATTCTAATTATTTTTCAAGCATGTACACAAAAACCTGACCTGAATTAAACTTTTTGAACGTATTGAGTTTTTAAGAAAAAAATGCCAAAATTAGCTGGTTCTAGCTTCTTAAATGTGAATATTTCCTATTTCTTTAATTTTCTATGACAGTAAATTGAATATCTTTCAGTTATGGACTGTTTGGACTGTTGGGACAAAACAAGATATTTTAGGTTGCATCTTGGGCTTTGGGAAACACTGATTGAGATTTTTTACCATTTCTGATGTTTTATGGACCAAACAACTATTCGATTAATCAAGAAAATAATCGACAGATTAATCAGTAGTGGAAATTATCATTAGTTTCAGCCTTAACCTGGAGATTTAATATGGTTAACACAGTTTTTTAGAGTCAAGTATTCCAGTAGTTCTCCATCTTTCCTCAAAAAAGCTCTTTAAACAATTGATACAACCCCCAGAATGTGCTGTGGCTTGACAATATCGCTTTAAAAAAAAAAGGCCATTTGCTGGGTAATGTAGTGTGCAGAGCCATGGCAGGGGTTTGGAGTGACCCCAACACGCCTGGTACCCATTCCCATAAGTCTATTGAGGGAGCAGGAACATTTGAGACTAAAAATAAAGAACGGCCACATTCGAGGTCAAAATTATCATCGGATTACCATTGATTCGAGAAAACCCACCAAATGCTGATTGCTTTTAAATTGAATCTTCAGCCTGATTGATTATAGTGTGTGTAATATAATTCCAGCTAGGAGACGCTTTTGACCGACAGTCATTTTAATTAGCCAGCCCGTTGTAATGAACAAGCTTTAAACGCTGGCTCAAAAAGATGCCACAGAGGCCCATTGATTTTTATTATCCACCGTTAAGGAATTCCTAATAATTTCTGATTATGAATAAGGAGCAGGAGGATATGATTTCCAAGATATATAAGACTTTGCCAGTCAGTTGTTTGGTCAAGATAAGATTACAGTTTATTTGCATACAGTGCTGAGAATGTAGAGCAGAGCAAGTAGAGGTTTGCCTTTCGCAGATCCTTAGCAACGGCTGCATGCAACTCTTGAACAACAGATCTTAAGTAGTTTGCAAATTTTATCCCATGAGAGGATTCAAGCTTTCCTTGAATGGAGTTGCCACCAATAGAAGATGTTGTATGTTGTTCAGATAGTAAAGCAGAGACTGAAGCAGAGACAGAGACCTGTCTCAGAGACGTTTTCCAAAACTCTAAAAAACATGTCAATGAGCCACAACATTGAACCAGGTGACATGTTTAATCACTATGAAGAGTACAGTAGTTTACATAGAGTTCACTTTTTCAGTCTCCAGAGAGTAGTTCTGTGTACGGCGGACACCACTGCGTATGCACAGGAAAGCGGTTTTGTTTAGAGAGCTTTGCTAGCTTGTTGTGCTACATATCACAACCTCTCGACTTTCGAAATTTTACAATGTCGTACAAAGTCAAGAGATTGTAATATGTAGCATAACAAGCTAGCGAACCACTGTAATGGCACCTCTCTCTCTGGAGACTGGAGACCGTTGTTAGTCTTTGGCGCCATTTTTAAACAAACCTGGTGGCAAAGCAACATGTCACCCACTTTGGCCGTGTGGCAAAGCAACATGTCACCGACTTTGGCAGTGTGGCTCACTGACATGTTTTTAATTTTCCTAATCACACGTCTGGACTATTTAATTATTAGGCTTGTACAGTGAGAGCACTTGAGCTCTTTCGCTAAGAAAAAAGTGAAATTCAAACCCAGATTCAATGTCATGTTAATGGTCAGCATTCAGATGATTGATCAGTTGCATGTTAAACATCAGTTTGACAGGACGTAGACTAGTTGGTTACTCTGACATCGAGTAGTTACAAAGATCTATGATGACCCAAGATGACAAAATCATGAAAGAGCACAACTGATATATAACATCAAGAAATGCCACATTGTAAAGCATCTAGGAACATAAAGTCTCAGCCCATCTGCTTCTAATCTATATTTCACTGTGAGCTCCAACATGAAACTGTCATATGCAATTTATTCTTACTTTTTTCAGAGGTGTATGATTTTGCATCAGTTGCCTTGCAGATGAAATACTGCAAACATGTGCACGTGTCAAAGTTTTAAAAAATCTACATCGTCTCCTGTGATGGGAGATGTGCCGCAATAACAGCAATCGCTGATCAATCAGTCATCGGTTAAAGTATCGGTGATGTTTTATACATTTGTTGTAGTTTTCCAGTGACACAGGGAGAGTTTGCGGATAATTAGACCCACAGCAACCTCACAATATAAATGCACTTAATACTTTGCATTCAGCTGTAGTGCTGCTGATTCAGTGGGTGCTGCTGGGGATGTGAGGGTTTAGAGCCCCACATGCCCGAGCCTGCTCATGCCATCACTAAGCTGGTATTTGTTTGCCTGAACTCTCCCTCTGTATTCGGCTTTACTGGGGCTGGTAAACATACGTCAGTGTGTTATCATCATCCAGAAGTTTGACTTGACTGCTTTTTTTTTTCAAGATGCTGCAAAGAATATACAACACCCTAGGGGAGATAAGATGAATAGAGAGATGTCATTTTTATGTAAGTGTGGTCCTGTGACCTTTTAATCTCGTTACGGAAATTTGTTATTGACATTTTATCCCTAAATCCTTCAATTTTGCTGATTAACTACCACTAGACAAGGCAGTTGGAGCTCACATGATAAAATATGTTACATAATGTGCCATTTATACGATTGGCAGCCAGAAAATGCATTACCTTTCACTGTAAATCTGCTTTTTTTTCTTACCTCACTACACTGGATTGAACTCTCAGTTTTCCATTTCACTTCTACTTCCAGGACAGACAGACATGCCACATGTACAGAGTAGAGAGAAACAGTAGACTTATATATATATATATATGTATATCTTCAATCCCGATGTGGAATCTACCATACAGTTGTTGATGGATGCAAAAGTGAGTTGTTTTTTTTATATCTGATCGCATATAAGAACTGTTTTATTTCAGATTGTATGTTTGTGCTATGCCGCACTTGTAGCTATTCCCTCCAAAAAAGGTATGACGATGTGACACCCAGAAAAAACAAGAGTGAGAAAAGAGAGCGAAAAGGCATCAGTGACCTTGCTGTGGATTTTCACAACAGATGTCACAGATTGTGTCCCGCATGCCCGAGCCTGTCCGTGCCATCATTAAGACGGGTGTAGGACCCAGCGGTGCTCTCTCTCTCTCTCTCTCAGCAGGCGGGCAGGTCTCCAGCAGCATACGGGAATCAACAAAAGAATGAAAATACTACGTTCTTGTCCCGTCCTGTCCTTCTCATATTGCTCCTTGTAAGCCTTCGGTCTCTGATAAAAAAAAAAAAAAAAAAGACCACTGTGTGTGTGTGTGTGTTTTTGTAATGAGGAGGAGATCAGATCGACCGTGTTTCGGTACCTGCATCTATCTCATAACACACACTTTTTTTTCGCACAGATCTTCACACATGCGTACGCACACACAGGAGCGTACACGGTAGAGTAAGACAAGTATGTCGGTTTGTTGACAGATCGGGCTCTGATCGGCTCACCACAGACACATGACATTTGTAAAGAAAAACACAAATGCACTTTGCACTTTTTGCGCTTTTCTTTTACTTTTACTCGCACTATTACTTTCAATCGAAGGAAATATAAGCTGCAAAAAAAGGAGAAAACACTCCGAAAAACTGATTAATTAGTTAATTCTCCTCTGATATTAAACCAAATACCTTTTTAGATTTTTCAACTGTCGCTCAGACAAAACAAGCAATTTGAATTTCCCAATCTGTTGATCTGCATTTTTTGATGTTTCATGCAGCAAATAATCAACTAATCATGATTAATTGCGATTGAAAGTGATGGACGGCGATGAAATGATTGGCAGCCGCGGCGCAACATGGGCCATGTCAGCGGGTGCAAAACGAGCTTCGTGCCAGTGTAAGCTACTGTTCATGTGTTTATAACATCAGGGGAAAACAGTTTACATGCCCTGACCCGACCACACTCTGATTGTCCATATGGCGTGTTGTGTGTTGTCGGTGAGAGCTGGCAGCTGTGTGCCCTCCGCCCTCAGGTGGGCCGTTGCGTCACCTGGCAGCAGCCGTGTCCAGGCAGGTTGTTCTGCGCGAGGAGAGGCTCAGGTCAGCGTCCGCATCCAGAACAGATCAGGGAAATGAACACAAACACACGGATCTCCATCTAACGTCGTTGGTGTCATAGAAAAGTTCACCTGTTTTTTGAAACTTAACACGAACACGGCGGGTCGATTCGTGCCGCAACGGATCATTTATCTTGTTCAATACTTGCATAATGACCCCCCTCGCCAAATGACAGACGATATAATTCTTCAATAGTTTAAAGATAAATCTGTCACGCAAGATTGCAGCGAGTCTGTTTCAACACTGCTCGTCCGTCCCGGCGGTATTGGGTCGGATTTGTGCCCGCTCGTGTCTGCAGGCATTTCCTGGCAATTTTCTACATGATTTCACATTCACTCAATGTCAGTATTTAGTTTTGAATCCGCAGAGTTAATAATTAGCCGAGGAGTTCGGTTTCTTGTTTTGCTGAAAAGCTGGAAGTGCGTGTGTGTGTGTGAGTGTGTGTGTAGATCCTTTTTGCTTTTGTATGCACATCTTATCTTTGTTCCCTAGATAAAGGGTAGAGTAGTAAATATGCAAACCGTCAGTGCCTGCAAGCTGTCTTCCAATAAGCAGGCTGGGAAATTACCATCAGTCACCATCAGCCAAATACTGTTAAACTTAGCTGCTATGGCTGATAAGATTTTTTTTTTTTTAGTGCTAACTATGTCATTGTCAGATAAACAACCATCATTTCTTGTTTCGTCTCTTCTCATCTGTCACATGTTCAGGTTCCGGGTTTACTGCTTTTACTCTGTTTTATATTATCGTAAGTTGGATTTACGACTGTTGGAAAAGAAAAGCCGTCTAACAATTTATATCATTTAATTAGTCAAAAATGTATCTATAGTAAAGATCTTTTTGCAACCTGACTGCAGACTCTGAATTGAAGCGTACCCTTCGCTGTGCTTACTTGATTGTTTCTGGCCAATTACACAAAGTGCCGTGGTGATCGCCGCCGTGTAGCGTTCTGTTTTGACGCTTGTCTTGCAAACGAGATACTTTCCTCAAATACCACCCCGATGACAGATGCATCTCTGATTGGATTTCTTAAATGCTTTCCTTACCAGACACTCGCCGGCAGTGCCAGAAGCCACTCATGATACACTTGTTTACTGTCAGATATGGAGGAGCTCTGCTCGACTGAGCTTATGAGTCAAGGCCCCAGAGCTATTTCCTAATCAGCGGCATGCCTCCTACTCTTCCATTTCACCACATGGTGATATCCTGCTCTCGACTGCTCCACTGAAATGAGGCGTGCGGATGCTTATCTGTCATCCCCCCCCCCCCCCCCCCGCGCGCTCCAAATGAAGGACCGAGAGCAATCTCCTTTTTCTCCCGTCGTCGTCGTCGTTGTTGTTGCTGAGCGCCGGCCTCACCTCGACCCCGGGATCACTCTCATTTCCTTGGCTTCGGATCCTTTTCGAGCTTCGTCGTAAGGTCTGAGTCTGGCCCTTTGAAACTCTCATAATCACAAAGTTCACCAGAGCAGCAAATGATCCGCGCAGGCCCGCAGCCACAGACGCTGGGAGGACAGAAATGAAAGCTTACCTCATCTCCATATTTCTCAAGCTTTAGTGCTTAAGACTGTTGAATACATGAAAAAGCAGCGTGTGCTCTGTCTACGTAGACAGTCTGGGTGGTGACCTGGTACGATACCACAGAGTAACATGGACAGAAACTCATGCATTGCTTTTTCAGCCAGTTGGTCTTGTAGCTGCATGTTAACGCAACTAATTATATTTTATTTAAAAGCAGTTATTACAAAGCGCTTTAAGGAGAAAATGAGAAGAGGAGGAAAGGAGACAGCGGCCTGGCCATTTGAGAGCCATTTGAAGTTCAGTGTGTCTCGCTCAAGGACGTCATTTATGGACCGGCTCCACCACTTCAGTCACGGCCGCTCCATAATCACTCGACAAACCCGCATCGCCGTTTATTTGCCACCCAATTGGGTCAGCTGACATCCGTGCATGGGAAAAGCGGCCTCCGTAAACGGCCGTATGTGCAGTCGGAGATTCCTGAGTCCCTTTTTTTTTTTTTTAAAAAGGTCAGTTCACACAAATGGAAGAAGTTATTTTCTCGCATGTTTCTTTAGTGGAATCTCAGGTGGTTTTGTTTTATCCGTCTCTGGGATTTCAGCCTCCGTCCCCCCTGATAAAAAAAAAAAAAAAAAAAAATGGAGGTGAATAGAATTTAATTTACGGTGCTGACAGCGTTGAATTTACATGTTGCTGTTGGACAGAATAACACGTCTTCCGGGGGATTTCACAAGATCGTAAGATTTCGTTGCTGCGCCTCGAGCATCACAAACGTAACGCCATTCACCTTCCATTGTCCAACATGGCCGTTTATGACAAATAAAAGCAAAGACTTATGCATGTTCAGTTTTTGTCGTTTGGTTGAACCCTTTGATCCGGGCCAATCTGCTAAATTTTCTGTTGACTCTCGTAGCTCCGTCAACCTTTTCTGAACACACAGGTAAGCTATCAAGTAACCGCCATTTTTCCAACCAAATGGAAGCAGACACCACGTCATTCCAAGAGACCTCACCTCAGATGTGGTCTAATCCCACCTTTACCTCCCTCCTACACCCCCCCATCCATTCCATTCAACCAGTAATCCCCACACAATGCAAGCAAATGATTGTGCCTGATTGTATGCTTAAGTAAAAGAGGTGAATAGAGAAGGAAACCCCTCCCCTTCCCTCCCCATCTCTCTGTCCACACACTTATATAGCTTTTATCACCTTGCCACGCTGCCAAACAATGCACCACAAACAGGGGAGGCTATCTAGTCAATCCCCTGGGACACTGCACATATTGTCTCCGCAGGCTTTGATCTTATCCTCCTCATCGGTGATCCTGCTTGAATCATGTTGCTGGAGGAAGGCGTGCTCACACCTGAGAGAGCTGAGTAGCTTTTTCTCGGAACTGAGCAGTGTGTGTTTTACGGTCAAAAGCTCTTGTTTCATCACCAGCTGGACTCTACCAGAGCTTTTTTTACGTTCAAGGGAGTGAGAAAAAGGGGGTCTTAAAATATAGCTTTTTTCCCTAAACAGCTATCGGCTATTTTTAGTTTTTATAGGCATACAGAATTAGTCTGTGTTAGGTTTACAAACCGAAGAAAATTGCTCTTTTTTTTTATTGTTTTAGAAAAAGAAAAAGTACCAGTTTGCTTTTGACCTCAAGAAACTAATAATAATGTTTCGGTTGCATCACCATCCAGTCTGCACATGGGACCCGAGCCCTGATCATGAAGTCAGAATACAGAGAGATCCTTCAGTCCCGAGTATTAAAAATTCTGGCTCCGGGCCCGGCGTCTCTCAGTAAGTGAGCACAAGCAGATGCAAACGAAAATTATTCAGAACCCTGAGCCCTGAAGATCTTTTTGATATATGTGTGTGTGTATAAGAGAGAGAGAGAGTGTGTGTGAGAGAGAGAGAGGGAGATTGAGCAACGCAGCGAAGGACAACGATGCCAACTTCCAAGGAGGTTTTTTACAAGTGTGAAAAAAAAAAAAAGTAGCACAATGATGCATTGTTGCTCTGGCGGTCAGCTCTCTGAGAGGACAGAGGCACACACTGGTGATTTGTCTTTTTTCGTTCGCTTCGCGGTGCGGTTTAGAGACTCTCCGAAGCGCACGAGCCGCTCAAGCCGCCACCTGCGGACTTGTCACGATGATGCAGTGAAATGTTTTACGGCGGCTACATAAAGAAAAAGTGGCTGTTTTCAGAACTTTTTTTTTTTGATGAGGTTTCACGATTATTTTTAGCTCCGTCTATTTCCGTGCAAAGCTACTGGAATATTTGTTTTTCTGTGTCACTTGTCGAAAAAGGAGGCAAAATACGAAAAGGCTGTGCAGCTGAGCAATAAAAAAATAAACTTTCCCTGCGAAGAACATTTTCTTCCACACCGCTACACTTCAGATTCCTCCTCCTCCTCCTCCTCCTCCTCCTCCTCCTCCCGCGCTGTCGCTGGTGCTTCTGCAGTCGTATTTGTTTGGTTTTTTTCTTCATCTGGCTCTGATCTTCGCTCTAGTATAAGTGCGAGCGCGGTGCATCTGCCAGCGCAACGTCTGCCAGTGATCTCATTTCATCCAAGACGAAGCCGAGATGAGGATCCCGGCGTGTTCAGACCTTATGTTGACCCTTCGGTAGAGAGAGATAAGCTGCCTTTTGCTGCTGAGACGCAGGCCAGGGCTGTTTACAACCTGAGGTTATCTGGCTGTTCCTCAATGGCTGCTGTTGGGTCGCAGCTCTCCAGCTGCTGTTTTCCCGTCTTACCTCACGTATGAGCAAAGGCTCCCTCAGATCGATATATCTCCGAGACAGAAAATCACCTCCTAGATCTGCAAAAAAAAAAAACGAGAAGCAGAGACAACCACTTATAGTCATGAATGCCTTATGCTTTAAATGGTAGCGAGAAGGCCCGAGGAGCTGTTTTTGGCAATTTCTGCTCGCAGTGAAGTCTTCGCTGTGAAGATTCTGCCAAGTGTCTGCACCGGTGGATGGATTTGATTATTCCAGACTGCTTGGAAGCAGGAATTCTCTGGAAAAAAAAAAAAAAAAAAAAAAAAAAAAGAAAGAATTGGCTGAATACCTTGAAAAATGTCAGTTTATATCTTTGGAGAACTATGCAGTAATGTAATGTGCATATCCCTGCTTCAAATTAAACGTACAGTAGGCCCCTCTCAGCACAAAGGGACGATTAGTTTGACATTTTCAGTGAAGCTGTTACGGTAGCGCGCGGCGGAGCAGATGCAATTTTTCTGATTGTAATAATCAATAAGAAATGATAACCCTCATCTATCTCCTACGAGTAGACGAGTGGTGCTAAGACCGTGCAGCAGCACTAGATTTTCTTCCTTTTTTTTGCGTTCGTGTGTCTCTGGAATTAAGAGCACATGTCGGGACGGCAGCCGCTTCAGTGAAAACGAGTGATCGTTCCACTTAGCTGTCAGATCGGAGATGGATCTGACCTCAGAAAGACATTAATGCTCTAAAATAATGTCCTCGGTGAGTAATAAGCGGGCTGGAAAAACAAAGCGTGATGTGGTGCTTGTTTGCACCCCGACAATTAACCCGTGTCATTTCTCATCGAGTCACGGTGCGGTCGCAAAGTCTAAAGTGTCTGGGGAGGTTTGCATGCATATTCATCCACATTATGCTCGAAGCCGTTTTTTACGCTCTGGGACTATACATAACAAGTGCTTCAATACCTACACCATTCATCTGATGTGAACTCCCTAAAAATGAAAGGTTTAGGTTCACCAGGAAAAAAACATACTTCCTTACTAACCTAGAAATAGATGTCCACGCAGATCATTCTGATTTTACCACGTCCAGGTTTGAAGATAACCGTCTCAATGGCCTTTTCCTTTTTGTAGAAAGTAGTTCCAGTAAAAACACTTCACAAGCAAGTCCTGTGAATTATACAAAGGCATAGGGATATTGTTTCCAGGAATACATTCGCTATTGACCTTTTCAAATACCTTTTCTTCAATGCTGTCAGCACCGCAAATGAAAAAAACTTAAACAGTCTGCAGAACTAGATACGATGCATGCCAATAGAAGTAATTGTGTGATGTCTTTTTGCTGTCCTGGAGTATTCACATACTACACATTATAGACCATTCGACGCCTTTCTGCATGCATCTTGATGTAACCCTGAGTTCCTGATGGGTAGCAGCGTTCTCCAGTCATTCTGGGCTACATGTGGAGGGAATTGCTCTGCAGTTTATCTTTGCATAATCCTCTTCAGTCGACATAAACACGGGGGGAGAAAAAAAACACAGCACACAGCAGATGCACCGCTTTTGTAAAGTGTCTGGGATTTGCAGGGAGCGTTTTCACATAAGTTTTGGAACTTTTCAACATATTTTAATGTGGATATCCGACATCATAACAGTATAAAAATAATAGAAAATCACAAAAAAGCATCACATGTTTCCCTTTTAAGTGCTGTGAACTATTGAAGTAGTGATAATAAAACTTCAGGGATAGGCTCACATTTATTCAAGCATGTCTTAAAACAATACTCACATGCCCAGATCTACTTTAAAAGAGTTATTGGTGGCTCTGATTGTCCCTCCTATCCATGCTGGCATTGAAGATCCCTTCCTTAAAGCAAATTTTATATATATTTATGCAATATGGGGGGACAAAATCCAGCCCTCAACTCAAAAATGTTTTGTAAAGTTCAGATGAGGCTAACATGAGACTTCAGCCGTCTGACTTCGTCAAAATATGGAGCATGTCTTCCAGTCTTTTTTTTTAGTATGAAATTCCCTCTCTGACGTTACAAAGCAGACACTCAATAACCGACACGAGGGTCCCCGCCACGGCGAGGATGATGTCACAAGATATTGATGTAACCTCGGTTTTTAAACAAATAAATGTCAGCGGAGAAACGTACGAGTCCTGCAGGAGTGTTTTACGGTATGTTTCATCCGGGAAAATGTACGCCAAGCATGACAAGCCCGAGGTTTATGTGGCGTAATGCGTCTCATATGTCAGGAGCCTTTTTTTATGAAACACCTCGGATAATAGCCGCGTAGATGTAACCTCATTATCAATCATCAACGGAAAAGCCAAGCGTCTGCCATGTAAAACACATCAGCGATCGGCCTGAATGATGTGAAAAATAGTCTCGCTTAATATCTCATTTTTTTATCTGTGCATATGAGAACGTATTAAGGCGTTGACCTGTCTAATCCCCTTTTGATCTGCAGACTGTAACTTTAGCTACCGTGTCAGTCTGACCGAGATGTAGAGATTTTTTTTTCAGTGCAACTCTGGGAAGCTCGTTTGAAGAATGCGCTGTTGCCGTTAAGGAGAAATTGAATCAAAGCAGGTCTCAGACGGAGCAGGGATAGTGTCTTTTTGGCAACCCGTTCACCCAACTTAGCGGTCCATCATTCTTCCCCTTGTTTTGAATCGCATGGTTTCCAGATCTCCGAAGAAGAAGAAGAAGAAGAAGACGAGAAAAATATGTTCATATATATGCAGGGGGGGAAAAGAAGCCGCTGCGTTAAAAAAAAAAAAAAAAGCAGAGATGAAAGATCATTTCTGTGTTCTCTGTGAGATATTTCAGCCTCTTATTGGAGTCAGAGATGGGAGGACGCGGGATCGGGATCATCACTCAAGCGGGCCGGCTTTCATATGGTTAAGTTGATTTAGGGGGCTCTGAGAGGCTGGAAGGCTGCATTGTTCCTCTGTGGGAGAAGCTTGGAGAACACACACACACACAAATACATACTCACACACCTACAGATTATTTGAACTGCCAAATTGAGCGTGCATGCGTGTGTGTGTGTAAGTGTGTGAGTGTGAGAGTGGTGCGTGCACACGCTGAGGTGAAGGAAATAGGAAAAAAAAAGAGAGGAAGGTGGTTAGTTGAGAGAAGAATTGAAGGGGGATGAGGAGGATAGGTGGGTGAGAGGACAAAGTTTAACACAGGAGGGGTCGGAGGAAAAGGGGGGGAGACAGAGGGGCTTTAAAAAATCCTTTTAAACATTTTCATGAAACAATAAGATCTTGTTTTTCAGTATCTTGGCCGAACAGGAGAAACTCTAGCAGTCTAGCGTGAGAATTCAAAAAGAGACTTGCGCAGGAAGTGATTCGTTGCACTTATTAGAAAAATAAGGAAAGTGATTATGCCATCATCTGTGGGCTGTTTGTGGAGGGTTGTTGTTTTGTGGGCAACAAATAAAATTAGGAATTTTTTAAAGGATTTTCATTCCCACCTCTTTCGTGAGAGAAAAGTTTCCCAACACGGGCTTTGAAATAAGCATGAACTCTGAGATGTAAATGACATGTTGTGGGTATGAATAATGAAAAAGACCGCATGCATTCCTTCACACAAAAGAATACAATAAATCATACTGAATGTGATCATTTGTCTTTGTGTCGAGCGGTGAAGATAACAGTTAAGGACGGACGACTTGAATATCTTTGGTGATGGCGAATGGCTGCGTTTGGGGGTTCACTGTCCGACCCGTAGACACTTCGACATATAAACAGGAGGAGTTCGGAATCGCCAATCCTGTGATAAGCAGACGACCAGCTTTACCTCCTGAGCCACAGTTGACTCATTTTGGTGTATTAATGCTTCAAAAACACCATCCTGCGTTTTATACTTTATAATGCAACTCAATGGCATCGTTTCATTAGACTGTGGCAGGTCTTTCTTCCTGTTTTACTCCTAAGCACTTCATGCACAGAAGAGAAAAGACGTTTCAGTCGTCGCTGCTACTCGCGGTCTGGGATGCTGGCAGATGACACTTGTGGAATTCTACATGAAGGATGTCTTTTTAGAAACCAGCGATTTTAAGAAACATCCAATTCACTGCATGGCTGCACTAGAGACAGCCGCACTGAGTGACTCCATGATGACTGTCATTTCCGCAACCATTTTTTTGGAAAACATTCATACATGGTAATTGACCGAAAATAATCCAGAATACCATTTTGACCACACAGAGCGCAAGTTTTCTGTTGGATAGAGCGAGCTGTGTGGTGGAAAGCATAAGAACATTCTCATTCGTCCAGTTCACAGTTATTTCCAGGCGAACAATTGATTCGAATGCCACTGCGGCGACTTTGATTTGTCTTATGAAGACATTCCACCTCTTATCCAAGCGGCTTCATCGGTTCAACTGATGAGAACTGATGAACTGATGAAGATCTTCGTCATAAGACAAGTCCAGTTGCCTTCAAATCAGAAAAAAAAAAGCAAAAATATATTGATTGAATTTCACCAATCTTACTCTAAAATGTGCCCCAATCTATCAACTTCAAAAGAAAAGAGCACGTTTTTTTCTTTTTTTTTCCAAAAGCTAGATAACCCATTTTGGGAAAAAGCTGTCAAATGAGTTTGAAATAGTGTTTCCAAAACTTCAGCATGGAAACTTTCCGCTGTCCTTTCTGCAGACGGTGGTATATATATGCACTCTTTATCTTTTAGACTAAACACTGCACTTTATTCTTACAATAATATATCAGTATTATCAGTAACACATTTCCACAAGGTCTTCAACATATCATTGAAGTCTGTATTTCATGTATTCCCCGTTCTCTATAAAATCTTTTGCTAAGCTGCGAGTATTTATCACGTTTCTTAGGAACAGGATGTCTAATTTTACTCTAATCTCTACATATCTGTTTATGCGTGAGGCCATTTTCTGCTGGTGGCCGATCTCACCTCAAGGGCCCCATTATAAACAAAGCTGTGGTCCTGCCTGGCGTTTTTGGGGGGAGGGGTGGGAGGTGCAGGTCGAGGCCAGCTGCACTGTAAGCGCCAGGGTTTTTTTTTCCCCTCGCCCTATTGTCACTTTCTCTTAACTGTCCCTAACACCCCGACAGTCGCCAACGCTAGCACACGCTCGTACATGCGCCGCACACATTAACACATGCTCGCATGTGCTCGCAGCTACTAGCCACCTGTGTCACTTAGACACACACACACACACATGCACATGTACACCACGGTTATTACAACTTCTGAGAGTCAGGTTGCAGAGTAACGTGCACCCGGAGAGTCCAGGTGGGGGTACTGGAGTGTGTGTGTCCCAACATTACCCACATTTACACACACACAGTCCACATTCCTTTTGCATTTTACTTTCTCTGAAAAACGCATTTCCACACACCCCGATGACAACCAAACCTCTCCTCTGTCTGGAGCGCCACCATTGCACAAGCAACCCCGGGAGGTCAAAGGTCTGTTATTCCAGTGAGAGGGCCGGCTGAGCGGCCAGCAACGACACGGACCCTGTGGGGTTTTGCGCATGTGTGCAGAGTCTGCAAACTCGGGCTAAGCCTCCGCAACACCAATGTGTATTTTTGTACATTAGCGAGAGCGCCTTTACCCTATTTTTTGCACGGCAGCGACGGCGTTTGTATTCGAATCCTCTCCTCTGCCAGTAACCCAGCCCACAGTTTACAACTCAGGCATCCCGTGCGTCTATTCACACATCGCCCAGGGGCCACAGTGAGAGTATGAAAACGACATTAAGCCACGCGGATCACCTTTCACCCTTCTTTTGCCTCTTCTGAGCCGTGCTGCAGGCTTCCAGAGCTCCACAACACTGAAACCCTATCGCCTCGCCGTTGTTCTGGGGGGACAATGGTCGCTAGTTAAGCACTGGACGAAAAGGTGTACGATGTCTCACGTATGTGTGCCCCAAGGTGACTCTTCTATAGCTGAAAGACACGGTCAGAAAGTGGCCTGAAGATGTCGGAACATCAGGAACACTTTCCAACACTGTAAATCTTCCAAAGCATGAACATAACAGAAATGTGACAAATGAGCTTTCAACTAACTAAACCTAAGGGATCAATATGAATAGATTCATGTGCTGTTATTGATCCATTACTCCGTTATTAATCCCCCCCATTAGGGATAGGGGTCATACACAAATACAATATGTGTCTGTATTACCAAGTGTCAAAAAGCTGTTCGAGACAGCTGACGCCAAACGTTTCATAAGATTTGTTTTGGTATCTGTACTAATACTCAGGTATTGTGTCAGCAATTTCAGACTAATCCGCAGACTGATTTATGTGTTGTTCTTTGTGGCAACTCTGAACTCGACACATTTTCGTTGGCAGCCGAGAGCCGAGAGCAGTCGCCTCTCTGACAGGCGAGTGTTGTCTCTGCGAATGTGGAAATTATTCAGTCTCAAAACACTTGGTGTGAAATCGGTTATGACACCGGCTGTAATTAATCCTCCGTCCAGCGTTGAGTTGAAAGCTTAAATAATTAAACTCACAATCGAGGATTTTTTTTATTTAACAGATGAAAAACATCATTTAAAATACAAGAAAGTATAAAAGTGTCATTTCAACCAGGGGAAACATGCAGAGAGAGCATCTAGCTAGCAAGACATCTGTGGACTGGCACGCGGCCGGCTTCAGCTCCGGCCCTGTGCAGACATGCTGTTCCGCCTTAAGCCGGGCTGCTAATTAAAGTGAAATTGATTTCATGTAGCAGGGTTGTGGAGTCTACTCTCAGTTATTTCCAAAGGTTTGTTGAAGCGGCTGATACGAGCACACCCCAGTATGTGTGCTTTTTTGAAGACCTGCAGGTAATAAAGAAGAAAACTAGACTGTATTTCAAAGAAAAGTTGACTATTTAACACATTCTGCAGGATCTCCTGTCTTTGCAAAGACATATTTCTCAGCAAAAACAGGCTTGTTTACTGGCATCTAATAGCTCAGGTTAGTAAATTGAACTTCTGGGCTGCTGTTTCAGTTGTGGTTATCGATAAAGGTTGGTTTAAATGTGTCATAAATGACTTAACACCCCTTTTAATTTAAAAAAAAAAGACTTTCTTTTCTTGAAAAAGCTGTTTGCCTCCATGTCAGAGTCAATATGACGTCCTCTAGAAGTGTCTGTCTCCGTGCCAAGAAACGGCAAAGGATAACAACAGCGGAGCTTCAAACGAACCTTGTCAAAACAGCCTTTCCACTGTCCAATTTCGTTCTCTTGATCCTCAGGAATACCTTCTCAGAGGCAGAGGAATGCCTCCGAGACCTTACCAGCTCCCAGCTCTCCCTCCCGTCGCCCCCCCGCTCCGTTTTCACAAACACCCCAAAGTCTTGTTTGTTTGCTCTGAAAATAATCAGACCAAGGCCTGTGTTTTTGAGCTGCGTGGCATAATCTCTGCAGCGTTTCGCGGGGCGATGACGTCTCTGTATATATGCGCTTTAGTTTAGTGAAGTGAGAGAGGATCTTTGGCAGGTTCCCGTGTTTCTTTTACTGCGTGCTCAGCGCTGGCCCGCCGTGTTCTCGAAGTGCAGACAGGAGTTATGATGGATCGTATTTTTTAAAACGAACGGGCAGAGGTGCGCTTACGCGTTCGCCGCAAAACACACACAGGCAAAAGGAGAAGAGATGTTTATTATTCTGCTTCGGCTCTCACACGTCAGACGCCCCGTCTCGTCCAAATCGACTTCAGTCACAAACTGTCATTTCTGATCCGATTTGCACTACGTCTCCTCTCTACCGAGTAATTCGGTGCAGACCGGCTGGCCCGCGTCGTCTCACAGCTGTGCGTTTTTTTGGCGTCTCAAAACTTCCAACCTTTCTTCCAGCTTTCGGTTTCCTCCGTTAATCCCCCCCCCCCCCCCTCCACCTCCCCCCTGCGTTTGCCTTTTCGCCATTGTCTCTCCGGAGCTGCAGCCACCGGCCTTGAGGACATTTAATTTAACCAAGGTTTGTTTCTGTGTGCTTGTCAGTTTGCCAGTGTTTTTCTCTGCCTTCCTCAGCTTTCCTCTTCGTGTGGTCCCGTTCATCTCGGCTATGTAACGTCAAAAAAGAAAAAGAAAAGAAAGAAAAAAAAAAGCCTTTCCTGATTTATTACCCCTCCATTGTTCTCATCTTCAAAGCTGGCCTTTCAGATCCACACTAAACAAATGATGCAGCATGTTTTACACAAACCACAAATAACGGCCTTATGACCCAGGCGGTGTTGTAGGTAGAGGCGAGGGGGGAGATCACGAGTCTGTAAATGATTAAAAGGAGCTGGGTTTGATGCAATAAGATCTGTTATTACTTCATAATAAAAGGTCACGGCGAAGGTCATGAACATCTCCGTGAGGGGGAAACAAGGCTTCAACTGTAAGCACCAATAACGCCGTGAGGCACTTTGAATGAAAGCGTCCATCAGTAAATTATAATCACGCTGCTACCTGTAACCCCACTCCCCCCCTCCTCCTTCTCCCAGTCCTTCCTGTGACTCCAGTGAAGAGGTCATCATCCACTGAAGCTGAGAAAACAGAAAACTTAGGCCCGGTCAAGCGGCCAGGTCAAGGACCTTAAGAGCCACAAGAGGCCCCGCCACCCTCTGGGTCATTAATAATTAATGAAACCTGAAGCTGGGACAGGAGGCCATGACTAAACACAAAAAGAGCCAAAGCAGCGAGAGAGCACAGTGCTGAGCAGAGAGGGGAGAGGGTAGAGTCGGGAGAGGAGGGGAGGGGTGGGGAGTACTGATAGAGAAAAGGCCCCGGCTACAGTCTGCGCGTTCACTGTATGCTCCAAAGGGTCCAGACACAACAATCTGCACAACCCAGCGACGTTTGACACCAATGAGGGGATCTGGAGCGACAGATTTTTTCGTTTTCTAAACTCAGGGAGAGGAGATGGGAGTAGAGAAAGTAGAAGGGGCGGGCGGGCGGGGGGGAAGAGAGGAAAAACTGGGGTTTAGTTCGTGGAATGTAAACTAGTATAAAAGTCGCCTCGCTTGTTTCCCATGAAATCCCGCCGTCCACAAAACTTCAACTTCAACAAAGCGCATTCTTACTCCAGAGGTGCTATCACACTGAGACCTCCATTACGAGCACAGCCTGATGAAAGAGTAGCTAAGGGGGGGGGCTTAAGAGGTTTTGGCTCTTAACCCTCCCCCATCTGGCCAGATATGAAAGGAGATAGTTCAACATGATATTATATAACAAGCAGTTTTTTAAGGAACACAATCTGTTTAGAGAAAGTGAGTCCAGTCCTCCTGATGATTCCCAGAAAGTACGGTTTGCCTTATTTGTTTTTCGGGTCTTACCTGCTTAACTTATTCTTGTGCAAGTTTTACCACTTTGAAGTTCCAAGAGGATGTTTTTCTGATGTCGAACACGACCACAATGATGCGGCTGACATTTCTTGGCTGCATCTGATGTCATATTACTCCCATGCCCGTAACCACATCAAAAAAAAGCGCTCTCACCACCAGTGTTTCTACTGTATATTTTGTTATTCTTGAAGCATGGCGTGGAGAGCTTATTTTTCTCTCTCTCTCTCTCTCTCTGATACCCGGGTTTCTTTGTAGAGTTCATCAGATGACTGCGACCTGCATGAGGGAACCCACGAGGGGAAAGAAGGCAAGTACCGCCTGCAGGTGACTCAGTTTGTCCAAAGGTTGGAGTACTGGCACAAGGAACTAACAAACACCTTGGTCACCTCCATCACCGTGGTGCCGGTCCACGGCCGGGCCGTGGCGTACCTGGGCACCGCCGACGGACGCCACATACAGGTAAAGAATTACTGCTTTTCTCTCCTTGAATGTGAATGAACGTCTTTTTTTTTAAAAGACCGGCAGGAACTTAATTTGCATGGACAATGCCAGCAGTTAGTCATAAATAGAAACCCAGAGGCTGCCGTCGCAGGCGCCTTTCCCCTTCCCTCATTGTTCATGTAAATGTGATAGGATGTTGGTACGTGAGGAGTGAAGTGAAAGCACCCTGCTGAGGACAACACAGTGTGAGCTGCAGGTGCCTCTGCTAGGTGCAGGTTGAGGGAAAGTATGACTAAGCACCGGGACCTTTTTCTGTTTGCACAATTTGCTTACCTTTGACCTGTGCTCAGTGAGTCTCCACAAAAAAAAAAAAAAAAAAACCCACGTTCCAGTCTGCCATCTGAGCAAACACTATTTTGCCTTTATCAGTGTACAAACCAACGGTGGATTCCGCCTTCCCAAATGTTTGTTAGCCGTTTTTGGGCTTTCATACCTGGTCTGTCAGTATTTTTTCTTTCGTTTGAGGGGGGATAAAGTCATGAAAGTAAGATGGGACATGTTTGACGACGGTTTGGAGGTGGTTACGTCACCAATCAGACTTTTGAACTATTTTGTTAACATCAAAGGAAACCTGATCAGTCACAGGTGAATCACTAACAGGAGGGTGTTAGTTTTGTGAGCTTAAATCATGCGGAGCAGTGATCAGAAGGTTTTGAGCCGTCTCCTTTGCCATTTGCATATAAATGCACTAGACTAAAGTGGAATCTGCATCGCCTCAACCAGAATGAATAAACAGGTATTTGTCAAAGTCAAGTCAGTTTTATTTATATAGCAGCAAAACACTCAGGGTACTTTTCACAGAGAGCAGTTCTAAACTGTACTCTTTAATTTACAGAGACCCTTACGTTTCCCCATGAGCGAGCACTTGGCAACGACGGCATGGAAAAACTCCCCTTTTAACGGAAAGAAACCTTGAGCAGAATCAGGCTCTAGATGGGCGGCCTTGACCGACTGGGTTGAAAGAGAAAGAGGGAAGGATAGAGGGTAGTGAGAGACACAGAGAAGCATAGTGAGGACAAAAATATAACAATAACAACAATGATAATGATATAAATATGAAAAATAATAATAGTGGTAGCACTGGTTAAAAAATGACTCACAGTCACTGGCTCACTGGACAGCGGTTGGTCTGCAGCCGACAGTCTCCTGCAAGACAAGAAAGCACGAAACTCTGGGGAGGATGCCAAGTTAGTAACATGCATTAATGGTACATGAATGCATACAGATGGAGAAGAGGAGGAGGAGAAGTCCCCCGGGAGTCTAGGCCTATAGCAGCAGAACTAAGGGATGGTCCAAGAGTCGGCCCTAACTATAAACTTTATCGAAAAGGACAGGTTTAAGCCTACTCTTAAATGGAGAGAGGGTGTCTGCCTGTAAGTTTGTTCACAATAGGGTAATAGAGTACTATGAGCTCTTTAAGATATGATGGTGCCTGACCATTAAGGGCTTTGTAGGTGAGGAGAAGGATTTCACATTCTAGTCTGGGCTTTACAAGGAGCCAGAGCAGAGAAGTTCAAATGTGTGCATAGGCTAACCCTGGCTCTTACAGCCTCTTCTTCAGCTAATTCTTGAACCGCTGCCACGCTGGCCCCGGTCGACACAGATGAACTGGCAGATGATCTCGAGGATAACTTTTGGAAGACCTCAAGGGACGAGCAGACGAGTGACTTTGAACCCGCGTTTGCTTATTCTTTGGCTCGAGCTTCGTGATTTTCCATGTCGCGAACGAACCGAGTCACGCCGGGACCGATGCTGGGACTGTTGGACAGCGGTTGGTGAACCTGTCAATGACTGTTAGTGCTGCTGACTTCAGAATCCAACGTCTTGTTTACATCCTTCGCAGAGTGTTATGATTTCACTGTACTGTTATTCCCCAGCGTAGAGAGGCTATACTGAGTTTTCAGGAGACAGATAAACTTGTCTTCATACCGTTTCTCCAAGGAACAGGCTGTACTTGTTTACTTGTTTCAGGCAGGTTTAATATGGAGAAGAGTGAAACTGTAAAAAAAAAAAGTACAATAAAACTCCTTGTAGGAAAGCAGGTAAGCACAAAAGGCAAATATGATGAGACAAATACACATTATCTTCACACTTAAGCACAGGACGTTCTTCTTCTACGCTACACAGGAAGTACATTTACTAAACTACATGAAATACCAAAAACAGCCAATGGATGGAGAGAAATTCATCTTTAATGGAAAACAGTTCCAACACAATTATCAAAACAGTCAGCAATTAATTTTCTATCTGTCAACCGAACAGTTAATCAACCAATCATTGCAGCTTTTAACCTGCAAATCATTCAGTCAATGCTTACTGGGATGTTGCTGTGACTCTCTAGACTGCAATATAGCATATTAAATTATTCTTTTAGCTTTCAGCACCAGTGCACCTGCAGTTCAAATGTGGATTTGGCCTGTTACAGTTGTATTACTGTTGTTTTGTTGTCGTTACAAGTGCTGATCAGGGTATAATATGTCATGTTTGGCCTCCAGCTTAATTAGTTCTCAGTATGACTAGCCTGTGTAGCCGCGTCTCAGGCTCCGTGATTCACCCGAAGATCCTTTTCATGTGGTGTTTAAGTTATCCATCCCCTCCAACAATACGACTGTAATGCATGCATGCGTGCGTGCAACGGTTACAGCTGCGGAGTCGATGTCAGAGAGCGATTTTTTTTTGCGTTTGCGCATCAGTCCGTCGCAGAAGGCCGTGTTACTGTGAGCGGTATGAAACGCATGAAGTAAAAGTTGAATTACCTCACGTGTTTTTGAAACACAAGAATGAAAAGACATGCATGGAGAGGAGGGAAAAAAAAAAAAAAAAAGCAAGAGAGACGTGGAAAGAAGGCCCGACAGCTGCACGGAAAGAGAGGGAGGGTAGAGACGGTGGTAGAGGGGTGCGAGGGGGCTTACAAGCTGAACGGCACGTTAATGGTGAACGGCGGGCTTCGCTGACACGTTCCCTCGCACGGCATTTTCTGCTCTCTAAGAGTCCTGTGCAGCTGTTGCTGTGTGTTTCTCTACCATACCCCTCCTCCTCCTCCTCCTCCTCCTCCTCCTCCTCCTCGTCCTCCCAGACCCTACTTCATTTCTTTTTTGTTTTTTATGGTTGGCTGAATTGGCTGAAGTTCATAGTTTTAGCTGAAGGGTTTTTAGAAGTTCTGAAGAGGAGACCAGCTGTCCTGCGCCGTAGAACTCGCCATTTTCATTTTCCGTTTTAAAAGAGAGTCGTTTTTTTTTTGTCTTTAAAAACCTTATTTCGACCACTTTTGTAACACAAATCAACTGGTTTCAATGGTTTTCTGAAAGGAAATAAGAGAGAATAAGGCGGTTCTCTGTGCTACGTTACACTTGTGCGTGTTTGTTTGGGTTGGAAACCAGTAAAATAATCTTACTGACCTTTTTTCACTAGTGTTTAGAAAGTCAGACTTTAAAAACTCAATTACAGAGATAAAGGACTTGATAAGGGAGATTTTTGCAGTGTGTGGGAGGAAGACAGATTTATGACAGAGCAAAAAATTATCATTATTTTTAACAGCATTGCCTTACCAACGCAGGCCTCCGTATCCTCACACAGACCCGATATTTAAACTTGAGTTGATAGAGCCAGAATAAAAGAGGGTGGAAAGATACAGAGACACACAACAAATACAGAGAGAAACAGACAAAAAAGGAAATATGGTTAAAAAAAACAACTTAAAAGAGACTTAAACCATGGAAAACAAAGGAAATTTGCTGAGCAAGAGAAAGGAATGCAATGCAAGAGCAGGAAAGAAAGATAGACGAGGACCAAGGGAGGAAAAAGTAAAGATGAAGCGATTCTTTTTCATTGTCTTTTAATGGGGACATCCGGCTTCACGCATTTACCTATTTAAACTACCCTGTATTGACAGTCTTGCATCTTTGGTCTTCAGGATTTTCCCCAGGAAATGGATCGATATCAGCCAAAAAATAAACCCGATCAAACGCTGATCCTCTCTTTACTCTCCTCTATTGTGTTTTCATCTCCCTCAACCTCATCTCGTGTTGCAGCGGTGCTCTCCTTTACGACAGCCGGCCTTTCGACCGTGTGAGCACAGAGACTATGAACATGCAAATATTTTCCAATTTCAACCGCTGGACGCGAGACGAAACCTCCCACTTCGCTGTAAAGTCTATTCTCGGTGTTGTTTGTGCACCGGAGGAGGCTTCGAGTTTCCACATCGCGCTTATGTAAGTTGCATATTGGACCACAGTTGGCTCCGAAACTTGTTGTGAAGTCACAGATCGTGCTCGTTGGTACACGTCTTAACCTCGGATTAAAAGGTGAGGCGCGGAGAAAACTCTCCCTCTCCGGCAGACGAATGTGAAAACAAACTCCGCGCACACATCATTCTGCGCCAGGTGAAGTAAAAATAAGCATTTTTTTTGGAAAGGAGAGGGGATTTTTAAAGACTTTGCTCAAGGTCAGACTGCAGTGTCTTGTTCCTTGATTTTTCCATAGTCATGGCATATGAACCGACGACCTTCCGGGCCACCTGCTCTCTCGCAGCAAGAATTTGCGCGAGGTGGTCATCTTTGCAGCGGCGGGTCAATTCATTGTTACTCCAATAAAAAGAAGCTGTCAACTTTTCATGCATTTCAGTTTCCTGGTCGATCCCAAAGGACACAAGGCAAGGGCGAATATGGAGTAGAGGCAGTGAAAGAAAAAGAGCCGCTGTTTCCCCCAACGGACTCCATTCTGGCTTCAGGAAGTGTTTCCCTCAGCTTCAGTCGGGCCACTGTGGGAATAACAGTTTATGGGCTAAACTTCCCCCCGTCTGCTTAATACAATAAGCTGTAATATACACTGCTATTACCTCCAGAGAGATGCCTGTTGTATGGCCTCGTCCCCGGAGGAAAGCCACCCATTATACTCGCTGTTACAAAGCTAACGTTGATCGCGGGGGCTCAAACAGTGAAAGGAATGATGCTTGAAAACAAGGCGTTTCTGAGGGCGAGAGGAGGAGGAGGAGGAGGAGGAGGAGGAGGGCGACCAACAAAATCACATTTTTTAAATTTACAATGCGGGTGTTTTAGGTACTCACTGGAACGGCTCTGACCCGGGGTGACTAACAAGAAGCAAATGATCTTGCAGTGCATCTTACAGAGTTTGGCCAACTACAGATAATCTCACACACACACACACACACAAATACCTTTACTCCGGTCCCTGCAGGGTCTTGTCAGTGTGTTACAGCCAGCCAGGTGTGTTGTTCTGTATGTGTGTGTGTGTGTTTTGTTTTTTTGCTGACAACACCAAAATGCAGTGCTTTGTTTTGAGATGATGCATCTCATTGCAGCTCTCCATCCTGTGACTGAATGAATGAAAGAATGAATGAATGAACGAATGAATGGTGTGTGTGTGTGTGTGTGTGTGATAGGGGGAATGCTGTAATTTAAAGAGCTTCATGTAACCAGAGCAACCACACACCCCATTAGAGACCCTGTTCTGTTATGTTTGCTCCCAGGCCTGTAATTGCAGCGTAACCACAAATGATAAATGCTGTTCCAGGTGTGTTGACTGTGTGTGTGTGTGTGTGTGTGTGTGTGTAATAGAGAGAGAGGGGGAAGAGGGAAGGAAAGACTGGAGAAATTCAGTGTGGTGTGTTTGTCATCCCGTGTTTATGTGTGGGCATCTATGTTTATGTTTTACTGTGTGTGTGTGTGTGTGTTTGTTGGAGAAAGTGTGTGTACTCCTGCGTATGAGAAGATAGTCTGCAGAGACCAAGTGTGTATAAGTGAGTGATAAAATTGCGAGCAAACTTCTATGTCTGTGTTTTTGTCGTGTGTGTGTGTGTGTGTGTGTGTGTGGGTGTGTGTGTGTTTCTGAAACACCTCCCGACATGTCAGAGTACACGTTTCCTCCTCCAGCGGCTGCGCCCTTTTGGTTCAGCGCCCCCCTCCAAAAAACCAGCCTGTCAACTCACTCAACACCCCACGCCCCATCATTACCCAGAATACACCACTGCCTCACAGCTATATGGAAAGTCTCTCTCACAAGTTAGACCTCATACTTTACATCATAAGAAGTTGAACCAAAAGGATATTTAATGCTCATTATTTTTAAATAAAAAGCAGTTCATGCTGGACAGTAAGCAGAGTGCAGTCATGTAGCTTGAATCTGAGAAATGCTGCTAACTGTTAGCAAATTTAAAATGAATGCTAATTAGTAGCAGTGTTTGCAAATGTGGTTAGAAATTATGTTAGAAATGACTCATATGCTGTGTTATTGAGAGCTAGATGACAAGACCAACATCCATTTAATCTCTATGTGTTGAGCACAGTAGCTCCATGGAGTGTTTAGCCTAGCTTAGCACAAACACTAGAATAGCAAGGGAATAGCAAGCTTCCACCAAGACAAAATATATTCCTTACAACAACTCCAAAACTGTCTTATTCACATGTTGTATCTTATTAAGCTAGTCACCATCACTAGCTTGACTGCTAACTACTAACTTCAACTTCAAATGGCTTCAACGTGTAAGCTAACTGTAAGCTAACATCATCATTTTTCTATTTTTTACACTTTTTAAACACACACAAAAACACGGCAATAAGACTTTTATGGAGCAATAGCTCATAAGCCAGCTCTCTCTGCTCTGCCCTTCCGCGTACGCTATGCCAAGCTAGTTCCTGGACTTGGACCAATATTTTGACAGATCCCACAGAGATGAAACTGATATTGCTGTCATTTAACTCTCATAAAGACAACAAGGGGAGAGTTTCTCAGAATGTCAAATGTAACGTTCCTGTTTATTTCAGGAATAAACAGGAACATTTAGATTTTTTTTTTAAATGCAAGTCAATGGTTTCTGTTGGTGACATCACCTCCAAGTAATGGAAATTGTAAAAAAAAAAAAAAAATGAAAAGTATGCCCCAGTTTCAAAGATATTCACATTTAATTTAACAAGTTTCTGGAAAATATGGCCAAATCCCCTTTTAATGACACATGATTAGTGCTGCTTCCAAAACAATCTCATAGACCTTTGGCATGGCAGATATTACAGGTGTAACTAATAATAGTTACATCAGTGTTTTTCCTGCCATGACGGTGAGAAGGGCCTTTGAAGACCGATTTTCTGATGGCACATCACTGATAAAAGGAGACAGGAGTGTAATGAAATTACCTAAACACAACACTGATACACACAATGGATCCACTAAAAAGAAGCCAAGATCCACTGAAAGGCATCAGCCAGGGAAAGATGACACACTCTGGATCATTTTCCTTCCACAAATCCCAGTCAAGGTGTATTGGCGCATCACCAAAAAAAAAAAAAAAAAAAAAACCCTGTTGACGTCTTGTAGTTTTTCATCCTCAGGGGCTCACTAGGTTTCAGGTGAGGTTGCGGGTCTATTGTAGTATATTCCTGGCGCTCCGTGTAATCTTTCCCTCTTATATTTAATTCATGGTGTGTATCAGCGTGCGGCGGCGGCGGCGGCGGCTTGAATCGTTCCAAATAAACATAGCAACAATGAAAAACAGTGATGGCATTGGAACGAAATCCGACCGTTATGAGCAGGTGTCCTCAGCTGACCCGCTCGCTCGCTGGTTGCTGTCAATAAAAAATCTCAGAAAAGCATCTTGCCAGGAGCCTCGTGGTTTATGTTTTTTTGACTTGATTTAATTATACTTCATCTTATGCAACAGATGCTGCGCTTTTTCATTTCAGTGAAGGTTGGCTGCATCCACATTGCACAAGCACCAGATTTTGGAAAGGGAAATATTGATTTACTATACAATATTGATCTTATTTGTTGTCAGATGAGTTACTGCAGTAGGCCATACAATAAAGAACAGAGAGGTGAATGTGGGGTTCCTCAGAGTGACCTGAATCAGTGAGGTTTTGAAGGCATGAGCTTAGGTTTTCTATGATATGTCCCACTTTCATGTGGAGCCTTCTCTAGAGAACACTTAAGATTTTGCTGCCATAAGTAATCTAGGTTTAAATCAAGGTTTTTGACCAACACGGTTTGTTTTTATGCCTCCACACTGGCAACAGCCACAGCCGGAGGCTTTGTTTTTGGGCGAGATAGTGCGTCCCATTCTCTCGTGAACACAATATCTCAGGAAGGTCTTGACGGAATTTCTTCAAATTTGGCACCTTCACGGTGACATCATCTGCAAAAACACTTTTCTGGCCATTATTCAGCGCCACAACTCAGAGACGGAGCGGTAGATTGTGATCACGTTTCACATTCGGTCAGATACTGAATTGGTGACACTAATCTAGGTCACCCACCTTGAAACCGTGGCAATCACATACATAGATCTTCTGTGCTGCCGGGTTCAATACACGTGTGTGAAGCGTCCACGTTTTTTTAGAATTTATAGCTTCTTTGCAGCAACATCCCATATCTGAAGCATCATCCACTGTCATGGCTACAACTTTATGTTCTGTCAGAATAAGCTTTTGTTGGCCGAGCATCTGAACACATACACTTAATACCTTTTTATTGAAATTCCTTCAGAGTCTTCACTACATATATTATATGAGTCTGGACAGACATGGATTTAAACTTAACTGGTTGGCAGAGGCATACAACCGCAAGGTGGTATTTATGGTTTGGCAAGTTAAGTGTCATACAAAATAGTATTCTTGTTATAACAGCATTTTAAATGGTATATAATTACCTCATCTCTTAATGTTTCTGTTAGCTCTCATCTCTACTTGGCTAACTTCTTATTCTATTGCGAAAAGATGGCACAAGCTTCGCCGTGGTGATGATGATGTTGCAATTTTTGAAAACTTATAATCTTATCTTCCAGGTGCTGTTCTCTCGATTCGCCTCCCCCCACGTCAACATTCGCCTGGACTCGAGGCCCGTGTCCTCCAGCGTGGTGCTGCTTAATGACGATCGGTCAGATGGCGCCCTGCTTTTGGCCACAGGAAACAAGGTGGGCTCAGAACACGCAGACATTATGGATGCAAACACACTTCTAGTTCATTTGTGGTTCTTTCCTCAGCGAAATGGAAAAGAGGTTTTTAGGAAAGAGCCGTGCCATCTAGGTCACAGATTATTACTGTTGTACACATTCTCATGTGTTTATCTCATTTTTCTTGCATTAGTGAGATCATTGCAAAAACACTGAACATGGAGCCGGTCCAATAGATAAAAGAGAATTTGGTTCCTGGAGGCTTCCCTTCAGGGTTTTGCAACCAAATGTTTTGGTTTCCTCTTCTCATCCATTTCTGTCTTAGGGGAAACAGACAATGCACAGGAGCGCAGCATTCAATATCAATATTGCAAACACGAAAACAACAAAAAAATGTAGTAAAGTCACTTCCTGTTTGGTAAAAGGCACAATTCAAAAGACACTTCTTACATTCTACAAGTCGCATTAAGCTCGATGTCCTCGATTTTTTCTTTTTTCCGCCTCCTAGATCACTAAGATTCCTCTTATCGGACCCGGCTGCGGTCAGCTGACCTCATGTACTTCCTGTTTGCTGTCGTCACGGGTGACAGAGTGCGGCTGGTGCGACGGACGCTGCACCAGAGCCAACCAGTGTCCCTCCCCCTCCGTCTGGACTCAGGAATACTGCACACCTGTCATCACTAAGGTAACCGCGACGACGACTTGTCGCCATGGTTACTGTTACTTTCAGTATTTTGCAAGCCAATTTTTTTTTTTTTTTTTTTCGAAATACAAAACGTGATTGCAATGTGAGAACTATTCATCTCCATTTTTCTACTTGTGTGTGTTGAAACTCTTCGTCTCTCAGTCCACTGCTGTTTCAACACTGTGCAAATAATCTGAACCTAAAAGAAAACTTAGGTAACTTCTCAGCTTCCTGCTGACTCAGTTCGCCGGGACACTTATCATGTGAGCACATTGTGGGTTTAAAACTTTTGTTTGCTTAAACACTTTCTAGCTCCTCTCCCTCCACTCTTGCTCCCAGAAACAGCTCATGTAACCTGTCTGTCGAACCCGTGACCCGCGTGTGTTTACACTGCGTTCGTCTCTTTGCTACATTGTGGAGTTTTTGCGAAGGTCATAGTCCTTCCTGAAATAGCAGAGCCTTTTTTACCGCTGTTCCAACCCCGCTCTGACACACCGTGAGATTTTACTGAGCTCGCTCAATGTGGGTGGTGTTCATTCTTTTCTGACTTTAACGCCGCACCCCGTGCTGTTAGATTGTCTCTGTATTAAAACCAACAACAAGCTACCGCCACTGTCTTGAATGCAGCAACAAAAAAAAAAAAAAAAAAACCTGTAAAACACTTCAACATCTGGAACTGTTTTAACAGGCAGAGTGTTGAAACGAGCTGTAACTCACTAACTTTCACAGCACCTATTAATTGGGTGTTATCATCCGAGTATCATAGTTTATTTTTCTTTCAGCTTGTATCAGGGTGCCCTTATCCTTGCTCTCGTCTACGTTACTTCCCGGCAGTGTGATTGGAAGCGATTGGAAATTAGATATGACATCGATTAAATGCCAAATATATAAGTGGAATGCAAATATATCCATTTAGGAATAAACACAATTACATCGGGAACAACAGCACCACACCTGACAGCTCATAAAATATATTGATTATGGTAGCTGGTAGCATTAATTACCATGAACAAATGACACCATTGCTGATTGGATTGTCTCCGTGCTGTATTTTAAGCTTTTTGTATGTTTTAAGGTTGCATTTTGGAGAAAAAAAAACAACAACTTGGGTTCTTTACAGCAACAAAACAGGATAATGTGTGCACTGTAGTTTCAGAGATCCTTGCAAGGGCTCATGGTGGAAGGAAGACAATGAGAAAACCAATAGGACAAAGAAAGAAACATCTGGGGATGCATCTCTGTTTAATGAAGAAAAAGTTTTTTTTTTAATCATACTCAGTGGACGAAGGTGTTCTTCGGAGTCGAGGGCCATAATAACTGCAAACAAGAGGGGGAAAAAAAAAATCCAAGGCATGCTGAGTCCTGAGGTATAATAACAAAAAAGCTTGTAATATTACATGGCTGACATCAATGTGTTTCAGCTGGAAGCCTTCGCCGTGGTGTCGGTTATTAAAGGATTTTTTTATTATTATTCCACAAGACTCCGAGTGCCTTGGATTTCTTTCCTCTGGAGTAAACCGATACACCTTGTAAAACGAGAAGAAGGAAGGAAAAGCTGCATCTTCCTCTGTGAAACGCACAAAGCAGACCGTCGCAATAGCTCGGAGAAACATTAGTTTTAATATGCCGCTGATATAAAAGAGCGGGGTCTTATTTCATGACGCAAATATATATGATATATGAAACAGGTCGTTGCTTTCATTTTACGATTAGACTGATAAGTAAACGTTGTGCATGCTTCAGGTTTGGCCGACTTCTGGACCGATACGAGGCTCTACGGTGGTGACCATCTGCGGGCGCAACTTTGGCTTCGACAAGGCGGAGAACTTCAAGGCCTCCCTGGTAACGGTGGAAGTGGCCCGAGCTCCCTGCAAACTGCCCAGACAAGATAGCGTCAACAGGTGTGTGTTCGCGCGTAAGCTTCGGGGGTAGCATACAGCGCCTTCCACGTGCGCCTGTGTGTGTATGTGTGTGTATACATTTTGAAAAGAGCACTGTTCACTACACTGTATCTGGAAAAAAAAAAAAGCCCACCTTTGAGAAACAGAGAGTGTGTGTTAAGTGATGAGTGTTTATGAGATAAAGGGGAGCCATACGTTGGCGTCCTATAGGAGCAGGGCAGGTTTAATAGTGCTTATTGTGCTGAAGGAAGAATGTTATGAAGCCCCGCCACCCCCCCACCCATTCGTCCTCCTCTCTGAATACTGCGGGCCGCTTCATCCCAACACATGACTCCCCTTAACTGAAAAATTGCTGGGAAAAAAAAAAAAAAAAATCGCTGCATCCAGACTTCCCACTCTCCCAAATCCACCGGGGTAATGTCCCATTCAAAAGCCCCTTTTGCTACAAACAACCTCATTACAAATTGGAAGAAACATCGCCCACCCAATCAATCCCAGTCGAAGATGTGCATTCCTCCAGGATAGGACATGATCATTGAATTAGGATAAACGCTGGGTGGCTGTGGTAGGGTATAATGCCTGTGTCTGTGTGTTGTGTGTGTTGTTTCTTCGGGGGTGGGGGGTTCGTGTTTAGATGGACTGAGATGCAGTGTTCCCCGGTGTTCAGTGGGAACTTCACCCCATCAGGACACACAGTGAAGGTCACCAGCGGCCACAAGGTAGCCAAGATTGAAGGCTTCACCTTTGTGGTAAGAACTGTGTTTTTTCCCTTGTTTTTGAATATGTGTTTGGTAAGATTTGGTCTGATATGATGCACACAAAAAAGCTAAAATAACCTACATACACGTGGAAGATGTACACACACAGATTTGGTGAAAGTGTTTCTGCACCCAGGACCCTGTGATCAATGAAATCTTCCCGTCGTTCGGGCCAAAGTCCGGAAACACCATGCTGACTATCAGAGGAGCCTTCCTGGATACTGGAAACAAGCAGGAGGTGACTGTGGGGAAGGCCGTCTGTAAGATCCAGAGGTCAGTTCACTCCATTTTTTTTTTTTCATTTACATGTGTATGTTTTGGCCTTTTTTCCTCTCTTTTCTGCCTTCTCCTCTCGCCTCAACTCGCTTCATAACAAGCTTTTCAAAACAAAAGTTTGAATCACAAGTGGCCCCCTTTCTTTCATTATATGTTCCTTAGGAAAACATCTGTGAACGTTGAATATAGCCGAAGCAAAGGAATTGCTTTTGTCACTCGCGAATGGGCCTTATTATTATTATTACAGTGAATTTAGGAAATCGTGCCGATTAAGAACTGGTAAAAGTCTTTCTTTCTGTCTTATCTGACACTTTTCTTCATTCTTCTCTTTTCCTTTTCCTGTGCGAGCAGTGATCATATGTGGCGCTAATGTCAGAAAAATGCATGAATAGGGCCTCGGACAATGGCTGCCACTGTGCAAACTAACAGAACAATATCTCCTATCATTCCCCTCACACCCCCTCACCCACGTTCTAACCTCGGCCGCTAGCTTGTCGTCCAGCATGCTGACCTGCAAGACGCCTCCGAACGCCGTCCCCTCCAAACAACCCGTGAGGCTGACGGTGGACTCGGTGGAGCGGCACGCCCCCGTGCTGTTCACCTACAACCAAGACCCCATCATCAACAGCATCCAGCCCTCGCGCTCCTTCATCAGGTTAGAGTCGTATTTATTCAAGAGAAGGGTTTTCAAGTCGGTGAAGTGTTATTTCTCTACAATCTGTGTGGTGACCGGCGTTGAAATGCACTACCTTTAGGAATGGTTTGGATATCACTCTCTGTCAATGTCAGTGACTATTATCTTTTAAATGTTGCAGTCTCGTGTGCATTTCTTCACCTCACAGGTGGTGCAAGAGAGAGAGAAAGCGAAGGCAGAAAAAGTGACTGAGAGCGTCTGCGGATGAGCCGAGACAGATTAATGTTTTAGTTTTTACAGCGAGAGGAAACGGGTGGGAGGTGACGAGTGGCTAAACTGCTAATGCTAACAGCAGGTCCCTCCCTGTGGGAATCTACTGTGTCTCCGCGTCTGATGCTAACTGCAATATCCGTTCTCATCCCCCCCCCCTCGCTGTAGCGGAGGCTGCACGGTGTCGGCTCACGGCTTCTTCCTCCAGTCTGGTCTACAGCCCCAGATGGTCCTCACCACCGCTCAGGATGCTGAGGTCTTCCATGTGGTAAGTACAAGAAGGATTTCATATCCCAAAATGAGATATCCATCACTTGTAAGAAAAAAAAAAGAAAGAAAAAAAAAAGAGAGTAGCATTCACGCTGACAGAATGATTTGTATTACAGAGTTAAAATATAGTGTGTGTGTGTGTGTGTGTGTGTGTGTGTGAACTCTGCACAATCCGAGTTCAATAGACAGCCACGGTCGAGCGAATGGTGAGCTATCTGCAGTCTTTTCCGGATCCTCGGTGCGTCGCGGCTTTTCCCTGCAAACTATGAATGTTTGGAGGTACTTTCCATGCATTTTTCGTTACAAGGAACCTAACGCAGGTTTTGTTTCTGCTTTCCAAAAAGTCCCTTCTAATAGAGGTGATAGTTTCTTTCTTGCGACAAAAACAAAACTGAAATCTACTTTGCTGATTAAGAATTTTTGAAATATGTTGGTTCATTTGCTAAAAAAAACTCCGTCATCTTCTCCGTTGTCTCCTTTCCGACACCCATCCAAGCATCCTAATTGAAACTGTTTCAAAACTTTTTTGTGATTCTTGAAATGCATGTGACAAAAGTAACTTTTGATTCCTGATTTTACTATTTGGTTTAAGAAAAAAAAAGAAAAAAAAAAAGATCCATTTTAAATATGACATGATGAACAGCAGGCGGAATGATGGGGGGAAAATAAAACTCTTGTAACATGCATGGTATTGCCATTAAACATATTAACACCCCCTAAAACCATCAAGAAGAAAAATGGGAAAGAGCTAAAGTGTCAGAGCAACGCGAGAACAAAGGAAATGGAAAATCCACAGTCTGATCTGTGCGCTCCAGCTGTCACATCTGACTCGAGCACGGTAGCGGAGCGAAGCCTTAAGATGCTCTGGCGCTCCTCACCTCCGTCAGACTTTATTCTACTTATTGCAGGGAAAATAACACACACACACACACACACACACACATGCATGCACGCGCGCGTGCCTCAAAGACGTCATCTCTGCCTTACAGCGGCTCGCCTTTACAGCGACAGCCTGGAGGTGTTTTAAAATATCCGACCCTGACGCTCACCAGCCTCTCACCACGCTGTCTGCGAGCCCTTGAAAACGCCTGAAATCGACGTCTCTTGATTATTAGAGCCTTAAAAAAGGGTGTTTAACGTCCTTTTTATGAAGTCAGATTTTCAGTCGTCATAAGTCAAAGGCAGACTTTAGACAGGAGTAGGTGGACACAGGAAGAGCTGCGCATAGTTTCAGGCTGAATGTGCTTGTTCCCACCTGTTTGTTCATATTAGTCAAGCCTCTTCGCTGCAAAATCTCTTCTTTAACTGAGTTTTTAATGCAAATGAAGCGATCTGCTAGTGCAGTGAGACGGTTTGAATTCTTTTCTAGCTTTTCTAAAACTGTTAATTTCCCTCAATTCTTGCGCAGATACCTGTCGCATGCTTATATGTTTCAATGCACTCCTGTCACATGCATGAACTGAAATAGTCTGACCGCATATCTCCTTACTTGCTTTGCACTTTCTCTCTCTCTCTCTCTCTCTGCAGTACACTGGGGATGTACATTCTCCCCTATAGTTTTACTTCTGCTAAAAAAAGATACCGCGCTCTTGTTTTTAACAGAAGTAAAACTATATAAGGGAAGATCTACATCCTTAATCAATTCATAATCCATACACCACATTCGGTAAAATAAGACTATATTGTGTTGTGTTGGCCAGTGTTGTACAATCCGACCAACAATTTTTTAGGTTGCAGCCAGAAAAAAAAAAAAAATTCACTGACCGCAGGAACTAGTCGCCATGACCTCTCACCGTGTGGACTTACTGACCCCCCCCCTGATCCACTCTCGTAGCGCGCTCGGATAACAGTCTCGCAGCTCGGGTTTCATCGCGGTCGCCGCTGAAACGATACCACGGTCCTTTGAAAGAAAAGTACACTTTTTTTTATTGGGTCAACTGCGCCAAAAATTGTCCGTGTAAAAGAAGTACTTTAACCTTTCATCGAGCCCTCAAACCGAAACTGAAAATATCTGGCAGCAGCTTTTAACTGCTTTCTCCGTAAACGTGCGATTTTTCAAAATTCGACACTTTCTCTGGCAAATTCTGAACACTCGACGATAACGTAGATTACGTTATTTCTTTTTGGGTGAACACGAGTGACATTTTTCCGAGTGAGTCATGACAAACAAACATCTCTTTACACACGGCGGAGGTGTGTTGTCCTCACTGTGTGTGTGTGTGTGTGTGTGATGTTTGCCTTAGGGAGGCAGGTTGAGGACAGGTAGTGCTTTGTAACGATGTTATCTGTCATCCCGAGGCGCACGCTGCTGCAGGTTCAGTCAGGAGATAATAATGCACTCGGTAAATACTCACACACACACACACACACACACACACATCTATAAAAGAACACATTCTCTCACTGAGTAAGGCCTGCATCTAAAATCTTAGTCACACAAGATATTTTTCTTTCCATCTCTCTCTCTCTCTTCCTCTGTCTCACACACACACACACACACACACACACACACAAACACTCCCGGGTGTCTCATCTTTCAGTTTCCCTTTCCCTGGTCATTGACCTGTGTTCAGGCCAGTAGTTGATGGGTCTCTGGGGGATCTCAGGCTTCGTTACTCACAAACAGCGTCAATAAGACAATGCTCGAAGGGCTCGGAAGTCAGACAAATGGTTGTTGGTACGAATCCCCCGTTTCTGGACTTTTATCCGACGCTGGCCCTCCGACGTCAACAGTTGCTATGAAGCCATCTTTTAGCACTTAACTATGGATCGTTCCAGTGAGCTGCTGTGAACAGTCCGTCACTCTTTTTGTTTATTTGTTAGGACCCCTGAAGCACAGCCAGTCTTCCCCGGGATCCACGTTTTTAAAAAAAATACATTACAGTCAACACAAATGGCAAAAAATGAGACATATATTAGAGAATAACATTAATATATATGAGTCAAACTGACACAACAGTTACCAGCAAAAGCTACGTGTAGCATCCTACAAACATGACGTTCCCACGTGTTTCCTCATTTGCTTTTTCAAACATCGATGTCTGTGTTAATTCAGTCAGTAAGTGCGTGTGTGCGTGTGGTTTCACTACTCAAGGAAATCACTGTTTGCCTTGCGGAGTGAAAAACCAGCTTCCTGTTTCCTGTCTGTTGACACATATGTATATATATATGACTCTAAATCAAGTTGTGATTGAATGTACTGATTCGATGGATTGTGAAACCTCCCGTGTTGCTGCACCTGGACGTCTCCAGGTGTGATCTTGTGCAACTGCAGTCAAGCCGCCTTAATCTGGATAAACAGGGACTTTTTTTAAGTGAAGTAAAATGATCCATTTAAAGGAGAGAAAACAACAGTCTGGTGCCCAAATGATCATTGGCACTTGTTTTTTTTCTCTTGCTGTAATCATTCCTCCTGCTCATACTGACCTTTTAAGAGATCCTTTTATAATGCACTTACAATAGAAGTGATAATCCGCAGTCCTTCTTCTGTACAAGAAAGTTTATTTAAGGCTAATAGGAAGCTTCAGCTGTCCAGATGAGTCAAGTCAATATCAAAGTTAATAATTCTAGTGTCAAATTCACTTTTTTTTGTGATCCTTCCTCTTCAACTGAACAGAAAAACACTGTTGAGATATTAAAAAGGGAATTTCTCACTAAAAGATATGAACAGGGTGAATGATCACAGCAAGTAAAACCTGTTCCAATGCTCATATGGGCACCTGACTATTGTTTTGAGACAGACTTGGAAAAATTGTGAAAGTGTCTTTTAATAATAATCTTGTGATGAAATACAACAAAGTGAAATAAGACTGTTTTCCATTATTCTCTGGATTAACACGGCGGAGTTGTTTTTGTAGTCCGATGGGTCGGTTTGTTGCACCAGTGAGAGTTAACTGGTAAGATCATGTAGGTACAAACAGAGACAAAGTTGCTATGGTTACCTGCAGTTTCATAAAACTTTGTTCACTCATGTAGAGCGCTAGTTAAAACCACGGTTTTTGCGGTGACACCTGCAAACCGATCGGAAACAAATTCAGTTTTAATATGATTCAACGTACGCTCGTTTTTTTTTTTTTTGTTTGTTTTTTTTGGACTGATGGATAGACTGAAAAAAAACACAAGACCATCAGGTTTATTCCAGCTGTGTAAAGTTTACTGGGTGTAATTTCACCTGTGACTTTAGGGTCATTAATGTTAGGGCGGGGGCTCATTTCACTTTCAAGTCAAAAATACATGCTGTGATAAAAAAAAAAAAAAAACATGCAAACTGAGGCTTTTACACTCAGACAACTTTCTTCAAACCCTCTTATTAAGACGTGAAGAATTAAATGTTTCAGTGACGACTGAAAGAGTGTTGAAATCTTGATAGTTTATTGTTCGCTGAAACTGGGAAAAAAAAAAAACAGAGAGGAAGGGGAAAAAATGTAGCTTCCTAGACAGAGAGAGAGAGTGAGAGAGAGAGCGTGAAGCAAGAGGCCTGTATAAAATAAGGCTATCATTACTAATGATTTAGGATGGGATCATGCCCCGTAGGGCCCCAGCTGTCGCCTGTTAAATTCCTTCCAGTAAACGGGATGAGTTGAGGCTCAGCCTGGGAAGGGACAGTATAAGTGTCTTATTGTCTTAACCTTTCAAAATAGAGGCAATGATCTTTCGCAAACGGACGTCCCAGAGAGCTTTCCATCGCCAGCGGAACGGCACTCCGGGTAATGCGAGCCAGCCTGTCATGCCTCTAGAGCCGCGTTCATAAACCTAAACGACGGGCCGCGCGATTGGTTTCGTCTCTGTCGAGAAGCTGAGACGAAAACGATGTTCGGTCCTAGTCGGTGAGATTTGCGCTCCAGTTGTTCGAGAAAGATCCTCGCAGCAGAGCAGGTTGCAGAAAGAGAGAGAGAGAGAAGGAGAACAGCAAGACTTGCTAAAAAACTAACAAGAGAGGTTCAGGAGTCTCAGCTGGAGCCAGAACAAGAAAGGAAAAAAGAAACGGCCACTGTTGACTTGATATCTGCCTCTCAGATCTCCTGTAAAGCCTGGTCTCAGCCAATCTCAGCTTTCCCACAAACATGAAAGAGACTTTCCTTCTTTTTTTTTTTTTTTTTACGATCCGTTGTGAAAAGCTGGCATGGTCACAAACCCCCAAAAGAGGCGGCTCACATACGCACACACACACAAAAAAGAAACAGAAGAAAAAGTGATCTGTGAATTTTCACATTACTGCAGCGGAGTTCTTTCCTGACACAAAACCCCCCCTGTGCCAGTATCGGTTTGTTGGGCTGCAACATCATAGATAGTTATGGTTTAACTAGAGAGGCTTCACCGTAGCCAGACACCTGTCGCCCGAATTCATAAATTGGCTTGTTTAGTGTCAAGACTCCTCTTCCTATCTCACCCCAGCGGGATAAATCCCTCCAGCTGACACCTGAATGCCTCACGAAGCCTCTTTCCTTTCCCATGCCCCCCCGCCAAGAAGTCAAAAAGACTGCGGCTGCGTGGTGCCACAATGAATGGTGTGAATGTGAAATTAATCAGTGTAAAATAGGAGATTTGCGAGAAGGAAAAACAATTTCCCTGTTACCATGTAAAACAAACATTCATTTTTTTTCTTCTTGTTTTAACTCGGGTTGAACGATGACTGCATTGAACAGTCTCTACCTGCCTTTGAAATCCTTTTTAGAGCCTGTTGGAGGGAAAGAGAAAAAAAATGCATGTTATTGTTAACATGAACAATGGGGTATGTAACATTTTTCAGTCCATGTAACCAATATATGCGGCGACACAAAGGACGTTCTTTTTTTCTCATGTCAGGACAGTGTGGTGGAGTTTAATTACAAGTTGCAGGTTTTCAAGTGCTGTGCTGAGTGCAGCTCTATACTTCTTCACTACAATCCAGAGTGACATTTATCTGACCTCGCTGCAAGTCACTTTGCAGATTAAGAGTTCACCCACCTAACATGTGATGATACATTCTTACAGATTACGCCGCTTAATAGTGTGTAAAATCAGCTCCACTTAAACCAGCTAAAACAGCGCAATGCTACACACACATTAATGCATCAATGATGATCATCCAGTATTATGATATTAAATGCTTTTTTTCCCATTTAGCTAACTTTACTTGGGTAGCATTTTCATCACAGGGCTTGCAATAGAGTGTTTAGGACATAACGTAATGTTAAAGTCTGCCAGAACGTCAATCAATGAAGTCATCTAGTAGTTGTTTCTTTGTGGAAAATGGCATTAATGAAAGCTAATTTGAAGTTTAATAGTAACCAAGATAAACAGGATTGTGTAACTATGAGTCCTAAGTGATAGGATGTCATTCCCAAGGTTGGGTTTTTGGGGGAGAAATCGATGCTTTGGTTGTACAGCGATGGGTTGCGTCCAACTTCGTCAACTAAATGTCAGTTGAAAAATGTCAAAGAGTGAATTATGTCTGAGAAATTTTTTTGTAGATTTTGGACACGACGGGCGATGAGTCACTTGATTTGCACCGCGGAAAATATGATTTAAAAACTGATTGCCTTCTGAAGATTATTTTGCAACGCGACCGTTCATCGTGACGGCGAAGTCTGAGGAACAAACAGAGATGACATTCAGTCGCGTGAATAGGGCAAGATGCGAAACACATTATGCTCAGTTCCCCCCCCCCAAAAAAAAAAAAAACAGACATAAAAAAGAGAAGAAAAGAATGAAAATGACACATAAAACATCAAGATAATAAGCAAAGACACAGCTGAACTGGAGAGTAAATGATAACACAACACAGAGCGGCATGGTAGGAAACGGCATTAAAAAAAAAAAAAAAAAAAAAACTCGGCTGATATAAATCACTCTAGATTTGACAAGCACTTTTGTACGTGGGAGCTCCGTTATGACTTGGCTTTTTCGCAGGCTGTTACACTAATGATCCTTCTGGGACAGCGGAGGTTTTCGGGATCGCTGGTTCTCTCATCACCCCGCAGTAAAGCTCACGACCCGCTCGCTGCCCAGCTCTCCCAGCGATTGTATTTACAGCTGCTCCCAACCTACAGCCCTTCACCTCCTCTCCCTTTAAATAAGAGGAGACATTGGCTGAACAATGAAACTGACTGAGGTTTCCACTAATTCACAGGATATTTTTCCTTTCGCCGCACTCCTGGGAGACGGGGTAGAAGGAGGAGGAGGAGGAGGAGGAGGGAGGGGAGAGAGGGGAAGGGGAGGGGAGGGGGGTAACCCTCCGGACTTGCTGTAGTTGCTCCTTATTGGTGTGTGTAGGAGGAGGAAGGTTAATTGGATTGCTTTTGTTCGGTGACCCGGCAGGTTACTCTCACTCCAACATATATTTACATTTTATTACGCATGCATGTGTGTTTGAAATGAGTCCCTGTATGTGCTGTATGTGTGTTCAAACCTTTTGTGGATGTATGTAACTTAGGAGTGGGGGTTTTTTTTGTTTTTTTTTAATGTGCACTTGTGTCCATCTGCGTTGTTACAGCTCACCAGGGAGTCAGATTGGGGAAGCGTATGAGGAAGTCTCAGCAACACTTCAACAGAGCTGCTGCTGCTACTGCATTCGGAGCAACACTCTGGGGGGTCAGATTTCAATCGAAATCTCAGACGTCAGATTTCAAGCAGTTTGTTGAGGTTTCGAGTTTTGTTTTTGTTTTTTTCGGGAGGATTACGATCTGAACACGCTGATTGTTCTCGGCTTTCGGCCTCCGCATCCACATTTCTTTTTTTTTTAGTCAACAAGTCCCATGAAGGCAACTTTTATTTTTACCAAATGAAAACCAAATTGAACCGCTAGAGCTTAAAATCTAAAGAAATAAACAGTTTAGCAACATGAAAGTGATACTACGGTTAAAACATTTGGCGTTAACTGTATTGCAGCAGCAAATGCAGCAAACTGGGTGAAGTATATCTCTAAATGATTCATGATATAGCTGACAATCAAGTTGGGGGAAAAAAAAACATCCATATTTAGAGTTTGACATGCAGAAACCATCTTGCGCTTGTGGTTGGATCAGATGTGACGCTCGGCCAAGATATGCAGATATCTCTATTTGAAATTACCAAAATTGTTCTAAGACAATAGTGCGTTCATGTGGGACTCTATCTCTCACGCAAGAAACTTGGGAAATAGGTACTCCGAGTCTTTAAGGGCTTCTAAAACAAAAGTGTTTAAGAAAGTTGCTACACCAAAAAAGGGTTAGAGAGAAGAAAAGTTGAAAAGAGAGTTGAGAGGAGAACTTTGTCATCTGCAGTGTATGTAAAACTAAGTTGAATATATTCTGCCACACTAATCTGACCCTGCTAAAACAAGAGAAGATTGTTCAGAGACCACTATGACGTGCAACGAAAGGTTCACGCCAACCGAAGAGCAGCCAGAGAGATTACTTCTCAGGAGCTTTGCTAGCCGGGCCGCTTGCACTTCAAAGCTCGTATTGCACGAGTATTTTTTTGTAAAAGAGTCTGTCAAATGACCTCAACAACAACGTAACTAAACAACAGTGCGAAGGTGGCGTTTGTTGTGTTCAAAGGTGACGAGATGCACGTTGATCTGAGCACCTTCTTTTTTTCTTTTTTTTTTTTTTTTCCACCTCCTGTCCTCGTGCGATAATGGACTCAAGGACACATCTATCTTTTGTAGCCCAAAAGATAAACATTGTCATTGGCTGTTACCACAGTGCAAATATCAACATTGATCTTTCATTGCGCGGCCAAACTCGTCCGTTTTGTTCCAAGCGCACCTGTCATTCAAACTTGATTTCAACTCGAAGACCGCTGACGCCGTGCCCTGGTCGAGTGTACGGAAAAATTACACAAAAAACAACCGACAAGCAAACAAGTTAGAAAAAAAAACATCACGGTAAATACCATTGCTTTCCAGAATTTTGACGGATTTGTAGGAGTGCAAGTAAAAATCAGCCAATGGGTTGCTTCATCACCAGAGTCCAGGCTTTGTCCCTTGCCTTGAACATTAACACAAGCCTTTTTTTTATCACTTACATCGATATTTGCTTTGTGTAATGAATAAATCACAATCTCCACCATCCAAAAACACGTCTCGCTTTGATCCCGGCATCATATTTAGCCACTGCAATACATCAACTTAATTCCCCGAGTCTAGACATAAATTAAAAACGACCGCTGTGATCCAAAAAAAAAAATGAAAGGGCCTGTTGACAGGCAGAAATTGGGGTAAAAGATTATTTTATAATCACAATTAGCCTCTTTAGTGCCTCTATTACTGTTTCTTGTCAATTTAAATCAACAGCAGCTTTGCGATTAGCGCACCCATTTCTTTCTCATACCCTTTTTAAGTCTTGTGTCTATTGATTTTGTGTTTCTGGGAATGCTGCCTTCTTCAGATCTGTATCCCAGTAACACCCCTATTTGAATGCCTTTCCCTTAAAAGACGGCTCCCTCCCCAAATTTCCTTCTACTTGCTGTTTATAAAGCTGTGTATGGCTCAGTGACTTTACGACTTACTACGCAGTGTTTCCAACTCTTTGCCGCTGTTGAATTTCAAGCCTTCATCAAAAGCTTCGTTTTGAGTGGGAAGACATACACTGTAATGGCACTACTTCCACAGTTCAGTGCAGATACTCACAGTTAGTTTATGTCCCATAGTTTTTAAATTACCCATTTCTAATTACCCTCTAAAAACCCAACTAGTCTGATGCTGATATCTGTGTGTGAAGCGTTGTGTTTAAAGATTCATAGCTCGATGTTCAGGCGTAGAGGATATATGATAGGAGGAAATGAAAGTATGCTGACTTCAGAAACCCCATCAGTTAACGCCAGAGCGCTGTGTTAGCGTAACATTGTTGACATTCACCCAACAAATACGAAATTTATGTCCTGACTTAGCGTTACTTGATGTCCCAGACCACCAACTAGTCTGTCACCACACAACTGCACGGAGCTTTTTTAATCGCCATTGATTCTCTGTAAATGTATATTTACAACCATGTAAGTTGTTCTGCACAGATGTAGAATTGATGCCTCGTCCAACAAACTTTATTCCCATTGTGGTTTTAGTTTTCTCTGCATAACGTTAGAGGGACTTCTGACTGCCAGGGAAACTGCTTTGAGCCAAAGTCAACTAAATTTGAGAATGTTTCTGACTAATCATTTAAAAAGCTACTTAACTACTTGCTGGTATCCAGCTGGAGATGTTTAGCACACCGCTCACACTTGATTGGTTCTTACTTGACCTTTACCATACTTCCTCCTCTGCACAGGTTCACAGTGGATTTCTGTTATGTGATTCTCTGGATCTGTGCCACCCAACAATGCATGCTATAATTCCCCTAATAACTGCACACGGTTAAAAAAAAAAAAAAATTACATAAAATAAATGAGCTAACTAGGACATGAATTCCAGCTTTCACAGAGATGCTCTTCTCAAGCAGCCAATAAAAGGCCCGAAAAAAACTTTCACATTCATATAACGTTCAAAAATGTTCATGGAAACACAAGAGACACCGACCTCAGAGTCTCTATCCCCACTGGAAACAAGATGAAACTTTGCCACACCTCAATAAAAAGGACTTAGGGCGTTGAGTGTTTCTATTTTCCATGCTTTCTGTCTCTCACTCAGCGGTCTTAATGAGCACAATAGCAAGGGAGGCCTACCTGGGCTGAATCCAAGGTGGAATAAAATCTGTTTTGCCCTCAGGCCACATGTGTAAACACCGCAGCGTCTGAAAACAGGGGGTGTCTCGTATATCGTGTATGAAAGAAGCTGCCAGATTGAGGATTACTGCATAGCTGTACTGTACTGTACCAATGAGTAAAGACCAGGAGGGAGCTGCCTTTACTCTGCAGTAGAAGGGAAGTTTAATATTTATGTGCTATGCCTGAAATGTACTTTAAAGCACTAAAATATCCTGAAAAATATTTCAAGATGCACAATTTTAGTCTTTAATTCTTCATGGTACTATTTTAGATTTAGGATGGGGTTTGTGTAACTAGCCTTACAGTCAGGTTATGCTGGAAAATAACTCAATGTTCAACAATGTGTTGATCCTGTGGGGTGAAAAGCTGGCAATCAGAGCGGGCCAATAGACAATAATTGTTGAAATATGGTGATACAACAAAGAATTTTCAGACTGTGTTTTCTGTCATTCATTGTGTTGCGCTCGGTTGTACACATGAGATGCGACTAAAAATAGTCGTGTAAACAATGAGAAAAGGGGGACTTAGGGAAGAAGTTCAAACCCTCGCGCACCTGGCCGGTCGCTGCATGAAGTGGACATGAAAGTCGGATTGTCAGATTCATAAAAAAAGAAATCTTCAAGTCCAAGCCCGAGTCGTTGGAAAAGCGCGGTGGTTTCCGAAGCCGTTCCACCGTCCGACGACCACTTGGAGTATACTGACGTCTTTAAGTTGGGGTGGAGGTTAATGCTCAGTACATGGCAGGGAGGGCGGTTTTTAGGGTACAGTGTGATTTCACGATGATAGTTTGTTGCTCATTGTGAAGAGGATCCCCATTGGCTTCCACTGACATGGTTGCACTTTGAAACTTTTTAGATTATTAATGTTTTTGTTGTAGGTTGGTAAAAGGTATCCAGTTTGGATAGTTGTCGCCATCTTGGCAGTGCCTAACTCCTGACTAATAACAAAATGGGCAAAGAGCCCGGCTGCTGAAACAAACAATCTAGTGGCAAGTAATTTGTCACTCCAACGGCCATGTCCTTAACTATATATAACTTCAAAGCTTTATATAATTTAAACGGGTGAGTTATAAAAAGATTCACCCACCGTACAGTTGCCATGAAAGGAGAAACTAGCCGTAGAGATGAAAACCATTTCTTGTACCAGGCTGTAATTTCTGCTGTAAATTTGGGCATTTTAACCTAGTGGTCTTTGAGGATTGGCTCACTTGGAGCCAGCCTCAAGTGGCCATTCAAGGAACTGCAGTTTTTGGCACCTCCGCAACGCCAAAGCCAGTAAAAACAATCCTAATGTTTGTGTTTGTGCTAAACGCAGCTTTTATTTCTGAAAATCTGAATATACATGTACATGTGTGTGTGAATCTGCAGCTTGGATGTACTATATATTTTCAACTTGTGTTCCCAATCACCTTCCTCCTTCAGAGTTGTGTGTACGGGGAAAACCGGACATCCATCCAATGCACCACGCCGTCTCTCGCCAAACTGGCCCTTCCGCCGCCAGTGGTCACCAAGGTGGCGTTCGTCCTGGACGGCTACTCCACAGATCAATGGGATCTGATCTACGTGGAAGACCCCCTGTTTCAGGACCCCAAGCTTACCTCCAAGGACAACAAAAGCATTGTGGAACTGAAGGTAAACTAATTCAACGTCACTCTTCTACCATCGGATTCTCTTTCATTCACTCTAATGTTTAAAACCAAGTTCTCTCAGCTTCAAACTGCAGGAGAGTAGATGTCAGCAAAGGTCAAAGGTCTGCCATGAATCAACAGCCCTTGCTAAAGATTTAAAGACTTTAAATTTCTTGCTTAAGAGGACTCAAAATCATGTTTTAAAATGTGCTCTATAGAAGCAAGAGCAGGACAGGTGCAGAAATACTAAAGCTCTTGCAACATCTCAGCAATCATACAACACTGCTACATGTCTGCAGAGATTCAGTCGTGGTGTTTGATTAACAAAATCAAGAAACTCTGCAGATTTATTAGATTTTTATTATGTGAGACATTTCATTTGAACCCAGAGCTGTTGTTTAAAGAACTCCACCGAACGAAGAGATGAGATGAAATTGCAATTGAACCGAGTTCGATGTTTCGTCCTGCACTTCGCCTCCTGATCTGAACACACACATTCACACGTACAACCGTCTGCGGCTCAGGTCAAATGGGGAAGGAAACAATACTGAAAGAAAAACAGGAAATGGAGTCTGTTTCCCATCGTTTCACAGCCCCCACCTCAACCTTCCCAATCCCTCCAACATTGCTATACCTCTCTATGTATTCTCTCAGCCGACTCGCATTGTTCTGGCTGCCGAGGTCAAAGCTCTTGACATATTAATGCTGCTTTTCAAACAACCCACGACAGTCCCCAGAGCCTGTTTCACAAACACAATGAAATACATATTTCTCCTCGTTTTTTTTTTTTCTTTCTTTCATTTTTTTTTTTTTTTTTTTTGTTGACTGCAGCTCGATGGTTTGTGGCAGCTGTGCTGAAGCGTTCGCAGGGGATCCTAGCTGTTTCTTTCTTTCTTTCTTTTTTTCTTCTTTCACTCGTTTCCCAGACGTGACCTTGGCCCCGCTGCTAAATCCACCATCAACCCAACCTCTATCCCCTCTTCATCCCCTCCCTTTAGCCCAGACAAACCCCCCAGTTTTCTATCCAGGAGGAGGAGGGGGAGGGGAGGGGGGGGATGGTACCAGGCATCGCACCGAAACAGGCCACATTTAACGCCATCTGATAACCATGCCCTGCAATGGCCCCCACTAAAGGGCGAATGCTAGGCTCATTTAGCGCCATCTGATAACTTCAACCCCAAAATGGCTGCTAATAACAGACAAATAAAGGAATATTTAGCTCTGACTGACTGCTCCGAGCCAGTATGGCAGCACATGAAGGACTGTTGGCTTTGGCCCGGCGCCAGGCTGTTATCGCTGGCGATCGCTTCACGGGAGACTCAGAAGCATTTCATTTACAATTATCATCATAGCAGTTTATTTAGAGTGTCTGATATTACTGTGACGGCTTTTTTTTTTTAATAACTTTAATGACTCTTCTCTGCGGTGTGTACAGAATTGTCACGCCGACAGCTGGGAAACGCACCGAACGAGGGTTCGCGTTGGACGGACTTGTTTCGAAAGTGTTGTCTTTCTGTGTGTCCTAATTGCATGCAAGCGGTTGAATTAGTGGTCTGTGTTGCTGTGTAGACTGCCAGCGTGCAACTCTGTGTGTGCGTGTGTGTGTGTGTGTGTGTGAGAGAGAGAGAGAGAGAGAGAGAAAGAGAGAGAGGGAGGGAGAAAGAGTGAGTGTAGGAACAGGTGCGAGCCTCCACTCTGTGTCAAATTGGAAAATCCCAAGCTGTCACGCAACGAATCTGATCATTCTCTTTATTGCCTTCTGCTGCACTCAAACAAGTGTGTGTGTGTGTGTATGCGTGTGTGTGTGTGTGTGTGAAAGAGAGAGGGATATCAGAGGAGCAAAAAAATGAAGAACGAGCCTGAAAGAAGAAAACAAATCGGGAGACAGAGGAGCAGAATGGACTGCGTTCTTTCACAGCTTCCCGTCAAACAGCACATGCTCATCTAACTCGGTTACACACACTCACGTGGACAATAGCTGTATGTGCTTCCAGTCATATCTTAGGGGGGAAGGGAGGGGTTGTTGTCATCACACTGAGGGTCACAAGACCGGAATAAGTCACTCTGTCTTACTCATATCAGCTTCAACAAGCTCAATTTATACTCGGTTCTTTGGATGATTATTAATCATGATGAACTCTGAAGAAAGACGTTCCCTCTCTCGTCTGATGATGATTGAAATCTTCTCTTTCCAAAATTCAAGTGTGTCCTAAATAAACAGCGATGAGTTCTGGTCCATAATATCCATCTCATTTTGTCCGCCGTGTTCCTGCGTCACTTAGCGGACTACTTTTAAAAGTCCTATAACTTTACGTTTACAAGCTACGCAGGCAGCTTTTTGTGTATTGGCAGCTTTTTTTTTTGTGAGAAAGTGTTTAGGACGTCAAGTCTATAAATTGGAAAAGAACGCAGCCGTGTGACCTGTGTGATCACTTCATACCAAAAGTAAAGAGCAGATTTCGTTCCCAGGGAAATCTCGGGGCCGTTCTCTGGCATCCCCACCGGCAGTAATCGTCCAAAACTTTTGTACAACTTGGTTCCGTCATGCGAAGACGTCAAGTACATGTCCACAATACATTTTTCTTCAGGGCCCAAAAGCAAACCAGAAAGCGGACAGGCTCCAAGATGGGATATAATTACCCTCAGTTTTCCCTCTCACATCTTTATCAATTATGTCGACAGTCTGAACACACCTCAATGACCTCAAGGCTCCTCTTCACAACGGGGACTCAAGATTACCCAATAATGCAGAGCCCCTTTTATTTAAAGGATGAACATGATGGGGGACAAAACCCACAGAGCTCCGATCACATGAGGTTTCAGTCGTCCAGATGAGTCAAAATCGAGAAGATATCGTTCTTTTTTGGAGCCAAATTCCCTCTTTTTTTTGTTATTTTACTGCCACTGCAGCTGAACAGGAAAGCACTTGTGTCTGTGGAGTCACAAAGAGAGAATGTTTTTCTAACAAGGGTGTAACTGTGGATATCCACTTTATTTGACTAACTCTGACAGCTGAAGCCTCACATTATCTTCAGATAAACTTTTGCTCAAAACCAGGACTGCGGATTTTGTCCCGTCCCCCCCGCCCCCCGCCCTCCGCCCCCCGCCGCTTACATTGTAAACAACATTCGGAGGGGATCTTCTAATGGTTCAGTGTGAACAGGAAGAATGATTATAGTGAGAAAAACCTGTTTCAGTGTTGCATACGGGCACCTGACTATCCAGTAAGGCCTCTGTCATAGTGTTCTTGTCGTGTTTATTCACAAGTTGCACACATAGTTAAGTTTTTTTAGCTGTGACCTTTGACCCTTGGCCTTAGCCATAGGTGTTTGTATTGATGCCAATCCAGAATTTGCAGATTTTATTGATGTCATTGTGTGTTTTTTTTATACCCCCCTCTGCTTTTTTTGTCTTTCCTCCCGACTTCCTTCCTCTTCCGACTATTCACACCATCTTCTTTTTTTTTGTGCACCCCCCTCCCCCCCCACCTCCCTCCCTCCCCCCTATCACAGGGTGACCGGATGGACAGGGAGGCGATGAAATGTCAGGTTCTGACTGTTTCCAACCACAGCTGTGAGACTCTGACTCTGGATGGAAACACCCTGGAGTGCACCGTTCCCACCGAGCTCCAGACCGCCACCGCCAAGGAGCTGCAGGTGGAGGTGAGAGACACACCTGCGGCGCACACACATCCACCGACACACGTGAAATTTGCATTTCAGTTTGTGCTAAGAGCAGGAAAAGGTTGTTGTTGTTGTTTTTTTTTGCTGTTCTTAAGCAGCATTTATGGTACTTAATTTCTTTATTTAAGGTCAACTATGTGCTTGGACGCCACCCTTTAAATAAAGATATAGACACATACACAAACACACATATTCACTACATAAATCCCCATTGAGATTCAGACACAGGTGCACAATACATACATTTGTGTATGTGTACATACCCACACACACACACACACACACACATACACCGCCTCTCTATACCCTGTGCAGCAGTTGGTCAACAAAGACACTTTCTTTAATTAAGCCTTTTGTTTATAGAGACACCCAGCTCACTGCAAATACACATTCACACACACACACACACACACAAACACACACACACACACACACACACATATATATATAGATCCTCTTCTACTCCACTCAATAGAAGCCTTGTTCCAGCTTCCCTGTGTGTTGACAGCAGAGGAAAGCTTCGGTGTTGTGTTTGAAGTGGTGTTTGGATGGTAGTGCAGGGTGTGTGTGTATGTGCGTGTGTGTGAAACTGTTTATTGAAGCCACAGATCGATATCAGTCGCATGTTAGCGCCAGATCAGCTCGTAATGCTTTTGAGAAACAAAACCGTTTTCTTGTAAAGACTTGTTACAAAGTCAATTAACCCATTAAGTTTCATCCAAAAACAGTTAAGCGTATTAATATATTCCTGTTACAATCTGCTGAGATCAGCTTGTTTCAAAACATTTACTCGAAAGTGCAATTTTCTTTAAACCAGAGCGGATTCCCTTCGAGGAAACTCTTCAAAACGAAATGAAACTGCAGTGGGAACGGGTGAAATCCTTTTTTATATATCGCGCTGGCAGAATTATTTCCTGTTTTATGAAAAAAAAAAAAAAACTTTTTATAGGCTCAATTGAGACCAAACAGCTCATTAAGATGGATCGATTGCGACAGATTTATAATAACCGTCATAACCGCGGTTATATTGGTACAAATGCGCTCGTGAAGCTTTTGACCTTTTTAAACAAAATATCCTGTGTCATACATCTGCTCTGAGACGAGTAGATACAATACAGCAGAAATCTATAAAGCCGCTTATAATGCATTTATATGAAAAAAATTCCCCGGCCGTTTGTATTATCGGGCTCACGGAAGGAATTTCAGCAATAAAATGTATTATGTTATACCGCAGCCACCTACTTCTAAGGAGAAACACTTAGCCACATAGCAACAATACAACACAAAGTGGTGACAGATGGACGGAGAATGTGCAGATATTGAAGTTGACTTTCATAAATGCGTTGTATTATACTTACTTCATGTTCTACTCTGTTTATTTCCCATTTTTATTCTCTTTTTTCAACATATCTTTTAATCAGATGAGCTCAGATTGACAGATAATAAATCATACGACACAAAGCCAAAGTCAGACTCCACTGTACGAGCCCCCAGAAGGCAGCGCGGGACCGCTCTGCCGCCATCATCCATACTGAGCTCGTCATTCCGCGCTCTGGGAAATTCATGGAAAACACCACATTCCTGCAGCGTTCCAGATCATTTACAGGAAACTTCAATAACTCTCCTGTCCTTATGTAGTCCCTTATAAAAAAAAAAAAAAAAAACAGCTCAGGGAGAATTTATTACACAGTGTGTTGAGTGAAAGGGCTCAGCATCCAGCTGTCTTGTTACTTGAATAGAAGTCAAGCATCCCTTGAGTCGTGAGAAGGGGGACATACAGTATGGAAATACCAGAAAAAAAAAAAAACCTTCACAGTCTTTTGTCATTAATGACAAAACCTTTCAAATAGGAAAGACAACATTATTTTTTTTTTTAAATGGATGTGCCGTTTATTTTAGGATTAAAGAGTAACTTAACAACCACTGAAAATGTTGTTTTTGCTGACCCCTAGTGGTTTAACTTCTCAGCTTGCTGCCGTGATGCACAGGTGTACCCCCCAGTACTCTGTGACATCACTGCCAGGGGTGTCACTTTTAGACCGTGTGTGTGATCGGAGGCGAAACAGTCGTGAAACTTTCAACCAGAGAAGACGGTAAAAGACTTAAATCTGGTTACTTGTTAAGACACTTTGAGCGCCCCCTTCCTCGTTATAACCTTTATTTTAGTTTGTAAGTACAGTACATATAAATGAGAAGACGTAACATATCATTGTCTGTGACAGTTTGATAGTTTGTGGTTCCTTCTGCTCTAGTTTAGAAAAAGCTACAAGCTGTTTCTGGGCCTCTTGTATTGTTTGGTGTATTTTGATTCTGTCCTTATTATAACTGCCCAAAACATACACACACTATATGTCAACACATCACCAGCAGCTTAAATTGAGTTTGACAAAAAGGAAATGTGTCATTGATCTCGAATATCAACAGTGAATATCGGGTTTTGGACTCAAAGCAGAGAAACATTTTGAACCAAAACTCATCCACAGAGCGACCATAACTACATTTCTACACTTAAATGACATCAAAAAAATCCAACGCAGCTACACAATACTAGTCATGTTTTCAGTAAGAGGCTGACTGGCCCTTTCCCCTAGATAGGGGGACTAGATAAAACCCTAGATAAGACCCATTTTTCTGCTCTTACTGTGCTGCCTGATCTTATCCCGGAGGTTCTTGCTCAATTTGAAGGTATTGTGAAAAGACATTCCTCACAAATGTAAGAAATCAAACCCCAAGAAGAGATAGGTGAGGCATGTCGAGGGGAAAGAGATTACCATCCGCTGAATAACCCTGTGAACATCGCACACAGATGATATACACCACTGAAGCTCGCACAGATACAGGCAGATTTTTTTTTTGTTTTTTTTTTTAATGGCACAGTCTTATGTAACTTTGAAATTTCATCCTTGTTTGCAACAAACATCCCAGCGAGTTATAAGAGGAATCCTTTATGTTACAAACTAACTGTTGACGCCGCGCTTCAGACGTCCTCGTGTCCTCAAAAAGATAACATCCAGTAGTCGTCACCTTCTGGCGAAACCGCGGTGCGCTCTAGACCAGACGCTATCAGCCTCATCGCTGTTGACTTGTGAACTGGCCTTCAGAGGAAAGCTTTTATCTCTGGGGAGGGTCAGCCAATATCCCTTAGCTCCACACACACATATATATACACACAGACACATTAATATATCCTCTACCTCCAGACATGCCCAGACAGTCTTATTTATACACACTCATGCACACACACACACACACAGACACTGTCCCATCTGCAGCAGCAGGCAGCAGTAGAAACCTCATTTCCACTAAACTAATAATGGCAGAAGCAATATCGCTGATGTAATCTTCCTCCAGACTGTGGCAACAGACATGTTTGTGTATGTGTGTGTGTGTGTGTGTATGGTTATTGCATACCATATGTCTGAATGCCAGTTTCGTGCCCTTTAAATGCTCGTGTATGCGCAGTATGCGCCGTGCATGGCATGCTGTTTGCGTCATGTATAGCGAGGGAGCAATTGTTTATCAAGCGTCCATAGCGCAGTCTGGAAGGATGAGGACGGTGACACGTTTACAGAATACTGCAATTTTAGGAAACAGAAAGTGAAACAAGTTAGACAAGTGATGTAAACTTAAAGTTCCCTTCCAGTTAACAAACGTGTTTTGGATGTTTGAGCTTCACTCTGCAGAATGATGTGTGTGCAGAGAAAGTTTCCCTGTGCTCAACTTCATTCTCAGTTTAAGGCCTTAGAGCATGATTTGTGACATCACAACTAGTTTGGAGCCAATCGAGGGCAAGTATACAACTTGTGTGATGTGGAAACTTGAAGCCACCAGTGCACAAACACTGAGGATGGGTTTTACAGTGAAAAATGTTTGCGTATTCATAGATTCTTTAAATGAAATGATCATATTGGGTCTGTCACTGCCTGAGGTCTCCAACCTAAAGACATTAGACAACACTTACAGATGATGATGCAGACATTCGCTGCAGCCGTACTCTTCTTGCATGGCTCTGTGCCTTTTTTGCCTTCAGTCTGGTCTTCAGCAAGACCGAGCAAGGAGCGAACGCACCTGCTTCAGGTGATTTAAAAAAATGAGACAGAATGAGATCATTTTTAAAAAATGCTTGGCTGCCTTTTCTGTATGTTAAGGATAATTTTACTCCTGCATTGTCCTAAAACTCTTCCACTGTTCACCTTTTTCACACAAAGTTGAAAGTGTAGAATCAAAACAGTGAGACCCTACACCGAATCTTCACCAACTGTTCAGTAGCTGAAACTGACCTCTGACCTCCCTGTGGATAAAAAAAAAAAAAAGAAAAGTCACTAGTAATCATTAATGTCATTAACATTTACTTCTCTCACTCCCGTGACCCCCTCTCACCTCTTTCAGTGGCGCCAAGCGGACACAATCAGACATCTGGGTAAGGTGACACTGGCCCAGGAGCAGGACTACACGGGCCTCATCGTGGGCTGCGTGTTTGTCAGCCTGCTGCTGCTGCTGCTGGGAACGCTGCTCATGTGGAGGAGGAACAAACACATTGATGGTAAGAGCAGAGACGTCAGGTTGTCGAGGGGTCACAGTAAAAAAAAAAAAAGCTTCTACGGCTGCGACTGTGATCTTTTTTCAGCAGCTAGGTTCAGCAGGAATGTTTGCAAATTGGCTGCAATTCAGATATTTAGCCATAATAAAGTCATAAAGAGGTAAATACAATGAAAAATATGCACATTATTCACAAAATCAGTATATTCTCTAAAGGTAATTTACCTCCTCTATAACACCTATAGGGCACATACAGTATGCAGACATTATACCTGTAATATACATATACTGTATGCATGTAGTGAAGGCCCTATATTAGTTATAAGTCAATCATAGTTGCATTAAAAGTTAAAGGACTCCTAGTGGTGTGTATTTGTGTGTGTGTGTGTCTGTGTGTGTGTGTATTTGTGTGTGTGCATACTTTGCAACTTGAGTTCAGTGACTCTTTTCTAACCTGTGTGCATGTGTGCCTGCTGGGTCGTATTTTGCCTGGTGGGTTAGACAGTAGGTTTTGTACGGGGTGCACTGGTGGGAACGCTTTGCCTTTCTAAGTAATTCTCTGATCTCTCCCCCCTCTCCTCTTCCTTCTCTCTCTCTCTCTCTGTCATATTTCTCTCTTCCCCCCTCTCCTCTTCCTTTTCCTTCGCTTCCTCCATCCCTCCTTCTCTTCTCACCTTTTCTCTCCCTCTCACCATTCCTATCAAATTCTGCCTCTCTGCCTCTCTATCCTTATCCCCAATCTCTCCATCTCTCTCCTCCCCTCACCCTATCCCTCCCCTTCTGTCTCTAGATCTGTCTGAGGTGTGGTATGATGGCCGGGGTCACATCCAGCATCTGGACAGGCTGGCTAATGCGAGGAGCGTCAGCCCCACTAACGAAATGGTCTCCCACGAGTCAGTCGACTATAGAACAACCCTGCTGGAGGGTACGTCAACCAGATAAGCCCCACCTCCCCCCACCCCCTGCCCCTATCTGACATATCCTTCCCCCCATCCCATTTTACTTGCTTCACCTCCCTGCGGGGCTGAATGCTGTGCATCAAACAACAGCTATAGCCTGAAAGGGATGTAGGTTTTGAAATAAAAAATGGACCTTTGGATTCAAACACTTAACTTTTGCTCATTTGAGGTGATCCGCCACATATTTGCCTGCTGCAGAGCGATGTTTAGCTGCACACAGTCTCCTGTCACTACACTTCCTGTGAACACATGCTTGTTCAAACTGTGTGTCATTTGTTTTTATGTCATTTTGACCCGTTTCCGACACACAAACACTGGACTTTAACTGTCACTCAACTGTCAGCAACTGTTGTCAATGTTCTCGCCACACAAGTAAGCTGACCAACAGGCCGGTCTTGCAAAAAAAACTTTGATGTCATCTTTAAAAGTCACCTGTGGTTTTGGTTCCCTGCGCTGGGATCCTCAGGGCGTGAAGGGGAGGACTCCTTGTGTTATGATCCGGAGTGTGATGGGCAAAAGCAATTTTCCCCTGCTGCTAAAAAAAACTTGAAAGGCTTTAAAATGTGAGAAGGTAGACTTACTAAACGAACTAATGCTTGTCCTCAGGGAGAGTTTGGGGTGCGGGATTAGTGGCTGGAAAGTCATAGATAGTCTGTATATATGAGCTTAGCGTTTATGTCTGCCCCTGCCTTCTGTTCTGGCTTTTTTTTTTTAGTTTTAAATGAGATAAGTTTGCATGTATGTTTCTTTGCGTTTCCTTCCTTCCACTAACAGCAACAAAAACAAAATCAGAAGCTTCATTTTTCCCAGCTTGACTAGCCTCCTTTACAGTGTCAAGTTCCTTTCTGCCTTTGTAGTAGCCCTACTCTGATCATGTAACACACCTTGACCTCTGGAGGCCCCCCCCCCCCCCCTCCCTCTACACAGTCGCTGACCTTTGACCCTTCTCTTTTGCTCCTGCAGATCAGGGCACCGACAGGCCCGAGACATGCCGGGGAGCTCCTCCCATCTACGGGGGCAACGGGGAGCTGTTGTCCCCCAGGCTGGGGGTACTGGGAGGTGGGATGGGGATGGGTCTAGGGATGGAAGGCGAGCTGATGTCACCCCTGCTGATGGCCCCGGTCCACATCGACCCATCCTGTCTCCACCCAGACCTGCTGACGGAGGTGCAGCACGTGGTGATCGCCAGGGAACAGCTGCTGCTTCACCTCAACCAGGTCATCGGCAGAGGTCGGTCACAAAAACTTGTCTTTACTGTTAAATTAGATCATTTCCAAAACATTAGAACATTCAGCAGGATATTTTAGGGGGTTGAGGAGAAAATGCTGTTGTGTGTCAGCACAAGTTTCTCCGCTGTCGGCGTCTTTTGTTTTGGCCTGCCGATGTGTGCCCGTTCATGCTTATTTTACAAAATGGAACATTTAAAAATGCATCACTTCCTTTCTCAGGAAAGGTCTACTAAAAGCAACAAGCTAGTCATTTCCCATAGAAAATAAAAAGCAGACACGTATTTGTATGAAAATGTCACGTAATAGGAACCAGCCAATACAAACTGCCATGTCAGTCAGTAATCCAATTGCCAGTGTAGCAGATGATGCTCAATTATCACTGAAGAATGCATTAAAAGAGCCTTATGAAGGGGTTTTATAGCCTTTTGCAGCAGCATGAAGGGGAATGAACAATGAAAATGAAAAACAATAGCGATTGGGAAATAACTCAATAAAAGCATGAAAGGTTGCCTGACCGACCGGTGTTCAGCTGAAACCACGTATTGTATGAGGACTGAAATGCACCATTAATGTATTTAAGCACTATGTATTTGTAACACACTCATCCTCGATGCTAAGATCACACCCCTCCCTCCATGTGTTTGTCCCACATCTATCCTGTAAAAGTGCCAATGTTAGGATACTATCACAAAGGAATTTCAGTCAACGAGTTATCATTAGAAATATGTCGCTTTTTAAGTAATGAATCCCCTGTTTTACTACACTGTATTGATATTTATATTATTGCAATGTCAGGCATCTGCATGGAAGGAAAGAATATGCAGCAGAAAAGAGAATACCTATGCAAAAAACACTAGTAGATGAATGGCAGGATAATAGATGTTTAATGAAATGAATATTTGTTTCGGTCAGTCAAAAGTCAACCATGCTTAAAAAGAAAAAATATAATAATGAAGACATTATTTTTTCATGCAAACAATTCATGATGGAATGTGGCTGATGTGGAGCGATGCAATTGTGTACAGAGCTCAGGGTTAAAACCACAGATTTGCTTAAAGCGATACAAAAAGTCGCCCACGAAGAGCTTAATTGCTTGTTTTTTTTTTTATTAAACCACAAGCTTGACATGCAGACACAAAATCACAGCGTATTGTGCAGTTTAAGTAGGCTTCTTATAGACCCACAGATCAAATTCGACATCCCCCCTCCCCTCCCTTTTCCCCTTCGGACGAATTTCGAGGCAGGATTTTTTTAAAGTGGCGTAGGTTGATTTTTTTCACAGCTAGTATTCCCAGGGTCCATTGTTGGGAGTCGTAATCCAACACCCTCGGCCATCTGTAGGGACGTGATAGGAGAACGCTGCGCTCATTTTATTCCTGCACCCCTCCCAGTCTGGGGCAAGCCCTTGTGTCTTAAAAAAAAAAAGAGATATAATTCAATAAAATGAACAATAACTCAAAGGGGGGTTTGGCGTAGGCTATTAGTCTGGGTATTAATGAATAAACCTTCATACTGGGTTACTTGTGTGTGGAGATTTAGTGCGAGGGTGACGGTAACTTGAATAAGAATCTGAATTAGCTGTTGAAGGTATGAAAACTCACTTTGAAGAGTTGCATGTGCTTGCTTTCAAACCAAGCGCCGACCATTTTCCATGGACCAACGGGACCAAAAAGCTGCAGAAGGTGCATGAAATCACCTTGATGCCTCTGCTCCAAACTTTTTTTTTTTTTTTTTTTTTATGTGTGTAAACAGCGGACAGAAATCCGAGATTAGTGGAACTGCTGTGATCACGGAGCCAACTGGCAGGATGCAGGATCTTAATCATAGTGGCTCTGTCGAGAAGAAGGCTTCAACAAGCCAAGATGTAGATGAAGGTTGCTGATTGCACAGAATCCAAAAATGGCCAAGGCAATGTCTCCTCGCGAGCCAAGTGGGTAATTTAGCTGGTGCCATACAATTTTTTTTTACCATTTATGGGCAAGATTTAGTAAGTGCAGTTTACTTACTGGACTAAGAGTACATTAAGCAACAGGTCAGTGGAGGAGAAGATATGATCAGAGTCAGATTCAAGTTTATTAGCCAAAGTATGTTCACACATACAAGGAATTGGACTCCAGTTGTCAGCAGCTCTCATTGTCCTTTTATGCACTGCCAAAACAAACGTACGTGCTCTAGTAATGCTTCTTAGTCATAGTGAAACTCAGGTGGTGGAACTGCAGTTTCATCAGTGATGCATCAAATTTATAGCAACAAAAGACACGCCAGCTGTCTGTTCTGCTCGGGCCCTCGGGGATTTCAAAACTACATTTCAAGCACCAAACGCTATGAACGTTTTCCAGCCAATCAATCATACGTTTATGCACAGGTGGTGCACAGGTGCCACGGGGCAGGCCAAAGATACCAACCAACACCGGCAGAAGATACAGTCGGATTCAATTCTCGGCAGCAGCAGGACCTCCAGCTTAGTCGTTCTTTCCAAAGAATGTACTCTCCCATTTTCAAAGGCGGGAAAACCAGTGAGGACCTGTGTCCTTATTACCGCAATAGTGACTCATATCGGTCGGTCCGGGTTTGGGACAACTGACAGAAAACCAAAAACAAAATGCACAATCCAAGAAAAATCGTTGACTGACATGCTGAAGTGATTCTTGCCAACCGACGTGGGCGTCATCGTTCGCCTTCTTTGCAGTTGCAGATCTCGTCGTCGTTGGAAGTGAAAACGCGGCATCTTATGTTTCACTTTTCTAAAACCCGTCTCCTTTCAGAGAGGTTTTATTTTGTGTAGGGCTAAAGAATAATTATTTAGGCATCAACAGGTCTGAACACGAGCTTATGAAAACATCAATGCTGACTAATTCTGACTAACACATCATGTTGCTACCTGCAGGTCACTTCGGCTGCGTCTTCCACGGCACTCTGCTCGAGCCGGACGGGCAGAAGCAGCACTGTGCCGTCAAGTCTCTGAACCGTAAGTAAGAAATCTGTTTTTAAATGTATACGGGTCAGACGACCCCCCCCCCCCCCCCGAGAAATAAAGGAAGTGACATTGATACAAGAACTGTGCGCTAAGCATTTTTGTTTCCCACCGTGATCCCTTCCTCTTCCCTGGACGACCTGAAGTGATTTCACTGAAAATCCCATTTGAATGTGTTTATAAAAGCATTGCACATATTTATCTCCTGTGGACTGCATCATGGGAAGCCATGTTTTAGCGTTTTGTCATTAACTGAGGGTTAATAAAATCTACCTCTCCTCCTCTCCTCCTAGATATTTTATTTTTCCATATAAGCATGGACAACCTCCAAGTTACACACACACGCACACACCAACTCAACACACTCTCTCCTTGTCCAAACATATTTACATCCAACCACAATTACTCCATCCTACATCTGTTTAAATCGCGTACTTATTCCATGATATCACAACGCACAAATAGCATTAAAGATCTCATCTCATCAGAGCCCTGAATCCCCTTTTGGCCCGAGCTGATGGTGATGAATGAGCGTCCGATGGTGAGGACGGCATTAGGGTCCCCCCTAATCATGTAACCTGTCACTCGGAACAGGGAGATTGATGTCGGAGAGATACGGCGGAAAGCTCGGTGCATTCACAAAACGAGCCGCCAAACTGCATCCTGCTGGGGTTCAGTCCTCTGGGATTTGAACCTTTTATTGATTTTTAACGTTGTCCCAGGATGTCTTGTCATTGTTTTTGGTTTTCTTTTGTTATTTTTGAGACCTTGACTTGACTGGCTTTTATCCTAATATAACTATCACCATGACAACTAGTTGAGAGGCACGTTCTTTATCCTGAGATTGATGAGCGAATCATAGAGAAAGGAATATCCATCCTCCACTCGGCGATGACATCATTTTCCTCTTTAACTTTCAAATCAAGAGTATTAAAACCAAATGTCAATCTCTCACTATCTTCTGGGGTCTAACCTCAGTTTAAGGCTAATCAGCTGGGGCCAAAAGGGCCTCCATCTCTAAACCGGATTACAGCAGAGCCACTGAGGCTAAAGAGCGGGACACCAGAGGCGGGGATGCAATTGGCAAATGGGAATTTGGAGTGGGTCAGGTCTGGGTGAGGGTATTCGGGGAGGGGGTATTTTTTTTTCTCCATTTTCCAGCATCATCCCTTTTCCCCCAAGGGTATATAAAGAATGACCTTCCTACTGATGTCAGGACAGCAGAGTTGCTCCCTGACTTCCTGCTTCCGGGCTTTTCAAGACCCCACATGTACAGTTCTCGCTCTCTACTTGCGCTAGAATTGCGACCTCTCCAAAATCTCAGCATCAAATTGCTCAAAAAAGGTCACGTTTTTAGCTCGTTGAGATTCTAACCATGATTTTTTTTTTTTTTTTTTTAACAAGGCATCACGGACTTGGAAGAGGTGTCTCAGTTCCTGAAGGAAGGGATCATCATGAAGGATTTCAGTCACCCCAACGTTCTCTCTCTTCTCGGGATCTGCCTGCCGCCGGAGGGCTCGCCGCTGGTGGTTCTGCCCTACATGAAGCACGGCGACCTGCGAAACTTCATCCGCGACGAGGGACACGTAAGGCCACACACACACACCACAAGATAAGATGCCTACATGGCGATCATTTTCTGCGTAGGCCCGGTACAAACAGATACAGATATGATGGTTGTGTTTCCTCCAGAACCCGACGGTGAAGGACCTGATGGGCTTCGGGCTGCAGGTGGCCAGAGGGATGGAGTATCTGGCCAGCAAGAAGTTCGTCCACAGAGACCTGGCTGCCAGGAACTGCATGTGAGTTCATATTCATTCACTCAATATATTCCATAGGAAGAAAACTATAACAGATTTGATTAAAATAGACTAAAATAAGGCAGAGAAGAGAACAGAAAAAGCATAAATTCTGCATGGAAATCATCGGAAGAGTCGAGAGAAAAGCTGAAGAAACAATGCTGTTCTTCTTCCTGACAGGCTGGATGAGAGCTACACAGTGAAGGTGGCGGACTTCGGCCTGGCCAGGGACGTTTACGACAAGGAGTATTACAGCGTCCACAACAAGAGCGGCGTCAAGCTGCCCGTCAAATGGATGGCTCTGGAGAGTCTGCAGACGCACAAGTTCACCACCAAGTCAGACGTGGTGAGGAGGAGTTACGACGACTCACAGCCGCACGTTCAGACACGTCAAGAAACACATTATCTGACTTCCTCTTTTTGCAAATTGAACACGCGAGAAGCTGGTGTAATTGGAGTGTTTGTTGTTTTTTCTTCTGTTTCCCGCAGTGGTCGTTTGGCGTGTTGCTATGGGAACTGATGACCCGCGGTGCCCCGCCCTACTCCGATGTGAACTCCTTTGACATCACTGTGTTCCTGCTGCAGGGGAGGAGGCTGCTGCAGCCCGAGTTCTGCCCCGACGCTCTGTGAGTGCACGCAAACACACACACACACACACACGCACACTCAGACATATCCACACATATTTCTCGACCGTCGTTCGCCTCCTTTAGCAAAGCCACGGCTCAGTTAGCGTGAGTGATATACTGTGTAGAGCTATACTTATATATACATCACGGACAGGAAGATAAGAGTCTGAAATCAAGAGTGTGCAGCGGAGAGAAATGATAAAAGGTGAATGAGCTGTATAAGCAGTGGAAGTCATAAATAACAGCCGCTCAAGTTCAGACCATCTATCACCTCACATCAGCGGGACTCCAAAACACACTCACAGCTCCTCGTGTCTCAGCACAAGTGAGACACCTCATCACAACTGCGGGTCAAATATAAGTCACTTTTTTTTTTGCTTTTCGCTTTACCTCAAAACACAAAGCAAGTTTTTAAACGGAAAGTATTTCTTTTTTCTTTTTTTTCTTTTTTTTTTTTTTTGTTTGTCTTGCTTTGTTGCTAAGCGCTTGTTGTTGTGGTACTTGGAAAGGGTTGCTGGCCTTCAAGATCACCCATCAATCAGGACGGTGTTGGCACTGCTGGGATTCACTTCTTCTCTCGGATTTCGCTGTCAGCAACATCGGAGTTTCTCTCGTTTTCTTTGGAGCCGTTACATCAGAGTTGACAGACAAAAGTTTTCATGCTGCGCTCTTGGCGAAACCAGATGGATACAATATGATTTCCACTTGTCGGGCTGTTTCAGGTGCACCTAACGGTGACTTAAACAGGTTCCGCTTGATGCTGAAGCTCGGTCAGAAAGACATAAGAGACGTTTAGCTTTCCCACTAGGTTGTGAAGTGATTTATATACATGAAAAAACGTCACATTGAATTGACAGGGGAAGTATTTACAGCACACACATCGACTCACTTCACACTACGGTATCTGACTTTGTCCTTATCCGCTAAACTCTGACCCGCTGGTACTGTGAAACGAAAGCCAAGCGTGATCTCATACCTCACAGATAACATCATGAGGTGCACTGCATGTGTATAGTGTGTGTGTGTGTGTGTGTGTGTGTGTGTGTGTGTGGAAGTGAGAGAGGGGGAGTGGGAGTGTTCAGGTAAAGGGAGGCTGGGGCCCAAAGTTCCCAAAGCTGTAAATTAAACAGCAACATCAGAGTTGAGCGGTGGTGATGCACGTCTGCAAACATTCCCGCAATTCTTCACCCGTGATCGTTCACAGGGTGTTTCGGCGATAGCAGACGCTGGCAGATACCTCTGACGTGTAGTAATGGGGCCATTTTTCCTCATTTTAACAATGATAGAGATGAGCTGCCAAGTCATACATACATATATCAGCATAACAACGTCAATATCAGGGACGTCAACCTCTGACGGGGCAAAGAGTTTTGTTGCAAAATGATAAAAAATGAAGCCCGGCTCTGAACTGATATGAGAATCAAACTTATCTTTGAGGCACATTTGAATTATTAGCAGTTGTGAGATGTTTACATTTCATATATTGACCATTTTTGAGGGAATAATAAGTTTCCTCTCAGGTGGTTTTAAAATGTTTACTTATTTATACATGAACAAAAAAGAGGGAAAAAAAACAGATGTGAAACTGTATCACAAAAGAAAAGGCAAGCACAAATTTGACTGCAGTGAAGCTCAGAGATGATAAAAAACAAGGTTTTACATATCTGAAGTTATGGTAAATTACATTTATTTATAATTATACATTCTTTTTTGACTAATAGATGAATTATTTAGTCTATAAAATGTCAGTAAAAATTGAGCAATGCACATCGCAGTTTCCCAGGGCACAAGGAGACGTCTTCTAATCGCATGTTTTATCCGACCAAAACCCAAAAATGTTCAATTTACAATGATATGAAAACAGGAAAGGAGCAAATCCTCACATTTAAAGAAGCTGGACTCAGAGAATGTCTGCCATATATGCTTGAAAAATGATTTGAACAATTAATTAAATATCAAAATAAACTCGAGTCAGTAGAGATAACAGTGTTGCCAAAGTAGCTCACAAAAAGCTGCGGTTATTATTTTTTAAACACATTCAAAGTTGGCTCCTCCTCCCTCCTCCTCAACCTCTCTCTCCTCTGCTCTCTGTGCCTGTATGCGGGAAGGCGAGGCCGAGCGCCACGCACACACACACACACACACACACAGCAGACAGCACTCTGATGCAGATCACAGAGTCCACCACGGACAGAGTGAAACAGATTTTATTCCAGACCTCTATGGCTGCTTGCAACAAAATCCAGCAGTAAGGGAGACAGTATGAGCTTCCTCTTCAATCCGTGTTTATCATCTGGCACCTGGTCGCTACGTTTTATAGGCTCCACTCACACCCTGCAGGCTGGAGGCTTAGACACCTACTGCTCAAAGGTTGCAGCCCAGAAGCATCCTGAACACAGCAAAATGATTTAGAAAATAGAGTTTAACTGGGGCGGAGTGTCTGTAGTGGCTTTTTGTCCTAACCTCCCTCCTCTCCGCTCGTCTTCCCTTCAGCTACACGGTGATGATCGAGTGCTGGCACCCGAAGCCGGAGCGGCGGCCCTCCTTCTCCGAGCTGGTGTCGCGCATCTCCGCCATCTTCTCCAGCTTCAGCGGCGAGCACTACGTCCTGCTCAACACCACCTACGTCAACATCGACAAGATGAGCCCCTACCCCTCCCTCCTGGCCTCCTCTTCCTCCACCTCCTCCGCCACGTCCCCCTTCTCGCCCTCCCCGTCCGACCCTTCCACCTCCACCTCCCTGCCATCCCACTCCCCTCTCTGTTGCCACGTGGAGCGAGACTGTTGCACCTGAGGGGAGGTGAACGGGAAAGGAAGGAAAGAAGGAAGGAAGGAAGGAAGGCAGGCAAAGACTCAGAAAAGAGAGAGGAAAGCAAGGAGGGGAAAAAATTCAAGGTGATGAAGACTCTGTTTGAGAACTACTGTATGTACTGACCAAACACTGGACACTGTATGCTGAGGAAAAACACAGACAGTTTACGGAACTTCGACTGTTCACTCAATGTACATAGATCGTCGACCTTTGACCTTCTCGAGCATCGCCCCGCCGAACACCATTAGGGCCGACCTTATCGATTTCCACCGACCTTTTTCTGACCGTTCATCGACCCCGAGGAGCGCGAGGTCAGCTTTCCCCGCGTCTCCCTACAAGACGATTACAAGGGGCACAGGGAGCGCCTCCTCGAAGACTTCCAGCGGGACAAAAAGCCACCGTCACAGAAGCACAACACCCAGAACGCCTCATCGACTGCTGTACCCCACGTAAAAAGGGTCGGGGGGAGGGGACAGATTTCGCATTTGAGGCGGTTCGACGTGCTTCAATAAATCGTCTGTGGCTCGGACCTTTTTCGCTATCTGTAATGTGAATGTTTGACTAATGGCCATGTATTGTGTTGTATATAAAAAAAAATTAAAAAAAATGTCACACCTCCGCATCAAATACAAGACTATACGCCACCCCTCGCATGCCCCTGCGCCTGCATCCATGACGGATTTTGGCAAAACCGAGGCGCTCTGGATGGCGTTCAAGACGAGGCAACAAGGGAACGGCGTTGTAAGTGTTAGGTGGCATGTGTAAAAACAAATCTGCTGCCTTTGTGCAGTTCACTGGATGCTTTATTATTAGTCTAATTATCTTTGGAAGATTAGCCGTTGATGTGCTCGGACAAAAAAAACACAAAAAAAAAAAAAAAACCATCTCGTTGCTTCACCGTGACTCACCTGCATGGAATCTCCAGATGTTTCTGAGTGAAAAGGGTTAGAAGTGTCTTTTCTCTTTCTTTCTTTCTTCTTTCTTTCTTTCTGAAGAAGAAGAATATTTAAACCTGAAACGTCCTGTCAAAACACTACGATTCTGATAACATGCACACACTTGAAAAGCTTTGAGACGCTGTTGGAAAGAAGAAGGAGAGCAAATGAGAACCATGTCCTGGGGTTTGATGAACTGTCCAAGTCGCTTACTGTATATCAGATCTGTGTCTGTTTGACATAAATCCGATTTTTTTTTTTTTTTTTTTTGACAAGGAGACATGCTGTACTTGATAAAAATGATACACTTAGGACATGAGGGCTCGCAGCCAGAGAGCTAAAAAAAAAAGGTCTTTTATATTCAGCGTGTTATTGAATAAATAACTTCTGGTTCAAAATTTCAACTTCATTCAATATTTTTGCCTCAAAGGGTTTCCTGTGCTCATCTGGCTTCAAACCATGAATGTGTCGCTAGGTGACAGTGACAGCTTGTGTATCACTGTATCTCTAAGACAACTGTGCAGTCATGTGATGAAATATTTTTCATGTTAAAAAAAAAACAAAAAACATACCAGTGTGTTTTGCAAATGTTAGCCTCTAAACTACAAATCATGTAAATTGAATCTTTTTTTTTTTTGGACCATTTTCCAAAAGCACGGTTTTACATTTACAGATGTTTTGCCACCTTTCCAGGTAACCATTGGCTTCCATTCATCTTCGAATAATACTAAAGTCTTTCAGCTGATTCTTGAAGCTTTCTTAAGTTGTGTAACAAACGGTGCACATCCGGCCTGTGTAAAGTTTTGCCAGCGTTACATTATTGTCGTGTTTTAATGCAGTTCAAGTGCAGATTGGATGTTTCAAGCGTGCACTACATTACTTCATAATGCCGATCGATGGTCATATGGATTATTGACAACTGAAGAATCCCCCTGCTAAACATTAAGAAGGTTTCTTTTTTAAGGGGGAAAGGTGGGGCAAAACATATTCATGAATTGTATAAAAAAAAAAATCAATCAACTTGTAAATATGAGCTAAAACCTGCAAACACTGGTGTGGTCAAAGCCCCCTTTTTTTATCTTTGTTGTGTAGCAGATTGTCTTTTGTTTTGTCCTTTTTTTTGTTTTTTTTTGAATGGCTGCTGATGTGACTGGGCCATTTGACAGACAGGTATGAATGTTTGCTATGACAAGAAAATTGCTGTACTATATTTTTGTATTGACGATGAGCTTCTTCGAATCTGGTCGAATGTTGAAGACCAGCGGTGAGGGGGATAGCACCACCTACGACGAACAAAAGCCCACCTAATCAATCCTACGTTTTTTTTCCGAGACGAACCACTGCCATTTTGTAAATAAAGAGAAGAAGAAGAAGGGGGGAGGGGGGGTCGTAGGGATCTGTGTGGGTGGGTCTGTTTGATGGACATGTGAGTGGATGCTTAATTAGCTTATGATCATCACTGCTGGATTATTGTGTGAACAGTATAGAGCAGACAGTACAACTGTAGCTGACGCCGCCTCGCATCCCCACACGACACTGCTGTCACTTTGATCATGTGATTCTCCACCACTTTGCCCGTGCTTAACACTGTCTGTTCTATGTGTGTGTCTGTATGATTTTGTTGTCGATATATATATATATATATATATAAAAAAAATCCTGAGGTACATGTTCCTATGTAATGTCAAATCAACTTTGTCAGTGTAATAAAGCTATACTATCAGAGTTATGTCCCTCGTTAATGCGTTTTATTGATCGAACCTGCTCTGGAGGCGAATGTAAAGCTGCTCACGTAGTTAATTCCTCCATCATGGGGTGCATGCAGTGACACACTCGTTTGTAATGGTTTGAGGGTTTTTTTTTAAAAACTATCAGATGCAAAACAAAAGAGGATTTAATGTGATTAATATGTGCACAAATTCGCTAAATGGCACACAGCGAAGTTTTGGATCTGCAGCTTCTCTGGATTACAATGTGTTTCCTGTTTTCCCGTGGATGCCTGGATACAGCATGGTTTTTTGTTGTTTTTTAAAAAAAAAAAAAAAAAACTCATTATTTGGATTAAGATAAATGATTATTTGGCCTCACGCGGGGTCAACGCACTTCATACTTGCATAACATTTTTTAGAACACAGTCATTGCCTTTTGTGTCTGCCTTTGTTTATAGGAATTCACTCTTTTTGTTCCCATTGGTTGGGGATGACTTCTAACCCCTCACCTCTAGCTCCCCTCTCTTCTTTTGACCTTTAAGTACTGCGGTCTAGACTCCCCCCCACCTCCTCCCTCCTCCCTTCCTCTGTCTGGCGTGTCGCAGCTAACTGAACCGTGACTGTGGCTTTCAGGATAGGTTGTCCTCTCAGTTGCCTGGCGACCTGGGACTTGGGTAAAGTCGCACCAAATATGGTCTCGCAATAGTCTACGGCTAGATGCTCATGTTGTGAGAGTGATTTAAAAGGTGTTATGTGTGCTGCTAAGCCCAACAACAAATCAGAGAGTTCTGTTTTTCCTAGTGAAACGAGGCTTTCATATTAAAAATTAGACCAAGGTCAAAAGATTTGACACACCGGATTTTGGCGATTTAAAAAAAGAGTTTTTTACGCAATAAGTGGTGTTTAATAAATCCAGATATTGCAAGCAAGCAAAATTCAGGAATGCTCTTACAATATCTGTCATTACTTTTGAAATATGGAAGTGTCATACAAGTATTGTTCCATTTTTAGACAAAACAGATCGAGTACACATGCGTATGAGGCAAGCAGAGCAGAGACAGGAAATCTATCAGTGCAACAATTTGCCTCATCTTGGCTGAACTTTACGATTGCAAGATCTTTGATGTGCTGGTTGAATGCCATCATGACCCCTGAGGGCTTTGAAAAGCTCTATTGTACAAAATTTAAAATATATATATATGTGTGTCTGTATGACAGAGAAGATTGTCATTCTTTTCTTAATCCCAGAGAAACATACTTCTGCCGCCTGTAGTCATATCATGTCTACTTTGACAAGGTGAGTCAAGGTACGTGCCGCATTTTTTGATAAGCTAATAATAATACCTCTATGTTTTTATATGGTTTGTGTGGCTTACAGTCATTAGATGTCTGCAGATTATACAATGGATGTCGTAAACAGAGAGAGTTGGAGAATTGGAAATTGCCCAAAATTACACAATTCCTTTCATGCAAATTTGCATTAAGGGCTTTACAATCTGTGCAACGTACATCATCTTCTATCCTTGATTTAGATAAGAGAAAAAAAACTTGTGTTTTGTCTTTATTCTCACTCTATATCCCTGACGCCTTTAACATCTCTTTTTCTCAGACCTGCAGACTGACAGACATGGCGGAGAGAAAGCAGCTGTGGTGGAATTTTCCAGGCCATAGGGGAGAACACGCTCGTTCGAATGTAGCTATCCTAAACGCCACACTGCAACATCTTTGTCCGAAGACTTAAGTTATCCCGCCGAAATCCCTTTTTAAGCCTCAGCTAACACGAGAATCAGGCATGTCTGTCTTTGCATATCACTCTAGGCATCCGTCCCTCGCCTGCCACGCCAGGCTTGTCTTGTCTTTCATCCTTCCTCAATCTCGATCCTTCACTCCGCCACCTCCAGTGTTACTGCCGGTCTCCGACGTTTCAGTTTGTGTTTTGGCCGTAGTAGTAGCCTTAGGTAACGGCTCAGAAATGAGCACAGAAAGCAATTTAAAAGCAAACTGTTGCTTTTATTGTCACAGTGTAAGAAGTATTTTCACCTCAACCAATGTAGTTGTAGTTTAAAAGGATGCAAGACGGATCTTCTTTTGTGTTTTTTCACTAAGTAGATTGCAAGTTTTTCTACTAAAATTGCTCCCAAAAGCAAAAAAAAGTGACTAACAACAGATTGTAAACATTTTAAAAAATAATGCAAAGGTTAATGTAATCTGATTATTCATTACATGGCAACACAAACACATTACCTCAACACAACAACTCAACCTCTCCACTCCCTGTTCCTCCCCTAATCCCCTCCAAAGTCAATACCAACAGGCTTTATAATCCCCCACTACTCACCCCTCCTCCAACCCCCCCCTTTTCCCATCCCCAGTTTGAGTTTTTGTGTCTGTGTATATGTTGCCTGGCTCCTGTTGTAAGTGACACCTACCAAAAAAAACATGACCACACACGTGTTCAAAGGGAGGACAGGTGCGGTTGTTGATAGCATCACAGTCGAAAGTCAAACGGGATGCAGGTTTTCCTGAGGTAGTCACCGGGTGAGTCAGCAGGGTCGGTATGCATGTCGGAAGGACCGTTGAACCCTTCACGTATACTCATCCTCACACACACACATACACGCGTCTGAGCACACTGTTTGTGACAGCGTGACAGTATTTACACTCCAGCTAATAAATCTTCTGAAGTCTTTTGGATGTGAACGTCCTTGCTTGGAAGACGTTGCTGCAAAAAGTTTCCAGTTTCCTCATTAATGGAGAACAGTGACTGTGGTTGGACTGAATTCAATCAGCTCCAGTTGACTTAATTGGATCCTGAATCATCATCTTTATTGCAGAATGATAATTGAAAACAGAGGCAGTATGTTTAGTCAACAAAGTTATTCTTCTTTAAAAAATGTATTGTCATTTGTCAGTTGTTGAAAGTATGTTTACTTTTGCTTTATGCTTCCAAATTTCATGTTTTATTCAATTACATTTAGACAGCTTTAAGTAGCTTCTTTGCGCATTTTGATATATAATGCATTGTTATACAGTAGATTAAACACCCATATAGAAACTACAGCTACAATGTTAAAATGTCTTACAGCTGAATACGTAGTTATAATGTATTCATAATGCAAATAAACCACTCTTAAGGTGGACTTTCACTTTTCATTTTGAATGCAGGACTTCTACTTGACACAGAGGAGTTTTATCATTGTGACACAGAACATACGTCCTCTACTGCATTCCTAGCATACAGAAGGTGATTGTGCTGCAGGAGTGGTTTAAGACGTTTCTGTGGTGTTTCTTCATCTTTCATATATTTTTGACCTTTCCCACCCCCCCCCCCCCCCCCCACACACACACACACACACACACACCGAAGGAAACCTGCTCCAATCAGAATCCGTTGTATCTGACTTGAGTTTGAAATGATCACAGTCTATATGTTTATACAGTGAGGAAAAGAGTAACGTTTTCCGGCCTTTTAAGTCGACCGACAGTGTTTAGTAAGGGCAAATTTCAGTTACAGTTTAACTGCAGCGCACACACACACACACACACACACACACATACGCACGGATACACAAAACCTCATCATCTGATATAACAACCAAAGCCAGTCGGTAACATTCTGACCTGCTGAGTCAACTCACAATCATTACACTGTTAATGAGCTTTGGCATGAGAGAAAAGAGGGAGGTAGATGGCACTGGGTGGTAAATAACCTTCCCCACCACCACCACCACACCTCCCCCCATCCCTGCCAACCCCCATCTCACACACACACACACACACACACACACACTCATACCACAAATACCATGACTGCCTCCATTAAGGATTTCCATCAGTTATTAAATTGGTTTGTTACTGTTGAAGCTTTATTGGGGTGAACCCCAGAGCTGAGGGGGGATATTCTTTAAGTTGTTGGCGCCCCCTGTTGACACTGAGTTGTTTCTGCATCTACAGAGGACACTTCACTGAACCATAAAGACACTGGACAAAATAAGAAACACCACAAGAAAGGAAAAGGACTTTTACTTTGAAGTATTGTTGCACATGCAGCTGCAACAGTTGAGTCGTACTATGAAATATTGGTAGTAATACTTAAAATGTAAATATATTTTAAAAATTATGGGACAAGTTAGAGAGTTCAAGAGATGCAGAAGAAGTTTTTCTGCAAAAAAGGGAAGAAAAACATCCCAAAATTCAAAGCAGATTGAGTCATTAGAGTAGAATAAAGTACACTGTTTAGTTATATATTGTTGATATTCCATATATTTTAGTATCACGAGCACCTGCTCAGTTATTTTACTCTCAGATCCAACACAGCTTCCTCTATTATGTTTTAAACAGGCCAAAGTCTGTGCCTGACTCACTGGTGCAGCAACCTTGAAGAGGATCCTGTGGCTTTTTTCCTGATTCACCCTCCAAACTTTTATTCAAGCGCGCAGAAGGACGTACAGTATTTTTTATGTGCAACGCATGAGTCGGCGAAATGATAAATGCACGAGAGGAACCTTCAACTGAAATGAGGACAGAATAAGCCAGACGAACTGCTTCATCAAAAGAGAACAAGCAGTTGCAAATCAAAGCTCGGTGACAGGGAGATCATTTCTGAATGCCGCAGAAGCCTCAGAAATGTTGTTAGGATTAAATCAGCGCCTCTGTGAGCCATAAAAAACTTTACATCACGCACATCACAGAGCTTGAATTTATGGAGGCTCTGCCGTTTGGAAAAAAACACTTCTATCCAAGCACAACACGCAGAGAAGCGTAGCGCCTGACGTTAAACACAAAAACTGAAGCCCGAGCAACGCAGAAAAGTAAATAGAGCCTTTATTATTTACGCTTTGCACTATTTAATGACAGGTTTACGCTCGGACAAAGGACGCGCTCACATTTGTTGTCACCTGTTAAACATGGCGGAGATCCATAATTATATCAGCAGCCATATTGTGGGCTTGATTAAACTCTTCCCTTGACTTTTAATCCCCATACACACTGCATCTGAACATTGCTGAACCTTTTTTTTTTTGGATAAATTTGAGAGGCGAGTACAGGTTTCTAACTTCTGTCCTCACAAAAAGTGAAATATTTTCCTCTTGAACATGAGTGCATCACCCCAGGCCACAGATTTCAAGGATGAAACGGTGCTATCCTGAAAACGAAGTGCTCGTAGCTCTCCTCCTTTGAATTGTTTACATTAGCTCTCATGTCACCTGGGTGTCCTTTTTTAGTCGTCTGCGACCTTTTTGCAAGAGTCGCAAAGTTTTATTTCAAAACATTTCACACATTTCCATTAAAAGAAGTTCATTTCAGTGCTTCCAAAGCAAATTTAAAAGATCCGGATGATTTAAGAATTGAGCAAGCGACACTCTGTTAGCTCTTTTAAAAACAACATAACATGATTTCTGTATTTTCTTTCACAATTCATCATCACAATGTGTGTTTTCTTTCCTCGCTAGACACAATTTATCACGACTGACCCGACAACAACAACAACTCAGACGTCTCATACTTTTCACCTTTAGCTGCAACATGCATATGTGTGAGTAGAGGCCTGAAATCCATAATTCAACATGTGGTCCAGGTATTTTAGGGTGAGCACATCTTTAAAGTCAGACCTACCGGCTTGTTGGCTGAGGATGTTCATTCCAGCGTCCAAGGTCAGCAGATCTTACTGTACAAACCTGGAGATGAGTTTAGAAAACGTTTTCTTTTCCACTTGTACGTTTCTGGCTCTCTGTTTTGCAGATTCAAACTCTTAAAAAGTTTTTTTTTTGCAAATGCCACATGCTTTTAGGTGAAAGGGGATGTCAATTGGAGTTTTGGTGGTGTTTCAAAGAGAAATCTAATACAAACAGTGTCGACATAAGGGGGGGAAATTAACACCAAGCAGTCATTTCATCATGGCTTGCAAGTTTGGTGTTCATCTAATAATGTGAACTTCTCAATTTACAGCTGCGGTTTTGAAGCTTCCTCACTAGAATAATTCCACAATCGCTCACACACAAAAAAATGAAATTGCTGTGAAAGGACTGATAATCAAGACAGGGAGTTCTGGTGTACCGAGGAATTCCAGGGGAGTGCGATCACAGCCAGACTGGCGTTGAAAGCCCATATCTGTGGTTTAGTGGGGCACCAAAGTCCCAGATGGCCATATGGAGGGGTGGAGGGTGGTGCTGTTGTAAAGCAGTAAGTCTCAACATTTTCAGCCAGGAAGAAGTTTGAGTTTAATGAGATTGCAATAAGATACTTTTTTTTTTTGTATTTCCACATGACAGGTGACAGTGGTACGCTCAAAAACTAATAACATGGAAATAAATTAACACAAAGCAATAAATTAAAGGAAAGATGCACATATTTTTTTAAAAAAAGTTTAATGTTCATTTAGTGCATTTACTCATTACATGAGGAAACAATAATCCAGACCTATTTGTACAACTTGTTAACATGTTGACATTGACACAAGTCAAAGCTTGAACATCTATAGTCCCATCAGCTGATGAACACCTTGTTTTATGAGAGAGAGTTGCAGAAAAAGCAAGTAAGTAGACTTTGAGGTGAGGTTGTTTTGCCAACTGCTATTTCCAAGGTCAAGGATGATTTAGATTAAGATTAACAAGACTAAGCTGCACTGTAATGCTCATTGTAAAGGTAACTAAACTATTAAATAAACCAAAGTATAACAGTCATTTATATAAAAAACAAAGAATAAATGGCCTGATGATGGCGCTAGAGGAAAGTCAGAGGATCACCAAACTCATTTGGATTCATCTTCTGGGGAACATAAATTTTGTCCTGTAGGTGTTGAAGTGTTTTAATTAGTGAGTGGAAACTTTGACCAGCTGGTGGCGCTAGAGGAAAGGTCAGTAGCATTAATCCTCTGGACACCATGGATACTTGTACCTAATTTCACAACAATCCTGCACTAGCATGGCTAAAAATGTGGTCCTAAATTTTCATGTTGATGGAAATGTTGTAAATCCAATATGGAAATGGCAACCATGGCTACTGCTTATAAGAAAATGACACTGTCACTGCAAGTTTTAACCGAGAATACGGTGAAAAATATTGCATATATCATCTCACAATTGCTAAAATCCACCACCTGACTTAACCCCCAATGGTTCCCACTCATCAGTGCTTTTAACGCTGCAAACCCTCATCCATCTCTGTAACTGCTGACCACTTTTCAACACGGCAGCTATTGAGCTGGCACAAAGCAGACTGCACTAGATACTGTCAGGAGAGGTGTGGAAACACGGTGTCTATCATCCCCATGGCACTGCCTCCTTAGACTTTGATGCGCTGCCAAAAAGACATTTCTCACACTGATACTCTGGCGTGGCGAACAGAGAGGGACACAATCACTCAGTGTGGAATAACTAAAAAATGATACTCGCACACAAAAGGTGGAGCTACTTTTTTTTGTAACACTTCATCTGCATCTTCAATATCTTCAGTGTCTTTTGAGTCTTCGGGGTGACTATTGTCTAAGTGGGAACAGTGTAATGAGTATCTGAGGTGACTAATCAGTGGCTGAGGGTGAGTCAGAGAGAGCCCCCTCCCCGCTCCTCCCTACTTTTTTCAGATGCAGCTCTCTCTCAATGCTCCCTTTGGTCCCTAGAGGTGATGAGTAGCTCCAGTGTCGACACAATGGCGGCACTGCAGGCCACTCAAGTTCAAGGCAAATTACAGGGCCTCTAAAATCCCCCCAGTTTGATCCTCCAGCATGCCTCATCATCCCGAATGTGAAGCAGCACAATTATTCTGTAACTCATGCTGATGGTGGGGCCTCAAGAGGGAGATTAAGACAAAATGATAAGTTGGGTGTTCTTCAATTATAATTTAGGTGTAAAGCACAACAAAAACTTCAACAGAGACAGCTGAGACCTGTGTTTAATGGGATTTTTTTGAAATGAAATGAAAATGACACAAGGGTTTGATAAAGTAGCAGGAAAGGCACCGAAAGGATTGCAACCGTGACAGAGATGAATTTTAGTTCCTGTAGATCTGTAATGATAGATACAATAATGATGTATGGTAAAGGAACTCTTTTGTTCGTGCAAAGAAGAGTCATGGATGAAAGAGAAGGTGAAGGACGGACAGACTCGGGCCTGTTGCAAGAGGTAGATTACTATCATCGGCTCTCTCATCGCTTTGGCCCTGTAATAGCGGTATAATACAGTGGCAACGCGAGCAACTGAAGTGACCCCACCTAAACAAACAGAGCTGGCATCGCATGAACACCGAGTCTTTTCAAAGGAGGGATAAATTACAGTCTTGGAGGGGAAGGGCAGGGCATTGGGAAGGATCGTAGCCGTCAGGCAGCAGTTTAGTTTTTAAGTGCTTGTATTGTAGTTCAGTGGAGGTTTTTGCAGTGAATGACAACCTAGTGAGAAAAAAAGAGTTGTTGTGATGTGACTGTAGACATGTTAGTAATGCTACAGTAAAGCTACAGTATGATATTTCTTGTCTCAAGCTCTCCATTGCAGCCTGGAAAGAAGTAGCTCGGTAAGCTAGCTAACTAGCTAACTAGCTACAGCAACAGGGAAAGCACAGCAGCCAGTGGTGGACTATAACTAAGTGCATTCACTGAAGTACTGTTCTTAAGATTATTTTTAAGTTTCTTGTACTTTGTGTTTCCATTTATACTGTTTCTACCTCACAACATTTCAGATATATTTTGTAGTGGATGTCCTTTAGTAGGCTATAATTAGATGTATTTATTCCACAGCTTGGCCTTCAGTTATAACTTATTAACTCACGGATTGTAACTGATCATACCCTAAAAAATGCAAATGGACTCTTATACATTAACCACCCCGAGGATGAAAAACCACCTTCACCAGCTATAACATTAAAATACATTTACATATTAATGCATTAGCAAAAAATAATGCAATAATATACAATTATGTCCTGTATGTGGTGAATAAAGTGTAAGAGGTCCACTTGTGAATAACTCTGAGCTTTCATTCCCATCTCACGGTCTTCATTGAGCAAATGGAGTTGGCTCATTCACCTAAATGAATACATAAAGACTGTCTGTAATTTTAGTTTTCTTTTAATGAAGTGTTTTTTCATTGTGTTATTGCTACTTTTAGTGAAATAATCTATGTTAAGGGTCTGAAAAGCTCACTCACTTTATATGAGTATATATATATGTCATCTCTGCCGGTCACAGTCATCATTGACCTTCCATCTGGGGACAGAAATCAGGTCTCCTCAAGGTTTATTATTTGTTTTATTGTTAGAATAGTCTTTTGTTGTTGTTTTGTAATACTATGCTTAGGTTAGATTTGGAGTGAAGGTCACAGGTAGGCTAGCAGTTATAGGTCAGGTTAGAGTAAGCCTCCAGGGAATGAGTGTAAGTCAGTGATCTCTATGCAAAGCACAAAAACAAAGGTGTGTGTGTGTGGCCGTGTTTACATATGTAGACGAGGAGTGATACTGCATTTACAGAGTGGATACGGTGAAACACGAGTTCACTGACTACAAGTATCCAGACTTTCTTCTTGTTAGTGCTCACAGTGAATTCTTTAAACTTCTTAAAGCCAACAACATTTCCACCATCTGTGATAATATTTAACAAATCCCTCTCTCTGTGTTTCTGTCTCAACCTCCCTCTCTCTCTCTCTCTGTGTGTGTGTGTGTGTGTGTGTGACTGGTGGGTTTTAGCATCAAGTATTGAGTTACTTGTTATCTTTTTTTTTGCTGTTGGTGTGAAAGCGAATGAGTCAGACACTGAAACCGATCTAATTCCCCTCATATGGAGATAATTCTGTGGGAAAACCCGGCTTCAAGAAAACGGTCTCAGCTCGCCATCTAGTGGTAGAAAACATGAACAAACACACTGTGACTGAACCAGTGGTTAATCACAGGGCTTCATTGTGATGATGAAGGAGATAATTATACCTTGAACATTACATTTTCCTGATGGGTGTCAGAGGAATGCTCTCTTTCAACAGCTGCTGTCAGGTACAAATAATGCCATGACTAACGTGCCCTTGAGCAAAGCATTAAATAGCCTAGTTAGTGTAATACATGATGTTTGAACTGGCAGCTCTCAGATCTAAATGTGAAGGACTATCTAAACATGAAATAGACAGCATGTATGCTCAGTCACATCGCATTCGACAAAAGAAGCTGAATACTAATAACCAAACATTTAATGAGAGTTCAGTATCTGTGCTGACTGGTGATAACAAGTCCCCCACACGTTTAAATTAAAAACTGCATAACTCATACTGTGAGAGGATGCCAATAATGAATTCATGAAAGAAAGGCAAAAAAAAACTATTGTTCGTCAGGGCGAGAGCTCACATATCCTGCACCAGTGGTTCCTAAAAATGAGGATTAATGACTTCCAGGGGCTTCAGGAGGGCATCTGCTAAAGAATGAACATTTCAGTTTCACTCTTTATTCAGTAAAAGTTAGCATTAGGGAAGCAAGCACTTTTGCAGGTCACATCCCCTTTGCACAGGGACCTTACTTACTGAACTTACCAGCTGAAGCCTGTCAATCTTATTTGTGAAATAAACACTCATTTGAATTTCCTGTAGCCTAAGGTGGTGTCTTCAAGTTGCTTGTTTTGTTCAAGCAACAGTCCAGAACCCCCCCAAAATATTCAGTTCAGTATTGAATATGACAATGAACAGCGTAGGAATAATTGCATTGGAGAATCTGAAGAAAGTGAATGTTTTACTTGATTAACTGACTATCAAAATAAATGCAGATTAATTTTCTGTTCATCAGATAACCAATTTATCAACAAAAACTCTTCATTACTGCAGCTCAAGAAACAAACCAGAAAGATGCAAAGAAGCATGTTAAGCTTTATTCATTCAGGAAATTTCACTGAGATTAAAATCTTTTTTGCAAGAGTGACCTGAGAAAAGGTTATCTATCTATCTATCTATCTATCTATCTATCTATCTATCTATCTATCTATCTATCTAGCAGCACGTCACAATCATAAAATAATCATCAAACACACTCACAGACACACTAATTAAAACATTCTAAATTCACTAAATAATATATATTAGCTCAGTCCCTCAGAGGAGTAAGTAACTATCTTTAAACTGTGTTGCAGTGGTCAGGTGCATAGTACTGGAAACCAGTCTTCCCCGGCCCAGAGTCTGTATGAGGGACTTTTTAAGCCAATCTTTTGCGTCTGTTGTAAAGATTATTAGCACTGAGCTCAACTAAAGGATGTTAAATATCTCAGCAAATAAGATATCAAGACTTTATAAATGTAGACTTCCAGGTGCCAGTGATTACCTTGATATGGCTTTTTCATGTATTGGTGAAAAATACACATACAAATTGCACATAAATCAAGTTTGAACTCTTGATTTATTTGATTTCATTAACTGTAATAACTACAAACAACGTAGTTATTGGTTATCAATTACTGAATTATGCAAATATGTAGGGCTTCGTGTGGCCTATGTGAACTATCTCTACTACCGCTGCACGCACAGTCCGTGACTGAGCATCAATCAAACCCTGAACACTGAACTGAGCCAAGCTGGAAATCCACCCATGCGGTGACGTCACGGGGCTCTGACAAGCTGGTGGTGCCGGAAGAAAAGATGGCGGATCATGAGGAGCAGCTATCCGACGAGGAAAAGGTAAGATGCCGATTTAATCACTGGATAAAGCCCAGCGGGGGAGGTTAGCGCTCCAATTTCGAGTTGCATTTGAGTCCTTCTCGCGGTGCATCCCGGCGTCGACCGTGTTGTTTGAAATGTGGAGAAAACCGAGGCCTCAGCACAGCCGCTGCTGCTTCTGCTCTTATTATTTTTAGCTCAACTTCCGCTCATTTGCGATTCTCAAACGGAGGCTCCTTGTACGGTCCTGACTCAAAATAGGAACCGTGTACATATTGTAAAAGCACCTAAGCTCACCTCCCGTGCGATTTTCGTTCAATGGACACGTCGGTTCTCCGCTGTGTCTTTGGTTGCTTGTGTTATGGAAGTTTTCGTACACCAAAGATCGCTAGCTAGTTAGTTTAGCATAGCCACAGCCTGCTAGCAGGCAGCTATACTAACACGCCCTTTCGCTGTTTGACACCGCTTTTCTGCCTTTACATCCCTTAAAACTATCGGAAGTGGTGACAAAGGGCTTATGATTTATTCTATGCAAAATATGATTTAACCAGGCATATGACAACGACATCAGGCATACTAACTTACAAGCTAGCCAAGCCAACCACTGTACCTCTAATACCGTGTTTCACGGTCAGTAAAAAGATGTGTGAACTATGAGCTCCAGTTGACATGATGCAAACGACCCCACATATAATGTTTCAGTAACCAATTATAGTTTAAAATTGTAAACACAGGTGTTCTTTACCTTATTTATTTTAAAAAAATCTATGACCACAGCTGATATTAATATTTATTACATTAAAAAAAACAGTAAACGAAAACTATTATGCAAATTTGGTAATACTGTGAGCGGGGTTTACACACCCCTGCTAGTGTCTGCTAGCACTGCACTGTTCATTTTCTCATTTCCTTAAAAGAGCTTTCTCTCTCTCTCTGTCGCTGTGAAACACACACACACACTGCTTGGGTCTGAGCTGTCTACAAAAATCTGACTAGTACTTATATATATTAATGTTTTGCTAAATGGGTTAATTTTATTTAGCAAACTACTTTTTAGCCTCTGCTAAGCCTGGTTTACTTTTTAGTTAGGCTAAATGGAATCAGGACTTTTGAGAGGCTTATCATTGTGATAACTGCTGCTTGAAACTATTTGTCAATTAATTGACAATTTGATAATTAAATGTTTGTTTCAGTCAGTTTCAGTTGTTTTTTTTTTACCGGTCAGATTTTGTAAGCAATTTTTAGACGACTCTGCAAGTTTTGGTTACTTGAAGAAGACATTTAACATTGTTTTTGACATTTTTTAGCATTAAATGATTCAACAATCAAATGATAAATCATGATGTAAACTTATAAATAGTTAAAACAATCCTTAGCTGCAGCCCCACTGACATTCTTAATGTTTTTATATGCAGTGTACTTAACACACTCCGTTGAGTTTATCCTGAGCTCATGCATGCATTCCTACAAAAGTTGTTAATATCACATTAAACCATTCTGGACATTTTCTTCACAACAATAAAAGTCTGTGGACTCCTCAGTTACTTATCTGTAAGTTATATAATACACCATTCAGTGTCAGAACAAGGCCCTGCTTTTATTTTGCTCTGCCCCACAGAAGTCTTGAGTCAGGAGATTGTTTTTGAGAGTTGAGGCAGCTCGTTGACCCACGGGTGTGACTGCATCATCCTCATCAACACACAGGCATCAGCTGTTAGCTAAGCTTTTCATTACAGGCCTTCTTGGGGTGGGTGCGTGTGTGAAAGGCGACTGTGGTGGCTTGCATAATGATTTCAGACATATGCTTATGACACGAAGCTGCAGTAAAGCTGGTGATAACTTAGGGTAGGGATGCCCCGACCTCCGACCTCAAAGATCGGTATTGGTTATACTGGGCAAGGAACCTCTGTGGGGTACGTCAGCTGTCACACAGGCGTCATAAACGGAGAGCGCAATTTGCGGCAGGACACGTAAAAGAAGTGTGCTTTGGCGTACCTGCGGCTAAAATGTCTGCAGTGTGGAAATATTTAAGACTTGGGGAAATGAAAGCAGCCCAGAATCCACTTCCAGTGTCTGCAATGTGAGCGTTTCGCACCAACGCTGCATTCAATACCACTAATATGACATAGCACCTAAAAATAAAAATAAAAAAAATAAACGCTCAACAGAACCCAGTGAGTTCACTCAGTTAACTCAGGCAAACGTGAGAGGATACTTTTAAAATGAGAGAGAGAGAGAGAGAAATGCCCTCCGGACTGCAACAAGGTCAAAAAGATTACAGAGAGAGTAATTGAATGCATCCCTTTGGTCGACCAGTCTGTCGCGGTGCTAGAGAACGCAGGTTTTCACCGTCTCACAGAGCTCTTATCCTCTCCACACTACGTTTCAGACACTTCCTTGCTGGAACTTTACAACAAAACAAAACAAAAAAAAACCCTTAAGGAACAGTCAAGCATATGCATTGGGTTGATATTAAGAACTTAAATGTACTTGAAGTTTGCACTTTTGCAGCTGTATTATGTAGGAAAGTACAAATATGTGATGAGGACTCGGCTTGAAGGGGGACATCCCTGAACATAGGTGTTGGTGCCGCAGAGCTCTTGTTGTCATATTAACCACATCGGTTTCCACAACTGTCGAAAAGCCACTTTCACAGTTTGACCAGACAGTTTGACTTTTTTTTTTTTTTTTTGTAGAGCTGAAAAAAAAAGAAAAAGAACGATAGTTGGCAACCAGCCAGCTCGCCTGAGAACCAGACGCAGCCAATAATCAGGCTTGTATTTAGCTGCTAGTGAAAGCTGTTCACTTCCTGCTCTCAATATGAACGGGGCGCAGGTTACGTTACCCACATCTATCTCTTCTGTTGTGCTGGGTTTTTTTAAAAAGCGCAGCGTTTCCGTGCAAACACACCGCAGTTGCATTTTTATATACTTGGGTAGTTGGTCTCTAGCGCTGGTGCATTAGCTCAGAGCTCAGTCAACCAATCTGCTGCAGGACCCTCAGTCCTGTTTAATGCAGCAGAGACACACAGTACTTTCCAAAATCCACTAGTATAGTCCTGCGAATACTCTCTGGAATCAGATATCTGTTTTAAACATAAGGACATAACATTATCAAACAATAATGGTACATATTGCAATGATTTTTCTTTCCCTTTTTTAAAATTTTTTGGTGACCATGATTCAAACCGAGACATTTTACAGTTGAGAAATGAACTTGTCATTCCTCTCTAGTGGACAAACTATGTGAAAGTGACTCATGTTTCATAATAACCTCAGACATATGTTGACATTTCTTTACTTCTTCATACTTATCAGCTGACATATACACAAATATGCAGCTGCAGTGAGCTTATATCTGACCATCCCTTATTGTTTAGCTAACTCGATATGATCCAACGTTACTGTGATGACCGTTTAATCTTTAATGGAAGAAACAGCCTTAGTAAAGGGTAACCTAGGCGATAGCAACACAGCGTCTGTGTCAAATCTAATAAGTGGTTTCAGGTTTTGTCTGTGTGAAATACTTCCTGCATGAGTCTCACGGGGACTGAGGGATTTCTTTTCTCGTCGCAAGTGTCTGCGTCACGCTGCGATTATTCACACACATAAAAAAATAGACACAAAAACTGATTTGGAAATGACTAAACAGTCTCTTCTATTTCTAAACGGTTTAACAGCAAGAAGAGGTCTCATCTCTGCCGCGGATACAAAGTAGTGCATGTAGTCTCTTTTTGGAGTCATATGGTAACCAGCCTGCTAACTTCCTGATTACAGCAATGAAAACCACACATAGGTATTACAGGAAGCTGTCATTACTCAATCTGAGCGCTGACGACTCCTTCCACATCTGGGCACGTATCAGAAGCAGAAACCCAAGACGTTTGACTATTTGACCTGTTTGTTATTGTATGAAAATAGCTAAAATAATGGTGTTGCGTATTGTAAACTGATTGAGAGCATAGTTAGATTCATAAGCAAGTAGCAGCCGCCCACTTTGTTTCACTGGAGCTACATTATTATCTTTTTTTTTTTTATGTCTGTGAAGAAGAAGCCTGCATGTCTGTGTTCTAGTTCCTGTTTCAGACTGTTCCTGTCTGTAAAAGGAAAAAAAAAAAAGTGGTTTGGTGAGAATATATAATCTCAAGAGAAGGCGTATATTCATGAGAGGGCGTGAGATGGTTATATTTATAGCCTCAGTTCTCCACAAACTTTTATTGATGTGATGGCGCCTCAGATGCTTTTAATAACACGCACGTCTTTCCCATGTTAGTTATGAATCGGCGGGGCTGTGAAATCACCACCGTACTAATGTTACACCAACAACAACACCAGGAAGAACTTTTTTAGAATAATGAAATGATGCCCGATGGAAGTTTTTTCATGCTTTCCAGATTATAGAGATTATAGATTATAGTCTTTTTTTTTTTATATAATGGATGCGGTTTAGTGTTTTAGAGCGTCGGGAGGAGCGGAGCACGTGCCGTCGCTTCAGCAGAGATAAATGAGGAAGCTGAAAAAGATGAACAGATTCCACACAGAGCGCTTTTTCCTTTTTTTTTTTTTTTTTTTTTTTTTTAAATTGGCGGAAATCTCTAAGCAAGCATCTGAAGCGCTGCGTGGCGTTAACTTCTCTTTTACACTTGTTGTTAATGTATGTACAGTACGTGTGTGTGTGTGTGAGTACGCAACACTGCAAACTCTTAGTTCCAGTTTGTGACCAAATTTAAAAAGTGTGACCTTCAGAAACACACGTGTGCCCTTTTATTTGTTGACTTGATTGATTGATTCTTTTTTTTATATATATATATTACATCTCTAACGTTTTACTCACCAGCACTAAAATGGGAGAAAGAATGAACTCATACTGTGTGTAGACATGTTTGTGTGATGAAGGTTATTGATCACATGTGGTAGGCATACAGGGAGGGATAGAGAGAGAGAGAGAGAAAGAAAGGATAGAGACAGCTTGAACTTTGAAGTGAGTGCGTACATTTTAAAGTGCTTCAAGAAAAAGCAGTTAGCAGAACATGTCGCTTGTCAGAGAAGGTAAAGTGAAACCTCTCAAGGCCTTTTGTTCATGATCATGATGCTAATTAGCTCCAGCATATAGCTGACTGCACCGGCTTTAAGTGGCCAACAGTGTGAAAAAAGGTGTGTAGCAGTTAAGACATTATTGATGAAAGAATAGAGTCCTGATGAATAATACTCTCATCTCTTGTTTCATTGGGGAGCTACCGGAAAACTCCCATCAGCCCTGTGTGTTTCCTCCAGCTGGGCTTGTGGGGTAACTTCACTGAATGCTGAAACTTTAGTCTCATCTCCCCCCTTTTTTTCTTTTTTTTTTAACTAAAAGAATGCAAAGACAAGAGGAGAGAGCTGTCTGTACGTGTCCGTGGCGGCAGCAGAGATGTCGAGATGAGGACAGAACTATGCTTGCTCTCTCAGTCAGTTTCACTCCACGTAGCGTTTTTGCCGCCACCTGATCTCCAGACAGAAAGTTTCACCTTTGTCTCCAGCTGTTACTTGCGTTTCTAGAAGGTTTTTAGAAACTCTTCTCGGATCTGTTTTTAGAAAACGAAGCCTCAAACCCAACATCACACCCCTCCCATCCCTGCTCGACCACTGGACTCTCCTATAAAACGCTAATGATGATTTGTTAAGACCGGCGGCTTTCACACCGTGCTGTAAGGCAATCCTCAGATATTCCGTGTATTGCACAGCTTAGCTGCTTTGGGTAAAACGACACCATGCGCACGCCGGCGCTGTGTTGAGGATAAACGGTTTTGGGAGGTGCGCCGAAGGTGACAAACGAGCTCATCTGATGTCGTCAAGGCGATATCGTTCAGGTTCAGGATTGATGCAGCAGAGCAGAGTGTCCACACGCTAACTGCAAGGTCACCGCATTGATTGATTGCTGCATAAAGTATGCAACATTTGACGCCTCGGCATATGGATTGTTTTATCAATCATGTGTTTGACGGCTTTGGTAATTTGTAATAGGCGTTTTTATTATACTGGTCATTTTACTGACTGTTGAGGATATTTAAATTGTCTACATTTGACATCTAGTATAAAAAAAAAAGACATTTTCATATCTTGCTTTGATTTTTCTTACATCATATCTGAAAGGGCAACAAAAAAAATGGGATCAAGAAGGTTTTTTGTTGTCGCTACAGCAGATTTATACATTATAATGACGAATCTGACGGATTACTAAGCAACTTTTAACCAAAATATTATTATTAATAGTCAGATGAAGCGAAAGGGGCGGCTGCCTGAAAGGAAGGAAGGAAGGAAACCAATGTGAAGCTTTTTTGTTACAGTCATTAGTAACACCTTTTTATGATTCGTGTGGCTTATACCTCACAGTTAATGTAAACTAACATTAAGCTCTGTGAAGCTCTGACTCAACATTAGCAGCAGGTGTGCCCCACAAAGTCATTACTCTCTAGAACACGGTGCCACAATTATTAATAAACAAACAAACAAAAAAAAGTCTTGATTTTTGAGCTTCCTCCTCTTCCTCCTTCCTCATTTTGATGAAGCAAAGGAACCCTCTCTCTCTCTCTCTCTCTCTCTCTCTCTCTCTCTCTCTCTCTCTCTCTCTCTCTCTCTCTCTCTCTCTCTCTCTGCTGTCACGCTGCAGACTTATTATTCATAAATTATTGCAGCCATCACCCAACCCTCCATTTTCACCAACATTAAATTGGTTTTTCTTTTAAACCAGGCCTCGTCTCTCTGGCGTAGCATTTGCCCCCCCCCCCCCCCCCCCCCCCCCTTTTTTTTTTTTTTTTTCTATGTAGGATATTGAGATGGAGGCGTGCCAGAGAAGAGGATCAAACTCAGGGAGATGATGCAGCTTATAAACGCCTGCAGCTCCACAGCATTGTCTCAGTTTTTGTTCCTTTCTTTAAAAAAAAAAAAAATATATATATATATATATGTATCATCAGTATTTTTGTGAATGTGGATCGGCATGATGAGGCAGTTTTGATGTCAGCATGGTTTCAGTTTCAGCGGGTGTCGTTCGGGATCAAAAGAAAGGGTGAGGTTGGTTGGGATTGTGCGATGGGAGTGTCTGATGAGGCGGGGGGAGGAGGAGGAGGGGGTTGTTGGGTAATATGAGGAGGAATATACAGTGAATAAATTGAAAGAAAATGGAGAGCAGCTGGTGTCCAAGCGAGCACAAAGACATGAGAATGCCACACTACAGGAGGTCCGTATGTCCCACATTCTCCCTTCGCTTCCAGTATTATCATCCTCTCCATTCCAGCTCCTCGGTTAGCTCGCTCACGCCTGCACGCCCGCAAGATTCCTTTAACCTCTACCCTCCGAGAATCCACGGAAAGATAAGAGAAGTCGTCTATACCAGATGACAAGCCTTTTTTTTTTTTTATTTCGAGCGAAAGAAAGTTTGCAAACTAGAACTGGGTCAGCAACATTTTTAAAAGTCTCCCTTTTATTTAAAAAAAAAAAAAAAAAAGTTTGAAAACGCCGGAGCAGTGTGGACGCTAGGCGCTAGCAAAAGTTTTAAAACCTATCAGTGCTCTAGATGTTCATGTCTTATGACATCATCACTAGTAGTGGTTTGAGTCCAAAGTGACTTTATGTCTTCAAAAGGCTTATTTTGTCTGATCAAGAGTGGAAAAACTATATTTTATTAACAACTACAGCAGTAAATCTTCATCTTTTATTAGGTGGAATCAGTCAATGCTTCCAGTTTTAAGCTAAATTATTTAAAGAAGCCGTCAGTTTTCTGTTGAATGACTAATCAATCAGTTACCTAATCTTGTCGATACTAGTTTAACGGCATACAGCATGTCTCAGGTATTAGATGAAATCACTAAATTTCAGTCAACTGCTCCTTCAGCCAAAAGAAATATTAGTTTCATTCATACAGTTGAAACAGGCGGAGCTAGTAGCGACTCAAAAACGTTTGGTGAAAAATGATTCAGCCGGTATGGAATCCCAACCGCCTCTAAATATAGTCGAATAGCAGAACGATCTCAGTGCGACCACGTAGCGCCGTTTTTATCCGAAGACTCCGGAGTTAGTTAATGAAATTCTCCGCAGAGACTCTCGGGCCTCAGTCTGAGCTCGTCACGGAGTCACAGTCACAGTCACAGTCGGCACTCCGCTCCGCTCCGAGGCTTAAAACTAGGTCTCGGGAAGCTCCAGAGCGAGTGTCCCAGCAGGCCCGTGGCGTTCCCAGCGTAACAGACTGGAGATGAAAAGAACATTTAACCTTGAAGCTCAGCGTTGAAGGAGTGAAGCTCTGCTGTAATTAACTTCTGTCTGTGCAAATTTATACTTCTATTTGTTGAAATATCTTTTTAAAAAAAAGTGTTTTTAAGTGATTATTTCTATATAAACGTGTTCATATGTCGCCTTTCTGTGTAGTCAAAGAAGGATGTAGACTCTTTTTTTCCAGTTACTAAAGGGAAGAGGAAGGAGGAAGTACTACCCTGTTTTTAACTGGCTTTTAACAGTCAATGTCTGACTCATAATCTACTAATGGAGTAGCTCTCTCCTCCTCTTCTTCCTCCTCCTCCTCCTCCCGTCAATGATTCATTTTAAACCACATCAAACTCCACTCGCCGCCGCCGCCGCCGCCGTCTCCTCCGCTCTCATTGGATTGTGTTCGTGTTTACCAGGTCTCTCCCTGGCTGTAGGCGCTACGCAGCCAATCACGATCAACGTATCTGCGTCGAGCGTGTTTTGAAGCCGGTGTTTAAAGCGTTTCCAGACGTTTATCTTATCAATGTCAGCGGCCTGCTCAGATTTTCTGACCGGCTTGTTTTTATAATGGTTGGATTTGAAACCGTATTTCCATATTTGACTATTTATCTTTCTATATATGTGTGTGTGTGTGTGTGTGTGTGTGTGTTATCTCTTTAATAGACTAGCAGCCTCTTTAAATACACACTGTGATCGTCTCCAGTCCCCTACAGACCTAAACAGGATAAACAGATTTGAAAATGGATGTATAGATGCCGTTACAGCACTGCATGGTTGTTATCTTTGGCTCTGAAACCTGTTACGTTATGTATTCTAACAGTAATTACAACCGACCAGCTGAGCTCAAGAGTTCAAACTGGTGTCAGACGTTTGAGCTCGTTGAAGTGCGCTTAGTTTATCTGGTCATTTACACAGAATCCTGAATGAAAACACACAAAATCAAATGAATGTTGCGGCTTTCGTCGTTTTTTAAATGTTCCAAAATGTCTAAAACTAGTTATACTAGACTTTTATCATCAGATGAAGGAGACATTTTTATGTCCGCATCAGCATATTTAGATTTTCCGTATCAAAATAGAAAAAATTACATTTATTCTTTATCACAACAGCTGATTTCAAGCAGTAATTTCATTTGTAAAATGTCAAAAAAAAAGAGTGTAAAATTTGCCATTCCCAATCTGAAAGTGTTCAATTTAAAACAGGAAATGAACGTTATGTTTTCAGATAGTTCGACTTTTCCTCCGTCAGGTTAACATGAGCTGCACACAGACCTCACAGTTGTTGTTTTTTTTTTTTTTTTTTTAATATGACATTAAACATTAGTCATCCCAGAAACAGTCGACCAATCAGAGCTTCGAGGATTATGAATGATGATGTGGACTTCCTGTTTAGTTACTCAGCTGCTTTTTTTTTTTGCAAAAATAATGACAGAAAAATGGCAACAAGTGCAAACGTAGGTGAACATATTTCTTCGACTTAGAACTTAACTGCCTCTAGCTCCCCCACCCCCGTCCCCCACCCCTCAACAAAAAAATATAACATCAAGCTGAATCAATGAAGTGAAACAAAATGGTAATTCAGTGTAATTATGAGGCTCCATCAGGGCCTGTTCCACCCAGAACAAAACCTTTTCACATCAGACTCTGCTCTAGATTGAAGGAGGAGTTCCTGGTTTTCAGTCATCCAGGTAACTCATCAGTTATCAGAGCTAAGCGGAGCCCCCTGCCCTCTCCCTTCCTTCCCTCCCCTCCCCTCTCCCTCCCTCCCCCCCAGTGTCTGGAAGATGCTCTCTGTATGTGTGAAAGTCTGTTTACCCTGCAGCAGCAGCATCAGTGTAATGAGGGAGACCCAATGCAAATGACTCTTCCCTCAGGGATCTCACATCACAAACACAATTTTCCACAAGCTGATTAACAAAGTGTGTGTGTGTGTGTGTGTGTGTGTGTGTGTGTGTGTGTGTGTGTGTGTGTGTGTGTGTGTGTGCACGCTCTCACACAACACACACACACACCTCCATTGTGTTATGAATTTTAGATAATTCAACATAAGTGGGTCATGATGATCTCATGACAGCGGATTAGACTAATGCAGATAAACTTTGATCTCGACATCACACACACACACACACACACACACACACACACACACACACACACACACACACACACACACACACACATGTTACCTCCCTGAGTGCTTTTCTTTTCTCTCTCAGCATCGCTCATTAGCAAAAAAAAATCAATCTGTAGCTCTGCATGAGTGCCAGAGCACTTGTATACACACACACACACACACACACACACTTCTAATAAGGGCCTGTGGGACAAACACACACACACACACACACACACATATGAACACCTTCCCTGATATGCCAGCTTGTGAGACCAGGGAGGGAAAACGTGGCTGAGCCACCGTACCCCACCAGTGATAGAGAGAGGTAGGGAAGATACAGAGGTAGGGCGAGAGAGAGAGAGAGAGTGCGTGTACTAGAGTCCTCGGCACATTTTTATGTCCTTATATGGTCGTGAACTATGCGGGGGAGGGAGGGGCTGTCGTTTCGCTGTCAGTTTGACATGTGACCTGGAAACAGGAAGTGTTGTGGTACAGCAGCAGCAGAAGAGTGAAGTGAGGAAGGGGAAAAATGACTGCTCAGATGTGCTGCTGCTAGACGGAGACACACACACACACACACACACACACACACACACAGAGTCTGACGGCCTCACCCCACCCTTTACACCAGTCACACAGTAACATAACACCCTCTGTTGGCCATATATATGTATATACTGGATGTATATCCAGGGTTTATGTAGAGTTGATGTGCTCAGAGAGTTCAGGTCAAACTTTCATGGCAAAAAAATGCTGCTGTGACACATTTTCCAGGCCTGGTGTTGAAATGATCATTAAAAAAAAAAAGGGAAACAAACTCATAAAAATATATAATAAAAAAAAAAAGTATATGCTGGAGAGAAGATTTAGTCCTGTATGTGATGTCAGCGTCTGATGTTGAGATGTTGAAGCTGACATTGTTCCTCGTCTCTTGTTGCAGGTACGCATAGCAGCTAACTTCGTCATCCACGCCCCACCAGGAGAGTTCAACGAAGTTTTCAATGGTGAGTCCTCTCTGTTTCTTCTATATGATCTGTATGTTTAAAAAAAAAAAAAAAAAAAGTCTGATGTTATTGCTTAGAATATAATGTCTGATTTTTTTTTTTTTTTTTGCGAGGCACTGATTCATTACAGCACATGAAAAGTATTCAGGGAGCTTGTTGGACTTCTTGCCCTCTGATTACAAAACCAGCCTTTTGTCTGGAGCCAGTAGACTTTTTTTTTATAGCTTTGTTAATTAACAGCACTTATGTGACGTACTGTTTTGCACCAGATTTCTCCTTTTAGAAGATTGCAGTATTATTTCTCTGCACTTGAACACAGCATGCTCTGGATATCTCATGTTTTATCACTTATAAAATGTTATATAACGGGAAGAAGACAGGATTTTAATACTTAGGATACCAATTCTACCCTATATATCTATGTCCTGACTGACATTTATGGTAATTTGCTATATGAATATAGTTTGTGTCGTCAGGAACACCTTCTTAAGTGACCCTAAAACGCTGTCCAACACAGACAAACAGACATTTAACTGCTCTAACTAATAATGTGGATAATAATTGTATTCCATTTAAATCTAAAAGCAAATCAAGGCATCGTCGACGTCCTTAGTAACACTGGTGCTTTCCTGTTATGATGTGTCAAAAATGTCCCCCTGTGAGAAAAAAAGAGCTTTTTTGAAATGACTCACCTTTGACAGCTGAACCATGAATTTCTGTTTTTGGTTACTGTGGGTGTATTGAAGTAGTGTCACCGTCTGCTGCAGTTTGTAACCCACATGCGGTCGCAGGGTGAACTCGACTCTAGACGTATTCCCACTTCTGCCTTGTGGTAGTGACATTTCTACCTTTTTTCTTTTTTTTTTTTTTTCCCAAAGTAAAGTTCTTTGATAAAGCCACCGGGTGGAGCCAGAGGCCGAGTTTAAAGAGAATATTAACTTTTCAGTTTAACATTACATGATTATACAAGTCATTTTTACTGTTGTGAAACAAAACAAATAGTAAAAAAAAAAGTGTTTTTACAGCCGCTAAACAGGAGCTGAAATGAGAGAGAGAAGAAAAAAAAAAAAAAACTCCGTTCCTGTTTACATGTTACACATCAGTTGTTACAGCTGTGACCATGAAGAAAGGCAAAAAAAATTTTAAAAAATGAGACTGTGGATGTTTTGGTCAAATTGTAGCTCAACCCTGCAGCTCCAGCACTGACACCACGCTGTCAAAGTAGCTCCCCGAGAGAGAGAGACTGTGTGTGTGTGTGTGTTTTGGCATGGTTAAAGCGCCCCCCCACCCCCCGTCCTGCTCCGATAAATGTCGTCACCTCAAGAAGAAGAAGAAGAGCACCGAGGGGCTGTCTGTCTGCCTGCCTGCCTCTTATCACAGCCTGACAGCCACACACACAAACACACAGCAACACTTAAACACAAGTCCCCTATTGCCACTTTGTCCTCTTTCATCTCTGTGTGTGATTTTTACAGCCTTTTTCCACACTGAGCTAATCTACCATGTCTGCTTCAGTCCCCCTGGCATAAACGCTGCAAAGACTGACTGCAGGCAGCTTTGGGTTTTGTTTTTTTGTGTGTGTGTGTGTCATGCGGTTAATCTGCTCTACCTGTCTCCTCTCTTCCTCTCCCTCCTCTCTTCAAATAATAATCTCGCAATTTTCCTCCTCAGATGTGCGATTGCTGCTCAACAATGACAATCTTCTCAGGGAAGGTGCAGCGCAGTAAGTCCCTCTCCCCCTCCCTCCCCCCTTTCTTTTGCTCTTTCCTGGACATGAAAAAAAAAAACTTCAAAAGTATCAAGAGAAAGAAACCAAACAGACCCGCTGTCACTGTTTTTATACTGTACAGACAGTAGTAGGGGAAATATGACTACACTTACACATAGCTTGTATCATTTCTACTTCCTGTTTGTGTCAGATGTGCATTCGATTAAAATGAGTAAAAATGAATCTTCCTTTATGACTGAATATGACTAAAATGAAACAATATTCACATCCCCTATATGTACATTAAAAGACTCCAATGTCATCTCTTTGTGTGCGTGAATGCTTAAATAATAAACTGACTGTTGTCTCTCTTCCTGCAGTGCATTTGCACAGTACAACTTGGACCAGTTTACTCCGGTGAAAATCGATGGCTATGAAGAACAGGTGAGTTTTTTTTAATGTCTGTTCCTGTTGTTCTCTTATTAATATCTAAAGAGAATCTGTCGCTGCTGCACAGACTGTCCCATGAAAAGTTTTGCAGTAAAATCATTTGTTTTGTTTTTTTAAAAATGACTCAAACTACATCATCTCAGTCACGATTGAATTGTGCTGGAGCTGATGCTGATCTCATGAAAGACAAGCGTTACTGAAGCTGATGAAAAATATGTTCAGATCATAAACGATATGGGTTTAATTGTTTGGTAAACAACTTTATAAATCATTGCAGTTTATCTGAAATTCAACAACAGATTAAAACCAAAGAGAACCAGAATGTTTTGACCACTAGAGGTCAGATTTTTGAGTTTTGTTAGCAGTAAAGCATGTATATAGCTATACTGGAGTGCATTATATTGAAAAGTGTTCCTAATATTTTGCCCTTCTTCATGTATGTTAATGGAGTGGACAAAATATTAGGAACACCACTCCAGTACACAAACAATCTAAATAATAAACATAAAGCAGAGGTTTTCTGAGAATCTTGACAAAAGTTTCATAAAAGTAGAATTAAATGTCGGAGCTGTTTGTATTGAATCGCATTAGATTGCACGTGTATATACTAATAAATAGGCCGGTGAATGTGTGTATGTTTAGCATATTTTTTATATAACAGCATCATTTTGTGTGCTTCGTAAATGCAGTTGGAACAATGGAAATTTAAAAAAAAAAAGCCAATAACAGATAAGCAGCATCATAAAGAGGCACGAGTTCAGAGAAAAAAAACAACAAGCTCTTTCACTTTTTCTTCTAATTACACTAATATCACTGTATCATGGGCATTAAAGGAGAGAGAGAGAGAGAGAGAGAGAGGGATTAGATGAAAGGATCAAACAAGTCCCTTCATTCTCCTTTTGCGTCCTCAGGAAAAACTACATTAGATGACAAACACGTCTTTTTATTTTAGTGTCATTGTGCTCACTGCCTGTGAGTTCCTGTGAAGGTTTAACGAGTTGTTGAATGAATGTGGCTCTCTGTGTGTGTGTGTGTGTGTGTGTGTGTGTGTGTGTGTGTGTGTGTGTGTTAGTGTTAGTAATGATTGCAATGTCTTATGTAAAGATGTCATCATGTCCCTAAGTTCCCAACATCACGGGTTGAAATTCCCCCGTCTGATACCCAGCAGGCTGCGCCGGGTGTCGAGGTGGAAGACAGATGATGGAAAAGTTGAGGCTGACGTGTGTGTGTTTCTGTCTTCCTTTTGTCCTATTCCCCAATTTCCTCTTTTATTTCTTCTTCTTCTCTCTCTGTTTGCATTCTTTTCTTTTTATTCTCTCTCTCCTTTCACACCAAAATCGCTTGTTGCTATATTTTCTTACTCTTCTCTCTTGTTTTTTCGTTCACTCCCATCACTCCCTTTCTTTCTTCTCTGCTTGAATTATTCCTTCTTTCCATTCCTCTATCTCCTCATACTTCCCCCTCTTGTCTCTGCTTTCTTCCTTTCCTCTCTCTCCACCTCTCCCTCCCTCCCAGGTCTTAATCACAGAGCATGGTGACCTCGGGAACGGTCGGGTCCTGGACCCCAAGAACAAGATCTCGTTCAAGTTCGACCACCTGAGGAAGGAGGCCAGCGACCCCCGGCCCCATGACGTGGATGGCTCCCTGGAGGGCTGGAGGAGCGCCGTGGACTCGGCCGTTAGGGCCTACGTTAAGGAGCATTACCCCAACGGAGTCTGCACCGTACGTCCCATCAGTTTACTCCCAAAATCAGCTGTTACAAATCACACAAACGGCTTGTTGAAGTGTTTTGTAGCTTAAACAAAGATATTGTAAGCTTGCTAAAGAAAAAGCAGGGCTAGGCTACACTTAAATAAGAAGTTTTCCTGAGTGGTAGCAGGAATCCAAAGTTTTTCTCTCACCTATTTAAAATAGAAATGAGTCATCACTCTTATGTGTGTGTCAAAGCTACAGCCTGGTTTTCACTCGTAGAATAAAAACCCTACGTCTTTCCCACCGTCTGTTACCGAGCTCCTACGTGACCAAACGTCCGACACCGGGCTACGTTCCTCTCAGCAGAAGATAATGAATCCCCCTCCAGCAGCCCAGCAGCTCTGCAGTTAGACCCTGACCCCATTCTGCTTTTATAAACCGTCACAAAAACATTCCTCGGACATGACGAGTTGAAACGTGGGATTTGTTATCTGGACTTCTTTCTTTTGACTGACACCTCCTCGGTGTACCAAGTGTTCATTATCTCCCATGTATTTGTCAAATGCGGATGGTGAGCAAGGATAACAAGGATAAGTCTTGTTATCCGGTAACAGAAGTTGGATGGTATTTTCCAAAAACGCTCTCTTCTTACAAAGCTTCTGTTGTGCTGCTAATTTATTAATGCAAAGTGCAAAAAGACACAGACACACAGAAGAAGACTGTTGAATGTGTTTTTGTGCGGTTTTTGCCCGAATCGCCTCCGAACACGTTCTCGTATATTATCGTCTCTCGGTCAGATTTTAAGGTCAGCATCAGCATAATTAACCACAAACCGCCGTCTCCTTCAGTTGTATAACATGTAAAGCAGTAAATTACACGTTGTAAAGTGGTCGTTAACGAACAGAGAAAATAGAAAGAAGGAAAGAAAAAAAAAGCTCTTTGCACCTGAAATCATCACCGTGTTGTTGCTTCTTTCTCTCTCTCTCTATCTCTCTTTATTAGATTTACGGGAAAACCATCGACGGCCATCAAACCATCATCGTGTGCATCGAGTGCCATCAGTTTCAACCAAAAAACTTCTGGTATGTGTCAGACAGTCGCTGAGATTCAGTGTCATTTCTTCAAATTCTCTCCCTTTTTTTGCATCACTGGGATTTTTGACATCTGATATATATATTTTTTTTGAAGGGAAACACATTAGACACACACAGCTGTTTTTGTTTTTTGTTGTCGATGATACCAAACAAGCCTTTCCTGTTTTAGCATGAAGTAAAGAAGACAAGCGAAGAGTGTCATCTTTTACTTAAAAGGGATGATTTCCTTCTCTTTCAGAAAAGAACAACACGGGCTCATTGAATTCCCAGCGACGGTTTCTAAATCAAACTTACTACGCTGAACAAGCTTAAAGCCTCAAATGCTGCCTTTATTTATTTATTTATTTATTTATTTATTTTATTTGTTCAAGACGCTTCAAAGGCATTACATTAATTGGCACTTAACTCTGAAAGCGTCGGGCTGTTGCTCCTTGTAAAGCGTCGCTGAGCTGTTTCTGATCTGGTTTATCTAATTGGATAAGAACCAATCCTCTTTGCTGGGCGGGTTTTTACTGGGTTTATAGGTTGTTTGCTGTAATGATCTCACAGCTCCGGTATGTGACTGCCACCCACAGGAACCCATAAGGCCAATATTGTGAAACTGGAATTGACAGAGACATCATTTATAGTTTCTCCATTTTTTTTTTTATCCTAGCTGAGTCATGTGTAGATAAAAAGGACTTGGATGCAGCTGTTGTGATTATGGGACTAGACTTTGGGGGAGGCATACAGTCGCATAATCATAAAGAAAATAGATTTTCTGGAAACATCTTCTCACCTCTGTCACCTTTATTGCTTTAAAATAGTAAACCGACATTCTTAGAAATAAAGGAACTGGCCAACTTTCAGCTTATTTTAGAGACGGACTGTCATAACTTTCTTTGCATTACTAAAAAGTCTGTATGATGATGAGTATACAAGTATTTAAATATGTGCAAATACAGTTATTTTAATTATTATTACAACATCTTAACCGGTGTGACCTGAGGTCATTCAAACAAGGGAGCAACTTTAACTCTCTGTCGATCTCAAGATAACATCTCGCGTTAGCCGACAGAAGCGTGGTGAATATTTCTATTTCCTGAAGCGGACACAGGGCTTATTGGGGGGGACGTGACTTGAAAGCAACACCCGAGTTTCTTTACCGTCTTTGTCTAATTTTGTGTGACACAGTCGTAATAGATGTGATGAACTATTAAAGTGTGGTTTTGCCCTCTCCTCTCCCTCTCTGCTCTGCTCAGGAACGGACGCTGGAGGTCAGAATGGAAATTTACAATCTCTCCCTCCACCACTCAAGTGGCAGGAATCATGAAAATCCAGGTATTTTCTTTCAGACACGTGTAAAATGATGTTTTTTTTTTTTAATGAAATATAATGCTGAATCCTTTTGCGTGCACAGCTTTTATTATAATTGATATCATTTGCAGTGTAGAAACAACCGAGCTTAAACGTTTCCATCTCTCCAGGTTCATTACTATGAGGATGGCAATGTTCAGCTGGTGAGCCACAAAGAGGTCCAGGAGTCCATGTCAATTTCTGTGAGTATTAACTAAACAGACGTTTGATGTGCATGTGATGAAGGTGTGGACCTCAAATATAAAGTTAGCAAATACCATCAAGCCACTCTAGTCTTCTCACAAACAGCTGATAACATCTTACACATCGAACATTGTGAACTCCCTACTTTTTTGAAGCGCTGAGGTGTTAATTTGTGTTTTCTGTGAAGCAGCAACAACAACTTCTTTTTTTTTTTTCCCCCCCGCTTAAAACATATCCTCTCCATCTTCTTGTCTTCTTACAGAACGAGGCTTCAACCGCAAAGGAGTTTGTTAAGATCATGGAGGCTGCAGAGAACGACTATCAAGTACGTAAATAATCTGAAGCACATGCTGATTATACATGCTGTTTGTTTCTGGGGAACTGAACTATCATCTTAGAGTTGTGTTTTTTTTTAACTCGTGTATACAGGAAGAGAACAGAGGAAAACAAACACTGTGTACAGTCAGTGTTCCCTCGCTTCTTAGATTCGATAAACTTTCATTTACTGAACTATTGAGAGTTAAAGTTTAGGGGGTGTGAGATATGCAATGAGCTTAAAAATGAGACATCACAAAGACCTCCATGTGTTACTTTTGTAAGAATCAATGACGAAACCCTTGATGAAATTTTCACAATGCTTTGAACCTTCAGCACTTAATTTTCCTCAGAAGGTTTAATGCTCGTACAGATAGTGAGCTGAGTCATACCGATGAATGCGGATGTTGTATTTTAATAGACAAATCTGCTCTTCCAAGGAAATTCACTCATTTAAAGAAATGATGAAGGTCTTCTTTGACTGTATAAGGCTCAGAGGGGGAAACGCTGTTGTACATAAATAGTAATATGTTTTGAATCTGGGCTATTTTTGTGAATTTATGGATGTTTGCAGCCTCTAAAAGTAAAGTATAGCACCTTTAGCTCATCCGATACATTGATACTCCTGGCATTTTTAAATTAATTTTCATTATATTCTCATCACCTCTCTTATTCCCCTTCCAGACGGCCATCAACGAGAATTACCAGACCATGTCGGACACTACCTTCAAAGCCTTACGCCGCCAGCTTCCTGTGACACGCACCAAGATCGATTGGAACAAGATCCTGAGCTACAAGATCGGCAAGGAGATGCAGAACGCTTAAAAAAACAACGGAGAAACATAAGAAAACACCCCCCTTGCCCTCGCCCCTTACCCTCGCCCCACCCACCCGCTCCCCTCCCAAACAACGTTGCATGACTGGATAGTTGTATCGTCTTTGTACAAAAATTAGAGAAACGGGGACAATGAAAGGTTTGGTCTCACAAGCAAGATGTCAAATTACACATTGGATGTCTCCTTTTTTTTTTTTTGTTTTTGTTTTTATACAGACACCGTTATAAATCTTCTGTATATTGAATATATGGTGATAAATGATAATCGTATTTGGGAAAATATAACTCGGAGGAAATATTACAAGACATAGGAAAAAAAGAGGGCGGACACTTGTATGCAAAAAAAAAAAAACAAACACACACAAAAAAACACCCTTATAGAATAAAATATCACATGTGCAATATTTATTGTGTCGGTGAGACCACGCCTTTTGTTTGACCCGCTGAAAAAAAAAAAAAACGGTTGAGTTTTGCAATGATGGTGAAACAAATCATTACTTTGGGAGAAAAAAAAAAAATCTGTCTTGCATTTACGAAAAAGAGCTCAGATATTTTGTCCGAAAAACAAAACACTCCCTTCACTTTACGATTTATGACCCATACGTTCAACAACAATGACAAAAAAAAAAAAAAAAAAAAAAAGAAAGAAAAAGTTCTTTGTGTTCATTGACTGGTATCTTTGGCACAAACAGTCACCACTGTCAGCCACTCAATGTTCTTGTCCCCCCCCCCCCTTATTTTGGTACTTTCCTCACCGTTCTTGTCCTGTACGTGAGATATCTGAAGCTCGCAGCGCTCCTGGCTAAATTTTGCCTTTTTTTTTTTTTTTTTTTTTTTCCTTTTCTCTTCTGACTTGACATCGCCCGAACTCACACTCAAGCCGCAAAGGAGTTCAGCGACCACTTAACAACGCTTAATTAACAAGTCATCAATCGCTAAGTAATGTGCATAATGTCCAATTTACAATAAAATCGAAACGTATCACTTTCTCCTCCAGTGCTTATTTTTATTAAAATAAAAAAAAGAAACAGAACCTGACTGTATTATATAACAAGGCACATTGTAATATATACCTGTATGAAACATCCTGTCTGTCAGTTTGGTGATTTATTTCCATGAGATTAATTGTAATTCAGTCACAATTATGTTGCATTAAATAACAAATTTTCTATTCACTGAGTCACTCATACTTTCTGATACCATTTCCAGTGATGTAGAGATGAAGAAATTAAAATCAAACTCAAGGTCTAATATTGAAAAGCTCATATAAGTTCAAGTTTTGTTTGAGGTCTTTAACTTTTTACATCTGCATCACATCAAGATTGTTAGATATGATCGTATAATTATGTCTTTACATGTTATATAGTTAATTGTGCATCAACGTCAACAATGAAATTATAATGTTGCCTAGATGGTGGAGACTCTGAAGTAAGAGGATTACATTTTCCACTTGGAGTCTGATACAATATAGTAATAACTGTATCATAATATCAATCATCAAAAACAACTCCTGTCCCTGGATTTACATCATAATGAGCAAAGTTGCACACATTAAATGATGAGAAATGGTAACAAATGAGACTATGTGGTGTTAAGTATTCATACAAATGTAGTTGTTGGGATGATGAGAACACTGTGCATATGTTTGAACTGCAGATTTGGGGTTTGAATAAAGATGAGGTCATTTAAGGCACCATAATTACATCGCTTTTAAAAGAAGTGATGCATTTTTTTTTATTGTATCATAAACTCAACCAATTAAATAATATGTACACACCTCACTATAACTCAGATTTGAGTGTTTAAAAATTCTGTGTGGTTCAAAACTAGTGAGATCAAAGTGTTGACATCATTAATTTGTTGTCTCTAAAGTCTTATAATATTAAACCAGACTAAGATCTTGATAACAGTGGCATAAGATGTCAGCGATTTTTTTTTTTTTTTTTAACAAAATGTTCCCCTAAGCTTTCTTTATCTGCAATATCAAACAGTTTTTGGATTTATTTGCACACATAACATAACAAACCTATTTTATTCTCTGATGCAATATCATCATATCCAAGGGAAATATCTTACAATGCAATGCGATACAAGCAATTTAATCAATCCCACTAGGGGCAATTAGTTTGGAGCAGCTTGTTGTTCACACATAACACAATAACATACAAACAAACAAATAAATAATAGACTATACAGCACACAAAGGGAATGGAAAAAAACATCAGGGAGGCGTGTGTGGAATAAAAATCCATAAATAAGATCGATAAATAAGCTTGATAAACAATTTTATTTAAAGAAAGATGAGATAAAGCATTCACCAACAATTAAGATGATAAAACCTACAAAGCAAAGTTTATTCAAGTACCTGTGTGACATTTATACAGATGTATGTATATGTTTTAGAAACATATAGGTTATATAGAAGTTTGCTAACACTTTGACAGGTATAATTTGTGAAAGTAGTGTTTGAATATTGGACATTTGACTGAAAGTTGACCATTAAACTAGCTAATGCTGGTCTCATTTAGGGGGGCAGCGGTCCTTTTTAAGCTTGTATTTGCTCATTTATTTCGTCAAAAAGGCACAATATTATATCTTCCTATATTATATAATCATAGTGTTTGAATTTTGGGCATTTGGCTGAAAGTTGACCATTAAACTAGCTAATGCTGGTCTCATTTTGGGGGGCAGCGGTCCTTTTTAAGCTTGTATTTGCTAATTTATTTCGTCAAAAAGGCATAATATTATATCTTTCTATATTATATAATCATTTGAGTGTGTTTTGGTTGAACATGCTGTGAGTTACAGGTAAAAAAAACAAAAACAAAAACAAACATTGACAGCGACATCTTGAGGCGGCACGAGCTAACTGTCCAGGTTAGCGAGCCGGTGGCTAACTGCTAGCTAACGTTAGCCAGCCTGCCCAGCTTGCAGACACGTCTACAGACACTCCGCCACCGCCACCACCACCACCGCGGCTGCTGCTGTTGTTGAATACTACACACATGTTGAACTCCTGCTGGAAGAAATGCTAGCTACGAATAAGGATTTATCTGGCTTTCGCACATACACAAATTGAGGTAAGCTCTCTCTGTCTCTCTCTCTGTGTCTCTGACACACATTGCTTTAACGTTCACCCCCAGTCCGCTGCCATTCACAATGCCTCCACTTAAAAAAAAAAAAAAAAAAAAAAAAAAAAAAGAAAAAGTTTTGCAACCATAGCCAGCTCGCGTTAGCATTTAGCTGGCTGGCAGGCAGGATGAGTGGCTAATACTTTAAGTTAGCCGAGTTTAAATGGAAATCCTCTATGTTAAATGCATATTAGAGCATCAATAGGATGTTCCCGTGAATACCGTGTAATTAGTTTTCCCTTGCCGGAGCAGCACAAGCCAGCTCAAGGAGAGCAGAGCGGTGTATTGTTATTAGTGGTCTCCATCATGAGTCAGTGCAATATCTCTTATCTGGTAACTCCACAGTTCATAATGTCATTGGTGTCCAGCCAGGTGTTACCAATCCATGCTGCTTGTGTGTTTACCAAGCTAAGGGATAGCTCTCTTGATAGGGATGCATTTTTAAGTGAGCACATTAATAACTCAAAGTACAACCATAAAGCCTTAAACTTAGATCTCAATTTTTTTGGCCACTACCTGTTTAAATCTTATAGAACCTGCAAGAAGTGTTTACCTCTGCTGGTTATTGAACAGCAGCTCAGTGGTATAGTTGGCATTATGTGTCTTGCCTTGCTCTCACAGTAGCCAATGATGAGTCTCCTGTGACTGTGTGCTGAGCAGCAGATGGAAGAATGTGCTCTTTCAGAAAGCCAGCTGGCTGGAACTAGAGAGGGCAGGAGAGCCTTTAGGCACACATAGGCTGGTTGAAGAGTCTAATAGTTTGTGTGTGTGTGTGTGTGTGTGTGTGTGTGTGTGTGTGTTGGAACTGAACAGTCATAACCAAAAGCATGGGTGTTAGGGAGATTTATACGTCAGGCAGTGGTGGAAAGTAACTGAGTTTATTTATTCAGATGCTTAAGTAGAATTTTGAGGTACGTGAGTCGGTCTTTTTAAGGAAAGACTAAAGACCCAGCTCTTTCATAAACACCTATGCACTTGCACCTTTTTGCACTACCTGTTGGCATCTACGTCCTATCGGGGCCCAAACTTCAGCTTTATGGCACTTACTCGTGTCGTTGTTTTCTAAAATATAATGTAATGTAATGCTACTTCATACTTCCACTGCGCTACATTTCGGAGGGAAATATTGTATTTTCTACTCCACTACATTTATTTGACAGCTTTAGTTATATTTAACAAGCTTTTAAAATACGACACATTGATAAAAAACAGTGGTTTCCAACCTTTTTTTGGCTTTTGACGTCTTAACAAAAAGCAGTGTGTAGTCGGGGTCACATTTCACATGTCTATGAGTTGTTAACAGCTCCACCAAAATAGTGATTTTTTTCCCTCCAAACCGTCTCGCATGGTTTCATTTCAATAAATGTTCAAATGATGCAACATTTCATCAAACAAGATCAGAGAAAAAAAATGCTGAAAACACATCAGAACTTTGTTTTTTCTTCTTCTTTCCTCTCCTATTAATCATCTCACGACCCCTCAGATTTATCTGCTGACCCTTTGGAGGGGCCCCGACCCCTAGGTTGGGAACCACCGGACTAAACTAGTTAATAGTGTGTATAAAGTAGTTGAAACTAGCTCCACCTCCAGCAGCTCTAACACTGATGCTTCAGTATTAATAATCTAATGATGTCATATATTTGGCTTCATTTACAACTTCCTGACATTTTAACAAACTATAATAATATATCGCTTGATTTTAATACTTTAAGTACATTTTTCTTCTGATACTTGTTATTGTTACTTATTTATGATTAGTTTGATTTTTTTTTTTTTAGTCAAATGAAACTTTTCTGTGCTGATTTTTTTTACTCTCACAAATTGTACGATTTGATATTTGGATGGAAAAACACACGTCTATGAAGGTTTTATTTATTTGCCTCCACGTCATAGAGATTAAAAAAAAACAAAAAAACACTTCTTGACCTTGGTTATGTATCATTTCAGCGCGGCCTCCTCTTTATCAGATTTGACTAATGACTTGCAGGGAATCGCTCTCTGCTGTAAATAGAATTACAGGTAAGTTTATAAAAAGATGAAGGATGGAACCGCTACTCCGTCCCTCCCCTCCCTCCCCACGGCAGACCTTGTGTCACACAAACCTTTTTTAAAGTGAGAGTAATGTGTCACATTGATAAGAGACTTTCACTTCCTCTTCCCCAACTAACACCAGTTTATATGGTTTTCTCTCAGTTCTCCTTTTCCTCTTTACCGGGAACAATTTCATCTATGAGCTGTGTGGCATTCCCCTTTTTCAAAACTATCAGTGGTTTATTACATCAGCCACTTTCCCCTTAACGTGTTTCCTCTACTATTAGATTTGTTAGTGATTGTCTGCTCCCCCCCCCCCCCCCTTAGAGAGCTTGCTTGGTCTTGTGGCATCCTTCTTAGGTGGTACAAGCAAATAGCTTTCATAACAGCAGGAAGGAGGGTGGAGGGGGGGCATATATCCCCTCCCTCGGGGGAATAAAACAAGACTTATGTCCATGTCTTGTGGCGTCTTTGTGTCTGAACTGGATCTGTGGCCCTGCTGCTTAGATACGAAAGGCTGGAAATGGTCACATCATTAATAATAACGCCGAAGCTTCGGCATAGACGTGATTGTTCACGTGCGAGTTGTTGTTTGCGTTTGCCTTTTCAAATTCCACCATTCAACTCGCCGGTTAACGAACCGATCGATTTTTTTTTTTACAACTCTAGTCGAAGAGAGCGGTTTCCGAAACTATGTGGCAAGATCCGTTTCCATAGCGATAGCGTAGTAAGAAACCACAAGGTGAACGTCCCTCGCCCGAACGTGTTGCACATTTTTTTGCTGCTGCGTTTTCGACTACCGTTAATCGCTATCGTACGATCAGTTTCCGTCCGCGTGAATTTGACAAACTAATACCGAAACCTGACATTTTACTCTTGATGGTTCAGATAACTGACGACACTTGTGTCATCTACGCTCAGCGGGGCCACTTCGTTAATGACACCTTTGCACCCAGAACAGCCCGAATAGTCCGACGCAGGCAGACGTAGGAAACATGTTGACATAACGGCGTCACACACGGTCCTTATCTGTCAGCTCCGCATCCCAAAAGGTGTCGTCCTCCTCGGAAGTAGCCGTTAGAAAAAGGGGGGTAGACTGTGGCCGTAAAGGGATGTCACATTTATAAGATGCTATATCCCCGTCACCAGCAGCCTGAACTGTTGAGACGAGGCAAAGACGGATCCTCAGATTCCCGTTTAAGCCAAATTCTGACCCGAACCATCTGCACGTCGCAGCAGAATTTAAGATTCCTCCGTCCGTCCTTTTCTTTCTTTTTTTTTTTTTCTACTGTCTATTTTCGATGAGCCCGCTGTAGCCTCAGTTTCCTGTCCTTCCTATCCACACAGGAGTGGAACCCGATGTGGTCTTCTTCTGCTACTGTATCACACCCACTTCAAAGTCTCAGCATGTCGTGTTGCAGAGATGCTTTTCTCTTGCAATTCAAACTGTTGCAATGCACGGTTACTTTTAACTGTCGCCTTCCTCTCAGCTTGAGCCACTCTGCCTAGACTAATGTTTATTTTCTGTTTGTTTTGCACCATCCTCTATAAACTGGAGACTGTTGTGTGTGTGTGTGTGCGTGTGTGTGTGTGTGAAATCATGCATGAGATCATCGCTTTCAGACTTACTCAAAACCCAACATGTCTTGTTTCTCAGTCATTCATAAAGTCACTATTTCTTGCATATTCAGATGTTTTGGTCTGAGCAGTAACTGACGCTCTCAACCGCTACTGTGCCTCTAGTTTCTGCTCCACGATTGGCTGAGTGATTTTACATATTTGCATTAAAGGATTTGGCTGCTGATTTTCTGTATTTTTCTTACTGTAAACGAATCTCATGTGCAGAGCCAAACCAACAACAAACTCATCCAACTACTAATCCAAGTATGGCGTGTGTGTGTGTGTGTGTCCAAAGCCTCGTATATCTCATTCCTCTGTGTCATTGTCGTCCATAAACTATAAAAAAAAAACCCCACATTAACGAGCCACACGGCTGCACGAGGTGACATGTTGTTAGTTCCTGGAGACACTAGCTTACCGCAGCCGCTTTAGAAACTTCTCTAAAGAGTAAAAATAGTGATATGATAGTAACACACCACAGCATATGAGTGGAAACGCACCAGACACAACAGTAGAGAATGAAATGACACCAGTAGTAGTAGAAAGCACGAATAGAGGAACAAAGCCATATGAAAAGATTCAGTTTCACAAATGTAAGACATAAAACAATAAAAATTGAAAGATACATTTATAGAGAAATAAATAAAAAGCATCCAAAGGCCGTTGAAAACATGCAAGTCTTGAGTTTTGCATTTAAAAGTGTCAATGCAGGAGGAAAGTTTAAGATTATTCCAAAGCTTTGAGGAGCAAATTCTCAATCTGCCTCATTCACTGATAGAAGAACTGCTTATAAAAAGAAAACTGGAAAACGACAGCGCTCTAATAAAAGCAAGACGGCCGCAAAACATTCAGTGAATAAAGCGTGCTGTCCTGGAGTTGGGTGACACGTTTTACATTTTTTAATTTAAGCTCACACTGAACCGCACCTCGTTAGTGTAAAAGTTAGAAATTGCACAATCACGAAACCCGATTTTGCAAAAACGTAGATGCAGATTAGCTTTCATCCTCTCCATCCTGTACGCTTCCAGTGCAGTAGCAGAGCGCGTGTTGCGTAACTCATTATCCATCTAGCAAAACTCTCACACCAGGCGTCCGTGTCTATTTTCAAGATTTACGTTTGAAATTGCAACACACCACAGGTTTTTGCACCTTGTCGCGGTTTCCGGCACGGTTGCTGAAAAATAACGGGGGGGCACCGGAAGGTCGGTATGTAAAGAGGAACCGTTTTTTTGAGGTACCGCATCAACTCCCAGTAGCTCTCAGTGGCCGTTTAAGCCGTGCTGTGTGAAATTGTAGAAGTGGCGTATTATGCATCTTCATGTTTTTGTGGAGAGCACTGGTGAGGTTCGCCTTGTTAGACCCCTGATAATAACTTGCATCTGGGTTCACACAGATTCTACAGAGCTTCATTTTTTTCTGCAGAGAGTGAATTCATGTATCAGAAATGCAATCTCTTTGAGGATAGGACTTATCCCAAACACCAGTATAGTCAGTCAGGGATGAGCCCACGCTAAGGTAGTTCCACATCTCTGATAGCAAGCCGCAATCTTGTAAGATAAACACATATGAGCTTAGAAAGGTATGGGTGTGTTTTTTTGTTTTTTTTTGACCCAATGCAGTAAGAACATCTCCATAGAAGTCACTGGATAGTTTAAAGTGTTAACATCCAGTCCAAAAAGCAAGTAGTAGTGCAAAAGTCTTGGGTTTAAATATATAGAAACTCTCTGAGTTGGCTGAATGATGTGACACACACAGTCAGACACAGCACACATTCACCACAAAGCCAGATCAGACTGGCCATGAACCTTTATTTAGAACCTGTGCGCTGCTTCAGTAACACGATCTCAGTCAGAAATGTTTGCCCTACCTTTTGACGGGGCAGGCCGCCCTGCCCTGCCCTGCCTGGAAAAGAAAAAAAAAAAAAAAAAAAAAGATCCACAATCACAGTCTGTTTTTTTTTCGTCCACTTTCTGTCTGCTTTCAATCAGCTGTTCCCAGTGAGAACAGAAAGCCTGGATCACCTTCATCCTCCAAGCACCCAAAACTGGTAAATTCAAGGCAAACACTGTGAACCCCTTCACAGCTGGCTCTCTAATATCTGACCCGCCATGCCAATGAAGGCTCTGGCCAAGTGAGGGAAAGGTCACGGCTGCTACGTAGCTACGCTGACTGTACAAAAAGTGTCACACAGTCCGCTAGTGAGGTACAATGAGAAGGTGAATCCAGGTGAAAATCCACTATCCCATATGGATCCCCCTCATTAGATTTACATCAGTCATGAGAGATGAAAGTGTAGATAAGTAACAGCTTGAGAGTCTTTGCTTTAATCTATGCCAAAGTGCAGGAGAGGCTGTAGCTCTGCAACAGGAAGATTTCTAATGTTTTATACTATTAGTGCCCATCTGAATGTAAAACACCTGATTTAGATTTAATTTATTCAAAGAGGACATGTGACATTATGTCATTTTTATGTCAGATGTGTCTGTTAAACATGGTCAAAGGTCCAAAAACCGGAGGTGCACATATGTAAATATACTCCTCGAAAGTGAAAAGCCAGGCTTCAGTCTGTCCTGAACGCTTTGTTTGCAATGTTACTTCTATTTCCTCCTCGTGCAGGTTGTTTGCGCATGCACACTAACAGCTGTCTGCTCTGTAGCCTTTGTTACCTTTCGGTTGTCCCATGGGTTGTTTGCATCGTCCACTCAGTCTTTACTCTTGAGTGAAGAACGAAAAAAAAAAAGAAGTGAAATCCTACTATTATTGTTTATGTAGTGTCCCGAGCCGCTAGAAGTCTGCCATGTTGCACCTTTCGGGTGCACCTTGGCAGCTGGAGGGTGCCGGTCAGAACACAGTGAGCTTATCGGGGAGGGAGACCTTAAAGAGACGGAAGCTCAAACAGCCTGTTTGAGACAGAGGCTGAACTGAAGGGTCTGCATGAAGCACCAGTAGAAGATAAATAAGGATTTTTTTTTTCATTGTATTCATTATATATATATATATATGTCCCCTTTAAAGTTGAATGCCTTGTGGTGAATACAAACCTCTCAACCGTGACCACATTACACTCAACAAGTGTTTCACTGTGTTTCTGTACAATAGATTTTGGTCTAAACAGCAGTGCAAGAAACTAACCTCTGTCCTCCACAGGACGTAGTGGTTGATAAAACAGTTCTGGTGTTGACCAGCTAATTATTTAAAACGCATGAGGAACATAAAGATGATGACTTGCTACCATATTGGCCGACAATCTGGGTATTAGCCGTACATCTTACACTAAACATGGTCTTTGTGGCATTTTCCTCACTGTTTAGGAGTTATTATGGGACTTAGGGCAAAGCTGCTGATTATAACCTATTCTTCATGTAATGAGGAGGCACTTTTACAGCAAGGTTGGCTAAATAATTAAAGTATAAGCGGTGTAGTTTTACCACAAAAGCAAACTTACTTCAGGCTCTGGCTTCAGTGACTAAACTGAAAGTGAATTCCTGCACAATGCTCGCTTGTGTGCCAAAAAAGATGAGTTAATCCGACAAGGCTAACAGCCGCAGTCGGAGGTTGCTATAACATGAAGCAGGTGGTTTATTTCCTCATCTCGACTTCCTATTTTGCATACAGAGACAGTTTGATGAATGACACGTCTGATGGCCTTTATTTAAATGCACTTTACATACTCCATATTTGAATGCCTGCACATATTTGAATCTATCCAAACTATGTGATTAAAATCTACAAGAATATGTGTAATACTAGAGACAACCTGCCCGAAACGATCCTCAGGTGTGTTCTTACGTTTCATTACGATGCTATGCAAAGTCATAGCATCGTGCTTAATTGAGCTAGATTATATCTTTGCTTAGTATAGGGCAATATTTTTAGCTGGAGCCACCACAGACCAGCCCTATAACCCTGGATGTCTGTCTGTCTGTCTGTCACTGACTGACTGACTCACTGAGTGATGAAGTTACACCATTGGTCGGACGGCCCAGCGTTGGAGTTTCCCCATTGGCTGTCGTCCTCAGTGGAGCCACCGAGCAGTGGGGCCAACACGATATGAGTGGGAGTTATACCTTTTTTATTTTTGACTCAAATGTAGCTCAACCATGTCATGTGATGTGCTACCTCCATTCACTTTAATGATAAATATTACCGGGAGCGCTAAACATAACACATTGAACATTTAATATCCAGGAATTTTTGCACATTGACCATACACAGTCCAGCTTTATACACTAGTTTGTGACCTAGTCTTGGTTTAAATGACCTTTTCCGTGCAGTAGCTGTAGTGTTTTTTACAGTCATTGTGTGCTACTAGTATCATGTCCGTTCATTCACACCAATAGAAACACCCAGCAGATTTTTCTTTTTCTTTTTTTTGTTGGTGTATTTGATTTCATGTCTATCTGCAGAGTAACTCGACCCCCCCATTCTAGTCCAGAGTGGTTGACATTGCCTGAGGCTGCTTTCGGGTTTAACCTGAGAAACGCCACACTCTGAACAGCCAGTCACAGTCAGATAAGCAGGGAGTATTGGTTTTTTTTTTTTTTTTTTTTACTAGGACTTATCTCAGAACAGCTCTATCCTTCACACATATTAGAGCCGCAAAGATAATGATGATGTTTATTGATCCGTCATTTTTTAAATCAAGATCAAAAACGTCTGAAAATTCTCTGATTCCAGCTTCTCAAACGTGAACATTTTTATGGTTTATTTAATCTTCTACATAGTGAACTTAATATCTGTGTGTATAGAGAGATGGTCGGGACAGAAGAGGACATCCAAGGACATCACAGTGTTGGACTCACCAAACAACTAATTGATTCATCGAGAACATAATCGACAGATTAATCAATAATGAAAATAATACTTAGTGGCAGCCCTTCTATATACACTCACTGGCCACTTGATTAGATACACCTGTGCAATCTAACTTGCCTTCATAATCTCATTTGCCGCCATAATCCACCATAAATTCTACATTTACAAAGTTTATACGTTTTCAGTTTTTGTTGATTATTGTCTGATTCATTCTAATGTTGCTACAAACACTGCTGTTTAATATGGCTCTTGGTGGAAATGACAGTGTTTTTACTGCTGCTACTGGAGGTCGGTCCTTCCTTCCTCGCCAGAATGTGGATTATATGGCTGTGGTCAAAAAAAAAAATATGACACCAGACATAATCCCAGTGGTGAAATCCAAGCCTAGGTGATTTCTAAAAATACTACAGGAGAAACCATTTCTACAAGGAGGAAAACAAATACACCTCTGTGGAAAAAGTGAGTATATTAGTGGCCAAAAACCAAACAAGGAGACAGAACTGGGAGATGAGTCTTTTTCTCTTTAAATACAGGGAGTGTTGTCAGCCATTTTGATGACCTTTTTTAAAGAATTGGTGTTTTTTTTGGTCACACCAGTGTGTGAGTATGAAGCAGTTGGAAAAACAGACTATGTGCTTAGTAAAATACACCCTGGATAAAGAAACTGAATATAGTATCATCCTCCTTGACTGAGCTTTGCTTGTCTGGACCTATTCAGATTAGTCCTACTGTTCAAAGGAAGCGCTGAAGAAGAAGTGACAGCCCGCTACCCCTGTCTCCTATCAAGTACCCCCCCCCCCCCCTTTGTGCATTCACTTCAGTGGTTTCCTCTCTTTTTGAAGAAATGTATCGATGATGCGGACACACACTAACGGTAAAGTGTAGCCACGGTGTTTCCGGTTTAACGGACCCGGCTTTATCCGGGTTGTCGGTGAGATCTGCGTTGTTAGCCCAGGTCAAGCCCCACCTCTCTTCCTCCTCCTCCAGCTCGTCTCCTCTGGCATCCAGCTGGGAGGACGGCGGCAACCTCCGTGTGAGACGATTTACACACATCTCATCATGACAAACGCTGCCGCCGCTGCAGTCGCTTCACACAAACCTGTATAAGCTCGTAGACTGGATCGGACCGGAAAAACTGGAAATCAACCCAACCCTGATGAGTATTTATTTGTGCTTTAGGATGTAATCGCTCTCTCTCTCTGTCTCTCTATCTCTCTCTATCTCTTGTCTTTTTTAAAATGAGTCAGGAAGCCGACAAGAAAACTTTTAATGTCATCAAACGAAGAGAAATGTCCTCCCCTTGTCCTTAATTGTACACCCATGACTCTGTTCGGCCAACTTTTACTGGGCCATCAAGCCATCGAACCCTGATTGCTGCAGAAAATTGAAAGGAAGTGTAGTTTACAGTGTCAGCCATAATGTGCAGGTTGATTGATTTGCTTTACTGTTTTTTAAAATGCATATTCAAATGCATCACTATAAACCAGGAAGTTGTAATTGACCGGTTGTCCGTGCATCAGTGGTCTTGTTACAGCAGCACCGGGGGGGAAAAGGCTGGAGAAAACACACAGTTCCACGTTTCGACCAGCTGGTGTCAGCAGTGACAGTCACAGTCGTCCTGACCCAGTTAGCTGAATGATAGCGCTGCGTTTTGAATTGTGACCCAGTGGAGGTAATCAAAGCCTCGCTGACCTTCCTTTTGTGATAGCGTCTGGTTCCTCTGAAAGGGAAACAAGAGGGGGGGGGATGATTGTCTGCTTATCAAAAGATTGCCAATCCCTGCTGTTTATCTACATGGTGGATGGTGGTGGGCACGATCCATTTTTTTTTTTCACACCAGCTGGCTTTAAGTACATCAGGTCAGGAAATGACCACCAGCTAAATACTAAATCTGGGAGCGCCCCAGTTGCCAAATGGTTACCGCACATGCCACGTTTACTGCAACATCTCTGGTTTAATTCCTGCCAGGAAACCTTTTGTTGCATGTCATACCAATCCCTCCTGATCTTATTTCCTGTCTGCCTCCTCATTTATCACTGCCAAATGATAAAAAATAGACTAAATCTGACTACCAGCAAATATGCGTCTGGTTGGGTGGGTTTACCAACTGAAGCAGGAAACATTGTCGAGGAACCAGCTATGATTTGGAGACGCTGTTACTCTGCTGAGTTGGTGAAATGCTGAAAGAGGTTGGTGAATATCAGGAGGTATGAGGAGCAGCCTGAGGACCGATGGGTGGGTTTCTGCCCTTTATTCTTCCACAGAAGATGTTGGGATATCTACCCGATTGTCGTCTTTTCTTGGAACATATGGAGGTCTAATCGGTGCTCCGTCTTTGTAACACGAGTCAAGGATGGGGTCGGCGTGTAGCTTATTGTGCACAGGCCAGATACCAGATTTCAGGCCTTTTTGTATTGATGCTCTTTTTTTTTTTTTTTTTTTTTTTTACAGCTCGCACTACTTCTCGCCTCATTATCAACGTCAAGTCCTCTGAAGTATCTCATTTTAGGTTGTTCTAATAGACCCGTCCTTCTCTCCCTCCCTCCCTCCTCCTCCTCCTCTTCTTTTTTTTTTTTTTTTAAATATATATTTCTCCTCATTTTTCCTCTCGCTGAAGGATGGCCACACTCCTCTCACGCTTATTATCAGTTGCCTAGCAACCAGGAGGAGATGCTGCTTTTTTTTTTCTTTTTTTTTTTTCCGGGGTGGTACTTTGTGATGGAAGCGGGGGCGGGGTGAGGTGCGTGCATTGTTCAGGAATAAACGGCTGGTGAATCCGGTTCCACTGAAGAGAGGCGGCGAAGAGGAGCAGCAATTTTTAAAAAAAAAAAAAAAAGATCCACTGAGCGACGGCGTTGTTCCCCCTCGCACATAGTGTCTGACTCAATTAACAACCTTCCCCTGTTCACCTGGACTTCACCACTGTTTATGGCAATGAGTCTGCATCCTAATTATCACCACCGCACCGGTGAGAGCAAGGCAAGGTGCCAGTGTAGTGTAGCCATGGGTGACTCAGACTAACTTGGAGGCCGAAGTTGACATCAAGGGTTCAGTTTCAGCACTTCTAACATTTCATTATAGATCTCAACCATCACATTATGTAACAAATACAATAAATAAACAGGAAATACAGTTCGATCTTAATGCATTTTATTTGAATCTTCTATCAAATAAAGAACTTCCAAGAGTGTTCGGTGGTCTCGCATGTCCAAAAAAACCTATAAATGCTCTGAATTGGGGGAGCACACTCTGTACCGCCAGATGTCCAATTATTTTATTCAGTTACTAAATTAGTTTATCCCAGAAGAAGACTTCTGTCGAAATGTAGGGCCGAGCCAGGCGGCCGTGCTGGCTTCACAAATCTACGAATTAAATTAAGTCATTTGAAGAGTTGCGAGTCCCCGCCTTGTTTATTGCATGCGTGTCCTCAGTGAAGCGGTGATGTCGTCCGTCGTACCCGACAGGTAGCGTGAAGCCGCATCACAAACACAGAGCAGCAAAGTTTTTGGTTGTATTTGCAGAGAAATGTGTCGCTAGTTTTAAGGAAACCACAAGTGTGTTATGGGGTGGGTGTTTAGCCGGGTTATGCAAACCATCACTTCTGCTTTGCTCGGCCCCAGTCATTATCACAGCTGCACCATAACACCCCCCCCCCCACACTCCCCGCCCCACTCCTCCCCTCCACCCCGAGCTGTTGATCCCCATTCAGATCATACCAACGCTGATCAGGGGCCAGAAAACTGTGAACATTTGACGTGACAGTAAATCACACCGACTGTGATTAGAGGGGAGGGTCTCTTCCTCCTCACCTCTCAGCAGAGACGGCCCCCCTCGTGTAATTAACACGACCTCAGGAGATGTTTTTTTTTTTTTTTTTTTTTAGTGAGGACATTCATCTTAAAAATACCACCAAACTGACAAACTGGGTGAGATTATATATGTATTTGCCACCAATTTAGTTTCATTTACTTGAGCGGTTTCTGTGGGAAGAAGTTTGAAATGTCTTGAATCAAACATGGAACAGCACTGAAACTGTGTCAAGAAAATGGAGAACGGGTGAGTTTTTAAAGTGTATAAAAAAAAGAACGAACTCAAATAGAGCTGCAACGATTAGTCGATTAATTGATTAGTTGTCAATCAACTATTTTAACAATGGATATATGGTTTTGAGTGGTGTCCAGATTCTTGGATTCCAGCTTCTCAAATGTGAACACTTTCTAGTTTCTTAAGTCTTCTATGACAGTGAAGTGAATATCTTTGGGTTGTTGGTTATTTTAGGACTTTTTTCTTGGACTTTGGGAAACATTGATCGAGATTTTTCACCATTTTCTGACATTTTTTTAGACCAAACAACTAATCGATTAATCAAGAAGATAGTTGTTAGTCGCAGCCCAAACATCAGTGTTAACAAAACATAAAATATCTTAAATGTAGATGCCGGAGGTCACTTTTTATATCATGTGTCCACTCAGGTTAATACACATGTAATGGCACAAAGCATGCGGCCCTTTATGTAGGGCTGTAGTCAACCAAAGAAAATCTTGGTCGACTAAAATTGTAAATAATCTGCGACAAATCTGTGTCCAACTCGCTACGCAAACATGCTACGCGATGTCATGTAGCTTAACAGAGTTGCTTGTTTCCCAGGCAACAACACAACAGCGGTTGACTCCCAAACGCTAAATATTTCTGAATGGGTCGATATTTGGCGTTAATTCTGGCATTAAAATTGTTTTTTTTTTTTTGGCCTGGCGGGGGTTCTTGTTGATATAATCGTGGAGGAGAAACACTGATTCAGTAAACTTTCAGTACGTTTAGTAACGCTGAGAACAGTTCTCCATGAGTTTGGGCGAGTCCAAAGTTGTGAAAATAAGGGGGGTGTTTTGAATACACCCCCGTTTTCACAGGTAGTTTGTTAGTCTGCCCCCCCCCCCCTGCAGGAAATAATGGATTAATCCCATAAAGCTGCTAATGTAGCGCTTTCCTCCTTATGAAAGTAACATGGAGATTAATCGACCAATCAGAATTTAGTCGGGCGAGAGCGTATCGACCAATTAATCGACTAGTCGACCAGCGGACTGCAGCCCTACCTTTTATGTTTCTCATTCATATTTTTAAATTAAAAAAATGTATGCTGGTTTGCTTTGGCCCCTCAGTGTCCTGCAAAAATGATTTTTTTAATGAAAAATGAAATTGAATTGGAGAAAAAAAAATAGTTTAATAACGATAGCTTATATTAGAAATGATCCCACCTCACTGCTAGATTTAGCTTATTAAGGGACTTTGACCTTTTCCAGTACTGCAAGAAATATTTTGGAAGACGAACATTTTTGCAGTGAATCCGGAGGAGAGAAGGCGTCCGTCCCCCTTTTTTGAAGGACAAAGACATAGGGGGGGGAGAAGAGGAGGAGGAGGAGGAGGAGGAGGAGGGTGACTGAGTATGAGACACAAAAGAACACAGGCCTCCGTCGGTACACACTCCTCTATTCAGCAGCTGAGCTAATCCACATGCTAGCTAGCTTCAACCCCATTCACAGCGGGGGGGGGGGGGGGGCGGCCACGAGGACGTCCGGCTGACCTCCCCATCTATTTAGGTTAGCAGGCTGTTGTACAGACTCACCACTGTATCACCATTCATACGCTCCCAAGTCAGTCCCAGTGTGCACCAGTGCTGCACGCTCATTGGGTTACATGTGCACTTTACTACATTTTAAAGGCTGCGTACTCTTGGTAGTCTTTATGAAAGTTTTACACTCTGCATCAATAATGAGACTTATCACTTGCAGCAGGTTTACTAGCAGCACATTTGGGTATCCATGCATCCTAAAGAGGGAGAGAAAGTTAAATCATTTAGATTTAGAGCTCTTAAAAAGATTCACATGTCCTGAATACTGTTATATAATGCAGATTTTACAGAGTGTGTATATATATGTGTGTTTGGTGGTTCCTAATTAAATATATTGTTTATGGTCAGTTATGTTTTAGTTGCAGTTTTGCATGTTTCTACTTCAACTTTAATCAGCTGTGCTATTTTGGTTGTTGGTTTTCTGGTAATCCTGGTCTGCATTTGGTTTTGGGTCCTTTTTGTGCTTTCTGGAGCGTGTAGGGACAACAGGAGCATGCTGGGAGAAATGGTCCCAAAACGTTTAAAATACACTCAAGTACATTTGATGTCCTTTTTCCTGAAAGATCTGAAGGCTAGAGTAGAGATTATTAGTCACTTTAAAAAGCAACGACAGCTCACGTTTGATTGATTTCTTTTATGGTAATCGATCTGATCTGTGCGTTAACAGTAAAAATGAAAATATATATAGAGAGTGTGTGTTTTCTTAGATTGATGATGTTGTGTTTACCTGGCTCACTGATGGCCAGGTGTGTGTGTGTAGGTGTGTGTGTTGTTTTAACAGCAGGTAAACACACAGCAGTCTCTAATGCTCGGCTTCATACTCTTTTCAATTTGTCCAACTGACAGACTGCAGCCCCGAGCTCCCCTCACTGCTCCTTCGTGTGTGTGTGTGTGTGTGTGTGTGTGTGTGTGTGTGTGTGTCCCGTTGTATCTCTAGCGGTTGGCTTTTTTTTTTTTTTTTTTTTTTTTTTTAGCTCCAAAGTAGACAAACCATTTTGATTGGCCTGCGTCCCACTCTCTTTCTCCAGTGCTGCCCCCCCCCCCCCTTCCTCCTCCTCAGCACCAGCTGCCTCCCTCCTCCCCCTCAGTATCTCTTTATCTGTCTCCCCCTTCTTCTGCCTCATTCCCTTTCTCTCCTCATCCTCCTTTTTCTCCTCTCCCTCCTCCCCACTTCTTCCCTTCATCATCATCTCTTTGCCTGCCTTCTTCTTCCTTTTTCTTCGCACACCCTGCTCTTCCCATCTTTCTCTTCCCCCGTCTCAATCACCCTCCCCTTATTCTCCTCGCCTCCCTCCCTCCCTCTGCCCATCTAGCAGCAGCAGTAGTCAGTCAGTCTTTTTACAGCTCCCTCTCTCTCTCTCTCCCCCCCCTCGTCCTGACGTCACTCTCTGTTTGCATAGCTATTGTCTTACAGCGGCTGCAGCAGCAGCAGCAGCAGCAGCGGCGGCCGTGGCTCTTCACCGGATTTTTAGTTTTTCACTCCCCCCTCTTGTCTTCCCCTCTCCACGGGAAAGCCTCTCTCTCTCTCTCTCTCTCTCTCTCTCTCTCTCTCCCTCCCCTCTCTCCTCTCTCTTCATTAGTAAACCCTACAGTGGAATGAGAAGCGAGAGAGTGACGAGAGAGGAGAGGATGAGAAGAAGAACATAGACTGCAGAAAGAGGAGAGATGCGATAGCTAGCCACAAACACCGTATCCTCCATCTCTGGATTTGAACACACTCTGCCTCGGCTGTGAAGGATTTCTGCTTTTTTTTTTTTTTTTTTAAATTTATTTATATTTATTGATTGATTGATTGAATCCTCCAAAAGGCCTCTTGTATTTTTTTTTTTTTTTTTGTGGCCGGACTAGCTGAGTGTGTGTGTGTGTGTGTGTGTGTGAGAGAGGAGGAGGGCTTTCTAAAGCAGCGACGGATAGCGGAGCTGGGGCATCTGGCCGTCTGGGAGGCAGCGACGGCCGGCTGGCTGCATTGTGTTGCTTTGATGACCCCCGCTGTGTAGCTGCCTGCTCATCAACCTCCCCTCTCTCTCTCTCTTTCTCTCTCTCTCACCCTCCCCCTTCTCTCTCCTCTCTTTCCTCCTTCTCATCCTCCTCCTCCTCCTCCTCCTCCTCCTCCTCCTCCTCTCTCTCCATCACAGCTCCCGATTCCAGCCATGTTCGGCACAGAGTCCTCATGTAAGTACCACCACCATCCTCCCGCCGCTTGTGTGTGTGTGTGTATCTTTTTTAATGTTTTTTTTTTTTTATATTTACATTTTTTTTTAATCTCTCGGAGAGGAGGAGACAGCTTCACTCTATCCCTGCATCCTCTCCTCTCTTCTCTTCTCCTCTCTTCTTCCTGTTTTGCCTCCATGGTTGCTAGTGGCAGATTGCATGGGGAGAAATCTGGGATCTACCATTTTAGCACGGAGGGTCGGCACTACAAGCTAGCTGGTCATGCTGAGCTTACTTGCCTGCCTTGCATTCTCTCACTCTCAGCCTTTTACTGTGTGTGTGTGTTTGTGTATGTGTGTGGAGTCATGTCCTATCAGGATGTATTTCCAGTCCTCCGACTGTAATGGCGTGTTGGTTGAACGCTGTTAAGTGTGTACGAGTGTGAATGTCAGAAGATGGATGCTTTCGCCGGAGTTGCATCGTTTTACAGACGCATCAGCCTTCCCCTCTCTCTCTCGCTCTCTCTCTTCTCTTCTCTTCTCTTCTTTCTCTCCCACTCGGTCAGATCGCTGTAAGGTGCGAGTGAAGCATTCCCAGTGTCGGGACGCTACCGACGCTAACATAACACACTGCTATGCTGTTATTTATGTGTACGTATGTATGCGTGCACACGTGTGTGTGTGTGTCTTTTCGGGGTTGATCTTTGCAGCCTCCGACCTCCCTGCTAGAAGAGTTGCAGTGTTGATCTGTAGTTGGACCAGGCGAACCCCTCCCCCCCCCACCGCCCCCCTCCTCATCCTCTACCCCACCCTCTCATGAAAACCTTTCACTTTGATCAATACCATGATACCTCACTCCGCTACCTGCTCCATGCTTCAAGGAAGTCTGAGCTGACCTAATTGATTCTGTCACGGCTGCACAGTCAGAGCCCCCCCAAAAAAAAGTAACTTCTTTTTTTTTTTTAAATTTTTTTTGACGTCAGATCAGAGCTAGCTCGCACACCGGCAGCTGCACAGGCTGTGTTGTGTTAGCGTGTGCTGCTGGGGCTGTTACAGTGAGGGAGAGCTGTCATGCACCACTTCCCTGCTCCAACAGTTTAGTGTAATCTTTGTTTATCAAATGCACAGCTGAGCGGACGACACCGCCGAGTCTTCTGGAAGCGTGCAGCCCCCCCCCCCCCCCGGGTACAGATCACATTTTTTTTTACATGTCACCAAAGCCCTGACCGAGGTTGTCTCGTCCTTGTGGTCCGGGAGTCTGAATCCTTGCCAAAATTTGAGGGTCATTTGAGGGTCAAACTTAATGCTTTCGCTAAGTCAGTTTGACAGAAGATTGTCTACAGGGTTTTTTTTTTTGTAGCCTGCAGGGTCTGTTGTAGCTTTTTAAAAGGTTGTGACGATCTTTATCAAACGCTAAATGTATGTTTGAAAGATCCTGAAGAGGGTTTATTGTTGTAGGGATCACATTGTGTGACATGTCTTCTGTCTTTTGTAATCATGGTAAAGAGTTAATGATAACAAAAATAGACTATAAGTGTCCGTGGTGAGCTTTTCCGAATTTCTACTTATGCTTGTCTTTTCAATGAAACCCTTGTTTAGATGTTTAACATCTGTTGCAGTCGACTCCTTTTTTTTTTTAAAAGAGCAGAAGATTGAACGGTGCATGTTCAACAGTAGAAGAAGAGTATCAGAAGAAATTTGGAAAGTGCACCCCTGTACTTACATTTTTGTTTCTAAAGGATTCAAGGAGATTTAAAATACTAGAAGTGGAGTCATTCTCTGTTTTTAGCTTCACAGTAGACAATAGTTTGCACTGATGTGTTTGTACAGTATTATGTCAGAGAAGTAAAGTTCATATGCAAGATGTATTGTTGTTAGTTGACATGGATGCAGCATATGACCTGTTTGATTATGTGGCAGCCTCTGACTGCTGGGACACCCTGCTGCTTGTGTTTACTGTTGTCCCATGATGTTGTATGACTAATTTGTTTGGTACAGGTACACTAGAAAATCATAACTGTGCAGTATTTCAATAAAAAACTTAGTGGTAATGGTGCTGCATCAAGGCCGTAGTGCATATACATCATACAGAGATTAATGAATGGAAGCCAATGACTAACAGTTCACAGGATCTGATTCAAAAGAGTCCACGGTAGCTATGACCAACTTTTTACAGCTGATAAGGTTGTTTTGACTGTGAAAACATGAAAACACACAGAAATTCCATCATTATTTGGTTCTGTAATAAATGTCAAACTTACTTAGTGATTGTGGTGCTTTTATTTTTGTGACCACACAATGAATATACTGAACATGTCGCTGGTTCTTTCATAATGAATTTGAATCGCAAACAGTTTGAATGACGTCTTCAGGGGCCAATAAGTTAGTAAAACACACATTTAACGACGGAGCACCGTCCTGTAGATACAAAAAGATGTGATGGATCCATTTTACCAGCCTGTATGGTGGTTAGCAGCTAGTTAGCGTGGCTAGCATTGTTAGCATAGTAGTGCTGTGCTTTGTGTGGCCCATAGACTGTATAAAAGTAAGGTGTAGCCATGGTGTTTCCAGTATAACAGCACCGTGCTGGGCAGGTGACAGGCGTGTTTATGGTGTTTGTGTGCACGGATATAAAGTCACACAGCTGACCGACTGTTAGCTTAGCATGCTAGATGTGTTTACAGACACCTGCAGATAGAAACACATGAAAGAGCAGCGGGAGTTAACAGATAATTAGTAGTTAGAAGTAAAATTAAAATAAGTTCTCCTTCAAATCAAACATCCCAAGATAAGAGTGGGACGTATTGTTCTTGCAACTGCATTTATACCCTTTGATCATTGTGATATACTACATCAATACACTTTAACAACAAATGTTACTTTGACCACTACAGAAAATTGCCAATGACACTACCACTGACTGTCCCTGTAACAAATTGGACACAATTTTGCACATTGAGCATACACGATCCAGCCATATGTTTGGTTTTGACCTAGTCTCTGTGTTGGCACCCCTGCTGCATCGCTGGACTTGGCTCATTCAAATGAATGAAAGGGCTGTATATTTTTCCTGCAGGGGTATAAAGTTGTTCTGAACGTGGTTGTTGTGCGCCGCTACCGCCAACCAATATAGATATAAATGTTTGATTTTCATAGAAATTGGCAGTTTCTTACGTTGACAGAGATTTATGCAAATTCATTCATAGCTTTTTGAAATTATTCTGGAAACAAACAGAATGTGGTGAAATTATAATGCCTATTTACTGTAGGTAAATGCTCATTGGCTAATTGTAAATGGCCATTATGTTCTGTAGGTCTGTAGGTTGAGGTAATAAACTCACCATTATTTGTTGAAATAGTCAGAGGCAAGTGGAGCCTCTTTTTATAGGCTATTTCATCGGAATTGCTTTGCAAGGAAACAGCTTGGGTCCAAGTTTATTTCCAAGGAGCAAGCACTGCATCAGCAAACACTGAAATGGGAAAGGAACCTGGACACATTTAGAAAGTTTTTGTTTGGTACAGTGAAATCGTCTCTGGAATCCGAGGCTATAATAAAACAATTCTTTAAAAGTGCGATCATCCAACGTACCTTTATCTGTTCACCATATGAGACTTTTCTACATTTTATGACGAGCCCTTTCCATCGTGATGGTGCAAATCAGGATTTTCTGCTGTCGTCACGACGGGCATTGTTGTGCAAGCTGACCATCAAGTCATCTGGCTTTGACGGCCTAGTCTCCACAGCAGTGTGTGTCATTGAGTAATCTGCACCTCAGGGGTGTAAGATTTGTGCGTTTTAATAAGCCAAATCTGATCTCAAGTAGTTCCAGATTTGAGAGGAACAAAATCCTGGCAAGTTCTCACGTCCATGGCTGGAGTTCCCGAAACACTGCTCTCTCCTGTTCAGCCTCACTTGCAAATTCTCAAGATAATAGAATCATTTTAACAGATAAAATGTTTTATATATATTCTTATATCATAAATAAGCCATCAGCGTAATCGCAGTGTACCGTCTGTTATCAGTTTACCACTGGAGAGAAAAAAAAATGGAAGCCTCTTTCAACTTCTGTGCTGCATTTTACATCGTGGGTCAGTGATCAGGTTTGGTGGGAAATGTGCCGAATTGCTTTCTGGCACCAAGCAGAGCTCAGTTTGAAACCACCCACTATACTATAGCAGTGCATACCGATTTGGCCAAAAGTTAGAATGTAGTATGCTGTATGAAACAAAAGCTAAATCAGCAGTATGCTAAAAAAAAAAAAAAAATACCCGGATATCATACTGATCTAGAATAAATCTCCAGCAAGCATCCGACCAGCCTCGCCTACACGGAGTCCCACAATGCAAAGCACTGGAACGGTGACAACAACCGGTCATTTTTTTTTTGAAACGGCGGACAGCAACGTGGCAGAGATTTCAAACCAGGGCGAAAAGCTGTTGTCATTTTCGCTCTAGGACTATTAATAAGTCACTTTATTAAGTTGTATTTTAAGAAATTAACCATTTAGATTCCCAATATGTGGTCAGTTTATCCAGATAACACTTGTTTGGGAATTTGCTCCTCCAGAGATGTGAGGAGCTGCCAGCTGAGTGAGACTTAGCCGGTCAACTCGACTGTTCCCATTAGCCGTGCTGTTGTTTATTTCCACTCACTATCCAAACCTGGAAACTTTGCATACTGCACAGTAAACTGATTGAACAGTTTCATATTGCATACTACTATGAAAAGCAGTATGCAGGAGTAGTCTGTAGGAGGTGGTTCTGAATATAGCCTCTGTTCCCCCTCTCTCATAATGGCAGATGGCGGAGGTAGTGAAAAGCCAGGAAATTACTTCCAACATGTTTATTCTTTTCAGGTCAGTAAATGACAATATAAATTAAAAAAAAATCCATTTGTTTACTCTTATATAAAGTTATAAAATGTAATTTGTCTGCTGTTGGTCATGATAATACCCTTATCATCTTAATGTGATTAAAAAAAAAAATTTGTCACATCATTTGTATTTATGCTGTGTGACGATATAGAGCAGCAATTCACATGAAAGCGAATGTAAAATTGCCGCTCGCTCCGCCGTGGAGGAGTCGGTTTCAAAAATAAAACAACCTCAGTCATGTGGAAGTGGTTTGGTGACATTAACCTTCAGAGGGAAAAAAAGAGCAAATGCTACACAGCATACTCATCATCATCATCATCTAGTAACTACTCTGGCCGCGACGTGAGCGGCGTCAGGATCTGATTCAGCTCAGGTGACAACACTGATTGATTGATCGTGACGTTGTCGCGGCGTTGTTTAAATAATAAAACGTTTTTTTTTGAGCGGTTGCACACAAGCAGAGGAGAGCAGACAGTGCTGCCCATCAAACACCAGACTGGATTTAGTTTGAAAATCAGCAGCTGGACATGTTTTATTTACCTGATGCCGTCTGTGCTGAGTTGAAGTCGGTTTAAAGTTCCATATTGGTCAACAGGACTCAGCTGACTACCATCATTATACCAGGTGATGTGCTGTTTTTAGCTCCTGTCTACTTAAGGCCCTCTTCCTGATGAACTCACTCTGTTCTGATTGGTTAGTTCTCAGAATTGTCTGTCGGCTCCAGAAGCTGCATAAACAAATAACAATAGTATGATTTTACTTCTTTTTTCATTCTTTACTCGAACTCAAACAACTCCTAAAATACATCTGTGCATGTCCGAAATATGAGTGGACAACGCAAACTGCCCGTGGAATAACCTTAGCAACAATTATTAGGTATTGAATGACTTAAAGGTATAGTATGTGGGATTTTCCTAACACAATTTATAGAATCATACAAAAGTAATCCCTCTCAGTCATCACTTATGACCCACGAGAAGTGTTTGGCGGTGTATTTGTCTGCCTTCTGCTTTTATTTTCTTGTTTTCTTATTATATTACTGTGTTTGGGATGCATCTGGGCATCAACCTTTGGGCAGTGGGTGTGCAACCCCCAGCCAGTAACAGTTCAGGGTATGTGATTGGGACTCATAGCGTAGCAACCAGGTGACATCGCTGTCTCTGTCTCTCTCCTCTGCTCCTTTCTGCTCCGTCTGTGCGTGTGTGCTTGACCGAGGGCGGGGCTTAGCTGCACACACGCAGAGCAGAGCAGAGAGGCCACAGTGGACAGGATGAAGCTCAGCATTCACACAAAACCCAGCAATGCAGCACCTGCCCGCAGTGGTGTGCGGAGGCGTGGGCGCGTTTATCCGTGCTTCAGAATGTAAACGCCTTGAAACAATCAGAAAATAAGGTTTTATATATCTAATTCATGGCTTTGTTCTCGCCAGCGCCGCTCGTTCTGTGCTTTGATTTTTCAAAAGGCCTTTTGGAAGTGATGTCTTCCTTGGCTTTATTGGGTGTTAGACTTTTAAAGAGCGGCCCTTCATTAGCCATTTCCCTCTTGTTTTTAACAGCCAGCAGCACTTATAAATGCACCTTACTGACTTCAGTGTGAGCACAAACATCATTTACTTCACACAACTCTGGGTAAATGCAATTACCTTGTCAAACACACACACACAAACACACCACACACACACAGAGCTCATTATTAAACATTTGGCCTGATCAGATGTCACCTCCCTGCCTCCATCTCTCTCTTTTCAGGCCACCAATCCAGCACTAGTTTGGGTAAATGGCTACTGCATTGTTCCTCCCTTTCTGTCCTTTGGCCCACATGTTGTAGGATGTTATGAAGAAGAAATGGATGATTCAGTAGCTGTACAATAAGTCTGCACTTTATCAAAATGGAGGTCAGTACTCGCAGTTTCCTAGGTGGTATAAGATGTTATTCCTGCCTGAAGGGATATTAATTTAGCTTTTCTTTTTGTCATTTAAACGTTATCATTAGGACTCAACAGTGATATATAAAGTGGAAAAAGAGGGGAAGTGAATAACTTATTACAAAAAAAAATGCAGGTTAGATTCAAACCAGTGACTTGTAGTTAAATTAAATGCACCTCAGCTCATTCAGTCAGTACCGCAGCCTCGGGAGGTATTGATTGTCTGATGTCAAATTGTCTGGAGAGGAACAGAGATCCTATTATCATTGATGTGAACTGAAGGGACCAACAGTGACATTGCAATCCTTTTGTTGGCACTACTATCAGTTTAATACTAACTTCCTTAGATGGTCGTGTGGAGGGTTACCATCATTTGTCGTTACTGACTCTGCTTGTAAACCCCAAAGTGCTGTTGAGATGTAAATGTAGCCGGTAGGGCTGCAACGGTATGACATTTTCATGGTATGATAACTGTCTCGGAAAATTACACAGTATCACGATATTTCACCATTATTATTATTATTATTATTATTATTATTATCAGTTACAATGACCCTTAAAGGAATGAAGACAGAAGGTTATTTTGGTTGAACAAACACACTATTATACTTGAATCTTGACACTTTTTTTAATGTAGTATGTGTTAAAACATTTGCATGTTAGCACCAGTGATACAGGAAGTAGTCTTGCATTGAAAATGATCAGTAAAAATATGGAAATGTACTTAAAGTATTAAAAATAAAAGTAGTCAATGCAGAAAAATGTCCCCTGTGACTGTTATACTGATATATAAATGATATCATTAGATTATTATTACTCATGCATTAATGTAAAAGCAGGGTTTTACTGCTGTAGTTGGTTGAGCTCTTTTGAGTGATTTTGTATCCAATTGCAACTAATAATTAATTATTTTCATTATGGATGAATCTGCTGATTATTTTCTCCATTAATTGATTGATTGTTTGGTTTTTACAAATTCTCAAAATAGTGAGAAATGTCGTCACAAGTGCTCTTAAACGATTATCAGAATAGTTGCGTGTGACAGCACAGATACTGTCTGTACCTTTAAGTCTCACACACACACTTATGTCAGCCTACAGAGTGGGGGAAGTTTGTGTGTGTGTGTCTTTATGGGGTCAGTGTGTTTCTGTTTGTAAGTCAGAGGTTAACAAACGGACAGACAACGCAGATGTTGCTGGGATGTTATTTCAATAACGCATTTTATGATCAACGTTAAAGCGTTGAGACGGTTTTTCTTTAGGGATTAAAGTTATAAATGGCAACACTTCCTTTGATCTGCATGGAGGGAAGTTTTCTCTCCTTTGGCAGCCACTTTGCCTCCACAAATTGGATATCTGTCCTCGAGGACAACCCTGTGTTCATTTTGACGATAACCAAAATATTCCCACGCTGCTGATTATAACTTCTTTTGGGGGGGTGGGGGGGGGGGGGATCTCTGCCATTTTCTCCACTGCATGTGTGTCTATTTACATGGTATAATAACTGTTAATTTTCATACCATGGTATCCCATGACACCGGGATGCCAATGCAACCCTAGTAGCCGGTAGTTCATTCCTGTTTTGATTTTGTTACTACAATTAGAAAATCATGGAGCTACCTCCTCATGTGTGGGTGAACAGCACAACAGTTGGTTGATGAAAGTTAGTTTGACTTTTACCATACTGCTCAGTATATGAGTGCACAGTGGCACACTGGATGTTCCTTATGCAGGGAGCACTTATAAGTCCGATAAGTGGTGCACATTTCAAAAAGCACTGCTCATGAATCGATGAAAGAAGGTAGAACGTCTTCAATGTGATAGATTGTTGATCTTTTCAGAGCACATTGTCAGATTGAGAACATCTTGCTTCTTACTCATAGTGGTTTAGTGTCTTTCATAGCAACACTTCACTATAGTGGATACTTTTGAACCTCCACCCTGCCATGCTTAAGACTGTCTTTTGATTTCTAATTGAGGTTGAGTCTCGGACAAAGGTTTGAAAACATATCAGTTAGTGAGATTAATTTGTAGAATCAGCCTAAACCACATTATTTACTCACATACTGTTTGTCTCTGATCTGTTGCAAACAATCTTTATTGTTTTATACCTTTTTTATTAGGGAGCCGACAATAGAGATGACAGGAAACGATGGACTGCCAAAGCCAGGGTGATACAAGTTTACTGTGAGGTGAGCTGGGACAGATTTGGTAAAGTCGCTGGTAATTTAAGGATAACAGTCAAGAGTTCTTGCTGTCAACTTTCGAAGTCGGCAGGATTACATCCGCTACATCATTATCGGAGCATATTTCCAGTTTGCACTGTTACATGCGTGATGCACTGCAGTTTCACGATCGATAAGGATTTCAGAAATCTTCTAGGGTGTCCCCGGCCTAGCCCTGGTTGAAACCTGAACACCACACTGACTGTGGACCAGGCTATTTCCGTGTGAGATTAATGTTAGATTGCAAGCATGTATGCCAACTGATAAGGCTGAGCTCAGAGTAATGCAGTTGGGAAATGGAGTCTTGTTTAGATTGTGGGAGGATTGCTGTAGGCCATACCTTTAGTCATATCACTCCAACGTTGTGTAAGTGCTATTTCATCACCGGCCATTATGTGTTTTTATGCCTGATGTTATTTTGGTTATTGCCTGACAAGATCACATCATCTTTCAATGCAGTGATAAGCCACTAATGGGCTTTGAACTCTCATGCTGAGGCAGCTCCAGGTTGTATTTGTTTGTTACGCCGTCGGGGCCCCACGAGCAGAATAAGGTGCTTACTGAAATTGGCCATTTGATGAAAGCCAAACAGAACTCTGACGGCAACCAGCTGTCTCTGTTGCTGTGGTAACCCCCGTAAGAACGGCAAAACGGCAGAGTGATCGGGTTTCTGTGGTAACTGCTGACTTATGCTATTTTTGTCTCTTGAGCTCATATAGTTGGCTGGAAGTTGAGTGAGCCAAAAAGGAGGCTTATTTTAGATAAAGGATCTTCAGTAAGGACTTTATCCCCTGAAAGAGACACTAATGTATTCCCATGGATTATGACCTTTGACCCTAAATCCTCAGCCAAACAGATAAAGGGTCTGGAAACATCTCGCCATAAAGCTTGTACACTCTCTTAATGCATGGGATTTTAAAGTTTAAACATGGTTGCGGCGATGTTGTTGTTACAGTAGCTCTTAACTTACAATCTGACTAGAGACAGCAAAACATTTTTTTTCCAATTGTGCAAAATTTTGACATTAAAAACAACAGTCTAACTCATTTGGTACTTTTTGGATCGGGAATTCTGTGATTTGGAAAAGTTATCCCAGATGTGAATGCAGCGTTTTCTACTGTAACACTTGTATGATTTGTCCAAATATTTCCAAACTACTTGGAAATATTACAAACCAGTTGACTAAAATGAATTCAGACGTAATCAGTGCATGAAAAGAAAATATAAAAATATATTACTTGAGTGTCTGAACTGGAGTTAAAGAGCCTGTTTCTCCTTTTGAGCTCCCTGAATGATGCAATTCTCCTTCAAAATCAGGATGGCTATGATAACATCCTCCTCTGTGAAGCTAATCTTCACAAAAGTGATTAATGACAACTGTGTATCCGTTTCCTTATCAGTGGATTATTTGTGTCAGTAGTCTTTCTTTAAACCATTGTTACTTAATAATAAAAAAATAAAATAAACAGTGGAGCAGCAAGTCTCTGTTGGTTCTGTGTGTTTATCAAACAAAATAGGCCTCGGTTTTTAATTTTTGATGAATTTACTTGTCTTAGTGAATTTTGATGATGGCCTATTTCCTTGATCCTTCATAGCTGTTCAATACTGCAGGCTTAGGTCAAATACAGCAATGTTCAGATGTTCAGGTTAGATCTCAACTATTTATAAAAAAAAAAAAAAAGACTTGGAAATGTTTTTGCATCATCAATAGTCATTTCACTGGCATTCAAAATCTCCATATATGGATCTAAGGCTGGTTGTGAAACTATTCAACAAACAGGACCAGCTCCCAGGCCATTTGCTGCTGCCATCCATAACTTCAGCGGTGCGCAGCCCGTGCCAACAGTAACAGAGCTCCTACTCTTGAGTTTTAATGATCATAGGCTTGGCCGGAGCGACGGGAGGTGAAGTCATTCTGTTTCTCTTGAGTTCGGTCTCGGCTTGCTCACCACGTTCGCCATGGGCATAGTTAAATGTCTTTTGAGTCAAATGTTCTATGTAGCTCAACAAATTAAGCATAGCACTACCGTTTGTGGAATTTCAGTGGGTTTAAGTTCCAGTAAAAAACATTGCACTGTATGTGCTCAAAGTGTCCACTAAATGACATTTGGTATCTTCTAGGTCTGATAACTGGCTCCTTTTTGAATAAAATACTTTCAATCAATCACTTTATAATTGTTTCACATTGAAATGTTCAGATTTAAACATGAAATATTGGTAGAAAATCTAGTTTATTAGCAGCAGCTGTACTTGGCATTCAAACCCATAACAATTGACTCTTAATCAGAGCACAGAACAGCAACAGAAAGCTCACAGTGTTTTCCTGTTTGTCAGCTTCTGATTCATTTCAAGTGGGCATTAAAGCACATCTTGTCTGGAAAATAAGTATTTGAGCTGCGAAAACAATCATTTTCTTTAATGATTAATCTGCCAATTATTTTTTTATCAATTCATTAATTAATTATTTTCTCTATAAAATGTTTTTAAACGTCCAAACAACAGTCCAAAACTCAAATATATTCACTCTGTTATCATGTATCATGTATGAAAATCAAGCTAAAAGCAGCAAATGTTTTGGCATACTTGCTAAAAAAAATTAATTAAAATGATTATTGGATCATCAAAGTAGTTGTATTGGCACTTTTAAAGGTCGAGTCAGTCAATCTGGACAAAGCTTGTTGATATTCGAACTGAACACCCAATCAAATACACCCCTCCCTTTGTTCTCATTCAGAAGCTCCGCCCACCAAATCCATGGAGGTGCGTTACCAAGGCAACGACCAAAAGTAAACAGTTGAAAACACATATACAGCAGGATATTTATGTGATTTAAACAGCTTTCTGCTCCGATTGCACTTCACTGAATGCAACAGAAACACTAAAAAACGTAAAAAACAAAACATTTAATAAATAGGAAGCGTATCTGCTCTTTGAGAAAACACTTTATATGTAATTTATCCACCACACCTCTCTCTCTCTCTCTCTCTAGTTCACCAGCCCTAACTGACCATTCAACCGGTGCTGGAAACAGGAGACTGTCATGTCCTCACACAGACAGCTGCTCCGATGACTCCCCTCTCTCCTGTGCGCGAGCATGAACGCCCCTTGTTGCTGATTGGCTGAAATAGTATATTGTGGCTTGCTTTAAGCCGATGTGTTTACATCCCCATTTACAGAGCCATCGTTGTGTATGAACACCAGCACATTTTTTAAAATTATTATTATTGTTCAGCACACACACAGAACGGACATCTACGGACCGTGAAGAGAGCGTATTGGCTTAGAATCACTGACTCTGCCTTTAATTACGTTGGCCCATAAAACGCCAGAAAATAGTGAGAAATGCTCCTCAGAATTTCCCAGAATAAAAAGCAGATGTCTTAAAATCTTAGTCTTGTTTTGTTTGACTAACTGCCAAAAATCCAAAGATATTCAATTCACAATGAGAGAGAGAGAAAAAAAAAAAGAGAAAAACTGTAAATCCTTACATTTGTTGGGCTCGAAACCAGAGAATGCTAGAAAAAACCGAATCGACTGTTAAAGCAGTTGTTGTCACTTAATTCAATAGACAGAGAATTAAATCTATAAACAGTTTCAGCTCTCGAAATGATCCGAACACCCATAAGGAAGAGGTCTCGCAGTAGCGTTTGATAAAGCGACTCGACGGGACTAACCGCATAAACCGAAACAGCGTGCAGCGAACTGGCGTCAATTAGTCAGTCACATAACTTGGAATTTGGACCCTCTGCGGTGGAAAGGGAAGAAATGAAAACATCACTGTTCTTGGCGTACTCCCTCGGTAATAATCATAATGTGTGCTTGGCTGATGATGAAAAGCGGGAGTTTTTTTTTTGGTAGCTTGCAGAATGAGTGAATATGATTAACACCCGGAGCTGCATGCGATGGAGAGAATATTATTTGGCTCGAAACACGGGGGCCTGTCTGCTTGGAAAGGTTTTTTTAAGAGGGGCTGGACACCATGCTTGAGTTACAACAATAGAGCTTGTCATGTGAAAAACCTTCTTCCTCCCTGAAAAAACAAAGAAAAACGTCTAATTTCACTGTTGCACGACTGTAGTAAAATTATAGGTCTACTATGAAAGGAGGAATAAATTAAAGAGACCCTAATCTGACTATTTTTATTCCTCCTTTCAGTCCGTCATCATGGCGGTATTTGCCTTGAAAGCAAACAACGGCTTCCCAAACACTCCATTCAGCTGTTAATACAGCAGCTGTACCATTGAGGGTATCATCTGTAGTACGGTTGCAAGCGCCTGGGTTTAAACACTCGCTGGCACATGCTGCAATAATCTAACACTTGGTGACACTGATACCCAGTCTCCCTATTATTTAACATAGCCCCGGCTTCTAGAAAACCTCTCATTCCCACCGAGCTAATTGCCGATTGTACTTTGAAACCGGGGGATAAAATTTAAATCGGCGTCATCCTTATTGTCTGAACTGTGTCGCAGCGGTTATCTGAGCCTTGGTTAATAGTATCGTTGCTCTTGCTTTCCTGCATTGAGAGGAAGGACATTACACGGCCGTTGACCGCCGCATGATAATTCTTCTTGGTGGATCTTCGAGGGGAAACCCCCAGTTGATAATTGAATCGGTTCAGTCGGATCTTGTTGAGAAAATCACTGCATTTGTCATCATCATGTTCGAACGCTAACAAAGAACTGCAGCTAACCTTGTCAGCCTTTTAATTTCACTGCGCTCTCTCCATCTTCTTTCTCTAGTATTTCAGCAGAAAGAAAGAAAGAAAGAAAGAAAGGGGAAGGAAGGAAGTGGCCTTGTGACCAGAAGTTCGCTGGTTCTAATCAATGGATCAAGTGACAAATTCTGAGCGCGATGATAATGATAATGTTTCACAATTTCCCTAATAACCAATCCTGAGGGGCCTCTAGAGCGACGCGCTCAGTCCCCAGTAGCTCCATTAAAGCCGGTCGGTGGCCATCTGTGAGACTGGAGCGATGCCGGTGTGGATGCTGGAGAGTAAATAAATATGAAGAGAGAATATTTCCATCACAATAATCACAGATCTGAAGGACTTGAAGGCCTTGACTATCTGTAAATCTGCACCGAGGAGGCTCCTTCTTCCATTCTGCTGTAGGGTCATTTAGGGGTTGTCATGGTTACCTCTGCAAGAGGAGGCTAAGGAGCACCCCGCCCCCCTTCATTAAAATCCATGTTATTGATTGGCTGGCCTGGTATCTACAGACCCCCCCCCCCCCCCCCTCCCTCCCCTCCCTCCAACCCCCTTGTTACTTCTTCTGCTGGGTTACTAGCGGGAGAGAAGGACAGACCTTGCTCACAATTGTGTCGGCCCGCTGTCACTCACAGACTCACAGCCAATCAAGGAAAGCAAACCAAAACCTAAGGGGGGCCCCCCAGTAGTAAATGTGCTCTATGAAAGACAGCTAGCTGCTGCTCAGATTTTGCTGTATGGATGTGTTGGACAGGACCAGTGGTGGAGGAGCCTCGATTTCTAGTGAAAGAGGAAAAAGGAAAAAATCTCACTTGGGAGTGTTTGCCAATGATTTTTTTTTTTTTTTTTTTTTTTGAGATCTGAGATTTTTATTTAAAAGGAAAGAAAAAAAAAAAAAAAGGCCTTGTCGGTGTGTTATAGTGGCTTTAGTGGATGTTTCAGTGGAATGGAGGGTAAGTAATATGCTGTGGCTTCGTTCGCTCTGCTGCTGACATGCTGTGTTGTAGTCAGGAACTGTACGCTAGCTTCTGTTTCTCATCTTTTCCCTTGCAAATGGCCTTTGTATTGTGTACAGCAGGTGGCCCTGTACATTTTGTATTGATATTCATGAAGTGGATGGTTTACTCACCGCGTGGGCGAAAGGCCTGCTGGCTGTGTGTGTGCATGTGTGCGTGTGCGTGTGTGTGTCGCTTGCCTCTTTATGTTTTAGTTGTATATCTAGGTGTGTGTGTGTGTGTGTGTGGGATATGCTAGCTGCAGCTGATATCTGTGTTTACATAGTGGCTTGTTGAGCAGCAGAGCTAGATTAAACCTCGGGGTAGGGAGAGGTGCCGTCATTCAATCTTTGTATTTATTTTCCATTGATGTCCCCGTATGTTTATTTCCTTTTGTTTACTGTTATCCGGCGGTTATGGGAAAAAAAAAAAAATTAAAAATAGGAGGTTGTTTGTGTCCGTCCGCCTCTGCAAACCTCCCGTACAACATGTTTAGTTTTTGTTGGGAAGCTGCATCTTATCCATCAGCCAGTAAGTAAAGCAAAGAAAATAAATAAATGAATCTCTCGCTGCCTCCCGTTCCCTCTCTTCCACTTTCTTTATTGATGTAAAAAAAAAAAAAGGTTGCTAAAGCATTTCAGGACTCCACAAAAGCAATTTATCCATTGCGTTTCATTTGGAGTGCATAATAGAAAAAAAATGAACAGTGACGATGTGGTTGTTTACAAACTGAATCAACAAATCTCGGACACAAATTAAACCAACAGAAGTTGATAAAAAAACGAATCTCTCTCCATTTGTAGAAACTTACAATCCTCTCTGACAGCATCATTTAAAAAAAAATACAGTTCGGATAATATTTTGTCCTGTTGAGTATCAAATAAAATGTAACAGTTAAGCGCAATGACAACTCCACACAATCTGTTCAGTCCCTGGCAGCCAGTATTTCTAGTCTCCCTCTCTCAGTTTGAAGCCAAGGCTTCGCTTTGGATAACGCTGCCGTGGATCTCTTGAATCCAAAATGAAATGAAAGTGGTGAAGAAGTGAGATCTAATGTCGCTATACTCTCTAATTTTTATGTAATCTGTGTTTAAATGCCTTATAATTCTGTATTCTTGAGTAGGTTTTTATATTATTTATGTTTTTAGATGTTTGGCATTACCTCAAAACAACCAGGCATTCGATTGATTGTCTGGTCTGCTCGTCTGCTGCTACTTCATAGATCCTCTTTTGTGTTTTTTCCACATGAGGGTTGTTGTTGTTTCTGCTGAAACCCCAAAAATAGACTTTTGCAGAATTTTAGATGAGAGATTCTGAGTTTTAGTCCCTTATCTCTCCCTCGTCCTCCGATGATTCTCGCTTTGTCTGTGTTTTTCCTTCTCTGCCTTCTGTTGAAAGATAAGTTTTAGGAGAGTTGCTGGTAGAAAAACCCCCAAGATGTCTTTCTACAGAATAAACGCCACCAAGTAGCAGCTACACTGAGTTTTTTTGTAGTTGCGTGTGTGGGAGTCTTATTAGATAATGCTAAGTATGTGAGGTATCAACAGCGCTGTGATAGATCTGTCAATGGCTGGACATTATTTAAACATACATGCAGTAAACCTTCCAACACACACACACACACACACACACACAGGGGTGCAAATCTACAAACTTAAGCAGGTGAGGATGCAGGAGCTCCCGAAAATCATCTCATGTTACTCACACATTGCTTCTTATGATGATATCTGACAAGTGCTGCTGTATCCAGACAACCTGCCCACCAGCACTTTCCCTTTCCCAAAAAAAACCTGAAAGGTGCAGCAAAGTTTTCTAATCAGCAAATCGTACAGAAAGACATCTTTTCAATATCACTTAATCAGTGAAAGCAGTCCAACAGTCGTTTGTCCGGTCGTTAGATCTGCCAAGCTGTTGCCAAGCTGCAGAAAAGCAGGCGCTTCACTGAAGACACATGAGGAAAACAATGAGGACAGAAACTTTTCAAATACTCAAAACCCGCATGCGAACATATATATATGCTTCACAGCATGTCTCAAGTTTTTCAGAAGCTGTAATAACATAGTATAGGAGTCACATTTGAGCTCCATATGTCCGCTGTAAAACTCTGAGATGCGTTTTATTTTGAAAATATGAGCAGACACGGACCGCTTCAACCAGATGAGCAGATGTTGGATTGTATTAACTGTTCGGCACTTTAATTTTTGGACATTTATAGTAAACATGGATGATCTTAAGTCATTTGGGGGTCAGGTTGAACGGCGAAGGACATGCACAGATTTCATCTACGATCTCTCAAAATTTCCGGGGCGAACGTCGGGTGTAATACGATGTATTATATTTGCCCCGTAAAAATTGGCTTCATCTGCATGAAAACGGGCCACAGTTCCCTACAAGGTTAATCAAATCTGAAAGTCAGCACTTTAAAAAAACCCCTCACAGTCTGTATTTGAAATCAAGTGTGTTGAAGTACAAAGCCAACAAAACGCTTCACTCTTCTAATACTTCCTGACTTCAACTGTACGGAGCCGGCCAGCACGCAGTCACCACTGATATTAAAGTAGCTTTCTTCCAACAGCACTGTAACTCTGTTGGAGATAAATGTTGAAGTTTTTACCCATCAAAGACCGTCTGTGTGTGTGTGTGTGTGTGCGTGTGTGTGTGTGTGTGTGTCATCCTCTTCAAACATACGGCGGTAGTGATTTTTAAAAGCATGAGAGTGCATTAATACGTCATGAAACAGACCTGTCATTTGTTCCCGTTTGTAGTTTTAAGTGTGTCTGGCCGCACATGTAGGGATTGTGTGTGTGTGTGTGTGTGTGTGTGTGTGTGTGTCCTAGTGTGTGTGTGTGTCTTTTATCATTCCGCTCAGACCAGCCAGTCTGCTGACCGTCCCCCTCTTCAGTAAAAGGTCACATCTCCTGTTGTCTCCGCTGACATTTAGTCCTGAGTCTGTCTGTTAGCATTTGTCCCTTCAATTCATCATGTTACACTTTCCCCAGCATGCTCTCTGGCCCCGCTTCCCCGTCAATGAGCGTCACGGCGGCGGCGGCGGCGGCGGCAGCGGGCGTCAGAGGTAGAGAAGCGAGCTCCAATCCATGGCCGAGACCAGATCTCCTGATGCTGGACTTTAGGTTTTATGGAGATGAGATGAGAAATCATGAAATCTTTAGCCACTAGTGTCGAGTTTTGGCAGTGATGTCATACGTTGAGGAATATCAACATGTTTTTTTCCCCCCTATTTAATCCAAAGAAGCCAAACTTCTCAAATGTTAAATGTTTTTAGAGCTGCACCCATTATTGAGTTGACTTGACTGAAGATTAATCAGCAACTATTTTCATAATCAGAAGTTTCTTAAGCAGAAATTTGAAGGATTTAATGCTTCCTGGTTGAGAATTTGCTGCTTTTTTGACTATTTTTGTGTCTTTTACTGGATAAAACTGTATTTGATGAAGCTGTCTTGTGCTTTAGGATATTATGATGGACATTTTTCATTGTTTGTTGGGACAATATACAGTTTTAAACATACATGTTAACATTTGATATACTGCACATGAGTTAGCTTAAACTAATCTTCATCTGCAGTCTCTTAACAGTTGATTAATTGAATGATATTTTATAGATCTAACAATTTAAACTAATCATTGAATCTAATCTAATCTAATCTAAATACAAGCAGCTGTACAAGTTTGCAAAATGATGAATTTAATTGACAATTAAAGAGTTAAAAAGATGATAAATGTGAGCAAAATGTGAACCTCGCTGCTACAAACTCTTCTTTGTTGTGTGTGTGTGTGTGTGTGTGTGTGTGGGAGGAATGACAGTGCAGTTTTACTTCTCCTGTCTTTAGTTTTTTTTTTCACACACATGTAAAAAGCCGATTACAAACACTTGGCGAGCTGCAGTCAGAGTAGAAGCCAGAAGAAGAAGAAAAAAAAGTCTTGGTGGAATCATTTTTCCATCCTGCAGCTCAGTCTGTTGTCTTAGAGTTGAGTTAAACTGTCTCTTACAAGGACAAAGTGTTCTTAGAAATCTGCACAAATAGCCTGTCTTCAAAAAATATATATATATATATCTTTTTATCTTTTTTTTAAATGTTGAACTTTGTATGTAACTCCTGCTGCTCCTTAACGTTTCACAGCTTTACAAATCCCGTGAGCGTGTGAAGGAACCAGACGTCGAGGCTTGATTTAGGTTTTTATTCTAATTTAGTTTGATACTCAATTGGGGGAAAAATTCATGTCACACCTTCACCCGACGATTATGTAATTAAATTACACGAGGAGGATGTAAGAGCTGCCTGAACTCAGGACATCCAAATCTCTTTTCTGATCGTAAAAAACCCTGCTGACAGTTTCTTCCACAAAGACTAACAGACTAACGCGCATCACATGTTCCCACAAACCAATATGATGTTTTTAAATGCATCGATTTGTCCGCCCAGTGGTTAAAACCCTGAAGGTATTTAAATATAAAACCATACAAAGCAAACAAAAAGTAGGAAACCTTCACGTTGGAGGAGCTGCAGACAGTTAAATGTTTGCTAGTTCATTTCACGTCAGGAATGTTTCAGGGATCACATCTGTGACTTTTTGGACCGCATCCACCCTCCTATGTTATTTATGTGAATATACGGTATGTCAATTATGGCTTCGGTTATTGGCCTCGATGAAGACGAGGCAGTCCATTGCCAGCCAGACAGGCAGTATCCTCTCAACAATGCGGGCTGACAACAGCTGTTAGGCCTGTTTCACTACGGGCCCGAAGCTGAAAGACCCTTTTCTGTTGGGACGAGAGTCTGCACTTCACACCAGTGAATAGCTGTCCAGCTGCACACGCGCATGTGTGTGTGTGTGTGTGTGTTTCTGTGTGTGAGTGGGGTCTTTGTCCCACCCTCCCGATCCTCTATGTGACTCCTAGGGAATTAACATGACAACCCAACAACCCCGCGGTCTATCACTGCGAGTATCTTTCACTGCAGCTATCACAGGTCACCTCTAGCTACCAGCAGACACCCTGCTACATTTTGGCAGGTCACCAGATACGAGCGGGATGTAATTATTAAAAGATTTTTTTTATGTTCTTTACAATCCAGGTTGTATTTTTTGGTTGTTATTCTTGTTTTAATCATAACTGGGGTCATTTTGGGCTGAGCTACGAGGTGACTTCACACCTTAAACCGCATCGCCTGAACCAATTCTTTACAAGTGAACATTATTCTTAATAATCTCGCTGCCAGGTTAGACTTTTACATGCTGCTGCTGTGTTTTCCTCACAATGCAGAGGCCTCATGGGGGGTTTTATTCGCAGCACATCCGAAGGCTAAACGAAAAGGAGAAACTTCATAAAGTTAACGGCCATGTCAGCCCCCAACTTTTAATACCCACAGGTTTTTTGGTCTCGGGGTGATACATGAAACATTTTAGCGCTATAAGTAGCTCCTGAGTCTAAGAGAAGTTAATCACCTACCTACTCACAGTCAGTCAGGCTGCTTCACTGTTATAATACAGCGGTAATGGACTTTTTTTTTTAATTTAAAAGCATATTTTTGATGATCAGGAGGTTAATAATCATTTAATCAAGCACCAACAAAACAAAACAATCCAATAACAGCAGAGATGATGATTAATACAATTATCCGCCACTCCAAACAAAAAGTGCCCTCTTCAGAAAATACTTTCATTTCAATGAATAAACGAATGAATGAAGCTGATTTCACGCTCATCTCTTGATTCACCCTGTAAAATCGACGCTCTGGTGAGAAACGAAACGCATAAACTAACATTTTCCTCTCTTATTCTGAAGAATGTAAACATCCAGCTGCGGCTCGCTGGTCATCGTTTTTAATCGTAGCGATGAAGGGAATCAAATGCTCTTCTTTGGTTGAGGTGTATCACCAGGTTCCAGTCATATGATGAACTACACGTCAGTTAAACAGATCGTTATTTATAAGCTGCTATGTGATCTTACTTAATGCGAGTCTGCGTCTTTCCTTCCAGCTCAGATCGCTGTGACGACAACATCACTCTGTCACAACTCCAAAAACGATAATCCATTAAAGACCAAACTGTCGTCTGCAAAAAACTCTTCAGTATTGATACATTTTAGACTCGGATAACGAATCGAAACCAAATATCATCTGTCACCTTTGGAACCAGAGATGTTTGTAAAATTTTAAAAGACAAATTAAAAAAAATTTCACTACCATCGTCACAGCTACAACACCTCAGACCACAGATGTGAATTATAAATATTTCGGAAAACGCATCCCAATTATGGCAACAAAAAAAAAAACGCACCGTAATCATGGCGGCGGCGGCGGCTGGCGTTTTAAAAGAGAGGAAACAGCTCTTCACTGCAAAGCTTGATTGATTTCAGTTCACAGGATCTCACAAAAGTTGTACTAAGAAATAAAATGTATAGAAACTCAACTCAATCATTTCTATACCCAGAACCAGGAGATATAAACTGCATTTCTAAAGTTAAACCTATAGATGTTACTGTTACTGAGCGCACTGATGAGGAGACGACAGCATCTCCCAGTCGACCGTCAGTTCAATCAGTGATTTGAAACTGTGAGCTTTGACTATATCTGCAGCCTCTCGCTCTCCACGGTAACCACAGTTCAAGGCTAGAGCTAATAATGATCACTAGTCTGGGGAAAATTAACCACCGACAGGTCAAACGGCGGACACATTGATCACCGCTTCTAGGTGCCGTTTTTCCCCACATGTAAAAGTCATGTTTGTGAATATTGTGTTTTTTTAGTTTAAGCTGCCAGTTGAGCTCATATTCCTCCCACAGGGCGTCACTCTGTAGTTGAGGCTTACCCCCGGTCCCCTGGTGTTGTGTAATTTCACGTCCGAGCAGCGGGGTGCTTTGGGAAATGCCAAACACTGCATGTGGATGATGTGCTTTTGAATGAAAACCTTTTTTTTTTTATGTTTTTCTCCTCAGTCTTTACTAGTCTCTCCTCTGTAGACGTGACCTAGTTTTACATGCAGCATTTTGAGTCTACAAATATCTTTCCTAAAGAATCCTTTGGTGTTTAAAAATAAAAAAAAAAGCATCTAGTTAATAGGAAGTGCTTAAAAAAACCCATTTGTCTTTCTTCCTCTTGTGTCTCCTCTTTAGTAAGCATGTTTCTCAACACCCTGACACCCAAGTTCTACGTGGCTCTGACGGGCACTTCCTCCCTCATATCAGGACTCATATTGGTAAGATATTATATTTGCAGTCTTTTTTTTTATTATGATGAAACTGAAGCATGTAATGGTGTCAGTTTAGAAAATGTATCAGGATTACTGTATTCATCTCGGCAGAAACGCTAATCTTGAAGTTTATTCATGCAGCGCAGGTATCACCTCTCTGATATAATTGCTCCTGGATGCATTGTACACACACTCACACACACACACACACACAGTCAAACACAATGAGTTTGATGACCTTTGACTAATAAATAAAGCGCCGCTGTTATTCTCATTCTCTACATTGTTCTGGTCCATCAGCTAAATGTAATAATCACAATTCAAAGCTGATGACTGCGCGCTCTTAACTCCACTCACTCATCCATAATGTTAAAAGGCAGAGAGAATCATTTTTTTCACAGGCGGCTCTCTCCGGGGCGACTTTTATGAGCCCGGGATGTAATTTGCTAGAACAATAATAACAGGTTCAGAGGTCACGAGGTGCTGAAGAGAGAAGAAGAAATCCATACTCACTCAGTCCTTCGTAAAGACGAGGTGCAGAGAAACGGCCTCCAGCGCTGTCAGCGTACTGTATATGCTGCTGTCTGATCACACCAGGAGACACACTTTCACTGTTTTAATGCCTTTTTTTTTTGACTGAGAACACACTGGAAGGGATGCAGGTTTGTCTGGAAAGAAGATAAGAGACTCATCGTTTGTGTTTTTATCAGTATCATGGTCAGAAGCAGGTTTAAAGACAAGTAGGTTCGCACATAAGAGGAATTTTCCTTGCTGTTGTGATGCAGAAAAGTTAAAAATATACACAGAATTAAGTCTTAGATAATATAAAAAAAAGGATTTTGCGTTTAATGAAATAAAAAGTGAGAAGAGGTGCAACAGGTTTACATTTTAAATTGAAGAGAATGAAATGAAAAACAAAATAATGACCAGAAGTTAACAGTATATGCAGTGTGTAATTATTAATAATAGTAGTAATTATCATACAAGTTGCATGAATGTAATGCATCATGTTGGATCAAAGCTCACAGATGTGCAGGTGTTTTATCTCTTTTAAGCAAAAATGCCAAAATAAATATCAGCTTCTCAAATGATTAAAATTTTTCTTTTTTGATAGTTAAACTGAGTATTTTTTGTGTTTTAATCTGTTGGTCAGAAAGTTCAAGACAATTAAAGACGTCACCTTTTGACTACTCGACTCACATTTCAAACACAAAGCCGTCAGATTAACTGAGAAAATAATCTGCGGATTAATCGATATGCAAATCTTTGTGTTGCCCAAACCCTCGGCTTCCTGCATATCTGACATGCGATCGTGTCGCAACCGCCTCTCGATATAGAGATTTTGTCACGAACGTGTCAGGACTCCGATCGAAAACAGAGCGAAGTAAAGACGTGACAAAAAATCATCAGAGCAGGGAAGCAAAGTAATGAAACAGTTAGCGAGGCTCTTCCTATTTATTCAGGTATTTTATCTCCCTTTCAAGTTCTTCACAGACAGCCAACTGTGCCACAGTGGTTGGTCTGTATTTTAAATAGCTCCTCTCTTAATTAACTCACTCTCTCTTCCCTGCGGGCTATTGGCCAACATGCGTGGGCTGCTTAGGAACGGTGTTAAGCTTCGCACATGCTCATGTGAAATGACTAAGGGAACGTGGAAGCCAATGGGGTTTTTTTTTTTTTTTTTTTTTCGTCAGTAGCGACACTTCTCTGTAAATTGGTATAGATGTTTATGTCCCAATTAGGTCGTTTTTTTTCCCGCGGAAGAGTTCTAGCGAAGTCTATCAAAACTTGATATCACTTCCTCCCTCAGGCTTGACGGTGTAATAGCTTTACCAGGTGGCTGTCTGCACACTCATCAGTAATCTGTCTCTCACTTTATTAATTCCATTAATACTTAGAGTCCTTTTGCTTTTAGCCACCGAGCTCTAAAAAGAAGCAGCGTAATGTCGGTCGTTAAGGATGTGGAGAGCCTTTCTTTACGCTCACTTTGTGTTTCAGAAACTCCACAGCTGGTGCGATGATTCAAAAAAAACCTTGTAACCTTCTCGTATGAGTTGAAACGACGGTTTTCTAGACTAGTCTGTACAAATTTGTTTGAGGAATGCTTAAAGCGCAGAGTGCTGCTGCTCGATCCCAGCACAGGAGCTTTACAGGTAAATGGACTGCACTTCCAGTATATAGTGCTTTTAACCTGAGAGCACAACAGAGCATCTCTCATTTACCCATGCACACACAAACACACACACACACACACACACACACACATACACAAACGCTGCCGGCTTGTCAGGAGCAGTCTGCGGTACAGGATCTAATGGACCACCTGAGTGGCTCTCAGATGTTTCACCTTCATCACCAACCAAACAGCAGATTTTACAGATTCGTTCCTCCTCTCCGGTTGAAAGTGTGACTTTTACTAAATGGAAGTACAGTTATATTAAAGCTCTCTCTCTCTCTCTCTTTCTTTCTCCCTCTACGCAGATCTTTGAATGGTGGTATTTCAGGAAATATGGGACTTCCTTCATAGAGCAGGTGTCTGTGAGCCACCTGCGCCCCCTGCTGGGCGGAGTGGACAGCAGCTCCCCCAGCAACTCAAACACCAGTAATGGAGAGGCCGACTCCAATCGACAAAGTGTGTCTGGTAAGAGCTGAGTGACGGAGCGTGCTTCTCTTTTACTGTGTAGTGCATCAGTGCGAAAAGAAAGAGTCGTTATGGCCTCACTTCACTTTAACTTCTGGTAGATAACAAGTTCATATACACTCTGTCAGTAGGTCATGTGCAGCAGTAGGTTATCAGACAACTTCCTGTTATGTTGTAAACTTGCAACAACACTAAATTTGCCCCATAAAAAAATATGTTCCTGTTCTTCACAACAACACAACACACAAAAGGCAAGAACACAACATAACAACATAAAGAAAACAATGGATGCCTTCAGTATTATGCTCACCATGAGTGCCGTGATGGTCATCATCACCATCATCATCATCATCGTCATCTCTTTATTTAACTGCTTCTCACGGCTGACTGGGATTCTCCTCCTCACTTCAGCTTTTCCTCTCTAGATTTGGTTCCTCCGCAGGTCACTCTTTCACTACTACAGAGCTCGTCACTTCGCTTCTGCCGCTTCAAAAAGGAGAACTAAGAAGCCGAAATGTTGTAAAACGTCAAAGTAATTCCCCACCGGCCTGCTGGAAGAGGTCAAAAAGAGCTGATTTTAATGTGCAGCTTTTGGAAAAAGGCGTTTACACTTGTGTGTGTTTTTTTTTTACTCAGGGTTTTTATAAAGTTGTTATTCAAAAAAAAATGGTGCTACTGACTCACTAAGCTGTGATACAAAGCATCATGACATGAATGAAGCTACCTCGGTGAGCCCTCGAGGCCACGCAGAGCTTATTTCACATATTTCTACCGGTTTTGTTGGATGTGCAGCTTCCTGCTGTGAATCAGAAAATCCGCTCCCATCAGTAAATTCACTGTCTATGGAGCAGCAGCTTATTATTATAACCTTACAAACATTGTATTTATGAATCACAATTTCAATGTTTGTAGCTTTTTAGCTGTATTGTGTATAATATATAATCCAGTACATACAGTAATGTATGTAAATATGGGTTTTCCTGGTTTTTAGGATTAAAAAATATGATGAGATCAATTAAAAAAACAAGTTAAATCAAGTTTTTAAATAATTAAAAAAGCCATAGAGCATCTTTCACATGAAGCTGCAACAACAGTCAATTAATTGACTGACAGAAAAATAACCAGCAAGAATTTTTAATTACTTTTAAGCAAAAATGCCAAATATGAACTGATCCCAGCTTCTCATTTGTGGGAATTTGCATTTGTTTTATGTGATAATAAACTGAATATCTTTAAGTTCTGGATGTTAAATTTTAAGGCGTCACCTTCGGCTTTATGAAATTGTGAGGGATGTTTCACTTTATCCTGATATTTTACAGACCAAACAGTCGATTAGTCAAAGAAAATAATCAGCAGATTAATTGATAACGATCGCAGCGCTACTCTTACTGAAATATAATATTAATAAATTAGATTGTAAGCAACTTCTATGTAACCTAAAGACACTTCACATACAGAAAAAAGCAAAAAAAGTCTTAAGTGTAGATTTAAAAGGAGAAATGGACTCATCATTACAGATTGAGACATGGTGAGTGTTCAAGAGCTTAGAAGTATGTTTTAAAAAAAGAGATTTTCTTTAAAAAAAAATAAGTGTGTGAATGTTTCACCAGCTGAATCCACACTGAGAATCAAACCCACAACCCCTCGACATCGTACCTGTTGATCTCCAGTAGAGAAGATCTGAAGAAATTCAACTCTGTTGGGGCATTATTCTCCTCAGATACTCAGAGCGAGCTGCTCCGCTTAGCGACTTTTTGGCTTTCCCTTCTACATCAGTGACGCTTTGATCACGGTTAATCCGTTGAATGTGTATTTGCTCCCCCCCCATGGAAATTCATTCATTTCAAAAGAAGAGGAGACGTCTCGGGCGCTGAATAATTCCTTTTCGGTTCCGTTGCTGGATGATACTAGGAAAACATTTATCCTACATATGCATCCATAATGAGGCATACATTAAATGAATCAGTCGACTTCTTTTACATTTGTTATGTTAAAAAAAAAAAAAAAAAAAAAAAAGGATCATATTGTCGAACTTTCCGAGAAGATGTGACGCAGCTCACTTTTTTTTGTTTTTCAGCCAAACAACTTATGAATTAAGTAGGATTATGTGTTCTGTATGAAATCAGCGAGCCGTGATCGAGAGGAGAAATGCACTCTTAATTATTTTGACTGTACTAATCCACAGTTTTCTGACTAATAATAATCTGCTCTGTGTAAATGTCTCCACTGAAGCGTTGAGACAGCGCAGCGTTTTTTCTTTTTTTTTGTCGGAGCAGAAGTCAAACACAGAACGTTTCAGGTGAAGTTCTCCTGATTGATTTATTCATAGCTTTTGCATCCGTAATGAAAGCGTTGTACTACTGTGTGAATTTAATACGTTTGGACTGATTCAAAATGTGACTCCACGTATGTACTTGATGCCATGACGGCGGTTAGATTTCTATTATCTGAGTAATTGAACGGTCGGTTGTTGTTTCAAAAGGCAAAAATACTGAACATCTGTCGGCTTCAGTGTTTCTCTGTTTTTATAGTTTTATTTAATTGTTAATAGAATCAGTCAGTCAAGACTTTATGTAGCAATTTTCATATAAATACAATATAACATAAAGTGCTTTACACAATAAAAGCACCAACCCAACTCCCATCCACACACCAATCAATAAATGACTGTTAGAAATAAAGGACGTCATAAAACAGGAAATGAGGTTTGTTTTTGAACAAAACAAACACTTTGAAAACATTGAGCCATTTTTCATTATTTTATGGATGAAACAATGAAATTGTAAAATAATGGATACATTTCTTGGTAAGAAAAAAAAAGACAAAATAGTGATTTTACAGAATCAGTGACGATGGGAACAGATAAAACACAGACAGAGGAAAATGGGTTATAAAAATTAACATAATATATACATATAGTCATAATAATAATAATAATAATAAAATAATAATAGCAGTATGCAGGTTGGTTACTGTGGTTTAAAGGAGGTAAAACTAGATATTTCATGTGTTTATGTGTCTGATTTATGTGTTTGAGACGAAAGAAAAGCAAATTGATGGATAAATGGATGCTTCAATTACTTATTATAACATTTCCATAAAGTTTGCAGGTGATAAATTAAAAAAAAAAGACGCTCAAAATCAGTGTTGCAAAGGCTCAGAGATCCTGACTTTTAGTTCTTTGTATGGGGGTCAGACTCTAAAAATACTGCACTTCCCATCATGCACTTGATCAAATCTCTTAAACGCTTCCTACCTGGTAAATACCCACATATTTCTAATGTTGTACTGCGCTCTAGAGCTCCAGATATTAAACATATATATACACACATCATTCACATTAATCACATTATTAAATCCTGCGTCGCACACACACACACACACGTTCTCCGACAGCAGTTCCAGTTTGTGTTAGAAGCCTTGTTTTTGGTCATGGAAGAGTTTTAAGGCCTTTTTTTCCCCTGTCAGCTGAGTTCTCAGAGAGGTCGACGTGCCAGTCAACGAGCTGCAGGGCCGGATGGCAGAACGCACGCTCCAACCCTTTGAAGTGCTCCGAGGGGGCTCAGTGTCGACTTTTTTTTTTCCCCCCCTTGACACTCATCATCTGTGTTGTTTCTCTCTCTCTCTCTCTCTCTCTTTCTCTGTCTGTCTCTCTCCCTCCTGCAGAATGTAAAGTCTGGAGAAATCCGCTGAATTTATTTCGAGGAGCTGAATATAATCGGTGAGTGACGGCAGCAGAACAACCTGCATCTTAAAAAAAAAAAAAAAAAAAAAAACCTTCAGCTGGTTTCGGAGCTTCGGTTTTCCTCCAGGAATACTGGAGCTTCACTGTCTTCCCTTTCCCTTCCTCTCTCTCTCTCTCTCTCTGTCTGATCTCCGTCTCTTCTCTCTTGTTTGTTTTTTCTAATAAGTCATCCTCATGTTTCTCTCTTCTGTCTCTCTTCTTTTTAACTCTGGTTTGAAATATTATTTATTTTCCTCCTCCGACTGTTTTTCTCACCTCTCTTTCTGTCATCCGTTCTGACATTTCCTCCTCCTCTCCTCCGCACTTCCTCTTGTTTCATTCATCTTTTCGCTTCTGGTCATGTCTTTTCTGATCAGCTTCTTCTATTTTGCCCCTCTGATATCTTTTTTCTTATATGATTTGTTCCCACCAGTCTGTATTATGTCAATCTTCTCTTATTCTCTCTTTGATGCGTCTGCCTCTTGTTCCTCCTGATGACTCATCCTCCGATTTTTTTCCACGTCTCATGTCGTAACTGTCCCGTCTTTCTCTCTCTCCACCTATCAGCTCTCCTTAAATTTCTCCCTCCTGCTGTTTCCTTCATTGCTGACGTCGTAGCTCTTCCTGTTATAAAGCCTATTTTGAACACACTTGGAAGTTATTATTATAAAAGCGTCTCTGTCCCGGTGTGTTCAGGTATACGTGGGTAACGGGTCGAGAACCGCTGACATACTACGACATGAATTTGTCAGCGCAAGACCACCAGACCTTCTTTACCTGTGACTCAGACCACCTGCGGCCTGCTGACGCTAGTAAGTAAACACACGTTCACGCGCACGAAGGAAATAAAACTGAACAATCTCAATGGAATAAAAGCAGATTATCAACCTGAAAATTTACAGAAGTTGTTTATGTTAAGATCACAGAAGGAAATAGTATTTAAAACCCAGTTTGCATGAAAAAAAATGATTGAAAAGAATATATAATTCTATAAATCTTGATCCTTAAACGTATCTCTTTGTGTGTGTTTGTGTGGTGGCAGTTATGCAGAAGGCGTGGAGAGAGAGGAACCCACAGGCTCGCATCTCCGCCGCACACGAAGCTCTGGAGCTCGAAGAGTAAGTCCATCTCCTCCCTCTTCCTCTAGTTATAAGAGTCTGTTTACGACCCGTCTAGAAGTGAGTGTTAGCGCTCGTTCAAAACAGTGAAGGTTTGTAATACGAGAAAGCCAGAGCACAGTTTTAAAATAAATGTGCCTGTCAAATCATCCGGGCTAATGGGCAGCGTTAATGAATCATTATGATAATATCTAGTAGACCAAGTCCGGGCAGCTTCGGAGTGTATGACATGTTAAATTGGAAAATCAAGCTGAGCAGGAAATGAATGAATAAAATATGAATCCTTACTAAGGTATTGAAAATGCCCATCAAATATTTATTTTTTTCCCCTGTTAAAGCTTTTATTCATCTAGAAAACACCATTGATTTTTTTTTTTTGGGGTTCGTTTTTCCAGCTATGAAACTGCTTTTTACACGCGTGAACTCGACCAACAGTAGAGCCAAAGTGTTTTAACTGGGAGAAATTGGGCTTATATACTTTCCTAAAGGGCACAACAGTAGATATTTTTTAAGGGGATCTTTTACTTTTTCGCTTTAAGGACCGGTTTGTAAGATTTAAAGGCATCTAACAGTGAAGTTACAGATTGAAAGCAACTGATTTTTAAGTAATTTAACTTATTTTTTTTGACATATCACAATTTATTATTCCAAGCAGACGAGTTTTGAATGTCTTAAAACATGTCTGGAGGCAAACTTTTTTAATTTGAACTGCTGGTTTAAGGATTCAGGTCGTCTGGAGGTCACAAGTGTGAGGCTTCTGCCGCCAAAATTAGCGTCCTATTGGTTACACATCTGTTGCAATTCTGACAAAACATTGGAAGCGCTGGTACATCATGTACACTGGCGCTGTTATCTGGTGTGGTGGAGCTGATATAATTAAATTCTAACCTTTATTTTACTGCCTTCTTATCACCAAACACCTTTACTGCTGGTGGCCAGATTCAAGTCTGGCTTTGTTTTTTTTAGCTAAAGTTACCACCAATCTTCCCAAAAATTTACCCACAATCCACTAATAATAAACACTTTCTTTTAGGATGCATGGAAAAGTTAGAATTTGTAGTTTTAGCAAGTATTTCTGCTCATTTTTACACGTTAAAAAAATGATATAAGAGCAAACAATATCTGCTATCCCAGAGGTCACTGCTGCAAACTTGTCCCCGCTACACCTCTAGTCTGACTTTGATGAGGGTGGGAGGAGGAGGAGGAGGAGGAGAGAGGGAGGAATGATGGGACTAAGTGGCCCTCTGGGTACCTGCATCATTCATGGGAGGGGGGGGGAGACAACTTTACTTGTTTTCAAGGCAGCGTGAATTTATTTTTAGACGCGTCTGCGACTACAAAGGCAGAGCGGAGCAGAGAGGTATTGTGGCAGTTTTGTATGTCGCTCTCGGCTTGAACATCGAGGCCGTGACGGCAGGTCGACTCGAGAGGGAAAACTTCTTCTCTTCATCGATGTGTCAGACGCTGCTTTACCAAACGCACGGAGCGTAAAAAGCAGTTTGATAACGCACAGATGCCGTGCTGCGTAGACAAACAAGGCTCCCTGTAACTTTGAGTCGGTAAATTAATGGATTCATCCGTGAGGATGAGTGAGTCTGTAATTCACTGCTTATATGGAAATAAATAGAAATGCATTCAAAGACAAAGTGGCAAATTATAAATACGGTGTTGTATTTTTCTCCCTTCTTTTCTCTCTTTGCCCTCTTTCATTTTTATCCTTCCTGACTTTTGATACCATTATTTTCTTGTTCTTGTTCTTTAACCGTCTTCTCTTCTTTCCCTTTATTTCCATCCTCCCATCTTCATCACTTCTCCTCTCGATCCTCGTCCTGTCCTCCCACCTTCCTGCTTCCTTTTTCTCTCCTCTCCTCTCCTCTCCTCTCCTCTCCTCTCCTCTCCTCTCCTCTCCTCTCCTCTCCTCTCCTCTCCTCTGCTCTCCTCTCCTCTCCTCTCCTCTCCTCTCCATCTCCTCTCCTCTCCTCTCCTCTCCTCTCCATCTCCTCTCCTCTCCTCTCCTCTCCTCTCCATCTCCTCTCCTCTCCTCTCCTCTCCTCTCCTCTCCTCTCCTCTCCTCTCCTCTGCTCTCCTCTCCTCTCCTCTCCTCTCCTCTCCTCTCCATCTCCTCTCCTCTCCTCTCCTCTCCTCTCCATCTCCTCTCCTCTCCTCTCCTCTCCTCTCCATCTCCTCTCCTCTCCTCTCCTCTCCTCTCCATCTCCTCACCATTTCCTCTCCTCTCCTCACCTCTCCATCTCCTCTCCTCTCCTCACCATTTCCTCTCCTCTCCTCTCCTCTCCTCTCCTCTCCTCTCCTCTCCTCTCCTCTCCTCTCCTCTCCTCTCCATCTCCTCTCCTCTCCTCTCCTCTCCTCACCTCTCCTCACCTCTCCTCTCCTCTCCTCTCCTCTGCTCTCCATCTCCTCTCCTCTCCTCTCCTCTCCATCTCCTCTCCTCTCCTCTCCATCTCCTCTCCTCTCCTCTCCTCTCCTCTCCTCTCCATCTCCTCACCATTTCCTCTCCTCTCCTCACCTCTCCATCTCCTCTCCTCTCCTCACCATTTCCTCTCCTCTCCTCTCCTCTCCTCTCCTCTCCTCTCCATCTCCTCTCCTCTCCTCTCCTCTCCTCACCTCTCCTCACCTCTCCTCTCCTCTCCTCTCCTCTGCTCTCCTCTCCTCTCCTCTCCTCTCCATCTCCTCTCCTCTCCTCTCCTCTCCTCTCCTCTCCTCTCCTCTTCTCTCCTCACCTATCCTCTCGTCTCCTCTCCATCTTCTCACCTCTCCTCTCCTCTCCTCTCCTCTCCTCTCCTCTCCTCTCCTCTCCTCTCCATCTCCTCTCCTCTCCTCTCCTCTCCTCTCCTCTCCTCTCCTCTCCTCTCCTCTCCTCTCCTCTCCATCTCCTCTCCTCTCCTCTCCTCTCCTCTCCTCTCCTCTCCTCTCCTCTCCCCTCCTCACCTATCCATCTCCTCTCCTCTCCATCTCCTCTCCTCTCCTCACCTATCCATCTCCTCTCCTCTCCATCTCCTCTCCTCTCCTCACCTATCCTCTCCTCTCCTCTCCTCTCCTCACCTATCCTCTCCTCTCCTCTCCTCTCCTCTCCTCTCCTCACCTATCCTCTCCTCTCCTCTCCTCTCCTCTCCTCTCCATCTCCTCTCCATCTCCTCTCCTCTCCTCTCCCTCTCCCTCTCCTCTCCCTCTCCCTCTCCCTCTCCTCTCCATCTCCTCTCCTCTCCTCTCCTCTCCTCTCCTCTCCTCTCCTCTACTCTCCTCTCCTCTCCTCTCCATCTCCTCTCCTCTCCTCTCCTCTCCTCTCCTCTCCTCTCCTCTCCTCTCCTCTCCTCTCCTCTCCATCTCCTCTCTTCTCCTCCTGTAGTTGTGCGACAGCATACATCCTGCTGGCAGAGGAGGAAGCCACCACCATCATGGAGGCCGAGCGTTTGTTTAAACAGGCTCTAAAAGCTGGAGAGGGCTGCTACCGCCGAAGCCAGCAGCTCCAACACCACGGTACACAATATGAAGCCCAGCACAGTGAGTATAATCCACTCACTAGCTAATAATCACATAATAATAACAATCATATACTTCTTCTGGTGGCTATAGCTCACTCCTCCAGGCCAATAAGGATCATATTTAAATGTCATTTTGCAGCAGGTGAATCGATTTATTCTCTCGACTTGTGTAAATATCTGATCAGCAGATTTTGTGTGTCGCAGACAGATTGAAACTCGTTCATCATACTCCCCGGTTTTATTATAAAGAATAAAAACAGCTGAGCTATAAGAGTGATTTATGTGTGTTTTAAATCATGTTTTTTTTATGTATCTCCATCAGGAAGGGACACCAATGTGTTGGTGTACATAAAGAGGAGACTGGCCATGTGCTCCAGAAAGCTTGGCCGAACAAGAGAAGCAGTTAAAATGATGAGAGATGTAAGTACATGCAGCCTGCTACTAGTAGAAAACACACACACACACACACACACACACACACACACACACAGAGGATTGATAGGAAGTTGCTCTTTGATTTCTAACAACATCAAAAAGGCTTCGGCTCGGTTAGCAGAGTCAGAAAATCACAGAGAGACACATGAAAAGACTCGATTATAACATTCATTCACGTTATACAAGCGTTCCACTCGACAACATATTAAAGTGCATAGTGATGAAGTGATGACCCAAAGCTGCTGTCTGCTGACTGTGCATGTGTCGCCCCCTGCCCGGTATTACATGTAACAACAGTTGTGTGTTTTCCAGTTAATGAAGGAGTTCCCTCTCCTCAGTATGTTCAACATCCACGAGAACCTGCTGGAGTCACTGCTAGAGCTCCAGAACTACGCCGACGTCCAGGCCGTTCTGGCCAAGTACGACGGTGAGGGACACACACACACACACACACACACACACACACACACACACAACTACAGTATAATACAACAACTCTGCGATAAATCTTGTAATGTTCGGTTTTTATTTAATCTGTTGTAGAGTTCTTGATTTATTTTATTTTATAGTCAAGTGTATGGGGTGAAAGATGTTTCTAATATCTAATTGGATGGATAAAATATTACATACACCCACCAGCATAATCCAATACAGTTCAACAGCACCAAAATCATTGATATATGACCGCAAATGCAGTTCTATACAAATAAAGTTATTATTATTATTATTGTAAGTGCTTTATCTTGCGATGTGTACACACCCACTGATACACAAAGATATTCTGTTTAATATTATTATGCATGACAAATCTGAGATGCTGATTATTTGATTATCAAATAAGTAGCAGATTAACTTCCTGCTGATGAAATAGTTGCAGAAGAAGCTTTAGCGATTTCACAGTCTCCAAATATGTTTGTCCAAAATCAGAAAGTCAGTAGCTGCAAACAACCTTGATATAAAAGGATTTGACACAACAGGTGTTTCCACTCTGGTAAAGCTGCTTGTGTAACACACACACACATACACACACACACACATACAGACACAAACAGTTCAATTATCTCTCGATGTATTTGTGTTAATGCTCCGTAGAACAACTCAGCCTCCATGTCAAGTTGTTATCTTTACAAGTGAAATCGCTGAAATAAAGCAGATCACACTCAACTTTTTAGAAAAAAAATAAGAAACAATGAAGTGTGACACCCCGTAGCTGTGAAACCTGAACTCATTATCGTCATTCTCAAACACCTTCTGGGTGGCTGCAGCCTTTCTCGAGTGCAGCAGCCCTCCCCTCCCGTCTAACTATCACCTGTGACTGTAATTCCAAACTAGCTTCTCTAAACACCCACCCTCTCTCTCTTTTTCTCCCCATATGTCTGCTTTGTCTCTCCTCTACAGATATTAGCTTACCCAAATCTGCAACAATATGCTACACAGCAGCCTTGCTCAAAGCCAGGGCGGTATCTGACAAGTGAGTATCGCTTTTCATCGGCTACAATGCTCAAACAAGGGGCCTGACATACACTACCTCTGCTGCTATTTAAGATTCTTAAATAGAGCTGAAAATAGCCCGGGGGGACCTGATCTGTGTGAATGAGAGAACAAGGGGGCTGAGCGATGATGTAGTAACAGTGTGTTAACAGTAATTTTTGCTCTTTAGAAACAGGGCTGCCTGGAGGGTTGATCAGTGTTATTGTGAGAAGTGAGTGTGTCTGTCTTGCAGACTTATTTATGACAGCACAATAAATAAAACAATCATGCTGCTGCTACACAAGATAAAATCATAGAAAACACTGTCGCCCATTTATACACATAAATAGATGTACGGCTTTGTGTTTTGTATGGAGTGGTACTGTTTGTTGTTGTTGTGCTGTTGTATGTTTTGATTGTGGGGGACAACGGATGCTAATTAGCTTCGAGCTAACTCCAGTGCAGTGCACCTTTAATGTTTAAAACTGCACACTGTCCCAATCAATACATCAGTCAAATCAAACAAACAAACACTGTATTTGCTGTTTATCACTTTATCTTTATGTTCTTTTTATGTTCATGAGCAAAAAATGACAAAAAAAATTCACCTTACATACTTTTCATATTCCGTATCTTTATGCCAAATATATATTTTATTCCTTCAGTATCTCGTCAGTCGTTAATAAACTGGTGGTTAATCTGTTCTTTAGGGTTTATACAATTTGTTTATGGAGAAATAAACATTCACAATCACGTCATATTATTCTGAGAACAGCTGTGATGATTTCAATTCATTTTCATTGAATGTGAAGAACAGCGACATTTATTTTTGCATAAATGCAGATTAAATTTAACCTGGAACATGTTCTACTTACAAAAATGTGTCACGCTGCATAAAAATTTTAAAAAGTTGAGACATATTTCCATTTTTGTATATTCTGGGTCACTTTAGGAAAAGTTCTAAAATTTCAGGCTAAAAAATAACGATGTTTAAGGTTTTTTTTTTTTTTACTGCTGAACAGAAATTAAAGGTTAAAACATTTTTAAAAAGCAGCGACTGGTGATTTACTGGTGCATTTTCCTGCTCTGGTCCTCACATGTATAGTAATCCAACCATAATCAAAACACACGTTTTATCTTATTCTTGAGAAACTTACGCTCCGTTACGTGTGCAGGATTTATTTGATGTAGAGCAGCTGGTTAGTGATAAGTGAGCAGTCTGGATTTCAATGAGTCATTTTTTTTAAATCACTTTGATCACCTGGTGATGTGAGATTACTGACTAGTGTGTGTGTGTGTGTGTGTGTGTGTGTGTGTGTGTGTGTGTGTGTGCGTGCAGGTTCTCTCCAGAGGCAGCGTCCAGGCGAGGGCTGAGCACAGCAGAGATGAATGCAGTAGAAGCCATCCACAGAGCGGTGGAGTTCAACCCTCACGTCCCCAAAGTGAGGCTCAAACCAACACTGCAAACACACACACACACACACACACACCTGCCGTGAAATCACACTGCCATCACATGCTCACAGTAGAAGTCTGCCCTCTGATAGTGATGATGAGGATACACTTGAATTAAAGCTGCGTTAGCACAGCGTACAGGACAGCAAGGTGAGATGAAAGAAGACGTTTACCTCGATGACTGTTGTTGTGTCTGCAGCTCTTCATCAAACGTCTCACTGGGGCCGTTTCTGCTTTTATTCCCTGCAACGTTTTAATTGATCCTTCAGATGAAAAGCTCCATAGCAATACATTCATACCTATTACTATCAACCAGTTTTATATTGAAGAATAGCACTGCTGACTAAGCGCCACGACTGGGAGATATAACCAGCCTTCATTGACACAGAACTTTCTGCTTGATTCACAGTTTTAATCGATTGTTGTTATTCGCCTGCTAAATGCAGACTTGAAACATTAGCATTAGCATTAGCAGCCCGGCAGGTAGAGACAGACCGGACAAAGTAAACAGAGACGATGCCTCGTCGACTGACACAAACCCAGAGCACAGATCCAGCGTGCAGAGTCGTTTTCAGTCTGTCCCTCCGTTAAATTCATTCCAGTATATCCAGAGACAGCTCGCCACCTGGACTCATGACAGACCCGTAAAACTGCAGCAGGTGAACATGTAGCACAGCTGTTTACTGGACTGTCATCTCTGTTACTTTTTGTGCATATTGCTGTAGATATCGTCACAATTTAGACATTTTACACATCATGCAAAAAAACGGACATTTAAATGAATTGAATTAATTTGATATATCAGCCAGCCTTAATTTAATTTGGTTCACTGATGGAAAGATTTTATTGTGAAACAACAGTGACCTGAAATTAAGCATTTTGCATCAACAGCAACTTAACACTCAGATATCAAGTTTATAGTGAGCATATATCTGTAAGAGAAACTGAACATATGATCATGTGTGCGAGTAAAGCAGACCGACTGTTTACACTTTTCCTGTTTGCATTTTTGGACCAGTTTCTTCTCTTTACAGAATAAAAGTAAAATAAATATGGAACAGTGACATTTGTCTGTGGAAAAAATGATCACGTCTCAGACGCATTTAAATTCTCTTTTGAACTCTTTGAAACCTTTTTATATGCCGAACACAGAAGAGAAACTACTAAGATAGAAAAAGGGAACAGAAGTCGCTCGCTGAAATTTAACAGTAATAAAAAAAAAACGTGATGAAGTGTAACAAACTAAATCCAATTGTGATGGAAGTGAAACAGAATTCAGATGAGCTCGGTGCAGTAATTGTACAGATTATGAGCTCAAGTCTAATTAGAAAATGTTTTAGACTGTTGCTGTGAATCAGCTTGTGGTTGGATGATTACTCACCGTCTACATCTCAGCTGTGTTTTATTTACCATTCCTTCTAAATTCAGACGAACCAGCGTCACTAAAAAAAAAAAACCCTCTTTCCGTTTCTCTATCTTGTCTTCTATCTGACTTGTTTCTGTTCCCTCTCGTCTCCTCCTACAGTATCTGCTGGAGATGAAGAGTCTGATTCTTCCTCCAGAACACATCCTGAAGCGAGGCGACAGCGAGGCCATCGCCTACGCCTTCTTCCACCTGCAGCACTGGAAAAGGGTGGAGGGGGCGCTCAACCTGCTACACTGCACCTGGGAAGGGAGTGAGTTGTGACCGTTGGATATCTTACGAGGAGTTTCTATTCCAAACCATTGATTTTTTTTTATTTTTTATTTTAAAGGAGTCGTCTGCTGTCTTTGTTTAAACCAGTTCTCTCTCTCTCTTTGTGTTTTTGTAGCGTTCAGAATGATCCCATATCCTCTGGAGAAGGGTCACCTGTTCTATCCCTACCCCATCTGCACAGAGACAGCAGACAGAGAGCTGCTACCCAGTAAGAGACGCCCTGAGACACACACACACACACACACTAATATATATATATATACAATACAAAATATACAGTCTGAATATACTGTTTACATCTTTTATTTTCTGTTTCATAGCAACAAATATACAGTTTAGACTTTAAAGGAGACGTATTGTGCACATTTCAGAGTCTATATTTATATACTGGAGCTCTATTTGAATATCTTTAAATGATTCATAGTTTAAAAAAAACTAGTTATTTCTCTTATTCTGAGCCTTCATGCAGCCTCTCACTTCAGCTTCTGTCTCAAACTTTTCATTTAGAATAATTATGCTGATTTTTTTTTTTTTAAAAGTCTGGCTCAAACATCGAGTTGGTTGAATTTGTCGTTAATAATTGTGATGATGAGACAAATTCCTGAAGGGAGCGCTGGTTCTTGTGAGTGCGAGGGAGCAGTGTGTGTGTGTGTGTGTGTGTGTGTCGTCCTGCCGTCTGCTCAGCAGCTCGTCTGTCCTCACACACACAAACCTTCAGTTGATTAAGTTGGCTTCCAGCCACCAGCGGCAACACACTTAGCTGTGTGTGTGTGTGTGTGTGTGTGTGTGTGTGTGTGTGTGTGTGTGTGTGTGTGTGTGTGTGTGTGTGTGTGTGTGTGTGTGTGTGTGTGTGTAAGCATGTTTGAATATGTATGCAGAAGTGTGTGTATGTTTATGTGTACATGCTTGAGTAGCTGGTTGGATGTAAACATTAAAAAAAAAAAAAGTTTTATGAATGAAAAAGTTATTTTTGACACTAAAAAAGGTTGTTTGATGTTAAGTATTAAAAACCAGATGCAGCAGCAGCAGCAGTGTGTTTTTCCTCTAACAGGAACAACGTGTCTCAGATGTTTGATGTATGCGAGATCCTCCAGTGGAGACTTTATAGAGCTGTATGTTAGCAGTAACCTGATCAGACATGTCTGTACGTCAGCCTGCTATTGACATAAAGACACACTGCTGCCTTCCAAAGCTTCCCTTTAACACAGCAGAGAAGAATCTGCCTATTAGCCGAGCCACACACAGTCTATTATCTTATTACATTTAGGCTCAAATTTTGTCTGTAATTACTATATTTAACTCTTTAAAAAAATGGTTAATAAAAACATACTTTTCTGTCTGACGTTTGGGAGTCATGAAGCTGCCAGATGTCAGTCAGAGGTTTATTTTTTTTTAACTCGCTTATAAAAAAAAAAAAAAAAAACATTCTGCTGAACGTCAATATCTGAAGCATTCACACATATCTCTAAGAAAACAATAGAGCCACATCCATATATGTCCATATTTGGTGAACCTTTAGCAGAACATTGCATCACTCGGTCAAATGCTGCAGTTTAACTTTATTATTAGTCTCTGAAAATATAAAATAGAATCTGTGCTAATGTCATAAATTATTATATATTATATTATTTTATTTTTATTTAGAGAAACATTCATATTTCCTGTATTGCACTGTTGATGTTTTATGTCTTAGTGATACATCTTTACCCTGCTCCTTGAGTTTTTGCAGTATGCTCCCATTTTTATGCACCTGTGATAGAAATATAATATATTAAAATATTCAAATTGACTTTATATAACCTGCATCATGAGGTGACTGCAATTGTCAAGTTGTATTATATTTATTTTAATGTTTTTCATCTGTTGTTGTTGTTGTTAACGCTATTTTATTTGATTGAATTTGGAAAAATTAATAATTTAAATGTTTAAAATAAAACATTCTGTGAAATATTTCATTTACTGTGATTGCAGATTCAAAGAAATGGTTATAAAACTAACTGACCTAAACACTTTTTGCTCAAAACTAACATTGTGCTCCGTGTGTGTCTGTGTGTGCGTGCGTGTGTGTGTGTGTGTGTGTGTGTGTGTGTGTGTGTGTCCCACGTGGAAGCAGTGTTTCACGAGGTGTCAGTCTACCCGAAGAAGGAGCTGCCCTTCTTCATCCTCTTCACAGCCGGTCTCTGCTCCTTCACCGCTATGCTGGCTCTACTCACACACCAGTTCCCCGAACTCATGGGAGTGTTTGCTAAAGCTGTGAGTACACACACACGCACACACACACACGCACACACACACACACACACACACTATAACTTGTTTTTCCTTGTTTGGAAAGTTACAGGCGAAGATAAAAAAAATTTCGATCTCTGATATTTGCTGCAGGATTTCATGACTGCTGTCCAGGTTTTTCTGCTCCTCATATAATAAATGTGATTGAGTTTCGTTTGACCTCCTGTGACCTTTTCTCTAAAATGAAACTTTCCCATTAAGCCCCACTTTGGTAAATGACAAGGAATCCTGCAAGTTAATAGCTCGATTTCCATTAAAATCTGCCGGATGGAATAATGTATCCAGTGACCCTTTGACCTTTTCCGCTTGTGCCGCCTCATCATAACCTGACAGACAGATTGCTGTGAATTTTTTTCTACAAGATAATAAACTGATTTGATTTTAATGACCTCATGACCTTTCATCTAGCGCCACTTTCAATCCCACATCCATCAGAGCTCCAGGAATACAAAAATCATTACATTCAATATAATAAATGTTTTCATATTGTGGAACGCACTGAGACATCACAGCTTCTACGGGTCACTAGCTGGACTTTTAATCTTGTTTCTCATTGGTTGATTTCACTTCCACTTCCTGGATTATTACATTTTGAACTACAGTTTAATATTTGACAACCGTGACGTTAAGTAGTTTCATTTGATGCACTGGTTGTGAGAGCATCAGCTAAATCAGCCATCAGACAAGTGCAGCTGTTATGTGCAGGACTGTAACCAATGATTATTTTCATTATCAAGGAATCTGTCCATTATTTTTGTCAATTAAACGGTTAGTTCAATTTATAAAATGTCCAATAATGGTAGTTAATATCATACAAGACTAAAGAAACCAGAAAATATTCATATTTGAGAAGCTGGGATCTGAGAATTTGAAAAGTTTTCTTTAAGAAAAGATTCAAAATCGATTATCAAAACAGTTGACAATTAATTTTCTGTCGATCGATGAATCAATTAATCACTGCAGCTCTACTTATGAGTGAGTTTAGTGAGCTGGTCGGCTCCTGCAGCTACTCACACTCTGTATTTGAACGTTATTCAGCATGTGATAACTGCGTTTGTTGTAAAATAAACAGATGATTTTTAATATATTCTTGCAACCGTGCGAAGGAGGTTTATGAAAAGAGTCCTGCTAAGTGCCTACATTACCCACAATGCAACTCAACTGTTAACAGTTCGGTCAGAGATTTGGATGTGTTATGCTAGTAGCGGGTAGCGTAGCCTGGAGCTGCTAGTCTGAAGCACATCCACACCGCCAGATTTGATTCATTTTCAAACTCCGCCCCAGCTGACACAGCCTCCAGTGACATCACAGTTTATCAGATTTTACGCAGCTCCCTCTGGAGCCACAAAAAGGCTTTAAACTCCTTTTTTTTTTTTTTTTCCACACATGCAGTAGTTCCTCCCCGACACCTGGAAACAGACTTTGATGTGAGTAATTGGTGGAGTTTCCCTTTTTTAAAGTGGAGAAATTCCAACAGAACCTGCAGATGTTAAATATCATCCTGCATCCTCGGTGTTAAACACAGAGGCGAGCTACCACATCCCCACCAGCCGTCAGCTCCTCCTCCCGTAGTCATAGCAGCCAGAGGAGGGCGCTGTCTCGCCCCCCCCCGCCCCTCCCCGCCCCGCCCCTCCCTGCACCCTGCGGCCCCGCAGCGCTGTGCTGCTCCCCTGGAATGTGGGTGAGCTCATCTCTCCCGCCTGATGTGACACTATCAGCAGATACCATCTATCTGCAGAGAACACACACACGTTTCGGATCATAGTTACTTTTGGGGACATTACATAGACTTGCATTCATTTCCTGGAGACCTACCCTAACCGTAACCTTAACCACTGACCCAAAAATCATATTTTTCCTACTCAGGGACACGGCTTTTGACCCCAATTGGACAAGTTGTCTCCAGTTAACTGGTCCTAAAATCTGATATTTGTCCCCAAGAGTAGCCTATGACAGACCACACACACACACACAGTCATGTTTCCATGACTTCAGAGGACATTACATTGACTTACATTAATTTCCTGGAGACTTATCCTAACTTCAACCATAACATAACTCTAAAGTAACTTTAATCCAAGTCTTCTCCCCAAAAATTAACGATTTACGTTAAGGGGACTTGCTTTTTGTCCCCATAAGGGAGGCAAGTCCCCACAACGTGAGGAATACCTGGAAAACACACACACACACACACATTTACTTACTTAGATCACTTTCAGGGACACTATCAAGACTTACATTCATCTCCTGATATCAGTCAATAGATTTAATCTGATTTATTGATCCCTCTCAATGTCTTGATGTCCCAGCTAGGGCTGCAAGTGACAATTATTTTAATTATTGATTGATCTGATGAATATTTTCTTCTTTAATCAAGAAAATATTGTCTTCAAAATGTCAGAAAATAAGTAAAAATGCCTGTTATGTCTTTTTTATTAATTAAAATGTCTCATTTTATCTGATCGACAGCTCAAATCTGAAGATATTCAGTTTACTATCATGTCCTATGACACAGAAAAGCTTCAAACAACAAACGACTAAAACAATTATTTGATTATTAAAATAGTTGCATATTAATTTTCAGTCAATCAACTAATAAATTAATAAAGCTTCAGCCGAGTGGAAGTGGACATTTAGTGGTTGAGGACGTGTCTGCCGCTGATAGGCAGAGCCTGACTGAGCGTATCTGTGCTGCTAGCGAGCTTTTCACTGACGTGTAAACACATCCTCACTGACGTCTGTTCATGAACAGACAACATGTCACTGATTACCTCGACTAACAGCACAATACGTCAATCACAGTGTGTTTAAATTGGCTCCGACTTAGCCGAGTCGTTGCTAAGTGTATTGTCTCGTGATCTCTCATTGGCTGCCGCAGAGATCACACTTTGTTTTTTGTTTTTTTTTTGGGAACGATTGCTCGCTGCCGCCCACAAAGTTCAAACACACAGAGCACACACCTTTTACTTTGAAGTGCTCTTTGAAGCCGGAGCAGAGAGAGATGCGCGATGCGATGTGTGAGGCAGACGTCAGCGCTCAAAACCCCCCGACTCCCAGGCAGATCATGCAGGTAGAGGACGGGCGACATAGATAGTCTTTAAAAAGAGACTCTTCTCTCTCTCTTTCTCTCTTCAACAAACCTGTGATGGCTTTTATCTGCCATCTGACAAAGTGGGAACCTCCATGACCTGACATGGCTCTGGTGGAGCCCCTATCACCCCTCAGCCTCTCTACTGGTTGTTGCCAAAACACCAGTCTGGAGGACCAGTCTGCTCTACTGTCCTCTTGAGTCTCGGCTGCTGCAGGCGCAAACTTATGCTCCATTGTTCGGTCACAAATCTTTTTTTGGGAGGGTTAAAAATACATTTCTAACTGCCGACACTGGCGTATTTATTTTTAAACTTTTTACCTTTTTTTTGAATTTCAGGTGTAGATGTTGATGCAGGACGACAGAAAGGGCAGTAAAGACCTTTTTTTGTTTTTCAAATAATGCAAAGATTACTAAATGATAATCACCACGTCTGGTCTGAACATGAAACTAAAACAATCAGTCAATTAATCGACAATGAAAATGTTTCACTTTTGTTCAGTTGTCATGGAGATGGACGTACTGACGAGCACACTCGGTAGCAGCCAAAGTGCTCGTGTCCATGGTGTTTAAAAGAGAAGCATCAAAGTCTTTCCTGAGACTTAGAAGTGGTTTCACAACTACAAGTCCAGTTAGTAACTCTTACCAGAGTTTTCAACCTTATTACATGGTCTTCATCTGTGGTCTGTTTTAGTCTTCTTTTCTGTTAAGTCTTTTTTTTTTGCTGTTAAGACAAACAAGGACGATGTCTTACAGTTTCTACACTGACAGAATTTTCTGCTTTTCTGTTTCATTTCATTGTAAATGTTTTATTATTTTGATTTTGGACAGTTGTTCAGACAAAATTAGCAACTTGAAGACATCAACTTGAACTCTAGGAACTTGTTTTTTCCCATTTTCCTCTTTTTTTTAAAATTAAACTTAACAATTACTCAATTATTAAAAATATTCCTTGTTTAATTAATGTTGTGGGATGTTGAAACCAGTTAAAACATTCAAAGTTTAAGAGTCATTCTGATGAGGGAAATGATGCTTTTGTATTTTTCATGGAAAAGTCAGGAACCGTGTTTGGTAACCCTGAGGGAAGGAAGCTGCTCAGCTCTCAGTCGCCTGTGTCGGATACGTCCGTCCTCCCGCCGCTGCGCGCCGTTACCTGAGGGAACAGATCAAAGTCTTTGTGTTTTCTAATCCCTTTTGTCTCCTTTCAGTTCCTCAGCACGCTGTTCGCTCCTCTGAACTTCATCATGGAGAAGGTAGAGAGCATCCTGCCGTCCAGCCTCTGGCACCAACTCACCCGCATCTGACCCCGAACCCACCGGACCAGAAAAAAAAAAAAATCAGACCCGTGACCAGGAGCCGATCCTCCATCCAGACAGAAACAGCTGAACTGAAACCCCAGAACGCTGCGTTGGACTGGACTGACACACCTTTGTGCCAAGATTACCGAGTTCAAACCAAACTGAGAACAGACGACGGGAGGAGGAGGCATGAAACAAAAAGGCAAAACAACGGAATTCAGAATTGGTTTTGACTTTATTTGATATGTTTGCAATTTTTTTGGGTTTTCAAATTATTTAAAGCTGTTCTTTTGTTGTACAAAAAAAAAAAGAGGTGATCAATTGCCATCATTAAAAAAGTGAAAAGACAAAAAAATACAATAAAGGACTTTTTGTGTATTGCTGCAAGCCGGCTTCTTCCCGCCATTTTGATTCAGACGCCGTTTTAAAACGACAGAAACCAGCAGCCGACCGTCATCTGGAGCCGCTGAGCTTTTCAAACACTGGTTGGGGTTTTTTTTTTTTTTTTTTTAAACCACAAAACACAACCTGGTAGGTTTTTTTTTATTATTTATTTGAGGAGGAATTCTTTTAACTCCTCACATGTGTGTTTTCATCCTCAATCTAACGTCTCCACAAGTAGAAGAAGTTTTTTCCAGGTGCTGATTTAATGCTTCATTAAACTGACGCTGACAGAAGCAGCAAACACAACTTTATTAAACTTTATGCCTTTATTATATTATGATTTCTTTAAAATAAAAAAAGGATCTAAATACTACAAAACATGTAAACTTCTGCTGTTATGATTCATTAGTTTCTACTCATCTCCATACAGTATGAAAATCTCACATTTGTTTTAAAACTTGATGTTAATTATGATGGATTACAAAACTCAAGTCTGCATTTATTTTTGTCAAAGCTGCATTATTGTTGTGATGTAACACACTATTTCAAATATATCTGCACTTTAACAACATCCTTATTAGAGCTGCAGCTAACCGTTGTTTTCTAAATTAATTTTTTTGTTCACAAAATGTCAGAAAATAGTGAAAATATGTGTTAAAAGTCAAGATGACATCTTTAAATTTCTTATTTTGTCTGAACAGAAACATAAAAGCATCAATTTGACACATTTGAGAAGTTAAACGCAGCAAATATTCAACATTTTTGTGTAAAAAAATGTGATCATTCCATAAATAAAATAACTGCAGATTAATTTTCTGTCCATCAACCAATCAGTTGACTAACTGTTGCAGCTCTAATCATTATTTCATGATATCATTCGAACAAATAAATGCAGATTTGATGTTTTCATGCTGTACAGAAATGAAAGAAAGCAGCCTGCATACGCAAAAAAAAAAAAAAAATCAAGTATACATGATTTGTAGTAAAAAGAAAACTGAAGGAACTCTCTGGATTATTATAACCTGTGTCTTATTTCACATGCTTTTATCTGTTCTCACCAAGTTAAGAGTTCACGTGGACACGACGTGACGCTGCTTAGCAACAAACACGAACAGCTACGAGAAGTTTTCAGGTTCCATGAAATTAACTTGGTGAGAATAAAGTTGTTATTATTACTGAAAAGAACAACAACAACAAAAAAAATAAGACCAGAGTTGTAATAAACCTGAATTTATTTTAAACAAGATGCTAAACTTGTTTGTTTACCTGCTGTGATCGGTAATGATCATCATCTACAGTAAATGCTGTTCTGTGATTGGCTGGAACAGCTGGAGGAAATGAAGTGTGTTAATTATTGGTTATACAGTTAATACACTATACATCTGATTTTAATTTACACAACCACATATTTACATAAACAAACAAACAAACCTCTCTCTGGTTTAATGCAACCAATGTGACTTTTTTAATTTTTTTTTTTAATGTTTTAAATATGGATGCACGGTGATTTTTAGTGAAGTCTTTTATTTCTGAGTGCAGTTGTTCAGCTCAGATCGTTCAGGTGCAACTTACAGAAACACTCGTCTCTTCACAAATACACTTCAGACATTTTTTACACACTTGAGAGTAAATAAATACAATGAAACGACAGAATGAGTAACAGAGGATTTACACCTTCGGATGAGACACAACAGCAGTTTGTAACCGGTGAAAAGTGGGGGCGTTTAAACTTGAAATGAGTGTGAACTAAAAAGTGTAAACAGCTGAATGTCGGCCACATCTCTTCCTGTCTGACTCTAATTAACCAGTGTGGTTGTTTGCACGGGTGGAATATTATTTATTTATTTATTTATTTTCCATTTAACTTGACATGACGAGCAGATTTTGAAAACGCAAAGCTTGAAATTTTAAGTCACCGCGTCCAAATTGATTGACTCCTTTGACTCTGTTAGTTCATTTAGAAGCTTTTCATTTTACGGCGACGGTTTAGAAGACAAGTGGATTTAAAACCGGGTGCCTCTAATGTCACCTGACTGCAGAGCGACCGGCGCCGCCTACAGGTAAGTTAAGTAAAAGCAGCCGCAACGAGCCGCAGACGCATTCGTGTCTCCAACAGCTGCTGAGATTTGAACACTTGTGCCTCCTGCAGATGAGTTTTACTGTTTAAAACCACCAAATGTAAAAAAGTTGTAACCTCTTCTGAGCCAGAAGGATAGATTTATTATCCGGAGCAGATACAGTCTGTTTTTAACATTTACAGCTGTTACTATACCGGCCGCGTCGAGCCGCTAGCAGGGCTGCAAAATCCCTCGTTAGTCAACACTTAATGTCTGTAATTCAAACAAGTGTTGAAACTAGAGAAACTACTTTTTTTTTTTTTGCCTGTAGGAGGCGACACCATCACCATCAAGTGCAGGTTTGACTAACAGCTCCCCCTTGTGGAGAACCTGAAGCTCACTGGACGTGAAAATGAGTTTATATGTTAAAAAACCAGTTTCATTAAATAAGAGCAATGATTCGATTTGATTTTTAAATTACTGAGAAGCAAAAGTTATGAAGGAAATAATTACTTTTGTGATTGCAAAAAAGTGTATTTTTATTTTTTTATGACAAAGAACTCAAAGAGATTTATTGGGAACAACGTTTCGGTACTTTCATCGATTTCTGGTCTGTGCATCGAAACAAATCTCTTCTATCCGAGAGCACAGAAGACCGTGGGCGGGAAATCTTTGTTCTGTTATTCTCCGACGCACCTGTCTATCTGCAGGTTCTGCTCGGGTCAGACATGACAAAAAAAATACTAATCTATGTGCTTTTGTGAGCATGTCATGCTATAAAATTGAAAACATATGTCTGACACTTGATGTTTGTGAACAGGTTGCTGGAGGAAAAAAAAAAGGCTGGTAGACGACTGAAATGAATTTAGGATTTATGGAAAGGTGCCACTATGAGTAGAAAACCGCCTACAGTCAACAAAATAAGCCAAAAAAAAAAAATCAAACGAATGATGACGAACCAGATTTATGACGACTTTAACTTCTGCTTCGCATTAAACTGTTGATAAAAGAGAGAAATTCGCAGACAAAATCTTTCTCCCTGTTAACAGATTTGACATCAGTACAGCAGATTCTATCATGTAAGATACTTTTCAGCGTATCTCAGTCCTGTCAGTCCTCAGTGTCAGATTAGCAGTAGTTCAACTCTAAACAACTGAAATATGAGCCGGCAGATTATTTTTTTTTTAGCCGGGTCGCTTCAGCAGGAGGCCTGAAGTTGGTTTTAAAAATGGAGGGGGAACTTTGTCAAAAGCAGGTTTCTGTGTAGAAAGTTAGTTTGTGTTGATTGATTTTTATTTTATTTTATTTTTTAAATACATGTACAGCTCACTACTGTTTAATCATTTAACCTAAAACCAGCTGGTGAAAGCTTCTATATTTTCTGCTCTAATAATCTGAAATCTGGAAGCTATTTCAAGAGAGTGAAGTGATGTGAGCAGCTGGACGTTTTAACACAAGCAGGAAAGAGACAGCACGGCTGAACAAAGAAAAGGAGCACTTCCTACAGAAACTTCAACCAGCTACGTACCGTCGGACTGACAGCTGATCTTTTGGGGGGGTGGTGGGGGTGGGAGGAGGACAGAGTTGAAGTAACATGTGATTAGCACCAAAACATCCTTTAGATCATCACTTACAGCTCGGTGACTGATGGTAAACATGTACAGTTGCAGACCAGTTGAGAAACCAGTTACAGAAGCAGTAGTTTTCGGGTACAGCAGCGGGAACTGCCGGTCGAACATGAGCGGTCGAGTTTGGTTGGTGGTGGTGGTGGGAGGGGGGGCGGCGACGTCACGTCTGGCCCTTACAGGTGTGCACGTCGACCTGCTGGTGGCAGTCGCGGCAGTGGACGGCGCAGCACCAGTGGAACTTGCATTCGCACTTGGTGGTCCGGCTCACCCGCGACGTGTCGTAACCCCGGCCGCAACACATCACCTCGCATCCGTCCACGCCGCGGGACGTCCGGTTACACACCCGCCCGCCCGTCCCCATCGACCCTGGAGAGAGAGAGAGAGAGAAATTAAAGGGTCAATTCACCCAAATCACAACTGTTTCCTGACTCATCGACTCAAGCTGATGATTTGATTTGATATCCGCTTTTGAGGTTTCTGCTGCTTCTGCTGTTTTGTTTGTGGGACTCAAAGCTGGAAAACTACATCATAAAAACTCAACAGAAACTTTATCAATAATGAAACTGACACTATAAAACTCTGATGATTCTCCAGAGTCAACACAACACTTCATCTGTCCCTCTTAAACTCCCTCTTTCTTTTTTTTCAATGAAATTCAATCAAATCAACAAATCTCAGCATCAATCTGGAGGAATAAAACTAAATCTGTCTGCATGTCTGAGTACCAGAGGAGATATTTACAGGATAACACGCTTAATGAATGTTGTTCAATGCATTTGCACAAAAACCATGAGAACATGTGCACCTCATGCACCTTTTTCTAGAGCGATCTGATGGTGATATAAAAGGTGGAGAAGACAAAACCTAAAAATAAAAAACATTCTTGGCATCGTCTCACCAGTTTCTTGAACTTCAGCATCTTCAGCTGCTTTCTGATTATCGGCAACTTAAAAACAAAATGCGTTATGATCACTTTGTTCAACAGAAGGTCAGAGAGATCAGATGATTGAGACTTCTTGAGGTTATCTGGCGGGTTTATTGTGTTTATTAAAATGCAAAAACACAGTTCAGCTGTCTAGTAGAAGGATGTGACGCCTGCACTGACACTCCAGACTGAAAAAATGTAGAAGAGTGAGGGTGATGAAACTACTTTGTGCTTTACACATCTGAGAGGAATGTGTTGAAAAGTCAAACAGTGGAGTTTTCCACTAATACTTCAGCAGAATGACGTCCACGCACCTTCATCTTTATTTGTCCTACGTCTCCTCTCGCTACACGTTTAGGATCTTTCTGCATTTCTGACTATCAAAAGGTATAAAAGCAAAAAGAGGTATAAAACTGTTTATAGCATCGTCATCAGGAGTTTAATTGGTTATCAGGAGCCAATGGGAGCGGAGTATAATGCTGGCAGTATACTGAAGATGAGACGAGGAGGAGGAGGAGGAGGAGGAGGGTAAGACGATGAACGCTGGACGGAGGAGAGATGAGAGATTGATGATAGGAGCCGTCAGCCTGCACTCCCACTCTTCATCAGCTGTTCATTTTATAGGAGACGTTCATCGCCGACACACACACACACACACACACACACACACACACACACACACACACACACACACACACACACACACACACACACACACACAATCTCCTCATACACTTTATAGGTAGACCGGCCTCACTGATAACACACACTAATCTCACTTTCTACCGAATCTCACCCACACACACACACCTTCTGTCTCCACACACACACACACTCAGACGTCTGTTTCAGGTGTTTCAGGAGGGAACGGCTCCGTCTTCATTCGTCATAAAACTACAGAAGCCTGCAGAGGTCATTTCGACATGATCTTAACAACAAAAAAAACAACATTTTATATATCAATTTATAATTTTTATATAAAAGATAAAGCCGGGAAGAGCAGACGATGCTTCTGCTGGTGCTAAGAGGAAAGGAAGGAAGGAAGGAAGGAAGACAGAAAGAAGGAAAGAAAGAAAGCTAAAATAATCAGTTGATTGACAGAAAATGAATCAGCAACTATTTTGACAATCACTTCAATTGTTCAAGTCGTCCATCGAGTAAATTCTCAAACTTTTAACAGATCCAGTTTCTTTAAAATGTGAGAATTTGGAGCTTTTTCATATCTTACATCACTACAAATGTGATATTTTTGGGGGGTTTTGGACAGAAAAAAAGTGAAGCGAAGCCACCGATGACATCAGCTCAGACTGTGGGAGACCCGTGATGGGTTTTTTCCACTGTGTTCTGACATTTTATAGAGCAAATGGTTGATCAATCAATTGAAGAGAAGAAGAATCGCTTTTTGTCAGTCGCAGCTGTTGTTGTTGTTGTGGTTGTGTATCAATCCGTCAAGAGATGCTCCAGTCATCCGCAGGAATGTTACTCGGGGACTTTTTCAGCAATAATAATCATCTGTTATCTGCTGCTGATGTCAAACATGAGCAGCAAGCAGCAACAAACAACACACACACACACACACACACACACAGCCTGCACAGATGTTGCAAGTCTCCTCATTACACATATTTACCGCGTCGGAATCTCACATGTTTTGATCTGATGATCATAACAAAAAAAAAAAAAAAAAAAAAAAAGACAGTTTGGGTTTTCATGTCAAGATTTTCCAGATTATTATTCAGCGATCGGCAGGAAACACAAACTTGTTGTGTCGAGTTGAAGAATGAATCATTCGGTGGTTACAACAGAAACGCCGTCCGCCACCTCTCTCTCTCTCTCTCTCTCTCTCTCTCTCTCTCTCCGACACTGACAGCGTATTGTTACACTAGTGTAGCTGTGATGGAGCCCAGATCCTCTGATCATATCTGCTTGAAATCTGCAGCTTCACAGACTTGTTGTGTAATTATGAGCTCCAGCGCAGCCGTTTGTGACGGGACGTTGTTTTGACGAGCTAGCTAGCTGTGAATAAGATTAGTTTGGTATCGGATGGGACAATGGATGTATTGATATTTCTCTAGTGTTCCAAATTCAATTGTAGAGAGTTATGACAACGCAGTCTACAATGTGAGGAGAAACCAGAGTCCTGCAGCGGCCTCCTAAACGCCCTAAACGCCCCAATCCACAACAATGTGGATGATTATTTCATTGTTTAAGTCATTTATTAAGCAAAAATGTTGCTAAAATGGAAGGATTTACTGTTTTTCTCTGTTTTATACAACTGTAAACATCATATGTCTGAGTTTTGGAGTGTTCGTCTGACAGCTTTAGAAAAACTGCGATGGAGCACCCTACAGATGAAAATCCTCGCAGCCTCAGATGACTCGCTCGTCTCACTCCGCTGCCTTTTCTAGTTTTTTTTTTTTTTTTTTTAGCATCTTGAAGATGAAGTTGAATTATAATTCTGAAAACTTGATAAAAACCCCGTCCTGGAGCGTTTAACACCTCTGGGCTGCTGCGGTGCAGATGTTGAGACGGCAGAGGACAGTGCAGGTGTGACTGACTGTTACTGTCTGACTGTGAGGCACAAGTGTTACTGAAGGAGAACATGTGTGTGTGTGTGTGTGTGTGTGTGTGTGTGTGTGTGTTCAGATGACTTCTCCTGTATAAATAAAGGTTTAGAAAAAATTATGAACTGGTTTCAAGAACCGTCTTGAACATTGTTCTGGAATTTGCTAATGTTTACATTCTGCTTCGCTCAGTGTGTACACCGTCTCTGCAACTCCTTCCCTCGCCAGGTAATATGTCTGGGCATGACCCGAAGCCCCGCCCTCCCCACCACCAACCCCCCCAACCCCCCCCCTTTCTCTGGCAGTGTGCCCGCCTGTCATCCGAGGTATGCTGCGCTGCTAGGGGTGACATCACGGCCAGAGTCTTCCTCGCAGCCCTCGCTCTCTTCTGCGTCTGCTTATTGAATTAAGATGAGGGGGCGCCGAGAGATGAGTTTAGCACCTGAGCCTCGCCGGGGCCGAGGGAAATTGATTTCACACTTTAAAGAGGCACAGAGGGGCCGTCTCGCTATCTCTGTGGGCTCTGAGCCTGCGTGTGTGTGTGTGTGTGTGCGTGCGTGCGTCTCCATCTGTCTGTGAGAATGGATTCAGTCTGTGTGTTTCCAGAATGATTGAGGGCAAGTTTGCATGTCTTTAAGTGCTTTTCTCAATGTGTGTGTGATGAGAAAGAGAGAGAGAGAGAGAGAAAGAAAGAGTCGATCGCTCAAAGTGTGTGTGTGCGTTTTCAAGAATGATTGAGCTTCATGGGAGTTTGTTCGTATCGTGTGTTTGTGTGTCTGACGGTGATTCGACGTACAGTATGTGTCATGATTGAGAGCCCGTTTACATGCCTGAGTCTGTGTGTGTCCCAGAGGAGCCGCTCTTTAGAGACGGAGCGAGTAAAGTTCTCATGAGGCCCAGTGTGTGTGTGTGTGTGTGTGTGTGTGTGTGTGTTACCTCTTCCTGCTTACATGTACACAACCCATAACGCCTCCATGTCTGCTGGGAAGCCTCTACTTGTTCCCAAAAGGGGCCCTCAGACCTCCAGAGGTCCATCAAGAGGTTACACAGAAAATGATTTGAGTGGGATCAAAGGATCTCTGTAAGAAGTGATTCATGTTAAAGGTTTAAACTGAGCTGAATGTTGTTGAAAAGTTAAAATCCTTTAGATATTTAACATGTTTTTTTCTGCTGGGTTGCAACTAGAGATGTAACGTTGCTTAAATTAAGTAACTGTGGAAGCGTCGACTAGTTTTGACTGACATTTGCTCCGCTCTAGTTTACATTAGTGTTGTTAATATGACGTCACAACACTTAGAATAAACTATCTGATCCGAACATCTACACTCTGAATGAAAACCATGTGTCTGAATATATCCGAGCAGGTTTAATTGACTCTTAGAAAGGTCGTAAAACTCTCTCATGGTACCTAAAAGACCGTGACGGTGCCTGAAAATTTGAACTGCGCGCAGAATGCATGTCATGACAGACCCGTCCTGTGACTGAAAGCTCCCAGGTTCGATCCTCGAAGACATCAAACGTGTCCTTTGACTCCTAAAAGTTCTCGAGTGAGACACTTAAAAACCTCGAGTCGCGGCGCTTCTTGTGAGCCGCGCTGGATTTGTTGGATTAAAGACGCGCCGTGAACCTGATGGCGGTTACAATCAGTGTGACGTCAGGCTGCTGGCGTTCAGTTAGTGATGCTGAGAAGATATCGGAGGTATAAAGCTGTGACGATTAGTTGATTAGCAACAGAAAATTAATCGTCAACAATTTTGATGATTGATAAATTGTAGTTTTTTATGAAAAAATGCTTGTCAAATGAATATTTTCTGGTTTCTTTAGTCTTTAATGATAATAAACTAAGTGTTTTTGGGTTGTGGACTTTTTTTTTTTGGACAAAAGTTGAAATTCTGGAAAGAACGATCAGCATTTTTCACAGTTTTCTGACATTTTATAAACCAAACAACCAATCGAAAAAAACAGTCATCAGATTCATCCATAGAATAATTGCTAGTTGCAGCCATAATCAGAAGATAATACGGTCACAAATGCTACTACGGTTTTTAACACTGATTATTCTATTGATTATTTTTGATTCATCTATTCATTGTTTATCCCATAAAACATCGGAAAATAGTGAAATATGCACAAGAGAAGTCTTCAGAGTCCTGTTCTCATTTATTCTGTCAAGAACCTGAAGACGTCCAGTTCATGATGATGATCTGAAAACAGACAAATCCTCACGTCTGAGATACTGAAGCCAGTTAACTCGAACCCTAACCAACCCTAACAAAAGCTAAAACAGTTGCTATGTTACTTTCTGTCGATTGTCTAACCTATTTTTCAACCTAGTTTCTGAGCTTTTGGTTCTTTAGTGCAAAAACAAAAACTAACTTTTTGACCTTAGAGTTTCGGTGGTTCTACCAAAAGTTTTGTTAGCGCCAACTGACAAAGGCTGCTGTATGTTTACTGTATGTTAGCCAACACGGCACGTTAAGTCATGCAGCACAAAGTTAGTCAAACCACTAGTTGTCTGGAGGTTCGTACTGATTACTGAAGAAACGTCTTTGTGCTCAGAAGGAAAAAGTCGACGTTACTCCTCAGAGAAGCGCCTCACATATGCGCATAACACACTCTAAACCGTGTGTGTGTGTGAGTTTGTGTTGTATTGTATCGTGTGATCCTACCTGCCCCGAAATATGCCTCACCTTGCTGGGCAAGCATACCCTCGAGTGTAAGTGTGTGTGTGAGTGTGTGTGTGTTTTCATTGGTGGTGATTTATAGTGATGTGTGCTGCTCTAAGGTTTCAGCCTACAGAAGTGTGTAATGGGTCTTAAACTGGCTGACACCCGATCGCTACGGATCATCTGCTGCCTGAGAGGCATCCACCTCCACTGGAACACACACACACACACACACACACACACACACACTCTCACGCACCTTTTCTTCATCTTTTCTTTCTCACACCACACACGGTTTTCATACACAAACATTTTCATTCTCACACTCACTGAGTCTTGTTCCAAGACTTACATATATAATTTATTGCATGTTACTTAATGGTAGACTCCCACCCCTCCCCCCGCCGTACAGCGCTCCAGCTATAATGATTCTGTCACTGCTGATGAGAGAAGAAAGTGTAAAGAGCAGTTTAACAGACTAATGTCAGAGCTGCAGGATCACTTCAAGATTTACTGTGTGATGTTAGCAGCTCAGTTCGATACATCACTGAAAATGCAAAAAGCTTACACGACACAATCCAGTTGTTAAAACAGAAGCTGTCAACATCACTCACACACACACACACACACACTCTCAATTACAAATATTTTCTCAATTAAGTGATTAGCCATTTAGTTTATAAAATGTAAAACACTGTTTCCAGAAGCCTTACGGGTCTGAAATGTCTCGTTTTGTCCCGACCAACAGTCCACAACCTCGAGATATGTTTAGTCTTACAGTATGCTGTTTGGCACCAGACCTGATTATTCGCCCCGTACTGACTCAGTGACAAAGCAAATAAATTGCAGCCTGAGAATATTATATCACTCTATCATCGGTTTCACCCTACAGGTCAGGAAAAGAATTATTAGAATATTATTAATACTAGATTATGCAGATATTATATATATGAATAGTTTAGAAATAAATCTCCGTCCTCTTAATGTAGTTTATAATAGTCTGTGTAGAGTTGTCCTTACAGAACCCATCACTGATTTATGTACGAGTCGCCATCTAGAAGACATTTTTCACTGGTTGCAATTTATTTTTAAATGCATTTTTCTTTAACTATCCTCCTTACTTCTACTATAATTTCAGTTCAATTTAAATCCATACAGGTCATTGTATTGTCTTCTTTTTGTCCTTGTTCCCAGAATTTGGTGACCTGCCTTTAAATGTGAAGCTCCATGTGATTGGAACAACCTGCCCAGCTCACTTCCCTCCATTTCCTCCTTTTATTTCTTTATATATATATCTTATGTAACTTCAAACAACATGTTCTTGCTTCTAATTAGATTTGAGATATGGAAGTAATTTATCTTTAATGTGTAGGTGCATGTAAATGTATGTATATAGTTCTATATGGGTATGTGTACATTTACATTGAGTGTGGGAGTGGCGAGGTCTGGTAGACTCAGAAGCAAGCAAATGAGAATACGTTCCTCTGTGAAGGTAATAATTAGGTAATAATGTCATTATTAATTGAGGAAAGTAATTAGTAATGACTGACAGAAAGCTCCTACTTTTATGAGCCTCTGTTGAAAGTCTACCTGTGGTTTAGTCTGACGCTGTAAACAACAGCCACCTCCGAGCTGTGAGGTGAATTGTGTCGGCCTTGGCTACGGATGACATTTCAATTTCTTTTTCCATCTTCTCTTTCTTCTCTTTTATTTGTCAATAGGTCAAACTTTTGCTCTTCACATATCAAGAGACACAAATCAAAAAAGATTGCAGCGCCTAAAAACAAATCAAAACCTCCATTCCAGTCCACACGCACACACCACCAAAAAAAAAAAAAACAACCCCAAATAAACAAAAAATAAGGCAGAGCCCATTTCTCTATGTCTGAGACAAAGACATACAACTTCCTCCCAAACAGTCAGCAGCACTCTCATTCTTTCAAAAAGACGAAATTAGTACTTAAAAAAAAAAAGAAAAAAAAGAAAAAAGATGAAGGAAAAACTATCCATACAATTAGAAAACCAGATTGTCATGTAAGAAGAAAATAAATGATCTAATGTTTCCTAGAATTCAGTATCCACTGAAGGTTTTCCAAATATGAATTCTCTAATGGTAATAATTGTGATACTTGACCACAGATCATTTTCCTTCCATACATTTCTTTGAAAAGTATATCCTGCATTTTCTGAGAAAAATCTATAAAAAGAATCAGGTATGGAGTTTAAAAGATACAGTCACAGATTAATATCGGCCTGGGGAACGGCTCGAGGCGAGAACGGCTTCCTGCTTTGCTGCTTGCTCTCGCCTCTGCTTGAATTCTTCTACTGATATTTGTGTTTTTTTTTCTGCGAGAAATTACAAGCAGTGGCTGCTGGATACTTCTAAAATCACTGGGACTGTAATTCTTTATAGATATAGAAGGCTATTGCCATATTTCAACATTTTTATGATGTCGTCGGTACAACGTGAGCGTGGCCTACCGATAGTGCAAGCCTGTACTGCAGTGACTGGAAACATGCTACTTAGCTAAAGCTGATTAGCAGCGAGATGCCTCCCTTCTCCACTGACGACTTCCACCAGCTTCTACAGAATATTGCACTGCTGGAAACCAAAACAGTGGACAAGATCATGCTTAACACACGGCTCATTACCACCAACAAGACTACCAAGAAACAGGAGGGCTGTGTGCCGGGTCATAAATCTACAAGTGATAGTCCTCCCTGGAACTCTCCTTGGTGCAAAGCCTAAGTATAAATCATCTTCCTGGGAAACGGGAGGACGAGTAACAGGCAGAGCCCCAGCGCCCTGAGGTTTGTGATGCAACTGGCTGGCCTGCACTATCATCCAGGAAGAGCGCCTCTTCAAACCCTGCTCTTAGTAGGACACAGCCTTGGACGGCTACGAAAGGGAGAATTAGCAACAAACTTCCCCAACAACCGAGTGAGCGACTGGAGAACAGATTTGCTCCACTGTTGCAGGACCCTGGATCTCCGTCTGATGACCTGGATAACCTCGTCTTCACACAGCAGGGTAAGGACTGAGAGTACATCTGAAAGTAAAAGGCTACAGGGGAAAGCCAACGACTGAGACTTAAACTTTCATCGTGGGTGACTTTGCTGTAAAGGATGCAAGAAGCATGCGCAGTAAGAGCACCAAAATATTCTGTTTTCCCAAGGATATGGTCTTTAGCATGACAGAGACTCCTGCATATCATGGCTGCACATCCAACTGTGAAAACCATCATGGTGCACATAGGGACCAATGATGTTGTGAAACAACAGTCTGAAGTGCTGAAACAAGACTTTATTGATCTGTTGAACACAGTCTGCTCTTGCTGAGGTGTTTATCAGTGGCCTTCTAACCGCCAGTGAAAGAAGGAGTTGAGAGATTCAGCAGACTGTTGGCAGTGAACACATGGCTCTCGGCTGCACGCACCGTCCATTCGCTGCACTTTATTGACAACTTCAACTTTTTCTGGGACTGCAGACATCTTTTTAAAAAAGGCAGATGGACTTTGCCTTAACAAGTCAGGAGTAAAATTGTTTATCTCTCACCTATTTTGCATCCTGCATCACCCATCTGTTCCCTCTGCCAAGGACAAGGAGAATCAAAACAAGGAGACATAACACAATGCGGCAGAAGCCTTGAAAGAGAGCCACCTCAGCCCCCGTCTGAAGAGAGCTTTAAACATGAGAGTTATCAAAGCCAAGAGGAAGAGAAGTCTCCACCCCCTTAAAATCACATCCAGGTCACCCTCCTCTCTAGTCACCCTTCCCCCCTTACACCCAGACCAGACCCGATGACAGAGCTGGTCAGTGCGGGAACCAAACTTACTACTACTCCCATTTATTTGACCTACCTCCTTGACGTCTACCTCTACTATTAGTCACTATTAGTAATTACTAAGTCCTCAGCCGGTTTTGACACAATCGTCACAGTTACAACATCCTACAACCCCCCTCCCCCCCTTCCTGAATGCGAAGGCCATAACATATGATTCACATCATTTTCATACTCATCAAACCATTAAGTGACCCCTATGGACGGGACTTGAAGAGATCACTCCCATCAGGATAGAAATGTTTCATCACAGGATAAAGGTGATGACTCAGAATAACGTTGCATTGATTAGCAGCGACACTTCCCTCTTTAAAGGCTGTATTCAGACCAAATCGGGCGGTGAAGCGTTCAGCCGCAGGGTCGAGTGGAGGTGTGTGGGGGTGTTTATTTGTGCTATAGATCTTAACCGCTGTGAAACAATCAGAAAGTAACATTTTATTGATCTGATTCACCGGCTTTCTCGCTACCGGTGCTCCCTCTCTTCTCCCTTTCTCTCTCTGTTTTCAGCTCTCTCTCTCTTTTTCTATCATTTTTTTAAAGATAGATAGATAGATAGATAGATAGATAGATAGATAGATAGATAGATAGATAGATAGATAGATAGATAGATAGATAGATAGATAGATAGATAGATAGAATGTGTGTTATCCCTGCGTCAACTTAAAATCAATTCAAATACCATGACACAATTTCATCCATCCACTTGAACACAGTGGCAGAATTTCAGTCTTAGTATTACTGGCTCTCAGTGCTGCATGGCAGCAGTCGACCACAACATATTACTAGACCGACTGGAAAACTGGGTGGGACTTTCTGGCACAGTACTAAACTGGTTTGAAACCTCCTTAAAGGACAGGGACTACTTTGTGTCTGTAGGTAATTACACATCTGAGCGGATAAAAATGCAGAGTTCACCAAGGCTCTATTTCGGGGCCTCTTATGTTCAACATCTAACATGCTCTCACTGGCTCAGACCATGGAAAACAACAAAATATGTTACCATAATTATGCAGATGACACACATATTCACATGACCGTTTCACCAGCGGACTATGGTCCAATACAAGCAGTGAAGAGTAAGTGCACTGAACAAATCAAAAACTGGATGTGCCAGAATTTTCTTCAGTTAAACAAAGATAAAACTGAAGTAATTGATTTTGGAGCCAATGGAGAACGATTAAAAATCAGCACTTGGCTTCAATCAATAAGGTTAAAAACCACAAACCAAGACAGAAATCTTGGTGTAGTCAACAACCACATTAATACAATTACTAAGTCTACTACTGCTATCGCATTAAGAGTATATCAAGAACTTGAGGACTTATGTCTCAGCAGGATTTGGAAAACGTGTCCATGCATTTATCTTCAGTGGACTTGACTGCTGTCACGGTGTCTTCACAGGTCTCCCTAAGAAATCAATCAGACAACTGGAGCTGATTCAGAACGCTGCTGTTCGAGTCCTCACTAAGACTAAGAAACTCCAGTTCTCAGATCTTTACACTGGCTTCCTGTCTATCGAAGAACTGAAATACTGCTGTTGGGTTTATAAAGCACTGAATGGTTTAGGACCAGATCTGCTGCTACGTTATGAACCATCCAGACCTCTCAGGTGATCTAGGACAGTCCTGGTTTCTGTCCCCAGAGAAAAAAACTAAACATGAAGAAGTGGCATTCAGTTTTTATACTCTACATATCTGGAACAAACTCCTGAAAAACTGCAGGTCTACTGCAACTCTCAGTTCTTTTACATCAAAGCTGACTTTTCTGTTTGGAGCTGCTTTTTTATTCTCCTTTTTTATCTGTCTTATTCAATTTTAGCTTATTTTTATTTTCTATTCTCTTAACTCTATAATAACTATTTAAAGTATATGTTAATGTCCTTTTATAATGTGTTTCTTTTGCACTTTGTCTTAATGTTTTTAATGTTTTATATAAAGCACTCACCTTGTTGAAATGTGCTATACAAATAAATACACCTTGCCTTGACCTCAGTATCTTACACTGATTAAGTGAAAAAAAAGAGCTTAAATGTTCCTTCTTTACATTTAGGACACTTTGGAGAATTATCTTACAAGATCGTATGTAGCCCTACTGGAATAAGATAAAACAAAATATGAAAAAAAATTCATTAAAGCCCTTTGATTCTGAACCTATTTGGCACTGAAACACAGAAACACTGAAAGCTGATAAATCATATTGGAACCAGTTCTGTTGCATGTCGATGAAAAGCCGAAGTAAAAGTCGGGCAGGTTTGAGATGCCAAGAAAGTTGAACCTGCTGGAGGTTTCGGAGGTGTAATTCAAGCAAACATCTGTGATCAAGCATTTGATAACCCTCATGACAAATCTGTTCACACTCCTTTGTAGGCATGTTCACACCAACCAACCGTGTTTGTTGAAGGGGTTCACTTGAACTCTGAAGCGTTCACTTTTTTTGGTTTGGTTCATTTGGCCTGGTGAGAGAATACTGTAATCCTATTTCAACTCAGGCGGAAACCAAATGGCGTGTCAAATCTCTCTTTTTACCAAGAGACCAAAAGCAAACCTTAACACTGAAGTTAACACCAGGCAGGCGCAATTTGGTTGGAAAGTGAAAGTTTATACATGTCTTAGTTACATTTTATGGTTGTTTCAGGAGCATTTAAAGGACAACATTTCAAAATGTAGTTTGGATCTGATTTAAAATGGCTAAAATGGATATTTTTTTTATATCAAACAATAGTGTTTAATGGTATCACTTGTACTGAATGACCTAAAGAGAATTTTCAGCGACTCCCCTCGGCTTTACAGAGCTTTATAGTGAGTTCCAGCTCAGTGTTTAGCTGTCTGGCTGCAACTTTACTGTTTTGGTTCACTCTCAGAACTCTTATGGCGTTGTTTTCTGCAGAAGTAGGCGGCTGTTTTCAGAGAAAAAGCTCTAAAAAGCCACCGTACACTACCTGCTCAACACCAAACGGCAAACAGACACAGTTAGCTGTAGGCTAGCTGGTGAACATAGTGGAGCATTTAGCAGCTAAAGAACCAGATATTTCCCTCAGGAGTTGGTAGAGAGTAAAAACAGAAGCTAGAAGAGAGCGAATATTGGACTTATATTCACCAGGTGGACAGAAACACGACTCCAAATGAATGATAATGTTGCTTAGTAACTGCCGAATGTGGAAATAAGCAATTGTTTGCAAACCAGTTCAACATATCAACTTAAACGGTGATGATATGCCAAGCTTGTGTTCACAACTTGTTTACGTCGCCCCCAAGTGGCCAAAAAGTTAGCAACCCTCTTATCGGATCTTGTGGTTTAGTAAAGTTTGAAAACGACTAAAGGTTGTTTACCTGACTCGTGGTCGCGTATGCAGTAGTCTGGCGAGTCCTCGAAGTACACCAGGTCGTTCTTGCTGGGTCGTTTGAAGTGTGAGTGTGCAGCAGTGAACCCAGTGCCGTATTGGTTAACGGCGACCTGCACCGCACCGTTGTACCTCTTGCGAAGGTGCTCGCCGGTGCGTCTAAAGTCGGCCATGGCCAGCCAGCAGGTCCGGACGCTGCACGACCCGCTCACACCGTGACATTTACACTCCAGAGTCATGAAGCGCTTCACCGCCTGGAGAGGAAAACAGGAAGTAGGATTGGAGCTGTTATTTTCCACTATTCTGTGAACATGTATAGACTTAAAAATTTTCATTCTTGTATAACTCAGGATTTGGACTCTTATGTTTCTACTTAGCCTCAGTGGCTGATCAAGTTTATCAGCTGCCTCCACTATTCAGAACATAATACCATCTCCAAACCATTCAGATTCCCTCGAGGTGTTTAGCTCTCGGGTCAGTGCCTCCTCACCTTCCTGCCAGCTCGGTTGTTGTGCAGGTTCATGAGCGCCCGGGCATCCCTCTCCTTCCTCTCTTTAGCATCCACGAAGGCCTGGCTGAAGCGCATGGCGTGCTCCACGTGGTCACTGCAGCCGCCCCAGTCGAAGGAGCCCTTGGCGTCCCGCGACGAGCCCTTCTTAGTGGGATCGCACGAGCAGGAGTCCAGCTCGCCTTGGCTGCAGGCTCGTGCCAGCGTGTAAACCACTCCAGCCGAGGAAATGGCATAGACGAAGGCTACCTCGCGGCTGCCTGAGAGGAGAAGGGGAAATTGTTTGGGAGTTGTGGAAGCTGACACACCTGAAACGAAGCCAGGTCATGTCATGTTCTACATAATTAATTAAATAAACTGTAAATAAACATAGATACAAATCCAGGAACTATTCAAATTTAGAGCTACATGCTGAGGTCAGACGTCGACACCGTATTCTTTGTGCAAACACTAGAAAGCATTCAGAATAGTAAAAAAAAAACAACAACAAAAGAACCATCAGCACAGTTGCTGGTACACTTCTCTACATCAATAAACTCCACTGATGTAAATCAAACATAACAGTTTTATCTTCCTATCGATCTTGAACCTGGCGTTTCCCGATACAGGCTGCCTGACGGCAAAATAAAGCCGCGATAAACAGAAAGATCCTTAAAATGTTTGGCCACCGCTGCTACCTGTATGACCCGTGTTTGTTGTTGTCTGCTAGATGCTTTTATTTTGTGCGAGGCATGAAATAAAAAACGCTTCATCTACCTCCAACTGCTAACATTTACCAGCAATGCCCTGATAGAAAGTCCTTATCTCCCTCTGCATGTAACTGATGAGAGATCTGAGAGGGATCAAAGGTTGAGACAGGGCAAGTGTGTGTGTGTGTCTGTGCGTATGTGTGTGTGTGTGTGTGTGTGTTTAACCACACCTACGAATCCTGATGACACTATAGTGCATGCCCATGCAGTGACAGCAATAAAATAGGTGGATTTTTAGATGTTTGATGTTTAGGGCTGCAACTAAGGGTTATTTTCACGAGTTGATCCATCACTTATTCAATGCATGACTTATGTCATCCATAAAATGTCAGAAAACAACGGCCCGGCGCGTCACCTGAAACAGAATTAATCATCAAATCTCTCAAAACTCTCATTGTCCTGCTGTCATAAATAAACCTGCAGTGCAGAACTTTCACATATAAATGGACGTCTGTTACATTCAAGCCCTTGCCAAACGAGTTCACACAATGCTGATTAAGCCCAGATAAATCTCTCTGTATTTCACAGTATGCAGAGTTTTTTTTTTTATTCTGGCGTTGGGTGTGACGTTCCCGCACTGGCCGGGTGAATGCATACTGCGTAGGCTCTATGGGCAATGACAATGTGTACTACAGACTTCTGCAAGCCAAGCCAGGTAACTTCCAGTTAGCTCTCTAACTTGAATGGGGATAAAAAAAAAATGTTTAAAAAGTAATCCTGCGGCTTTTCAAGACTTTCAAAATGTTATCGGACCTAACGGATCAAATTCTGACAGTGAAATGAGTCATTTTTCAAGGGTTGTGTGACACTCCAAACAATTTATTTATAGTTTTACAGTGGCAACTATGACGTAGCCTAAGACGGAGCCTGTGATGTAAGCACGTGTCAACAGTGTTTTTGTAATTACTCTCACTGCCAGGAGGGGGAGACAAAAGTCCTACACTGCAGCTTTAAGATGAGATACTCTGACTTGATAAAAAAAAAAAGAAAAGACAAACATATCTAGATGATCTTCAGTTTTAACAATGTGCTAAAAGCAACAGGCATTATATGAAATATTTATGCCCTGCGTTTAGCATGTCAGGCATACCGAAAGTTAAACATCAAATCAAAAATGAGGCAAATCAAGTACTCGTTTAAAAAAAAAAAAAAAAACGCTGTTATGACATCATCTGTCATCACAGTTATCGTCTTAAAGATTTTAGTCACCTGTACTTACACAGGTGGTTACGATGTGTTTTAATAATAATAATACGGGTCCGAGAGTTCAGTTAGAAACGATGCATGTGTCGCAAACGTTCTTACAGCAACTGGTTCATCTGTTTACAGACAAACTGTCAGACGTTTGTCATGTTGTTTTAGTACAGAAGACAAAAGAAGACATATTCATTAAATTGTCTCTTTCATTACATTTTTTGTATTTGTATTTTGTAATTTATAATAATAAATATATACTTTAAGTAATATATTTATTATTAGTAAGAAATACTTTAAGTAATAAATAAATTACTTTAAAATTTTTAAATTAAACCCAATTAATGTTTTAGCAGATTAATCAATTAATTGTTTTTATGCAGAGACATATTAATGTAAACAAAAGGCATCGAACCTCAATACTTTTTTGTTACCAACCAAGGTGTGGACATAAAAACAAAACAAACAAACAAAACTGTCAAGAACCGAAGGCTGCCATTGGATGTCTGGTTTATTCATTAATTTATCAGACAGCTCCTGATTCTAATCAAAATTAATTAAGCTATTAATTAAGGCAAAGTTCTTGTACAGCTGCTTGTGTTTAGAAAAACATTGGAGAACTTCGGCATATTTGGTCAATTGGCAGAGAAATCTGTTTATTTCTCAAAGTAAGGTATCAAAAAAAATAATCGTCCTGGTGTCTTGTATTGCACTTGTATCAAAAATGACAAATGATACTCAGCCCAATCAAGCGCACACACACACACATACGGTGTCTTCAGTGTGTCTGCGTGTGTGTGTGTGTGTGTGTGTACATGCATGATCACTCCCAGTCCAGCGGCTAAGTTGAGCGTGCCTAACAAGGTTAATGAGGAGAACGCTGAGAGAACACGACACCAGAGAGGGAAAACTCCTGTGTAATTGTTTGAAATTAGCCCGCTGACATTGACAATAAGGAGCTTCTGACGGTGCCTCGACGTGCCGTGATAATACTGTGTGACATGTCCGGGGCCCGGCTGGGAGGTCTGAATACCACACGGCTGATTAGAGGCCCCGACATGAAACGGACTAAGTCGAAGGATCCGCCTCGCAGGTTAAACCTCAGAGCATGGGAGAGGAACACATCAGGCTGCCGATGATCCTCCAGTGGCAATAAAAAAAAGATTATGACTTGTTATAACATGTCCTCAAAGGGGGATGACTGAATTTAGCTGCTCAGACGCAGAGTGGCACGTTCAATTTGACAGGATGCATCTGTCCGAAGCTCACATCTGTCACAGGCAGCGACAGGCAGCTTATTGCTGCTCATTACTTGTTAATCATTTCAATCCCTGATGCTGCTGATCGCACTTTACTGCTTGGGAGGAGTCATTTGTCACACTCTTCATAACATTTATTTTCCACTACAACCCCACACACACACCCCTCCCACCCCCCGCACTATATCTACTCTTCACTTGTCAATAAATCAAGTCTTTTCTTCTGCAAACGATCAGAGAAGATAAACAGTGCTAATGACCTGATGAGGATCTTGAAAGTGGTGGGGTTACTTTTATTTGGAAAAAGTCAACATTTCTCTCTTAAACAAGCTGAGTGGAGAGTGAATCACCGACTGAGACAGTAGCTAAGTGAACCTAAGAAAAACAAGTATTATTATGATGAAACTGAACTTTTCTCATTTAGTTATTGCTAAAACTAAATCAATCGATTCATAAAATGAAAACTGAGAATTATAATAATTGATTTATAAAAAGATAAAAGAGAGAAAATCTGAGAATCTATTGCATCTGTGCTTAAAAAAGTTCTTAAATGAGTGTTTTTTTCATCAAAATTGAAACTAATTAATTTTCCACCCATTAACAAATCGGTTCAGATCTTTATCTGTATGCCAGAAGTCATAATATTACGATACTATAATAAAATACTGAGTCACATGTAGTTCTCAATGCAGGAACGAACTGGCAGAGAAACCAGTCGACTGCACCGGCGTGATAAATGTACAATTGTAAAGCGAGACGAGGTGTGGAATGCGATCCAACCTCTGTGAAAAAGAACATATCTGCAAGGGACCCATCTATTTCCCCCCCAGAAAGCCTTCGGTGTCGCAGTAAATCTACCCGACGCTCTGAAAACCGAGCAATTGTTTGGATTTGTCAGCATTAAGTTGATGCTTATGGTCAAACATGTTTGTCACAGCGAAACAGATCGCACACACGCACGATGACGCAGCGAATCATTTCTAAAAAAAAAAAAAAAAAAAAAAAGTGCCAAAAGCAAACAACGACCTGGAAACACAAACCCAGCAGATACTGAAGCAGACAATCGAGTCACTAACTTTCTATTCTTATTTGTGTCGTGTGTTTAAAAAAAAGGTACCTGACTGCCCCTGAAGCCATCATATCATGAACAAGATGCTTTATGTACACTTTGCATACCTAATCCCTGCATCTAATGTCATTTACTGCAGGGCTGAGCAACATGGACAAACATAATATAGCTGTAATTATCACAGCATTAACTCACGTCGATCACATTTAACCTCAGGACAGTGAGTCAAATGATTCGGATTTGTTATAATTTAACTTCTCATCTTTTATGAGATAACGACTACGAACCCAAGTGTCTCAATATGAGAATATACAATACAAATATGGAGACAATAAGTGAGAGTTTTATGGCTTTAATTTAAAGTAACTTTAATCTGATGTCTGACTCTGCTGACATGATTCCCGCAGACAAAGTGGAGCAGGTATTTAAGATGGACGAGATTTTATTTGGTCCAAGACTCAACTATAACATCTTAGAAGAAAAATTAGCCATGGATGATGGAATTCTCTATTTACTAATCCCTCAACCCCCCCCCAAAACTGTTCAACCTTCATTTCTCTCTAGCCTGTCTTACAGAGGGTCAGAGGTCAACTATAGAACACCAGCACTGGAGCTGAGAGGGGTCAGGGCCTTGCTAAAGGACACTACAGCAGGCGGGATGCCTGTTGAGCACCAAGGTTTGATTTCAAATCCTTCAGATGAAAGACTGCCCCATTAGTTTAAAATTGCGCTTTTCATGCTCGAGTTAAACGAGCTCTAACGTTCCCTCCACTCACTGCGTAGCAGCAGGCGTCCAAACAGGTTGTGGTCCCTGGCTGTGGTGTTGCAGTTCCAGCGGTGGTTGCGGAACTGGTGCTGGCACTCGGAGATCCAGTCCTTCATCCCGGCCCCGATGGCCTGCATCACTTTGGGATGCTGGCGGCACAGCTGGCGCTGCTTGTTCACCAGACCAGGGATGTTGTCGCACATCACCTGGGAGCCCAAGGTGCCCATGTACCTGCAGAGCAAAAGGAGGAAAACTTTAGAAAGTGGGGCAAAATCTGTGCAAAAAAAACGTCATGTGTCCACAGAGGACTGGATGATGGATAGAGAATTTGGTCACTGATTTCTTTGACTGATCTGAGAGAGAATATTAGGAAAATGCTGAACCTATCCCTGCAGCAAAAGTGCAAATAACTTGATATGTGCCTGCCTCTATGTTTGCCAACAGAAAAGTAAAAATAGAGCAAAAAAAAAAAAAAAGGTGTAGTCTTGTCGATCTACAGCCCACACTCCCATGTACCTGTGGAACAAGGTGATGAAAGACTGATAGCGACTTTGAACACTTGCAGGCTCCAGAGATTTTCTTACACGATTACAGAAAGAACAGAGCGGCAAGAAATTTTTTTTTTTTTAAAAAGCAGTCTGGAAACTTATCCGTCCAAATAACATCTCACTATCATAGGAAGTATGAAAAGTTTATGTCAAAGTTGGAAACAGAACCTTTGCAAATATTAAAAGATTAAAGAGGAAAAACAGCAAATGAAGTTGAAATGAAATGATATCAAATGACTTTGTTCTGGAAAGGTATCTGTCCAAATATTCACTCTTCAACAACCTGCAAAAATACAATTATGAAAGCCATGGAGGGAATTTTGACACTTAATCTCTGTGAAATTTCTCGCTCAAAAGGAGTAATGAAACCGTTTTTGAGTGTAATTAAGACATTTTAGACATATTTATTTCACAATAATCAAACACAGGAGGGGGGAAACTACACCCGGTATCATTTTAAAGAAATCACATGGACTGTTTTCCTCCTTTATAAACCTTTAACAGCTGCATTGGAGCGCATTTTTTTTGCGCGTCGCGAAGACATGACCACGGCTGACCGGCGTGTCTTTTAGTGATTCTTAGCGGTGTCTCGTCTGTCGTGTATGTTGAACTGTGGAGAGCGATTTTTTTTTTTTGCTCCCATGTATACTGAGCGTGTGCTACGGAAGTAACAATAAACTTGAAACATGTCAGTTTAATTACAAAGCCATGCACACAGCGCGTTTTGGCTTTTGCAATTACATTTTTCCATTGCATTTCCAATAAAGATGTTGGAGGGGGGAAAAAAGTGTGCCAGTACTCACCACCAAGACGCATCGACCTCGGCCGTCAGCCAGCAGATTGCTACAGATAAATAAAAACATATTCCACTTGGCAATAAGTTCATATTAACCAAACTTAGGTCCTTTATGGATCTGGACGGAGCATTTCCACGGATGAAAAAATAAAAAAAATAAAAACAATAAATCAGAAGAACAGATAAGTCAGATAAAGTTTGATTCTCCAAAATAAAAGTTTAGATTTAAAAATGTATCATCACGGGACAGTTAGCAGACGGAGGTTTGCGCGTAAAAGCCATGACAGGCTCGAGGTTCTGCACGGTGGCAAAGTGCTTTATGAGGAAAAAAGTAAAGACCGACTTGTCTAATAGTCCAGCAAAGATTTTCAGTGGAGATAGGCAGATGATGTGCTATCAGGTTTAAATTGCTTTTACACAAGGGGTGGGCAGAGTCCCATCTCAGGAATGAGGTGAAGAAATGAGATGTCTGAGAGTATCTGTTCAGGCTGGTTTGACACCAGACAGGCTTGGCCCGCGTCCAGACCGGAGCTCCGCAGCTCTGAGATGTGGTCCAAGGCTGATGGGGCTCTTCACTCCAAACTGCACCGACGCGTTCAGGGGAATGAGCCGGCTGTGGGAGGATTCACCCTCAGCTCAGACAATGTCAGTCACAAGAGAGAGAGGGGGGGAAAAAACGCACAACCCCGCTAAGATTCAAATTTTGGAAGGGAATGATTCATATTTATAATTAGATGTGTCCTGAAAAGTGGCAAGTCTTTGGATCTTTATAACTTTTACGCACAAATTAATGTTGTGCGTAAAAATCTATTTCTTGCGTAATAAGAGCTAAATATGTTTGTCAGGACTCATCTGTAGTTTACTGGATTTCTGTTGTTGTTGATATGATACATAACTAGACAATCACTAAATATATCTCATACCTGGGCATTTACTCTTGTGTTTTATACATTTGGTAACTTTTCTGTTCATTAAGGCCGATATCTTCTTAATAAAATGTAGATTTTTCTAGAAACCAAGTGCCATACCCTACTGTCACTCTGATGCCAAATACTTCTGATCTCAAAACTATGACGCATTGTTATCTTACAGCCTTATACAAACCACCACTCAGTCTAACTAACAACTCAGGAATGGTGGTTGAGAAAAAAAAAAAAAAAGAAAAGAAAGGAAAGGAAAATTACGCACCGATTCTCCCAAAGCAGCACCTAAAGGTGATGTGTCCATTTCAATTGGATTATCTATCACAGTCTTTTTGAAGTCTCTCGGGGAAATCTGTACCACTGTCACACGGCATTTCCTCCATCTTTGATCTGGCCTGGATGAATCTGGAGGTCCGGAGACCCTGACCAGATGAGATTAATGGGCAAATTGGATTTTTTCCCATGATCCCCGTGGAAGAAAACCATAAAACAACAAGGAGATTTAGAGCTCTCGCTCTCTCTCTGCTCTTCTCAGCCCATTGAACACGACTTTGTTTTTGCAGCAGCAGTAGTTGTAATAAGCCTGTAATACAAATCCAATTTAATTGGAGTTATTTGTTCACTGCCTTCACCAAAGCGCATTACGGCTGGTCACTGTATTTCACTACACATTGTATGGAAACACTGACTTCAGTTTACCTGCCCGGCATGAAAAGTACAGCAAGTCACCTGAGTAGTTTTATTGTGAAATGACTAAAATGATGAGTGGTTGGACAATATGACCTCTAACAAGGTCACAGCACCTAATATAAAACAAATATTTACCCTGTTTTCCTGAATTTATTAAAGAAATAGTTCAACTTTTTTGGGGAAATGTGCTTAATTGTCTTCTTTTCTCCAACAGTTAGATGAAAAGAGGTGATTAGCTTAGCTTAGCATAAAGACTGGAAGTAGGGGGAAAGGCTAGCCTGGCTCTCTCCAAGGTCAGAATCAGACAAACGAAGCAAAACAATAAGTAGTTTGAGTCATTTGTGCACAAGCAGCGATGTAAATATGGAATGTAAACTTATTGGTTTCAGGGGGGAGTTACATATTGTCACCTTTTCTTGACCAACAGCAGTTTATCAATCAGCACTTCTGTGTAAAGTGCAGGTTGCCAGATTTTGGCATCAAAACAAGCACAATGGTACCAAACCATGAAACCTCAACGTGAAAGACATCAAGCTGCAAACAGTTCCTGCACCTGGCTGTTTGTCAAGAATTTGTTTGTGTACAGATTGAACATACAAGATCCAACACATGGTAATTAGTGAGCGTGCTGGTAGGTGTATTTTGGAACACTGGCAAACAACAACAACAAGCCAGCCAAGCCTCCAGTCGTCATGCTAAGTTCTCCACACTCAACGCACATGTGACATGTGATTGATTCATCTTCTCATCTAATTCTTGAAAAGGAAACAAAAAAAAGGCACATTTCCTCAAAAGTTTGAACTATTCCTTCAAATCCGTCACATTTTTTTTCTTCATCATCCAGATGAAAATCCGAATTTACATTTTAATTCAATTAAAACATTTTTTTGCAGGCAGTGAAAACAAACAAACAAACAAAAAAATCTTGATTTCAATCTTTGTTTGACTGTACAAGAAAATGCTTCTCAAAAGAAACTTTAATTTTCAATTAAACTCTTTAAAATATAAAATAACTTAAAAAAGAATAAAGAACTAAACTCAAAGACAAGTCAACAAAGTTTCACTCAAAACAGCAGCAGAAATAAAAGTGACCTGTCTTATTAAACACCGTCCTAAAACATATAAATCTTTTTAATAAACAAACTAAATCACATATGTGACCAAAAACATTATGAGCCGCTAACTGAGAGACACATCTGTCCTGTGATTAGCAGACATTCCTGCACATCTGTAGGTAAACCTTGCCGCCGGCAGCTTTGCAGAGGAGGAAGAGGACGGTGGCTCCGAGCGTGCTCAGCGCAACTCTCGTCAGGGACCGCATCCTCCGGTTGCCATGGGGACTGGGTTGAGGGAGTTGACAGCAATCCGCGGCTGCATCCATCTGAGGGAAGGAGGAGGAGGAGGAGAGATTCACGTGGGAAACGCGCATTAACATGACAACACACACCAAACCTTGTGGTTGGGTCGTTTGTGACCTCATGCAGGAAGTAGAAGGGTTGCAGGTCATTTTTAACTTAATCCAGTCTGGATTATGGCAATTTACTGGCCGGACAGTTCCAGGCCAGTTTAAAGCTTCGCTGGATGGGAAATATCGGCTCAGTTACTTGTGGGCTGGAATCAAACAGAGACCCGCTTATTTTGAGGGTGAGGGCATGTCTGGTCCCATCACACCACCGCAGCATGACTCGCAAAAAAACCTGAGTCACCAAAACTTCCTGTGCCAAATCCTCACGGATTCATCAGCCAAGTGCAGAGACGGGTCTTGGTCATGGTCAAGTCACGGAGGAATAATGCCGCTCATGAACCCTCTCGAGTCAGAGAGTGACACGGTGTCACGCTCGATCCCTGTCATATGGGAAAGTTCGCAGATCCAAAATGTTTTAGCTCTATTCTGGTAAATACGACTTGGGAACTTGCGGTTTTGGCAACGGACCCGGATTGCTACAACTTCCTGAATTCTGTAATCACTAACAAAGAAATGCTTTGAATAAGTGTCAGGGAACACATTATTCCCACAGGACATGAATGCAGCAAAAAACAACTAAGTGATATGGTTGTAATCTATGTCATGATATCAATATAACATTATTTAATAGCTTTATTTTTGAATCAAAACAACAGTTCCCTTAACAAGAAATCTAAATATATTACTTTGTGTTGCACCATCTAGAAGCTAAAACTAAATTTAGCTATTTGCTAGCATAGCAATAACTGTTTAGGACATACTGACCAAATAAATAAACTGAAGAGACTCTGCTGCCTGAGTGATTGGAGATGTTTGTTTGAAGGTCTCTTTTTTTTTGGATAGATTTGTTGCTTTTTTTTTTTTTAAGTATGATTCTGGGTCTTCGTCTTAATTGTTGTGTAGTCCACAAACGAAGCGACATACAAACTTTCAGACTTTCAGATCTGATAATCAAAGAGGTAAACTTTCAGTGGAATATTCCTCTAACCTTTTCAAAATGTGAGCAATAAAATCTCAGTTTGACATTTTAGGAACACTTTTGGCCTGAAGGCTAGATGAGAAGATTGATACCGCCATCATTTCTATTCATTTATTCAGTTCATTTATGGAACCGGAGCCGGCGGGAGATTAACTTAGTTTAGCATAATGACTGGAAGCTGAAAGTAATGAATAGAAACAGATACACGGACGAGTGATAACTTAACGGAAAAAAACCCACATGGAGTGTCTCGGTGAGGTGTTAGGTCTTCATGTGCCACCGGGGCAGCTTCAGTTCCTTGGAATTGATGCTACAGTTTCTGATGAACACCGTTCCTCAAAAAGATACTCCCTCATTTGGTGTTTTGATGATGATGATGGTGGTTGAGAGCGATATCTAACGTGTTGGTCCAAAATCTCCCATAGGTGTTGAACTGGTGACTACAAAAGTCACAGGATATGATTCACAAACATTTTCAAAAACACTTTACAACCATTCAGTGACCCCTCATGTCCTGTGAATGGGGGCACTGTCATCCTGGAAGAGACCACTCCCGTCAGGATAGAAATGTTTCATCATAGGATAAAGGTGATGACTCACAACAGCTTGGTAGTGAGTTGCAGTGACCCTTCCCTTCTAAGGGGGACAAGTGGACCCAAACCATGCCAGCATAAGAGAGGAGCCACCAGATCCCCTCACTGTAAGGGTCAAGCATTGAGACCTGAACCAGTTTTCCCTTTAACTTGTCATCTGTCTGTATATACATATCTTTAAATATGACTATCAGCACCTTTAAATCTAAACATTTTATCTTGTTTGTTTCATCTGTACACAACTGAAGGGAGTCATATGCTGGACTATTTCTTGGCTGAGAGCAGTGACTTTCCTGGAATCCTGTCTTCGAAAGGTTGCCTGACTCTTTAAATTTAGCCCCCCCCCCCCCCCAACACACACACACACACACACACACCTCCTCCACCCCCCCGCTTCCTGTCTTTATTCTGAGCTAATCGGCTTCTGGCTGTAGCTTTGTATTTAGTGTACAAAAGAATGGTATTAATCTTCTCATCTAACTCTCTGCAAAATCGCTCCTGAATTCATTTGGACGCTACACTAAAGAGGCTTAAACGGGGGGGTAATATGTTTTTCCTTTCTTGGCACCTGTTAAATCCAGGTGATAAGTTCTCTAGAGTCTTATCTCCCATTTTGGTGCCACCTGGTGGTTGAATAAAAAAAGTTTTTCTTGCTAAAAATCACATAAAAATGTTACATATAAGGGCTTTAATTAAAAAGAGTAGAGAAGAATATAATATGCATGTGATTGGTGATTAAATAGGAAGGAGATTCTGATCAGCTGACGGTGTGCAAGACAACAAAAAGTGAAGTCGAACAGATAAATTTTAGCATCTGGTATGAAACAAATATCTCAGAGAATTGATCGATACCTTCGACTCAATGGTTGCCTCATCAAGGGCTTGCATTCAAGATGAAATTTCCATCCTGTGCTCTTATTTTGAAATATATTGTACTAATTCACTTTAAAAGGTGGTGCTACAACTGAGCCACCAGCGCTGCAACTTCTTTTCAAGCCAATGACATGAATAAATAAACTGTATTATTATCATCATCATCATCATCAGGTGTTCAGCTGCAAACCGGCTCCGTGGTTCATTTGTGCTCAGGGGGGATTTACAGTATGCACTGTTGCATTAAAAATGACGCATGAGTCCTGCATGAGGGAAAAGCGGTGAGTTTACAAACCCCGCAGAACAGTCGCAGTCAAACATTCACAACTGGAGGGGCCGGGGCCGCTCTACACATTCACATTCCAGGAAGTAGATCAGGGGTTTTTAAACTTCATCGGCCAAGTCATCACATGAAATTTTTATTTGGTTGATTGACTCTTACCTCTATGCTGCCACAGCACTTAATGTTACGAAGTGCTGCATTAACGGATTGTTTTGGCTTCTTTGTGGGACAGAAAGATTCACAACAAGCTGAATGTCACATACCTCAGACATATTAGCAGCTCATTAAGTTGTTATAGCGTACGTGTCTGCAAACAGTTTCCCGTTTAAATGTCAAGCAGACACAAAGCAACATTAACCTTAATTTGGAGACTTTTTTTTTTCCCCCTCCTCTTTGCAACTGATGAATGTAACTCCAACCATAATCACTCCTGAGATAAATATATCGCTCTTTAAATGCTTTAAATGTTCCACTTCCTTCACCGACTACACAGTAGTTTTTAAATCAGAGCTTGTTTATGTGTAAACAGCTGCCCTCTGCTGCTGGAAACGGGTTAGATGAGAGCGCCGGGGCTTAACCACATACTGTAGAGGTAAGGTCCACACTACCAAGGACCACGTTCATATTGTCATTTGAACCATTATTAATATAAAACTACGGACAGCTGGAGCTTTAAACTACATGATTTGACACAAATCATACTCAACCTCCGTCTAGAAAAACGCCAGCACATTTCATAATGACACATTTATGTTAAAACTCGAGCTTTTCATCACAACTGTGAAAATATTAAATTTATGACCACTGTAAGCTGTGCTGGAGGGTTAGTTCCTGTCACTGACAGAAGGTGGTAAAAGTCAGACAACTTAATAGCCTTTTTAAATATCACACTGCCACTTTCTTATCAGTTCTCATAATCCTCCAACCTCACTAGGGGAGTCGCACAGTTATGAAGTGGACACTAGATGGCAGTGACGAACATCATTATGGTCGAGATAACTGGCTCGGGTTTAAATGTTGCAAGGAGATAAATGGAAGGTTTGTTTTTCAAAGCGGGGGGCTGTAATCCAGTAAAGTGTGTTGGATAACATGTACAGTGAGAGTTGCAGCAGATACAGTGACATAGTGTGTGTGTTTCAAAAGACAAGCTTCCACGGATAAGGCTGTGTGTGTGTGTGTGTGTGTGTGTGTGTGTGTGTGTGTGTGTGTGTGTGTGTGTGTGTGTGTGTGTGAGGACCCTCCTCCCTGGGCTGTGAGCCAGTGGGTCCAAATGGGCTCCGTTGGCTGTCGGATTCCTGTTTGACACAGCTGAGGACCCCCCCACGGACACTATCAGCATACACACACACACACATACCTACACCATCACCACACTCCACCTCTATCCACTACTATCCCACCCCCTTTTTTTTTCTTACCCCATACTCCCGCCTCTACCCATCAGCCCTTTCTCCCTTCTTAAACTCCCTCACCCTGCCAACCTGCGTCCTCTCCTCGCTTTCTTCTGCGCCCCCCCGCTCCCACCCTCGCCTTCCCCTTCCTCCCCCCTTCAGCCCCCTCATCCCTCCGCCTCATCGTCTGTGTGCTGACAGGTCCATGTCACAGCGGTGCTGACTTATGGGCTGTGAGGATTCTGCCCTGTCAGGAAAGACTCTCTCCTCTTGGAATACAAATGCAACCACACACACACACACACACACACACACACAGAGTCAGGTGCACACATGCAAGCACCCTCGCACATACCTGTTGGAGCTCGTCAAAATTCATATGCACTTAACACCGAAAACACACACACACACACACACACACACTATGTTCTGTTCATGTTGCTTTTGTAGTAAGAGGGAAGCTCTCAGAATAACAGTCGGCAACGTGAGAAAGGAATTTAGATTGACTTGCATGAAATATTAATGTGTTTCTACAGGAACACTATCAGCTGGTATCAGCTCATCACTGATATATTAGTATCAACGTTGACAGACGCAAACATAAATCATAGTAGATAAATGTTTTCAAGCCACATTTGTATGTATATTCACATTTTATCTTATTTCAAAGCTGCTTAATTTGCATTTTTATCAGTATTATTACTTACATTTAATTTCCAGCTAGATTTACTGTTAAATTTCTTATATGCTGCTGATATTTCTTTTTATTCTTCAGCTCTAAAATATCCTGCCTCAGTATATAAGGCATTATCAACTTGCCTGATGTCTTCTGACAATTTTCTCTGTTTTTCTAGCTTCTTTTGTGGGTTTTGGAATAACTGACAACACTGACTGGCTAAACAAGTAATTTGAAGACATCACCTGGATTTATTTATAGTCATCCATTATGACATTTAATATAATAAATAATTAAACAAATAATCAACACATGACCATAAAATAAAATTCATAATGTATGTGGTAAGATAATAAAAAAGATAGTCGCAGCCCTAAACATTTTTTCTGTCCTTTGGCCTATAAAAAGATTTGAAATGCTTGTTGTCACTACTTGGTGGCTCTCTTCCTTCTTCATTTAAGGGTGCCACTGACCGCGTCATTTAATGATGCCAGCAGCACATGTTGAGCCGACCATACAAACAGCGGAAATAGTCATGGCAGAGTAGTTAAAAAATATAAAATATATCTATCTCGGGTCGAGCTATGGAATGAATTTGATTACATTTCTGCTTTTCTTGAGTGTTAATGTGCATCAATATGCCGCCAGTGTATGGCATTTGGCGCCTGCCCTGTTGCATAGAGAATAAGGATGGAATAGACATACACTGCTTTCAATGGCTCGCTGTGGTCATTGGCAAGTTAGCTAAATTTATACAAGGTAACGTTACTGTAAGCTCAGTTTAACATCAACATTTAAGAAACAGCAACCACAGCAAAAGGGACTCAGTTTGCATCACAGGTCAGATTTGTGATCTGGCCAAGTGGAGGACGTGTGAGCTCAGCAACGTATATGTGTGTGTGTGTGTGTATGTGTTGACCTGGCATAGCAGACTGCGGAGGCAGTTGACTTCCTTCTGCAGGTCTTTAGTCTGAACTACCAGCTGGTTGCAGACACCCAGGGCTTCCTTCTTTGGGTCTAGTGAGAAGACCAGCTACATGGAGGACCAGAGAGACCAAGAAGAAGAAAGTTAAGAGAACATAAAGACACCTGGCTTCATCTCAGTCATGTGATAGGAAGGGATGCAGCCTTAAAATTGCAAAATAAATATATTTGAATGCGGTTTATTTTAGATTATTAGTTATGCTTTCTTGCAGTTTAGTGGATAAACTGTCCTACTTTGCATGTTGCTCCATCTAAAACAGTGTCATCTGTTAACATGCCTTTATTATAAGCTCTGTGATTTCCATAATTTAATATGAGCTAAAGGGCGTTGCCAGGGAGAAGGACTTACTTAGTCTGAAGCCACTATGACTTAGTCCCCGATAATCGGCAGAAAATGGATGGATGGATGGAATATGATGATTTATGTGGCCAATGAATTGCACCACTAGTGCTTCTGTTGCCAAAATGTGAACAAGCTAGCACGAACTGGCGTCCAATGTGTCAACACCTAACTGGCAACCCCTAGACAACATATACCTGAGAAGCTTGGCGGGGAAAACGGCTGATGACATCTTGAATGGTTTCTGTTAGGTAACAGCACTGTTGCATCACACTAATCAGGAAAGTCTGTAGGTCCTCACTCCTGCAAAATGCAAACAAGTTATTGGATAAAAAGATTTTTTCCCCCCTCAAAAATATATAAGAATAAAAAAAAATTCAATCAACAACAATTTTGATACTCAAATAACTGTTTAAGGCCTTTATCGAACATGCCAGCTTCTTAAATTTGAGGATTTGTTGCTTTGGGTCTTGGACTGTTGGTTAAACGAAACAAGCAATTTAAAGATGTCACTTTGAGTTCTGCATAACTCTCTGCATTTTTACTACAACATCTCATGTGATGACACTTGAATTAAATCAAATTTCAAATGTCCAATCTTGGTTAGCCGCACAAATTGCAAAAACTGAGAGAGGGCACATAAATGTGATGCACTGCTCATCTGTCAAGTCATACAAGTTTCTGTTGACATACAGATAATGTGATGGGAACCTAAAAAACTAAGTTCAGTTGAGTTTATGTTTTTAAGAAGAGAGGCCAAAGAAGATGGTCACGTCAACAAAACAAGGCAAGACTAGCGAAGATGCCCAGCAATGACAGGGTAGACAGATTGATAGTTTGGACCAAACTCTGTGTTAACATTCTCCATGCATTTCCTTGAAGATCACCTCACCGAACTTCATAGAAAACAGAGCAGGTGGCCAAGCCTTCTCCCACCTCCTCCTCCGTGCTAACCCATGCTGTCATCCCTCCCTGAAAACATCCACCTTAAATGATAAGTTATTTATATTCATCAACCTCTCCGTTCCCCTCTTCCCATCCCCTGGTCCTGTGGGATATTGATAGCTCTTATCTTAATGGTACATTTCCCTTGGTGAGGGGACTGAGCAGCCAGCCCTCCTCACACTCTGTCAGAGGGCCGAGTAAACAGTGTCAGTCAGCCTGTGCTGCACCCTCACCTCCCTTCTCCCTGCTGTTAGTTTATCTAGGGAGCAGAGAGTGATGATAGGCCCCCGATGGGAAGATTGTTGAAGGGATGGTAGATGGAAACAACGATGTTATGTTAAATGGGAATGTTGGTAGAAGGTGCATGTGTGCCATTCTTTTTTAAACTTAATTTATCCCCTGAAAGTCAACTGGGCAAACCTGCCCCTTTTTCCAGCAGTACCCTGCTTCACTTTGAGAAGTGTCTTGCGCAATGCCAATTATATAGAGGAGAGTGATACATATTTACTTTCACTGCATTTTCCCAAGAGTTAAGGGATTCAGACCTGCAATATTTCAGTCACATCATTTCATCACCTTCCTTTGGAGATGGCATTGGGTCGCAAGTTCCTAGCAGAAAGACCCATTTAAACGCAAGACACCAAAAGGACAGTTGATTGCCTGTCAAAGTGGTAGCTAACCAACACTGAGACAAATTTTTCCTGCTACCTAGTGATACTGATTCAGCAGTTGACACCTTTTCCAATACTAATGAACTGCTATTAGCTCCAAATCCCACTTTGAATGCATTGTTTGTTCCTGTTAACTATCAAGAGAAACATCCATTCATGATCCAGGAGGGGGAGGGGGGTCCCAATGTATACCCCAACAACACAAGATGTATAAAGCTCCAGCATGTCCTTTTCTGTCCAGTTAGATATGCACAGAACACCTCTGTAAGGCCTTACAGGTGCAGTCCAATGAAGACATTATTGAAACAGAGCACTGTCATATGTGCCTGGAGATTACATTATTCTGTGATAATGCAATACCTCCTGTGTACTAAACACTTTTCCATTTCCCTGTGCTAGTTCTGTGATTTATTGTGTTGCTGTGTTGTTGATTTTGTCCTTTGGTACTCTGTCTTCATGTGAACCCTGGCTACAAAACAAGTTTCCCATAGTGAGACAATAGATAACCTGTTCCAGGTCTCCTGTTACTCAAAACTTATTGGTAAGAATGCAAACATTTCTTACAGGCCACAGTTATAGACCCTCTCCACGTCTACACAGCACATATAGACTGGGTTAGCAAACTTCCATAACTCATCCTGAGTTCTTGTGAGAGTGAGGAGCTGGTCCAGAGGGAGCATTGTGGATTCTGTTCACATTGAAGTTCCTTTCCAGCACAAGCCTTACAGGGAGGCTGAGCAGTGTGATACCCTGATAATTGGAGCATGTCCTCCAGTCCACTAGTCAATGGGCAGTATTCTCCACAAGACATTGGAGAGGCACACCAAGACTACCCAACAACATCCAGCTTTTTTATTATATCTGACATGCTTTATCGCTGCAAAGATATTTTTTTTTGACCACCTTCTTGACCTCCACCAGAAAGTTGGGCAAGACTTCCTCTGGGTCTTTTAACTGCCTCCATCCACTGTCCATAATATCACCAGTCAAGGTCAGCAGGTCTTCTCCTATGCAGTCTCTCACGTCTCCCCTTCTTCTGTTGTCTGATGGTTTACCAGAATGTCTTTGAGTATTTCTGCATGACCTCCCCAATTCACCCAAAGGCTCAGTCTTTACCTTTAGCTTAACCAGTGGTCTCTTGGGTTTCCATCCTGAAAGGCACCACTGACATTCAGAACTCCAAAAAGCCATCTCTGCAATGCAAAGACTTTGGACATGCCATCAAATGCCCCAGTCTTCCCTTGGATTCAGGAAAAATTTTAGTTCTTGGGTCTGATTGGGCTCCACAGGTACAGTCCTGACTATGAGTTAGTCCCGATTAGCTGACAGAGTTTGGATAGTTAAACAAAGTGGTATGAATAAGTATGAATGGAACGATGAGCATAAATGATCTAATTCATATTCTGTACAGCACAGTATTTCGGTAAATTAAAGACAACCAAGGATTGAATACAGCAACATGTCCGTCAGCACAAGTAAGGTAACACTTTATTACTTCAGGTCTATTTTTTCTCTTGTCCCAAACATGACAGGAACACTTTTTTAGACTAATATTCTACTATTTTCCCTTTTTTGAGAGCGAAATGGGGATTCTGAAGGAGCTCTTCGGGAGGTCTTCCATCCCTCTCCTTAAACTTCCCCTCTCTCTATTGGACTGTCTCTCATCTAGCAGGCGAGGGCGGGTGTAACCAGCAAGCCCGGTCCTGCTGAGGATTCATGAAGTGATGGGGTGCGGTGCGACGGCTCTGTTTGGCCCCTGCCGCTGGCTCTCTTTTGCTCATTGCAACCGCCCATCGCCTCTCACCTTACAAATCATTACAGCTCCGCTTAAACCATTAGGGTCTGGCTCAAGGCTCTGCTATGGGTGGGGTGGGGTGGGCGGGGGATGGGGATAAGGAGCTAGGACAGTGAGATGCTCATAGGGCTGATGGACGACTTCCAGTGGGGGAGGACAGACGGAGCATTACGGGGAGATGGAGGAGGGCTGGATGTGGGGGAGGGTTTAAGGTGTGTGGCTGACAAGTGTTTAAATTTCTGCTACTACAGTCAACTTTGTTTCTGGCTTTGTGTTGTTGGAATACTTTTTTGGCGACTGACAGTTTGACGCTTGACATTCTTTGTAAACTGAAACGAACGAAGATTTTCAAATATTGTAAGGATAAGGAAGTTTTTTTCCCCCCTTCACAGACACCCCCATCTCTGATAATATTTCTAAAGTTTGGACAGTACTGTAGATATGGAAGTTTAAGTGCATAGAATGATTTGTACTTTCTATGTCATCTAACTACGTCTGAATGATTAAAAGCTTACCGTTACAGAGAGAGAGAGAGACCATAGACCCAATAATCGTACAAATAGGGTTAACAGTACGCAGTTTTGGATTGTTTCTACACATGCAAAAGTAACAGTAGTAGTTGTGTGAGGAATGAAATAAAAGAGCTTGAGGAAGTGGTTTAAGTCCCGCCAACTTTCTCACCTTCCCATGCTGGTAAATCAATGTGTAAAGTGGGTGTAGTTGTTAAATTATTGGTTTCGGATGGTTAAAAAAAACTTCTCGGATGTCGCCCTTCCAATTCCAACACTTGAGATGTTGTGGGGAGGTTTAAAGACACACTCTGACGATCAATCAAGTACTTCATCTTAAGTATATTGATACCGTGGACACACTGTTCTCCTTGAATTCTCTTTGTAGGCTGTAATTTAGGATCCCCTTTCTGCTGACTACACAGATGTTACTTCCCACACGCCTAGGCATTAAGATTTGTGTTACCCCTACCCAATGTCTGCTTCTCCCAGTTGGCTGATTGTGTCCAGGTCCACTTTGTCCAGGTGCATCTGCTGAACAGCGCTCAGCACCTTCTGTTGGTCCACTGGGTCTGTGATACCAGTCTGATAGAAAAAAGCCGTTACCTTTTTGTTGATCCAAATATCTTCCCTTCTTGTTATATGTTCAAAAAAAAAAAGATAGCGAACTGAATGATTATGTGAACAAATATATACTTAAGTTGCTTTCTCAAAAGATTATCTGAGGCTATATCATGCTTTCATTGGGTTTAGGGTAATACATTATTCGTCATGGCACCATTATACAACTTATAACCTTATAACTTTCAGCATAAAATATATTTAGAGCTTGGAATTTAACATGAAATTGTCAATTAGTGTAAATGCAACATGTCTTTATAATGGTGACCCAAATGTGGGCCAGGTGTTATAAATATAATACAGTTTATTAACATCAATTTGCCTCTTAAAACACATTAGAGGTCTATCAAGGTTAACAGAAATATAGACAACCCTAAAAATGATCCCAGAATATGGTTCCAACAAAGAGAAATGCTTATCAGAGTACTGTATCAGTTTAATCTATCACCGTGGCCTTAAAAAGCTATGACAACAGCAGCTACCCTCGTCTCTTTCTGGGTCAACCTGAAGGCTGGCAGTGCGCAAAAGAGCTGACAGACACACAGATGTTACAGTCAATCCTCTACCTTCTCCAGGTCCTCCTTCTCCATGGTCAACAGGTAGTTCCAGGTGATGTCATTTTCCTGCACATGTGTGTGTATGTGAGAAACCGGGGTCAGAAAAGCGAAAACATCACTCAGCGTTTACCGAATCAAAACTTCATACAGCTGCTCCTGACCCCACCAACCTGAAACAGATGTACCTGCATGAGGCTTTGCCGTACAGTGAAACCAATCTACCTGCACCTGTCAAAACCCAGTCTTCATTTATCAGATAGGGTCTAAAACTTGAGCTGACCCTTGGTTTAATTCGGGCCAAGTCAATCCAGCACACTAGATCCATTATGAAGTATCAAGTAAAATATGTAAACTGCACATCGTGACACGCCGCCAAGCATGAAAATGTCATTCTTCCAGTCATACAGCTGTGCTCAACACATTTGAGATCATTATATGTCACCCACAGATCTATTACTGTACTGTATTGTGTGTAACAGCATGCTATCTCTTCTCACTATCTTGGCATCAGTGAGATAAGAGTACAGGAATCTTCCATTAGAAACTAGCGCTGCGAATGCAAAAATATACATATTTGAGAAGAAAAAAAACAAAAAAACCCATTGAAATCTTATTCCAACACGCATACTTACACTCATGGTGTCAGCGAGGTAGCCAAGATCGAGGCCGTGTAGGAGGAGCTCGAGGTCATCCAGCTTGGTTGCGCTGAAGAGGGCAGAGAGTTCACCTCGAAGACGTAAAACTATGGACTTATTTTACAGTATCAACTCAAGTATGAACCAGCTGGGATTGTAATCGCACTAAAACTGTGTATGAATTTAGACTTTCTGTATAATGCATCATGTTGTTTAAAAGCTGAAGGGCGGCATAAAAAGAAGGGATACCATCCTCAAGTGCAAGGCCTGGTTTAAAGTGAGCAATGAACTACGTCCCATTTCAGCTCCGGTGTTCCTGAATTCAACCTTTGACCTCTTTGTAGAAGGAGCTTGGCGAAAGGAGAGACGTCCATTTCTCTTTTGGGGATTAAGTGGGTGCAGCTACGATGTCATTGAGTTCAGACACATCAGAGTAACCGCAGTATACACAGAGCTTCAGTTTGACCGTTGACATGACAAACTTTATGAATGAGCCTCTCTTCTCACACATTCGAAATATGCGAGAGGCTTTGTAGCTGACATGAGAGAAAGACAGCTAAAATGTTTGCAGGCTAACAGGCTGTAATTCCTGGAGCCAGACATGCTACGATACAATGATTCTGGCTGATCATAATTGTCCAGCTGTGCCTGAATGGACAAAACAATCACGCAAGAGGTTTATTATTGTTTATGTCTGGTCGATCAATGGTTCAACCACACCTGCTGCGCAGGCACCAGTTCACGGAAAATCCAACAGGGGGCGACGAGCACACAAGCTGCAGTGGTTGGTCTTGCTGCTGAGGCAACAGAGGATTGTTGGAAAACTTTCAGTATAATTTTTACTATAATGCTCCTGTGTACAAGATTGTAGCATTACACAAGCCTCTGACTGTCTGCTTTGGTGCACACATGTTTTTGACACCATCACATGCAGCAGCTCTGTCATTTCTGTACCCACTGAGTTACCTCAGCAGTTTAAAGAGGAACCCACTACAGTTTCTGGCTTCCTGGACTCTGGAAACAATATTCTTAAATCCTCCATAACACAAGTGTCCAAAGTTTACTTCCATCCTGATTTGGAGATCATCAATAAAATTGTTTAGCATTATATTTTCATTATTATAAGTTAAGTTCATCTGATCAGAACCCTAAAACCCTGATTGCCATTTGGAGTACTCTAGCTAGCGCATTACATGTGCAAACACATAACTCGTGCTCCCAAAAAAAAATCTGATTAGATCTGTATTGAAAACCTGCCCAAGCCCCTCTGGCTGTTTTACCTTTCCTTGGAAGGTGGAGGTTCAGAGTTAGTCTTTAATAACTTTGGAAGGGTCTCCTCCATGGAGCCGAAAGCCTGGAGATTAGAGATGTGGGATGTAGAGGCCAGGATCCTGGATAACTACAGACGGACACAGTGTCAGGATAATACATGAATCAGCTGGGGTTTTTCAATACTATGTAAAAAAATTTTTTTTCCCTGAACAGCACAACACACTATGTAGTTAATGTCACAGAGCTGTGAGATTCATGTAACTTAAAACCTACTTTGAATGACCAAATTACTTTTTAATTCAAATAAGACTGAGTGCATGTTCTAAAAAGATCATTTTTAATGTTATTTCTTTTATTTTCTGTAATAACTAAACTGACAAAATGGGTCTCTTTATTGTATTTCAGATTTTTTTTAAATAATCCTTTAAAAATATTAATACTAATTGCAGATGTGTTATCTACATGCATTAAAAAAAAAAAAACACTTCAGGTACCTGTGTATTTTTGAATATCGAAGCCAGGTCAGCTGGGCTCTTGCCAGCCTTCGTCCTTATTGTCTTGTCTGCTCCCAGCTGGAGGAGCTTTAGCACTGCCTCCTCTCTGCCATACTGCACTGCAATAGCCAAAGCCTAGTAGAAAATATTAATACCAATTATTATACAAAAAAGTAAAAAAATATAATGGTTATCTAAATGAAATATATCCGACAAATTCTGCATTGTGCTCATGACTTCTCAGCTACGGGACTATCACAGCAGATTCCCACTGAAGGAACCGGCTATAAACAAACAGAAAGAAAAAACTGTGACACACTGTGTATCCATTGCAATCCTGGACGTTCATTTCTGTGCCGTGGGACGCCAGCAGGTTGATGACCTTACTGTGGCCGTTCCTGGCTGCCAGCATCAGGCACGTCATTTGAGACCTGAGAAGGACAACAGGCAAGACAGCAAAGGGGAGATGAGGATAGAAAAGAGAAACAGGAGGAGTAATTATAGTAATGCAGAAGACGATATAGAGGGAAGGAAAAAAATTGGGAGAGTAAAGATCTTGATCTTCAAGTCCCTTGACCCCAAAATGTGGACAGGAGAGCGAGAGAAAAAAGGGTGTCAGTTCCACTCTTCTCCTGAAATCTCCTCCTTAATTAATATGGGAGTCTATGGGACAGTTGGCCGGTAAACCCTTCACAAAAAGGCTGACAGTTCAAATTCTGTTTGTGTCTGAGCTACGGTTGGTGATTTAAATGACAGAGCACAAGTGTGCCAACTACTGTGGGAAAAATTATTTGTGTAGACCAAAATATGTGGCTGAAAGGACGATTTATCCAGAAATTTTTCAGAAAAATTTAAACAGCTTCTTCCACTCTAAGCGATGACGTCACGCACTCTAGCTCTGAACATTCCAGCAATACACACTAATGTTAAACTCAAAATTTATCTAAAATTGCACATGAAACTTTAAAAGTCACAGATCAAAAAGTATAAAAAGATACTCAAAAAGTTGAATACAAGTTTAATAGCTAACAACTTTGTGAACATTTTAAAGTTTGAATGAAGTCTGTAGATCAAAGTGGAAATAGTACAGACACTGGGGGAGGTGGGGGATAGAGATGAGGATAGTGGAAGGGTTGATGAAGAGATTGGGAGAGGACTGGAGTGACAGAGGTGCAGAAAAACCACCAGGGGGCAGCAGACACCTTATGACAGACTTTCCAAGTGCACTGATTCAGCACATTCACTGTTTCAACTATAACTATCCACAAGAAAGAGACTTCATTCTGGTTGAAACTTCACGTACTCACATATATGGATCTATGGATTTTCCTTTTGAAGGGATACTTCACTTAAAATCTTTTCAACTGTTGTCATTCAGTCTCTGAGCACAATAATAACAACATGTAGGGTTCCTACTGTAGTGTTTGTAGCTCACAAACAAACAGTTGTTCAATGTGTCCTTCAAAAGCCAACAATATGTTAATGAATGACGTCGTTTGAACAACTTTGACCTTTCTTGTTAATCCTTTGCTGCATCTATGTGTTTGCTTCTATCTGAACAAGGGCTGTATAGAAATAACCTGCGCTACACTACTTCTGTATCTCATTAATTCTGACTCAAACACAGTGGGTGAGAAAAATGCGTCAATCCACAAGGATGGGAAAGTCCAGGGGTAATTCATCACTTTACCCAAACGTGTAAATCTGCTTGGGAGCAACACACAGCAGGCATTTAAAAAGGCACAGTCCATAATCCAAATGTAAACAAGTGGATAACCCAAAAAAAAAAAGAAAAAAAAAACACTGATGGGAATGCATTACTACTCTCAAATTGATCGACAGCACTCATAATATATCAGCTTTTAATACATGGACAAACATTAGACATCCACTAAATCTAAGTTATGTTTTTGTTGCAGTAAAATCTTTCATTTACATTCATTTCTTTGTGTAAACAAAGGAGAAACACTTCCCCAAAATAGAATAAAATGCATATTTTTCAAGATTGAAACCCTTTAAATGAAATGATGTATTTGAAATAAATATAATTCAAATGTGTATTTATATATAGTGAAATAATCAATGACTTGAGTCTTTAACACAATAATATAGTGTTGTTCTGAAGCAATGATTTTGATTCGTATGTGAGACGACAACACGCAAATCAAGATAAAAAAAAAAAAAAAGAGGATGAGAAGCAGACAAATCAAGACAGAAAAGATCTTTTGTGTTTTCATAATTGCTATTGAGAGTTGGTGGTACATGCTTTTATTTTTGTTTTGAAAATAGCTATAGACAAACCTTAAAGATACAGTATGTAAGTTTTTTCTTATATTTTTAGCTGAAATATGTTGCACAGCATATCTTGCATATAAAAATCTTCAGTCTGAATATTTGTAATATTATACTGTAACACTGATATCATGATATAGTTCGCTTTCTAGAAATGCAATTAGGAAGCACTTAAGATAACCAGAAAGGAAATGTCGGGGGAATCTAATCCATAATAAAACAATGTAGGTAATTATACTGATGCAAAATCCCACCTGAGACATTAAAGGAATAGCTACCTTAGTATTTAATTGACAAATCAGATCATATCGTCTGAACATAAACGCCATTTTTGCTTTGTCATTCTGAATTGACTTGTACTGTTGCAGTCTGTACAAATGTGTTGCAGAGGTTTTGACTTTGGGACCAAAAAAATCCTGTTTAACTACAGTTGTCTGCGATAGAGGTGATATTTGTTAAATAGGTTTTTTTAAGCACCTTCTAATGCTAATGTTTCATGTGTATTCAAACAAATGAGCCAGTTCCTTTAACAGCTATGATGAACATGACATTCATGCATTTACATTCCCTTTACACGCAGTCACTTCCTCTTTGACCCAAGAGGATGGAATAGATTGCATAAATCATTTCAGCTTTCATGTCCTGTGCTGTTTTTTTTTTATATTACCCCCCCTCCCACCCAAGGATGGTTTCGCTGGGAGACAACTATCAAGGTCACTCACATTCTATTTCGGTGTATTTTATTTGCGCGTGTCCTTGAGAATGTGAGTTTGGGCCAGTTCCCAAACAGACAGCTGATCGATATACGGAAGATTCAGAGTAAACATGACTCCTGCTGTCGGGACAGCATGAAGAATGACTTCTACAAATACCTGACTCACTCACTTCCACAAAATGAATCCTAAAAAGAAAAAAAGTTACGCAATGACTACAGTACACAGTCAAAGGTTTGGACACTCTTTCTCATTCAAAAGCATGGGAAAGTGTGTCCAGACTTTTGAATGATACTGTACATTTATTATGCAGGCTTTAAAAAGATGATATCTTGACTGATAAAATAGTTATCAAGGGAAAAGTATGCAGACAATGTGAGAATCACATTTTTATTTTGTGTGACTTGCACAACAACCGCCATCCTATCAGTAAATGACGTACACAACTGTTACCTGATCATACCCAATGATTATTCTGCACATGCACAAGTCAAGATGCATGTCTTTAAGATGTTTGAATCCTGAGAATTGAAATGACTCAGCATTGGCAGCTGTGCGGCAACACAAAGCTTTTCACGGTTGTTTATTTTATATTTTTGTGGTGTTCAGGAATTTGGCTCTTTCAAGACTTGAGATTTGAACCGTTTTTTTTGGCTTTCGAGTCTCCAGTCAGGCCTTTAGGGACTCTAGTCTCAAGTAGGTTGAAAGTCTAACAGCACTCAAGTCCAAGTCTCATGTCTACAGCTGTGTGTGTGTGTCCATATCTTTACAGGTTCTGACTTGAGTCATTCAATTACTTTTTTTTTTTTAGGTTGGAGACAATGAGTATTGACACCATGGTTACCAAATGGTTGGGACTTTTGACAAACTTTTATGAGTCCAAAGCAGATGGATCTCAAAGTTTAAACTGGAATTATGCTTCTGCAAATGTCTCTGCAGACCTGACCGGGGGAGAGAAGGGTGTAACCATAAGGTCACAGAGGTTTGCAGAGGAGTGGATGTGCACCCCCCCTCCACCCCACACCCCACCCCCCCAAACGCCAACAATGCATTGTACAAACCTGCGCATCAAGGAAGCCGATTAGTCGATCCAGTTGCTGTTAGGAGGAATGTTTAAAACAGTAAACAAACAAATAAAAAACAAAAAAGGCTGCATAAGTGTAAAATAAACAGCCACACAAGTGTCTCTGCACATTCACATATGCACATAGCAGAAAAGCACGTCCAGCCTTTAACGCACCTACGATCAACACAGATCGGTATGGTGAAGATCAAAAAAAAAAAAAAAAAAAAAAAAGAGGGACACATGGAGGCAATGGACCCCACATCATGCTTCTTGCAGGACTTTGAGAGATGACAGAGAATGCTTGTTTACACTAAAACGGAGAGACATGCAGCTGGTGTTAATCATCGGTTTGATATTCAGACGTAAGAGGCGATGAGGAAGAGGAGGTGGTTTTTATCCACTGCACCCACATGAACCTCATATTCCTCTTTGCGCTGGATGTTGGGGGCAGTTGGCCCCTCCTCACTCCTCCTCCTCCTCCTCCTCCTCACCACCTCCCCCCCATCTCTCCCCCGTCTCCATCCTTCTGTGTCTTGTTACCTTCTTTCAAATATTTTGTCTGGGAAGGAACCGATCAATTTCCTAACGCTGTAGCGTGTCCATGTGTGTCACCAGGGGGTTTCAGGTGGTGTGTGTGTGTGTGTGTATGTCGAGCAAGTAATGGCATGCTGGCAGAGACACAGTGGCAGGGGGGTGGGGGGGGGGGTTTAGGGAAAACTAAACAAGAAAGCCACTAGAATTCTCCTATTTTTCATCACCATTAAGTGATGTTTGGACATTGTTGCTGTATATTTAACTCACATTTGTAGGCAAGACAGAAAAAAAGTAAAATGCACCATTGTTAAAAACTGCTTTTGGAAATCAGATGAATTTGAGTGGAGAAAGACGATGCATATTTTTACAATCATACCTATAAATGATGATGATAAGCAAACACACCAGAGCAAAAGCCAGCTGGTTGTTGGTGGTAAAGCATGGATTTGATCAGATGAGTAGATGTCTTGATTTAAATAATTATATTTCGTTTTTTGTTTGAGTTTTCTTGTTAATTTTGTTGAAACCATGTTTATATGTAACCTGGATGTTCAGAAATGCTCCCAATCTAACAGAAACTAGCCCAGTTCTGACCTACAATAGATGCCTTGAACACTTCTGACCTACAAATGACCAAAAGCATGCTTGCTGGGTTCCCTCCAAGCTTGTAAAAAAAAAAAAAACCTTCTAAAATCCTCTCGCCCACCCGTTACACTCAGTTGTTTGTTTGTCTGTCTGTCTGATACCAGCCTGTACATGCACATGCCATAACAGGACATTCCAAACAAAACACACAAATATACACGCACTGTATGGAGTGCTGTGGTGCATAATGCTACCACATGGCAACTGAACAAAACAAGAACCATCAAAGGAAATTTGATCTAGCACCTCTGTTTTTTACTCCCCTGTTCAAGTCAAGAGTCTAGAGTGTTTTGATTTGGCCTACATCAATGGAGGGAGTGACGGTGCGTAGTGTATTGTTAAAAAATTCCCAGAAAATGTTTTGACCTGAAATACCCCTCACCTGTCCAGCAGGTTTGGATCAGCGTTTCTGGAAAGCAGGAGCTCCACGCAGCGAGCTATTTTGTCTTCGCCGGCAGACGCCGTGCAGCTGGCCATGAGCACCGTCCAATGATCTGTGGACAAAAAAATACATTAGTGTAGATTTTTCGTAGCGGCGTCCACATGAGAGTTAATACAACAAAAGCAGGGATCTATTCAGGAGAGAACAACGCGAGTAAGTTTCATGAAGTTAAGTTCAGGTCATAGGTACCGACAGGCAGTGCACAGAGGCAACAGAGTGCACAGAAGAGATCAAATGCAGATGTTAAGGTTGGATACCGAACTCAACGGTACTACCAAGCACCCATTCATGTTGCATCAATCGGTACCAAATTATGGGTAGTGTTGTGAGTTCAAACAAATATCGATAAGATTTCTTATGAGCCTTTAGAAAAATCCCTCCTATTAAACTGACATGTATGCCTGAAAGTTCTCTCCTGTGTTCCTTATTTTACTGTTTCCTGTTTGCTTTCAACCGTATCTGAGCCGTGTTAAGTTACTGCTGATGAAAACCTTTTCCTCTTGTTTTACATTAAACGCTTCCCAATGACAAAATAACGGAAGGCTTTTATTGCGAAGAACTTGTATGAAATGAAATGCGTGTATCGCTTTGTTAGTGGTGCTATACTTCAATAACAACAAGTTGACGCGACAAGAGCTGCAGACAACAGGCTCTTAGTGTGTTTTCGGCAAACAGCACATCTCCAGCAGGTAGCCTCAACAACTTATTTTACCTTGTTATTTACTTTACACAACTAAATGTTCTAAATAAATAATTTTGAAATGGAGAAGTTTGGATTTTTTACAACTGACATTACATTTTTGTTATTGCAGAGAGAGTAATGTACCGGAAAAAAGTGCTATTGAGTACCGGTAATGAGTCCAGGTACTGGTACCAGTATGAGATAGCAGATAGTCCAGTGATGGCCTAGAAACCAGGGGTCTCATTTATAACCGTAAGCGAACTCTGACCCATGCGTTTGGAATCGGGAAAACGATGACTCAGATGATGAGTTGAAGCCAGACTGTATAATCATCCTGTCAGACATTTAATTTCACTTAATATCTAACATTAATTTATAGATCCACGTTATTATAATCATTCAAACCAGCAGTGTTATCTCATAATTATTCTATAAGCATCTTTCAATGTGAAAATATATGAGCCAAGTCAAATCTTAACGTCCGCTCAACATTTAATCAGCGCTGTTTAACCCGGCGTGCAAAGGTAGAGGGTCAGTTATGGAGCAGCAGCTGCTGAATGAATGATATCAGGATGCAGGCAGGTAGCAGGATTCTGTACCTGACTGCCACGTTAACTAAATCCAAGATGACGTCAAATAACTTAAAAAAAAAACATATTTGGAGGACGGAGCGTTTGAAGATTTTTTAAATATTTAATTATACTGTGCATATATGCAGGTATGAGTTAAGTTTCATGCTGATTCAATGGGAACTGACCTGCTGCAGGGTGTGGCAAACATTAAACCATTACATTTTACAATCCACAGTAATGTTTACTGGAGTTGTTTATGGTTGTTTTGAGTTACACACATAACTTCAAGACGTCCGAAAACTGGGAAATAAAACTGTAAAAGTCCGTTCACACTGTTGCTTTCATTCACGTGCTCGAGTGCAAGTGACACGCGAGAGGGTCAATAGTATATAGTCTATATTGACTTTCAACACTGATTGGCTAGGCATCTACAGACAGAGAGACCGATTGGTGCGGCGAAAGAAACACACGTTCATCGATATTCATTCATGCTTTTGCATCGACCATTTATGGTTGAATGTGGGCGTGTAGAGGGTGGGGTATGAGGCTGGTCCATGCACGCACATTTCCAGGTGGACTGTGATCTATAAAGGGAAGTAAACGTGCATTCTTGCGTACGCATGGTTTTATAAAATCTGATTATTTTTTGGCGCACGCCATTTTTGTACTTTGTGCGCACGTGCACTTTTAGTATGGATCCTATGCACTGTTTTATAAATGAGACCCCTGCTCTTTTGTGTAGCTACTGAAAAGGTGGAAGCCTTGTTAAGAGTCAGATCATTTGGGGTTGAAAGAGGGCAACTTTGTTTGTAGAAGTAAAAAAAAAAAAAAAAAATCATCCAAACAGATATAAACATCACCAGTAATTCATTCTTTTCTCATCAAAATACAATTGCATTGTAAAGCTGGATGTGGGACTTTTGTTTCCCCCTTCTGGCAGCGAGAGTAAAGGAGGGTGCTCGACTGTGATCGCCTTACACAGGCACCCCGAATGTCAGGCACACAGAGACAGACAGTAAACGCGGACATGTTTTGACTGTCCATCGGCCCAAAGACATATTTTTTGATGGTCCACCACAAAACAGTCAGCATCTGTATGCCCTTGTAGTGTTCACTCTTTTATTCACTTAATTTCAGTGTCAGTTTGTTCATGGAAACAGATAAAAGGTAAAGTTTGCGACTGGTATTCGTAATTACACTATTTAGCAAAAGAAATTAGAGGAAAAAGGAGTACTTTAAATAAATAATAAAAAAATACAATTAAGACATACATCATGCTGTAATAAAGAACCCAGTGATGGAGATGGATAGCAGTTTATCTGGCATCAGGAAGTGTGGAGGACTTTATGGGACCGAATGACTTCAGAGGAATTGTCTCCTTATCTGATCCTGATAAGACTGGTCTGAGAGCCGTGGCGATGCACTCAATTCCTGTTTTGTTCTGGCAATGACTGAGTCCCCAACCTGTGTGTGTGTGTGTGTCACAGTGTGCATCTAAAATGTGTATTTGTGTGTTTTTCCTGTGTATGTGTGTTGTGCACAAATACCTGGGCCTCCTACATCTGTATGTGGGTTCCTGTGTCTTTGTGGCTGTGCATTTCTGTCTCTATATCTGTGTGTGTGTGTGTGTGAGTGTGTTTATATTCTGTGTGTGTGGGTGTAAACCAGACTGCCTGGTTTGCGTCTGCAGAGGGCTGGAGTAAATAAATCTTGGCCTGAGAATTGGTGAGAGGGAATGACAGCAGCATGGTGACCGTTATCAATCACTCATGCATTCCTCCACTCAAGCCTTGTTGCTTGGACGAGCGCCATCAGGACGTGACCACACGTCACCCTCCTGTTTAATTGTTTCCTTCACCTGCCTCGAGCATCAGATGCTGAGACCATGTGAAATCAGTCACACACACACACACACACAGTTTAACTCTACATTCTGGACTGGGAATTAATTGACATCAGATATCAACAGCATGACTAGTGCAGTGGTTCCAAACTGAGGTCTAAGGACTTCCAGGGGCCATATGAGGGTTTCTAGTGGATCCCTAAGAAAATAAAGAAAGCAGTGGTCTCAAAATAATTTATTGTAGCTGCAACAGCAACATTGACAGAATGTAGGGGGAGAAAAAAAAAAGACTTTAGGGATCTGGGGCTGCATTCACAAAACATCCTAAGTTTAAAAGTAGCTCCTAACTCCTAAAAATACTCCAAAGTTTATGTGAGAAGAGGATTTCAGAACTTTTTACTGCTAAAAAGTAGCTCCTAAGTCTAAAAGAAGTTGGAAGTAATCCAGAGCACTCTTATGTCACCAATACCTACTCACATGGTGCATGTAAACGTGCCTCCTTGAATCGGGATATTGGAAAAATTCAATGATCATAAACACTGGAGATAAAAGATAATGTTTTACATAACTCTCTACTATTTGGACACTGAGTGCTGATGACTTTACAATATAACTGTCGTCTATGAGAGTTACTCATTAAACTAAAAATCACTCTTCATGCCGCATTTTCTTTGACAGTAGATCCCATCAAAAAGGATGAATATGTTCAGTCAAATGAACATGTAGATTGTCTATCTATCTAATTATTTCCTGTGTTTTGTGTTATTTTCCTCAACGTTCACCGACACAGACGAGTCACCTGTCAACCAGTCACTGCAGAGAGATAGTGATTAAGTTCATACATGAAACATGATGTCATCCGTAGCGATGGAGTCGACCCCCACCCCCTGCTCTTTGCTTAGCTCCTCGCTAAAAAGTTGCTCTCAGCAGCTTTGCGACTCTTAGTTAGGAATTAACTTAGTAGTCATGGTGACCATATACCATGTTACTCGATATCAGCAAATCACTGACATAGCTGCACTATTGTTTCTGCTGCACATGCCTCAAATGTATTTTGACCAGAAATGAAACATAATGTTCTCTGGACAGAAGGAAAAAAATGGATTATATAACTCCACATCAGTCCTGGTCACTTGCTGACATGCAAGAGTTGTCTATGTTGAACTGAAATATGTACTTTTCTCTCTAAATGTTCTTTTTTTAATTTTGTTTTTCTTTCTTTCTTAAGATTTGTATGTTTTTTATTATTTTTAAAAGACAATTTTTTGACTTATAGTATATCTTTATCCTTGCTGTTGTTGCACTGCTGTGGGCTGGGAGCACTTTTTTTGTGTGTGTGTGCAAATACACAAGAAAATGACAATAAACTAAACTGTTGAATCTTGAATAACGACTGATTCCTGCTTTGACTTGACTGGGAGTTGTCAGTCAACCTTAAGTTTCCCATCTACAGATTAGACGTTCATACGTCAATACTGCACTGACTCTTATCTAACAACAACACATTTCATCTTTCTGGGGAATACTGTAATTACAATTTTTTTTTCCAACAGGATTCATGGTTTTATGCACATATTACTGAAGACTTCTTAACATGGAAGAGTTCTTCCCCCGTGCTTATTTTACCCAGACTGACCTCCATCCAACAGATGCCTTCAATTTCTCTTGCTTTGAGATGAGGGTGCAGTGTGCATGAACTAAAAACAACTGAAAGGATCAGTGGTGTGTTTCTGCAAGAGTTCCTCTTTGGCGTCATCACCATTAAGTAATGTCAGATGAAGCGTAGTGGTGCAGCGGCCCAATTGGTTCCCCGGTTTTTGGCTGTAGCAGGTGAGGAAATTGAAAAAAGGTGCCACAGGGAAGGATAGCTGGACACCAAACACAACAGGGACCGTCAGAAGGATTAGATATGGCTGTTTGATATCCAAGCCTGGAAGGCAGCGATGTAATGGTGTTGCCTAATTAAAGTATCTGCCCTAGTTTTTTTTTTTTTTCTCCTCTGGAAAATGGTGGGGGAGGTATCACAGAGAGGTCAGTGGTGCTTACACTTGTGCTGTATATCATGATATAAACCAACAATAAAAATAAAATAATACATTTAAATCTTTACTAATAAAATAAACAGACTATGAACACAATGTAGTCATTTGTACTGTAGAATCTGAAAAGGCAAAAATCACTCTTCTTCACTCTTCTTTTTTTTTTTTAGGGTCCGAGTGCTGAATGGTGTGAAAGCCCTATAGTTTTTTTTTTTAATCTCCTGAAAGAAATCACATTTTTGAGGGGCTAAATGTGTTCAAAAACTTATGAAACTCTGCACATGCATCAGAAGTGGTGAGAAAATTTGATATTTTATGGGTCTTTGGTTTGGGTGTCAACACTGAGTCATACCACCTACTGGTAACAGAAAGTTAAAAAGGTTCAAATCTGTGTCAAAAATCACAGCTGCAGAATTTGAAAGGTTTTCATTTCTCACTTTTTAGCAGCATGGTTTTAGGGATATGTCGGTCTATTGGTCCACCACTTTGGTATAGATGAAATATCACAGCTATTGGATGGATTGCTATGACATTTTGTACAGACATTCATGTTCCACAGAGGATGCATCATTATGGCTTTACTGATCCCCCGACTTCCCCTTTAGCACCATCAGCAGGTTGACTTTTTGTGACTCGTCTCTGCAACTATTGTAGTGCTCAGTTGATGTCTTCTAATCATTTTGGTGAACTCCTGGTTTTTCCTGTAGTGCCGTCAGCAGGTCAAAGTTTTAATGTGTCCTGTGACATATGTTAACATCAACTGGATGGACTGGCACAACGTTTTGTGCAGACATTCATGGTTTGCAGGTGTTGAATCGTACCGACTTTGATGATCCCCTGACTTCTGACTTTTCCTCTAACATCACCATGAGGTTCATATTTGTGATTCTGAAATGTCTCAACATATATTGGATAGATTGCCATGACATGTTGGACAGACATTCCTGTGCCCTTCAGGATGAACTGTGATGACTTTGGTGATCTTTCTTAAAGCACCTTCATCAGGTCAGTTTGTCCAACAATTTAGTTTATGACCAAATACCTAAAAAACTAATAGCATTCCCATCAGCCTGATCTGTAGTTCTTGTTTAATACCAAGATCTGACATAACCAACAGCTGTAATGATAGATGAATGGCATTGTATTAACCAAGGTCAGCTTTTCACACTCTTGCCATCTGGGCTGCCCTTTAAACCTCTTCTTATTTGCTTCATCACTAGCCCCTCATTGGTCAACACCCGTCTATCACTACCATCCATATCCATATCATTGTATGCTGATGACATAGTGTTATACTTCAACAAAGCTGCCACCACACTACTCAATATTTCAGATACTTTGAAGAATTCGGTTCCCTGACCTATTATTAAATTATAAAATTAACAAAATCAGTATTATTTCCATTAACCCCAGTTCATCACCCCAACATATTCCAGTTGTTCCAGTTTAAGTACTTGGGGTTGGACATTTTCACCTCATTACTTAGTATTGCTACTAGGTTTTGTGTTTTATTGTTGTTGTTTTTAATTATGTGTATCTGAAGCAAAAGAACAATAAAAAAACTTGATCACACACACAAAAAAAGACAACAGAGAGGATGTGGGATCCCACTCTATCACCCATGTGGCATAGTGAAGGTAAATTAAAGTTCAGAACTACTGTAAATCCGCTCATACATTGTGTCTTTTGGTGGCCGCAGACTAACTTTGTGTGAATATGGGCCATCAGGTCATGGTTCATGTAGTGTACAGGTGGGAAAACAGCCTAATGTAAAGTGAAATTCACTGTTTTATTATGTATAATATGAATAAATCACCAAAATTATGGGGGAAAAAAAAGAGCAATTTTCATTTTTTTGGCTGCTGGGTCAGTGAAATTATACAAGGAGCCAGTAAAACTCTGATCTACTGGCCAAGTGGGCCAATGGAGAAAAATATTACATTGAACACTGAGCGCTGAGCAAATGTTAGCATGCTAAAAAAAAATCAACCAAGATGTGTTAGAATTTAGCTTAATCTAGTCTGATGCCTGATGAAACTGTGGTCTGACTTAGCAAGACCGCCTCTCTCTAAACATTGTGATAGGATCAGTATGGGTCTGACCTTTGCTGAAGTTGGCGCTGGCCCCTCTGTCCAGTAGCACTTTGGCCAGGTCGTAATTAGCCACACTGACAGCACACATAAGAGGAGTCCATTCAAAGCCGAGCCTGGTCTCCACGTCCATGCCTGTCCACAACGAGAGGATCAGATTAAATAGGGAAATAAAATATGCATATAATAAAAATGATCTGTGGATAATCCCCTTCAAGTGCACAGATACATATGCATACTGTACATACACAAAATAAGCCCTTGTTTCTTTGCGCTTTCTTGCTCAAATTTGTATTTTTTTCTATCCCTCTTGACTTCTGGAAAACCCTTTCTGGCAGAAATGTTTTACACAGGGCTACACCATCAACTACATGACATATTTCGACTGTGTCTAATACAATTGGCCTTCTATTATTTCAACCATTCAGTTTTTCTTATCTAGCATGTTGGTCCGATTATAAGCCTTGATTATAATAAGAGCCATACTTTCTGCAACATCTGTTTCTGAAAATTAAAAAAAAAGACTTTTTGAAATAAGAAAAACTGAGTAAAGGAATGTCAAGCACATACAGTATGCATATTTTGTGTCTCTTACATATATTGTCACAGTAAAATATATACACCAACAGCAGCTTTTAAGTTGATCTGGATGAATACATTAAAGCAATAAAAACACTGATTACATGTGAAAATATGCACAGACAAGTCAAGAAATGAATTGCTGCTGTCATAAAGTAATGATGAGAGTGCTCACCATTATCCAACAGATGTTCAACAGACCCAATATCTCCTTTATCAATGGCTCTTTTCAACAATGACACGTTATCTTCTTCTGCACGTGGCACAACAGCATCCACATTCTGTGACAATGAAGAAGAATCAGAATGAATTCATTATATATTTCAGTGAAAAAAATCAATCCTTGATATGGGAACTGTAACACCTCTATGGTAAGAAAATACATGTTGATATATTGTTGAAAAATTCCTCCATAATGGATATTTGTGGAAATCTGGAGTGATAACCAACCAATTTTTTTCCACTTGTTGTAGTAGCATTGACAGGCAACTGGAAACATTTTAGAGGAAGCATTTGATTACACAGCAGAATAAGAAAATTTAATTCTCATACCCATCAAACCATTCGATGAGCCTCATTCATTACGTTTTTCCATTCTTTTATTCATGTATGTCCCCTAATTTTGATCTTTCAGTATAATTTCTGTGCTCTATTCCCCATCCATACAGCGTACTTATATCATACAGTGTATACTTACACATACAATAATTCAAGACTTTTTAGGAGAACCCTTGTTGTGTTTTCAACAGCTGCCGTTACTACGAGCAACCACCACACATTCAGCTGAAAGGTGCCAGTGAACACGGTCACTGGTTAACCCGTAACACCTGTTTCGGTTTAACCGCTGACCGTGTTATCTGGTGTCTTTCTAGGAAATGTGTCATGGTTGTCGTGGTGACGGTAGCTGTTGAAAACATGAACGTAGGTGTCCTGCTAAAAGTATTAAATTATCACATGTTCAAAACAGTATACAGTCGTCAGGTCATTTTTGTATAACGTTAAGTAAATTAAATGGTGTCGCCAACGAGAAGTATTCACATTTCCCGGGCCCGCCCATTAAAACCAAATGCCCGGCCAGTTAATTTCTTCTGCTCCACTACAATTAGATATTTGGCGGAATATAAAAATGAACAAACATTTTGCCACAAAACAAGCAATAAAGCGCAATATTAGCTTGCTACCTAAAAATAGCAAATAAAGCTAACATTAGCTTATGTTGCCAGCGAGCCACAATCATTTTGATACTGCTAGCTAATGTTAGCGTCTGCTTAAAAAAATAATGGAGGGCATTTTCCAAAGTAACCTTGATGCAGGGAGACTTCTTTATATCCGAAGAACACCCGATATCCCACTCGTCATTGCTGGCGTCGCTTTCATCCCCAGCTGGGAAGGAATAATCCATGAAGCTCCCCATCTTTCTGTGCAGCAGCCAGGTTCACCAAATGTTGCAGCTCAGCAAGCCCTTGGGATGCGGAGCCGCAAAAAAATCAACCAAAAGGTGCTTAAAGAAAAGCACAAAACTGCGGCCCGGGGGCCTGGGGATGGGCGGCGTGTGTGACATCCAGACACGCCTACCACACCTGCAGTTATTGAGCAAACACGTGGAAACCAAAAGCATGGAGGATTGTGGAGAGTTCATGTTAACACGTTCTTGGTAAGTTAAAGTTAAAATTGCCTTGCTGTAATGTTACTTAGTTAAAGGGCCTCATTAACAGTTTTAATGGTGTTTACTTTACTTCATCTTTAAGTTAATACCAGTTTTCTAGCCCACTGGCTAAAGCAAGCTATGCTCATGTTGTATAAACATTCACACCACTGCAATGAATGCTCACACTGTATACAACTATAAACAAGCTGGATTGCTGATATTGGTGTTAACCTGCTAATTGACTGACAGAGAATTAATTGACAACTATTATGATAACTGAATAAATGTTTCAGTCATTTTTTCTCACTCAAAACTGCCACAAATTTGCTTGCTGTAGGTTCTGAAATGAGATGATTTGATCTTTTCTGTGTCATTTATGACATTAAACTGTGTATCTTGTTGATCAGACAAGACATTTGAAGATGTCACCATGGGAAATTAATTTTGTGACATTTAACCGCTTCATTGAGAAAATAATCGACAGATAAACCAATAATGAAAATAAATGTTAGTTGCAGCATTAGAGGAATGGATAGACGCTTTCTACACTTAAGCTGTAAATGCTCTGTTGGTTACTGTTCATTCAGCTGGTGTGTAATGCTTTTATTTTGTTAATCCACAGGTTATCAAGCAAAATGAAGAGCAGTGGAGCTTCATGTAATGCCTTGAATATTCACACCTTGGTTTCTGCAATGAAGTGTGAGGCTGAATGGGTCGTGACAGGTGAGTGGTTTGGTGCTATTTTTAGTGTATATTCAAATATTTTAAAAGAAAATAAATAAAAAAACACCACAAGTATGTTACTAAAGTATAAAGTCTATACTGAGTGACAATATAGTATTTCCTATATTTCCAATATGTATTTCCAATATAGGAAATGGGTGAAATAAGCTCTACATGGGGCACAAATTCAGATTGACATGTCAACATTTACAAATCAACATATCAGACATTAATAGCTACTTATTACGCTCATTTGTAGAAATAACTCATATATCAGGGAGAGTTTGTATTATCTGTACATAACCTACAATGAGTCCTGACTAAGTATTATGAATGAGAGGCATCAAAAATGCCTTTTTATTTGTTTGAGTCTTCAAATAGTCAATGACAGAGTGTGAACAGGGATAATAATATTGATCAGAGGTCACTGCCTCAATAAACCCTAAAATAATTATTACCAGAGTTAAATTTTAAGTCTTTGTCTCTAAGGTGCTTTGGATGAAAACCGTCATTGTATATGTATAACTGACAGTCCTCTATGTCACACTTTAGGATAGCGTCCCCTTTTCCTTTTGGGTTTTTGCATATATTCTTTAGAGGCCTTTGACATCAGACCAGTTTAGTTGTGGCACAGGACAGTAAACGTCCTGCAGAGGTCACTCTTCCCTTTGCACAAAGCTTCAAACCTTTCTGTCCCTCAGCAATACCGACTCCCAAGTTCAGCAAAGACTTCAAGCAACCATCAGCCTGCCTTCATGTAATTCTCCTCATCCTTTTAACTCTCTTACAGAACTCAGGCTCAGCTTTATCCCTCTCTCATACACAGAGATAAATACCAAATAACCTTAACAGGAAGCTGGAAATGGAGACAATATTCTCTGATCCGGCTGCTGTTTGAATTTCGGGGTACAGCGAGAACATGTCTCTCTCGGTATTAGAACAAGGATTAATTGTACCCACTCAGCTCTTTGTCTCAAATGGAAGAACTGTATAATCCAATTTCTTTTATAGACACCGTTAAGTTTTATTAAAGCGCATTTTGTGTCTTGCTTTGGTATCATGCACGCACACCCTTCTCATTTCAAATCCTCTCTGTTATTTGTTTCAAACTGACACCGAATTAGACTTGCATATTTAATATGTTGATTTAAATAAGCCCTGCAGACACCGGTCCAGTTTATCAGTGTGTAATTGCATTTCAATATCAGTGATTACCACTTCCTGTTGTCTCTAACACCTACTGTGCACTTGCCACACAGTTTGATCCAGACTATACTAACCTGAAAGCTGAAATTAAACTTTTATTTTTATTTAAATGCTCGTGTAGATCTTCTCCCAGTTTAATCTGTAGTGAAAATATGTGATCCGTCAGGCAAAAACAGGATTGGATTATTAGATTACCTGTCAGCAGTACATTTATCTCTCTTATCATCTTCAGTTGGTACATATCTGGGGAGGGGAATCAAACCACATGACTGTGTAACTACACCACAGTCTCTATAGCCGGGAGGCTGTCCCGCTGCTTCACTGCGAAACAGATCTAAGCAACCTGTCGCTCCGTCTTAAAGTAACCACAGCTAAAATGCTGACAGTGGAGATAAAAGTCCGTTTGAGTGTGAGTGGAGATTTGTCAGGAACCAAAGTCTTACCACATCTTAAGTTTATCTCTGTTCTCTTAATGGAATGTCTGGAGGGTTTTTTTTTTTTTGATCCTCCCCTCTCCTGAAGCTGTGCGTAACCTGAAACTGATTTAAAAAAAAAAAAAAAAAAAGTTTCAAGTTCATTTAAATGTCCCTGGAACTGTTTCTACTGTTTTTATTTTGTGAATGATAGGGAGGCAACTGAGTGGAGTGAAATAAAAAGAATGGAAAAAAAAAAAGCCCCACAGCTTGTCGCTATTCAGAAGAAGTTGAGTAGACTTGAAGCAGCCTCTGGGATTTGTTTTGGCACTGTTGAGTTCATCGTGTTATTTATTTATTTTATTTATTTTTTTATTTTATCATGAAAAGTAAGATAAGATATCTGCACATAGCTAAGAGAAGTGGATGTGATACTACAAAGTGGAACGCTGAAGTCAGTTTTTGCTGTAATCATCAATTTGTTTTGTCATCTTTACAATTAAGACTCTTCATTAAGATTTTTTTTGTTGATTTTGAAAGTTGTACACTCTACATTTTTAAACAATCTAGCATAATTCATAAACTGATGCACTTTAAATGTGCTTTGCATGCATTTTAACTGAAAAGAATTAACACACATATATCAAGAAAGATCATAAAAGTAAGAAAATTTCCATATTGACCTCCGGACTTGTTCCTTGTACTGTATATGGATCAATACATTTCTGCTGAAGTGGCCCCCGTTTGGATCAGCTGGCTTCTGCCTTTTCAGCTTGTTGCCACAATACGCAACCTGAGGCTCGTCGGTGTGGAAATGACGCGTGTCTCCGCAAAGTTTGGCGAGCTCATAAAGGATGGACTGTCCTCCTCACTGTCACACCGAGGGAGGGAGAGAGAGAGAGAGAGCAAAAGACAGCAGGAGCAAAAGAGAGAGAGGGAGGAATTGGGACCGGTTAAAGAAGACCCCGAGAGACGCACCGAGGATAGAGATAGCAGCTTTTTTTTGTTTGTGTTTTTGATTTTTGAGCGGGGGAGAGGAAAAGATAAACGAACATTGGCATCATATTTACCGGAGACGCAAAGTGGAGGATATAAACAGACGAGCACCCCTGTCACTGTCTGTGTGGGAACGGGAGTCACTCAGGGGTGGGTGGGGGACACACACACACACATCACACACACACACACACACAAATGTAAGCGCCGCGCACGGACACGACTCAGGTGCATAGAGACCAAACTGGCGGCGCTCTTAGGATGCAGAAGTCACCGGTGGAAGATGCAAACTTCCTCTCCAAATATTTCTTCTGGTAAGACACGTTTGTTTAATATATCCCACTTTCTTTTTTTAAAATAAATAAATCTGATGAGTTGAGGGTGTAATTCACATCATGATGAAGAGCAGATATCGAGTTTAATTGGAGTGAGATACTTTTGAATACATGTGCAACTTGGTCCGGAACGGGGACAGGTGAAATCTCGTTAGAAAGCGTCATTATATCGTCAAGCACCGTATTCATCTCCTGTTTTCTACTCTGCTCTCTCTACTTCAGCGTTTCACTCAAGTGACACTTGTCCTGTTACATATTGATATCTTTTAAGCCTGTTAACTCTTCTTCTATCGGTGCATTCTTGCCGATTATTCCCGTGCGTAAAAAATGCGCACCTGACTCTAGATGTGTGCTTCATGAAAGAAAACGCTGTCAGGTGAGGGTAGACGCTCTTGAGGGTTTGCTAAGTCTTTAAATATTTGTGGTGCTCGGTTTTAGTCATTCACATCAAGTAAAACATTACAGATTAGATTTAAAGTGCGACTATAGTGATGATATGATGTTATGATATTCACTGTGGTTTTATTAGAATATCTTTGGTTCAGTACTTTGAATATCATCCTCCTAAAACTCTAATACAGAATTAGTTACATGTATGGGTGCACTGATATGTCCTTTATCCTCACACTACTGAGAGGTCCCAAAAGAAAGAAGCAGACCTGAAAGTCAGAGATGAAAACTTTGTCAGCTGTGTGGAAGAGCTTTTCATGAAATGTTTCAGTCACACTTATCTCTCCTCTATCATTACTCTGACTGTGAAGCCAGGTTCCAGGCACTCTAACCCTGGATTCCTGAAGTGTCCTCTAACCACATTGACACAAATACATTTTGCCTAATATTTCAGATATCTTCATCCGATTGGCATATATGTATTTGAAGTGTTTAATATTCTGTATGTACACTGTCAACTTGTGTACCTACACTAATAAGATTTTGTAGCCAGTTTGTACATGCTGTGCTATATCTGTTGTGTGTGTATATATATCCAGGTTGGGCATACTTATTTTCCTTGCCATAAGTGACTTACAGTAGCTTCCACTGCTTGATAACCAGCAATTTGTCTAATCTGTGGTTTGGGCTCAGGTGGATGTCACCACTGCTGAGGAAGGGCTTCAGGAAGAAGTTGGAGCTTTCAGATGTGTATAAGGCTCCTTCCTTTGATCTGGCAGACAACCTCTCCGAACGACTCGAAAGGTTCGTGCAGTTCAAGTCGGTGTACTCGACTCATGCTTTTCAATGTTTCCAGCATTCTGAATGGAAACTGTCATGCCCATGTTTATAAAGATGATTGGAATATGTGAGAAGAGATAAGATTAATGCAAAGTGTATCATAAGACCTCAGGAATCATGGCGGTGTGGTCCCCAACATGATATAGTTAAACTGTATTAATTTTCCCATGCTAAAAGATAGCACCAAGGTATTCAGCATAATTCACTATTGACTATTCATTAGCCCACAGGAAGATGCATAACTCTATAAGTAATCCTGTGTGCCATTTGGGTGGAAAGATGCATACACTCTCCATATAAAGTAAAGTTACTCTTAAGTTAATTTGCCATTTTAAAAAGGAAAAAAAAACCCATCCTTAAACATGTCAACTCTGTGAAAAAGCAACTGTTGACAATGACGCTGCATTGTATATTTTATTGTTTGGTGTGGCACTTTTCACACTGACTGTTGTGCCTGAACACAAACAATGGTGTCTTGTTAACATAGTGTGACACAAAGACATGAATCATTAATGCCAAACATTAGATTTCACTGTCAGTTCCTCATAATCAAATACCAAAAGCTTCCTTGTAGAGTCATGATATGCATCAAAAGTCAACAATCAAACACCGGAGCGGAAAACATACAAAAGAGTGCGATATGGCGACGAGCCAGCCAACACTGTCACTACCACCCACCCTCGCTGGCTGCACATACTAGTCTAAACTGAGTGTAATATGTTGGAAAGGTATGAAAACTAAAGCTGCAACTACGCTGTAGACAAATATATGCAAGGACAGTAATTAATCACTGTCTCAACAGCAACCATCCACCTCATCAAATACACTGTTAAGCCTGTTTATCTGATATGTACACAGCCTGCTTTACATCCTTTTCGGAGGATGAAATAGTAGAGAAACAGAAACACAGAAGTCTGCAGCCTTCATGTTTTTCATACGCGCCCTTGTGTTTACAGTAGCGGGCCATCGGCCATGCTTCCCTCACTGTAAGGGCTGGCATTTAAACAGTGCTAGACATAAACCAGAGCTGTGTGTGCCAAACAAACAACCAGGCAAGCAACAGATGATGGAAAAGGTTAACTCTTCTTTTTCTTCTTTCAATCTGGTTATCTCTCCAGGTTCATCTTTCCTGCTTGTTATTTTCCTTTCTCACCAAGACATTTCTCTTTTCTCTTTTGACCACTTTTGCTTTCACTACCTCTCTCTGTCTCATCCTCTTATTCCCTCGTTCTTCAAATCTATCTTTTCTGTTTCTTTATCTGTTTTTAAATTAAGTTTAACTGAATGCTTTTCATATGTCCTTTACTGGCATGACATGAGTAAAACTTTATGGAAGTGGTTGACATTTTAAAGTGGTTCAGAAATTGAATCTCTCACTTTCTCTCTCTCTCTTTTCTTAGGTTCTTCTTTGCTGTCTATTGTTCTTGTTTAATTTATTTCTCTCTCTGTCTTTTCCCTTTTTCTTTTCTTCTTTCTCAGTTTTATTTATGTGTCTCTCTACTCTCAAATGATTTTGCCCTTCACTGCATTTTCTGGTCCTTAAAAAGTCTTGAAATCATATAAATTTAAGGTCAGATTAAAGGCTTTTCTCTTTAACATAAGGTTTTTTTTTAATTAATTTGTATTTTTTTAGTTATATCCCTTTTTAGTAAGTTGAAAATCATATTCCCAATTACAAAATAATTCAAAATAGGTCTTTAAAAATGTTTTTTTCTTTTTTTTTCTCTGAAATGCCCTTTTTTCCATGCATGTCACTCTCTTCCTCTATCCCCTCTCCTTATTGAAGCACTAAACAAATTCCACACCTTTGACAAATTTGTATTTTCTTCAGAAAAGAAAAGAGTTAGAACTTAACCCAAAGATTAAGTACTCGTGTTTCTTCTTTCTTCCTTTAGTTTTTTATTTTTTACCTCGCCTAACAACCACAGCAGTGTCCCACATTGGCCTTACCTCTTGGTCACGCTGAATGGTGCCAACAAGCCGGTCAATGTACATGGGTGTTAAAATTCGACCTTTAGAAAAAGGCCTGGTGCCCACCGGGTGATAAATGAGTAGTAGTGGGTGATTTTGCTTTCATTATTCCGATCAGGCAAACACTGAGGGCTTCTGGGAATGTGAACTTTACCTTCCATTAAAGCATGCTGTGTACCGGGAGCCACTCCATCACTCCGCTCAGTTCAGTTCAAATTAATGAGCTTTGCTGGCATATAAAGCTGGAGTTAAATCTAGTAAAGACAGCAAAACATAAATTATAAATAGTGTTTTAAATTTACATTTTCCATTGAATTTTAACCATTTAAAATTAACATTCATTTTGTTTATGTTTATCTGTTGTAGACTAGTTAGGAAGATTGCTAGCTAATTTCAGTAGTTTTACTAAAGGTCCAGTGTGTAGGATTTAGTGGCATCTAGCAGTGTGGTTGCAGACTGCAACCAAATGAATACCCCTCCCTTCCTCCTTACTATGGTGGCTGCGAAACTCACAAGCCAGTTTTTAATTTGTCCAATCCGGGCTACTGTAGAAACATGGCGGTACAACATGGTGGACTCCATGGAAAAGGACCCACTCCCTATGTAGATATGAAGGGCTCATTCTAAGGTAACAAAAAAGAACAATTCTTATTTTCAGTTGATCATAAACTTATTAAAACATACTTATGAATATTATAGTCCATTTCTGCCAAGTCCGTTCTGATAGATGCCGCTAAATTCTATACACTGGTCCTTTTTAATGTGTGTGATCCCCAAGCTCATCCACTGATCTTGTTCTATCCTCCCTACTACCTCCTTACCTGAAGAAGATGTATACGTTGGAGTTGAATTTTCTGTGTGAAGTTTGATTTCTATACATCTTTGCAATCTGTTTTTAGGATTTGGAAGCCTTTGAATCTGTTGGTGTAGGGATATCAACATCCAAGATAGGAAAATGCCTCAGACTTTGTCTTACTCTGTTTTAATCACTCTCTCAGTCATTGGTCTCTCTTCTTTCCTTCTTTGTCTTCACTCCTCTGTTCTCTCCTCCACCTCTTCTCCCATCACTTACCGTTGAACTGGTCAGCCAAATCACCCCGGGTTATAAATGACCCTCAGAGAACAATGCAGCTACTTACTGTAGCTGTAACAACTTGCCAAGGCAGTTATGGGAAGTTAATCCAACCATGTTGTAAAAAGGGCAACAACCTTAAAAATATAACATGCAATATCCCAAATTTTCCCAAATCTGTAAAACTTATAAAAATGTACATCACAAATTTGGGGTTTAACACAAGTCAAGTTCCATCCACAGTAACTAAAAACCTGTAGATTTGCCCAAAGCTTTATCAAAATAAGTACAAATCCCAGAATCTAGAGGAGAAAACGGATAAAATGTTCTTTTTCATTAGTAATTTTACTACAAATATATTTTTATGTGTTTGAATCTCTGATTGGCAACTGAAGAATATCTAACAACCTGAAAAAAAAATCTATTGCTGTTTCTCATTCTGTGACAGAATCACCAGCCAAAGTGGTAGGAAGGACTTTTAAAACTGGACATTTGGTTCATTGCCAAAATAGTAGTAGTAGTACACAAACAGATCAGCACACTGCCAAACTTTGCTGGCATTTGGCTGGTAGATGTGTTATTCTCCCACCCTGCCTGTGATGCTGTTTAACTGTGTTGTAACTCTGTCCTCCCCACAGAGAATGGGACAGAGAGGTGGTCTCAGCCAAGAACAAGCCCAAACTAATGCGAGCGCTGGCCCGCTGCTTCCTTGGCCCTTTCGCCTTCTTTGGTGTCCTCCTCTATCTTGGGGTGAGTATGTTCGTCTGTCCCCCCTGGAAGACGCAGAGCTGTTATAATTCGACTTAGGCAGTGTGGTGTTAACTCTGCCAGAATGTGTCATACCATACCGTTGTGTAGATATGAACTTTTATTAATCTAATGTTCTGTTCCACAAGATGTTAGGCTTGTGTATTTTGCAGCTAAAAGTATATTGAATTAAGTTTTAGTTTGAATTATAGATGTAGAAAAACATGAATGTAACATTGGTGACATCATACCTAGGTTTCTGAAGGGGTGTTTCAAGTGGCAACCATCTCGTCGGAAAAAACAAATTTGGGCAAATGTGATGTAGACTGGGTGTAGCTTTGGGAGAGAGAAGCAAGTCACTCACCTGTCATTCTTACAAACATTCACCATCACCAACTAAACTTATATACTTATATTAGAAATGTGAAATTAGCTGTTGATAATGTGTAATTTGAAATACTTTAAGTACACTTCAGTCAGAGCCCAAACCATTTAAAATAGTTTACAATATTTGACAATAATCTAAAGTTTTCAAAGCTTAGAAAATTGTACTGAGCTTATGGGAAAGAGATATGGGAAAGAATCATAGCATGCATAAATATATTGGGTGTGTCCAAAGAGAGACACTTTCTAGTATGTCTAAAGTTTGCTAAGTTGTACTTCATGGTTTTAACCATTTTTTTTAAACATGTTTCTTAAAGTTCAAATTTGGATCCAATGTCACACCAAGATATTTAAAATCAGTGACTCAGCGTTAGGAGGTTGTACCGTGGTTTTGGAGAAAAACAAACCCCTGTCTTGTTTACATTTAGACTCAGACGTGATTGATCAAGCCAATGTGTGATCCTTTCCAATGCAATTGTTAGCTTAACAGCAGCTAACTCAGCTGTTTTTGCATGTGCGTACACAACGGTGTCATCTGCATATATTTGCAGTTCTACATCATGACACTGTTGAGGGAGATCATTAATACACAGGCTAAATAATAGGGGACCTAATACTGACCCTTGTGGAACACCCATTGTGCATTTCATGTTACTGGATAGTGCATCAGTGCTCCAGATGACAAGTTCAATTTAGAGAGTTTCGATATTAAAACATCATGAGTGACTGTGTTGAATGCTTATGCAGATTTAAAAATACAATACTAATTACTCTTCCTTTATCAAGTCTTGATTTAATTTGCTCTATTAAGTGCAAGGTGGCAGTTTCGGTGGTATGATTTTGCTCTAAAGCCAAATTGCATACAATGTAAACCAGAATTGCTCGTATTAAGAAATGTTGTCAGTTGTTTAATGACAACTTTCTCAGCAAACCTTTTAAGAGTACTGGCAGTATATTTAAAACATAGTTATCTGGGCACCGTGAACACACTCACAGTAATTGTTTGTTCCAGATTTGAGTCAGACACAAGATGAGTTAGCTGATTGCTCTTTGCAGTAATGCTTCTGATATTAAAATGTCTACTAAATAGCCCTCTTGGTCTCAGCTTCAGGTCCTGTAAGACTTTTACATGATTGACAATTTGAAAGGTTTTGAATAACTTCTGCACCTATCAAGGTCTCCACAGCCCAGTAGTGAAAAATTATTCTTTGAGACATCATGTCTGGTTTTAACAAAGTTTAATTTGTTAAGGGAGAAGCCCGACTCAGAAAGCTGATGCTCATTCATTACCGGCACCTGTCCCAGTCCCAGACACACTCAGGCATAAATCACCACCGAAGTTCTGCAGTGCTCCAAGGGTGGTCTAGGATTTAGCTGAACATCTCTAGAGAGCAGGAACAGCATAAAGAGGAGACCTGCTATACTCTGTAATGGTTTGGCAGGTGACCGGTTCAGTGGATCAGTGGTTTGCTCTAGTACCTCTGCTCGTCCATGTTGCAGGACAGAGGAATAGATTGGAAAATATCCCAGCAAGTTATGATGAAAACTCACTGTAGGAGCGTCAACTGGCCACGAGCCAGCTTTTGTCCCACGCCATTTTCCATTAACATTGATTGCTCACTCCAAAAAGCACTCCATGAGGCACAGCGCAGGTCAGAGATCAATGTTATTACTTCTTCTTTAGAGTCTTTTCTGAAGGTTATTGAAGGTTATTTTGCAAAATGTTCCACTTTTTCAGGTTTAAATTTCGAGATGTAATCAGGAGCACACTCCCAGTACATCTACTCCTGCATTTCACTCAGGGGGAACAGTGCAAACATTAACAGTGTTGTCTGACGGGTGAGAACCATTAGATCTAGCGTGCCGTGACGCACAGAAATCACAAGCATGTCATACCACGGTATCACAAACATGGATGTTTCCCATGAAAATTACTCAGTCACGCATGAAGCCAAAAAAGTTTGACCTCCGGGATTAAATTTACCCGGATCTTCCGGGATCATTGGGCGATAGAGAAAGCGCACTAGCAACTTTCGCCAGCCGAGCCGGCTACTCCCAGTTTAGCCCCCGAGCTAACTTGAACGGGGATAAAACAATTCGATCGTTCAGCTCTTCTAAACTGTCGAAATGTGATTGGACCAAACAAATCAAATTCTGATAGTGAGGCGAGTAATTTCATGGGGGTTGTGATGCCAACAGCAGCCATTGCATAAGTTGGTACAGCTGGAGGTGGCTGTCATGACAACAAGGATGCTTGTTAGATTTAAAGAGGCTATGTGGAAAAAAAAAAACAGAAAAGCTTTAGAAAAGGTTCTTAATGGAAACCAAAAGGAGTTTCTGGTTGTTTGATGTTCTTAAATATCCAGATGTGGATCAATGAGTTTTTTGTATGTTGTGAAATAGAGTGTCTTTGAAAAGTGACCCATAGTCATTGTCACTGTCCAATAATGTCCAATATTATTCACAAAGAGTTACAGAAGATCACAAATTTAGCGAAGCTAACAGCTGAAGGCAACTGGATAGGTCAGCGCCTTCTTGAGTCCACGGTGCATAGAGAGGCTTGAGCGTGCTTGGGTTACATTACTAGCAAGGATCTCTTAATTTTTCCTCTTGTTTTCATAAAATAACTCTTCTGTTCGCTTCTCCAATGCTGTATCTCCTTTGAAATATTGGTAACAGCAAGTAGCAATTAGCAGTTGACAGTTTGGTAGTTGATTTGAAAAACATATCCAGAGATGATATTTTCTCCTCTTTTCTTGCTGATCAATGCTATTACTTCTTCTTTAGAGTCCTTTTATGAAGGTTATCTTCGAAGATGTTCCACTTTTTTTGGGTCCAAGTTTGAGATGTAATCAGGAGCACACTCCCAGTTCATCTACTCCTGCATTTCACTCAGGGGGAACAGTGCAAACATTAACAGTGTTGTCTGAGGGGTGAGGACCAATAGATCTACCGTGCCGTGACGCACAGAAATCACAAGCATGTCGCACCACAATGTCAGAAACCATGTCACTGTCCCGGGCTCATGGGAACGTGCCAACAGCAGCCATTGCGTAAGTTGGTACAGTTGGAGGTGGCTGTCATGACAACAAGAATGCCTGTTAGATTTAAAGAGGCTGTGTGGAAAACCAGAAAAGCTTTAGAAAAGGTTCTTAGTGGAAACCAGAAGGAGTTTCTGGTTGTTTGATGTTCTTAAATATCCAGATGTGGATCAATGAGTTTTTGTGTGTTGTGAAATAGTGTTTGAAATTACATGTACTACTTCATTGAATTGTATGGGGAAAAAAATCTGATGATAGTGTACACTGTAGAGTATATCACAGTGTATATTTTCAAGAATGAAGATCTACTGCGGATAGTTGTCAAGATATTTCACTCAGAGCCACAAATATGAACCTCATGGTGCCGCTGAAGGGAAAACTCAGGGGATTACCAAAGTCATTAGGATTTATTCTCAGGGAGCTATGAATGTGTGCTAAATCTTGTGCCAATCTATCTAGTAGACGTTGAAATATTTCGCAGGGAGAGTGGAAACTTGCTGTTGGTGCTAGGTAAAAAGTAAGTGGATTCAACCTCTGGACATGATGACACCAAGATGTCATGACAGTGCATCCAGTAGTTGAGATATTTCAGTCAGGACCAAAGTGTTGGCCCAACAGTCCACCTGACAGACAGACATTGCCATCCACAGAGATGTGCTGCTAGCAGAAATTGACATGTATTGCAAAATGATTGGATTGAAATCAGTGTTTCCATTTGCTAGTAACTGACTAGGCCTGAAAACACAGTTGACTCCTACTTGTACTAAGAGCATCAGGAAAAACTGATGATTTTACTTCTCAATAAGAAAGAAAAAGTTAAAAAAAAAAAAAAAGGTAATTATTGTAAAAGTATATCCAACAATTGAATATCTTCTCTCATCATCCCATTTCTTGGTGTAGGAGGCTTCTAAGGCAGTGCAGCCTCAGCTTTTGGGTCGCATCATCGCCTCCTTTGACCCGTTCCATGCTCCGGAGCGGAGCCAAGGATACTTCCTGGCCCTGGGCCTCTGTCTCCTCTTCACTGCCCGCTTCCTGCTGCTGCAGCCTGCCATCTTTGGCCTTCATCACCTAGGCATGCAGATCCGCATTGCCCTTTTCAGTCTCATATACAAGAAGGTAAGGAGAGGATAGCTTGTGTATGTTCTGTTCTGTATTATGTCCTTTTTCATACTGACTTCTGCTGGATTCATCAGATTTCTGCTGAAAATGAATTAGATCAAGTAATGGAACCTAAACTTTTAGGATTTTAGAAAGTTTTAATGTTTGCAAACTCCTCCAAAACTCTTAGGTGATGTATTATGTCATCATGTAAAAATGTCATTATCATTCCTGGTGTTGACAGTTTAGAATATTTTCTAAATGAAAACCAGAAGATTTGATGATCTTATATCAGTAATAATTTTGATTTGCAACAAAACATGTAACTTCAATTGTGCGACAGATATAGTGGAGAAAAAAAAAGTACAGTATTTTCCTTTGAAATGTTGCAGAGTAAAACTGTAATGTCTCCCGAAACGTGTTATCAGTGGCTTTTTCCCTGATAAAGTATAAATTGAACATTTTCTACTTAAAACTGCTGCTGTAACAAGTAGTTGTCAGTACAAGACGATACATCCCAGCTGATTAGATAGAGAAGACAGTTAACTGAGAGCATTTGTCAGCTGAACTACTTTTTGTATTACTGTTGTATCCAGTGTTACAGAGTTTCCTCATCAGCCGAATGCTTCCATCTTGTTTAGCATGCGTGACCGAACATTCCCAGAAAGCTTCTTGCATGCGGAGGTCCGACAGTAGCAATCCACAAGCTGCTGCGAGGGGCGTGGCAGCCTGGTGTCAGAGCGTGGCCGCATGTCACCAGCTTCCTCTCATCCAATTCACTTTCCCCCTTTTGTTCTTCAACTGACCCCTGACCTTTGACTTTTTTTTTTTCAGACCCTGAAACTGTCCAGCCGAGTCTTAGATAAAATCAGTACTGGTCAGCTGGTCAGTCTGATGTCCGCCCACCTCAACAAGCTGGATGAGGTGAGAAAACCTGAACTTTTTAAAGTGATACTGCTTTTTTTTTATATACATATGCACATATATTCAAGCAGATTTGTCTTTCCCATTTTATTAACCCATAAACCACTGCTCAGAGTAATTTTTGCCAATGTAGATGCTCCAAATCCAAATTTAGGTAACCTGTCATACACTGACTGGCTGAGTTGACAGCTTCAAGAACACCGATCTCTTCTTGTGTATTAAATGATCCTTTTAGTTTAAAACCAGTGGAGCATGAAAATGTGAATGCAAAGTATAAATTCTGGGCTCTAACTAACTTTAATTGCAAGTTTCAATGTTCAAAATCAAGTCACTTTTTGAAAATAAAGGATCAATATAGTAGTTTTACACTCATAAGTAGCCGGGAGAACGTTTTTGTCACTACAGGCAAAAGAAAAGAGGAAAAAGAGGAGTGACATCTCACACCCTCACTGATTTCACTGAATCCATTTTATTACCTAACACCCAGCTATGTGCTTTACATACTGAGGAACAATGATGGGACAATAGATCTTAAACAATACGCCACCACAAACACACACATTTAGGTTTGTGTAGATACGCAGAGTGTTCTGTAAATGTATATCAGTGTTGGAAAGCAGATTTGTGATAACACAAGACAACATAGCTGGAGGGTATGCACGTGTGTGCCTGTGTGTGTGTGTGTGTGTGTGTGTGTGTACGCAGGATGAGCTGAGTCTTGCCTTGGGTCTCATTGAGACGTTGAATGTGGAAACACTCTGCAACCTGCTTTGAGACAATTATCACCTGGCTTGGATGTCGCTTGGCCAATGCACCACTCTCCTCTTATAATGACTGTTGGGGGTTACCTAATCTGTGTGTGTGTGTGTGTGTGTGTGCATGCATTTCAACACCAACCTTGTCTAGTCTAGCAGTCCTAATGGTGACCAAAGCCTGGTCCTAATGAGGCAAAATGCCATTTCTGAAGTCCTTGTTCAGGTTAGGGTTTGGGTTAGGCTGTCCACAATGAATAGAAGTCAATACAATGTCCTAAAAAGCTGCAGAAATGTGTGTGTGTGTGTGTGTGTGTGTGAGTGGGTGGGTGTGTGTGTGAGTGGGTGGGTGGGTGTGGGTGTGGAAAGGAAGGGGGGAGGTTGTGATATTCAGCAGAGTCTGAGTTGATTCCCTTGCAGGTGAGTGGATGAAAGGAGGCTTACTGAGACGAGAGCTGAGAGTTTCTCACCTACAGTGCAGCTGAGATTCATCAGCACAGTGCTTACTGAATGAAAGTGGATTCCTGGAACCTGAAAGTGGACTTGTTTTTGTCTGATACAGTTTAGATTTAGTCATTCAGTCATTGTTATAATTTATTTATTCCACCGTCCTGGAAATAATTAATGCAAAATAAGAAAAAAAAAAAAAGAAACCTCACATTTGAAGCAGTGCATTTATGCATACATAACGTGTAGGCACAGTGCCTTTTGAAAAGATAACAATATAATATGTGTACACAGACACCAAACCACAAATGGTTTAAGTACACATGTCAGATCTTCCTCAGATATGACTCTGCATTGAATAGCATATAGCATAGCATAATCCACCCGTTGACGTATGTTCAGAACAATCATGTTTTCACCAAAATAAGGTGAAACGCTGTCCATTTTTTCGCTAAAATGTTTAGCTGTTCACTTTTGTCGCAATGTAGTTTTGTAACTGTTAGTTTAGCTGCTGTCCTCTGACACACAGGTAGTGAGGGTATGATATTCAAAACACATTTTTTTTTAGCATTCTTTGAACCTGACTTTCGTGCAAAAGAAGAGAACATTCCCCCCGCTGTAGTTTGATAAATACAACACTATTACTCATGCAATAAAAGTTTTTTCCAGTTACTTTACATACAATGTTATGCGTACGTGTGTGTGTGTATTCCAGAGTCTGGGTCTGGCGCACTTTGTATGGATCACCCCCCTGCAGTGTATCCTGTGCGTGGGTCTGATCTGGGAACTGATCGAGGTGAACGGCTTCTGCGCCCTGGCAGCTCTCACCCTGCTGGGCATCATCCAGGCCTGGCTCTCCCAGAAGATGGGACCTCATCGGTGGGGAAACGCCGCCGTACATATTCACACTATATAGTACATACTAAACTACAGCCATGCATGAAGCCGTAATTGTTATATACCCTTATGTTTTGGCTTTTAAGTAAAGTTTTGTCTAAGAAGTTGCATTGCTGTGGTATTACATAAACCCCTGTCTTGATAATGTAAAACCTTTATCCTGTGGGAAAAAAAGGGCGAAGCGAGCCGGGATGATCAGCCGACGCCTGGCCCTCACCTCAGAGATCGTGGAGAACATCCACTCCGTAAAGGCGTACGGCTGGGAGGAGGTGATGGAGACGATCATAAAGAACATCAGGCAGTAAGACGCCACACACTCTCGTACACAAAGGAACATTTCCTGAAGCTGACTATTTCATATTTGAACCAAGTCGATCCTTTCTTCCATGCAGACTACAACGATGTATCTGCTTGTCATTTAACATTAACATCTTGAAATAACAGTCACTTCAGTTCAGATATTAGTAAGTTTCATTGATTGCAGTGTGTCAATTTGAACCAGTGTTGCTATAGTCTGAGTAGAGTAAAGAGCCTCTAATCTTTTAAGTAATATAATATATAGAGCAGGGGAAAGAAACAAGACAGAGAGGCTCAGCCACACTCAAAGAGCTTTGACTCTACAGGAGAAATGGAGTCAACCTGGTGCTTGAAATGAGAGAGAGATGTGTTAAAACATGTGGTTAACCAGCACGACCGCGCTGGCGTCATCGGTGGCGGTCAGAGCCAGCGTCAGGATCACTTTAATTGGCACGAACAATAAACATCCAGGAAAGAGTTTTAGTATCACGGTGCAGAAACACGTTGATAGCTATCAGAGCTAACACACAGGCAACGAGACCTCACACGCACTCGACAACAGCGGCATTTAAACTGCCGCGAACCAAAACATCATTTCGAGACGTTGATTGCTCTCTGAAAACAACAGATCATTTCTTCTTCTTTCTTCTTTCCCGCTTCCTTCCTCCTCCTCCTCCTCAGGGACGAGATGACGCTGACGAGGAAGATCGGGTCTCTGCGTTACTTCTACAGCGCCTCGTACTTCTTCTCCGCCATCTTGGTCATCGTGTCGGCCATCGTGCCGCACGCGCTCAGCAAAGGCATCATCCTCCGCCGTATCTTCACCACAGCCTCCTACTGCATGGTGCTGCGAATGACGCTGACTCGCCAACTGCCGGGATCTATCCAGATGTGGTACGACACGCTGGCACTGGTCCAGAAGATCGAGGTGGGTGAGACACACACACACACACACACGCCCTAGGGTGATGTCATTCAGTGTGTTTATCAGTTAGATGTCAATGGGAGAGACTTTATTGCGGCCAGATTTATGACTCAACTATTGGTATCAGTTTTAGTGTTGGCCTGCAACAGCCCGTAACAAAAAATATAATTTATCATTATAACAAATAACGATAATTTACCTGCCTATGCTTTTATTTTCTCCAGGAATTCTTAATGAAAGAAGAATACAGAGCGATGGAGTACAACCTGACCACCACTGAGGTGGAGCTGGTCAACGTGTCTGCATCCTGGGACGAGGTCTGTTTGTTGTCCGCATGCCGACACTCGAATCAATGTAACATGTTGTGAAAATAACGTACACACGGGCGAGAATGACGCTATTTAAACGGAAGTTACATCAAATAACACCTAGACACTTGAGAATTCATGTCTTAATCGTTCTCTTATTTTTAATTGCCAGCCACATTAATGATCACCAATCAATTGTAATAAGCTCGAAGACGCGATCACTTAAAATCGTCGCTCCTGATTCACTTGTTCTTATTCGACAAACGAATTTCAAACAGATCAAGACAAATTAACAATAATTCAGCACAACTTACAGGCTTTTCTTAAATAGGCTGCTCATATCTCTCGACAACAGACTTGTTTCTTAGTAGGTTTTATTGATGAGTCATGGTTCCCAGTGGTGTGGCACTGTGCAGATATCTATTGGAAAAAAAATGCTGGAAACACCTGAGACGCATAAATACTGTAGAGTTTGCATATTGTCAGTTAAAATATAAATTGCTTGAGTTTAGATTTGATTAATCAAATTGTAAAAAGATATGAATCCATCATGTAATCATTAACTTGTTAGGAGTGAGAATGTCATCCCAAAAATGATGATTTGTAGATGAATGTGGATACCTGCAAAACATTCCTAATGCTTGGTAAAAGATGAGCATAACAAAATTAAATTTGAAATGAAATTATAGTGCTGCTCTATCTGGTTCAGACTAGAAGACACGCTTAAATTACACATTAAGCAAGCAAATGTATTTTGATCATGTTTTCACAATGTATGCTGGACAGCTCAGATGGTTTTCAGAAAGCACTCGAAGGGAATTTGCTTCCCTGCGACAGACGGAAGTGCTATAACTGATCTTGTTTGTCTTCTCAGTGCATAAAACTCGACCCAGGCAGAGCTAGTGTGTGTGTACATTACAGTATTTGTGTGTGACATTATTACAAGAGGCCAACAGCGTTCTCTGTAGGTTTAAAGAACTCCCACAACCCCCTAAATCCATCACGCATCAGAGGTATAAGAGTAATAATAGAGGTATAATTCTTCACCGTCACTGGGAGTGGGTAGTATAATCTTATCTATAGGCAGTGGCTGTAACTGAATGTCTAACAGGTGTGATTCATTGACCACCCAATACCGTGAGAAAACCAACGGTGTTTTTGTCTCGTCACTTTGCATAATTAATCACCTCGTGGCGTCGTCACCAAACCTCGCCTTTCGCTGGGAACACTCTGAATCTGTGTTCTCTCTCTCCGAGATTCAGGATTTTGTTCATCACCTAATTTCCCAGATTTCTCCTCTCGCCTTCTCCCTCTTCCTGGAAGGTGCCATTCACAGATGAATGGGAGGGGTGTTGTCTTTCTTTACTGCTGACAGCACGTACGTCAGCTCATTAGAATGACAATCGCGCCCGAAAAAAAAACCTATACAAACCGCAGCAAGCCCCGGCATTAGAGGAACCGTGACCCGTAAAACGTCACAGAGGTCAATGATTAAGCCAGCGAGTCAAGCAGAGTTCCCCTTTTTTTTAAAAACTAACAGCGAGATGTGTCACCCATTAATCTTTACAGAGGAGGCGACAGATGAGGTGAAATAAAGCCATTGTGGAGACTTTGGGAGTCTTCTTCTTCTGTCTTTTTTTCTCACAGGAGTTCTGCCCCGTCTGCAAGCACAGCATGACGGACACACTCACTCAGCCCTGAAGCAGGCAGTTATGTAAACTAAAAGGAAAACACAAACCAAGCACCTGCCACGCACACACAGTCACAAACACACAATGACGTATACTTTAGCATGATGGATGCGCTACAGTCTTTTTAAAGTACAGTTGTAGTGCATTGTAAAAATAGGTTGTAGCTCAAAGCATAGGACGCTAGTATCCATGTATGGTAAATTATTGTATAAATGCACAGGTAGCATCATGCAATATAAACCACAGTATAGTTATGGCTCATCGTTTCCAGTTTTTATTCGTCAAAAAGAGAAAAAAAATCAAGTTTATTTATATAGAATATTAGAGATCATGTTTGAAAAATCCAGAAATGTGGAAAAAATGATAAATATATATATTTTTAAAAAGATGATATAGTAAATTATTGTATAAATACACAGGTAGCATCATGTAATATAAACCACAGTATAGTTATGGCTCATCGTTTCCAGTTTTTATTTGTCAAAAAGAGAAAAAAAATCAAGTTTATTTATATAGAATATTAGAGATCATGTTTGAAAACTCCAGAAATGTGGAAAAAATTATAAATATATATATTTTTAAAAAGATATTTCACTTTTTTTATTACTGGATACATATTTTGAGCAGTTTACATCAAACTGCAGTGAACGGTGACAGAACAACATTTTTTGTATGAACATAAAATTGAGGTAAAGATCAATATCAAGGTATCTTCTCTGAGAACAGGTGGATTATTCAGTGTTGTAATAACTACAGTATAATAAACTTTGTGTGTTTCAGTATCATATCATAAACAGCGAGTGTCTTTTTTTCTACAGGGCATCGGTGAGCTGTTTGAGAAGATCAAGCAGGAGAACAAAATTAACGGACACCCGAACGGTGACGCCGGCCTCTTCTTCACGAACCTCTACGTGACACCTGTCCTCAAAAACATCAGCCTGTACCTGGAGAAGGGCAAGATGCTGGCGGTGGCCGGATCCACCGGCTCAGGGAAAGTAGGTCAAAGTCAAAATTTCGTAAAGATTACGCTGAATCCCAAAGGTGCCGTTGCATCCGTCTACTGTCAAGCGTCATGTCAAAGTGACCTCGAGCGTCTGTGTTCGTGCATCGGATTTAAAAAATGCATGAGAATAAAGTTGAGACCGTGTTTCCTCCAGAGCTCCCTGCTCATGATGATCCTGGGAGAGTTGGTGCCGTCGGAGGGTAAAATCAGACATAGCGGTCGCATCTCCTTCTCGCCGCAGACTTCCTGGATCATGCCCGGGACGATCCGTGACAACATCCTGTTTGGCCTGACCTACGACGAGTACCGCTACACCTCCGTCATCAAAGCTTGCCAGCTGGAGGAGGTACATTTGTTTTTCCATTATATATTTATTCCTTTTTGATGATGAAGTGAGTGATGCTCTGTTCTATGTGGGTACGACAAACTGCAGACATCGGTCAGGCAAACTACCCAAATCTCAGTTTATAATGAGCATGACTGAAAAAAATGTACTTGGCAATCAGCTCAATGCTACTCAGCATGTTTCAAAGGCTTATATTTTTTTGAAAATTATGGCTAAAGACGCATATTTTAAAAATAATGAGAGCATTTTGAACATGCTGAGCATAGAGATGGACAGCTCGGCTGTTCAAAATTCTTACATTTTCACTAAAATATTCAAGCTCAACAGCCACATGCATGACAGTTAGCCATGGTTTTGGGAAGATTTGAGTATCTGGAACATACTAAAGTACAAACACAGATGATAGTTGTTTCAAATGATGGTTTTTCTGTCGTGAAAACCATTAAAATTCATTGTAACTTACATAAATTCAAGCTGACTACAGCCACTGTTCAATGTATGTCAGTTGGATTATTGTGAATCGCTGTTTATTGCTACGAAATTATCATTAAATATCACTTTTTAGTTGCAAATAAGTAAGCGATATCCATAGCTGGTGAAATTCATCTTTGCCGGCTTCGTTCTCAAGTCTTCTCTCTTTCATCGGGAGTGACGCTTTTCTGCTCAGTTGTCTGTCCGGAGCCTCTGCAAAGCATCAAGAAGGTTCAGGTTTCGCCGGGCCACATTTAAACCCATTATGTCCCACACACACACACACACACACACACACACACACACACACACACACAAGCTTGTACATTCTCTCTCTATCACTCCGCTTCACACACATTTCCACACACACACACACACTCTGTCTCTCATAAGCCTCGGCGTTGAGTGAAGGCCCCCTCAGCGGAATAATGTCTCCTCTGTTGCCATGGAAATCTCACGTTATGTCACTGGGATGGAATATGAGCTCGTTGATTCTCAGCAACGGGACGTCTCAACACAGAAGAGCTGTTCGGACAAACCATCAGACCTGTGGCTTTGTTAGCTCTGTGTTTTTAATATTATTTGATCGAATATGTTTGACATCATTGAATAGAATAATATTTTATAACTCTCTTTTGAAGCATACATGAAAGCAAAACATGTGTTTATCATAGTTAAATATCCCAGAAGTGATATATGTTGAACTGTATAGCCTGTACATCTAAAATAATGCAGCAAAATCAGACATATAAAAAATATAAACTCTCAATTTCATTTTTCATTCAGTTATAAACATTTTTTAGTTAGATATGACGCACTATTTCTTAAACATTATTATTTTTGTAAATATTTTTGGAATAAATAGTTATGTATCTCTGAAATACATCACAGCAACCTAACTGAACAAATATTAAAGATTAAATCCAGTTTCTGGAATCATTTATGTGAACCTGTTAAAGGTTTATGTCGATCACTCAGTCACATTTTTTTTTTAAATTATGTTGATATTCTAAATACATTTATACTCGAATCATAGCAGAAGCTCATGCAGAGGGTGACACCACCATCTATTTACTACCACGCCCCATCTCCTGTGGCACCGACAGCGCCTCAGTGGTTTTAACAAAAAACACGACATGTTGTCACAGCAAACAAAAGCCGCTGTGCAATATTGACGTCTCTGTGTTTTTAAAAAAAGAAAAAAAAAAGAAAAACAGCCTCCATTTTGTCCCGAGGAGAGACATCAAACGCAACGATGACGAGGCGTCAGTGAAACAACAAAAGCGGAGAAGCGGAGAAGACTCGACACCAGTCACTTCTGCTTTTGTATTGTTTGGAAATGACTAAGACAATGACAACTGTTCATACGTGCGCTTTTCATTGTGAGCGAGTGAGACGGTTCCTCTGACAGTTTTTGTTTAAAAGCCTCTAAAAAAAAATGACAGATTTTTTTAAAAAGCAGCTCAACCTTCAAAAAGTGCCGGGGGAGCATTTTTGTTGGAAGTTATCCTAGTTATGTTAGCTTTTTTTTTAAGTCTTATATCGATAAGTCTGGCATTAGGTGCATAAAATTATAGTGTTCTTTATATTTCTCAACCTCCAATTAGCTTTATTTTGAAAAGTAAAGATTGAATACACTGGATTGATTCTAACTTAAAGTATAGTTAGGGTTAGTTTATCTTAATCTGCAATATTTAGACTGTAAACAAACCTTTTTTACAGCACCTGTCAAACGATTTGAGAGTGACAACAGGTTCAAATCTGAAGTCTTTGTATGTTTGGTGGTGAGATGGGTGTTTTGTTTGTGTCTGGATCATATTCATACATACATATTCAGCCTTTAAAAAAAAAAACTCAGTCTTTGTCTGACTTTACTACAGTAAGTGAGGATTTTCAATCAGTAATCAATAATATAAATGCAAGGCAGCACAAGCCCTGTAGTTAATGGTTTGTCACTTTTGCACAAAAGCATATGTAAGTTTAATTTTCAGATAATTAGGTGGCAATAACTTTTTTTATTTTGAAATTCAGTTCCATTTCTTAACAGTAAATTCTCATTATTCTGTCTTCAGTAGACTAGAAATGACCAGAAAAATGAGAGAAACACCACACAGGATTTTCTACTGTAGGAACCATGACAACCACGACAGAAAGGGAGTGGACAACTAGAGCAGATTTCCCCCAGACAGCGCTGAAGCTTTTTAGGGGCTTGTGACTGTAATTCCTCTCTCTCGTTGCCCCCCGAAGCACCAGACAGACTCCCATGGGTGGTCTCCCCACTGTAAACTCATCGTTTGGCCTCCAGCCTCTAGGCCGCTGGCCCGGCAGGTGCTTTTTGTTCACAGTGAGACACACAACATGTCTTTTTTTTTTTTTTTTTTTTTTTTACTATGCTGCTTTATTTTACAAGCTGTTAAACAACCTGTTAACTTGATCCCCCTCCTATGCGCTCCTGTCAGGACAGCGGAAGTCGCAGTTAAAAAGGTAGGAAGTTTTAACGATGATAAACTTGTGCTGTCACTTCCATCCTTGTCGGCGTACATTTCCCTCATGAATCACCACTCAACGTGAACTTTATGTCTCTACTTTTGACATCCTTCATGTGCCTATCCCATCTGTGGTTTGTGCCTTTTTTTTGTGTGGTTTTAACTCTGACATTAAATCTGTGATTACTTGAACCTGAAGTGATGATTTCCAAGTAAAAGTAACGTACATACAGGACTGTCTTGGTGACGCTGTTAGTTCTTTTCTCAAGGCAGTTTCATTAAACTGTCAAACAAGTATTGTGCATATTAGTGCATAAAAAAACTGCTGGCTGCATGGTGACAACATTTACACTACAGGTGTACAAAGCTGGACAAAAACTGTTTCCTTTCCCAGAGCACATTATACAGAATCACCCAGTCACTGTCTAACAACAATTGATCTATGCAGGCATGAGCAAATAACACCTCATTAAATAAAACCTAAAATGGGTATTTGGATACATTTTATGCCCCCCTTTTATTTAAAAAAAAACAACAACTTCCAAATTGTTGTTTGAGTCTGTTAGGTTAACTTCACACAGTGTGAACCTCTGTGCAAGGACACAGTGCAAGGACGTCAAGCCCTCATACAGCGCAAAGGGGGACAGTATAGTCTACTGTTCACAGTAGACGATACAGTACATGTCACGCTTAGACCATTCAAGTGATAAAAACTCATCACAGGTTTTCATCAGAAGCTTTTTTTGTTTTGCTGTTTCAATGTAGCGGCCTTGCAAACACAAACGTAAAAATTGCAATCTTTGCTTTGTTTTCTTTTTGTTAAAACATTTAATCAGCCAAACAAGAAGACATATATGATACGTCATGTTTAATAACTATTGTTTTAAGACCTTTTTAAACTTTATTCCTAGTGGCCCAAATATTAATGTTGTTTTCATTCCAAGGTTATCAGAAGTAGTGGATGAGTTTTAAGCATCGAGCATATCTGCAAACCACTGACCTAGTTTCCTTCACTGTAGCAGTTAGCGCTCTGGTAGTACATCCAGCACGTTAGGAATTTAATTGACATTCTTAGGCAGTGAAATATGCAACGAATGCAAAAATGATAAGATTAAATACCTGTTATTGCTACGTTGAAAACAAACAAAGAGCTGAAAGGAGTGAAGTGATCAGTTTTACTTTGATACACAACCATAGACAAGCAAATAGAGGCTAATGTGGAAGAGGTGAAAGTGGGTTATTTCCTCAAAGGATGGTTTTACTGTCATCAACGATTGACTCATTGTATCCTCATTGCCTTCATATATTTTTTGTCATTTTGTCAAACTCTGGTATCACAGCGCTTTTCTTGCTTGTTCTACTTGTTCAACAGGTGACTACTGTATGTATGCATGCACGCGTTTGACCCACTGACCCCCCCCCCCCCCCCCCCCACTTTCTCTCTCTCTCTAGGACTTCGCCTTGCTGCCCGAGAAAGACAAGACGCTCCTTGTTGAAGGAGGAGTGACGCTCAGCGGCGGTCAAAGGGCACGCCTCGGCCTGGCCAGGTACTTCCTGTCACACCTGAACGTCTTTCAACACGTCTTATTCGCCACCTGGTATCTGTCAACACAGACCACATCAGCTGATTAATTCTAATTATAGTCTTTATCTAATGTTGACAGTGTTTTTTTTTGTTGTTGATTAATGATTAGAGTAAAGATTTGGGTCATATCTCCAAATGAGGAAGTGCTCTGATGAACTAGTTTGTGGTTTTTCACAGATCATCAATTAGTTTATTAGGATCTTTGGTATATTATGGCTCAATAAGGAAGAGGAATCAAGTTCAAGGTTAAAAATATCAGCTTCTCTACAGCATGTGGGTCAAAGAGAGCTTCTCACAGAAAATAAGTGATTGAATAATACATCAAACAGCTTTTTTTCTTTCTTCCATTAAAAAACCAACACATTCACTTCTGCAACCTTGCAATCGGGCTTAGAGATCTGCTGACAACAAATGCAATTGAAGAAATTTACCTCAGGGCCATAAAGTAAAGGTAGAGGCTCCATTCCTTATTGGACAATAAAAACATCTAACAAACGATTGATTGATCTGGCAATGCTGCATATAACCTACCAAAGCTGATAACGATCACCTATCATTCTTCTCTGTTAGTCTGTCTAAACTAACTGATGTATTTTATGGTTTTGTTTTAAGGGGAAGTGTTTTCTACAGCCTGAATGCAGGTTTATTACTCCATTAAATCTCTGTGTGTGCAGATTACACTCTCGTATTCCCATGCATTATTTATTCAGTTTAGTGTCCTGGCATCAATTTGCCTCCCCCCATTTGATGTTTGGCTTTAGCATTCATGGTTAATATTCACTGGAATTGATATATGTCCTCAGATATCCAACTTCCTCATCTACACCTTTTGTTTTTATCTATACAGACTTCCTCTCTGGCTATGTTCTCTTTTTCTCTTGTTTTGACAGTAAACTGTATATGATGATTTCTCGCACATTCTAACCTTTTTCTTTCTCTGTTGTGTTGTTTTCTACCTCAGGGCTGTGTATAAAGATGCAGACCTCTACCTGCTGGATGCACCTTTCACCCACTTGGACCTAGTTACGGAGAAAGACATCTTTGAAAAGTGAGTATTTCCAACAGAGAGAGTCTTTCATGTAGAGAAAGGTGGGGGTGGTTGAGCTTAAGGTTGAGTTTAAGGTCAAGGTTATCTCTTGTTGTCTCAGACACACTGAGGTTGTCTGGGGTGAGTTACGGCTGCTTCATTACACTTTAACTTTCTCAGGAAATGTTTTGGGTTTTTTTTTTAGTTGCGCAATAGGGAATTATCCTTTGATCAAAGGTGGACTTTGGAAATCTTTCAGACTTGAGAAGCAGCCAAAGTTACTCACTGTGATTGTGTTGAATGGCCCTTTTGGACACACATACAGTAGCTTGTGTTTTTTTTTTTTTGTTTGACATGTGGGCTTGTTCTAAAAAAAAGAAAACTAATGTGTACAAAACTAGAAGTCTAACTTCTAGAAGTCTTCTTTAAAATCACATTTATTTTGTTTGTTTGTCACTACTTAGATGTGTCTGTAAACTGATGGCCGCAAAGACTCGGATTGTGGTCACCAGCAAGTTGGATCATCTCAAACGGGCGGACAAAATCCTTCTGCTGCACAACGGGGACTGTTACTTCTACGGCACCTTCTCAGAGCTGCAGGCCCAGCGGCCTGACTTCAGCTCCCTCCTCCTCGGCATGGAAGCTTACGACAACATCAACGCGGAGCGGCGCAGCTCCATCCTCACAGAAACTCTCCGCAGGGTCTCCGTCGATGAAACCGCCGGCTTCCGAGGTCCAGAGCCCATCCGCCAGTCTTTCCGCCAGCCGCCGCCTCCGATAATTGTCCCTGGATCCCAAGGTCATCCTGGAGGTGATGGCTACCCAGAAAAACGCAAGCAGTCACTCATACTCAACCCCCTGGCAGCTGCCCGCAAGTTCTCCTTCATTGGGAACTCCCAACAGACTCCAAACAACCCCCAGTCCACGACGATAGAGGACGGGGTCCGTGAACTTTCTGAGAGGAAATTCTCGGTGGTACCCGAGGACGATCAAGTAGAGGAGGTCCTCCCCAGAGGGAACCTGTACCACCACGGGTTGCAACATCTCAACGGGCAGCGGCGCCAATCCGTCCTGGCGTTCATCACCAACTCTCAGGGCCACGAGCGCAGAGAGCAGCAGATGCAGTCGTCCTTCAGAAAAAAGCTGTCCATCACGCCGCAGTGCGACCTGGCATCCGAGCTGGACATTTACGCCCGCCGACTTTCCAAGGACAGCGTCTATGACATCAGCGAGGAAGTGGACGAAGAAGACATGGAGGTAGAGCTTTTCAATTAAATGTCTTTTAGACCACTTTTTACATTAGAGAACATGGATGGATACGTTTTTTTATGTTTAGGTTTTCAGAATAATACATTTTCTTTACCTTCTTTTTCAAGATCTTGTGAACACACACAAAATTTACTTGACTTTGTCTCAAATCAAACTAAAGTTAGACATACAGTGAATTGATTAGAGGTGTGTCAAACAGCCGTTCTGTCTCTCCACAGCAATGCTTTGCAGACGAACGTGAGAACATCTTTGAAACTACCTCATGGAGCACTTACCTACGCTACGTCACCACCAACAGGAGCTTAGTCTACGTCCTCATGTTCATCATCTTTGTCTTCGTCATTGAGGTAAAAAGCACTACCGTTTATCTAAATTTTGGTTTATTTTTAATAGAATCAACAGTAAATATTTCTGGTCTTTTCCTTTCCGCCAACAGGTTGCTGGATCAGTCATTGGCATTTACCTCATAACTGAGTAAGTGTCGTGTTTCATTGACTAAAACAGCAGAAGATAAAGTTGTGTTGGTCTGTCTATCAGATCTCCATCCATGTGTTTCATCTTCTCTCTCTCTCTTCCGTCAGCGAGATCTGGAGGGATGGCGCCAACCCCTCGTCACCCAACTACATCGACGAGCAGCACCCCAACTCCTCGGCGCCCCCGGTCCACCTAGCCGTCATCGTCACGCCGACCAGCGCCTACTACATCATCTACATCTACGTGGCCACGTCGGAGAGCGTGCTGGCTTTGGGGTTCTTCAGGGGTCTCCCATTAGTGCACACGTTACTCACGGTTTCCAAAAGACTGCATGAACAGATGCTGACTTCTGTACTCCGGGCCCCCATGGCTCTGCTCAACACTATGAAGACAGGTGCTTCTGATTTGATAAAAATATAGCAGAAAATGCAGTTATCATAAATGTAGTCTCATTGAATACCATATTAACTAAGTCATTCCCAACAATGCTGGAGTTTTCCCTAATTTTTGTCTTGTTTGTTTTCTGCCAGGCCGGATCATGAACAGATTCACCAAGGATATGGCCACCATTGATGACATGCTGCCTCTGGTGCTGTTTGACCTCATACAGGTATTTAACCAACAAATGTCTCATAAGATATTGTGGTTATAATCCAAAATATTTCTTGCTCGTCTCTTCTGTGTTAAAGGATAGCTTCACAATTTTTTTCCAGTATGTCTTAAAACAATAATCAAGTGCCTCTATGAAGACTCGAAGAGGTTTTTACGTGCTGTAATCATTCCACCTGTTCATAATGGTCATTTAAAGATCTCTTCCTAATGTAATCGATGGGAGACAAAATCCTTAGTCCTTGTTTTGTGCACAGATATATTTAAAAGTGTGTTTCCCCTGTTGAGTTGCGGTTGAAGGATAGCGGCAAAAAGAGGGAAATTTGCAGTAAAAAGGCTTCAACATTGGAAGATACCTAATTGATTTTACTAATTTTGAACAGCTGAAGCTTCATATTAGTTTCAGATACACTTCGGAATATGTTTTTTGCACAAAATGAGGACACCACTTACATTTGAAGGGCATTAGGAAGGGATCCTTTGAAGGCCAGCATGAACAGGGATAATAGTTATAGCAAACAAAACCTTTGAAAATGTTCATATGGGCACCTGACTGTTGTTTTCAGACAGACATGACACATTGTGAACCCATCCTTATTGTAATTAACAACAAATCAAAATCGGACGAATCAAAGTTTGATTTGTGTGGACTGAAAGGTGTTTGGTATTTGCTTGCAGTTGACACTGATTGTCACAGGTGCCATCTTCACCGTGTCCATCATACGGCCGTACATCTTCATTGCCGCCATCCCATTGGCTGTCATCTTTGTTGTGCTCAGGAAGTACTTTCTACGAACTGGACAGCAACTCAAACTGCTCGAGGCTGAAGGTGAGAGCGGGAGAGACATTGTGTTTGTGTGCCAGTGTAGGGTTTTACGTATTTTTCAGGGCGTTTTTGCCTTCATTCGAACTGGGAACAGAGCTCTATGCAACCAGGACTCTCCTGTGTTAAAGTGTGTAAATATTCAACTACACAGATTTATATTTTAGCTCCTCTCTGTCCCTCTGAAGAGACATAACCAAGTACCAGAAAGTCTAAGTGAAGAAGAAGATGTGTTGCATCATAGCATTACATGGAAACTAGTGTAGTGAGTAGGGAGACTGTCCTCATACGAGGGGAAAAATATACATTTGCAGTCTGTACAGTCTGTAAATCCAAAGACAATATGTAAATATAAAAAAGTTTTAAATGTAATATATCATAAAATATATAGTGAAATTCATTTTAGGTTGGGTTTAAAGATAAAAGAAGTTAGGTTTTACACTCTTATTTTTCTTTTTATTTCACAACATCACGAGTTGAGAGGGATGAGAACAGACAGGGATGAAAGCAGCAAGAGTACAATGATGAAAAAGGTAAAGACACAGTCAGAGTAAAAAGTGAAAACACGGTAGGAAAACCAATAGGACGAACAGAGGAAGTGAGACTGGGGATGGCAGACGTGACTGTCATCACAGCTGCCCGTCTGCAGGCAGAGCCGGTGGATTGTCCAGGGCCAAAGGGTCAGCGCTCATGCCGAAGAACAAAAACATGACAGAGGAAGAGCTGAAGGGGAGGATGGACGGGCTGCCTCAAAAGGGGACGACGGGACAGATGAAGGATGTGAGGCAGGGCAAATAAAATAACAGCTATGCACCAGTGTGAAAGAGTTTCGGTATCCCTGTAGTATTTCAAAAATGATTTTTAGACACTAGGTTGTTGTTTTTTTGCTCGTTTGAGCTCCTCTTGACGTTAGGCGCTTTAGTAGAACTGGAAACGGAGCTGAAAAGTGCAGTGACGCTCAGAAACAGCAGAGAAAAACACTTTTTATTAACTGCTGAGATCAGCATTATTGTGAGGGCTTTTAGTAGATATTTATTAAGGACCGCTGTGGGAATTAGGCTGAGACTACATTTGCAGGACAGTTCTTTAACTACTGTACCAGACGTACTCCTCAAGTGAGAGTGGTGTTTTGCAGAAACAGTCTGACATTGATGAGAAAGGTGACGCAGGAGCTGCTTCGACCAGTTGGTTCAAACCACCAAAACCATTGCTAGTGTCTTTCATATGGCCACAAAACCTGTATTTTTAATGCTTGATTCCTTGCCAACGCTTAAATCTCCAAAAAGTGAAAAAACTGGAGATACTTTGTTTTTATTTGCCAAGTTTGAAGATGTTCATCCCTTAGATCTCCTCTTCCATCCGTGTCCAGTTTATGCATCTTTCCAGAAACAATGTCTTTGTTTCGATTGGATAATCGACAGCTCACACAGTCAATAGTTTTCATAGGAACTATTTTTTCAGTAGAAAGTATTTCCAGTGAATACTGTTGACAGTGCGTGTGTATGCAGTCGTCACCTTTTTGATGACGTCTAGCTCTTGCTCCTGCAAAAGTTGAATTTAAGGTTGCTTTGCACAAAAATGTCAACTCGGGGGAAAATTGAGTCTGATGAAGAGCAGGTGTGCTCAAAACATCACCTTAGTGCAATAAATCCTAGTGAACATTAGGACCCTGCAGTGTGCCAGCTATGACCTCGTGTTTTGACTTTTTGCTCGGCTCGCAATAAGCTGTCTGAAAATCCTTCTTTTGATTTATATTTCAGTTTCAAAGTTATAATGTGGTGGTCCGCCGAGCAGCACTGTACAGTCAAATAATGAGAAAAGAGGTCACTGGACTGCTGACGAAGATGCCGCTCTGTGTTTTTTGGACTTCCCTGCTCCCCGCTCTCGGGTCTATCACAGAATGTGTGTTTCGGTGATGACAGAGAGGTCTTTCCGGAGCTGTTGAGAGCATGTCCGGGTCAGAGACATGAGAAGAGCTGGGATTTCCTCCAGCCCCATCCTGGTGTGTCGCTCTCTCTCTGATGTCATGAGCGATGTGTCAGACAAACTGCAGCGGAAATTGAGTGTATTAGTCACTCAAAAATGTTTTTTAAGAATGCCTTTTTACTTTTTCCAGTCAAAGAGAATCGTTGAGAAGTGACTCCGTCTCGCGAAAAAGTATTTAGAAGAAATATTGCTTTCAAAAGAGTTAAAAGAGTTAAAAATATATAACTATTCCTCATTAAAATGTCTAAAAACAACTAGACCAGACAGAAGCTTCTCTCCTGAAACCTTCAGGTTGTTGTCACTCAGGTCTAGACCTATGTTCTATATGTTGTTGAGTTGTGTACTTACATTATCCCAAATGTTTCCAACAGTTTTCAAACCCAGAGAAATCTGTCATTTTAATCAAAGTAACGGACCGTTTCATTTGGTCCCCTGCCAATGGCGTCATACCTCCTCTACCAAAGAGTATAGTGCACAAGATGCATGCGTCGGCGCCGTGTTTGTCCGCTACAATGGCGTCTAGCAAAGAGTAACTTACACACATACAAGATAATACATGGGCTTTGTTGTGCTTGTTCCACACAAACTGTTAGAAATGGACTTTTATTCAGTTCGAAGCCACATTTTCATGATAAATTTAGCTGGTTTTTAACTTGATCTTTTAGCCGCAAGAAGGATTTTAGTCATTGGACGTCTGGATCTTAAGTTATCAGAGAAATAAACTGGGCAAACGTTAGCAGCAGCTCGGCTAACAGCCCCTCCAGGAAGTCTGGTGGTCACCAAACATCGGTGAAACAGCTTCCAGTAGTATTTTTTTAACGATTTTAATCTGTGTGTGCATTTGTTTTTGGAGAAGAGGAGACTTCTGCAGATAATTCGGCTCCGGGGAGAAACCGGACGAACATCTGGATCTAAAGTTATAAGAGAAATAAACCGAACAAGTGTTAGCAGCAGCTCAGCTAACAGCCCGTATCTGACGTCCGTGGGTCGCCGTACGTCATCGGAGAAACAGCGATTTAAGTTGAAACAGCTTTATTCAGTGTTTTTACCACCGGGTCCGTTTGTTTTGGGAGAAGAGGAGACATCTGCGGGTAAAAACATCCTGAACGATCAACACCGTATCCTAACGAAGCTGGTTAAAGACAACAACTCCCATGATCCCTTGCTACTTCACACCATCCTCATACTTTATATCATACTTCATATTTTGTTATTGTATTGATTGAGACCCCGAGCGGCTGACATTACATATCTTGTGTTTAACCAAAGTCTTGAGATGACAAAATGATTTTTCAGTGTCATTCCTTTTTGTTGTTTGTGGGGTTTCCCTGCTGCCAAAATCCAGCGCAAGACCTCTTTTGCCAGTGTCAAAATAAACACACTGCACCTGTTTGCCCATCTGACTGACTGTAGTTGTCATCTGTGCGGAACAACAAGTTGTTTGTACAAGGAAATCCTTAAGATCTTCAAGGCTCAGGACAGTACATCTTGAGCATTTCATTGTACGGACAACGTGTTGTTCTTCACAAATGACAAATAATGTTTCCTTCCTCACATTTAAATTCCTTCCTGGTTAGGGTAGCTTCAAATAGAAAGATGAGTAAAAAAGAAAACAACAATGTCTCTATTTTTAAGCACTGATGCTTTGGGGAAAATGCAGTTGATGATTAATACAAGGAAGTGTTTATCAAAGGCAGATGTCTGTCACAAATTGTACCGTAACAGATGGGAGATAATTACCACTACAAACTAAATGCTCTTCAGTGTTTAAGAGGTTGTCAGCTCATATTATCAAGGACGTTTTGAAATGTAATACACTAATGTAAGCTATCCATTAACTGTTTAAGAATTGAACTGAAACCACAGGCACTTTGTATTTTTAGATATCCTGCATGTAAACAAAGAAACAGAAAGAACCATTTGTTTTAATAGTTTAGTAGAGTGGTAGAGACATTTCCCATCAGCCACTGATACTGTAAATAAGCCAGTATTAGCCTGGAGGACTTATTTCCATTTATTGTCTCTTAACTAATGTTATACGTTCTCTTTCTTCAGTCTGACCCAAAGTGGCCATCCTAGCAACACACAATGAACGCAATATTTCCAAAGCAGCTGATAAAATACAAGACCTTTGCTGGCATGTATTCAAACCCTCTTATCTTTTATGTGTCCCGTCTCCTCTCCTGCAGCTCGTAGCCCGATCTTCTCCCACCTCATCATCTCACTGAAGGGTCTGTGGACGATTCGGGCATTTGGGCGTCAGACTTACTTCGAGACACTCTTCCACAAGGCTCTGAACACTCACACGGCCACTTGGTTCCACTACCTGTCTGCTCTGCGATGGTTCCTCTTCCGCTGCGACATGATCTTCGTCTTGTTCTTCACTGCCGCTGCCTTCATCGCTGTAGGAACCAACCGTAAGTGACGGGATGGTCGTGGGTCGACATATGAGAGGTTGAATGTTTGGTTTGTTTTTATGGAGGTAGTACAATTTCAACAATTGTTGAATTTCCTCAACCCTTAATGGATTTTGGATGGAGTCACTTCACTAAAACTAGAAAAAAATTCTTACTTGTAGGGTGGTTGCCTCATATTAACTTATTGGCTTTCTTCTAAGTAACTGGGATGCTGCTTTTGGGTACAACAAGACTTTTGTTATTTTTCAGTGCTTTGAGCAACACAAACTTTTTTTTTTCACCTTCATATTTCAGAAGTTTCGGCAGTGGATATCTCAAAAGCTAAGCCCACAAAACTAATACAATCTATAAATTAGCTTGTGCAGAATTTAGCGGCATCTAGCAGAAATGGGATATAATATTCACAAGTATGTTTTAATTGGTGTATAATCCCATGAAAATAAGAATTGTTGTGTTGTTCGGTGTTGTTACCTTAGAAAGAGCCATTTATATCTACATAGGGAGCATGTTTTCTTCTACGGAGCCTGCCATGTTGCACCGCCATGTTTCTACAGTAGCCCACAGCAGACAAACCAACACTGGTCCTTCAAGCTGAGAAAACTATGTGAGCTGTGATTGTGGCAATCCTCAGTAAGCAAGAGCAAAGTGAGTGGAGCCTTTAAGGGAACGAGAGCAGCAGCAGTCGCAACCCACACATAAATCCCACCTCCTTCAGTAACACTGACGGACCGAAACAACCATTGATAACTCAAAGTCATTAAATTGGATGGATGCTTGGGAGGAAGTGCTTAAATACTCTGGAAACAAGAGGCTGTTGGGTTTAGAGGACACGGCTTGCTGGTTACCACATTGGAGAAGAGATATTTGATTAATATCTGGCTGAGCAAACAATTATAGCGATACAAACTTTAATCAATGCCCTTTAGCAAGATGAGTAGCCTTGCAAACAATAAAATAAGACATAAAGATGTAAAATAAGACGTGCGGATGCTCCGAAAAGATTGAGCACCTATGGAGAAGGCCAGTCACAAAATAAATTTAGCTTAGGTACTGCTTACACATGCGAGTGACACATTATGTTGTGGCCAGTGTGTATCTAAACACTGCCCCCTAAAGGCTGTGTGCTGGTATGGCGTAGCCTGTTACAGTTTGTCGCAGAGCAGCGTCGCATTTCGTTGCCATTTGTGTCTCCGTATGACAGATGGCAGTAGCTTACATCACGGTAATTACGGTGATTTTCACCTTGGGGGTATCCACTTCATCTGGGCATGGATTGATGCTTATGATATCAGATATGAGAATAATCTTATCATTTCTTTGCTTTGGCTTGAGGATGAAGTGTGTGTCGTAGCGCAGGACTGATGAAGGACTGAAGAGGATTGCAAAATGAGCAAAAAACAAAAAAAAAGAAGTAATCTAATCAGGCGGCAAAGTAATCGTGTGTCACTCGTGTTGGTCAAGAATCTTATCACCCCCCTGCAGAGATGGTCATTTTGTCAGTAAACACCTCATTATTTCCACTTTGTCCTATCAAGTGAAGAAGCTTTAGTCTTATCTGTGTGTTACAGTGTGTAGATTCGGATATCAGGATCATAACAGAACAGTTTGTCTGTGAAAACTGATCAACTCGCTGGAATGCCACTGGATAAAATGTCATGTACAAAAGGAAGCGCGCGTGTGTGTTTTTAATTAAATGAATGGGAAACACAAGCACACACACACACACGTACACACACCACGTGTTGTTGCGTCATTGCCTGCGTGTTTATGATGAGAGCAGATTAAAGGGTCATTTCACAGCTCATTAGTTTCCAATGGAGCCAATGGCAGAGTTTGCCGTACCTGAGTGCCGCTCTGACATCTGAGAGAGCGTATTTAATCGGACAATACTGATGATTGTGTGTGTGTGTGTGTGTTTTTGTGTGTGTGTGTGTGTGTTCTACAGAGGACAAACCAGGTGAGGTAGGCATCATCGTGGCCTTGGCCATGCTCATCCTCGGGACTTTCCAATGGGCTGTCATCACCAGCATCACGGTAGACGGACTGGTATGTGATCCACACACACACACACACACACACGCACAGCTACCATCATACGCATCGCAGTAGTAAGATCTGACATGCATTAAAATACCACATTGCCAGTGGCCAGTCAAGAGTGTCTCGAACACACGCACATCGGAGAAGGTTTCTCTGAGCATGTATGTGTTTTCTTTTTGATCTACACACCGAACCAAACTAGACACGTCTCGAACTTCGCGCTGCCGGCCAGGGGAGCCGCTCCTCTGCAACAGCTGGGATTAAGACTTATTTGCAGATTTATTTTCTTGTAATTGCCAAATGCCTCGTGATTCAACCAGGACTGCAACAAATTAATTTTTATGAATTAATCCATCATTTATTTTTATTTTTTTTGTTGTTGTTGTTGGATTAATTTAGTCTGTAAAATGTTTGTGAAAAATCGGTGAATACAAGTTCCCAGAGCCAAAACTGATACTCACTTCACAATTATTTAGGAGATGTTTCTCATTTTCCGCTCGGGAGTTTACGGTGGCCCCTGAGAGCTCAACACGCTTGCAACTTAAGAAAAACACGTGCGAATAGACAAAACACGCGAAGCGAATTAAGATAAAACATCTTCATCAATTCGGCGAACATATGTGCAGCGTTTCTAGAGGACATGCTGCAAATTCAGACAACACAACTCATTACAGACGACACACAGCGGAAGCGTTTCCAGAGGACACTCAGCGGTGCGGCTACTGCTGCTATACTAACATCTTGCTTTTGCTACGCTGGCGGTGTAGATGTTGCGGAAGATAGTGTGAAAAGTTATTCCCCCCTACTTTTCCAAACACCCAATCAATCCGGATGTATCAGGAATCAGAACATTTGAGATTTAGACCTCTTTTTTTTTAAAATTTTGTAACTTCCCCATGTTTGCCCTCCTTATATTGAACTATAAAATGTTTTGGTGACATTACTACGCTACTCTTTATTACTTCACTATGATGTTTTATATCATCAGAAGACAACAGCTGATGTGAAATAACAGATGATAAGATGCAGGGTCACAAACAAGTGTTACACCTGTTGCTAGCCAGCAGTGCAATAGTTAAAAATTCAGTTTTTTTTAATTTATATAGCATCAAATCACAATAAAAGTCATCTCAGGGCACTTTTACATGTAGCGGGTCTAGACTCATTCATTTCCAGAGAGAGAGACCCAACAATCGCCCCCCCAATGAGCAGCACTTTGGCGACAGCAGGAAGGAAAAACTCCCCTTTAACGGGAAGAAACCTTAAGCAGAACCCGACTCTAGGTGGGCGGCCATCTGCCTTGACCGGTTGGGTTCAGAGAGAAAGAAAGAGAGGCAAGTTTAATAGCAGAGATCTGAGCTGCTTCAGTCTTTAAACGGCGTCCGACTATATTCCATGTGAACACAATCAAAAGCTGACTCCCCCCCCGATTGTACTAGACAAGGGTAAAAAGGGAGAACAGGGACGCAGCAGGTACCTCGCTGCAAGCTGTCATTGCTCTTGAAAGACTGTGCGAGGCTCTTATGAACCAGTGTTTGTTGTTGTCAGTGGCTGATTTCCGACACATTTTGGTTTGTTGAGCTGAAAGAGCTTCTTATCACGGCGCAGGACATTTTGTTCAGTACGTTCACACACACACACACACACAAACACGTACGCTGCAGTGCTGCCGGTGTGTGTGTTTGTGTGTGTGTGTTTGGGGGAGTTGGCGCTGATCTTCATAGTGTGACTCATATTTTTATGTGTGAAGGGAGGAAAAAAAAAAGAAGCTTATTAATGTGTTGTGACTCCCTGTGAATAACACTTACACTGATGGTTAGTGTGGCTACTAAAATATTCTTCTCAAGTACAAGTGCATAGCTTGAGCATAACTACAGGTGTCTATATGCAGCTGGTTTGAAATGTGGACATGGTGTGACGACATAGGAGAAGAGATTTCATACTGGTTTCATGTAGTTCAGTATAAAAATGCAGTCTGAAGATACAAGGTTCAGTTTTATTGTCATTATACAATACAGGATTGCACAATAAGCAGCTTTGTCGCCATAGTAACGACTTGTCAATCACAATATAGCCACACCCTAAAGCTTTATCATCTGTTTTACTCTAAATGTGACATCATCACAACATCATGATGTACCAAAGAAGACTCAAAACTAGCGATTGAGACCATAAACCTGCTAGGAAACTGTTTACAGGAAGTGTGAAGTAGGGCTTCCACACAATTGGACCCCCCAGATGACCCACAACTCCCCTCACCTCATCCCTCTCTCTCTCTCTCTTCTTCCTCCCGTCCCAGATGCGTTCAGTGGATCGAGTCTTCAAGTTCATCGACCTGCCGTCGGAGGAGCTGCTGCCGCCGGGGAAACACGGCGGCAAAGGAGGCCCCGACCTCGTCATCGACAACCCCCACGCCCGCGACTGCTGGCCGAACCGCGGCCAGATGGACGTCCAGGGTCTCACCGTCAAATACACCGAGGCCGGGCGCGCCATCCTCAGCGACATCTCCTTCTCTGTGGACGGGGGACAGAGCGTGAGTCCCGTTGTAGAGAGATTATAGCCGCCTGGCAAACTTCTTAACAAGTATGAGCGGTGACACGTTCACTGTCGGCTTTTTAGGCTGGGAATCGAGTATCAAGTTAGTTCACATACATATGCTCGAAGCTATAACGTCTCCCTTTCATTTAAACGCCTCGTGCTATTAAATTAGGGCAGAGTAACTCCGTTAGCAGTGTTCAAATTGCTTTCAGTGAAAAGAGAGAACAAGTGTAATATTTGACCACTCTCTCTCTCCGCCTCTGGCACTAATTGTACTTAATGAGAGCTCCTCCATAATGAATCCTAGAGGACAGCAGAGCTCAGTAAGTGTTAGCACTTTAGCCTTGTCCCATTAGCTGCTGTGTGGCCCGCTGATAACTGGGTTAATTGTTGCCACCAGCCTGCAGAAGAACAGACAGACAGAGAGCTTTTAGACTCTTAAATACCTCGAGGCAGCAGTTCGAGTGTACTCTACTCCCCTTAGTGTGCATTATGTGTATATACAGCATACACTGTATATAATGATTATATATGATGTATATCTAGATACATACATGCCTACAAGAGAACCAGATACACGATTTCCAGAAAATGGTGAATGACTGAATTAAGCTTTTTTTTTTAAATTAACTGATAAGGTAGAAATTGGTTAATTGTGTGTGTGTGTTTTCAGATTGGTCTTCTGGGCAGGACGGGATCAGGGAAGAGCACCCTGTTGTCGGCTCTGCTGCGTCTCGCCTCCACCGACGGAGAAATCTCCATCGACGGCGTCTCATGGAGCTCCGTCTCCCTGCACACGTGGAGGAAGGCCTTCGGAGTGGTGCCGCAGGTACGTATGTGTGTGTGTGTGTGTGTGTGTGTGTGACTGCTGAGCTGCTTTATTTAGCAAAGCACTCCAATGATTTTTTTTCTTCTTTTGTCAAAAGAAACGAATATATGATAGGTTTTCATATCATTAGACCTCTAAAATAGCCACAGATTGCTCGCAGTAGCTTCATATACTTTAAGACTGTGTCACTATTTGCAGATGACATCACTTCTTCTTTTACTGTAAAGTTCTTACATTATGTTTAGATCCAAAAACATATGAACATGTCAATGACCAAAACTGTGAGACTGACTCAGAGAAAAGCTGAAAGCAGTTTCACGATGTGGGTAATAAATAAATAAATAAAAAAAGCCTGAAAATATAATTACCAGCGCTGTAAATGATCCAAATGATTGTTATCATGTTGGCTCGACTCATAATGTCAAGTTTATTGTGTCATTTTAAATGTTTCCTCTGTTCTCTGTGTTGAACAGAAAGTGTTTATTTTGACCGGCACTTTCCGGATGAACCTGGACCCACATGGACGTTACAGCGATGACGAGCTGTGGAGGGTGGCCGAGGAGGTGAGACTCCGCTGCTGAAATTTTGGTCTCGATTGGTGAAGTACAGACACGTTTTCCATATTATCAATCGTATAGATGTCATGGAATTTGATTTTGAGTGAATTAGCCACTTTTCCTGCCTTGGTTTTTCTCCTAGAACTGATACAGAGGGAAAGCTGAGAAGTTGAACATTTTTATTTTGATGGCTTTTATTTTGTGTCATCTGGTTGAGGGAGGGACCAACCTGCTGCTATTTTAATGCATTTCAATTGAATATGCAGTTAAAAATAATACAAATGGACTTATAGAAAAACAACAACATTTAAAGATGATTATTTCAACACAGAAAATGTGTGAAAAATAAGATGCCAGCAGAAGAGAAACTGACCTGAAAGTGAAATTCTCAGGTTTGATGCCCTTTTCATAGAAACGTCTTTTGTGGATGACCTCTGAAACGATAAGTCAGAGCAAACCCTTTGTGTCCTCAGGTGGGTCTGAAGTCGGTGATCGAGCAGTTCCCAGACAAGCTGGACTTCCAGCTGGAGGACGGAGGCAACGTGCTGAGCAACGGACACAAACAGTTGATGTGTCTGGCCCGCTCCATCCTCAGCAAGGCCCGCATCCTGCTGCTGGACGAACCCTCCGCCTACCTCGACCCCATGTCAGTAGCAAAGCTAACATATATGTGTGTTATATGAGTGTGTGTGTGTGTGTGTGTGTGGAAAAACAAAAGGTTACTCGTGAGTTCTGTCTAAAAAAGTGAAATCCAACACGTTCACTCAGGCTGTTTAGTTCAAATTAAAACTTCAAAAATAAACAACAGGTGCTTAAAATCTGATCCTGGAGAAAATAATCAAATAAAACGAGAGGTTGAAACTCGTTCTATACTTCTTAATGTGCCTTTGGACACTCAAACCTCGACTTTTTCGATTGGTCCACAAATCTCATGCGTAGACTCGGTTTTGGCTCTATTGTGTGTGTGTGTTTCCAAAACCTGATATATCTTATTCCTCTGTGCCGTAGAGCTCAGTCGTCGTCCAAAAACGATTAAAAAAAAACACGTCAGCGAGCCACAACGCTGCACTGGATGACGTGTTCCTGCGCCACGAAGACTACGGTCACGGTAGTTTGTTTAGAAACGGCTCCAAAGACTATTAACAGCCATTATATTTGCAATCTCCGGAGAGTAGTTCTGACTGAAAAGACTGACAACAACAGAGGTCTATGGCACAGGATGTGTGTATATATATATCATGTATATCAGACACACACAACACTACTAGTTCAGTTCATCGTCGGTTTGGCTCTGCACATGAGATTTGTTGACAAGAAGAATAATGAGAATCACCAGCCGAGTGTATATTTGTCTTCTCCTCACTTTGTGTGTGTGTGATGTCCTGTATTGTGAGGTCACATCGCAGCCCCAGCCACCCAAATCCAACATGTGCGGTGTTCCCGTTCCCTGCATATGGAGACAATCTAGAGTGCTTTCAGTAATTCTGACCTACTGTACGTGGGAGTGTGTTTGCATGTAAGCGTGTTTGCATGTAAGTGTTTCTGCAGAGGGGAGAGGGGGGGAGGGAGGGGAGGGGGAGGGAGGAGGGAGGAGGGGGGGTCATGAAGGTAAATGAAGCCTATAATGAGCAATCCAGTTTGACCTGAGGATAAACGCTGCCTGCCTCTTTCATGTCAGCCTCAACAACCCTCAAGAGGGGAATGGAACGCTAAGCTAACCTATTAGCAGTGGAGAAAGATGGCCTTTGATGATGATGATGATGATGATGATGATGTATGCGTTTGTTTGTGTGCCGACAGAACGTTGCAGGTCCTGAGGAAGACGTTGAAGCAGGTTTTCTCCGGCTGCACCGTCATCCTATCGGAGCACAGAGTGGAGCCGCTGCTGGAGTGCCAATCGTTCCTGGTGAGTCCTGGAGGAAGTTTTTAAGATTTCGCCGATCGTTCAGACTCCGTTCAAGTCACATTTTTAACGCTCAAGTGTTCGGAGAAACTCATGAAACACAAATGATTAAAAAAACAAACCATAACATCATTCCCTTAGGTCGACTGTGTGGGTGCACACGTGTGCTGGAGTGTGTGTTTGCATGTAGGTAATGGGGGTTTGTGTTGGAACAACACATGGCGTGACAGTAACATGAGGGAAGTGACCTCAGATCTGGAGCAGTTACTGTGACTTAAGACAGAAAGAAAGACAGAAAGACGGAAAGAAAAATGGAAAAGGAAGCGACAAAGATGGAGGAAAAGACAAAGAAAGAAAGTTTTCAATTTAAATAGTCTGAACTGTCTGCAGTTATTCTTCACTAAAAGCCAATGATTTGCCAAAATTTAATCTTCCTGATGAGAAATGCTTAAATTTAGGACAGTACGTTCTGTGCCACACACACACACACACACACACACACACACACACACCAGCTGGGTGTTTGTTGTTGACTGCGGTTGGAGAGTGGACCTAATGTAGTTCAGTATTGACAGAAAAGGTTTGCTTTGTTCTGTACAAAACAGGAAGCAACAGCAGGAACAAAACAGCGCTCGAACACTGTTTTTACAAAAGTTTCATCTTCACAGCTTCTTTTTTTAAATATATGATCATAATTTGAAAGAAATCACATGAAGTAAAAAGCTCAGATAAACAGGCGTGTGATCTCTGCTCCCTCCCGCCCATCCAGATGATCGAAGGCAGCTCCATGAAAAGCTACGACTCCATCCAGAAGCTGCTGAACGAGACGAGTCACCTGAAACAGGCCATGAGCCCCGCCGACAGGCTCCGCCTCTTCCCGACGCTCCACCGCCTCAACTCCAGCAAGAGGGCGGCGCCGCAGACCGCCAAGATCTCCTCCCTGCCGGAAGAAGCCGAGGACGACGTCCACGACACCCGACTCTAACTGGCCAGACACACACACACACACACACACACACACACACAGGCATGGAGACGGACAACAGTTTGATTCAACACTGAAATCCCAACTTATTTTTGTAGGAAAACTTTTTAAAATGAAAAATAAAATGTGCAACGTGAACACAAAGTCCATCAGCGGGAACAATAAAGTTACCAATAAAGTTGAAAAATGCACATTTGGATCCATATAGTCATCTAACACACACACACACACTTCTTCACATACACATACATATGCAACGTAACACGACGCACAATAAAAAACATAGCAAAGAGCGTCTGGCTGCACACTCGCGTCTAACATGTTACTGTCACAGAACGAAGCTGAAATATATGGAGCTAATTTACTGACAGAGATTCAAACTAATGGATTGATTTTGATTTATTGAACATTTTATTGGGACGGCGTGCAGTATTAAGCATAAACGGATGCACCGCAGTGGAGTTAGCTTGAAGCTAATTTGACGAGACGGCACATCACATAGACTCACGATGTCATGATAAAGGTAGCGACTGAAAAAAAAAAAAGTGTAGTTTGGATTGTTACAACCCTTAATGAATATAAATCAGGTATGTACAGTGCAAAATGTGGAGGCGATAAAACTAAAAAAATGTGTGCAAAACTGAAGCGCATGAATGCATGTTCAACAGTACAGTACAAGATACTGTAGCTGTGTTGAAATTACTTCATGGCGGCTGCACAAAACCGTACAAATTGAAGCTGTGAGGTTGAAAATCTGTCATTAAATTAGAAAAAAATATGAACATACCAATACAGTATATGTATTATATGTGCGTGCAGCAGGGAGAGCTCTGAAGCTCTGAACTGTAAGATCTTATCTCAAGATGTGTTGAAGGTGAGAAACTCCATGAAGAAGGGACCACTTATAAAAAAAAAAAAAAAAAAAAAAAGCATGATGGATAAAAAGTAACATGCCACTCAAAATGTTAGTGAAGCACATAACAGACTCCAAACACCTGGCCTCAAACTGGACCCCTTTTGTTATTGAAAAGCATTTCAAGTGCCTTTTGGTGCTGGACAAACTGTATAAGGGCTTCTTCAGTCCAACTAGTCCTCAAGACTTTTTTTTTTTTTTTTTTTTCTCCTGAGGTCCAAAAAAAAAAAATCTGTATTTGCTTTGAAAAAGCGTGAAATATATAATATCTTTTTTTTTTGCATATTTTGTTGTTTAAACTTGCTGAGGGGGAAAAAAAAAAGCCAAAAAAGTTTTGTTCTAAGTGAACTGGTAGCGTGTTTTCATCAGAGCCTTCCCATTCTTCAGACTGAGCGGACACACAAACGCAGCCACTGTAGAGATCTCATGTTGTGACTGAAGCTTTGTCTCCTGCACAAACAGGAAGTGGAACTATGAGCATCAATCAGCAAATAACAGATCAAATCTAATTAGTTAATGATAATTTTGCACAATGAAAACAGACAAGAAAGTCGATGATTTCTCTGCACAGCCTTACTATCTTTTGTTTGTTTTGGCCTTTAATACTAATTCATACTAAGCTGATATAATTCACAGCATTAATTGGAGGGTTTTATACTGTTTATACTTCTTTATGGAGAAAAAAAACATTCACAACTTGTACAGAAATGTGTATCAGCTGGACAAAAATGTAAAAAAGTTGAAGTTAAATCAAAATAATGTTGCATTTCTAGGTCACTGCTGGAAAAGTCATCAAATTTCAGGCTAAAAGAACGATGTTGATGGTGTTTTTACTGCTGTCTGATGTAAATATTGGTCAAATTTGAGCAGCACGCACGTTAACGATCTCCGACGACTCTGAAGCATAAAATTAGCTTTTGATTGTCTGAGCGCGGCGGTGCAGGAATTACCGTTTTGTGTTTGAACAGGAACAGAAGCATTAACGAGCCGCAGATAAATCATGATTTTACACTCATTCACCTCAAAATGAGACACGTCAATGAGAACAACTCATTTGTCGGTACGGTCGTAATGTCGTCCGCAAACTGACGTAACATGAGTCACAGATTCAGACATGCTAAAAAAAAAAAAAGAAAAACTGATCTGAATCTGAAAAAAAAAAACTCAGTGGAAGTGGTGCACACAGGGATCACCAGCATGTTGAACCAAAGCTCCCTTTAATTTTATTAGTGACATTTCTACCAACTTGCAGATCTTCCTCAGGCAGAAATATACTCCTTGTATTGCTGTTAAAATAAAAAAAACAACATATTTTACAAGATGAAAAGAGATCTAACATTTATCAAACAGTGCAGACTTCTACAGTGGCTTCACTTTCTGTATCTGTGGTCTGACCCTGCAGTAATTTCACTGCTGTTTCACACACACACACACACACACACACACACACACACACACACACATATATATATTTAAAAAAATGGGAACGGTGACGTTGTTGGCTGACGTTACTAAACGAGGCGATGACTCTGATACCCTTATTTTTCAATCTGTATGCACTTTAGAGACACCCTGAGGTACTCAAGAGCTTTCACAGCGAAGGAAACAGTCGAACGATTGAACGCTGTACAACAGTTTCTTCAATTCTTCCGTAAAATTAAGCGTAGGTGTAGAAGTTGTGACCTTTTTGATAACAAATTATGCTTTTTACTTTTAATTTTTTTCCTATAATACTTGACAAATTATAGGGAGAAGGCAAAAAAAGTACATTTTCTATTTGAAATGATTTTTTTTTCAGAGCCACTGCTGTATAAACGCAAAACAAACACTTTTTTTTTTCTTTTTTTTAAAAACTCCTATCTGTACTTCCCTCTGAAACTGGAAACCATATTGACTCTCCTGATGTTTTTTCTTCTTTTGGTTGAGGGAAGAGCATTGTTGCTCCTTTTCATACTGAATAATAGTTTTGTAAAGAAGCAATGCAGAAAAATTAAGGTACCGTGGAGAAATGCCTTGATGTGTTTAACTGTGACAACAGATTTTTTTTTTTACAGTGTAAATTAAGAAAGAAAAAAAAAGCTGTTTCTTACTCATAGGAAAGGGACACAAATGTCCAAAAAATGTATAAATGTATTTGTTCAATCAACTATATTTCCAGTAAAACTAAAGATTTTGAGAATTTCTGTATGTTTGTGTCTTTTGTGTCACCCTTTTTTCTTAATACCCTATGTGGCTGAAAATATGTGGACACCGGGACATTACACACTTATGCAATTGTTGGTCATCTCCTTCCAAAACCACAGGCATGAATCTGCAGCTGCAACAGCCTCCACTCTTCTGGTTTCAGGCCATATTTTTTTTTTTTTTGGCTGCAGGGATTTATTCCCATCCAGCCACAGCAGCAGCATTAGTGAGGGTCAACACTGATGTTGGGTTTTCAGGTCTGACTTGTTCCAGTTCATCTCAAACAGGGTTGAGATCAGGTCAGGTCAAGTTCTTTCACACCAAACGTGGAAAGAAATTTCTTTGTTTGGCTTTGTCTAAAATATAAATCATATGCAGTCGCGTTAAGATTTCCCTGAAGAGTCCAGACTAAACCTTAAAGAAACCGAGCCGTCCGAAGACCTTCAGCCATGTACTGTACTTCTTGCTTTTCTGTGTCCAACATATTTTTTGATTGTAGAAAATGTTTCAACCATCTCAAAGAAAAATCCATCACAAAGGAGCATTTGCACCATCATGTCCCAATTCCATACTACAAACTAAATCTATGCAGCTTTTACTATATACTAATGTCAGAGTTTGCTTTTTTTATAGTCAGTATACAAAAAAAAATCAACATACATACATTTTATACAAGCAGAAATGATATAATACTTGATGCTGGTTGCCATTAAACCATCTTCAATATGATCTTTCCGTAGGTGTCTCTCCGCCATATGCAATTTATTTAGATTTTTCCAGCTACAAGTAGATCCTTCATTTAATTTGTGAATTGCATTTTTTTTTTGTTTGGATTAATTATGTACAACAACAACAGTGTTTCTTTTTTTTTAACATCCTGACTGTTGAATATACTTTATGAGATCACTTTTCCAGTGTGAACGAGCTGCACTCAAAGAATTAGTTCGTAGTATGAAACTGATGCTGATGCTTTTCCTTTTCTGATGTCACCACTGTGACTATGACTATAAAAAATCTGCATCCCTTCTCGGAAACAACTCTTTAGGAAATGTAGGAAATTCTAAACCAAATGAGACCAAATTTGATTAGATTTAAATGCAGAAAAGACATTAAGACGAAGTGCAAAAAATAACATCTGAGCATCAGCTTGATATGTTTGAATGTAAGAAACCTCCTTTTAAAAACAGGGATCAGGTGCTACAGAGCCCTGAAAGTCTGAAAAGGATCCATATTTTGTATATGCAAGTTAAAGAAATATCATTATTCAAGACTTGTGTTTTAATAAAAACAAAAAGAAGAATCATTAATTAAAGAACAGAAAGGCTGATGGGGATTTTTAACAGTGCCATTTTAATGTTTGTGCTTGAAAGACAACCTCAAACAGCTATCATACAGATCAAAATCATAGGTTGACCAAAATCTCTCCTGTACATATGTATATATATATATATATATATTTATATATATATTTATGTGTATATATATATATAAACAATGTCCACTTTAAAATAAAACTTGTCCTTTTTTTTCTTTAAAAATAAAAACATACGGAGAACACAGTGATTAATGGGAAGCATGAAAAGAAAGAGAGTGAATTACACCGTGGGGGCTCAGCGGGGGTTAAATTGAACCATGACTCAGGGGGGGAAATGATGGGCATTTAAAATATTTATTATGGCTTACAGTTGACAAGAGGACATCCTGTGTTTATACAGTTCTATTACTTATTGCCACATCCCCTTCACTTTGAAACAAGTGAAGGGTTCAGAACCAAACTTTTACAAACACTATGTACATGTTTCTTTTTTTTTTTTTTTTTTGGTTTCTTTTTTTTGTTCGTTTTGTTTTTTTTTTTCTCTTCTCTTCAGCAGTTTTTCCGCTTTTTTAAGGTTTTCGTCACTGTACAAGCATCATACCACATACACCAAATCTATAGAGCATTTAAACTTAACTAATTCTTATTTACAAATATATTTGGTAAAACCCTGATTAAATTTCAACAGTATTTAAACCAACCTTGCAACTATTTAAAGATAAACACTTGAATATCTCAAAATACTTAATAGCAAAAAAAAAACAACAAAAAAAAAAAAGAAGAAGAAGAAAAATAAAAACCTGCTTGTTTCTTTCTTTGATCCAAAAAAAACACTTTTCACTAAAAGGTAACACCTGTAAGAACTTTCAGTTACTCTTCAATGGCCTCATCCCAGTGGGACAAGTACAGTATTTCACTTTAAAGTCCGCAAAAATACTGTTTCCACCGGCCACGTGTTTCCATAAACTCTTGCTCTGCTGTTTCTTGTCTGTTTAAACACCGTCTCGTAGGTTAAAACACTGGAATAAGGCAACACAGTAAAGTAACCTTTCTGTAACGTACCTTTCTGTAGTTTTCCCCTCGTTAAAGTCGTACCAAACCCTCACTTCTTTTTTTTTTTTTTTTCTTTTTTTAAACCCCCAACGATCAAATACTTCAAATACTGTAATAGAATAAAACTATGGTCCCCAAGTACACAACTGTAGTACAGTGTAACAAGTACAGATAACAAGTACAAATACTAAAAGTCAAAGGTCATCAGGTACCTAGTCTTTACATCGTGGAGGGAGGTTCACAGCGGAATTATGGGGAGGTGGGAGGAGGAAGAGGAGGGAGGGAGGGAGGAGGGAGGAGGGAGGGAGGAAGATGTCTACTTGTTGTTGTTGTTTTCATGCAGGTCTCTGTGGAGGATCCAGATGTCCTCGTGTGATTGGTTGTTGATGTTGTTGCGGTAAAAGTTGTTGTTGCTGCTGCTGCTGTTGGGTGGAGCCTGCTTCGATTTGCTGCTGCTGCTGCTGTTGATGGTGCTTCTGCTGCGGCTGGAAGGCGTCTGGGTTCGGCTGGGGCTTCTGCTGCTGCTGCTGCTGCTGTTGTTATTGCTGCTGCTGCCGCTGCTGCCGGCGCCGGCGGTGGCGGCGGCGCTGGAGGCTCGTGTCTGCTGCCCCCTGCTGCTGGGGACGGGGAGCTGCGATTTGGCGCGCGGGCCCGAACGCCGGTCGCCGCTCTGGACGGCCGCCTGGTTGGAGCTGCGGCTGGACTGACGGACGGCGGTCTGCGAGGGAGGAGGAGGAGACGGAGAGTCAGGTGAGTTAAAAAAAAAACAGTCCCACCTACAGGAAAAGGATAGCAATAGCAGTTTCAGACCTACACTTGCAGACATGTGCTGCCCAGATTTATATTACGTCGTTTATTTTAGGCTAATTTGGCTTTATGGGACAGATTCAACTTCTAAACTTGATTTTAACTTGTGTTGTGTTTTTCCTTCAGTATGACAGAAAAATACAAAATAAGATAAAAATGGCCATAAAATCTTTTTTTTTAGTAAAACTGAGAAAAACAAAACAAATGAGGCTCCGTAGGTTGGTTCAGGTCTGTCTCTGGTACTAAATGTTTGTTTATTGTAGTATAATTGAAATAATCCACACATCTGGTCTTTATTGGTGGAATAGTTTTTTGTTCCTGCAGGCCGCAGCACGATTCTGATGATGAAATGCCAGATTTTTTTTTTTTTAATATCAAGGCCCAGTCATATTTGTTGCAAATGTAAAATAACTGCAATGAAAACACCTTAAAACACGCTCAAGAGCTCCGGAGGCTTATTATACATCCAATACAACCTACGGTAATAACATAACTGTACAAACTGTGCTAATACAGCCAAAGGTCCAATTATGTGTGAGGTAACAGCGAACACACAAGAGAGACGCATGATTTAAAAGTCGTACAAACAATCACACGTATTCATTTTAGATTTTGAGTCATCGTACTGTGAGCGGTAATAACAGGATTTGTTGAAGTGTGGTGCTGTTTTTTACCACAGAGAACATCAGGCTGTGCAGCGATACAAACATCTCCAGTCTCAGAGTGTTTCGTCTCTTGTTCCTTCAGTTGAATGTCTGAGTGGAATTTTTTTTACATTCTTCTGCTCAAGTCGAGTAAATATTCAGTTCAACACATGCACGTACAAGGACACATCGCAACTAGTTCGGAGCCGGTTGTGGTTGCACAAACACTTTCAGTAAAAGTAGGAGACATGTTGAGTCCAGGAGTTCAACTTTTGACATGAACAATATTTGTATATTCATAGATTTTTCAGTGAAGGAAGGAGGAAGAAGGAGGAGAATTTCTAACATAGTAATTGCACTTTTTTCGTGGAAGAAACATATCAGACACAATTCATTATTATATTCACTGAAGTGTCTAAAATGCAATTGAATTCTACTAATTAAAGATTGATAGAAATGTTTCTTAAGTTCGTACATTCAGACATTTGTGCACCTTGAAGCACCAAAAACTACAAAAATGCTTCACTTCTTTGTCTTTCATGTGTTGGTTAAATTGCTAAATACACTTCTAGCAAATCACCGGATCTATGAGGAGGTGACGGTGCAACACAGGAGCAGAGAAACTACTGTATGAACGGACATAACGCACTGTTGTTTGCTGTTGGAATCAGTTGCAATCCAATATTTTACACCGAGACGATCGTATTCCTTTAATATATCCAAGTGTTTAAATAGATAGATGCTTGATGTTCTCTACTGTAATCTGCTACAACAATGTAAATGTCTAGTTTGATGCCGAGCTGATTCTTTTTTTTTTTTTCCCCCGCTCACCGTCTGCGGTCGCTGCTGGACAGCGGTTTCCCGTTCCGCCTTCTGAGGTGGCGTGGCTCCGCTGGGAGAGCTGGAGAACAGGATCAAGTCGTCTTTGGCCTGAGAGATCTGTGGGAGAGATGAATTAAAAGAGCGGTCGTTAAGCGGCGGGGTGGTAAAAACCCTCGACTGGAAGCGAGGGTGAACGCTGTCATTACTTGAAATAAATAACCGGGTGGTGGCGATGAGGTGTCATCAGTGTCAGGGTCAAACAGGTAAAGGTCTAAGATTAGAGGATTACTTCTTTTTTTCTTTTTTTAAACATTAATTCTGATACCAGTCATTTAAACACAAGCTGCCAAGAGATAATATTTCTGAGATAGTCAGTGGAGTGTTAGTGTTTTTCAACAGATCTTGGGTGGACGGACGCACTGGACGGTTACATTGGTGAAATATTTCTAGATAAGACTCGCACACCCGTGAAGCCGTGCGTAACTGAACTAGAACCATTTCTCATTTTGACAGTCTCAAAAATGGAAAAACCAAAAAAAAAAAAATCAACCAGATGAGGAACTCTAGGCCCTCGTTAAGACCAGAAAGGACACCAGGACTCCCCGCTGAGTCTCCTGGAGAAGTTCAACCAAATACCTGTTACAACAAGTATGTACCAATAAACCCTAACGGCTTACCTGACCCTTATTTCCTCTGAAAATCCAAGCCAGGGTTTCTACCTCATCATTTTTAAAAACAGCACAGTTTAAAGCACTAGTTAAAAGGTCCCAGACACATGTAACACCTCTCTCTCTCTATATATACACATATATATATGGAAGGATGACAGCGATGAATTACTGAGTCAAAACATGTGACCTAAAAGTGTTTGGAAATGTCAGTGTAATTAAAGAGCTGAGTGGCTTCAGCACAGCAGCACTGTTTGTTTTCTGATTCATATTTTCCTGGATGGTGGAGACACACAGCGGTAGTCTGTAGACTTCCATGTATTCTCTCTCTTTCAGGATAAGAGTGTATCCTCCAGCTAACAGCAGCAGGTGGGCCTCAAGCGCCATCTAGTGGGCTGCAGAGGCGGTGGTGCTGCTGAATGCTTAGATTGAAATAAAATTTAAAAAATGCTTGTTGTTTTTTTATGTGGACTGTAGGAGGAATCCTGAGTATCTGCTGAAGTTAGGTTAGGTGTGAATGTGAATGGTTGTCTGTCTCTATACTATATATGTATATATATCTGCCCTGTGATTGGTTGACAACCTGTCCAGGGGGTGTACCAGCTGAGATTAGCTCCCCTGCAAACCCTCTAGAGGATGAATGGGTTAAGAAACGGGTGTCAAATTAAAATACATCATTTCAATGACTGGTTACATTTGAATATCACCGCCATTCACAACACATCATCATTTAGAGACAAACATGTGTTGTCATTGTTAGCTAGCCACCGTTCCCTCGGATGCAGTGACACAAAATAGATCTTTAGTGACGTGGGAGAAAACCCCACACCAGTTAAAGCTCCACCGTGTGTGTGTGTGTGATGAGGAAATGCGACCCTGAATACATTAAATTTAGATTCATAAAAGCAGGCCGTGATGCCGAGATGAAAGCACAGCGATGAATGTGGTGAAATCCTGTCAAACGAGAGAGACGCTAAATCCATCAAAGCTCCAGAGACGCTTCAACACAAAGCGTCCAGGATGTGTTTGGGAAGCCGAAAGAATATTTCCTAAGGAAAAGGGATGGGCTTCGGGCATAACACAAAGTCATCGCAACATTAATAACTCTTGTCAAAAGCCACTTTGGAAAAAGCTGGTTCTACGGCTGCCGCTTGTGTAGCTCATAGCAAGAAAGCCTTTTACGACTGCAGAGGAGCTGCAGAGGAGAACCGTGCACTGCGTCGCTCTGCTGCTCCGCTGCTGTCGCTCCAGACAACCAGCTTCTCGTTTGTCGGCGCTGCTTTAAAGCTGAAGAATATAACATAACAGATCTTACATTATCTTTTATTATCTTCTGATATCATGCTCCTAAATCATTTTATTAAAACTGCAGGTTGATTCAACAGCTCTCAGACATGTACCCCTTTACTCTCTGTGTGTGTGTGTGAGAGAGAGAGAGAGAGAGAGAGAGACAGTACCTTGCTGATGTCTGGCTCTGACTTGCTGGAGCACATGGTCTGCAGCTCTCTGATCAAATCTGTCTCATCGTCGGAGAACACAGACAGACCTACAGGCTCCCTACAAACGCACACACACACACACACACAATGACATGTTTGATGGCACATAATGATTACCTTTATTATTGATTAATCTAGCAAGTACTTTCTCAATTAATCGATTGATCATTTGGTCAATATCACATCAGAAAATGGTGAAAAACACCCGTCAGAACATCTTTGAATCTTATTTGTCCTTATTTTAAATCGACCAACAGACCAAAACCATAAAATATGAAATTCACAGTAATTTAACAACAAATTCTCACAGTTGAGAACTCTGAACCAGCAAATTTGGCTTAAAAAATTAGTTAAAAGATTATTCGATTTATCCAAATGCCGTTTATTAATGCTTATCAATAAATAATATGCATCTGCCTGATTCCTGTTCACTTAATGGAACCAGAGAGAGTGAAACTATTCTGCTACGTAACAGTGATGTTCAATAGAAAAAAAACACCAACCTCTGAATTTTTCCGTTGGCCATGAAGCTGACATCAGTGCTGGACAGCGAGCCTGTGATCCCAAACATATATATGAACAGCTTGATGAATAAAACATTAAAGGGTCAGTTCATTCAAATAAAAAAAAAGAACATTTCTCACTGATCTTTTTTTTTTTTTAAAAAAAATAGTTTTTGAGTGAGCGGAAACTGAAAAAAATACATTAAAAAACTCAGAGATGTGTCTTTCACAACATAGTTTCTCAGTTATTTGGAATAACAATGACCACAGTCACTCATAAAAACTCGCTGCTGTGTGCTATTGTTGAGCCAATTTAAATTTTAGACTACATAGCGGGGACATTTTAGCCGGCCCTCGCTTATTTGAGGTGTTAAGACCTGATTTTAATGTAAAACTAAACTAAACTAAAGTAGCAAACTTCATAAAATTGCAAACTTCTTTCTACAAAAGGGGGAAAATCATGTAAACTGTTCAAAGTGAGGTTTGTAGATTACCTTTAAAAAAACTAGCACATTGTTAAAGTGCTGTTTGCTGAGTCTATTAAACATCGGCCCCTTATAGATACAGCTGCCGCAGAGATGCACTGTCCACATCTACAATTAATATGTCAAGACAAGCCAACAAGGCTTTCAAAGGAAACACAGCAGCTTGAGGAAAAGCTTTCTGCTGATCAACTGAAATATTTGACTTTCCTTTTTAATCCCCCCCGAGTTGGAGCAGACATCTTACCATCTCTAAACGAACCGCCGCAGCTCCAGTTGGTGGCGGGACTTCCCTTCTTCCGAGGGCTGGTGTTGGATCGTCTCAACTTGCCGCTGTCTCGACCTTTTCTGTTTCCTCCGCTGCCGCTTCCTTTGAAGGAGCCGATGGCGGACAGAGGGAAGGTCCCGCCTCGAAACTCCAGCAGGTACCTGTCGATCTCTGGAGGAGGATGGATGGAAAAACGACACTTTAATATCTTTTCTTCTCATATTGTTCCCCCTTTTCTAACACTTTCTTTTCTATTTTCCCCAAAACATCTTAACGACGTGAAAAACACGTGAACGAGCCGTCTTCGTCACGCACCGTGGCGAGGCAGAGGGCATCCCAGGAGGACGGCCTTGTTGACCAGGATGCTGAGAGCAGCTTTCACCACAGCCTGCTGGCCGGCGCTCAGCCCGCAGTTGCTAAGAGACGGTCGCTGTGACGACGGCGATGTGGAGGACGAGGTGGAGGAGGAGGAGGAGGAGGAGGAGGAGGAGGAGGAGGGAGAGCGCTTGGCTGTTACCCGGGAGATGATGGCTTCTTCCACACGGGGGACGACCACGGCGTTCCACAGCCGAGCCAGCCACCTGAACACACACACACGTCAGCCATTTGTATATCTGCTATAACTAACATGCAAGTTTAATAAACACACACACACACACACACACCTGACGATGGCCTGCGTGTTGTGGGGGACTACAGGACAGGACAGGAAGAGCTGCGGCCCGAGCAAAGCCTCGTGGGTCCCCAGACGGGACAGACAGGCGTTGAGCTGCTGCCACACCTGACTCACCCACAACACCGACCGCTCCATGACGCCATCAGGTGACCAAACGCCAGTCCCCATCTGGGAAGAGAGATGGAGGGAGGAAGAAGTTATGAAGCTGATAAAACACCGCTGAGATCTGCACTGAAAAAACATGAACTCTTGAACTCTTCTCGGGTATTCTGATGATATTATTTGCTATATTGATTTATTGCTATATTTCGCTCACAGCACTGTAAAAAAAACTGTTTTAGATTAAAAAAAACTCCTCACAACAGTCATTTTAAGATTTTTTTTAACTGTTTTGGTGGGAAAAAAAACCATTAAACACAAATGAATATTAAAAAGCTGAGTGTTGTTTTATGTCTGAAGGTTTTCACCACTCAAACGAGTCCAGGTGTGATTTTGTGCAGATGTTTGGCGTTAATGAAAACAAGGCTGCAGTCTCTTTTTGGCAGCGACTTCAAAAAAAAAAACCTCCGACCAACCTTGTGAAGCAGCTTCCTGCGGAGATGCCTTCCCAGCAGGCCGTGCAGCGGCTCCTGGTCCCAGCGAAGAGTCACCCAACGGAAATGCTGCTGGAGGCGGAGCTCTGGGCCCTGGAGGCGGGGCTTCGACAACGTGGCAATCAGGAAGCTGCCCTCACGGAAATGGTGGGGGCCTGAGGGGGACGGACGAATCGGAAAGAAGGGAAGGGAAGAGTTGATTCATTTGGTTTGTTATTTTACTAGTCAGCCATATTTGGTGCCATTCTTGATTAAGACTTACAAAATATATCAGACCTGTTAAAAGAGAACAGTCGATCTAACCACAAAGTTTCACCTGGTCACTTTCCAGCACAACACACTGGCCCAAAGTAGAGTTTTTAATCAAGACATACCACCCAAATCTTGTATATTTATTGCACTTATAGGACAGAGTGATTCTGCCACAGCATCAACTAGGTATTATTTAAAATTACAACATGAGGCATCAATATTGGATACTGATCCTTCAACATGACAAACCATCTCTGAGAGGATCAGTAGTACTACATAATACTGAATTATATCATCTGAAGAATGAGAGGTGATGTAATATGATTGATATTAAAAGCAGGATATGAGATGTAATTGAATCTAGATTTAAATCTTTGTGGTAAAGTAAAGCTGCAATAGTAAACTTTAGCAGCAGTGGCTGTTTTTCTTGTTTTCCCTACATACAGTAGTTTTGTAATGTTGCTCATGAATTTAAAAAAAAATGCTTAAACACACTATATTCAAAAACAAAGACTCTAAACTCTACATTATTATAATTTAAAGCCACTATATGTGGGATTTGAAAATGTCGCCCTCTTGTGGTCGACATTGTAAATGAAGGGCAGAGGATAACACCTTCTGAGCAGCAAGTTTCTCTCAGATTGTCTAATTTTCAACAAATAAAATGTATGGTATCAATATAATTTAAAAGACGCTGTAATTCTACTTAGTGGCTTTAAGTGACTTATTCAATTATGGCTGGCTGGCTGGCTCGTACCAGTGTTGAGGACCAGCGGAGGAGCAGAGCCTCTGTTGTCCAGGCTGTGGCAGAGGTCTCCCAGCAGGCCCGACAGGGACGAAGCCTTCTCCAGTCCGTCCAGCAGCACCACCACACGGCGACCGGTGTGACCAGCTGGCACCCCGACCCCCAACCTCGCCGCCGGTACTAAGAAACCTGAGTCGGGAAGAGGAGAGCGAGGGTTTAATGTAAAAGCATGGCAACAAAAATAATAAATATCAGATGATGTAGCCTCAATGATAACAGAGAAGTGAACATGCAAGAGCTTTCTCCTGATCCCTATGACTGTGATAAAAATCAATGTCCTAAAAAAAGTTACCATGGCAACAAGAAGGCAGCCTGGCAATACAGTTGACTGACGGCTCACAACTACAAAATGTTTCCTCAGATTTCAAACACAGATTAGAAGTTAGCTTGATTTCATTCTGATTAATTAAGCCTGTATTTCCTGTTTGCTGCTGCACCTTTTAGAACTTAAATTACAACTTTAATCACATCAATTAGGTTAGCAGAGCTTAATTGTATATTAAAAAAAAACCCTCATTAATAAGAGTCTGTTAGGCCTGATGGTGTTTTTAAGAATCCTAATAACATGTAGGGACTTTTATCGTTACTCAAACCCCTTGTCAACATGTGACGGACATCATTTAGAGCGCCCGAACACGTTCATCAAGAACTACTTTACAGTTCTCTAGTTACCAAAAATGATAAATAATAGATGATATGAGACAACAAAAACACTATTTAATGGCTGTCCTGTAAGAATGCACTGCTTTATATCAGCAATGTATGAAATATAATGAAATTATTGACGTTTACTGTGAATTAAAGCTTCCTGTCAGATGCTAAAAATCTGACACATAGCATTTACAGTATATTAGCGGCCTCTGAGAAAATTGTGAATGCAATTTTTTTTTACCATTTATTAAAATTTCATAAACTAAATGATGAATGGAGTAAGCGCTACCTGTATGTGAGCGTCAGTGTGCGCGTGTTGTGCGTCCACCATCATTTATACATCAGTAAGGATCCCTCGGAGGGACGAAAACGAGGGGTGTGTGCGTGTACCTGGTTATGTGTGTTCTTACCACAGGTGATGAAAGTCTCCAGCAGCTGCTCTTTTGTCAGACTCTCCTCCACCTCCACCCGCACCACGTCACAGCCGAGCCCCCCCGCCTCCTGCTTGGACTGGAGGAGAAGGAGAACGAGAGAGAGAGATGAGATGAGAGAAATCGGGGCGGCGGGGAATGAATGAAAGAGACAGAGAGAGAGAGAGAGGTAAGGAGGGAGCGCGTCGTCATGGAAACAAAGGAAAATCTACTACTACTATGTGCTAGTGAGAGAAACGGAGCAAGAGGAGAATTTGAATGAGCAGGAAGGGGCTTTTCCAGGCTCATCGCTGCCATCATTGAGAATCCAGTCGAGATGCCGCTGAAGATTTTTATTTTTTTTCCCTTTTTCTTACTTCCTCAATTCCTTCAGCTTATGAGTCACTGAACAAACATCGCTTCACAAAACACATATTTACGTGCGCTCTGACGGTTACAGGTGCGCTGGCAAAACGATCAAAACGGAAATGGAGTGTGTATCCTGTCGTAGGAGTTTCCCCTTCTTCCTCTTCCCCCAAAATCCCTGACCGGAGGCTGACCCATCGTCATCACGTCGTAGCGAGACGTTACAGCAGGCCGCCGGTTCCCCGCATGCGACGCCTGTCTCGTCGCAAAACAATGCGACAGAGCCATGTGCCAGGTTTCCAAATAAACTCAGGAGCTTCTCTCATTCTGTTCTAGGGTCACGGATGAATTGGTACAAGAACGACCCTCGGGGGGGGTGAACGCACCGCTCTCTGGGCCGTTATTGGCCGTTTCTCCACTCTAACAGGACACACAAGGCCGCCCGTTAGAAGACGTGGTCAGACGTACCTTGATGCAGCGAGCGATCAGATTGGCGATGTACTCCTGACAGCTGCCCTCCAGCCCGTGGAAGATGAGGTTCCCATATTGTTCCACCTGCAACAGAGAGAAAGAGAGAGAGAGACATGAAACAAACAAAAAAAAGTGCTTCCATTGAAGTCTTTTTTTTTGTGTGGGATATGATTTCTACGCTCTTCTACGGTATCTGTGTTCAGGGTGTTTGTTGTGACTCTGATCTGCGGACGTTTGCAGCTGAGATGCAACACCATCTGCAAGTCAAAGAGTTATTTACTTGATAATATAATCTCACAACATCGTCTTTAAAGTGGCTGCACACCAAGCATGCATGCATTTTTCATTACTTTAGGTTAGGTTAGGTGATATAAGAGCATATATATATATAGGATCTGCTTCTAGATGGCTGGAGTATATCTGTATTGTTATGTTTTTTATCTGCCATGTTGCACAGTACAGCTTTCCACATGGTTTATAGTACTATCTGGTAGCTTTTTTAAAACAAACAATCTTTTGTATGAGGAAGGTTCAGGCTGGATTCAAACAGCATGATCAGAATATTAAAAATCCAAATGCAGTTTTCAACTATTACAACATGAGTGGAGGCTCTGTGCCCAGACAGCGTTGTCCCTCTTGATGAAAATGCTGTTTTTATGTCGTCATATGGTGCTGTCTGCTATCAGGACCCCCCCCCTTTTTTTTTTAGCTACTGTGTATATGTAGCAATAAGGTTGTCTAATATTTTAATAATGTGTTTTTGATCAAGGCTCTGCTCTTTGGGAGGTGTTGTGTACGAGTAAACTACAGTAAATACCTCAAAGGCAGATATTAGAAGGAGCAGCTGTGACTTTGAGTGAAAAGTCAACTAATAAATAAATAAATGAATGAATGAATAAGCGGGTGAATTAGGGGAGAAAGACTGAAAATTCAGCTTAATTAACTACACTAAATAGTAGCTTTAGCAGGTTTCCTGACACACTGGTGCATGATCTTGATGATTAATTGATTAGTTGAATCTGTAGAAATTAATTTAGACTATCAGCAGTGAGAATAACAACATATTGGTTACAGCTTCACAAAAGGAATCGTTTCTTTTTCATATTCTTGTCAATAAAATACTTCAGGTTCTGACTTCAGATCAGTCCGAACATTTTCAAGATGTACACTAACGTTGAGCTCTGCGACCTTGAAGTCAGATGCGTTTGCAGAATTTTTTTGACATTTTAAAGATGAAAATAATAAATGGATTCATTGATATAACTACAGTCGTGCAGCCCGTACTTCCTCTCTCAACTCGTCGCGTGTTGCAACAGTGATCTAAGCTGCGAAACATATTTCACTGTCAGGCTCTTATGTCACCGTGGATTAAAGCGTCAGGCTCGCTGGTGAAAACGTGCGACATAAAACATTTAGAGCTGCAGCTGCTGGCTGGAAATCTCTGAGTGTTCGCTGTCATTGATTGGTTCTGATCTGCCAGCGCTGCCTTTGCCTTTTATTGCTCTTTTTTAAAATGTAAATTCTCAATGTTTTACTTCTTTAAAGCAGCCAGCAGGGGGCACTGTAGCTGTTAGGAAATAGTGAGCACTCTGATCCTCTCTCTCTCTCTGTTTCCTTTCATCTGTCCATCACTTCACATCTCTCTCTCTCTCTCTCTCTCTTCTCTGCCTTTCTTTGTCCTTCTCTCACTGCAGTCTTCCAGCTTCCTCCCTATTTTTCAACGTTTTACTCATCTAATCCCTCAATCCCTGGCGGTCTTGTGTGTGTGTGTGTTTGCATGTGTGAGTGTGTGTTTGCATGCATGAGTGTGTGTTTGCATGCATGAGTGTGTGTTTTGCATGTGTGAGTGTGTACCAGGCGGACGTAGTTGTGCAGCAGCGGCAGGGGGAAGAGAGAATCCAGAGCCAACTCATCGAGACACGACTCAGACAGACCTGTCAAAAAAAAAACACACACACACACACACACATTAAATCCACAAATCAGCTCCGTCTACATGCTCAGTGTCATCGACCATAAGACGCTTCAAGTCTTTCAGTCACATCGCACGGCTCTGAAGCGCAAGGTGACTGTGCTGACACGTCAACGCCACAGGTTCGATGTCCTCAACGCTCTTCAGCTTGTGATACACTGTGGTGTGGATGTAGTTAATCAGAGCGGAGTGAACGGTCAGTGTTTACTCACTAATAGCTTTTAACGCTTTCAAAATCAGCGAGTAGGCGGAATCACAGCCGCCAGAGGTTTTAATCTGCTTCTCGAGGAGAACCGACACTCGCTCATCCTCCCGTCAAACATGAATATTTAAAAAAACATTTTTCAGATTCTCGCAGAAAACCATCCTTAACGTTTATGACATCAGCTCGAGATCAATCGATCCATCTACCGGCTGCCTCAAAAATGTTATTTCAAAATCGTCCGTGTGATCGAAGACGGCGATAATATGTCTTCAGATGCTTCAAGAAATGTGGTTGCAAAGAATATTGTATCATTTTTTTTCATACATAGTATAGTTTTACTCTATCTTATTACTCCTCTTTTACAGATAGTGAGAAATGTTCCCAAATGACTTCTGAAACGAGCCATAAGTTTGACTTCTTATGGAAAAAAAATGATTTTAACCACAGAGGATAATTAGGAACCAGCTGCGTCTGATGCACAATAATAAAAAAAACAAAAACTAAATCCATTGTTTTCTATGTAAGCCCACACACCAGCAGCATCTTGACACGTCATTACAGCTTGACTGTCCTATTTTTTTTTTTTAAAACAGCACTGACGCCTGACAACTCTCCACATAAGCAAGTATTTCAGGATCAAGTGACACGTCTGGCCAAAAAGATTTTTTTCCCCCCAAACACAAATCATTCCAAAAGGAACAGCTGTAAAACAGTGAAAACAAAAAGAGTTCAGGATGCAACCAGCGTTTGTTTTCTTAAAGACGAACACTGTTTACGGCGCGTTAGCAGCTTCGGTTGCTACACTTTATTTTAAGGGTCAATAATTTCCTGGGAGATTTCCCTGAAAAAAAAAAAAAAGGAGAATTTGGTACCAAATTATTGAGAAGAAGAAAAAAAACATGGTCTGAAACAGTTGCAGAGCTGTAATATTTAGTTCATGAAAATGAATCTGCAACTATTTTGATAATCAAATCATAGTTTTCGTCATTTTTAGAGCAAATATCACAAACATTTGCTTCTCGTTTGTGAACATTTCATGTTTTTCTTCATCAAACACGACAGTAATGAGATTTTCTTTGGGTTTCGGACTGTTGGTCAAACAAAACAAGTCACATGAAGACGTCGCCTTCGGCTCTTAACGAGCATTTTTCACTATTTTGTGACATTTTACAGACAAATCTAACTGATTATTCAAGAAAATAACCTGTTAATTTATCAATGATCACAATAATCATCAGGTGTAGATGGATTTATTTGAGTTTATTAGTTAAGAGTTTAGAGTTTGAGAGCAGCTGTTGGTTTCTAGGAGACGTTTCCTTGAAGGACCTGCTCCATTTAAACCCAATTGGCGTTATTCATTGATGATTGGAGACCTTGTGCTCCATATACGTTGGATTGTACGCTCACCTGTAAACAAATGTCCTATTTTGTCATGTTCAGTGACCCGTTATTAAAAGACTCTCTATGTTACACTAGCGGTGAAGTGGAGTTAATGAACTGGATGTGAACCAAATAAACGCACTCACTCAATTTTCTCTGTAATTAGCGCTAATTACACAAACGTCTCCGGCAACCTGCATATTTTACAGTTAGTTATCAGTAAATTAAAGGAAAAATATAGTGTTGCTTATTTTAACTGTGTAATATGAGTTTTTTTTCTGTATTGTCAGGTTTCAGTTGTGATCTTGACGATGATAAATGCGCATCGTCACCGGCGAAGCGAAACACTTCAGCATCCGATATATCTCCACGGCAACAAAAAACGCTGAGAAAAAGAAAGAGAAAGTGCTTCAAGGGTACAATATGTTTGGAATTTACGGCTATGAGTAATAACCATCAACCATTATTTAATCAAGTTCCTGCTGAGATAATAAACACGTGCCGGACGTTCGCTGGCTCAACGCCAACACGGTGACGGAGGGGCAGACGGAACGGGAAGGTCGATACTGGACCACTGAGTCATTGCATCATACGCGCAGACTCGGACGCAAGCTAAGGCGACATACAATAGCAGTGCAGACGCTCCGATCCGTGAAAACATCTTCTTGAGGGAAAAGTAGAAAGACGACGAGAGAGACGGAGAGAGAGAGAGACGGAGAGAGAGAGAGAGAACACAGGAGACGCAGGAGGAAGATCAAATGGATTGATGAACGGGAGGGCGGGGGAGGAGGGAGCGAGATGGAGAGCCAGGCTGCTGTTCGCCCTGATTTTCATGGTGCCAGACTATTGTTCAGGCTTCTTCTTCTTCTTCTTTTTTTCTTCCCTCCCTGACTCACTGAGACGAGAAATACTGTAGATAAAGTAATTCAGGGAACAGAAGCAGCAGCAGAGAGAGAGAGAGAGAGAGAGAGAGAGAGAGAGAGAGAGAGAGAGAGAGAGAGAGAGAGAGAGAGAGAGAGAGAGAGAGAAGAGAAAAGATTATTCTAATATCTGCAGGAGTGAGACTGTCTGCTGCTGTGACTCATCTATAATCATTAACAGCAGAGTCGGAGGAATCATTCTGTTCTGATCCCACTTTCGTCTTTTCAAATATGATTATTTTCATCTCGGATGTTTTTTTTTCCCCTCCTCCCATCAAAAAAAAAAAGGCACCTATTCAACATTTAATGCCAATTTACAATCTATACCATTATGTCATAACACAGACATTTGTAGACGTCATTACAGTGCATCAGTATCATGTACAGAAGCTCCGATGTTAGATTCTGCCATGTCGATGTGCTACTAATAACCAGGCTGCAGCCAAAACCTGGAAGAAACTATCTGTATGATCACTAAGAGGTTGTTTGAGCTCCTGTAATGAGTCTTTAACTGCACTGTAGATGGATTTTTATTACATTTATTTAGTTTTGCAAACGCAAAGAGAAAAGGAAGCATGTGTGGAGAGACGCAACAAAGGTCGACGGCCGAAATCAAATCAGTTATGTAGCATGCATCTTGACTAGTAGGCTTCACTTTAGGTGTCTTTTCATTTTCCTTCCACTTATGATTCAGTCCCTAAACTTTTCTTTGACGTCGCTCTTTCGATAAGTAGCTACACGTCTACCTGTAGCGATTTAAAAACGCGAGGGGTTCGGGTGTCGCTGCCAGGCAGAGTTGAGATGTTCGCACCAGTAACAGCAGCCGGCCAGCCTGTCGACGACGGCGTGAAACGATAAGAGTCGCCACAGTGAATCTGACGTGTGTGAACTCATGTTTTAGCAAAAAACAGGAGGGGGTGTGATGGCGGGAGAGCGTTGTTTCAGGTGTCGGTGAAGACATAAAATATAATCCAGTTGTTTCAGTGAGCCGGATGGTTTGATCGGACAACCTCTGGAAAGCTTTCACGGCGGATATTATTTCATCTTTCGGTTCGTGACGATCGTGTGAACAGTAGCGAAACACCCGGTCAGTCCTCTCCAGTCCCTCCTCTAGTCCTCGTGCACCCAGACAGTCCCACACGACAAGAAGAAAATGTGCTGCGAGATACATATTTCACTAAAGAAGCAAACAATGTGCTACGTCATGTGATTCCTCTGGACTAGAAATCTGTTCCGAGTGGGTTTGTGGGTCCGAGTGCATTTTGTTTATTTATTTTTTTTGTTTGTTTTAATGTTTTTAAATCAAAACAAATGTCTCTCCAGTCGGGCTTCCATGTGGATTTTGACTTTGAGAAAATGCGGAGCTGGAGGACAGATCCGCTCAAATGACCGGCGCTGTCGTAATTCAATCAGCGATCATTTATTATTTTCTGATTTAGTTTAGATTCAGACTGGTTATTATTCAGTCAAAGTATCTAGTCTGGAAAAATGTTTTGGCTTCGGTTTCCCTTCATGCAGTGCAGCTCAGTGGGTAGAGAGCCTGGTACAAAAAAAAAAAAAATGCCCACACTGCAAATGCATGCATCCAAAAACATTTTGTAAAGCCACTTTCATCCACCAAAAAATGGCATTCGCTGTCCGCTGACGGTAGCTCTGATTTTCTAGGGGAGGGGGTTTTGGCTCGGGTGCTGCTGAATGAAGACTGTGTGGTTTGCCAGGTTCTGTACCTTTGAGGCGGATGGTGACGCACTGGCTCAGAGGCTTTCTGACCAGGTCCCAGGGGGACAGAGACAGCTCCTGACCGGGAAACCACTCAGTGTCTCCTGGAAGAAAACAGACACAACAGAGACGCGTTAGGATAATAAAATCAGAAAATCGCATAAACAGACTTGTACAAACAAGACACGCACGCGAAGGAAATCCTATGAAATGGAAAAGGATGCTGTTGGCTTTAAAAAAAAAACAAAAAAAACACACACGCACACACACAAAATAGCTTAATGCACAGTATGTTCATAAAAGATATGCACCATAATGTATAATTTATCTGCAGGTCTTGTGTAATGCAGCATAAAGACCTAAAGAATAAATAGATAACCGGTTTATTTTTTATCATTTCTCCTGCTGCAGGAGCCTGAAATGGACTGAATGATTTTTTTTTTTTTTGCAGTGCAGTTTATGTTCGTGTGACTAAAAACAGAACAGGACATAATAAAACTTATCTTTGGCTCATCCAGGAGACAGTTCATTAGCCTATTTCTGCCAGACCCACGGCCATAAATAAATAAACAGAATGTACTTTTTTTTTTTTTTCTGAATGAAATGCTATAGAGATAAAACATTCATGGATTCATCCTTCTCTCCCCCCTCGTCTGTAGTGTAGCGTGCGTATTTATGGGAAGCCATAACCTCACAGGATCTAATCAGAGCAAATACACATCAGATTAGGACGAGATGATGCTTTATAAGCAGCGTTGTAGGGATTTTCAAATTCAAAATAGATTTTCTGGGGAAGTGAAGCAGGTCTCAATGTCTGAAATCGCCTAAAATAGCAAACCTTGACATAACTTACTAACAGCTATGAAGGACGTAGGGCTGCAACCGGTGATTGTTTTCATATTATCAATGAATCTGATGATTATTTTCCTGGAAAATCGATTGATCACTTCCTCTATAAAGGATTAGAAAGCTGTGAAACACGCCCACTATCACTTCCTACAGTATAGATGTCTTGTTTTGCCGAACAAACAGTCTAAAACTCCAAAATATTCAATTTGCTAGAATGTTGAGACAAAGAAAAGCAGCAAATTCTCAAATCTGAGAAGCTAAAACTCCTAAATGTTTAATCATTTAAGGCAAAAAATGCCAATAAATGATCAAAATAGTCCATTGTTTCATAGATGAATCAACCAATCGTTGCAGCTCTAGAGGGACGTTACAATAACAACACGAGCTAAAATTAAAATGTAATATTTTACAGGAAATAAAAAGAAGTTTTTTCCCAACATTGTTCTCCGAGCAGCAGCTTTGTGGAAATAAAACGGTAATTTGACGGTTGAACTAAAAGGAGGCCGATGATTCAGCTGGAAGCTCAGTGACAGATGACTCCGACTATCAAGTTTTTAAAGGGGGCAGTTCTTCACTTCAGACCGAGCGCAGAACAACCTTCACAAGTCGGGCTTTTTATTCCTCTGTGCTGACATGAAGCTTTTATAGAAGTTCTTCCTTTTTCTACCAAACTGCTGCTGCGCTTTTGTTTTTATCCCCAAAAGAAACTGTTAAAGAAAAAAAAGTTTGAGGTTTTTATCACTAATTGGACCTCTAAACTTTATGAGAAATGAACTTTTAACTTCACGTTGAAGTTCAATAGTTTACAAAGTACTGATATTACTCTTCTGTAACAAAAGGCTGCAGAGAAAAAAGCAACATATGAGCAGCAAGTACATGAAGAGGGACGTCGAACTGGAAACCACTGAGCCCAGAGAACAGTACTAATGTCTGCAGAGGTTGCCGGTTCGATTCCTATAAACTAGAGCTGTAATCAGTGATTATATTCATTATGGATTGATTTGTTATTTTTCCGATTAAGCATTTTATGTCAGAAATGAGTGAAACAAAAGGATATAAAACAGAAAAGCAACAACCGACTGTGAAAAAACACAAAAGATATTAAATTTACATAATAAAAGTCTTAAAAAAAAAGCAAATATCCACATTTGAAAAGCTGGAAGAGCAGATTTTTGGGGCATTTTTGCTTTAAAAATTGTTGCTGATCACTGATCAATAATATATCAATTTATCAGCTAATCTTCTCAGCTCTAATCTGCTGCAACTGACATATATTTTCATTTATCTGCTGATGATGATTTTCTTGGTTGATCTATTAAATCGTTTTGTCTATAAAATGTCAAATAGTGAAATCTGTCATTTCTCAGAGTTCATGGTGACGTCTTCAAACGTCTCGTCTTGTTTGATCAACAGTTCAAAATCCCAAAAATATTCAGTTCACTAACATGTACGACACAGAAAAATCTCACATTTGTAAAAGCTGCAACCGGCTAATATTTCATATTTTTGCTTGAAAAAATGAAGAAAAAGAGCTTTTTAGTCTCAGTGAAGCACTTTCTATGAAAAATGATTTCCTGCTGGTCAGCTGATTGATTTAACTGACTCATGGTTGCAGCACTATCTGAAACATGTATGTAGTAGAGGGGGTGTTAGCAGGACACACACACACACACACACACACACACACACACACACAGACTGAGAAATATATGCAGCTGAGAGGCAAATGAGACACGCATGCAGACACAAAGCCAGACACCAAAGAGTGTCTCTGCGTCTGCAGTCGGATCCCGGTTGACACACAAGACAGACATTTTCTCCTAAATTGGCATCTTCCTCCCTCCGTCCCCCTCCCTCCCTCCATCTCATCCATTATGCATCCCTCCTCTGCTAGTGCTTTCTTTCATCCCCCCCCCACACACGCACACACCTGCCTCATTCCTTGTGTGTAAAAGAGAGTAACAGTGTGAGAGACAGTCGGCGTGTGATACAGAGTTGTAGCGACAGACCAACAGGAGAGACCGAAGCAGAGAGGAGGAATTATAGTCCTTGTTGTCTGAGGTAGAGGACATCGATTTCCTTTTCTATCAGTCTGGGGACTCAAACGGAGCTGCACTGCAACACACACACACACACACACACACACACACACACACACGTAACTCTAAACCTAAACCAGCGTCCATCGGAAGAAAGAACCGAGCACACCCTGATGACATTCGATCAGCAGAAGAAGAGCAACATAGAAGCGACGTATACACACGCCACATGTTCCGACAGATTAGTTATTCAACAATTAAGAAGAAAACACTATCATATGTTTGTGTGTGTGTGTGTGTGTCATCTGACGCCGCGTCTTGTACCAGGTGAACATTCGGGAAGCATCTGTACATCAGATTGTAGAAGTTTTACACTGAAAATCACAAATATGTTACAACAACACTGTTGTTGCTGCGACCCATATAAACCAGGAAGCTCATTACTTTCAATAACTTAAATGAATTCATTATTTTGTGATTGGTTAATCCATTCCATCGATTTTCTGCCACTTATTATTATTATTATTATTATTATTATCATCAGTATTGCTGCTCTTGTTCCTTCTTCTTCTGCCATTTTTGACCCCCCAAAAAACAGAAAAAGTATTAAAAAGGTCTGAAGCTCTGATGAAGTTTATAATGTTCAGCTCTTCTGTTGCAACTGTATTAAAAAAAAAAAAAAGACGTTTCTGTTTCAGCTTTACTGTCAATTTGGAGGCTGTAGTTTATGGCGCTTTTGATTTGCACTGAGAGGTTTTATAATGTTTTCCACAGCGCTCGAAGTGGAAAAAAAGAAGCATCGGCGCTCCCTCTTATTCACATGTTGGCGAGCGTATCGGCCAGTATCAGCAAATCATTAAGTATTATATTCTGGGTTTTCTACAGTGGATAGAAGATACGGGGAGACGTCGCTGATGTTCACAGCATTTAATGTGTTTCCGTCGTTTCAATTAGCCTATTAAGATAAAATAATTGCACACCGGCTTTAGTGTGTGTGGTGCAATGACGTCATCGGCCCCTTGTGTTCCTGTGTTCTCTACTTTCAGTGTGTCACACAGACCAAGCACCTCTGCGTCCACCTCTCACTCATTACTGTAAGGTGAATGAAACGTTACTTAGACTAGCCGCCGACAGAAGAAAGGCGAGCCAGGCGGAGAACGAGAACAGGTGAGCGTCAACGTAGTGCTTCCTGGGTAATGCTGTTTATTTAAAAAGGCCAGTTATGGAGAGGGCAGCGGCGGCGGCTTGTGAGAAGTTCTGGTGCACAAGAAGAGTCACCAAAGTTCGAGCGCTGGTTGTCCACCCCATCAATATCAATAATCAACTAAATATTAGAAAGACTTCTCAGTATAAAGCATATATGAGAAACTACACCCTTCAAAATAAAGTTGCTGTGCACAGCTTGCCAAGAGCCGAGGAGCTCTAATATGGCTACGACGGTACAGGCGACCTTACCTGACATTAAAAAAAAAAAACATATAAATATAAAGTGTGTGCTCAGTTCCATTCATTTAAAAAGAGTTTTAAAAGTTTACACTACAAGGCCGGGCGCTGTCAACGTAAACCTGTAGTCAAACAGAACGAGGGACACGAGAAGAGGAAGTGGAGTCCTGCCAACGAGCTGCACACCTTGTCCTGCTCTTTATCACGTTTTAGGTGCAGCGGGGCTCGCTGTAATCGAATAGGTACGTGAAAAAGGCTGAGAGTTAACTAGGAGCAGCAGCTTAAATATCAACTGATAGAAGAAGACACGGACTGTTTGAGAGAGTAAAAGTCTACGGATCTGCTGCACAAGGAAGAACGGAAAATAAGGTAGGAAGGAATGCGTGAAGAGAAAAAAAAGAGGAGGCAAAAGTGAAAGAAATAATTATCAGGGAGGCATGAAATACGGGAGGAATGTGGGGAAGGGAGGAAGCAAGATGTGAGGAAAGGGAGGAAAGGGAAAAAGTCATCCAAAAGGAAAGGAGTTTAGGATGAAGGAGGTGTAGAAGAGAGGGAAAGAAAGGGGAAAAAAGGAGGAAGAGGGGTTAAGAAAAGGGCGCATCTCCTCACCGATGAGGATGGAGGCGATGCTGGCGGGTCCGAGGCCTAGCGGAGGCCGCCGCGTCTCCTCTCTGGCCGTCTGAGGAGCGTCCCCGCAGAGGATGTGGAGGTGGGAGGCGAGGGCGCGGCCGAGGGCGGCGCTCAGCCGAGGCCAACACGTCGAGCGGTCGACCGACACGCGGCCCAGGACCAACTGGCCGCTGGCGACCCCCTTCCCTTCCTCTTCCAGGGCCTCCACGGGACACATGGACCCCGCTCCTCCTCCTCCTCCTCCAGCCGGACACTGGAGACGGACGAGGACCCGGTACGAGTCTGGAGGAGAGGAGACAGAGAGAGGGGAGGGAGGGAGGGAGATGATGAGAGGGGGAGGGAGATGCAGAAAAAGATTAAATACAATACAATTGATCGGTAATGTTAAGCATGAGAAAATCATTTATTACCAGAATAAAAGTCACATCATCTTATATATATTGCAATCAGTATGTAAATAACTAATATATTCTGTTAAAATACTCAGAAATCTGATATTATCAGACATCACCTTCCAATAAAAAGTCATATCATGTTGTTTTAAAGAATTATTTTAATTGTTTTACAGAAAAAAAACATCAAATTAAGGATTTCATGCTTATATATGTGTTTCATATGTGCATACTAAAAAGCCCCTCTGTAATATTTTAATGCTGATTTAAGCCACTTCAAGATCTTAAAATGCATTCATGCATTTATGAATACATGTATTATTATATTCAGTTGTTCAAATAACAGCCTGTATGAGAGGGTACATGTTATCTTGTATTGGGAGGAAGTGAGAAGAAGCAGGTTGTTCAGCTTTATGTTTACTTCTCGCTACTTTTCAACCGTCTTAAATGAATGAATATAAAGGTGTAGATAGTTATTGTATAACAGTAACTGGTTGGTTAATCACTGAAAATGTGTAGATCATCTTTTTATTTTGTCCTAAAGTATCTCAGATCTAATTAGCCAAAAATCAGATCAGATAATAACTGTGAGAAAAGTAGAAAACGTCTTATAATGCATGTGCGCAAGGAAATTATATTCAAAAGGTTTGGCTGGTGCTTCTCCTCAAGTTCAGAGTAGAAATAAAAGCAGTTTGGATGACTGACACTGTGCGCTGAGTTACAACCTTATGAATCACAGTGAAACATTCCTGATTCCTGATTTATGTCGGGACCTTAAACCTTCTGATCTCAGTGAGTGGACATCAATCTCTGCCACCCGTCTGATGGCCTAAGCGCTTTTATTCACATGATGTCATCCGGTTCCCGATTCTATATCAAAACCGATCAGGATGTTAACAAGCACGGAACGAGACCTAGTAAGTTTAAAAAAAAAAAAAAAACAAAACACCCTCTGTAAGGCACTTGTGCACTCAGACAGACACACTCACACAGGACGCCACTCACGGAGGTTTTCAAGTAGATCTTTGCAGTCGTCGGTCGCCACGTCATGAATGGTGCGATTACACTTATCCCTCCTCTCGATGTCCTGTTCACTGTGGCTGCACAGCACCTCCAGACACTCCTACACACACACACACACACACACAGACACACACACATAGAGAGATAACAATCATAAAACAAAACCAAGACAGCACTAAAGAGATTATTTTCTTCATAAAGACGGATTAGTTGACTCAGAAGCGTCTGTGTACACTTAAAGGTCGCGCGGCTGTAAACCACAGACGACATTATTTCTGCAACAGAAAGCTCTTGTGTGTTGTGTGAATGCGCGCATTAATGAGCGCTCTTCATTTATATTCAAGTCAGACACTCAAGTCCAGTCTAGTCTAGTGTCTCCTGCTTTCGTTTACGCTGAGCGCGATGATCCCAGCCAGCGAAGGTCGGCCGTCCTTATTAGCCGTCTGACTGTGGAGACTGATGACAGGACTGGATGTTAGTGGAAGATACGGTGGATGAAAAAAGTATGAGGTGTAAGTGTAGCTGGAGACAGTCTGGTGTACAGAAACACACAGGGTGGTGTAAACATTTAAACATTGTAGAATAAACTGCAGAGTAGCAGCAGATGAGACAGAATCACTGAGATTAAAGATGTTTAACTGCTGTTTGGTGACTAAAAACTCCAAAACAAGCCGACAGACACACGGCTCTGATATATTATGAACTTATGAAGGTCTTCTCAATAACATTATAGCTAATAATCACCTAATTATATATCCAGCAGCTGAGGAGTAACATTAACATTCATGTGGAGTCGCCTTTTCTGTCCGTTTGATTGACAGAAGTCCAATATCCGCCCTCCTTTTGGTTATTAAAGGTGTTGTAAGGAGCGACTCTATACACACCTTGAGGCCCAGGGCAGCGGCCATGTGCGCAGCCGTCCAGCCGTCGCCGTTGGCCTGGTTCAGCAGGGCGGCGGGCAGCGCCAGGTTGCCCGGAGGAGGGTCGAGGGTCACAGTGAGGTCGCCCGGAGTCGGGTGGCAAAGCAGGAGACGCAGCGTGTCCACGTGTCCCGAGCGCACCGCCGCGTGGAGAGCCGTGCAGCCGTCCTGCAGTGAATGACACCAGTTGGTTCGTTTCACGTTACAGAATCCATTAGTGATGTTTGACATTGTGATGAAGGTGTCACCGGTTTAATTCCTTTAAAACTTTTGCATGTGATGCAATAATTTGGTTACAATACATCAAGCAGGCTGATTGATACAAGGGCTGCAGCTAATCTATATTTTCATTATCAGTTATTTTCTTGACTTATCATTTGATCAACAGTCTTTTAAATGTCTGTAATGGATGTGATGAAAAACGCCCATCACAATTTACCAGAGCAACATGTGACATATTTAAATGTCTTGTTTGTTCAACCAACTGTCCAAAACCCCAAAGATTCAACACATAATGATAAAAGACTAAGAAAACCAGAAAATATTCACATTTTAGAAGCTAGAACCAGTGAATTTTGGGCATTTCAGCCTAAAAAGTCACCAAAAGATCAATCAGTTATTAAAATAATTGATTGATCTTCTGTTGATCGACTAATCTGTGAATGGACTAACTGTTTGTGCACATTCAAGCTCACACAGTCGTCGTCTTTTCATGTTTTTCAGTTTCTACAGGTTCTCGCTGAAAATTACCCAAAATAATTAAAGGCAGCAGACCGTTTTAAATTGATTTCCGCTCATATTTAATGTTGAAAAGAAAAAAAAAAAAAAAGCAGGAATGAAATGCAAATCCGCTGCTGATTATGCACCCGTGTAATTCATGCAATTTTTTAAAAAAAAAAAAAAATGGGTTAAATCTCATCCAGATTTTTTTTTTATATTTCTGCTTATTTAGTTTTTCAACAGTTTGTAACACACAAACACAAAAAAAAGTCTGAAATGAAAGTGTCCTGACTGTACTGCACTCTCTTAACCTAGTTTAAAAAGTCCTTCTCCGTATTAAATCATTACGTTTGACCCGACAGCGCAGGCCAACATTTTTTCTGCTGCTGCTAAAAATACGCCTGAGCTGAAGAGGTCGGATATGCTATAGAGACTCTGGCAGCTCTCTGGCTCAGCAGGGAAGCCAAGCTAAATGTAGAACAAAGCAGGTAACTAAATATAGTCTCTCATCGCATGCTGCCACGGCAACTAACAAACCCCCTATGGTTTCCATGGAGACCCAGGAAGCCCATACGTTAACGAGCTTGCACCAATCGTGTGACCAGACACCCTGAGAATTACTTAAAATCCTTTATGTGCGAGCAGGATAAGTGTGAAACTATGGAGATGTGTTAGTAACGAGTAACCGAACGTGTCACATGAGGAGGAACGTCAGGGAGGAAGCAGATTCTGTTGGTTTTTTATTGAAGGTTGCTGCTCAAAAAAGGAAGTAGATTCCAAAATAAAAATGCGTCTTTCGGAGTTATTGAGGCAAAAACAGGGAATCTTTTAAATTTTTTAGAGCATGCAGCTGTGATGTCACCTGAGGACAAGAAACACAAAAAAAAAAAACTCACTTGCACAGAAGTCAATCTGAGATTTATCCCGAACTCCTCCTAAAATCCTAAACTGAAACTTAAACGATTTCTGTGAGGTGATTCCTGTTGTGTTATCGTAACGTCTCTCATGTTTAAAATGTAGTGTACATACATTACAGTCAATAGCCGGTACGGTGAAGCAGACGTACCGTGGTGGTGCGGGAGCGATCGGCTCCGGCTCTCAGCAGGACCTGAACGCAGTCCAGTCTTCCTGCTTCGCTGGCCAGGAAGAGGGAGGTCTGTCCCCCCGCCGCCGCCGCGTCCACGGCAGCTCCTGCAGCCAGCAGCGCTTCCACGCAGCTAAAGGAAGGAAAGAGGACGGCGTTAGCGACAAATACACGTATACAAACACAAATCATCTGTTTTCTATTTTATGGTTGATTTGTTTGTTTTATTTCACTGAACTCAAAGACTGAAATTAAGACCAAGAAGGGATCTTGCAAAAAAAAAATGCCTGTTTTCTTATGTAAACACAAATTGGTTTTGGCCATATATATCCTTTATAGGTCAGTCACTGGACATGACATATGTACCATACACCTGTGCCCTACATGCAAATATAATGATATGCCTACCTAGACACAAAGAAATAAGGAACACACACACACACACACACACACACTTAAGTTGTGAGTGTGAACGCCACCTGTTCAGAGACAGAGGAAGACATCGATCAGCTCTGCACTAGTAGTGAGAGAGCAGATCATCTGAGGAAATCTGATCCAGTCTGCTGCTACCATGACCACTTTCACAACCATTAAAAATCCAGTTAACCCCATAGACTCAACTCTCAGTGTGTGTGTGTGTGTGCGTGTGTATATATATATAAATATATATATCAGCATGCCTTTTGGATATCCCCATACTATTTATAACACTGTGATCAGATATTACAACACTGCACATTCCCCAGCTGGTCCAGGGCATCGTGTTATTGGCAGGCGCAGGCAGACACACACTGTGGATGACAGAGCCTCTTCTGGCTGTAAGCGTCAGATTCATCCCGCCTATACATCAGGATCAATGCGAGCGATCAGGACTGACAGCGCGCTATACGTATCGCAGGGGGCAGATGCGTCCCTTAATAATTAATAAACCGAGCTCTGGTGATGCTTCAGGAGGAGAAACAATCGATCGGCGCGGATGGAAGTCGAGCTGTAAACATGAACGGCAGCTGCCCGGTTTTAAGTCCTGATCCGGGTTTATTTTAGCCGTGGGAAATCACCTCATACAGCTTTCCTGAGCGAGCGAGTCTCAACCTGACAAGCCCACGTCGCGTACACCACAAAGCCACACCAGTTGAAACCGGTGCGGTGACGGTACCGAGCAGACACGCCGGTACCGCCGGCTGGCATCTAAACCTGGAGCGGTTACTGGCATGGGTCTGGTGGTCGTATTTCACACGTGGGACATTCCAGCTGTGCTCGTCTCACAGCGGAATATGTGTGATGAGTCATCAATTTACCAAAACACACACACACACACATAATACTGCAGCGATTATGGACCACAGTGACACACAAAGAGGGTCAAGGCAAAGTATTTGACTGTGACTCAGTGGGGTTTTTTTACACAACATGTGGAATGAATTGAAGTCATCACTGTGGCCTTGTGAGGACTTCAAACCTCACGTCCCTACAAGGTTAACCGTTTGTTTCAGGGTTAAGACTTTTTCTGTGTTTGGGTCAAGCAACTATTGATTAAATCAGGTGTTTATAGACCAAACGATTAATCAAGAAAATAATCGCCTGATTTTCTAGAGTCCAAAGTCATCAGACGTCTGGATTTTTTATTCTTGGTCACTAAAAACAAAACAGAATCAATTTATTATAATGTAAGACAAATAAAAGCAGCAAATTCTCACCTTTAAGAACCTGGAACCATTAAAAATTTGGCATTTTTTGCTTTAAAAAATAACTTATTAATGATTAACAGATTATCAGAATAGTTCTACTTGTTTTGAAATCAGTTAGATGATTAATACATTACACAAAAATCAACAGGCAAAAATCATGATAGTCGATTAATCGCTTGAGTCTTTGAGAGGAGAAGCGTCAAAACAAAAAGGCTCCTGGCTGCCGGAGGAGGAGTCGCGGTACAGGAGGAGGACCCGTACGAGCTCACCTGCAGTGGCCGCGGGCGGCAGCAGAGTGTAAAGGTGTGAATCCATTTTCATCCGAAACATCAACAGGCGAACCGGAAGACAGCAGCAGCTTCACACACTCTGACAGAAAGAAGAACAGAGAGAAAAAAAGAAAGAGAAATGATCATTTTTTTCCCCTATTGTTGTTCACTAGGAAACACACAGAGAAGAGTGAAAAACAGTAGATGTAGGTGGAGTCCACAACATCATAAAAAACAACCCTCCAGTAAATGACACTAGCAACCGTTTGGTTCTTGTTGCCATGGAGATTGCAGTGTACAGTGTATGGTGGTGTGTAGGGGAGAAAAAAAACCCTCCACAATCTATGTTAGTGATTTTATGGAGGAGGTTTTTTTTTTATTTTTTTTTTTTTATGAATGACTGCAAACACTGCCAGTAACAAAACCTATTTTGAGCCGTTTCAGTTGTTATAGAGCTTCTGTTGTTCCACAAGCGCTGCAGCCCAGACAATCTATTTTCTTCTCACGGCGGGTCTCTTTCATCACTTCTTCTGAATATATTAAAAACATGTTACTGTTACTTCTCCTCCTCTGCATATCCTGAATATCTACTTCAGGAACCGGACGGTATAAATTCAGCACATCAGCGAGGCGAACGAACGACAGTTACTTTGTTAGCTTTGAACGGCTGCACACATCCCCACGAGCCCGAGCCCGGGAGAGAGGCGTGATCAAAGCCCCATTAGAGAGCTGAAGTTATGAATCCTAACAAAGTGGCCTTTTATCTTTGTTAGAAAAAATGACAAGTCGTTCAGATTTTTAAAAACTCCCAGTCTAATTGTACAGCGCGCGTTGATTTAATAATACGGACAGACACTCAGAATATGTTCCAGATTTTTTAGGGACAAAAGAAAATGACAGCTCATTAAAAAACGGAAGCTGGAGTAGAGACTTCAGCTCTCTATGAGCACTTGTACAAACACAGGCGACACAAGGTACTACAATATGTGGGTTGACCCCAAAAAAAAAAAAAAAAAAACTAAACAAAACACTACAGCCACGTCTCTGTAATAATAGCCCGGCGTTCTACTTTACTGAGGTAAAAGTGTTACTCTGTCATTATGGGAAGGTTTGTGGTATTTCATTGTTTTCACATTGTCGTCTCGACCATCTGTGTGCGGTTTGGACGTATAAACACACTGTATGTCTGCTGGCTTTTAAATGTTTTTCGTTTGTACACAGAGAAAGTGAAAGGAAGGTCAGCGATCGGATCGGATGAAGAAGGAGGGGAAAACTCTTGGGAAAAAAGCAGAGCACAATGAATCTGTGTGTGTGTGTGTGTGTGTGTGTGAATATATATGTGTGTGTGTGTCCTTTCTGTGTGTTGGCCCACCTATAAGGCAGCAGTACAGCTGTCCTTCAGCTGCATTAGATGGATCAATGCTCCTTGACTGGAGTGTTACTAAACATCTTAGCGGGGAGGCACAACTTGATAGACCTGCAGTGTGTGTGTGTGTGTGTGATACAGGGGTGCATGCATTAATTATTGTGTGTGTGTGTGATTGTATGCACGCCACGGCCAGTAATTTTTCCACGCGTGTCAGCTAAATGAGCACGTGGACGACACCGTGCGCTGAGGTTAGAGCTCTGACATGACAGTCCGTCTCCGTCTGGGAGATCAGCCGCAGCTCACGCAATTACGAGATTTACAGCGGCACAATGTGAGGTGTTTATCAGCGCCGGGTGGTCTTTTTTGTCTTCTCCGATGCATCTTCATTTCATTTCATGTTCGAATATCAGATTGTTGACATGGCAGCACAGATTAACACAATCTTCCAGCTGCAAGAACGAGCAGATTTGCAGAGAGAATCATATTTCAGACATCCATGTAAACAAGACACATATTAAACATAGTAAACAACACATATTTCAACATTTTCAGGCAAGCATGCACAGTTATTTAAAGTTGCTCTGGTCAATGTTTCTAAATGATCTAAAGTCTAAAGTTTCTCTTGGATTCTTTGGAGCATGATGGCGTCTTTCAGCTCGTTGTTTCGGTTTTGGATTTCAGCTAAATAACTCTCTGCGTGCAACCTGTTCAGCACCACAACAGCAAACAGACACAGTAAGAGGCTAGCTGGTGAGCATAGCGGAGCATTTATCAGCTTTTTTCCCCCACAAATCTCCTGAGCTCAATGAAATAACAGCGTACGTCTTTCATTGTGTGTGACAGTGCCGCACGAGCACAGGTGTTGCTCAGGTGGCGTTAAATAAACATCTTTATGTAAATGTATTCTACAATGATCTCTAAAAGTCAAGTCGACCGTCCTTGTTCGGCGGATGGAAGGTAATTCAAGCTTTAGTTTAATGCTGGCAGTTTTCTTTGTTCCTTTGCTTGTAACATCTCAGTCAGCGCGATGTCATCTGTCACCTCCATCACTTGAAGCAGATGTGAGTTGTGTGTGTGTGATCGGTTTTCCTTTTTTTCTCTCTCCCTGTCAATCAAAACCAGATAAACCAACCACTTATCATGCATATGAGTTTAATGCTTACAGGAAGTTGGCCTGGTTTATTTATTTTTATTAACGAAATCATATACAGTGAGTCAAAGCCGCATAATGGAGCGTATTTTTTATTTAAACTGACCACAAAATGAGCATTAGCGTTTCCATTTTCTCTTTGCTGCAGGCCAACGAAAGCAAATAATCATATTTAATTTACTTCAAGTGACAATCCCAGACTATGTATCTGCAAAAAAAAAGCAGGTGGCAGGAGAATTTGTGGTTAGAAACTTCAAAACTGAAATATATAACAGGCTTGATTTCTGGAACATCTAAGTCATGCTTCTTCTGAGGGTTTGTTCTGCAAGGCATCGAATCCTGGATTGAGTTTCTCTAGAAAAGGCCGGCAGATAAATGACTTATAGCGTCATCCAGTCCATTGAGTGCAGTCTTATCTGCATTCAAACCTGGATCAAAATATTCTTTCTACATCATATCTAATAGAAAATCAACTGAGCAGGCTCTCTTTCACTATGCTCTGCTATATATTAATGCACTTCTACATATTGTAGTCACACCTGGGAGTCAAAGACACCCTGATGATGGTTGACAGAAGAAAAAAAAAACATGAAAGCAGATATATCTGCAGAAGTTAATTCAAACTCTAGCTTGTTTGTGCAAGTGGGAGTAATAAAACTGAATCTAACGTGGCACATACAAGTATGATGGCAGTAAATGCAAGACTTCTAAAGATGACTGCGGGACTGTGAGACTACAATCATAGGAACCAACCAGGAAAGACGCCAGGAGGGTTGAATGCATAAAGGAGATGGATGCGGATATTAATTTTTAACTCTTGACTATTTGAGGAAACGGATCACGTGGAAGTTATTTGGATCAGCGATGCAGAAAAACAGAACTGGTTATCCGATAACTAAGAAGTTGCACCAGCAGGTTTTTATTTCTCAAGCTTGGCGAAAGCAAACAAGCGCAAACTACAGTTTATGTTCTGCTTCACTGGATGTAGATTCAACTGGTTTGCGGTTTCTATTTACATTATAAAAGGCAACATACAGGAAGTGTCCTTGGGTAAGACACTGGTGGCCATTGGTGTGCAAGTGTGTGCATTGACGAGGGCTTTGGATAAAAGCGCAGTATGAATACAGTCCGTGCAGCTTTGTGTATGTATACATGTATCTCATTCATGCATTAATAGATTGACTCCATCACGGCGTCTCATGACCTCGTAAGGAATGCATCATAAATTTCATGCAGCCGCGCTCACAGAACAATCAATCCTCTTCTGAAACCTTTGTTTATATTTTGGTGTATCACCTTCGGTTTATCAATCAATAACAATCAATACAAACCTCTGGGGGTTCCTTGAACACTATTCTTTTACATCAATCAAGCAGCCAACCACTGACCAATACCATAGGATAGGATTCCCATCCCCACTCACCTACTCACTGCTCCAACTCTCCTTCAGCTGTAGACATCTGGATGTTTTTTTTTTTTTGGAGAGTTGGAGTGGTGAGTGAATATGGTCGCAAAGACATTAATATCTAATTTAATATCTTGAGTTGCTGGCATGTGACTGTTCGAACCATAAACAGGAGACCTCAGACAAAGATTCGAGTCCTGACTTTAATCGCTGCTCTATATCAGCGCACAAAGGATATTAAATTGTGAGTAATCACAGCCCAGTATTGTCCCTTGATGCTGCATTACCAGATAAAAACTCTTAACAGACCATCAGATAAAAATGACCATCAACAAAATGTATTATGGTCTGAATGCAACCTACCCTGTTGTCCTTTAGAAAGTCGTCACTCTTTGGTGTCCTGATGTAGAATATAGTGAAGTTGGTGAAGGACATACCGCTCTACTTTGCATCATGGCATTCTTTGCTTCTGCCTTGTCCGTTATTTTCATGTATGAGGACACCTACGAGTGTATAATCACTTCTGAATGTGGATTGAGGCCTGTAGCCAAGATTTTAGTCATAAGGAGTCCAGCAAGTAAAACCAAGGCCGAGAACGTTGCTACCTTGTTACCAACATGGATATCTAAAGTCCTCTCTGCTACTATATGTCAGGATCTAAGTTTATTACTTTTTTAATCTATTTTTTGTTGGCTTGAAGGAAGTCACATTTATATACATTGAGTCTAAAAAATACTGCAACCAAACGATGAAATATCTACAAAACGATTGCCAAAAATACCAGAAAAACCTCAATGTTCGCAATGGTCGCTACCTTCTGTCATTATCAAGGCAATGAGATGGCAGCAATGGTTATTCCTTTATAACTTTATCATGACCAGTACCAGCAGTAACTTGACATCAACCAGCCAACCAGTATCGATAAATAAAATGCCAATTACCTGAGTGTCCGTTCTGAGCAGCAGCAAACAAGGCAGAGGTTTGGTTGTGGTTGTGGTAGAGGTGGTGGTCTTGGTCGAGATGGTTGGGCTTGTTCTCCATGGCGGTGGTAGAGGTGAGGTTGGTGGTAGAGGTGGTGTTGGTGGACATGGAGGTGGTGGTGGTGGTGGTGGTGGTAGTGGTGGTGGTGATGGTGGTGGTCGGGTCTGGTTGGTTAAGCAGCATTGACAATAAAGTGACATTTCCCTGGGAAGCAGCTTGGAGGAGCAGGGGGCGCCCGCCGTCCAGGGCAGCAGGCCCACCGCCGCTTAGAGAGGAGACTACGGAGGGACACCAGCCTGTAGTGGGGAAGGAGGAGCAGGAGCGGCACAGGTTAAACTAGGAGGAGGGAGATCAGAAGGAGGAGAATGCTACTAGAAATGCTGAGCAAAGGGAAAAGCAAAGGTGTGAGGAAGCAGGCGAGTTGGAAGGGAAGAAGAGTATACCTGAGTTCCACACACACAATAAATTAGCACAGTTATTCTTGGTGTGAGCAGCAGTCTGGAGTAGGGTAGGAGATAGTTAAACATTTCCAAGGTAGAAACAGTAGCAGTGGTTGGATTAACCACAGTGGACCACAGCTTGGAACACAAACCCATGGTGTGCAGCCAATCAATGCTCAAACCCACAGAACTTTAAATCTAGTACAGATCCAAAAGTTTCAGGCACAATTTTTGGGGAAATGTGAACAAAATGATGCAGAATACTCTGCAAACATCATATATATATACACATACAGTACCAGACAAAGGTTTGGACACACCTAGAGACATCACAACTATGAAATAACACATAGCCTATGGAATCATGTATTAAACAAAACAAGTGTTGAACATTAATAAAAAAAAGTAAGTGCTTGATTGACTTCAGTGTTGTAGAAAATAATCAAAAGAAACCTTGAATGAGTAAGTGAGTCCAAACTTTTGACTGGTCCTGTAGCTTTAATGAAAAGTTGGAACAAGATGATACAAGATCTATGATGTTGTCAGACAGTGTGGATTATCATTTTTAACAAGCTTAAAGCTACTTTGAGATGAAACAAAAAAAAAAGGGGGGAAACTTGGAACACTATCTGGGTAAGCTCACGAGCGAAAGTTAAACTCACTGTTAAATCCAGATACCTTTTCATCAAATGCTACTCACACCCACACTTTGATGTAAAATTGACACAGTTGCTTCTTCTATATGTATGAGTGAATATTATATGCCTTTAAACAGGAGACTCAGCGAACTGAACATCAAAGAGAGCGTGCCTGGAATTGCTAACTGCTCTGTAGGTGCATTTATTTTCAGTTAGTCACCAAAGAAATTAAATATTAAACCTCTAAAAAAAAAAAAAGGAGCAACTCAGGTAGTTCTTATTGCTCTATCCCTGAAGCTATTCTTGGCTAAAGCCCATGTGGCGGTTAATTATTTATTTTAGGAAAAAAAAATCAGTAGGATTATGGGAGGCTTATGGGAAAAACAGGTAAACAGGTTAAGTGACATACTGAGGCTTTGTTTCAGCTTGAGTTGGAACTCAGCCATGAAAGCTGTGTGGTTTTAAGGCTTCACTCACTCAAACAGTCAACTTAAAACTCCTGTTTAACCTTATTTAACCTCTTAAATGTCCTTTAAATGTTTAGTTTCCTTCCATATAGAAAAATAGTAGTATCATATATATTCTGTATATGCTTTTTTTTATTGTAGATAAACACTTTGAACTAAAAAAAAATGCAATCCAATGCTTTGTATTTATAGCAGATTATTTAACACAACTATTTCAAGGATCTTGTTCATCATTTTATACACATTGTCCTGAGATTTAGTCTGGCATGTTTGGTATCTCTGGGATCACCACTAGAATTTTAAATAACTCTCTGTTTGAACAAATGCTTTGCCGCACAACACAAGCTTAGAGCTACCAGAGGGGTTTTTTGAGTTGAAGAGGTTAATGGAAATTTCCTCACACGCAACTCATGGGAGGATTGAGAAAATTCAGAAAGTGGCATCTAGGAAACGTTCCACAGAAAATTAACTTTCTGTCGCACTGGTGAGTTTGTATTCAGTGAATAAGAATAAGTGCTGAATTTAAAGAGAGAGAGCGTCCCGACCGTCAGCAAGATGTTCACCGACATTTTATATCAGAAACTGTCGATGTCCATCATTGACTGACTTATAACCGTGGTCCCATGTCAGATGTGTATTTACTATCTTCACATTTTGAACATAACATTCAGACTTTTTTTTTCCCCACCCCCGCCCTGGAAAAATACACCTTAAATTCAAAGCTTTTCCAGGCGTTTTCTCAGACTGCAGGAACGCTGTAATAAAATATCTGTAATTTAATCAACATGTGCTGCAGGCTTGACAAGAGAGTCCGTCATCTAATCAGATTAATGGCTAGATGACAGATAGCATTCACGTTTCAGCACCATCAATCATCCACAATATTCACACAAACATCACATTACATACACACATTATTTTGCATTCAATTAGAAAGCAGACTGTTGAATGACTGAGCACAACAAACAAACAGATGAAGTGAAAAAGCAGGAAAAAGCAGGGCCTAAATATTAAAACCTAAACCAGTCTGAGCTATTAAAAAGGAGTCTATAAACACTATAGATGCTTCTTTTAAAACATGTGGCTGTTTCTGGACTGAGTTAAAGTTTAAAAACGAGCTTAGAAAAAAAAAAGGGCAGAATAAAGAATTTCAGTGCAGAAATGTGTCTCGCAGACCGAGGAGAGATTTTTTTTTTTTTTTTTTTACAAAAGAGAGAACAAAACAGCGCAGTGCAGAATCTCAAGGACGTAGATAAGAGTAGCTGTTATGGCTGCGCCGCCTTCTGTCTGAGCGGATGATGGTAGAGAATAGGTAACAAGAATATATAAAAAGGTGACAAAAACACATCTGGCTGCTGACAGGTGAGTTCTGTGGCCTGGTTTGAAATTGGGATAAAGCTAAAGTTTGGGGCGAGGGGGAGCAGAATTTCAGCGTTATCAGATTCTTTAGAGAGAGATGCTGCAATTAAATGCAATATCTAAAAAAGGTTGGCAACACTGGTCAGCGTGGAGTGGAAAAGATATTATTTTTTAAGTCATACAGAGACTTTCATGTGACCTTTAAAATGCCAGATAACACTTGGAGAGCAGCACACTCCTCGCAGATGTTTTTATTGATGGCCATGTCAGCAGATGTGAGGCGTTTTCTTCTATCTTTAAAAAACATGGAATAAATGTCAAAGTGTTTTTTTTTTTGTTTTGTTTTGTTTTTATGCCGCATTCTTCACAACTCTGTTTTCTAAATCTAAAAAAACAAAAAGATGCAGATGTGTTTGGTCAGATTTCACAGCACAGGTATAATAAAGGATAATTATGACTTATTACAAATTGGGTTGTTTTTTTTTTTTTATAGCTTTGGTCATCATTTTCTTTAGATAAGATGACTTGGAACATGGCAACATTGCTAAAAAAATAAGTACGATGGGTCCAAAAAAATAGACATCAAAGTTTTGCCGTATTTGAGGGTGCTGTAAATCTGAAAGTGAGAACACCCAAACTGTCAAGTAGTAATCCACTGCACTGCACAGGAAAACTGTCTGCGCACATGTGAGGGATTTAAAGTCAAAACTGAAGCCGAGAGTCTGACGGACGTTTACGATGAACAGTTTAGGGTGATCGTTTCTTCATTTACCTTCATTTTCTCATCCTAATAAGTTAGAAACATTTTTTTTTGTCCCCTTAGACTTCCTTTTAGCAATATCGCTGCGTTCCAAGATCTCCAAGTACAATGTAATTGTCACCGATTGCAATGTATCACCTATGAGAATAACACCCATATTGTAATAAAATAGAATTATTCTTCAATCATACTTCACAGTATGGCCAAACATAGCACCTCACAAGTTCATCAAAACCACATACAGAGTGCTGCTGCTGCTACTGATGATGATGATGAGGGAAGCAGAACAGACAGGTGGACAGCGAGCGGGAGGGGTTAATGAAAGCTGTGCACAGGAAAGAGTGCAGGAAGTGAAGAGCGGTCATGGCATGCTACTGGAGGATGGAAAAGGGAAGGGGGGGAGTAGAGAGCAGCCTCTGGCATCAGCTTCAGAGAGGATAGGGGTTACTGGTAGGAAGGACCTACAAACCAAAGACTGAAAAAAAGAGGGGGAAACGTCTGCTTTGCCTCAGTTCACCCTGACATGCTCTTTCTTCTGCGGGATAGATAACCTCTGGTGTCTAAGCAAACAGTGAGGCACACGTTAGCGACATGTTGTCAATGTCCGCTGTCGATACTGATACCGACAGGGCTAACGTGACAACATGGGAGACGAAAAGGCGCCCAGAGGGAGGACGTATTAAGGGCGGAGAAAGAGAGGAGGAGTAGAGTGAGAATGCAGCGAGCGACATCGGATCTTGCGAGGTAATTTAGATTCAAAGATAGAGTCAGAGACATAAACTGAGCTGACCCATGTGCTATTCTGTGTTGCATGTCTGTGGTTAGGCTACTTTCCCCTGATGACCTGATGCTATCCTAGGCTACGCTAGGCTAACTCCATGGAAAAGACAGTTAAAGAAAAGAGGCAGTGGGGAGAACCAGAGGGAGATGGAGCACGGAGGAGCCCCTTTACCTGATGCTGTTGCCAGGGGGCTGCCTGCTGAGGCGCGGGGGCTACGGGAGGATGGAGCACTAACGGAGGAGGAGGTGGAGGGGGGGTTTATGGAGGAGGGGCTACTGACAGTGGTGGTGGGGCTGATGACGGGGGGGCACTCTGCACATGCTGCTGCCGGCTGCCGCTGAGGGCCCCGGCTCGGCCCCGGGGAGCGAGAGGGCGAGCAGGCACCCACCTGAGAGGCCGTCAGGGCCGGGACCAGGTCCAGGGCGGGTTTGGGCGGCAGCTGGGGCGTGGCTGGTTTTAACCCCGCCCCAGGAGAGCGGCTGCTGTCTCCCACCACCTTGATGGGTGGATGAGGAGGAGAGGGGGTCTGGGAAAGCCCAGGCTTTTTTGGAGGGATAGGAGGAGGGTTTCCCCGGTCGATCCTAGCCACCGTGGGCGACTTGAGGCCGATGGGGTGGCTCAGGCGACCGGGAAAAGGGCCTCCCTCTGAGGCGGAGTGGGACAGGCCAGGACGCAGGGGTCCGGCACCTCCCGCTGGAGGGCTGGTGAAGCGCGAGAGAACCTGCGTGACGGTGTGGCGCGCTTGCTGCTTGGCGGCAAAGTTGTCACGATTAGTAGGGGAGAGGTCACGGGCTGGAGGACTCTGGGAGGCCGTGCCGTTTTGGTCCTGTTCCTGGAACTTGTAGCGGGCTGCCTGGACACGCGGGCTGACCCCACTGGGTAAGCCATGGGGGGCTTGGCCCTCCGAGCCATTCTCTGTCTGTGCCAGTCCTCCTGAGCTGCTGTGGACAATTCCCCGGGCAGACGACTTTGGCAGACTCAGGCCCACATAGTTGGCAGGGACTGGTTTAACGGGTATAGTGAGGGGAGTCTTCTTGGGACCCTCCGCCTCAGTGTGGGGCACGTCCGTTTGGCAAGACGCCGTTCGAGAGCTGATGGGCTCTGTGGCTACGGAAACAGAATTTAGAGCTTTAGGTTTGGGTGGCGGGCTGGTGGCAGCAGGTTCTGCTTCAGCAGCAGCAGGCTGGGCGACGGCGGCGGCATCCTTCCCATCGCCCTGTTCAGTCCTGAGCTGCTCCACCTGCTGCCGCAGACTCTGGCTCTCGGCCTCCTCGCGACCTAGCCTGGCGCGCAGCTGTTCCCGCTCCGTGTCAAACTCCGACAGCTGCTTTTCCATCTTGGCCTCCATCTGTTGGCTACGTTGCCGCTCGGTGCTCAGCTCCCCTTGCAGCCGGCCAGAGGTGCGACTCTCCTCGTCCAGGCGGGCCTGGAGTTCGTCGAACCGCTGCGACTCCTCCACCACCCGCGTGGCGAGCTGCTTGCACTCCCGCACCAGCATCATGACGATGTGCTTGTTCTTCTCGCGCTCGTCCTTCAGCTGCGCCGTCAGCTTGCGGTGCTCCTGTTCCAGACTCTGGAGCTGCAGTTTCTCCATCTCCAGCTGTGAGGAGAAAAAAAAAAAAACACAGAGTCAGTGGACACAGTACACATCAATAAAAGGGATACACACAAAAGTAGATCATAATATGGTGTGGAGATATCTTTGGTGGGCTATGCAGACACACAGCCTCATGTAGTGCTGAAATGATGAGTGAATTAAATGATTTATAGAAAGTTTAGCCAACATTTTTTATTTTAATCAACTATTTATTAGGTAAAAATGCAAAATATTTGCAGGTTCCAGCTTGTCAAATGTTTTAAATAACTGCAAATTTAATATATATTTTTCCCCTCATTTTCTGAAAATGATAAATAAATAATTAATTGAAAAAAAAAGATGACAACATGATCATAAAATTACTTAATACTTGCAGCCGCAGCCTCGGCATTACATAAGTGAGAAAATACGAGGGCACATACATCAGTTATCAGGTGTCAAGTTGTCTTCAGTTACAGGTTGACTAAATAACTTATGATACGCATGTGACTCGCTGACATCATCCATAACTCCCCCCCCCCCCCCCCCCCCGCCCGCTCCCCCTTTTTTCAAATCACCACCCATACAGACTGTACATACTGTACATGCTCCTCTGTGAGCCTCTAAATGTATTCCAAACATCCAATATCACCCCGCAGACCTATTTCTCACGCCACCTGTCTCGTCGTCACTCTCGATCCTAGCGCGCCGGGCATCACATGCATCCTGGAGATATCTGAACACCTGAACGCCGCGGAAGAAGAATCTGGGTGATAAACGCAGTGTTTTCGGTTTAGTCTGTCGTTTACTATGAGATAGAAAGCTGCAGCTGTGGAGTAAAGCGACCAAATCCGAATACTGAGTCATCCGTTCATCACACGGTTAAAATAAGCTGCAGCGATTTTTTTTTTTTTTTAAGATGAGCATAGACAAATCAGATTGCTCAAATAAGCCGGATAAGATAGCTCGATTAAACAGACGGGTGAGATAGATGGACAACAGGCACTTTATTATTCCATAGGGTAGCTTGGAAGAGGGGGGGGGGGGGCCTAATTAGTCTATTCAGAGAGACACTGTCTCTGCGTACGGTTGAATTTCAATGACTTGTCAAAGCTCTGGACTCTATATCTGGAGCGTCACAGCTATTGTTAGTTCAGTGCTGGCTTCACAGAGGGTAACAGGGCTTAACCGGGCTCTCCACCCAATTGCCAGGACCCCATCACTCTAACAAGCTTCAAACAAAAAGGGTACGTCACCCCTTTGCCCCCTGTCCCAAATGAGACTCCCCCTCTTCCCTCTCTCTCTCTCTCTCTCCCCCGTGTCCTCTCTCCACTCTCCTCTGTTGCCAAACCATCAGGGAGCGCATATCAACCAGCCAGCTGATACCGAGGGAGGTTTAGGAGAGAAGGGGAGCGCCAGTTGTTGCTCAAAAGGAGGTGCTACGACTAGCTGCTAATTGGGTGCGGATTATATCTGTTGTAAGTCAGCCTAATGCCTCTGAAGAGCCACATGGAAGCATTGCTGTCAAGGTGGTGACACACCGGGCAGCGGAGACGGAGAGCGGGCAGGATTATGCGTTATATTCGTATCATTCGATTCAATTCATTAGAATGAATGGTGTGAACGCACTGCTGGAAATGCTTTTGAGTTATCTTTGACAGCTGACAGTGAATGAATGAAGGGAGCGAGAGAGAGATGGGAAGTGACAAAGATCAAAAACTGAGGATGCTGCGATTCATGGCAACTGTCTTAATCTTAAATTACCAGGTCGCCCCCCGAAAAAATGATATTTAGTTATCCAGGACAGACTCTTTTTCAGCATCACAACCATACACTTCTACACATGATGCTTTACGAACTGCAGTTAGTGAGATACCTTCGTCTAAACCGCCACAGGGAAGTTTCTGGGATGTGAATTAGCTCATTTTAAAGATTTAGACTTCTTTAAAATTCAAAGCTCTCCGTTAGGCCGCATCCATTCTAACAACAAAACACTGCAGAGGTCTGTACATGTTGGTGGTGTGGATATGTTGTTACGAGGAAGCTTATGAAGGCTTATCAAACACACAGACACTGCAGGGCCTTTTTTCTCTACATTTCTCTCAACACACAATGTAAACAGTAAAAAAATGTAACAAGCTATAAGCTACAAGCAGCTAAATATTCTGCCTGGTGGGAGCCGTTAAAGCCTGCTGCCGTGGCGACATTTGACACGGGTGACCCTGTGTTTTTTAGGGGTGTTTCTTTGAAGATGCCCTGGTGTCATTAAAACTAATAAGGAACCTTCACTTTTTTCACAAACAAATGCCAATTTTCTTACTAGAAAACAACTGAACCCAGAAGCAGCAGAGTAAAAAATCTGCAAACCTGTCCTCCATATGCATGAGCACATTCTGCTGCATCATCTACAGAGTGAAATAATAATGACATTAAAGTGGAACTCCTTTTTTTTTTGCAGAGATACCTTGGAGGCACCTCAGCTTAGCAGCGACGCTCCCCGGACTCAGAGACACCCCCCCCCCCCCCCCCCACCCCCAAACCGCCCGCTGCTGCTGCTCAATGAAATATTCAAATGGCGCTTACAAGTAGAATCTCTCCTAAAAGGTCTGTCCTTACAGCTGCAAAACCTGCAGCCTGCAGAGGTATGAGCTACCAGAATAAAAGCGGCCCTGTTCAGCTGCTGCGGAGAATGAAGGACGACAGAAAGAGGAAGTGAAGGAGGAGGCCCGAGGACTATTTTGAGAGAAAGGGAATTTCGGCAACCGGCGGTCGGTCGTGACCTCGCTTCCAAATCCGGGCCCTCACGACACAACGTCAACAAAACACATGGTTTACCCGCAAAACACAAATACGGCGTTTCTTCATCGCTTGTTGGGAGGGTTGCTGCTGCTGTAGTGGAGGAGAGAGAGGGGGGGAGGAGGATGAGTGGGCTAGTGAGGGGGCCTTTCCTCCAACTTCATGACTGATTCATAGAGGGAGTAGAAGAGGGAGCAGGAGGGGGGTGGGGGGGGGGGTGTCTTCATTATTCCCCATTAACCGATTCAGAGTGTGTTACGTACAACTGCCTGCTCGCCTTCAAGCTTGCCTCAGACCTCATGGATAATTCAGCAGCTTACTCACTCAGGAGGATGACAAGAGTGGAAACGGATGGAGGGGATAAAGATAGCGCGGGCGGACAATCCGGGGAGAAATTCACTCTACCCAGCAACCAGAAGATCCCTCTGAACACACTGAGCCTGTGTCTTTTAAACACTTTTGGGTTTGTTGTCGTGTCATTAGTCATTTTCACGAGGTCCTGCCCCCCCGCCCCCGCCCCTCTGCTGTTGATGGTTTACGCACAACCGAGCAATCAGCGGCGACATGGTGATTTATTCCGCGCTTCAGAAGTTGAACCGTTGTTTTGCGGTGGCTGCCTCTCCTTTTACGCATGTTTTTTCGGAGGGGGGAACCAAAAACCTCCTCTCAAGGTCGAAGTCAACTGGCAAAGCTGATGTTTCTGATCAGCGCAGCCTGAGAGCGGTTACGGAGAAGTGGTGGTCACACAGCTGGGTGAGGTTTAGAGGTCAAATCTAGGTCTTTCTCAACCAAACATCTGGGTTTGGGGCTTTGAAAACATACATCTCAATGGAGGTTTTCCCCACGTCATCCTAGGGTATTTCCACATTAATGCAGATAAATGTAAGAAATGATCCACAGTAGGTTCTTGTTTTCAATCCCCAAAAATCCCCAAATAGCACTCTGCACTACTGTAACCTCCAACTAAATAAAAAATGTTAACCTTTCCGATGATTAACTCTCTGCTGTCGCTCATTTTTTTTTTTTTCGACAACAGAAAAACAGATTTTCCTATTTTGTTGTCATTACGACGTGCACTTGTGTGAAAACCCTCGTCTGGAGGGATCTGATCCCATCCGACGAGAAAATAGTTGGTGAAAAATGATTTAAAAACTGTTCCCAAAATGATCATAGCCCCAAATTTCATACTTAAAGAGAAGCATTAAATCAGATGCCATGGCTGGGTAAATGTCTGTCTGTGCAGCTGGAAGAACAACATAACATGACATAAAAATATACGATGCATGGCTGTGTTTCCCGATTTTATTTTATTTTTTTTAAATCTGATTTAAATGCATTTCTTTGCCTGGTGTAAAACACTTTAAATTGCCTCTATTTGAACGGTGCTATACAAATAAACTTCCCTTGCCTATAACCTCATTACACACACATAAAAACAAGTGTGAAACCTGTGACTGATCCTCAGATCCAACCGTGTTCTTCAAAATAAGACTTTAAGATGTGGCAGATAGAGTCTTTCCATATCTCTGAATCTATTATAGTACCTGTATCAGACTCCTCAGCTGTGTTTAAACACCTGTTCAAACTGCACCAAACGTGTCAGTAGCACCGGAGTGATGTTTACTTATGTCAGGATGTCAAATATGAAGAACCTTGGTTTTAACCTTGGGTTGCTCGGTAAACTTGTCGGTTCAGTTTCTTTTCACATACACACAGAAAAAAAAGAGAAAAATCCTAACGAATCAAATAACATCACTAAAAGCCACATGAGAGCATCCACTCCTCTCATTGGTTAGTTGTGTTTAAGGCGGGAGTGAGAATATAAACACAGAAAGCCCCGAAGAAGCTCTCAAGTGTCCAGGTTAGATGTCGGATCCATTCTCCAGCTAGCTTCTCAGCTAACTGTTGATTTCGCTCATCCGCATCCCAGCATGCAAAGCGCACCTGGCTCCAACTTGCAAGCGTACGCACCGGACCGAGACCACTTCCTGCAAAGAGTCTCTCCGCGCGGTTGTTTTGAGTACAATTACTGTGCTCAGATCTGCCTAAACGAACCGTACCGACTCAGTCCAGTTCAGCCAGACTAAAGACGGCAGGTTTGAAAACACCCTTCGGCTAAATTTTTTGGACATTAAATGAAATAAAAAATAATAATAAAAAACACGTCTACACTCCTACATGCTGAGGTAACAAAAACATTTTGGCTCCAGCGTGGAAAACCTTCAAATAAGTGCTAGTAAAAAGTAGCATGATAAGAGGTAATCAGGCCAGAACACACTGAAATTAAAACTGATATATTGTACGTTCACATTTCATGGACGGAGGCGCGCACACACACACACACACACACACACACACACACACACACACGCTAACCACAGCTCCAAAAATCTATTTAACCAGCTTTCCTGTCAAAACAGCCAACTCCTACCTCTCCCTTCCTTCCTTCTTCCATCCCTCCTCCTCATCTGTGTGTGTGTGTGTGTGTGTGTGTGTGTGTGTGTGTGTGTGTGTGTGTGTGTGTGGTTAAAAGGTTCCATTTGGCTCAAAACTATATCATCTCTGTTATTATTACAAAGTTCAGGGACAGGACACACACACACACACACAGGGTATTTTCACTATTATTCAACCGTAGTCATTCTACCAGCCTCTCATCCAAACACTTCCACATCACTTTCACACATTCATATTTCCTGACACACAAAGAGACGAAGAGAGACGGGAGAGAGAGAAAATGGGACAGGGGGGCCGCAGCCAACATCTGGCCGCCCCGGTTAATCAGAGCCACATAATCCTAAAGAGACCTAGGACAAACACACACTCGTAAACACACACAGTCAACCATCAAAAAATAGAAATGACGAACCAGAAAATAAGAATTAAGCTCACACACACACACACACACACTGGCATTCCTATCTCCCACATTCATACAGTATCAAACCCATGCATACACCAAAAACATTAATACACACAGACAAGCATACAATTTTCCCTTCCCCACATCCTCCTGCGGAGAATTCCAGCCACAGAGACTCGAGTCGTGTGTGTACATGAACAGAAAAACTGTGGTCGAACACAAGAAATCTCTTCCACATCTGCTGATGTAAACACTGCACGTCTTTACTTTTTTTATTTACCTTCGTTTTGATCGGACTACTGACTCGCAGCGATTCAACCGAAGCTCTGTGAGCACGAGGTCATAAAATGATCTCGTTTTGTGAAATCTAATTGATAAAACCGATTACTTAATTTGGCGATTTCCTTGAATGTTAATCAGCTGCACGTCCATATTAATGCTAACAGTAACATGCTAAGCACTATGGACTTCTATGTATGAGTTCAGAGGTGCTTTGATTGGCACCTTTGGTACTGTTTTTAAGTGCTTTGCAAGAATGTAGATGATCATTTGTGCCCCGTCTTAACTTTCAGTGTCTTTACTGATCAGAGAGACTTAGGACAAGAAGGTTAAACGATTATGACAGGTTGGGTTGAAGTGATCCAATTAAGTAGAACTGCCACGATCGGTCAATTAATTGATTGGTTGATTGACAGAATGATGAATGTGCTATCTATTTTCAAATAATTGTTTCTGTCATTGTTTTAGATGTCAAAATGCAACACATTCATTGGTTTCAGCTTCTTATATGTCATGATTTAATGTTTTCTTGGGGCTTGGGACTGTTGGTTGAACAAATAACAATGTATGAAGATGTCACCTTTGACTTTGAGGAACTATAACAGGCATTTTTTGCCATTATCTGATCATTTAGAGATAACGATTAATTGAGAAAATAATCAGCAATTAATCATTAATTGATAGTGATAATAATCACTAGTTGCAGCCCTACAATAAAGCCGAAACATGTGACATTTTAAGCTTCCTGCTTTTCGCTTAACAACAATTTACTTTAAATTCAGTGTGTGAGGACGACTGTAGAAACTCTCCCTCCTCCTCCCCCCTTCCTCTCTCTCCGGTGTCTTACCCTCTTCTGGCGGCTCTCGGCGGCGGCCAGCTGAGCCGACATGCGTTCCTGCATCTTCCTGCAGTGGGCCATGACGGCCTCCAGGACGGAGATGGGGCTGGAGCCCAGGGGCCGCCGTTCCTTGTCTCCTCCAGGGACCCCGCACTCAAAGTCCCTCTGGAGCGCCAGGAAGGGGTCGGTCAGGGTGTAGTGGCCGTAGCGCTCCTGAAGAAACACTTCCTTCCTCTGAGCCTGGAGAAAGAAGGGAGAAGGAAGAAGAAGAGCGGAGAAGAACTTGTTATTTAACTTTTCAGATCACGTTTCAGATCAAAAGCATCAAATGTGCATCAACAACCAATGCTGAATATGTGATAGGACAACTGCAGTCACTTCCATCAAACAACACCTAATATTCATGATGGCGGTTAAGCTTTCTACCGAGCGTCTCTCAGCATCAGCACCCGGCCCGCTGCCTCGCCCTCAAGCCCTCAACTTCCTCCCCAGCCAGCTTTGTGGCTCAGGAAAAAGTCCAGTCCATCAGGCCTTGTGGTTGGCCCCTAACCCCCCCCAACACCACCGCCGCCGCTGCCGCCACCACTCGCCCCTGACCACTGTGAGCCCGCCTGCCTGACTCCACAACCACTCAACACCGCAGCAGGCACGGCTGCTCTCCGGTTACACAGACAGACGGACATGGGAGATGGAGTCCTCTGAGCCGGTCAGAGGTGAGAGCAGGAGGGTAATGTTGATCTGGTTATTACAGCCGGCCAGCCAGCCAGCCCAGGTATCACAGTCTCATACTAGGCTTAAAACCGAACACCTGCCCGACACGCCAAACCCGTAGTTTAGTTGAGGCCGGGTCGACTGCAAAGCTCCATCAGGAGAGACACATTCTTCGGCGGCACAGCTGCGGCCTCTAATGTTTATCATTCATCTTTCCAGCTTTGACTTTCACAAGAATGTAAATAAGAGCATGTTGTCTGTTTAACAGATGAATCGGAAGCCGAAGACGGACGGCGGGGATTTTTCAAAAACAGCGCACGGCCGACAAACAAAAAACAAAAGAAAACGGCGCCTCGTCAAACTGATGTTTTCTCAGCCAAAAATCCACCAGTCACTTCCTGAAATATCCCGCTGATCACAGTAGCCGCGATTTTGTAAACTTTAAACCTCGGTATATCTTCACACAATGTCAAGATGAACCAGTCAAAGATGAAATTGTTGTCCTGGCCGTGCACACAGTTGTAAATCCTGGAAACTTTTCCTCATGTTTCTAAGCTGACTGGATGCTGGGTGAAAGTTTACATCATTGTCATGTGACACACAGCAGGTGCCAAAAAAAACAAAACATGTCACAGATAGACAGAAGACTGAAAAAAGATCCATTGTGAGGGTCAAATGAGCAAGTTGAAAGTTAAAACACTGTATTAAAGGTTTAGAATATGTTTGTTCAGTATTGCAATTATTCTGCTTTTTAAATTAAACACTATTATGATGCATTAGTTATTAGACACCTCTCTTATTATGCCCGAATATGAGTTACTTTATTAACATAATACAGTAACATATAGTACAGTTACAGAAATTATTTTCAGGTCTAAAAATAGTTCCAAAAATCTTCCTTACATGATAAAAAAAAATGTAGATTATTTTGGCTTTTCTTGTGGAAGACACTCCAAAAAGTTCATTTTTAGTATTTTTTTTTTGACACCACAATAAAACTCCCTGCCCACATGTCATTTCCGGATGGGTGCTCACCTCATACAGCTGAAGAGCTTGTTACACGAGGACCAGTAAAGTGGGATAAAGCTGCTGTAAAGTCCAGCGTTATCCCAACAGCTGCCCTAAGCAGAAGCTGGCATTGTTTGTTCCCTGAATACAGTTGAGGAAACATTAGCCTTGTCAAACCTGCTCTTAATCATTCTGACCACAGCCAGATGACCGTTCGCAGTAATCCATCGGTCGAATAATACCTGACCAAAAACCCGCTTTGGCCGCAGTACAGCTGCTGCACAGGATAGAAACCCTGCTGACCATAAGTGGTGGTGAGAGAGCTCGATGACTCTGTGAAACCTTCCAGATACAAATTATACACAAAAACGGAAGAGCGGATCCTGAGAAGATGATACTTCTTTTGTGCTTTTGGTTTTGCTTTTCTGTGGCAGATTTGCACAAGAAAAATAAAAAGGAAGAGAAAAAGAAAAACGGTAAATCTCACATATGTGGATTTTAATTCATGTCAACGCTGCTGCTCTTTGTCCTTCATGTAAGTTTGTTGTCAAACTCTTAGCATGTGCTAGAGAGCGGAAATGTTCATCATTAACAGACCGACGACATTGATATAAGGTAACGCCATTAAACAATGCGGCCTTAAAGAGTCGCTCCACCGAATTAACAACACGTCACGATCAATTCACTAGTCGTGGTTCGTACCACTCAGCCCGTTGTAATATCTTCTGCTGGAGGAGCTTTGTCAAGTCTGAGAAAATGACTCAAATAGCATCATCAAGGTCATCTCAGTTTAGACACGAAGGCTACGAATTCATACCAGAAAACCTCGGTTACAAATCGGAGGTGCACCATTTGATAAATGTGGGTTTATCAGATGGGGAAGGATCCAGTTGTTTGGAGGATCCGGGATTTTCTGGAGCTGCAGAGGTGAAAGGAGGATCATCCGCATTAAAATCCCAAGATAATAATTAACTTTCATAAAGTAAAACATCAGCCTCCAGGAAAAAAAAAAAGAGAGAGAGCAGAGGCGCTATTTCAAACAGCAAATGCCATATTTAATGTTTAATATTGTATTAATATTTAAAGATGTGGATCATGTTCACACCATCATTGACTGACTCACTTAGTCACTTGAAGTGTGTCAAGATCTGAGTGGCTTCCCAGCTCTGATAAACTATTGCGGAGGGAGGGGCCTGACTAAGCATTAAAGTCAGGATATCTTCACCTCTGCTGCTTTTTTTTTTAAATTCGTCTCTCTTATGAAGCCTCTGAATATATAAAGGTGCAATATTGGAATGCTGGAGACTCATGAGAGTCAAAAGCAGTAACGACAAAACAGGGATAGGGACAAGAAATGACAAAAATATGACTTGCATGTTACCAAAAATCAAGTGTTATTTGCTAATATGTGCTAAAGCTAAGTGACAAACATCTATTAGAGAAGCAGATGAAATGAATCCATCAGAGCAGGTTGGTGTGTCAGATCTTATAACATCTGTAAGTCAACTCAGCTGTCAACGTCAGAAAGGTCATGATATCAAGCGCAGGTATGGATTCTGTTTGAAAGGAGTCGTGATTCACGTCTGATCAGCAGCAGAAGGTCGGTGAGCGAGGGATATTCGAGAACCGGGAGCGAGAGACATTTCGATTAAACGTGGAGGTGAGAGAAAGACAAAAGAGCCAAGAGTGCGAGAGACAGGAGAACAGACAGCGAGAGACGCCGAAGGAACAAACGGCAGGAAGGTGTTGCAAGATGCTTTGCCAAAGAAGGAGATGGAGTTTAGAGTTAGACAGAACACACACACACACACACACTTAAGAGTGCAGAGCGTGAAGATTGATGGTGAATCCTGAGAGGACTGAGGCAGCTCTTCATAGTGATGGCTGACTATGAGCAGGCCAGTATAAACACACCGTAGAGGAAAGGTGTGCATGTGTGTGTGTGTGTGTGTGTGTGTGTGTGTGTGTGTGTGCGCATGAAAGAGAGACAAACAGAAACAATATCAAAAAAGGGAGAAAACTATTCAGAAGATGTGGATGAAAAAAAGAGAAAGTCTGTAGAAAGAAGAAGGGAGGTGAATCCCCAAATATCTCTCTCGCTTCCTCTACAAGACACACACACACACACACACACACACACCTTTCTCCTCTCTGTAGTGTGTTTATGTTGGCCTTGTCTCCATCTCTGCTTACAGTCAAGCATGCATCTTAGAAACGTTACAAATGACACTGAACCGGTGCTCGGATTACACCGCAGCCCTGTTGTTACGTGAGGGGGATCATGTATGTATGATAGCTAACATTCATATGGCTTAAACGCAGCATTTCATTCAAGTTCAAAAGGTTATTCCACGGCCACATCAATGTTTTGAAGGCAATAAAATAAAGTCTAAACCACGGACGAGCTTCAGGAGGGGAGGAGGGGAGAGAGAGAGAGACTCAACTGCTGTTTCTAATACTTAAAAAGTTAAAGATTGAAACACTAGTTGTCGTATATGGCTGGACCATGTAGAGGTTTTCATTTGCACGTCGCCTGGTTACCATCAGACGTGGACATCACAGCGTTTTTAAGATGTTCGTCCATTAAATGAGCGTTTTAAAAATCAACAAAAGCTCACGTGACTATCTGTGCGGTTTGATCTTAATGTTTTGATTCACTCTCACCAGTCTCATCGTGTCGTTTTTGGGCTGTTTCCAGTAAAAAAAAAGAGCACCAGATGGCCTGATGACAAAGTTAGCAACTAGCATGTGAACAAACTGTAACATCTAGCAGCTAAAGAGCAGGATATTTCCCCTCAGGATCCGGTGGACAGCAAAACCTGGAGCTAAAAAAAAAGGAGAGTGAAAATATTGGGACTTATGAGCGAGCCGTAAACACATCTCCGAATGAATAATCATGTTTCTGTATCTGCCGAACGCGTAAATAGGCGAGTGTTTGTTAACATATCAGGTTAAAAGTCGCCCCAAAAAAGGAGCTATTGCAGGTTTAAAAGACCGGAGTTTAACAGACAGATTAGTGAGATCTGAACCCGAGATATGCGGCAGCAGTTGAAGGCACGGCCTGAACCATGCAGGGGGAGAGGGGGGGGGGGATCCTCTGAAAGGCTCCAGAGTAAATAATTGGGAGCGATGCAATGCCATCTTTAAACTGCCTTTCACCTCCCCGGAATCATCCAGTAAATATTTACACAGAACCGGTGACCATTACAGCTCTCCGTCAGCCAGCTGCCGCTCTTCACCTCCACGTCAGGACCGTTACTTATCGGACTGTGAAGGTTTTTTGGTGGTTGGATTGTATTCCAGGGTGAGTAAGAGGAAAATAAACATTTAAAAATACCAGCATCCGTCATTCAGGTTCGGTTTTCTGAACTGTCCTAACTTGTCATCCTTACTCTGCCTCTTTCTTCTTCCTGACATAAAGCCTTGTATTTTTATTGTTTACTTAAAAAATGTAAATGCGCCGGTGCCTTTAAACTCAGTGTCATCGTACCGTCCAGAAAAACCAGAGCACAAGTGAACTTTTCCCCTCGTTTCAAGCTCTGCATGTTTCTCTTCCTGTTTCGGAGCTGTTGTGGAAAAAGTTCATCAATATTTCCTGGTTGGGGAGGCTCAGGGTCATGGGTCGCCCTATTACACGCCTCTCCAGCGTTCGGCGTTTGTGGCGCTGGAGCTAAATCCTTTGAGACCTCATCAGCTGTCAGACACTGAGCTCCCCTGAGGCTCTATTGATCCCATAGATCCAGTGGTTGTCATTAGGGGGGAAGCCACAGTATACACAGTGTAGGGTTTGATCACTATAGGTTTTGTAGGGTGATACGATTATTAATTTTGTTAACAAAAGCTGTGACTAAATATGTTTGTGGATGAGCTGTTTTTCTATGAATAAGACCAGACGATGACGAGGGGGCACTTATATTTAGTTTATAGTTTAATACATTAATGGGAAACCCAGTTGTTGAACTGTATTGGTTCAAAATAAATATGTAAATCAGCACATGTTCCTGCAAAGTTGCATTCTTAATAACTCAACCTGTGTTTTTTTCCATCAGATGACGATATGTGAAATAAGTTTGACTGATACGACAAAGATGATCGGTTTTGGCTCGATTTACTGAAATGTTCAATATATTCTGAAAGCTAAAACACTGACTAAACTAAACTAAAATAGTTACAGTTTTCTTTGACTAAGAGGCTAAAATGCAGAGACTTACATGATTTAATAACACAGGATGAGGTTGACTAAGTGTGATAAAAACCAACAAGGACATTTGACACAGGACTAGACTAAATTAAAAAAAAAAAAAAAAAATAGCCGGAAAATTAACACTAGGTGATGTTTTTGAAAATTGAAGCTTCCACATAAAATGTATTACTCTTTTAACTGGTTTCTTTAAACTTAAATACTCTTATTGTGCTCATTTTTCAGCACAACAGAACAGGTGCTTAGGACCAAAAAGTCTTGACTCTAAAGGAAGGTTTTTTTCTGGATCTTTTACCTGCATCTTACGGTCTTCATCAGATGGAGTTTGCTCAGTTGGCATGGAGACAGTTTTCTCCATGACCTCTGAGCGTACTCCATCTGCTTCTGAAGATTGTGAAGATTTTTTTTTTCAAACTACTGCTTCCAAAAAAAAAAAAAAAAAAAAAATCATTCCTCAGAAATCCATCAAGTAAAAATTCATGATCTTTCACTTGATTTATTTCGCTCCTTCTAAATATTCTTTTATTGGCAAAATATTTTGTCTTGTTTTAGTCCAGAATTGTACACTTTTGTTTCTCAAACAGCTTTTAAAAAAGGATAAAAAAAACAAATGGCAAAATGACGTGACTTTGAGCTTGTTATTTTATTTGCTGTCCTTTTTCACGTTACAGAAAAACAACAATCTATCATGTTTGTTTCTGGCTGGAAAATCCCAGCTAGCCTCTTGATTCCTTCCTTTGTCTGTACAGCACAGTGTGTATGTGCGATAGGCCTCAAATGATAGGCAGCAAGGACAGTGTCTGTTCCCCTTTAGACCCATAAACTTCAGCAATTTACACCATTTCGAGGCATGAAAACACAATCGCTAGTAAACTGAATGAAACCCTGAAGATACATTTCATTGGCATAGATATTTCTAATGTCTCAGATGTCTACGCTTCAACTTACATGGCCTGAAACCAACTGGCACCTCCAGGATTCACTGTTTAATAAGGTCTAAACAAGATGTTTACCTGTCGGTTTTGGAGGAGGTAATGTCACTGTATTTACAAAAAGAGCAGCAGTAACTCTATAGTATTTACAAGTGCGGCGGTGGCGGAGGGCTCTGAGTGAGACCTCAGTATTATTAGCATCAACCTTTACAGGCATGCTGCACTCAGTGGGTGAGAGGGTTCAGGGAGCACAGCCAAAAAAGCAGGGAGGCATCGCTGGAAGAGGAGATCGAGCAAAAGTGGAAGACAGACGAGAGAAGAGAAGACACGACAATCGCTGCGAGGAAGGACGAGCAACGCGACAACGAGTGAAAGCCGGACAGAGGAGAGCAATAAAGAGGAGAAAAGAGAGAGCGGCGAAGCTGAAGGAAACCTGACGACTGAGGCGGAGGGGCACTCCAGACTTTACATGGCAGAAAATTGGAGGGGAATAAAAATGGAGAAAAGAGCAGCGTGTATTCAAGTGTCTCATTTAACTCTATTCATGGCTATGTGAATGTCATGTCTGTGGCCAGCAGCCAAAAAGTCATCCAAAAAAAAAAAAAAAAAAAAAAAATCACTCCGAAAAAAGCAAACATCAGATCCTAAGAGCTCGAGGGTGCTTGATTTAAGTGTCTGATGCTTGAGATGCTGCTGGGTTCAGTGACCAGCAGCAGAAAAAAAGGGGAAACCAGGAGAGGCAGCGTGACTGAGGGAAAAACTCACTACGCGCTCGCTTACTAAAAAAGGTGTTCACACTCAGGTGTCTTTGCTTACGTGACTGAAAGTTAAAATAAGTAAGAAATAGGATGAGAAAAATAAGCTTCCTCCTAATGTGGTGTTCAAAAACATCCCGTAGGAAGCATAAAGACGGTGGTAACGTGATCTGCACTCAGTCTAATAGAAGTCCTGAAGCTAATAGATGCTCCTGGATGGATGGATGGATGGATGGATGGATGGATGGATGGATGGATGGATGACACCTTGCCATCAGTCCCTAGCTTCTGTCTGTCAGCTGCAGTGGTTCAAGGATCAGATACATTTCTATCCAGTAGTGTAAGAAAAGTACAGCAGCTTAACATTGTGACACTGGTATAACACTGAAGATTTGTCTATATTATCTATAAGTGCAAAATCAAAATCATTAATCTAATAAGAATCTAAAGCAAAGCCAACTTGCAAGCCTGTAGATACAGTTTGTATAGAGAGGGACTGGTAGTGGGTATCTACATGCTTCAAAAAGTGAATTTAAGACACTTTAAAGGTTAAAACTTGCGCTTGATGTGAAGCAATGATGAAAAGCGGCAAACATTATCTGGTGTCGGCCTCTAAAAGTGATGATCTGCTTCTTTTCTCTGTATTATATCATTTAAAAATGAAACATTTTGAGGTTTTGGACGGTTGGTTAGATAAAACAAGCAATCCTGAGAGGTCACCTTTTACTCTAGGAACCTGATGATGATGGTGGTTGGGCATTTTATAGACAATTCAGTAATTCAGAGAATAAACAATAGATTAATGATAATGAAAATAATCATTGGTTTCAGCTGTTGCAGCCTTAGTTTAAGGTCAAAATAACAACAGACATCAATATAAAACTCTGATACAAAGCATTACAAGTCAAAGTGTTAACTCTACTAGTGAAGATATTGCTTGTGAAATTATTATATAGCTGCATACTGACTCATGTAATAATAATGGATGAACTTTCTACTCATGACCCAGTTCTGTTTTAATGTAAGCGAGTACAGCGAGTTGAGAAAGACGCCCTCAAGTAACTGCTGCCAGCGATTAGTCGAGTAACTGATTAGTCAATTATTAATTATTATCGTTTTAGTCGTTTTTCACGTGAGGATTTGAAGCTTTTCTGTCGTATATGATAGTTAACTGAATTTGTTCGTTGTATTTTGAAGTGTTGATCGGACAAAACGAGACATTTCAAGACGTCACCGAGGAATTTTCTGCTCTTAATTGAGATTAATTGTTAATGAAAATAATCATTAGTTGCCACCCTAAACTTTTAGTATATTTAAGAGGATACATTTCGCATATAGACTTTATCTTTATTCTATTTAAGAACCAGTGAATGTATTGTTACGTTTAACATTTTGTCACTTTGCAGCAGCAGCAGTCCAGCAGCCAGCACCTTAAAACAACACACCATGCGGACAGCATCACCGAACATGACGGAAACGTAACTGAACAAACAAAGAGCTCAGTGAAGTCACAGCAGCAAAAAGCTAAAGCGGTTTATCGTGCAAACAGACGCAAAGTGGTGCCTGTTTCCTACTGGGCGGCTTTTAAATCAACACTTCCTGTCAAGCCTTAGTGCTGCCGGTTAACGCCTGTGCGGTGGCTCGCTGGGACTGATGATGCTCATCGTCAATATATATCGACCTCTCTCCCTCTCCCTCTCCGGGTTCTCGTTTCAGTCACACGGGGTCGGGTCAGTGCGGCGCAGTTGTCAACTACATCCCCTCTTCAGTCCACCCTCTTTAGCTTCAAGCTCAAGCAGATCTTATCTTTGTCATTTTTTTTTTTGTGTGTGATTCGTTGTGACTGATGGTGGTGTGAGACCAGCGGGGCTCAGCGTCTCGCTCAAGGACACTTTGCACTTGAACGTTCACTCAAGTGTTATGATTCAATTTAATCTGTGTATTTTTTGTTTGGTGACAGTCTGTACTTGTTCTCTAAAAAGGTCATTTTAGGTTGATCGGTGTTAAATTTCTACAGACTGTAAGAATACATTGACCATATTAAGGATACAGGCACAGTATAAAGTGCTGAATCCCTGTGATAGCGTCACTTCTGGGTCAACAACTGGCTGTTGATTTGAACTGCAGAGATACATCAAATCAGCAAACTTGTTTATTCTTCTCTGTTGTCGTTTTCAGCTGTAACTGTAACATCTGAATATATGCAGTTAAACACAGCGGTCCTACCTATCTGATGTTTCTGCTGTGCTTATTTTATGTGCTGTGTTGATAAGCTGGCGTCTTTGATAAATCAAATCCACCCAACAGCGACATCTCACCACCAGCAGGACTAACTGGTGGCTGTCTTTGTCATAGTGGGAAGTCGTTTTACCACTGCTAATAACTTTTACTATTTACTACTTATACTATATTAGTTCTTTGCTCACTTAAACTGACATTTATTTTTGCTCTGCGTCACTAAATTGTATGTACACGACACATGACACATATATATGTATTGAGAGAGACATTTTTTCTTGTGCTTTGGTCTCTTTGGTGGGTTGAATAAGAGAGGATTCATGTCACAGATTCGTTTGGCACTGAAAAAGACCGATAATTGACTGGAATTGAAAAAATGATGATTAGTGTATGGAGGTTCAAAAGTGTGCAATATATATATATTTAAAAAAAGATATTGTGAAACAAAATTAATATATATATTTATATATTCTAAATAATAAACATGAAAATGTTAAATAATGCAGTATATTTTTAAAAAATTAAAGTCTGTCAGTCATTTTCCTGAATTAATTTTTAGTCAATAAGGACAAACATGGCAGAGCAAGTGATGTGATCTGATTGAATGATTGATTGATTAATATTGAGTCAAATTTTAAAAATGCATGTCTGTATTTCATAATGTTTTACTGTTTTATTTATATCTAAACCAAGAACTAAAAACCCCCAAGAACTAAAAGTTCAGAATGTTATTATATTTCCACATCTCAAGAGCCCTTGAAGGAAGGGAAATTAGATTAAATTGAGAGCTCGGTTTTGGATGGAACTATTGCATCAGGATAAGGGACTTCTTTTTTTAGGGTCAGGAACAACAGTCTCGACTAAAACGACGACGAAGACAAAGATTCATTTGTTCATAATGCAGGGAAAGTTCCTAAACAGGTTCCTGGAAAAGTTCCTGTGGTGGGAAGATACTCAATGTACTCTCTTTCTTTTTTTTTTTTTTTCTTGTGCTTAATTTATAGACTTCCACTTTGCCTTGAGACTCATGTCACGCAGTTGCAAGCACAAATCTGAGCCATCATGACCAGACTGAGAAGAAATTTTGAGGTTACAAATGTGAGAAATTACACCTCAAGACTCTACAGCTCCTCTTTTCCCGGACAACCTGAATTATATTACACTCTTGAGCTTCCTCATTTACTCCAATCTTGATTTGGTTTTCTAGGTCAAAGCTGCAACGAGCTAACAAACAGCAAGGAGCTCAGTTTGGCTGAGGATGTGGAGGGGAGTGGAGAGGAGGGGAGGGGGGTGATCTTGTTGGATCCATTTCTGGTCTCTGGAGATAAGGACGCTTCCAAAATATTGGAAGACTCTCTCAGTGTGCTTCTGGTTGTCAGCAGGGGGGTGAATAGTCCCTCAGGACGCACTGACCCTGGGGAAGATGGCAAAAATCCTGAGGCCCATCTGTCATTCACACACACATGCACACAAACCAATTAATCTGTCCTCGCTTCAACGCGCATCTCCCCAAATTATCAGCCAATGAGCTGTGACTCGGCGGTGACATTTAAATCCAATAAACCGTGGAACATTAAACAAACCTCGGCCATTTAGGATTGAAAAGGTCTCAACCACAGCTCGTAAAAGCTTAAAACTAAAAGGTCATGTGTATTTGAGCTTTCATATGGAACTCAGACTAAAAACACTGGTCATGTACTTTTCATGTCTGATTACATTTTACGGCTGATCGGTCAATTATTTTCTGGTTATTTGATCAATTGTTCAGTTTATAGCAAGTGAAAAATGCCCATCACAATTTCCCAGATCCCAAGGTAATGGCTTCAAGGTCCTTCTTTTGTCCAACCAACATTTCAAATTCTCTAAACCCTTTTAATTTCCTTATTTCTGAAATATGCTATACAACTTACTTTGCCTTGAAAACCCAAAGATATTCAAGACAATGGTATAAAAAGGAAAACTCTTCCATTTGAGGAGCTCAAATGTTTGACATTGTGGCTGCATAAATGACAAGACTGAATATCACAATGTTGTACATTAATTTTCTTTCATCTCTCGTTAATAAATATCTGCAACACAGAGGAATAAAATATATTAGGCTACTTTTAAGCATGATCAGTTCATTGTTGGTTCGGCTCTGCTCACGAGATTTGTTGACTATAAGAGAAAAATATAGAAAACTTTCAGTATCATTTAAAACCCTGTCTTGAAAAGGAGCCCCAACTCAAAGTCTAATTGTTTAATCAGATTACTTTAGCATAGGACTACTACACATGCGCAGTAAGTGTGGTTGGGGAGGCGTCATCATAATACACTTCCTCTAAAATCAACATATTATAGTTTAAACACTGAATTATTGCCTAATTCTACTTTACATATGCTAAAATACTCCAATATCTCAGTATTTTAGTGTCTGAATAAAGTAAAATACATATTTTGTTTGGTTACAGATGTTATTCCTATAGATTTTTTTTTAGATAGAAATGTGGTATTTAACATTCTGTACATATATGATAACAGTGGTGGATGATACGTAGGTGCAAAGAGCTTTGAGAGGCACCCTTTACATTTATAAATCACACATCAGTATGCAGGGCGATGGTGGTTGGTGGTTACTGTAACACTGAATCAGATATCTATCCCTGCAGTGAGAGAGAGAGAAAGACCATCTGACACCCGATGACCCGCGATCGCAAGGGGTTTCACTTTGCTGGAGGGATCAATAAGTGCAAAAAATATATAAGATTTGACAGGAAGAAACAGACAACGCAGTGCGAGTGTGAAGGGGAAGGAGTAGTAGTAGACTATAACTTAGATGGAGATAAAAAGGGAAGTGTAGAAGGTTTAGAGCGAGAGAGAGCAGGAGAGGAGGAACAAGCCCGAGAGACTCTGTCAGAGAGATGGATGGAGGGAAAGAGAGTGTAAAGGAAGATGAAAGGGAAAGATGAGAAAGAGCGAGAACCAGCAGAACGGGCGATTACCGCCTCCTCCGCCGCCGGTTCCACACATAGCTATGACCCCCCCTCAAGAGTTACGTAATGTGTTGACGGTTTAAAGTGTCACTTAGCCTGAACCGCATCATCTTTTTATCACCAAAAAACTCATCCAAAACAGTGATCATGTTTCATTTTACCTTCTCCAGGAGGCAACGGTCTAACGGTTGAAGCTAGGAATCTCTGGCTGGAGAACTACACCTCTTTCCCCTTAAAGGGAACATACATATCATCCTTCCTGTGATTTTTCTGTTATTTTTATACTACTATGGTGTCAGATGTTTATGTTAAACATGGTCAAAAATTTAAAGTGAGCGCATGTAAAAAAAAAAAAAAAGGCTCCCTGCAAGTCCAAAGTCAGGGTTCAAACCTGCTCTGAACGCTTCATTTGCAATGTTACCGCTACACGCCCACAAACAGCAGTCTGCTCTATAGCCTTTGTTGCTAAGGTAGTTCCATTCATTATTTGTGTTGTCCACTCGCATATTTCGGATCAGATTCGTTTTTTTTTTTTTACGTGGCCACTTGAGCCACTGGAAGTCTAAGAAACGCCATATAGAAGCCGACCAATGATGTCACTTCATCAGTCAGTCAGTCAGCCACAGACTTAAAGCTCTAATCTGTAATTATTCCTCATTAAAATGTGTGAAAACAACTAGACCAGACAGAAGCTTCTCTCCTGAAATCGTCAGGTTGTTGTCACTCAGGTCTAGACCTATGTTCTATATGTTGTTTTCATGCAGAGTCTGAACTGAAGGGCTGGTGAAAGTGAAACTGTAGAAATGTAAATGATGCAAAGATATTCCAGTAGAGCCCCAGAATAAAAACATAGACCTGAAAATTCACAGATACTACCATCAAAGTGACATAAGATGAACAAAAAGGCAACGTGTGACCATAAATGAAGTTGTTCTCAAGGTTTTAAAATCAGATCAGAGGTGTAGCGGTTGTGAACTTTTCTGTTCTGAAACAGTAGGTGTCTCTGAAATCACTCCTTATTTGCGACTCTTATTCGGCTGCAGCCTAAGTTTAGAGATACATAAGACATGTTAAAAAAAACTAAAAACATAATTAAGGTGCGTATTGCTGCAATAATTATGGAGGTGTGAGGATCCCCAAGAGAACAATTAGCACCTGCAGCTGTGCTTGGAGCTGCTACATTGTCTCTCTGATCTGCTAAAAAAAGAGAGAGAAAAAACAACAAAATGACTAAAAGCACATTTAGATCAACTTTACTTACTTACTCAAAATAATCCCCACTGAAATCACTGCTTCACAATAAAATCATGATTAATGTGTGACGGCTTTTACAGTGAAACAGGATGTGAAACTGCAGGAGGTGTTGAGTTTAGGGCTGCAACTAATGATTATTTTTTTTATTATCGATTAATATATTGATTATATAGTCTATGAATTGCCAGAAAGTGCCTGTTATACGTCTTGTTTTGTTCAACCAACAGTCCAAAACACAAAAAATATGCAGTTTACTATCATATATGACAAAGAAAAGCAGCAAATCTTCACATTTGAGAAGCTGGAACGAGAAAATGTTGGGATTTTTTTTGTCTTCCAAAGAAAAAAGAAAAAAAAAAAGCATCTCATTTTTGCGAATTCAGCCTCAGGACGCCTCAAGAAAAAGCCTTTGGATGATCCCTCCTAAGTTAAGTCTATGTACATATGGGAATTATAGAAATGTAGCCAGAGACTTGAATAAACATGGCAGTATAATAATGATTGATTTCCCCCTCACACTGGTGGTCGTACTGTACCTACTGGATGGGTGGTTTGCTTGTGACATCAAACTATTTATCTTGATCGGCCTCAGTGGGAGTAATTCCAAAATCCATCGTTCATTTATCGCTCTCGCTGTCTCTCTGTGGCTGGTTCACGCAGGGGAGAGGAGGGAGGGAGGGAGGGGGGGGTTGGTCGACATGTTGCCCGGGGGGTGTCAGTGCTTGTCAGCAGAGGCAGACACTGCCATTACACTGACAGTGAGGAACCAGGCCATTCTTATATAACCAACCCAGCAGTGGTTAGCTCTTGGTGGTTCTTCCTGTTGTAATTTAGCATTGGGAGGTCAACAGCACTGATGACACCAAAAAAAATTAAGTGATGTTTTCACAATAGATTTATTTTGCTGGTGCAAAGACTGCATTGTGAAATAGTTACTTGAAGCAGAATAAAGATAGCGATTACTTTGTGTTGCTTAACATATAAAAAAGGAAGCTTTGGTGCAGTTCATTAATTATCCTACTAACATGAACTTCCCCCCCTTTTTTCCTCCTTGAGATCACCTGACACGTGTCAATATTTTCCCCTCGACACACGCCATACCGTTCGATGCTGGGAAATCGATTAGACGTGAGTTTAATGCACGTCAATCAGCAAAACCAGTATGTCGCCCTTTAAGGTTGGAAAACTAGTCCACACTGTCCAACAGTATCATAACATGATACTGAACACAGCTGAGTCAATTAGTCAAATTAATAAACTTTTTCGATGGTCGATTGTTCATTTCAGTCATTTTTTTTCCAAGTCAGGATGCAAAATCTTCTGGTATATTTCACTATTCTGGTTCCAGCTTCTCAAATATGAGGACCTGCTGCTTTTATGACAGTGAACTGAATATCTTTGGGTCATGGACCGCTGGTTGGATAAAACGAGAGATGTGAATGTCATTTTGGACTACGGGAAATTGTACTTGGCACGTTTCACCATTTTCTGACATTGCACAGACGTAGTGAAATGTCTGTACAATGATAATGAAAACAGTCGTTAACTTCTGCCCTCGTTTCAGCTCTTCATAGAAGCAGTACGAACCCAAGACCTCTTGTTTTGTTTTGTTGCACCATTCAGTCAAATATCAATTAATCCAGATGCCTTTTGCATTATTTTATTTATTGCTATATTACATTTTTGGTATCTTTGGAAACTTGGCATATCCACACAAATTCAAAATAACCTTCAGTGGGTTTGAACAATGTCTGACTGATCCACTGGTAGGTGAACAAGGTTTTAGGAGGATCAGGATCGGGGTCATCTGAACAATGTGACCTTAAAACTGAAGACACGTCACCTCACCTTGGGGGGATTTTTTTTTTCCTTGTGAGAAAATTTACAACAAACACTCACACACACACTCTTCTGTTGATATGTTACTATGCAGAGTGATGATGTTTTTTTTTACCCAGAATCCCGCTCGGTGGCAGCTTTCTCCACTCATGTTTAATGAGCTCAGCTGACAGCCTCAATGAAAGTTTGATGAAGCCCCAGATACTGTATGCCAACACACACACACACACACACACACACACACACACACACACACACACACACACACGAAAACACAACAAAATACAAACACACACACACACACACACGAGACAGAAAACACACATTCATGAAAAACCCACATTCTCACAGCTCACGGCTGAGTTATCTGCTACGTGAAAATGGAGCTTACAATATATGATAAGTAATCCTCATGTGAACGAGCACAGAGACCCACTTTATACTGTCATGTGACGTTTCATCACTGTTCACTTCATCTCTCTCACTCTCTCTCACACACACACACAAAAGCAACCGATGGAAATCACAATACAACATTCCCAGGACTTCCTAACCCTCCGATCTTAAATCTCTCCATGTCTGTCTCTCTCTTTCTCTCACACACACACAATGCAACACACACACACAACATAGCAACCACAATTAATTGGGACAATTTTGGACTCCTGTGAGACACTGGATATCAGCCACTGACTAAGATAGAGGACCCCCCCTCCAACCCCTAATTCACCACAGCTCCAGAAGGATTCAAAACCTGCAGTGAAACGACATTTTCCGAGGTGTTCTTCTTCATGGACTTTCAAAGAGTCCGACAGAATTTAACCTGTGTGTGTGTTTGACGAAAGCTGGAGCATCCTGTGATGGTCTGAATGCTGTTTAGGGGGCTTTTAAGGCCTTGAGTGGATCAAGAGTCGAGAAAATCAAAGATTAATTGTCAGCTACGATAGCATAGGTGGCATATTTAGATTGATTAACAAATGAGCTTAATTACGGCACCTACACTCTTCAGTTTATGTTGTATATACAATTTGTCTGCAGCTCTGAAACAAATGAACAATAATAGTATTAAAAAAAACAAATATGAACTAACTAGAGCCAGGAGTGACTGATCATCTAAAATCAGGAAACTTTGCTTGTATTATTTTTTGCATTTCCTGCATTAACCGGCTGATTTTTGGCCACTTGGGGGCAGCAGAAACAAGTAGTGACCACAGCACCGTGACATATCATCAACTTTTAAAATTGATGTGTTGACCTTGTTTGCAAAACAGTTGCTTTATTTCCACATCCAGCAGCTATGAAGCAACATTTAGCATGCGTTCGGAGTCGTGTTTCTGTCCACCTGCTGAATTAAAGTCCGATACTCGCTCTATTTTAGCTTCTGTTTCTGCTCTCTACCGACTCTGCACGTTACATATTGTCATTTCATGCATTGTTATAATAAGAAATGTTGATTAGTAGAAGGTTCACTAAATAAAATAACACTGAGGCGCTGAACAGTCTGCATGTTTTGTTTAACGATAATAAAAAAATATTCTATTCTAACTACAGTTGACTGTAAAATTCAAACTGTGTTAATGGAAAATGAATTTTAGTGTGAAAATGTACACTCGCACATAAACACACACACACACACACATTTAGAGCCAATAAGCTTCTCAAACACTGAGCTACAACATATGCAAATGTCGTCTTTAAGTGAAAACATAACGCAGAAAAAACCTCAGACACAAACATACGGACAGCTTCAGAGCCAGAACACACTTGTAAATCAGTTAAAACACACACACACACACACTCACACACAGCATGACTTGCAGCTGTGTGGAGGGGCTCTGCTGCCCAGTAGAGTCAGCTCCTTGCAGCCTATTTTTATCCTTAATGCCACAGTAAACCAACACAGGCCTGCTGCTTGATTAAACCTCATACTCCCTGTGGGCAAAAGCACAAAAAGCCCCCCCAACATCTGATAGGGCCGCCAGTGTGTTTGTTTCTTTGTGTGTGTGTGTGTGTGTGTGTTCCTGAGTTTGTGGTGCAGTCATGCGCATGCATATCAATTTTTCTCTGATTAAATGTGTGTCAGCACTTTATATCCAGCTGATTTAACCCCATGCTGAAAAAAAAATCCTGCAAGTGCACATGCACACACACGAACATACAACTGTAAGCTGCAAAACTCCCCTGCTATCATGTGCACAAACACACACACACACACAAACAGAAACATGCACACTGTATACCACTTAAAATGTAATAAGAGAAAACCAAACTCTGAGGGAGAGTGTTATACTAAATACCAAATTTGAGGTTGTCACCAGGAGCTAGATGCACACACACACACACACTTTGGTACATGTAAACACTTGTGCGTTAAACCTCAGTGTGTGTATTACCACCGGCCTGGCAACAGAGGCGAGATAAAAAAGGCCGGAGGTACAAGCCAAAGGGCTCGTATTCAACAGCTCCTCTGATATCACACATCAGTTAAAAATCACAGAGCTCAGCAACCCTGGACACATGACCACACACACACACACACACACACACACACACACATATACACACACAGAGTGCCCTATCACAAACAAAGACAAATATAGACAGAAACACAACACCATGACATTCCAGGCAAGGAAATCAAATTGTTTGTCAAAAGGCCACAGCAACCAGTAAATACTGAAGTTTCACTCTTTTTACCAGAAATGACACTTTTAGAAAAAAAAAAAAACAGGAGGTCTGAATGATGGGTTACCTGCCAAAGTGTCTGGTTAAGAAGACAAAATGCCACAACCCCAACCAAACTCTTTTTATAGAGGATTTTGGTTACGACTGGTGGTCAGTTGTCACACTAGGAAAAGCTGCTCTACGTTCAAAAACAGTGCTGAAGAGCCGAGCGTCCTCTCCATTTTCCCGCCTTTTGCATTCCTGGTTTTGCTTCTTAACCTCTGATTGTTATTACTAACCGAAGGAAATATAAGTATAAAAGCTGCATGCTTTGTCAAACCAACAGTCTGAGAAGTATTTAGTTTACAACAACAGGAGTAAAGCAGCAAAATCCTTAAGATTGAAGAAATATTTTTTGCATTATTTGTTTGAAAAATCACTTAAATGACACGTTGATTATCAAAATTAAAGACTAATTCTGTCCAGCAGGACAAATGGACGACAAAAACACCTCAACAACCTGCCACAAAACAAGACACACACACACACACACGCACACAGGAGAAATTCTTCTGACTTCTGTTTATTAACTTACTATGTTTTCTATTTACTTCTGCCAAACATATTTAAATCAGGACACGATGTCTCTGACCTTCAATGTTCTCACATCTCATTACGGTATGTCTGCGATCCAGGAACTTATTCGATCGCTGCGCAGTGAGACACTCCGGATGAGAACGTCTGAGAAACATATTAAATGCAAATGTGATGTAAATGCAGGAGATGTGGCGGAAAACGAAGAGGCGAAGAGAGAAGAAGAAAAAGGTGCAGAAAGAAGGTTATAGATGTGGAATCTTTCCCTTTCTAGTCTTTTCGACAACTCGTTTTTATGTGCCGCGTTCACCCTTTCACACACACACATTCATGCGCTGATGGCAGAGGCTGCCACACAAGGTACCTGCTCAACAAAAAGAGTTTCTCACACTCGTTCTTTTATGGCTCAGCCTTCGGTGTATGATGCAATTTGGGGTTTAGTATCTTACCCAAGGACACTTGTAGACCGGAGGAGCCGGAGATCAAACCGCTGATCTTCCAGTTAGCTCCACTTCCTGAGACACAGCCGCCTCTATTTTCTTTTTCTTTTTTTTATAATACATATAAAAGAAAAGAAGATAACTGCTGCTGCTAGGTGAGTAGAATGAAAATGTAGGAGAGGGAATCAAAAAAGAAAGGAAGCTCATCGAGGAACTGTGGCAGTATCTTTAGTGAGAGAGATAGAGAGAGAGAGATGGAGTAGATAAGAGATGGATGAGTCTGGATCGGCCCTCGCAGCTGTAAGCCATGATATGTCTGGAGCGACAGGTGTGGGGCTCCTGCTCAAGTGCCCAGTGACAAACAGCCCTGAGCAGACATCAGTTACACATATATGTAATGACACTGCCTGCACATTTCAGTGACTTACAAAAGGAAGAGGAGGAAATTCAGAGTCTGGGTTCAGACGTGAGACCAAATCAGTGCTTCTGATGGATCGTTTAGGCTGCCTTTTAAAAACGTAGCTAATGAGTTACGATCCAGAAAAAAAAAAAAAAAAAAGAGTGACGGCGTATCGTGGGCTGAAGATGGAGATAATGAGTGAAATGCCGTGTCAGTTATTCAACGACACTTTGAATTGGATTTCCCTTTAGCCGTCTGCCCACTCAGACAAATCAAGCGGGTTGCGAGCGTGGGCACTTATGCAACATATATCACTTCGGTAGAACGTTTTTCATCTCTCAGTGCAAACACTGCAAACAAAGACTTCAGGAAACACCAGCTCGGCACCATCCAGCGCTCCAGAATCAAAGGACTTCAATTAAATTTGATAAATCTAGTTATGTTGGAGGCTTAACACATGCTATATGGATATATATATGGTGTTTCGTGTCACCACAGTCCTCTTCTCATCAACCAAAACACACAAAAACTCCTGATTCCAACAGTAACCCTAAACCAAAGGCCTATCTTGGCCCTGGCAGAGATAAAGGACGACTAAAATGTCCTCACACACACACACACACGTAGGAGACGACCTTTAATGACTCAACATCAGCTCAACAAACCCTCCATCCCTTCCCTAACTAGAGCAGCGCTCATTCAAAACGCGCCTATTCGGGAACGGACTAATTCATCGGCCTCCGGCTGCTACTTCAACCCATGAAAAATTAATAGAGTTGATGTGAGGTGTGAATGAGTGATAAATAAAAAAAATGTTGTTTTCTCATTCCAAGTAAAATAAGAGCTGCATTTAAACATAAAATACACAGCAGAGAGCTTTTGATAATATCTTAAAATCAAGTGTATCGATCATATTGGGCTCTCAGACCATTTATTATCTGTGCCTCCAGTTCGAATTCAAGTGGGTATTTTGCTCAAAAGATTTAGACTTTGTCTCGTAATGGTGCTTCACAATCGCCACAGTCTCGGAACATATGAGTCATGCTGGTTTTGAACTGCCCGTGGGAAGAATGAACATGTCCATTCTTGATTAAAAGCCCCAGTTTTGCCGTCTACTTTTCTCTTTTCAGAGCGAGCCATGTGAAATTACTTTTTTTTTTTTTTTCTCTGACTCCTCGCTTATTTCTCCCGACTGTAGTCTCTCATGAGCTCGCACTCGACACCGCACTTCCTCCTCCTTGCGTCCTCAGCAATACGCCCGCCAAAGTCTGAAGTTGATCGGATGAGCTGTTGTCGAGAAAAAAAATCGAACGTTGGCTGCCCCGGCTGAGGTGGAGCGGAAGACAACGTGGTAGAGAGAGAGAGAGAGAGAGAGAGAGGGAGAGAGAGAGAGAGAACATAGCAAGACAGCCGAAGCAATAACCTTTTTAAAAATGATGAAACTAACAGTATTATAATATGTAAGACATTATTATGTTGCCGTTTCTGTAGAGAGATACAGAAACAACACCTGGTTGGTTGCTGTATGTTTCACACAGATATGCGTCTGTGCTGCCGCCATATTGGAAAGGTGAACTGAATGCTTTCTTTTAATGATATCTTTGACATTTCTCACCCAAACAACTTCACACTCGACACTGCACTGCGTCGGGTCCTCAGCGATACACCCGACAAGCGTAACGTCGATCAGATGAATGTTTATCGAGAAAAGTGAAGGACATACAGACAGATAGGCAGATGTCTCCTCCCTTTACCAAAAAAAACTCTAATGTACATTCCAGGGTTTCCCATAAAGAGACCACGCTGTAATGACGCGGTGCCTCCTGGCACTGTTAAAAACAACATCTCACAGAGCTGAATTAAAACAGCCTGGGAAGAGCCGAGTAAAACCAACCCCAGCGCTTAAGGTTTGTGGTGTAAACGGAGCAGTAAAAAGGCGTTGGCTTGGCCATAAACCGGGTTTTAACGTCTTCTCCAGTAATCAAGTAAATGGAAAACAATAAACTTGGAAAACATGTTAATCAAATCTGGGTTTGTGGAATCACGAGGATTTGATATCAAAACTGCTTGGAATGACCATTAAACATGAGGAATTTGGTTTATGGTTTACTTTTCTTCTCAGTTGTTTTTCCAATTAAGCAATATGTGTTTAAAATTTTGCTTAGAAATATGGCTGAAAATAATCATTTTCATTATCAATTAATCTGCCAATTTTCTTTTTTTGATTAATAAATTAATTGAACAGAAAACAGTGAAAAACATCTGTTATTAGAGGCCATGTTCAGGTCTTCAGATGTCTTGTTTTGTCAGCTCAACAGTCCACAATCATCAGTTCACTATCATATATGACAGAGAAAAGCTTCAGATCCTTACACTGGTGATGCTACAACTGGCGAACATTTTGCATGTTTGCTCAAAAATTTTTTACTAAAATGATTATTCCATTATCAAAATATGTTGATAAATTTTCTGTCAATCGACTCGTCAGCTGTCGTTACAGTTCTACTTAAAATATGCTTTAATATCTCCCAGAGCTCCGGGTTATGTCTTCAAATTGCACAGCAGTCCCAACACAAGATATTCAGATGACAGTATTATAAAAACAAACAGAGCAAAGCAGCAAATCTTTGCATTTCAGACGTGAACGTTTGGTATTTTTGTTTCATAAATTACTCAAAAGATTCATAGATTTTTGCTGTTTAACAACTGAACAATCATTATTTCAGCCCTAATTTTGTGTTTTAAATTGAATCTTTAATTCCCAGTGATGTGCAAAACATATTTCAGAGACGTCTGTCCGTGTTATAGATGCTGCCACCAGTAATCATCTAGTAATACAGACTGTTACATCCCTAAAATGTATTCAGAAAGCGACTTCTGATTTCTAACAGTAACTGATTATGTGCACTTTCTGCCCCCTTTTTGTGCCAACAAGTATTTTATGTTGTATTTACACATTTTTATATTTATCTATTTCATTTTGGGATAAAATGTTTCGAAGCGCAGCCCTGAAATTACAGCTGAAAGGATATTATTTGCTTATTTTCCAGTTTGGCCAAAAACCAAGTGTTTATGTGGAGAGGTACCCGCTTCATAATTATGCATTAGAATCATAGTTTCTGCACATGGGGGCTGCCAGGACCTGAGTGTCCAAAAACAACGTTGGCACAGTCCGGTCCTGCCATGCGGCCTGGTTGGCGAGTCGAGAACCAGCTCCGGTGTGAAACAGAGGGTCACTGGCACACTGGCAGGGCAGAAGCAGCAGGTACGCCCTCTAATCTGTGTCTGTCAAGCAGAGAAGAGCTGGCACTCTCTGAAACGGTTATTCTCAGCCCTGTGCCATTAAGCCCCCAGAGTCTGCAGGTTTTCATTCCAACAAAACCACCACAGTGGCTGATTCTGCTGATTATTACAAGCCTTCATCCAGGGAGGGGAAACTAATTAGTGAAATGAGCTGGATAGAATAAAAGCCTGCGTGCAATCGAGTTTCAATGGCACCGGGATGAGAACTAGTGGCTTTAAAAAACAGATTACCACTCTACTGTAAAAGTGTCCTTATGGTCATATTTGGCTTTTAAAAAAACTGTAACTAAAAAGAGGGGTTTTTGTTTGTATCAATATGCACAATGTGGCCTTAAATCTGCCTTTAGTTGCCTTTAATCTATTAATTGTTGTCAATTTTGTGTTTCAATCGGATCAAATCAAAAAGATTGAAGAAGAAGGCCAAATATTGACTGATTCCTACAGCTTTTCTCTGTTTTATATCACTGTAAGTTGTAGATTTTTTAATGTGTTTTACATAAACTCAAAACTGTTGATCTGTTAATCAGACGCAACAAGCATTTTTTTGGACATTTTATCAATTAAACACTTAAAATGATGAATTGTGGCACCATTTAATAAATCGACAGTATCCCTTTTCAGCAGCAGCATTCCTCAAAGCCAGACGCTGACTCTCGTCTTTCATCTGAAACTGACTCTCATCAGTGGCAACTTTTCATTTCATTAGTGAAATTTGGAAATATGATCAACTATAGAACGACGAAGGTTGAAAACAAGCAGTAGTCCGACATGCTCAAGAGCCAGATGTGCATGTATGTGCAGGCGAGCCCCAAACTCATTGTCACATTAAGTAATCTTAATTTCATTAACTTAGAATGAAACAAAGGTTGTGTTCCTGTAGAGATAACTGAATAAAAATGTATTAAAAGTAGTTTAAATTCCTTTTTTTTTAGGCCACACACATGCACTTACAGAGCAGTCAAAGTACTTTATCCAATTATGGATTGAAATGAAACAAAGACACTGAGAAACTAAACCTTGGCTTGCGTCGTTCGCCAGGTGTGACCCACTCAAATGTCAGATGCTAAATGTCAGGGGATGTGAAGCAACCCACATTTAAGAGTCCATCATTTCACACAGAAACCTTGTTTTGTGCCAATTTTGACCAGAAATTGCTGTCAAGGGCAAGAACAGGGCAGCCAGTGTTACTCAGGAACTCGACGTCTAGACAAAGCCGTAGCTGTGTCGAAGCAGAACTCACAGCCCCCTCGACAGCACTTTCTTCACCCACATCAGTCACGACCTCCAACCCCCCCACCCCGGTGCAGAGCACTTTGATTCATCCCGAAACAGAGCAGCGATGAGGATCACACCACCAAGAGCATGAAAGTGGAGATGGAGGGTGTTTGTTAGGGCCGTTGCCTAGGAGAGGAACGGCAAATATGGGAGCAAAAGACCCAGATGGAGTGCTGTAGTAGCTGCTGAATGCTTGTAAATTTAATTGCTTTCGCTACAATGCATTACTGTGAAGCCAAGAGGGAGACAGTAAGTAGTGCTGGAGGGAGGCGTAATCGATTAATGGCTGAAACGGAAAAGGAGGTAGAGGCCCTTATTCCCACACTGACTCAACTAAAACCTCCAGCACTCAGGAACATCAGGATTGAATAATGGTTAAAACAACTGCATTTGCATGCTATAAACTTCACATTTTTCCAACACCTCATCAACACAGTCCACTTTTTTATTTATTTATTTTTTTATTTTAACCAAATCCCATTTCACATTTTCATATATTAACTCCAGGTTTGGATTACATGCTTTGCTCAAGTCATTTGTTATTTGCCAGTGCTATAACGAATTTTTGGACTGTGACAAAATTGTGGTTTTCGTGGGGCATTGTAACACATTTTGGGATTTTATTAAATACAAGGGGGGAGGGAGGGGGGGGACCCAAAACTTCCTGGATAACATGGGAGATTTGCCACTGGAAGAAATCCAGTAGAAACATAGGAGGCTCTGTACATGGTGACAAAAACTGGAAATGTTTCTAGGAATGGAAAAAATACTACTAAAAGATTTATAATAACAGGTTTTTTTGTTTGTTTTTTTACAATTCTGGGAATGTTTGGGTCCTCCCTCGTACATCTTTGAGGTGTTACGACAAATTTGGGGATATAAATAACAGATTTTAGGAGAACCGTATCCAATTTGATTTGGGCCCGTTACAACAAATTTTGAAGAGGATTGCAACAAACCAACAAATAACACATTTTGGAGGTGTTACACCAAATTTGGGGGTTCTATATCAAAATTTAGGGCCTTATAACAAATATTAGTGCTGTATGAAATAAATTTTAGGTACTGCTATAGCACAAAAACCCAATTGAAAAGGGGGTCATATGACAAATTATATACCCAATGTATTAAATGACTTGAGATTGTATTAAATTAAATGAGATTTTAGGTGTATTGTACCAACATGTGGAATTTGGGTCTGCTTTGGGTCTACATGTTTTGGAGGTGCTATACCAATTTTTTTTTTTATTCTGAAACAAGTATTGGCCTTAAAAATAACTTTTCAGGGCCTTACAACAAATTTCTGAATTGTCACAAATAACTTTTTTGGGGGGTGATAATCCAAATTTGGGGATTTTGCCTTAAAAATTAACATTTTGAGGACACAAATTTTACTATTTGGGTTATCAAATCCTGCTTTGGGCAGCAGCACATTAGAGGCAAGCAGCTTACTTTTGTAATAATGCACTAAAATATCTCTCAGCCCTGCACCAGAACACCTTTTAGCTTAAGTGTGTTCATGTCCATCTGGCATGTAGAGGGCCGCAGGGCTTCCTTCCAGCACAGAGCACAGCCAGGAGAATTTATCAGCACTTAAACACAGATTTATCCTGTTCCATCCACTCTCATGTCCTGTTCTGTCCTAGCCTGCGTTCTGCATCTTCACTGCTTATCTTTCCACACAGAGATTGTGTGGCGTAGCATCCCCAAGGCGGCAGTACCTGGCAGGTGCAGCCAACACCTGGCAGAAGGTTAATGTCTTCTGCTCAGATGTCGCACTCTTGAGAAAGCATGGTATAAAAATTTATGCAGGAAGACGTGTGGATGACACAGTTCCAACGCCTGTAGCAAGTCTAAGCATGAATTTTTAATGCAGAGTCACCAACCACCATCTGACCTATTTTACTAATTTGATCACCAGAGGAAAAAAAAAAACATGATATACTGTAGTAATTAAAGGAATCTGATAAACTTCTCACAGAATTTTTCTTTACATATCATTATGTAATATATTCACATATATATGAAGAGTTTAAATTATAGTTATACAGGAAATTCAACCTTTTTTTATAATTGCTCTGGATTTCATCTTGAATTTTAGTGTCACTTCTATACGAGGGTTTCATGGAAGCATCCAGCTGATAATGGGTTTTTTATTAAATACTAAAAATCAATGCGTCAGTGCCACATTTTCTGCTTTTCTTCTTGTTTTCAATAATATTGTCTGACAATCATTTTTCATAAAAATGTATCCCAGAGGTCTTGTGGTCGAGGCTGCATCATAGAGCTAATATCCCTAAAGTAATTTCATAACTCTGTGTTTCAAGGGAGAGTTTTAGTGTCCTGTTATGAACCTTTCCACTCATAAGCCTGAACCAAGGCTGAATATCTGTGATATGGAAGCATAGCAAGTGCCAAATTTGCAGATGAGAAATCTACTAAAACAGAACTATCTGCATTTGCCTTAGAGTTAACACTAAAGCTGTGCCTGGAATCACTCCTTTGTGCATTCATTTACTATTACATATGTAAAAGAAACTCAATGGTGACACATTTTTAGTAAGAAGTAATTTGAGATTTGTGACACTTATGAACCATTGCTGTCAGGTGGTAGGGTCGGACAACAGTACTTCTCTATACAAGCACTGGCGCTGTAGCAGAAAGTAGTATAGGGTACATGCCATGTACACTATAGTGGGCATGAATTTCACACTTGCAATTCAACACTCAAATAAAATGGCGGAGAGTACATACAGTGCATTACATAGAAAACAAGGAGTGACTTCTGAGCCTACAGCCATGCTAGCGGCTCTGTGAGGCTTGTACGTGGCCAAAGCAGTGCTTTGAACTGAATGTGAACAGCAACATGCTACCTTGCTCACAGTGACAATGCTACTGTGTGCTGCTGATAGGATGCTACCATTAGCTAATTAGCTAATGGTAGCAAAGCAAGGATGATGGCAATAGTCAGTTAGTTTTGCAGGTATTTGATCAAAAACCAATTTATTGGACATGATGATGGTAGAGGAAAGGTTAAGGTATCATCAAAAATTATTGATTCATCCTGAACATCAGAAACAAATTTACTGGCAATCCACCCAAATAGGTGTTGAGATGTTTTACAAAAAAACTAATGTGAACCTCATGATGGTGCAAGAAGTCTGCAAGAGTCTCATGAACATTTTGTGCTAATCAATCTAGTAGATATTGGGATATTTCACTAGATAAGTGAAGACATAGACTTGGGGTTCATCCTCTGGCTACCATGAATGTATGTAGAAAATTTCATGGCAATCCATCTCATAGTTACTGAGATATTTCAGTCTGGACCAACACCTACAGACCTAAAAAAAAATCCATTAAAAATGTATTTATCATTGCTGCTGTCTCTCTAACATCTTGTGTTCGCTTGGCATCCGCCCACAATCCCACACCGTTGACATCTCGGCCCCAAACAGCCCTCCATTTTGTAATGACTCAGAACCGTTCTTTGACATTTCAGATTAAAGCGTCTCTTCCACTCACAGCCTCTCGAAAAACACCTCCTCCCTTCAATTTAACACATGTTGAGACTCAGCCGCCGCCATCTTTCTGTCACCATCTCACACGGTAGCTCCGGGAATCTAATTCTTGGCAAACCCCCTCTGTGACACACATTCAGTACATTCACCTGGGGTATAAAGACTGAGCCGAGAGCAGCTGGTAGTGGGCAGTCTGCAGCAGGTGGGTGGTTCATTGTTTTTGCTCAAGGGCACTTCAACAGGGACAAGAATGAATATCTGAAATAGTGCAACAACTGCTGCGGGCTGAGAGACTTGACCTCACAAGATAGCCTTACTTCCTTTACTGTCTATTTTTACGGCTACTACAATAGCAAATTTCAAAACATTACTCAACCATTAAAAGATGAATACTGCTGAGCACCAAAGGAGTGAAATGTGGATGAAAGATTAAAGGTTCCAAAAATAAAAGGCTACCATTAGAAGGGCTGAGGTGTAAAAAAAAAAAAAGCAGCTTTCCTCATAAGGGAAATTGCTTTCCTCATAAGAACATCCTTTTCTAATTAACTGTGATATCTTGGCATAAATGTAAACGACACTATGATCAAGGAAATTTATACCCTCCAAGACACAAGAGTTGCATTGCTGGCGTTGGTTGCACCTCAAAATTAAGACCACATTTACCATAAACCCTGTTGATTCCCCTCAAAAGAGGATGTTGCAGACACAACCTGAAACATCTTCCAGCAGCTAAAGTTTGGAAGAACAGCGTCCTGTTTTGCGCCATCAAGCAATTCAGAGATTCATCTTCCTTTCAAAAAAAATAGCAATTTACAGCATATAATACTGAGCAGAGGCAGAATAATCTTTGTTCTTCAGCAATTAGAGTCCAACCACAACTGAATTTTTGCGACCAACACCAATGACGACATTTGGGAGCTGAAAAGCTGAAAAATATATCAGCTGTTTTTCTTCTTTTTTGACATACACAAACTTTTTTTTAAGGATCCTTTAAATTCCATTATTAAAGAATTGTGACAAAGACACAAATACATCAGTGATAAGCTAACACCACATGATTATCAAGCCAGTCAACTGATCAATCAAAGCTTTTATGGTAATTATTCTAAATCATACCTTAATTAGTATTTAAATTAAGTGGGATTTGCCCTTCAAATTAATCTGGGAAGGGTGCTAATAATAATAATATTTATAAAATATTTATGCAGAAAGCTTGTGAAGGTTTTAGTCGGACACCCACACCTGCAATTCATTTCACTTTTAGTTTAATATGTGCAAACAAACACAGTCATGAAGCGTTTTAGGTGCATTAAACCTCCTCTGTAGTGACACCACAACAAATAACGGTTTCATAATACCTGTTATTTTTTTGATTATGTATTAATTGTATCTATTCTCATTCCTACCACAGCTGATAAGGCGAATGTCCAACTGTTCAGACAGTTAAGTTTTTTTATCGGCTCTGTTTTTGTTGAGCTGGAAAACTCCCACGCTGCTCTGTGCTGCCTGTGGCTACGTCAGCAGCAGCAGCAGCAGCGGCAGCAGCAGCGGCAGCAGGAGAGGAGAAGCAGGTTAACGGGCCAAACAGATAACAACAAATGCTTCTTCATGTAGAACGATAAAGACGGAGAGAAGAGAAGGAACTGGAAAGATGAAAAAAAAATTAAACAACAGGGTTTTCATTCCCTCACCACCACCACCACCAACACCAACACCCTCTATGGTAACCTGAAGTCTGCCACTCACAGCTGCTGCTCTCATTCTGCTCCAGCTGAACACCCACACTCTATTAAATGCTGTATAAGAGACACACACATACACATACACACACTTAAAAAGGCACTCTATGCATGTGTGTGTTTGTGTGTGACAGAAAAAATATGCATTTACAGTACTTGCGTGTTCGGTAAGTATGAGATATCATCATGTATAATATTAATTATATCCCTGTTCCACATGATAGACGTCCTGCTGCTAGTTAGCTACACAGCTGCCTGTCGCTGGTATGAAGTCGACACACAGTATATCTGAACAAAATGGCAGTAGAGCCGCAACGATGAGTCGATTAATCATTTAGTCGCTTCTTAAACGCGAGTATTTCTGGTTCCTTTTAGTCCTGTGACAGTAAACTGAATATCTTTGGGTTGCGGACTGTTTGTCAGGACAGCAAAAGACGCTCTAGGTCGCATCTCGGGCTTTGGGAAATGGTGACATTTTAAAAGACCAAACAACTAATCGATTCATCGAGAAAATCAACAGATTAATGGTTGAAAATAATCATTGTTTTGCAGCCCTAAATGAAATACAAAAGACATATTGTGAGACAACAGAGATCTACCGATGGAGAGAGTCTGCTGTTAGGACTCAATGAATGTGTCGGTGCCCTGTGAAAAGAGGCCTACGTGACGTCTACATGTTCTTTGTTTCCAACTCTGTGTGACCAACACACTAAATCTCCAAAAGCATTTCATTTTCAACAATATACAACAAGGAAATGTCAACAATTACTCACATTTGAGGTGCTGGAACCAGAAAATGTTTGGTGATTTTGCTTCAGAAATGACTTAAACTGTTACAATAACTGTTGATTTTCAGGTTTTGGTAATTGATTAAATGCACAGCACAGATTATTTGAATATCATCGGTATTAAAACATTGTGGATGGTGTTGCAAACTCAATGAGCCGGTTTGCTTTATGGACTTTGGCTCGTTATTCAATTCACTGGATTCATCTTCTCATTATGTTGTGACAATTGTCAATATTTAAGTATAAATTACTGTGATAGAAGATTTTTTATCCACATCATTAACTAGTTCATCAGAGCTTACAACAGCAGGATTCATCAGATATTAAATGTTCTTTTCACATATAGTTTTTCTTTTCTATATGAATGTTACAATAACCGTCTATGCTTCCTCTCCTCGGCTTCAACAAGTGACAAACCACCTGAGTGACCGAATCACTCCTGACAGAAAAATGACAAACCAGGTCAGGTCTTCACAGATCAGTTTCACACCTCTCACAGGAGTGTGAATAGTTTCAAAGCATTTCATGCACACGCACACACACACACACATACACACAGATGTTACACATACAAACTGTATTGTAAATGTGTTGAGAGCTTTTTCCGCTATAAATTCCGAATACTGGGTCAGGTAAGACGAGCAGAGTTGACGGTTTCTGTCTTTGTAGCGCCATCATTTCATTCCCCACCTTGTCACATTGGAGCAGCCATGCGTGTGTGTGTGTGTGTGTGTGTGTGTGTGTGTGTGTGTGTGTGTGTGTGTGTGTTGGAAGTGTTCATGACGCTTTCAGCCCACATGACGCAGCAGCCATGTCATCAAATCAACTAACCGAGAGATCCTGAGAGCAAGAGACAGAGCGAGACAGAGCGAGAGAGAGAGAGCGAGAGAGAGAGAGAGAGAGAGAGAGAGAGAGAGAGAGAGAGAGGGAGAGGTAGAGGCTGGAACTGATCAGGAAACAGTAAAATAAGGCTGAAAGTACAAACAGGAACACGGGACAGAAATCTCAGGTGCACTCGTGTCGATAAACTAGGAGGGATTTTTCCAAAAAGGCTCAAAAGAAATTTAATCACTATTCATTTGAATTCACAGCACAACTCGCTCAAGGTAGTGAAATCAATTGATCTCACATGAATCGTTACTCAGTGCTACTGATGTAATTCAGTCGGTAGCCTAAAAAGTATCGAGTTCAGCATCCAACCCTGAACTCGACTGCTTCATGAAACACTTTAAGGCTGCAACTAGCAATTATTTGTTATAGTTATCATATCAGTTTGTCTATAAAATGTCAGAAAAATAGTGAAAAAATCTTTGAATGACATGTTCTTTCGGATCAACAGTCCAAAACCCAAAGATATTTGGTTTATTATCATGTTATCAACAAAAAAGCTTTAAAAAAAACTCATATTTGAGAAGCTGCAACCAGCAATTTTTTGGGGTATTTTTTCTGAAAATGAAATTAAAATAGTGGCCTATTTGTCTAACTGCTTTTTCAATGTCGCAATTCCTTGTATATAAAGGAAAAATATGTATGTAAAGGATGAACAAACAAAGAAAAGAAAGACAGAAGAGCATCATCCAATCAGAACTTTGAGACAGAGTTGTATGAAGGAAGAGCTGAGCAGAATGACAAATAAAGCCATAGCATGATATTTAATATACAAACATTTAGTCCTTTTTTAAATAAATAGGGTTATTTCTCCCAGAAGCATATAAGAATTGTTGAGATCTTAGTTTGTGGAGGTGTTGTATCGGCCTTCAACATGGTTTATGTTCTTGTTATTCTATCAACTTCAGCATGCGCTGAGAGACAGCCACGAAATAAACGAGCTCTAACACAAAGTGGTGATAAGTAGCGACTAAATAAGAGCCTCACAAACTGCTGACTTACAGCTGTTTCTGATATTTAAGTAAAAATGCATCCTGTCCGATGAGCCAGACTGACAAATCGAGGCTGAACCAGAGACGGAGCATCTCATCCCCGCTAATTCAGACACCATAGATCTGGAAATCTAACCGTCCAGAGAACACTAGACTTGCCAACATTTAGTATTTTCCTTTTAAGTCCTTTAAGCGCCACAAATCAGCAGGTGTCATCAGTCTTCCAAACAGAACCACCAGAAAAGGAAGTTGCAAAAGACCAGCTTTTAAACCGGATTATTAATCAAGAAGAAATGACGGTATTTATCAATTAACTTGTTATTGTTCTTGTTGCTTTTATTCAAGGCGACTCCAGCATCTTTTCTGTTTTATCTCTTTGACAACTTAATATCTTCAAATATTCAAGCAATTTTAATTTCTGGGAACTTGTGTTCAACTTTTTTCATCATTTTTTGATGCTTATACACTAAAAAAAGTGATCAAAACATACTCAACAGATTCACTGACAGTGAGCGTAATCCTAAACTTGACATATATTGCAATATTGGCCCCCGCCCCCACAAATTTCCATATGCAGTAACTCTTAACAACACTTTTTTTTGGAAAGGAATGAGCAGCCAGAAAAACCTGACACTTTAGTCTTTCAATATTTGATTTTATTTCTGACCCAGAAATGCAGAAGATATAGTTAGATGTCCAACTTCACATGAAAAAACAAAAAAACAAAACTCATGTTCCCTGTGTAGAGGAAACAGGCAGAGGAAAGCAGTGATTACGGCACAGGGTTTGGGGTTTGATTCCCAGTATGACCACCATGTTATAGACATACGCATCCGCCACACTGTGAGCCACTTAAGATAAAAGCCTCCACCAAACGGCAAGTTATACACTTATGTAAAGAATGAAGAGGGAGAGAGGGGAGGCTGGAGAGTGAAATATAGGCCTATATGAAGGAGGGAGGAGGGAGGAGGGGAGAGGGAGGGAGGGGGGGGGGGGTTTACAGGCTGAGAAAAGAGGATTAAGAGAGAAAGAGAGTGAGAGGGACGGATGCTATGACCTACTTCTTTGAGCACTTGAGCAATTGTTCCTTTTCACAGTGAAGATTTTTTTTTTTTCGCGCGCACAGGACACAAAGTGAACACACACACACACAACGTGGACATATACAGTATTTCAAAATAGGAATATCAAGTACACAGATAGGTGACACAGAAAAATGCTTAAATATACACACAATTAGCGATCCACAGAACGCAAAAGAAACGCAAGGTGCTCTTAAAGAGGAAAAAATGATTAACAGAAAAGAAAACGTTCTTCAGGCAGAGCGAGATAAATTATGTAAAAGCCTTTATTCATATTAATGCTTTAAAATGCCGACCGGTTTCAAACATGCTGGGACCTCATCAGGCTGGAGATTATTATTAACTTCTTAAACTGATTTCTTATGCGCTATAGAGACGTATTGTGTTATGCAATTCAATCACATAATGAAATGACCAACGGATACAAAGAAAGCACACAGATATATGATCTCATATCCCAATATAGTTTATATCATATCCTGATAATGATACATATCATGATGTAGCATATTTCCTGTGCATTCAGTGAATAAATAGTTTCTGCTCCGTGTTTATTACTGTAATCTGCACAAAAAGATGAGTGATGAAACCCAAATGATGACAAATATTGCCATAAAGACTTGATTTGCAACACAACCCGATAAACAATGGAGCACAATATGAAATGATAGACATTTTTCTATCGTCATACAATATAAATCTTCATATCACGCAGCCCCAATGATATTGAAATATCAATACTACGAATATAATAGAATAGCAGAGACACACAAATCAGATTATGCAGATTGATGCGGTCCCATAAACGGATGCAATAAAGTCTTTTTCTCTGCCAGAGAACGCCTGAAGAACGATTGTTTTCAGTCCAAACTTGCATTTTGCTGGCCGTTCATGCACAAATAGCATTACGTTAGCGAAAATGAAAAGGCGCTGCACCGATAGAAGCGTCTTATAAAAAGACGATTAGACAAGATCCAGCAAGTCCAGTTAGAGAAACGGATCCAGGAGTTTTTAGGATTCTCAGACACCAAAAACACTGCAAAAGATATTATCAGTCAACAACTCTGCTAAGTTATCGCACCACAACCGTGTTATTTTTTGTCACACTGATAAAAAGATAAACTTAATTTGGATGGAAACCTTGCTACTCGAGGAATAGAGAGGTCCCATTTAATGAACTTTTTCCCCACATAGTGCTGCTGTCTGTCAATTTATCGATTAGTCAGTCAGAAGCTCATATTGAAAATTAAAGAAAAAGAGACTTCTGCTGATAACTGGTGAATCATTTCAACATTACTGGAGCTAAAATGCCAAATAAGTGTAACCTCTTTGGGATTTGCACTGTTTGCACCTTAAGCTGAGGGAACCTGTGTTGGGCATATTGAAGAATCAAAGAAATAGCTGACAGATTAACGATAATGAAAACAACCCTTAGTCTATATACATAATACATGCATACACACACACACACACACACACACACACACTCAGACATGCTCTTTCAACTCTGAGACAGTTCAGCCCCATGGGAGTGTACCCGTCTTCTACACAGATTGACAGCACTTCAACCCCCGCCCACACCCCCCCTTAAAAAAAAGAAAGAAAGAAAAGAAGGAGCTCTCTAAAGGCAGCCACTAACGGGTTGTACCATTTTCTCAAAAAATGGAGGAATGGGATGGGATGGGAGGAGGGGGGGAGTGGCTGGAGAGCTGAAGATTGACTCTCTCTGAGTCTTTTCTGCCTCATTCCTGAGTGGCATGTCAGTGGGTGGCAGTGAAACACGAGCTTGGAAGCTTGTGAAGGAGGGTCCGGGTTGGGGGGTCTGGTTGCTAGGCAGCTGACCAATCAGTGCAAGATGCTGATTGGCTTGTGTGAGTGTCTGGAGAGAGAGAGAGGGTTAAACCCAAAGAAGTGAAAACCTGGTTTCAGACCATTAAAAAAAATTTAAAAAATAGGGAAAAGAAGAAGAAAGAAGAAGATCCAGACAAACAAACATGCACATTGATGTCCTAACTGTATTTTTATTATTTTAAATTAAGTTTGCATGTATTGTGGCTGCAACTGTTAACAGATATTGATAATTATGTTCTCTTTATATAGGCTTTTCAAACTTAATTGTTATTCCAAAATGTTTAAAAGGTAAATTTTTACTGTGCAAAGCACCTTAGCAATAGTGCTTCTGATTGACAACCGTGCCAACACACACTCAGCCTGCCTTGGCTGAAAGGGTTTCTCTATCCAATTTAATTTCCAATATCTACAAAAACCAACCAAAAAGGAGATGGGTCAGGTGGTGAAGATGATAATATTGCTCAGTATTGTGTTTGGTTTGAATAAAATGAAAGAGATTACTTCTCTTGATTTGTATGGACATACATTTTGCACACCACATGATTGAACTCGTTGGGGAAGCTTGCTTGGGGTGGGAAGGGAAAAGAAGTTGCAGCTTTTTGTGGTTCAGGGAGTGCACTGTGATTTTTTAATATATTTCGGATTAGCTGTGCAGCCTGGAGAGCGAGGGAGAGAGATACAGCAAGAAGAAGAAGAAGACACAAATTCAAAGATTTATGTGCAAGGAGAGAGACTACAAGGAAGACAGTAACGATGAGTAATGCCACGCTGTCTGTCCAAAGAGATAAAAACAGAGATAGAAACAAAAGAAGCAGCAAGGGGGCAGGGAGCAACACACAAAAGAAGACAGGATGTGCAAAATAAAAAGATTTTATGGGAACAAAAAGAGATGAACAGCGATATAGAGGAAGACAAACATTACTGAGTGTATGTGTAGGGAGAAGAAGAGGGGGGGGGGGGAGAAGAGCTGGAAAAGCCCAGCAACAGGGCATGCCTTAAATAGCTAGATGGTCGGAGATAACGTGACGCTGGAGAAAGCCTGATGGCTCGGGGCATGTGTTGTGTTGTGCTAAGCATGTATGAGCCCAGTGCTGACAGCAGCTCCATGGGCTCTCTTAGTCATATGGCAGATCACATGACCCCCCCCCCCCCCTGCCCGAGGAGGCCTGTCCGCATGCGGCCAGATGCTGGTGGGCAGAAAAAGCAGACCGCCCATCTGGATTCCCAAACACCACTGTCTGTAGGGATGGTTACCCCCAGTCCACCTCAAGAACAGCACTCATTCGGTTGGTTATTTTATAGAGTGGAGGCACTTGATAAGCATGGGAGCTGCTTTAGGAGTGGTATTACCAACCCTTTGCATTGCTATTTTCTTACTCAAATGCCACCTCATGTTAGAACAAAGGCAAACGGATTTATATATAGTAATAATTTATTCACGAGGCAAGGCTTTACAGACATTTAAACTTTAAGAGGAATTGGAAACAAACTTTAAAAAAAAAAAAAAAAGGCTGAGGTTTAAAAAGGTTCCATACAAATTTGGAGGCAAATAAAGTTAAAGTGCTACAATTACTAAGGCACTACTCATCAAGCTGATCTAGTGCTTATCCACAGCTAGTTTTATTGCCTGGTCACTAGATGTGTTTTCTTTTTCCGTCGAGATGATCATTTCTTGCAAGTGAAATCATCCCATCAAGTCATTTTCACAAAAGCACAGACATCCAATCTGGACACCTCCTTCTGTACAATCCCTCTCTCTCTCTCTCTCTCTCTCTCCCACTGAGACCAAAGCTCACAGCACATAACTGCCCACCGGTTAGAAACAGTTTGACAAACTGTCCAAACAGTTATCATGGTTGGTTTAGAGTACAATTAATGAGAATGGGAAGTTTGATTTGATTATTTATAAAAAAAGGAATTACTGATCTGGCAATGTTTGTGCCTTGTTGAATCCACATCATTCATTTGGAAGCAGCTACTAGCGATGTTTTGGTATTATTAAGAGACCATTAGTTAAACCTGCATTAAAAGGACCAGTGTGTTAGATTTAATGGCATCTAGCAGCAAGGTTGCAGATTGCAACCAAATAAATACATTTCCCCTCACCCTCCTCTTCCAAGCATGCAGGAGAACCTTCGGTGGCTGCCAAATGAGAAAGGCCCAGTATTTGGTTTGTCCATTCTGGGCTACTGTAGAAACAGGGTGGTGCAACATGGCAGCCTCTGTGGAAGAGGACCCACTCTCTATGTAGATATAAAAATGGCTCATTGTACATTAACGATAACACAACAATTCATATTTTCCTGGGATTATGCACTAAATAAAACATACTTTTTGAATATTATATTCAATTTCTGCTAAGTCAGTTCTGCTACAGAGAAGAGGGACAGAAACAAAAAGGGTACAGCGACTCCTTTCCGCTCCGACACTCTCAGCTCTGATACTGAAGGTTAGCAAGGTCAGCTAAACTACTTTTGAACCAGACGCTGGTAATACGTCCTCTGCTGCTCTTCCTGTGTGACTGACTCATCGGCCAGCAGCTCTGTCAGCAGCCACACAAGCGAGGCGCTATGTGGAACACTAGGATGTTACCACTGACCTATGACCAATATGGATTGTAATGCAACTTGGCGGAGAAGTGAAATAACCGCTCCCTTCCTAAAGTCGAATTTTCCGCCTTAACTGCTCACTCAACATCGACTTGAAAAATTGTCAAATGGGTGCAGCCCCGTCTCGTGCACAACCTAAGCTTTCTGTTAGCTTATTGTTTTAATTCTCTAGCTGCACACAGACTACATGGTTGAATTGCGAAGCTCTCCACTATAGGGAACCATTTCAAGCATGTCAGATCAGGCAATGAAACTGCTAACTGCATAAATGACTATCTGGTAAAGATCCAAACATGATTATTAGGAGTTGGTGGAGACCAAACCAAAGCTAACAGGAGAATGAACACTACTTTGCCAGGTTTTGTTCTCCCTCATTGGGATACAAATGGCAATAAGCAGTCATCTAGTCAAACATTCACTTCTTACCAGTGTGGGAATGGCAGAAAGTCTTTGAAATGTCAAGGACACTGAAAATAGTTTTAATGACCTTCAGATTTTCTGCATCCCATTCTCTCTACAACATCACCAACACCGAAGAGGCTTTACACACAGTGTTCTTGTAAAACCATTCTTTGTGTTAGCGGGGAAATTGCCAACAGCCATTGGCCAATCACTTAATTTTAGCTTTGGCTGGTGAGCTTATCCACTTTGACTCAGGCAGCTACTCAGCCAAAATGTACTCTGTTGATAAAACAGTGAAAGCAGCTACATCATTTTGGAAATGAGCTTTGCGGCTCTGGCCTGTCGATACAAATACAACAGTTTGTTTCCCGCTCTGAGAATTGGGCAAAGACGGAGTCTCCAAACGCCCTCTGAAAAGCCATTGGCGCGAAAGAATGGGTGACTTGTGTAGCCGTCAACCACGGTAATCATGTGATATCGCTGTTGTTTGGCTAATCTGCTTACGGCCTCCTTTCTTTTCTCCAGGATGAAACCTGATACGGCAGCTCAGCCAGCTTTAGCCACACGCTAATTAATCTGCAGGACCAAAGCTTCTTAATAACACCCAAACTCCACAAACAATCGCTGTGGATGTGCCAAGCCATAGAAATTTGGTCCAAGCTTTTGGTGTGGGGGCAGTTAAGTGATCCAGTGGGGGGAACTGGTAGTCCGACAGAGCTAAAAAGGACCTGAACTAAAATTGCAAGGACAGAATGCTCAGTTCTGTGTGTAGCTTTGTGTAACCGTGCCAGTGTAAGGTGCTTTGGAAATGCCTACTAATAAGGCTGGTTAGCTTGATTTGTGGTTTGATTATAAAAAAAAGGGACATCACTGTGCGGTGACATTGATAGCCCTTCAGCTGGTTGCCAGATGATGCTTTTCTTCTAGCTATTTAGGGGGGTTCGAGAGAGAACTGGAAAGCGAGTGGATGGGGGCAGTCGGCTTAATCCTCTCTGTCACACTGTCCCGCTTTGTCAGAGACGATATCAGGCCTCAATTTTTCACCCTCGCTTTTGCATCTCATCCGTCCTCTATCACCTTCACTCCAGATCCAGACTGATGATCTGGGCCTCTCATTGTTGGTACATCTTTCTTAACTCCTTGCACTGACTCTTCTTTCCTTTCCCTGCTCCTTCAATCTCTGTTCCCTCTCTGTCTCTCCCTCTGTCTGCCTCTGTCTCTCTCTCTCAGATGGGGCTTATCTGCGACAGAACAAACAGGCTCATTGTGTTTTGCGAGAGCCGTCAGGGCAGCAGAGAGGAGGCTTATTTCATTGAAACCTGGATAGGATATCCACCCACAGGGGAGAGGGGGCCTGCAGGGACTCTTAATGCCAGCAGAAAATATGGGTGAAGTGGCGGTGGAAACAGCCAATAACAGAAACACAAAAAGGGATAGAGAAAAGGTGACATTGGGGCACAGACTGTCCTAAATTCAAAGAAAAGGAGACCTTAGAAATGTAAGACGAAGCATGAAATATGTACCTGAATGAAAAATGAAGAGGGAGGTGATGCAAACAAGTGAGAAGGAAAGTAAAAAAGATTCAAATTACTGTCTGAAGCCGATGCTGCGGTGTCGAGTGAAGTAGGGAGTCATTAAGTGCTGTTCAATATCAGCAAGGTCAACGAACGTAAAGCCATACAACAGGCTCGATATCACGGAAACTGAACAAAATGTCTGTCAGCTGAACAGTTGGCCAACAGTGAAAAACACAGTAGCAACAGGGACAGCTATGAAAAGCTGCAAGCACAGCCAAAAGGTCACCGGTTCGATCCCCGTAACATGTGCAACAGAGCAAAGCATCGAAGCTCTATGTATTGTTTTAGAGCATCACCTACAAGCCTTGAAGCTATAAGTGCAGTGAATGAGTCGCACATTAAGAGCCTATTAAAAAAAAAGGCTTAAAGTAGGGCGTGGACAAACTGAGGCGCAGATTCTGACCTAAATACAAAGCTGCAAAGCCGAAGAGGGACATGCAAGGGTTTGTTCGGAAATAACTTGGTATTCCTGCCCCAGCGGAGAACAAGGCGACCTGCAGTGCGAGGGCCGAGACAGGTTGTCTCCTCAGCTGCTGGGACACCACACAGAGTCATCATCTGCGCAACATCAGTATTCAGTAACCACAGATCAATGTCATCCATTTAAACTCATCCCTGCCTTCATTGCACAGCTATTACAGGGGCTGTATAATACACACACACACACACATCAGCTTCACTTCAATCACCAAGGACAGTAAATGTTCAGACATTGGAGACTGAACCTCTCAACCTTACCCTTATTTTATACCATTCAAATGAAGTGCAGAACATACTGCAGAGAGCAGACTACAGTATAATGGCAGGTAGGCCAACTGCTGACAGTAAGCTGCTTAGCTCAACACTCATTACAGGTTTTACAGTTTGGTTCAAACACCACATGTTCTGGTTTGCTTGTCCAACAGCTGCGGAGACGTGTGACCGCTGCTTCAATTTTCTTTTTTTATTGATTTTACAAGTTTGCTGCAAGATTACTGATTGAAAACATCTAGTGGTTTCGGTGAAGGGCACAAAATGAGCTGCAAATTGCCTTCAAATGTCTGAAATAAATCCAAATTATCAAAACATTTAGAAACAAAAATCAAGGTGTAATCCAAAGAGGCAACAAAGAGTGAACTTGTGTATCTCTACACTGGATAGTGTAGCTGGGAATTCCCCCAAATGACCATTTTAGCATCCAATTATATTTAAGAACAGAGCAGGGTGGGAAATTACCACCAGCCACCAACTAAATGCTGGTAAAATGCGAAAGTGCCTCGTAGATTTTAGACCCAAAATAATGATTTACCATTGAATGGTGGTGAAACTGAACATTTATTTGTCAGTAGCTGGTAGATGTTCACATTTTAAAAAGGTAATTAATGCAACTGGCAGGTAGGCTACCTACTAAAGTGGCTAATTGAAAACACTAACTTGGCACCCTCAAAGTTCACTCAATAAATCATTTATGAGCTGTCCCTTGTTTTTCACCCTTAACTCAATCAGCATCCACCTAATTGGTCTTCAATGGTTACCGAGGAACAACAGGAGCCAGAACCCACCAACTTCAAATCATCTGTTTAATCACTGCTAGTTGAGTTGGTGGTGCTGGGTGGACACATGGATCTGAGCATGCTGGCCTTTCAGGAAAACAAGAAAACAAAGTGCTAACCAGTCGCTCAGCCAGCTCCCTTTCAACAAAGGCAATTAGAAAGGCAGCTTATCTGTGGGTAATTACAAAGGAAAGAAAGAAACAGTGGGATGGAGTCTGTCATCGTGGTCACACAAGCGCTCTGCATATTTCTGGGATAACGCCACCGATTCAGATTTTGTGATATCGCATTCATTTAGAAGAATTCATCACATTTATTGGTCATTAAACCGAGTGACACAAACTCAATTCTGGGTCACAATTACAGCTAATCGTCTCATCTCAAGACTGTTCACAAAGGCAATCTGCTTTGAATACGCTGTGTTCAATTTAACCCGACAACGGCAGCGTTTTAGCTAAGAAGCAAAGAGGCGTGTTGGTGTGTTGTCCAGACTCACCCTCAGGGCCTCTATGACCAGGTCTCGGGCCTCCAGCTCTCCCTCCATGATACTCAGCAGGGTGAGCAGCTCTGGCTTGCTCAGGTTATCCATGTTGAACTCACATTTCTGTAACAAAAAGGACAAAAACATGTCACAATCATGCAATCAACACAAACACAAGTATTAAACCTTAATACTTCTTCAATACCCACCAAATTGTTTTCACAACCATGCTAGCGTTAGCATGTAAATATGTAAATATGCTCACAGTTTCTTTCATCAGCAATGTTTTTTTGAGCCAAATCCCAAGTACACACACACTAACTGGAAAACGTTATGTTGTATTATGCAACTGCAACTGGTAAAAAGATCAAAAACAAAAAAAATTATATTGTATGACGCTCATCCAAGATGGTGCCAACTTCTTGTGAACTCTACTAGAATTTAAAGAAAAGTAGCTTACATGACAAAGGCGCCACTAACTCCCCATGTCCAACTGGTCTCATTAAGTGCAGCCCTCAAATTAGGCTGGATGTCTCGTTCTACCTCGAAGCTATTAAGTCCTAATTACATCTAGCTAGGTCATTAAACACCTACATGGTCAGTGGTGACCGCGGGGCTTATGGGTGGAGATGACTATAATTGGGAATGACCAGACCCCTTCATGCTTCCCGTCATGTCAATTAAAAGCCTTTTCTGGTCTACTTTTAAAAAGGCAAACTGGCCATGTGTCGCTTCGGTCTAGTGGGTTCATGGGAAGAAGGCAGGACTTGTTTTAGGTCAAGTCACTTTCATCTCAAACTTTCTTATGTCTCCGGACTGTGAATGATTTAGTCTATGATCTACAAACAGTCATTAAAACCAGAACTCACTGTTTATTCTCCTGACTCCCAAACTTTATTTAATTCTATTTAAATATTTATTTCCGGGTGGACCCGTTCCATTACAAGAGCTTATTCCATTCAACACTTACATACTTTTTAAACTAGCTTCAATGGGTGGCAGGGTTGTGTAAAGATTTTATATATAGAAACTTCAGATCAGATAATAAAACGGTTGCATTATTGCAGTTTTAACGCCCTAAAAGTAGGTTATCAGTGAGAATTCACTCACTCAGTCAGTATAAGGTACAGCATCAACATGCTTTTTGGATGTTAATTCATCAGTAGTCATAAAAATCTATAATATATTGTATATACAGATGAAACAATTAGTCAATCAATGATAACGGATGGTTAATTTAAGTCATTTTTCAAGAAAATATACCAAACAATCTCTGCTTCTCAATGTGAGGATTAGCTGCTTTTCTGTTTTATATCATTGCAAATTGAAGATGTTTAGGTTTGGGACTCAGTTTGGGATTCAATAATGAAAATATTTGTTAGTTGCAGCCCTAAAATATGTAATATTCAGGAAGAGGCTGCTCTGCCAAGTGAATTTACCTTTGTGACAGAATCATGGTCTTTCAGGTGGTGAGATGTAAAATGCAACAATGAATCAAGAGGATTTTCATGAAGACATCATTTTTGAGGGGACAGTTAAATAATAATCTAAAATGTCTAGAGAGGAGGAGACAGAAGGAGAAGAAGAGGGAGACCGCATTTTTCCTGCATTTTCCTGGTCACATCCCTAAACATCACAACAGCACAGTGTCAAATAGTTGTGTTAAGGAACCTTGAATGGCATTGTACTCATTCAAAGCAAAACCTCAGTGAGAGAAAATTAGTGACATTCTTGGCTGGACAACTACAGAAATGAAGTAACTTCACATAGAGAGGCCAAAAGATAACACTAGAGCTCAGTGACAGAAGAATTTCCAATTACCGTGTTGGCGACTTACTGCAGCCATCTGCTGAGAAAGCTTTCTGGAGGCACAGCTGCATTCCCAATATCTGGAAGCTTTACATCAGGCTATTTGTTCAATAAAACCTTTATAACCAAAGAGGCAAATGGAGGAAGTGAAGAGCTTCTTAGGCACTGGAGCACATCAGGCTGATTGCTACCTACTCATTCTGACGACGTCTAGTTGTCAACCAGCCATTTAGGCCTGATTTACAAAACTACATCTCAACCTCAGCCAAGATTATTCCATTTCATCAAGGATCCACACACGTCTCCAGGGGTCTCTCTCGACCAACAAGCACAAAAATATGACTCTGAACAGGCCAGTCTGAGCTTTCAACAAGCTGCTGCCTTCTCTGTGTCCTCTACACGCTCCTGTGACATTGTTTATTTCACCATAAGGGGGAAAAGTTCATGCTCAAACAACTGGAACAGAGGTAATAAATCTAAATGAATGAACAGGCCAGTGCTTTCACTTAAAATGTGATGTTTTAGCCAGAAAAGCTTTCTCAAGACAGGTGCTGAAACATCACGTTTTATCAAGAAATCAGTTTTTAGGTCTGGTGCCTGCTCACTCTTATGGACCTTTTTTTATTTTCAGAACAAGGAGCTGGAAAGTGTTGCATCAATCACATGTTTCAGTTTAGTCAAACCACGTTTTTATACTGATGTGATCACGGCAAGCTTGGAAATAAAAGCCAAAGAGATTCCAAGGGATTGATTCATTCGCATCAAGCCTTCCAATCGATCCCTGAGCCCCCTTTTTTCCCGGCAGCATTTTCATCGCTCAGAGAATTGGACGACTCAGGGAGCCTTGATGGACGGCAACCCTGAGCCATGCTGTCCTGTCACGGGGCCTCTGGTGGTTGTGAAGTGAGGGTGGAGGGCAGAGGGCTCCTTCTCTCTGGCATTTCTGCACAGTGAGCAGGTGAGGGAAGCGAACACTAATTTGTTCCATGAGCCATGTGCTGTGCGCCAAGGGCACGAGCAGCCTGGCTGGCATTCAGAGGCTCACTGTTAGCCCCGGTCCACTTAATAAAGCCTGTGTCATTTCACTCTGAGCCACAAGGGAGAGGAACCGCTTACTCTGTGCAAGTTCCTCCACTGTGTTCTGCTGGCAAAACCCCTGTTTGGGCCTGTAAGTTTCTCACAAACTTGTGTCCTGTTACTTGAAGCTCAAAACTGTGTGATATGACAGCCTGTAAATAGACGCCTGTGAGGGGTTACCAATGGTTACCAGGAAAATGCCACCAAGATGGAGAAATCAATATGAACTGAAGGGTCGGACAAGCTTAAAATGACCATAAAAAATGTATTCTCATTCAACTCTCATAGGATCTAGCTACACAGGTAGATTTTATTTACCTTGTCCAGGTTATATCTGTCTTACAATATCACCAGTTTTCTACTGAAGCAATTCAAAAGCAAAAGCTGTTTACTGTAAGGTCTGTGGACAGGACACTGTTTCAGAAAAAGACACACTGCTGTGAATTTTTGAACATGATATTTTTCAAGTGAGCTCCACAAACAAATTTCCATTCACCTCCATCGTATTGAGGTGTAGTTAGAAGTCTCAAAACCTGGACAAATAAAACAAAAACTATCTGCTCACATACCACTAAAAGGTAAGTGACAGGTGACAACTTTTTCTCTGCCGATACTGATTCAGATACGTCAACTCAGGGTGTCTGTCAAGACAGAGAACCAATCCGACACCAGTGCTCTGCATACCTCACTATGTCGTTGAAAATCATTTTGCCGTGCCACTACAAACTGAGTCCACTGTGACTGAATGAAACATTGATGAGACTCCCAACCCCCGGTCATAGATTCATTTTGGGGGGAACAGCGGATGTTTGGGGAGAGATAGCATGTCAACAGTGAAGATCACACAGTCTATATCATCTGAAAGCTGGAAGCCTGAAGATTCATTTGAGATTTTCTAGTAAAAAATCTGTAATGAACATTGTGTTTTGGTTAGGCGCCTATTCAAATTTTGAAAGTTTAGCGAATATGAAGGCTTAGAACATTATGATAGAAGTATATGATGGTCGTTCCCATGCTCAATTATGTCTCATAAGTTGTTGCAGCAATTTTTTGGGTTGATACCATTTGTTACACAGATTTGGTGCAAAATTTAAACATTTTTGACCCCTCAAGAATTGAAATAAAAAAATGGTCAAAAATCCAAAACACCACATTAAAAGTGAAACCTTGTGGAACACCACAGGAAAAATTCATGCTGTGATTTGGTATCAAGCACTTTTGTTCTGGAAATTGCTCAGAAACGCCCTTATTGACGATAAACCTAAGAAAGCCAAACATCCTCTTAATGTCAAGGACTCTAGTTTGTGCTTGTAAAGTTTCATGAGGCTGTGATTATCCTGGAGGTCACAACAGGTCATTTTATAGAGTGAGGTCAAGTTTCAAAAAAATGGGTCTCTCTACAATGAAATGGCTACTATGGGGACTGACATCATCAAACGTGAATACAATTGGGCTCATTGAATCGATAAGAGTATCAGCTTTCCAGTCACACCAACTTTATGCAATTCCAAGACTGTTTAGGGACCCTAGTATGCAGAAATATTCAAATAAGCCATTTTTATAATAGGTGCATGGAAAAAACTGTGTTTTTTTGTCCAAAATTGCATGGGATTAGCATAAAGTGGGAAAAGGAGAGACTCGTGGGTAACCATAGAACCCATTTTCATTCAGATATCTTGAGGTGAGAAGTCAAGGGACCCCTTTGAAAATGGCTATTCCAGTTGTTCCCTCGCCAAAATTTAGCCTAACTCTGTAGCGTCATTTAGCCCCCTTCTTGACAAGCTAGCATGACATGAACGGTACCAATGGATGCCTTTGATTGCCTACTTTCACATGATACAAGTAGCTTTAAAACTGAGCCCACTACAGCCTCTAAAAGACAGTTATGTCACCTGTGGATGCCGGCCTCCTCGGGGAGTAAAAGAGGTTAACGTGGATCAGTCCCAGCATGGGCAACACCTGACCTGAAAATCACATTTACCTCCGTTGTATTGGGTTAGAGACAGAAATCTCAAGAGACGAACATCTCAAAACCTGGAAAGTCCCAAAATATCTGCATGGTTAGATACCACTAGAGGTATTTGGGTGAACCAGCCCTTTAACTAACTTGTTTACAAGGTAATTTGAACCTCTGTATCACAGCACAGAAATGTTGTTGTCAGGAGGAAGAAGCCATGACATTACAGCCACTCATGTTAATGGCACTCTTCCAATATGGCAGCATATCCCACATAACAACTGGTGACCGTTCAAAGGCCTCCATTACACAATAGATGACAGGTTTGAAGATGGGGTTGAATCGGTCACATTTTAAGGGAAATTATGTTTTTTTCTACAAACTAGGCTTTATTTTGTAGTTTTGGTTATCATTCCTGTCTGTCAAGGTAACATTTTACTTATGTCCAACAGGACAGGGAACTCGAGCGGTTATACGAGACCGGTTTTACCAAACTTATTTAGAGGTGAAAAGACGGCTGACATGAAAATTTGCAACCCAATCACACCGTCTTTTATTTTATTTTGCAGATCGACTTTCTGCTTCATCTTTGACCTACTGTAGTTGCCATAGTTGTGCACTTAAAGATTTTCTGTGCAGAGATTAAGTGTCACCTCCCAAATAAATGGTTCAGTTAATCATTTTTATCTTTATGCTTCCTTTATGTTTTCATGGTTTTGTGTTTTTATGTTCCGTTGCTGCAAAAAGAACTTCCTCTTGTGGGACAATAAAGATCTGAAGTGAACTGAAGAGGTTTTTTTTTTTTTTTTTTTATTACACCTTGACTGCTTGTCTTGTCTTGTTGGCGTCTTCCTAGTAATGTCGCCACATTATCAGATCTCATCACTTGGTAAAAATAAAACCCAAGTTGTTTTCCTTTAACTTCAGAACAAGTTGTAGACATACTGTCTGCCACACTAACATGTATTATAGTAAATGAGTGGGAGGTGAATGACAGAGTGCCTCTCATTGACCTCTGACCCCACTCTGGACCATGTGGGCCGGTCCTTCAGAGCCCTCACAAACAAGAAGCTTCCCCCACCTCTGGCCAACAACAGAGAGACTGACAGGGGTAAGCAAAGAGCAAAGTGCTTTATTTAACCACAGCAGGCATGATAGTGGCGAGGGAGGGGTGGGGGGGTGGGGGGGGGGGTTGGCAGCTTGGAGGCGGAAGCCCCTTTTCGTTGGCTGGAGCTTGGAGAAGGAGGAGTGTACTGGCATAGAAACGGGTGAGACAGAGCTGAGGAGGCTGCCCAGCTCCCATGTCTCTGGAGCACCTGTTCGCCTCGACGCTAAATGTAAAGTAGCCTCGAGGCAGTTCTGAGCGCGCTCCCAGTACTCCCAGCTATGCCAGCTGAGTCACTGAAATTAAGACCAATTTAGAAAGGTGTCTGGTGAACCAGGCCTCCACACTCCCCCCCTCCCCAACCCCCCCCTCCACTATGCTGCCTCTGCCCTCCATCCACCCCCGCAGCTCTTCTCTCCCACCATCTCTTCACCACTCAACACCCACCCCCACCCTCAACACCCACACTACCTACCACCCACCCACCCACCCACCTCAGGGACTGTGGCTGCTTTCTATTCCACAGCAACATTTCCACCGGCCTGCCTCTTCAAATCTCACATCCGAAGACGTGCTTTTGCGATTTAATGGGACGTGGAGGCGCATTAATCAAAGGTTAAGTTCATTATAACAGGACAAGGACGAAAAACCCGAGCCCAAGCGGCGAAAGCATCACTGCCCATTTTGCATTAGGTGTCCGGTCGATAACGGCAATCTGACAGGTTGCATCATGGAGCCAGCTAAAGGGAAGCGAAAGGCTTCATGACCTCCCTCCAGCCAGGGCCAACAGATTGATCAATTTGCACAGAGGGGTGGAGAGCCGCTGCCCTGCCACATATGCTTCAACCTGCGAAAAGGGCAAGCGAGAGAAATCACAACTAGGTGTGTGTAAACAGGTGAAGCTCAACAACGGTTAGGGACAACAATCACATACTACTATGAGTTGACTTGCTGGTCTTGTCTGACAGTCAGAGTAACCTATGGAAAGACCCACAGCTTTGTAAGGTGAGCTGTGGGAGCTTGTGAGGAATCATGCTGGAGTGAGTGGTGTAGGGCCACTTCAGAAAAATAACCATTTTTCATGCCACAATCAGCCCCACCACACACCACCAACCTCAAGAACATCTGAGTCATAACAGAAAATCATTTGCAAACAAATTTTAAAAAAAGGTGGACTGAAATATTTTCACCCTTGGCAAGCAACACATCTGTCACCAGCCTTGATAGATCTTCTATTTTAGGATATAACTCTCATGCAGCCAGCCAAACAGGTTGCTTTAAAGTCTCTGCGTATTCACTCATTTACTGTTATATATATATATATATTTATATCTATCAACCTGTGTAGCAAGCGACGGTTTCTCTTCGATCAGGCGCAGGATAACATTTCAACTGCGGGATGAATGTTTTAAAGCAGCCAAGGGGCGAACAAAAGAATTCACTATCACGTCTGAAATTAAAAAGAAAACGTGCTGTCCGCCTATTTGAGAGCCCGTTAGAGCCTTTCTGGGTGATTTATCACCCCGAACCGACGCGAACCCCTTGTTTTTCTCCAGACATTGTCGCGAGGATCCCGCTGGCCACCGCTGTTGCTTCACGAGCCTGTGAGAAATAGATGCGCACTGCATTCCGCCCCCTTTTCGCCGGGACTACTTCAATGCCACACCGATAAAAACACCCGTGTAGCCCTCATATCTTCGTAAAGCCTCATGTCTTACCGTGTCGACACTTCCCAGCACGGCGGTTGCCAGTGTTTGTACCGGAGGAGGCTGCTCTCCGCTGGCTCCCTCCGACGCCATCTTCGTACTGTAGCGGTCTGCTGGAGTGAGGGCGCATCCGGCACTCATTAACTATTGCGCTGCTGAATGCAAATCACGCCACGGACGGCCATTGAAAGAAGAGAGAGCCGAGATCTGACAAAGTGGAAAAGCTGTAAAGGGGGGTGGGGGTAGGGGGGGAGAGGACGACAGGTCTCCGCCGTGAAAAGCCCACAGCCGAGTGTGCGGGTTGCAGCGGGGGAGGCGGGCAGTCTTGTAGGCGTGGACCGACCGACGCGTAAAATCCAGATGCGAAGCCCCGGTGCGCTCCCAACTGGAAAGGAGGTGCGTCTCGTCGGACTGATTGACAACAGCATTTGTTGGCCTCTGTATGAAAAACGAGCCAGTGGGTGTGTCGGGTGTTTAACAGCTCAGTTATATTCTATGTACATTAGATTTCCTGACATGAAGGTCTTTCTCTTTTTTAAAACCTTCTCCACTTCTGTGTGTGTGTGTGTGTGTGTGTGTGTGTGTGTGTGTGTGTGTGTGTGTGTGAAATATGGATATGTTGAGTATAAAAATACTGAATGAAATAATGTATATAGTATAGTAGTATATAGCCTACAGTATAGTATAGTATAGTATAGTATAGTAGTGTATAGTACAGTATAGTGCAGTGTAGTGGAGTATAGTGGAGCATAGTAAATAACTTGCAAAACATTGCTGTAAATACAACACACTTGTTCCCCATCTGTACAACTTTGCAGGATTCGGTTACCATGGTATATTACATTTAAGAGGTATGTATTTAAAAAGCCATCCATGCATTTCATTGTGAAGTCCTTGTTAACTGGAATAATTAGGAGTGTAACACGAACTAATACACGTGAATTAGGGCATTGCCATCCTGGAGATGACCACTCCCATCAGGATAGACATGTTTCATCATAGGATAACTCAGAAAAAAAAAACCTTCTATCTAAGGGGACAAGTGGACACAAACAATGCCAGCAAAATACCCCCAAAGCATAACAGAGCCACTATGTATGTAAGTATGTACTGTATGTACTATATGTTTGTATGTATGTATGTTTGTATGTACATAATCATGTATGTATGTAAGTATGTATGTATATACAGCATGAGGGCCAGTATGCATGTGTAAGTCTGTGTAAATATAAAGAGCTGAACGAATTGTCATATGAATGAATTCTGTAAATGAAAGTATGCAAAAGTAGTTAGTCAGCAATAAACATACAAAAGAAAAACAATAATAAAGCTTTGGATAATAAAAGTATTGTTTCAGCAATCACACAAATATAGTGTGTAGTGCAAGATTGTATTGCATTTGAATGCATTTAGGCTCATTTGGTTTGAACAAAAACATGTGCCGAATGAATGTATTGTAATATATTTTAGGGTCTTTGACATGAAAAAAAAAATGAGGCACCTTCTGTCAGCCCCCACTACATTCGAGCATGAAATGAATTAATACAGACAGATTAATCTAATAACGCCACCATCAATCCAACAATCTCTCAGTAATATCCACTCACATCGCCGTCCATTTTTTTACTTGATGGCCTATAAATGAAACCAAAAAAGCAAAGAACTCAAAACCCAAAGCCAAATGTTAATCTTACACGAGTCGATGCTCAGAGTTCAAATCTCTCTTAGCTCTGGATCTGTTTATCCTAGAAAAGCAGAGAGAGAGGATAGGGGGCCCTCTCAGCTCCCAGATGTGGCATTTAGGATTAGCGGACGCTGATCCAGCCTGGTCATCCAGAATGAGGTTATTAAGTCTCTATTTAGGTCAAATGTTGCACGATCGACATTCCCTGGTTGCAGCGAGAGCGTAGCTGTGTGACGACTTCAGAGGTGTATGGTTTTCCCTGCATGTGAGAGACAATACATGGTTAACTGGTGTCACTTTTTAAGAAAATATACTCTATCAATTGTTTCATGTTTTAGCTGAAATGAATGGCATACCTCTCTGTTAGTTGAAAAAACAACTTTCCCAACCTTTATGCTTAGGAAAATATTTGAAACCCTTATGGATAGATGTACAGTTAAGATAAGAACAAAGCTGTTTCTTAGTTCTTTGACCTGCAAGGTTTCCGTCAATCAACAGCTATACTGTAGTAGCAATGGGAAAAATAGAAAAATAGAAACCAAGGTGTGTTGAAACATATCTATTTTGAGTGTAAACAGCCCACTAATTATTTGGTGATTGTGAAATCTTTACAGTCACTTCATGACATTGACAAATGAAAACTATTCACCCCTCAGTGCTTTCCCACAGAGATCTTTTTTTTTCTTTCTTTCTTTCTTACCATCATGTCATGTGTCAAATCCCAAACTCGTGTCTAAATCTGAGGCAGATCAGCGGAGATGGAGCTGTCATGTGGAGATAATCCCTCCACCCTATGAAAGGAAGCTCGCCATTAGCCAGCGATTATGGGGGGACTCCGGAGATGTGGCGCTGGCTTTGGAAATGACGACCCCCTTCCTCTCCCTTCCCTCGGTCGAAGTTGGCAGTGAGCTTATAAGTTCTCCCTCTAATAACCTCTCATTCAGCGAAGTTCCAAAAGTTTTGTGATTATATATATTGTGATTTACCGTTTTTGGTGAACGCAATCTCCTGAGGAATTTCCAGAAAAAGAGGTTCTCTGTGCAGGTATAGTTAATGGCATAGAAGAAGTGAAAGCTGAGAATTGCAGGTCTAAAGAGAAACAGTTTGCTCCTCAACACTGAGAGACTCCTTATTGTACCTCATGGTAGATATGCCTCAGATATCTCCACATGAATTCATTGTCTGATTGTCGCAACTCTATTTGGAGGAAATATAGAGATTATGATCACCACTTTTTCCACAGTTCTGCAAGTCCTACACTTAATTTACGCTTGTACTGGGGCACAGATGTTGTTGAGAGGTGGTCGAGGTGAATAGTGAGCGTTTTAAGTGGTTGAAGACATTTCAAGATCTTGAGCATCTTTTACACTGAGGTCTTTTTGGTTTGGACGCCTCCAGCAAACAAAAACCATTATTAAACCTGCATTAACTGGGAAATGGAGACATGTAGTGAACACAACACTGACATATCATCACCTTTTAAGTTGTATATTGAAAGCAAACAGTTGCTTATTTCCACATCCAGCCGTTATGGAGCAACATTATTATCCATTTGGTGTCGTGTTTCTGTCCACCTGGTGAATGGAAGTCCAATATTCTCTCTCTTTTAGCCTCAGTTTTTGCTCTTTACCAGCTCCTGAGGGAAATATCTGGCACTTTAGCTGCTAAATGCTCCATTATGTTCACCAGCTAGGCAACAACTAACTGTGTCTGTTTACCGTTTGGTGCTGAGGAGGTAGTGTACAGTGAAAAACGACACTGTGAGAGCACTGAGAGTGAACCAAGAGAGTAAAGTTGCAGCCAGACAGCTAAACAATGAGCTATAAAGCTTCGTAAAGCCGAGAGGAGCTGCAGAGTCACTGATAATTCTCTGTGGGTCATCACTATGAGCCATATCTATGACATTAAATGCTGACATTTCATATATTGTTATTAAAAAATATTGATTATAGCCACTTTAAAGTGAGTGAAGAGTGCCGAAAAGGCAATGAGTTGAATCTTTGTTTAAAGGAAAATACTAATACCAGAGTTGTATGTTTCAACCTATTAAGTTAGGTTTCAGCTGACCAGCTTCCAAACCACGAGTCTCAGATTGATTTTCTCCTTGACTTCTCTGCAGCCGTTTGCGTAAATGTATTTCTATACACTTACGTCAAAGGAAACACCAGGAAAATTGTGTTGAAGAGGCACAGAGCTATTAAAGCAGGTCAGAAAGGCGTTAATATGTTGATACCTGCACCTGGGAAGCATGCGATGAAAGGACATCGTTTATCATTCACATCTGAATACTGAAAAGCATACAGAAGATTACGTTCGTCAAGGTTACATCAGTGCTGTGTGTGTTGTTGATGCTTGTAGTTCTTGGCAGCCGCTCACATCAGTCCTACACGGAGCATGAAACATAAATTAGCAGTTGGCCCAGAAACACAAGCAGGCGTACCAGCAGCCTATTGTTTGATGGCACGCTAAACGTTGCACATAGACTTGAAACATAATGTAGTAATGTCAAAGTCTTACCTGAGTTACCAGGTAAGAGAGTCTGCTGAGGCTGTTAGCTGTATTCAAAGTTCCTGGGCCCACCATTTCAATGTTTTTTCCTGAATCATGTATTTGTTAAGACGTGTAACTGGCATTGCTTATCAGGAACTAGAACAACACAACACAGAACTGTAGATATAACTATCTTATTGTCAGAATAGGTTTGTACAGTATGTTGAGCCAGGCTGAAATGAGCCTCACCCTGATCTGCTCTCCAGCGTAGGCTGAGATGACACTTGATTGACACTTTGGTTTTCTCTACCTGCCTGATACTGTTGACACAGCCAGCAGGCTGCAGTCAACTGTGACAATCATGACAAGTTGCTCATAAACACAGATAAAAGGAAATATTTCTTTCATAAGAGAAATTAAATACTGAGTTTTTTTTTTTTTTTTTACTGTGATTAATATCTTGCTTAAAGGTACAGAGTACCTTTGTAGATCACCCACGCTCACAGATCCTTTATATTTCCAGTATAGCTATGCGAAACAAATAATTGTGATATGAAAGTCATGTCATTTGCATTTTGATTGTTGGTGCACTATGCCGTTTGATGTCTGTCTTTAACTGTAATGTCCTTTAATGTAGTTTTATTTGTCTGGCAATTGCTATAAAAGGATAATAAACTGAATTCACTAAAGAACCAATTGTGTATTAATCCACCACTGAAAGTAGTCCCTAACAAAAACACCATTTACTCCTGTTTGAGTTACATTTGCTTGTAACTACAGTGCCCAGGTGTTTTGGACATTGCATAGCCTTAAAAAGAAATTAACTGTATATTAATGAACTATTCTCTATTTCACTATTTACATCCACAGTAGGAACCAGTGGGCTTGGGGCTGAGTGCCACAGACAGGGTAGGGTAGTCAGTAAGCATTTAGAGAGATTAACTTTAAAAATGAAAACAAAAACAAGATTTATTGATAAAAATAGACCACCAGCCTTTTCCTTTAATCCGGAGCCTCATAGCTTTCTGTCAAAATTTCCACCATACAAGTGCTCACATCTTGACATCTTCCACCTTTCCAATGTCAAAAATCAGTATTACTCTGTCGATGACCTTTTGATAGGCTCGTATCCACTATAAACCCAAGACCCTGCCAACGCTGATGTTACTGTTTACAAGCAGCTGAAGGCAACTACTGTTCATGCTCACTAGATCTAACCAAACACTGACTCAGTGCCAAATGTAGCTAATCATGTTTGCTGTAATTGGCTTGACTTGAGGGGGGGGAAGGGCTGCATCACAGGGGAACTATTGATACGGGGAAAGGGTTTATGGATAACCCTGTCTCCAAGATCTGTGTCTCAAATGATGTTAGGACCTTGTGAATATCTCGGACATATGGAAGCATGTGAACGCTAATATGAGGAAGTCTCATGCACATGGTGAACATGCAATTCAGTGCAGCACAAATTATAGTGCTGATGGGAATTTTTTATCTAGAGGGGGTTCCACATTTAGTCCTCTTTCTAAGCACATGGGCAAGAAGTTAATTTTGTTAGATGGTCTGAGGCACAGCACTTGTTGACAGAAAACAGCCGCAGTGGAGACTGTACTCAAGAACAGCAATGCTTTTGAGCAAAATGCAAACAGCAGCCCACTAATATGCTCGCAATGACAATAATAATAAACACAAAGTGCAGCTGAGGCTGGTGGGAATGTCCTTAGTTTTCCTTAGTATTTGGTCATGAACTAAAGTATCAGACAAAATCCAATTTTGACCATATTTCATGCTCAAACAACAAATACCAACCTAATGGTAAAGTATTTAGAAGTTCATCAAAGCTATTAAGATTATTCTCTGAGGATCATGAATGTTTTTGTGACAGTTCAGCTGGTTGATGTTGAGAAATTTCACTAGATAAGTTCATAGATTATGACCTGCTGGTGGCACCGTGAATGGTCAAGGGATCACCAAAGTTATTTGTATTCATCCTCTAGGCCACGTGTCAAACTCAAGACCCAATCCAGCCTCTCTCAAATTTTGATCTGGTCCGCATATCCGTTTTGGTTCTCAATAAATTTTGCCTTGCCTAGTTGCAGCTGTGATCCCTGCCACACCTGCAAATCAGATGGGTGCACCTCCACTGCACCTCAGCATCAACCACAGGATAGTTGATACTGACAATTTCAAGAGAGGTACATGTAAAGAGAAGCCCATGTGTCTTATTTATTAGGAGACCATCTTTGTTTTCAAGGAATATAATTTGCGTCGTCATTTTGAAGCCACACACCAGCAGAGATACGGAGCCACTGACAGGGAGCGGAGGCTTCAGAAAGTCGCTGACGCTCGCAGCTACAGCAAATTATGTTTCTTTAAGCCGTATCCGAAAGTGCTGGAGCTTTAAAGGCAATTTTTCATCACAGCAGAGGAAAAAGCCAAATCAGAGAGGCCATTCACAGCGGGGGGGAATTTGCTGAAAAACTGTATGCTAAAAGTTTGCGACATTGTATGCCCCAATAAACGACAAGCATTTGCAAATGTCAACCTTGCTAGAAATACCACGGCCAGTCGAGTGGATGAACTAATCACAGCTCAAAGATAAAACAAAGGAATTCATCATGTCATATCAAGGCCTATATAGTAGCCTACCTATAAAAATGTTTTGCTTGACTGCCATGAAATGCTACGAGGACCAAATTGTATGTGAGAAAGCTATGCAACAATATAATCAAAGATATTTCTTTAGGTTAAATAAACACATGTCAATAAACCATACATGTCTGATGTCTTGATGTCATTCTTATTTCCCAGTGTGGCCCTTAGTGAAATTGAGTGTGACACCCCTGCTCTAGGCGCCACGACTGTCTGTCCTCAATTTCACAGCAATTCATCTGATAGATGTTGAGATATTTCAGTCTGGAGCAAAGTTGTGGACTAAGCATGGCTAATAAGAGATCTCCTTTTCAGATAAAACCCCTTTAATATCTCTCTGTTATATAATTTATCATCCTTTCGAATATGAAACAAAATCAACATATCAGGACTCATACATTCATCATGTATGAAAAGTATTACACAACTAAAATTGACTTGACTTTGACTTGGGATAGATCACTGTAGTTCTAATCTTGTGGTGACCCATAAACCACGTCCACAGGGTCCTCTGCAGGAAGGGTGAGCAAGGACGTGAGGACAGGACAGCAGCCCGGAGCTGAAATGAAGAATCATCAGAGGAGAACAGCAAGAAAGTGATGCAACTGGAGACGACGGGACGGCCAGTAATTGATGGGGGCCTGAGTCGGGGTAGGAGCAGGGTCCCTTAGCCAGATCTCCCACCACCCTCCGAAATCCTGTGGGAATACTTGGCTCGTATTAACTCGCTCATTGTTGGGACACACAGCATGCACAATGACTCCCTTTTTTTGTCGATGAGGGCATGGCGGACTGAGGGGCAGCCGGGCCAGCCAGTCGGACATCACTGGGTCCTTGTGTGCTGTGATGGTGAGGCCGGGTCGGGCCGGCAGACGGACAGACAGACAGGAAAGAAAACAAAAAGAGTCAGACAGCGAGCCCCGGATCCCATATCCTGGCGAGAGCTTCAAATGGGAGGACAGGGAAGGTCTAGATAGTGACTCTACTGACAGGGAGAGAGGAAATGGAGGGAAGGAGGAGGAGGAGGAGAGACGGGAACTGGGCCACATCTCCGTCTGATTGTCCCTGAGGGGCTGCCAGTATCTGAACCAGACCTCTGTTCAGTCACCATCCCTGCTGATCTGAAGTCAACGCTGCTCTGTCTTTCTCTTTTCTTTTTTTTTCCTGTCTGAGCTCCAATCTCGCTCACTCTCAATTTATTTTGATGTCTTCCCTTTACTCTCTCCCTCACACTGTCTCTCTCTGTCTAACCAGTACCATGACTGCGAAGTAGAGGGAGCAGGTGCTTCTACTAAATGCTGAAAGCCTGCAGTCACGATTTTTTTTGCCACATTTCAAGGATTAGACTAGATTAACCAGAGAGGAAAAGTATAAATGCTGCCATTTGACTTTTCAGGGTTTATATTAAACCTACAATAACTGATTTTTTTTGCCCACTTGGGAGCAGCAGAAACAAGACGTCAACACTCAACGCTGACATTTCACTTTTTTAAGTTGATATGTTGAAGTTGTTCGCAGTTGTCCAGCAGTTACAAAGCAACATCATTTGGATTCATGTTTGTGTTCACCTGGTGAGTGTAAGTGAATGTAAATCTATCATACAACACATTAACAAGGGGCCATTCTTGCACCCGATGAGTAACCTGCACTGATTATAGAGGTCAAACTGCACTGAACTCTCAGCCAATACCGTGCCTGTCTTGACATCTTCATGTTTATCTTTTCATTGTGCACCATTGTTCTAAGCGATTTCAGGAATTATAAGCACATACCCACCACAATGCACAGTGCGCTGAGGAATCTGTTTCTTGTGTCCTTCTCGGGAGACACACATTGTGCACACATTTCAGAAGAATGGTCAGAATGCACACCGACGTGACCAGTTGTTCAAACACTCACCTTGACAGTTTATTCACTTGAAAAAGCAAAAAAAAAAGGAGTCTTAAACATCAGAGGAGCGTAATCCATGCATTAAAGGGGGCGAAGGGGGAAATGAGATATAGAAAGAGAGAGAATAAGAAGCAGAGGTCTGTCTTAAGGCAGGTGCAGAAAATCCAGACGTCTGCATTTTGGATACATGACAGAGTTGCCCTCTCATGACTCTCTCCGCTTCACTGTCCCGTTCAGCGCAACCAGCATGCGGCTGAGGTCACAACCCGACGACAGGGAGAATGACACTCTTGTTCAGAACTTGCTCCGACTTCAGATGCCAAGATGAGTCATCCGGAAACTTGACGACTTCGGCGCTGCATGGAGCTGTCGTCCCCTCTAGCACATTTTTCCCTCCCAAACGTTACAGTCTACATGTTCTTGCCAAAGTGTCGCCCTGATTAAACGTCAGTGACGTTTCGGAGGAAGTGCCAAAAGCAATTTTTGTTTTTTGAAAACCTTTTCCTCCATGTAGAGCCCTTTTTGGTGGAAAGTTTTGTAACAGCCAGTGGCCAATCTTTCAACACCCCTTCTACAACAACTTACAACTTCAGCTTATTTTTAACATTACTGCCACTGGATTACCACCAGGATAAAGCAGGCAACTGTCCTGGAGCCACAGATCGTCAAGGGGGGGCCAACAGCTGCAAGTTCACCATGTGACAATAAGTTTCTGGTGATTTAATTAATTGCAGATGTGTCTGTTAACACTGTGCTGTACATGCCACTAAAGCACATTATAAACTGAAGAAAGAGGGACCTTAAGGCAACATCTGCATTACCTAGTCTTGAGGCCCCTTCTTGTAGAGGGGCCCTGAGTTATAAGGACTTCATTGTACTTATATGATGCACCTTCCTACATACATTTGTGTTAATAAATATATGCAATACAAGGAGAGTGGGGGATGTTACTATCAGAATTACTTTTGCTATTTCTACTATTTTTACATTTCTTTTTACAATTTAACTACAACTGTTATGACTAAGCGAGTCCAATTTTCTCCTGTATTGTAGATACTATGATGTTGTGCAACTTTGATGCATTTATATTTGCTAATTGTGTTTTAAAAGTGTGGGAAAGAATTTAAGATGGACTTCTTACTCAGTCATCTTTTTGATTTCTCCAGCAGGTTATTATTACAAGGTAAATGTTTTAAAAACCCGATTAGGAACAATTATGGACCTAGTAAAATTGTTTTGTTGGATCTGGTTTGTATTAATTTGTGGTGTATTGTAGGCTGGGAATATGTGCATGCATGAAATCATAAAATAATTTCAACTATTGTTACATATAATTATATAATTACTACTAGAATTTGTTTACTATTGTAATTACTACCATTATTTTAAAGTGTGGTACAAATTAGATGTATTATTATTAGTAATAATAATAATAATGCATTATAAACTGCTTTCTGGTAGCACTTTATTTTCTTATCTTTACTCTTTTTGTTTTTGTTTCTTGCTTTTTAACATACATCCTTTATTTTGAATAGAGTGTAATGTACCAGCATTTCTAATGTATTCAATTGTTTCATTGTGTTTTTATTGTGTTTTTTTTTTTTTTTTTTGCTTCCTTGGTGAGAAAAGTATTTCCTCTTGTGGGACAATAAAGATCTGAACTGAACTGAACTGAACTGAAATGAACTGCTGTAGGGGTGGCTGCGGCCGAGCAGGTTGTGCTTGTCGTCCTTTAATCTCGGTATTGGTAGTTTGATTCCCAGGCTGCTCCTTTCCACATGTCAAAGTGTCCTTTAACAAGACACTGAAGTCCACATTGCTCTTTATGTGGAGGCCAGCGTCTCGTGTGAATGGATAAATGAGAGAAAATTGCAAAGCGTTACATAAATGCACTCCATCATTGTTACTGCTGCCACCTCTACCATTGTCCATTCGACCACCAATACAATAGAATATACAGTACAGAATAATAGTAATAATAATGATTATAATAATAATAACTTTCTTTTTAATGAGACACAAGAGACAGTAATGAAATTATACAAAAATATATATATAAAAATGAATGAAAACAATATAATATTCACCAAGAGATATAAATAGTACAAATGAGTTCAAATCTGTTTAAAAAGAGGCTTTTTTGGCCGACGTTTAAGAGAAAATAGTTCCGATACTGTTAGCCCCTGTAGCTTGGAGCTAATCCATTTAACACTCTGTATGTGATTAGCAGAACTTTGAACTGCAGTCTTGAAGCAGTGAAGAGAGGCTAAGATTGGGGTAACGTGCTCTCTTCTCATGGTTCCAGTTAGCAGCTACATTTTATGCTAACTGTTATTGCTATTAATATGCAAATTATATGTTAAATCTACATTGGGCATTGCAAATTAAATGTAAAATCCACTCTACTCTACAATCTGCTCTTCCTGTCAGCGTACAACTCCTCACATGACACTTCATGCCTCAGGGCAATGTCAACACTGCCTGGATGAAAGTCTGCCATTGATTTCACACAGCTTGTCAATCAAAGCTTTAATCACGGAAGAATGTCGAGGATCCAGTTTTGGTTGGTTGACTTCAAGAAATTACTCTCCATGTTCTGCAGAGGAGAGGCCCAGCAGTTAGAGGTACGACGCTATCTGTAGACTTACAATTAGCTTCTTCCTTCTTGTTACAATCAAAAGATCAATGAACACCAGTGTCAATATGGAAATCAGTAGAATGGAGACATACATGTATTTGACACGTGACTCATCCCATAGATGGATTCAGTTCTGAATCAATCAGGTGACATATGACACTGAAAATTGCACAATGATTTTCTTAAAACTTTATTTAAACAGGGTAGTTTGAACAACTTTATTTTGAGGTCTCATTAGGAAGTTGTCACTTTAGGGAGCTCCACAGTACAAACACTCCCTGATCTGACAGTTTTCTAGATACATTGTTGGCATTTTATTGAATTGCAGGAAAAATATGCTACATACAAAAAAAAAGTAAAAACCTGCAATAAGGATTATCAGTGAAAATGCTCAGAATTAATTACTAATGTTAGTATCATACTGGATGAGCAGTTAAACAGGCTGCAAGTATTTTGGACTATGAGGATGTGTCGCCTCCTAGTGACAAATGAAGGTAGTGCAGAATAGCAGTACACTACTATATGTATGTACAGTAACACAGATACTTTTATCTTGACTTGTAGTGACATGAGGTGTTGGTAACAGATGTGCAGGTTGCTACGGTAACAAAACCCCTGACTCTGCAGGTGAAGGATGGAGACCCATAAGTCTAATGTTGCATAAGAACACCCTTGGTCCAAATTCATGACTCATATATCCGTGATGGAAGGTTTTAATGCTTCTACAAATTGTCCATCATGGGTTTGACAATGATATAAGAGTCCATATCGCCATATGTGACCTCTGCACTCCATATCTTAAACCTTCAAAATTTATGAGGGAAATACAATTATTATTTTTTTTTATTTGATATCCAGCAGAAGTTTCCATTTTCCAAGGTATTATTGTAATCACACAGGTATTTACTGTTGGCCCGGGATGAGAACATCTTTGCCCATCGTGAAAATAACTTTAAAATCCAATATTTCCGCAGTGGACTCATTTTTTTTTTACATTTCTTACACTATGTGATGTCTTACAGATGGATAGATAGATGTGTGATATATAAGATATATCTTGCTGGATGTGTATCAAGATATTTCAGCATCTAGGATGTATAAACTGTTAATTTATCACCTTTTGACATTTACACAGGATTTAGTTTGGGTGATAGTCATTTGGATATGGGGTCAGTTAAGGTTAGCAAGGATGTGAGTGGTCATGTAAAATTAAACGGATCGGGCTCCCTACCACTTAACAGAACTGGAAAAGCTCTGAGGATGAGTAGTGAAACATCCTCAAATCTACAATTTCAGTCATGTGGATTATTTGACAAATAACAGGAAACAAATAAGATGAATTTCAACAACTGACACAAAAAAAGTTCTCAGTCGGCCTCATTACAAAAGGAAAACAACAAATGTAGACATGATTTAACTGAAAGAGGTGAACTTACATTTAAACTCCACACATAGCCAAAAAAAAGAGCTATAAATAAAATGTGTTTAGGTTCGTCATGTGTGTGAAATTTGTACCAATACTTCTTTTTTTAACAAGGCTCAAAGTCCATCTGATAGCCCCTTAACAGCTGCAATGTCCATTACAACCCCAAATATTGTTTTAATGAATTGTAATATTGGTTGCTTTTCTTTAAGCCTTAAAAGCAGAATTGTTAAAGGCCCTGAAAACATATTTTTTTCCATCAGGCTCCAGTGGAATGGCCACTGGGTCTCCGACCAGAAATCTCACGAGAGTTTGAGTTGTTGTCAAAATCAGCTAAATTTCGACAACTCTCATGAGATTCCATTCAGATTTCATGACGAGACTTGGTTAGAAACAATAACAAACAGGCTGAATCAAATGAAATGTAAAGAAAATTTTTTTATTTCTCTGTATGATCCTTTACATAATGCTGTCAGACATTTATAATAACAATCTGAGCCTGTCAGTGGCAAAAACAAGCACTTTTTGTGGATGTACATTGACAGGGCACTGTTGCCTTGTGGGATTACATTGCAGCCTGTTTTGCAGCTGACGGGTGAAGCACTTCCTCTCAATACTGGACCACTTTCAAAAACTGTTGATCCTATTAATCACTTAGAAACAAAAAGATATGAAAAATAGGGTCAAGTTTGAAAAATATGCATGTCCCTTTAAGGCAGCCAAGGTTCATTGAGGACAAACACACCTGAGGGATTGATTTGGCAGCGTTTCAGTGACTGAAGGTCAGTCTCCGTGACCTATTCCATAACAATTTAATAGTACCTGTAAGCGACTCCTATATGTTTCCAGAGAGTGAACAATTAAAAATGCTTGATCAAGATCAATATCTACATCTACAACACTTTGTTTTCCCAGATTAGTGCAGCCATATATGTGCTGAAGGTGGACCGTGGCGTCAGCAAGAAAAACTTGACAATTCAGCTTCACTTTTATCGAGGTCTAGCAAGGTAAAAATCCTTTTCTGCAGGATTAGGCAGATAATGCCCTCTGGCGTTCTGCTGAATGTGGATCTCTGCAGGTTTTGCTATAAAAGAAGATGACCGCTGCCCTCAAACAGCATCACATCCCCTACTGGAAGTGAGGATGTAAAGGTAAGTGACTAATATTTCCTGCCTGCTCCTAATACTACTAATACTAATCCTGTGTTTTGGTTTGACTGGTCGCGTCTTTCAGCCTGAAGGTTATTCGGTAACATGACAACGATGAGAGGTCTCCTTGCCCTGCTTGCAGTCTCAGCCTGGACCGAGATGGGGGTAAGTCCCACACCTGCAGCCTTCAGGTTCAGGTCTCCATATCTCTCCAAAAACACATCATGAGGGAACCTGTAACCCTGAACATTTGACTACAAAAACATTGGTATTTAGAGCAAGAGTAGATGGAAATAGAGTAATGATGATAATATATTTCATTTGCATATTGTATTATATTATAATAGTCAACATTAGCTGATTTGTGTTGCATAAACATACAATTTCAGCCATTTTAATGCAAAATAGGAATTTATTTTTTTTTGGTAAGAGAGACAAATAATAATAATAATAATAATAATAATAATAATAATAATAATAATAATAATAATAATAATAATAATAATAATAATAATAATAATAATAATAATATCCCTGCAGGAGTCAAGTGATGTTTGTTAAAAGAAAAACAACAGTACTGTCTCACAGTAATGTCAGATTAGTAATTAGTCCATTAAAATGTTTTATTGTGACATTTGGCACAAATCTAAATATATTCTGACTGAGCATCCGCATGTGGAGGCCCAAGATTCAAACTGAATGAAGGTGCAGTAATCACGTCTTGTGCTTCAGCCATCAGACTGCTGCTCCCAGAGAAGAAGACAAAACTGTGGTGTTGGACCTTTGACAGAAAAATATAAATTATGAGCCAGATTTTTTAAAAAAAAAATTCAAACTTGAATTTTTCAAAGAGAAAAATAGAACATTACAAACAAGAATTTATATTAAAAAAATAAGAAATAAAAACCACAGGGCAGGTAACAAACAATTGCAATATTTAATTTTAAAAAAAAAAAAGAAAAAAGAAAAAAGACATCCCCATGGGCCAATTTCTCCACTTAAATTGCAGCTCAGGATACTCAACCACCAGTCAGAGCGCAGCAGACACATTTTCCAAGAAAGTATTCTCATTTAAATGCAAAAACAGGGGCACTTCCTCTAAGGAAAAAGAAAATATGAACTGGACAAGAAGCACAAAAAAATCCCAATACTATAGTGAATTTACAGTATAAACAATAAAATGGGCAACTGAAGCCATAGTATTGTATGTTTTTGACTGCTACAGTTCATATGCTTTCTGTTTTGTCATGCATCTGCTTCTCAACACTTTTGTCCCAAATATTTAAAAAAATCATTCTTCTAAAATGCTGTAATGTGCTGCACAGTGATCCTGTACTAAAATATATTTTAAGATGTGTATATATATGTTTGTAAAGCATTGAGCAGTGTGCGTATTTACCAGTCTATTTGCAGTTGTACAGCCTGTTGATCCTGTCGATGTCATTCTGGCTCATCTCAGTAGCCGTGCCGAACTCAACGTTGGGATCGGGGATTGGCACCATGGTGGGCTTTTCGTTCTTGGAGAAGGCGTACCTGGATTTAAAGGTATCATACTCTTAAAAGAAGCTGATGCAATCATCATTTAATCCTCTCTGCACAACATTTTGTAAAGTTGTGCTGCAACCATCTTAGGAACATTACTAGGATTTATTCAATTCTGACTTTTAGATACTGAATCCATCATACAGACTTTCATATTACTGCAAAGACCTCTTAACTGGCATAAATCAGAAATAAATTCACAGACTCCAAATGCAGCAGCCAGACTTCTAACCCAGATCAAGAAGCAAGACTATATTACACTTCCTTTAATGTCCTAACACTGGCTGCCAGTTGCTTTTTGAATTGATTTTAATTAAAGCACTTCATGGCTCCAGATTTACTCTCCCCTTATCAACCTGCATGTAGTTTGAGGTCCTCAGGTCTGCCTTGTAAACATTATATTTGGTTTATATGGTTTTGATAAGCGCTATATAAACTTTGGCATTATTAGTGTTATTATGTGTGGCAGTGTGGGTAAGATCCAGACCACAACGGCCGTGTTTTGGTGTCTCTGTTCTTACTTGTGGTACTGCATGACAGAGTTGTAGTCGTAGGGGGTTCCCTGGTTCAGAGTGTTGATCTTGTCAAAGGCATACTCCCAACCTGAGCGTAAAAACAAGCGAGCAAATCATTGTATTGGTAGTCATCGTGTTAGTACTGCTGTGTTTTTACAGACCTGGTTTGGTCCGCTTACAATGTAGGCTTTGAAACAGACAGCCGTTTGTGGGCACGCATGAATGATCTGATGTCAGTTTGATGAGGAAGGAGTGGCGACTTTGCAAATGAAGCGTTCAGAGCAGGCTGAAGATGATGGCTTCCAGTGAGCATTTTTACATATGTTCACTTCAAGTTTTGGGACTTTTGATCATGTTTAACATCTGACACCATAACAGGACATAAATGAAAGACAATCACAAAAAGCTTGATGTGTCCCCTTTAAGTCGATGCAAACTTAATATTTCCTGCTGCTTTCCGGCTTTCTATCTGCAAACCATGTGTGAGACTTTTGTCTTCATGCTAAGAGTTGAATGTCCTGAGCTATATTGTGAAGATTTTTTGTTATGCTTTGATCTTTATGGGGTTAAAATGTAAAATTTGGAGCATCCAGCGGCCAAATAGTTATTGCATCGCATGCCACATAACTGCAACGACCCTGGTTGGATTCCAGCCGGGAACCTTTTCTGCTTGTCAGGTGGAGTTACATCGAAGGAAATGAGGTTGTTAAAATAAGAGGATTTTAAATTTAATGGCAATCTGCACATTAGATTTTGATATACAATATATCTTGTTTTTTCTGTTACAAAGTAAGAAAAGGGGACACCAAAACCATATGTAAAAGACAATGAAATTACTTGTTGGTCAAAGCAATATTTCAAAAGGTCAAGGGGGTTGAGGGGAGGTGGGGTCACCTACGAGGAATGACGTTCTCCCACAGGATGCGGATGTGCTCGTCTCGGTCGGAGCGGCACTGCTCATGTTTGAAGCCCAGAGCATGCAGCAGCTCGTGCTGCACCACGTCATGGTACAGGCAGCCCGAACGCTTCAGAGACAGCACCTGCTCATTGAAACGCCGGCCGAGATAGGAGTAGCACCTGAGAAGTGATAAACAGTGCATATGCTAAGATAATATATGTATGTGTTTACACTGAGCCAGAATAAAAGCAAATAATTAAACTTTTTTAAAGTTACAGTTAAATTGGATTACTGCATCTCCACAAAAATTCTCAGTGGTACTTTAACAAATTAATAACAATTTGACTAACTGGAAGCTTGACATTTGGAAAAAATTTATATAAAATAATGACTACAAAATGTTTCCTCACTCTTTTGTTTGATTAACTTGTAAACTCATTGCTAATATTTAGGATTTTTGGAACTGTGTCTTGCAAGATTATATAATAAAGTTACGTACAATAACATGCATTATATTAGAATTCATTGAAAGTCTCTGTATGTCATTATGTCCACAATATGTTTTCCTTGAGATTCAAATGTGAAGTGAGGACGAACCCGTCCAGAGACTGGATGTGGATGTAATCTCTTTGACTGCCTCGAGGGACAAATCGGATGCAGGAGACACTGCTGAAGGACTGAAGGCCACGTTCAATGATGGCCCGCTCTCGAGAAGCTGAAAAAGTGTAAAAATCAGGTATTACAAACTCATCATGACATAATTCAGGGAGGTAAAAAAATATTTCTTATGTATTTTAATTTTTACTGACTTATACTGACAGTTTACTCCTCACCTCTGGTTGTTTGTTTGTTTACTCAAGTTCTGTACTTAAGTATAATTTTGAGGTGTTTGTTCTTTGATTTTACACTATTTTATACTTCTAAACCACTGTACATTTTTACTGTACTACAATAATTTGCAAATTAGGACTACACCTATAAAACATGATCATCTTGTAAAATATGATGCATTGCAATAGATTAAACTACATAACACTACATAACTACATGTTGCACCACCAGCTGCAACATAAATAAAACATGAATTATTTAATTTATCTGTGAAAATGCACATTTGTTTAATTAATAAATTAATAAATTTTATTGTATTTTTACATTTTTATATTATTTTTTAAATAAAGATTACATTTTGTTTATAATATATGATTTGTTTATGTTTATGATGATTCTGCTCACTGGGTTAATCTTGGGATGTACTCAGCAAACAAAAGCTCAAACTCTCTGTATACTTTCAGCTAACTTTGTAAAATTGTAAGGTAAAATGAATAAAAATTTTAATGCAAGACTTCTACCTTTAATGTAATACTTGAGTATTTTTAGTATTTCTACATAGTTGTTATTCTAACTAGTAAAAAATGTGAATGATTCTGGTATTGTAGTTGAAGTCAAAACAACTCACTGTAGTGGTCTGCGATGATGTACGGCACATACACCATGCCGTCACTGGCCTGGGGCCACTTGCAGTTGTCGGAGGTGCAGGGATCGGCGTTCCTCTCACTTTCAGAGTCAAAGGCAACGTCGTCGTCCACGAAGAGCCCATCAGGAGCTCTGACTGTCAAAACATGAGGCACAAGTCAGTGTGGTATAAAGCATCAGATTTTTAAAATGTGTTTTCTCAGTATCAAGACAAAATGAACAAATGATCTTGACATAAGCAAACTTATCTTATGAAACAATTATTTAAGGGAATTATTTGACATTTTGGGACAAAACATGACAACAACATTAATAATATGACAATAATATTCTCAAATCCATATGTTTTGTGCTGGTGGGCTGCTGTGCCATAGTTTGTGTTAGATTATTGTTGTAGTAAGTTTAGTTATTTTAATGTGTGAGTAGTAAAAGCATATAACCTTGTTTTTGAAGAAATAATAATATGAATATGGCCTCTTTTTGAGTTTGGGTCTTAAATTTGGCAGTAGCAGGTGTGTTCAGTCAGCTCATGTCTGAAAGGAGCAGGAACGGCCGGGTTTGGGTCTCAGAACAGAGCAGGGCTAGCTGTTTCCCCCTGTTTCCAGTCTTTATGCTAAGCTAAGCTAACAGGCAGCTAGCTCCAGCTCCATATGTACTGTACAGCCAGAGAGTGGTACCAAGCTTATCAGCTAACTCCCGGCAAGTACATGAATAAACATATTTCTCAAAATGTCAAATTACTTCTTTAATGATATTTAGAATAAAGTATTATCATTTCATGATCTGTACATGACGAATAATGAACAGTGGAGAAAAGTAATTCTTGCTTTTTAAAACAAAAATGACCAAATAATTATTTTACAATTTAGAAAAAAATATGAGTAGTAGTAGAAGCATTATAAGCGTACCATGTTTTAGCCTTCTATGGTTTTGCTCATGATGTCTTTTACTACAGAAGAGACAAATAAACCCAAGAAAGAAGCAAAATGTTCATCCATCTCAGCTGTAAAAGGACTGACTGTGTATTGTTGGTGATGTTTTACCTGCAACTGTTGGAAAATGCATATATCCAGTGTAAATATTTGAATCTAAGTTATTTGTATAAAACAATCAAGCATCAGTGTATCCATCTGCATGAATAATTCAAGCTGTTCTCAACATTTTTAAACGGTTAGAAAATATCTCACCGATGTTCCTGTTGGCTTCCTCGATCTTTTCAGAGACAGATTTAACCTTTAATGAGAGGAGAGAAGTAGAACATCAGTAGAGTTAATAACTTATTTCATCAACAGTTGCGTATACAGTCACGATTTCAGATTAATGGATTACTTTATGTTTTTAATAACAGTTGTAAGGTACCTTATCAAAATTAAAATCTGTACTCTGACCATGACAATGAAAAACATTTGACATTGTTCCAGGTTAACCGTTTAAAAATGAAAAATCAAGTGAATTCACAACATTTCCTCGATTTTATTGTATTGCATTTGCAGTCGGGAGGCAGCAAACACTCTAAATCACTAATTCACCAAAATCATTATTATTATTATAAAATACACTTATGTGAATCCAGTTAAACATCCTACTTTTTAATTTAACTTCAATTCAAACAACATTCATAAAGGAGGGGATGCAAATGTGGAAAAACAAATATGTAACAGATGAATGTTTTTGAGAGAACTGAGTGTCAAAAACAAAAACACACATTTTATAAACTTGAGGTTCCTTCTCCTTATCTTCTGTTCGTTTCCCTCTTTCTATAGTTGATTCTGGCCTTTTCCATGAACCTGAACTGTTGCTAAAAGCCACAAAATTTAACTTCGAATAGACTCTAAAACTCACCTTCTTCTCCTCAGCTGTGACACAAACCACCATCAGAGCCACCACAAGACCCAGAGTGCACTTCAGACCAGACATGTCTTCTGAAAACCTCAAGTGAACAAAGCTTAAAAAATAAACTAAATGATCCTCAAACTCCAAACTCCCTCAAAAGGAAAATGAAGTCAGTGTGTTTCTGTCTGTGCACAACGTTATAAACAGTAATCAGGACTGGATGAGAGACGTTTTATGGGCACTTGGAGGAGAAATGACTGAAGATATAAATAAACCTGCTGCAGCTGATAAGACTATTTCACCTTGATGCCACATGTTTATTCCCACACTAGTGTTACACTAGTGTGCGGAGAAAATGACCCAGTTTTTCTGTGGTTAATTATAATAAGTTAGTAGATGCATTCAATAAACAACCTACGGTGTGATTAATTAATTTACATTTAAATGATGATACTATCTTGTCTTGTTTGATACAACAAAGTTGATGATTAAATTAAATTGATAGCCTGTATTAGTTTCCTGTCTTTCTATTATGAATAATTTGCAACATTTTTAAGGATATACATTTTTTTTTTGGTTGTTACACTTTCATATTCCATCTCAGTTGTCTTCTTTTACAGCTTTCTCAGTTCACATTATGTCCTTTTTGTAATTCAAAGGAAGCAGACGGCTGTTTGCAAACACATCAGCATTAATAACTTTATAAGCTGATGATACAGGAGAAGCTATGAAGCTAGTTGTGTTGATTTTCTGGCCCAAAGAAGCCAAAAATGGATTGAAAGTCAAGAGCCTCGGCGTTATCCTGGACAGCACCCTCTCATTTGCACCACATATTCAAAACATCACCCGGACTGCATTTTTCCACCTTCGCAACATCTCCAGACTCCGCCCATCACTTTCTCAATCCAGCACTGAAATCCTGGTTCATTCTTTTGTCACATCCCGCATTGATTACTGCAACGCACTTCTCACTGGACTTCCTAACAAACTCATTAACAAACTGCAAATGATTCAAAACTCGGCTGCCCGGATCATCACCCGCACTAAATCATCCGACCACATCACCCCTGTCCTCATCCACCTTCACTGGCTCCCTGTTCAACAACGCATCCAATACAAAAACCTCCTACTCACCTATAAAGCTCTTCATAACTCAGCTCCAACCTACCTCCGTGACCTCCTCCAGGAATACACTCCCTCTCGCACCCTCCGTTCATCCTCTACTGGACTCCTATCCACTCCCACATCTCGCCTCAGTACCATGGGTGCCCGAGCCTTCAGCTGCTCAGCACCCAGGCTCTGGAACTCTCTCCCCCCACACATAAGACAGTCAGACTCTATCACCTCATTTAAAACACACCTCAAAACTCACCTGTTCAAACTTGCTTACACACTATAATCGGACTTCACTTATCTCACTTGTTTGCTCTCTTTCTTTTTTGTATATATTGATGTGTGTTTTCTTTCTTTTATTTATCTATTTTTATTTATTGATGCTCTTGTTGATTTTATATCTTGTAAGGTGACCTTGAGTGTCATGAAAGGCGCCTCCAAATAAAATGTATAAATGTATTGAAACAACTTGAAATCAGAGTGATGGGACAGATGCTCTGAAAGCTAATGCATGTGATAGAGAGATACAACAATTAAACCCTGCAGCGGTGAGCTGTGTAACTCTGCATCAGGTACAGAAAACATGATGTAAAAATCTTAGTTCAGATGGAAGGTAACATTACAGCCAAAACACCCAGAGTGCTCTTTGCAGCTGTCATGTCAACCAAGCTTCAGAGCACTGACACTGAACAATCCTGCAAAAACTTGTATTAAAATGTCATTAACTGGCTCAGACAAAGAAGGAGGGAGAGCACACGGAGGATTGCACACAGCACACTGTTTATTAAAGTAAACTATTTACAGAAACAAACACGTAAGGTTGACAAGGACAGTAAAATCTGTGATATTTGTGGGTTCATGGGTGAGTAGGAAATAATGCAGGAAGGTTGGAAGCTGACAGCGATGACAAATCAAACAAAAACAAAAGCAGGAGACCATATGGGAGCTGAGAGAGAAGGAAGCAGACTGAGCCGGGCCAGCTATGTGGGCTCTCTGAACCAGCAACCCAGGTGAAATTCCTCCCACGCACAACCTTCACCCTGCTGGCTGCTTCCTGAAAGGGGGAGGAGAGGACACAACCAGGTCGGGCAGAGTAGGAGCAGGAGGGGTCATCACATCCCCGCTGCATGAGAACAGCCATCACTAAAGTAGTCTGTAAAAGCTTAAAAGGCAAATCAAACAAAGAAATTACAAACAATAAGTACTATAAATACACTTTCAAACACATTTAGCTTAACAGGAGCGCTGCTGGTGTCTCTCAAACCAAGACAAACTGATACACGTTGGTGTGTTTTAATGACTCTAGCCCACTGAAATGAAGGCCTTTTTATTTTTGCTCATAATTCTTCCGCTCTATTTGAACATTTAGCTTTTATTTGAACCTTTAAGCTATTACTATTGCCTTTTATATTTTGATTTTATTTCAAAAATATACCAGAAAGATCAACAGCAACATCCGGCAACCCTACATGATGACAGATGATGAAAATGATGACAGTTCATAGCTGATAAGAAAACATAACTTGATGCCAACTTATATAGAAGAATGAGATGTTCCATTACCTATAAAAACAATTCTCACCTTTCTAAATATGATTTAATTTAAATGAAATAAAATAAAAACCAACTCAGAGGAACTGTATGCTTAATTGCAACTTTATTGCTGATAATTAAACCATTTCTGTTGACCCAACAATTGAGGACAGTGGTGATGATGATGATAATGATGATGATTCTTTGTGAAGTACCGCTGTATTCTCAGCACGGGCAACTGTTTAAAAAGAGAATATCAAAATTTAATGCATCAGGAAATCAACTTTTCTCATTAATCTCTCATTATTAAAAACAATATTTTCACCTGATTAATTCATATAAAGAAACTAATTTTTCCTTGATGTTGTTGATTAAGGGCACTTGTACAGTCTGGTCAGTCTGATCATGTCCTTCTGGCTCATCTCAGTGGCCGTGCCGAACTCAACACTGGCGTCAGGGATAGCCACCAAGGTGGGCTTGTTGTTCTTGGAGAAGGCGTACCTGAAACCACCATGAAGAGCAAAACATTAATGAGTGTTGGTGAAAGGATGAGGGCAACAACTGGGAAACAAGTGGCAAAACAAACGTTAGACTTCAGACTAAATGAGCAAATAATGTCTATTAGCTTAGCATAATTGGATATTTCCATCTCCCTGTTAACTGCTGACTGATGTTTTTACAAGCTAAGACATTATTTAAATTTTAAGGGTGCAATTTGATTTAGTAAATAACTAGTTTGAAACTAGCTTGTAGTTACTAAGAAGCGCAGTACTTTACACACACACACACAGTCAAGCCCTGCCTGTTCACAGTAGCCTGACCAATTATGGAGATTATTCCCTATCTTTATTCAAGAGTGTAGTATATAAATTTGAAAGCAAACTTTATTGATTTTACATTCAAATTTTGTAATTTGTCCCTCAAAACCCTCCCCTCTCCCTACGCAGAAGAAACCTGAGTGCGAGGAGAAGAGTTGAAGTTTGAGCGCAGGAAATGTGCTATTCATATTTAAAGTAGGCAGGGGAGGAAGCGCATCATTGTCTTTTACCTCATAAATAGTAAGATTAAGTCATTTTTGATTGTGTTAGGAGTGAACATTGACTCCTAACACCTGCTGTGGTCGTCTTTCATGGCCCTCCACCACAGTTGTTTTCTGTTGTACCTACTTGCTGTAATGCATAACAGAGTCGTAGTCGTAGGTGGTTCCCTGGTTCAGAGTTTTGACTTTGTCAAAGTTGTGCTCCTTTCCTAAAGATTTGAAAAGACAACAATTATCAAGAGATCCATCAGTGTCTGTATTCATTATTCATGCATTATGTGGTTTGTGGGGTTTTTACTTTGAGGCTTTTAACTGAGGTTACATGATTTCTGGAGATTTTCTGTAATTTTCTTAATGTCGACAAATCTCATGTGCAGAATAATCCCACCTGCAAGTATTGTGTGTGCATCCAAAGCCTAACATATCTTATTCATCTGTGCAGTAGACCTCCACTGTTGTTCAAAAACTATCAAAAACATGTCAGCGAGCAACACTGCTGCACTAGTTAACAAGTTCCTTTGCCACTAAGAGTTTGGGCTCCAAATATTATACTAAAGTTCTTCACTCAGTGGCCTCTGCCTCATATGGAACTACTCTCTGGAGGCTGAAAATGCTCTTAGTTGATCGCTGTTATTAGTCTTTGGATCCGTTTCTAAACAAACTAACTGGCCAAACCTCTCTGCGATGAAGTTTTTAATAGTTTTTGGACAAGAACGGAGGTCTACGGCTCAGAGGAATAAGATATATCAGGATACTCAAGTAGGATCAATTCATTATTGGTTTGGTTCTGCACATGAGATTTGTTGACAATAAGAAAATATAGAAAATATAGAAAATAATCATCCTCATCCTTTAATATCAAAAACAGATCTTGTGGTGCAGCATTTATATCTCTTGTAAATTACTTAAAACCTAAATGTGTCAGTTTAGTTGTTCTGTTACTGTGATGGTTGCAAAGAGACAAACCGGGAATGACGTTCTCCAGCGCGATGCGGATGTACTGGTCTCGGTCAGAGCGTTTCTGCTCATGGTGGAAGCCCAGTGCGTGGAGCACCTCATGCTGGACCGTGTCGTGGTAAACACAACCTGAGCGCTGCAGGGACAGATCCTGTCCGTTCTGTCGTCGGCCGATGTAAGAGTAACACCTGTGATGACAATTTGGGACATATTTCGTCTACAATTGTTTAATTTTAGCATAGCTAGAAGAAAGGAAACATTTTTTTTAACTACAGGATACCAGTCAAAGTATTTCCAAAACTGTTTGTGCAGTATCTAATAGATGCGTACCCATTAAGGGACTGGATTTTCAGGTAGTCCCTCTGGTTGGTGCGTTTGACGAAGCGCAAACAAGAGAAACTATGGAAGGAATGCAGACCACGCTCGATGACTGACACCTCACGAGGGGCTGGAAAAACAGCAAAAAGGTCACTTAAAACTGACGCAACATCAGCCACAACACTGACATGATACTATGACTACAAAACAATAGACATGCATGAACATTTTTGTATTCCTCTCCTAAAGCATTTTTCTGTGAGGTTTTCTTGTTTAAGAAATTCTCTTCACTGCTGAAACTTGTTGTAAAATACTAATTTCAGCCTGATGAATGTCACCTGTTCATGAGGAGGTGTGTCTTTGTGATATTTAATCATTAGCATAATCACTGCCCCTTGAAGCTAGCTGCTAAAAAAAACATCTCTCCAAAGCAAAGTGCTCTCAAAGGATGTGACAGTCACAGAGATATTTAAATATTATAGTGATGTTAGACTGTCAGCTGTTACACAAGATGATACTGGACAGAGACTTTCAGAGAGACCCTGAGCAGCTGTTTACAACTAATGAAATGTACAAGTCTCTGTGCCAAAATATGCCAAGAAAAATCACAAAGTGTAAAAAAAACTTTTCAGTAAACTGGCAGCCATGATGATGATGATAAAATAATTTTATTTTAATTGATTTCAGCATCGTATTTCAACTCCAAATGCCTTAAGATTAAGACATGAATCAAACAAGTGTTTCTACCCATTGTGAATAAAGGCAGAGATTATCTGTTCATGAATCATACAAGTCTTAACTCTTAAGTTTAATTTGTACCTCATAGAAAATTGATGGACCCCACAAATCTTATCTTAGCTCATATAAGTGATTCTTGCACGAGGCTCATTGCCACATCGGTAAAGCATGATGACAAGATTTTTAGGATATACTGTGTCAGAAACACTGACCTAGAGTAGCAGGTTTTATTTAGGGGGACACATGTTATGAAAGAAAACCTTGACCTTAAACAATTTTGTGCAATAAACAAATGAATCGCTTTTTAACTGACGGATTTTCTGAGTTTCTTTTGGATGTATGTAAACAATAGAGTAAAGATCCTACATGTTGTAATACAAATAATGAAAAATGCTGTTTCTAGTATGTGGATTCACTTTTAAATTTTTTTTAAATCACATATTAGCACATTTAAGGGTTAAATCACAGTGTTTAGCACTCACAGTACACGCTGGAAATGGTGTAGGGGACGTAGACAATTCCATCTTTAGACTTGGGCCACATGCAGCCGTTGGCCGTGCAGGGGTCGGCGTTTCTCTCAGCCTCAGAATCAAAAGCAACATCGTCCTCTATGAAGGGCTCGTCAGGAGAACGGACTGCAGCGAACAAGGTGATCAATGTAAGAATACTTTCCTCTAACTGGGGTTATCAGTCCATCAACAAGATCTGAGTTTTTTCTGCTGGTGAGGAGTCTTGTTTTGAGTATCATTAGCTCAAGAGTCAGTAGTAGTAACATAAAACAGACACTTTTCATGCATTCTTGGCACAAGAACAAGCAGGAGCGTGTGTCAAGTCTTAAAATTTATACAATAAACTTTTTGTCAGTAACCATATTCCCCTATAATTTAGGAATTAACAGAGAATAGCAAAAAGATAAATGGTCAATGTTTGTCAAATAGTTAAAATATAATACATTCATCATTTATTATAATAAAAGGTATCTGGTACTGTGGCTCTATTAGTTATTACTTATTAGATGTAAATCAAATGTTGTGGTATCGCCCACCCTTAATGTCCAAAAGATAGGGATCAGAACAAACAAAAACCCGATGTACACTTTCTCATGACTCTTAAAAATTCTCACCAATGTCTCTGTTGACTCTCTCAATCCGCTCTGAAGTAGTCAAACTCTAGTTGACCTGCAGGAAAGAGTGATGAGATTTTAGTTTATTAACTGGTTAATGGTTACTCTGTGATTTAATTTGAATTTTATTGTTGTTTTTAGCATTAGCATTACATATGAAGCAATTGTGTTTATATGAAATGCCAAGAGAGGGAACTTACGGAGTCAGGAGTTTTCCAGAAGTGACATAGAAAAAAGAAGAGACAGAGAAACCAATTTAGAGTGATTATTTAGTTTGAAAAATAGTGTAGATGTAATAAAACTGGAGCCAGCCTCACCTCCTCCTCAGCCCAGGCTGAGACAGCCACCAGGACCACAAGGCCCAGAATGCACTTCAGTGCTACCATTTCAACAAATAACCTGCAACGAGACACAAACAACCAACAGAATACTTATGGCTACATTTTCCTGTCATTATATATTTATTTCTGTCACCTTTGTTACTCAAAAACAATCAAAAACAGCATTTAAAATGATGATGATGGCGATGATGACAAATGATAAATGATACTTACTTCTATGCCTCAAGGGAGGAAAACACAGTTAGCGGTGCAAATTCACATTATAAAGCATCAGCCGCACCGGAAAACCATCCTTTTAAGGATATAAAAAGGACAGTTGGGGGAAAAAATGTGTGACTGAAAACGCCCAATAAGAATGTTTCACCTTGATGCCACATTGCACTATTCCCATAAAAAGAGCTAGCTCCTAATCTTGTTTGATTTCGACCAGATACTTGGCCTCAAATGTTTTCTGTACAAAACTGAGGTTATTTGTCAGAGTGACACAGAGGACTGTTCATATAATTGTTCCTTTTTTAAAAAATGTCACACTTATTTTATTCCAGGATGAGTTATAGTAAACAGAAGACTTTTATTTGTACACGTTCCACTTTTATACATTTTTTATACCCATTAACCTAAATGCACTTTTTCACTTTTACTGATTTTATTATATAATTTACTGTGGGACAGAGTTATAGTTTCAAATTTAATACATTATCGTAATATGTTTGGCTGAAATTAGTGGCAGATATTTTTTAAGAAATGCAAAGGAGAGAATAACAAAACATAACATACAAAACAATGAATTACAACTAACATTGACAGATGTTTCCAGTCTGTTATTAACCAGCTCGAACTGCAGGATCATGTTTAGATTTGACCTGATTCCGATCTTAAAAAGTGACCCATCATACTTGTATTGAAAATCAATCATCATGGCAACATCTGGGTTAATCCTTGAATTTCTGTATCTTGTAATGTGATCCTGGCTTAAGACCAACAGCAAACACTTACCTGACCTTCATAGCAAAAGAGTGAACTCTATTACAGGGCTGCGTCTGGTGGGAGAGAGGATATGATTGGACGACCGAGATGCAGCCCCTGTAATCCTGATGACTAATGATTGACTAATGCCTATTTTTTCCCCCTGTGTTAAACCAACACATCTGATCTCTAGTCTGTTTTTCCTGACCTAATAAAAAGTCCACTCAAACTAAGGTGTAACTGCCAAAATAACGACAACGTACAGTGAAGACAGTGATATACAGTGACCTATTTTAATTTTTATTTACATTGGAGACACATATAAAGCGCATACATGGCTCTCGGAGGACTTTTTGACATGTCACAGTATAAGCACAAGTGTAAATAATAACATTAATGATGGCTGAATTCCTTTTAACTGCTTTTAGTTTTATCGTTCTGATATTTATTGCTCATGCTGGGTGACTGTCACAGGGCCATGTCGTCCTGGAACGCTTTAATAGAAACAGAGACATCATTAAAGTGATTAGTAACACCTGTGCTTCCATTGCTACAGTATGAGAAGTCAAAAAAAGTCTGTTGCTAAAAAGGTCAGTTGCCTTGAAGCTGGGGACAAACTCGAACCAAACAGACCTCATAAAGATTGTTTCCACCGACCGGCCAACTGTTTTTTCAATCTTTGACAGTCAGGAGGAAGCATTAACCTCACAACAGAGTAATCACGCAGACAAACACACTGAATGACTGGAGTTCTTCATAATTGGCACACAGTCATCATATATTCTCTTTATCATATTGAGAAAGCCGGTGTAGAGCATCAGATTAATCAGAAGCTGATATCACTGATGTTAAACGATCGCTTCACTCAAAAATAATTATTTTCTCACTTGTCACTATAGTGATATTTAGCCATGCGAGCAGTTTTGGTTGCATGTGCCAAAGTCTTGAGATATCTGACTAATAAACTTCTGCAACCACTTCCAATACACCAGCAGGAGACATTAAATAAAATAAAACCAGACAAGCCTCATCTGGTCAGTGAATCAGATGTTGCAACAAGGTTTCTGGATTTCTTATTCATCTATTAGTGAGTTTCTGAGAATTCAATTTAGCAGTATATGTGTGGTACAACCATGTGAATTTGAATTCTAATTTGTTAAACATAAATCCCTCCTGACATGTTTTCAGGCATACAGTACCAGTCAAAAGTTCCCATTTGCTTGAATGACCGGTAGTGTATAAAAAAAGCCTGCTTTGAAGAATAATTTGTGTCTGATATGGTCCACAAAAAGTTAAATTACTTACTAAAAAATCTAATCTTAAATTACATATACTACAAGATGTCTCCTGCTTCACTGAAAAGTCCATTCTCAGTGTTTGTGCACTGCAGGCTTCACGTTTCCACATCACACTTGTGTAAGTTACATACTGGACCATTATTGGCTCCAAAGTAGTTTTGATGTCACAAATAATGCTCAAAGGTACACGTGTTGAAACTTTCCCCCTCCAGCAGAGGAATGTGAAAAAGCTCACAATTTAACCCTCATAACTGACATTGAATTGAAAGCTGAATTAATTTTTTTTTATCAATTTTATCATCTGATTGGAGTTTGGTTTGGTCTCCACCAACTTCTTTAGCTGCTACATGTTCAACTTTGTCTGCATTTGGTGCTGGGAAGTTAGTTTATAAGAGTTGATCTACTGGAAAGTGCTGCTGGAAACAGGATGAGAGTGCTCAGACCATTGACTGTATATAAATACGGTCTCCACTTCGAGCTGCCATCTTGCTTGTGTGACACCATTTGGAGCTGGAGTCTTTGCAGTAGAGTCGGACAGCGGGATGAATGCCTGCGGGACATCATGCCCTCTCAGCTGTACTGCTGCCTGATGGAGGTTTGATAGCGGCTGTCAATCATGACATCACACCCCCTTTTTATATTGTCAACTAACTAATTTAGAGCAAACTTATCAGAAAAATTAGCTCTTGGACATATACCAGCGTGATAAGAACTTTTTTCCATCTTTTGGAAAACTTTACGTGACATGTACTTAGATTTTTAAAAAAATTTTTTTAGTTTGTCCATCTGCTAACATTGAGGTGGCTGGACTTATGACCTATAATGCAGCCAGCCACCAGGGGGCCATTGAGCTGTTTTGGCTTCACTAATGGGGGGGGGGTGTCATGATGTCAATATTTATATACAGGCAATGGCTCAGACTGGACCAAAGCTATGGGTTAAAAGAGGCTAAAACATTCTGTATAGTTGCAGAGTTAACAGTGATAGGATGTGGTTTCACGTGACACCTTTCACATTTGATTTAGTGTTAACATAAAGAAATAATGCAGCTTTGCATACACATTGTGACTGCCTAAACATTTGGTAATGTACAGATACTGATGCACAAATGACAAGAAAGAACTTCAATGCAGATGCACATAAATGTTAATTTGGTACCATTTTTTATTCAATATTACTAAAGAATGAAGAAACATTCTCAGAATATTAAAAAGATGGTATGATGTCTGCACTGCCTCTGTGCTGTCAGGGCTGCTTCCATCAACTGGTGGAAAACAGAAACAGAAACATGTTAAATGCAACAAACACAGTTTTACATTTCCTCATGAGTCACTGCTCACAAGTTAAATTTATACAGAGAACAACAAACAGCTACAGAAGTACTGTAAGCATCTGTCCAAAACATGAGTGTGTGCTCTTACGGTTCATTGTAACATCTATACAGCCTGTTCAGTCTGACGATGTCATTCAAGCTCATCTCGGTGCTGGTGCCGAAGTCAACATCTGCATTGGGGATGGGCTCCATAGTGGGCTTGTTGTTCCCAGAGAAGGCATACCTGGAATTATTAAAAACACAGAAGATACTTTTTAATGTTTATATTAAGAATTATTGTTATTCAAATACTATTGAAAAGGTTCACTCAAAGAAAAAAACATGCTCTGTCTTTCCTCTAGCTCTAGTGTTAAAAACTGTTGATACTGATTGTAAAATCAGTAATTTGTCTAAATGAACAGATGTTAGATGAAGCAGATCGTAGCATCCCCAACCTGTGGTACTGCATGACAGAGGTGTAGTCGTAGGTTGTGCCCTGGTTCAGAGTGTTGATCTTGTCGAAGTTGTACGCCATACCTGAAAAAAAAAGAAAAGCACATGGTTAACTCTCTCTGACTTTGTGTTTAAAGATCTGAATTTGGCCAATCATCACTTTTAGAATTAGGATTTGGGTTTGAGATTAAGGCTAGATTTAGGCTGCTCTTTTGGTTGGTAAGTACAGTGAAGTAGATTTGGGAGTTAAGGCTATATTTAGATTCATATCCAGCATGAAATATCACAGAAAGGCGTCTGATTGGTCCCAAATTTATTCTGCAGCATGACAATGACCAAAAACTGTGTCTGTTTTAAAGGCAATGTGTGATCACACCAAATATTGATTTGATTTATGTGTCTTCTGTTTACTGAACTTTATATAAAGTTAATTGATAAATACTTTTGAAAGCATCCTCACTTTACTTTTAGTGCCTAAAACCTTTACACGGTACTAAATATCAAACTTTTTTTCTTTTTCAATTGAATGAAATGCATGAAGTCAAGTAAGGTTTAAGATTTAAGTTTGTGGACTAGTGTTAAATCATAGGATATCTCTATCTGTGTGTGTGTTTTTATGTGAAGTCTCAGGCGCTGACCGGGCATGATGTTTTCCCACAGGACTCGGATGTACTCGTCCCTGTCGGAGCGGCACTGTTCATGGTTGAAGCCGAGGGCGTGGAGCAGCTCGTGCTGGACAGTGTTGTGGTACATGCAGCCCTGACGGTCGAGAGACACTGTCTGAGCATTACCACGGCGGCCGACGTAGGACCAACAGCTGAGTTTGTACATAGATAACAGAAGGAAATGAATGATCACAGCAGACCAGTTAAAATGGTATTCGTTATCATTTCATCAATTTTAGCAACAGTAATATTTGTCCTCTTGGCTTGATTTGGTTGTTACTTGATTCATCTCACTGCAACAAAAGTCTCCACCAAAACATTTTGTTATATCATACATGACTCTATATAAAATGTGATAGCCCCAGCCATTGGAAATCATATCTATCTATTAGCAAGTCCTGTGTGTTTGAGAGCTAATATCAATCTATATTAATTTTATTGCATTTTCTAGTGCAATATAAACCTACCATACTTAGAAACACACACAATCACAGAAAACACACGGATGTTACCCGTTTTCAGAGAAGATGCTCAGGTAGTCGCTTTGGCCGTCCCGTTCGACGAAGCGAATGCAAGATACACTGATGAAGGAGTCCAGGCCACGCTCGATGATGGCACGCTCACGAGGTGCTGGGAAGACACAAAGATGTAAGAGAAGACAAAAAAAATCCCTTTAGATAGAGTAAGATAAAGTACTTTTTACTCCCAAAAGGAAATTGTACTGATAAAGAAAGAAAGAAAAGGTCAAACGTTTTGATTCCTTTAAGAAAATCCTTAGATAAAAAAATGAATTGCAATATTTTAGAAGCTGTCTTCTTAGTTGTTTCATCTGCAAGTATAAAACAAAACAAAACATTGAAGAATATTAGGTATAAGGTATTAATTGAAAAGAGTCCAAGCTCTGGCAAAACATTTTGTAAAAAGAAAAGCCGCACTAGCTGCTCTATGAGGCTTTATTTAGGCAGAATGATGCTTTGAGGTAAATGCTAACATCAGCGTGCTAACATGCTCATAATGACAATGCTAACATGTTAATGTTTTGCAGATTTTAAGTGAAAAAGTAAGCATAAAGTTACCATTGCTCCACAAATATCCAGTCACTTACAGTAATGTCCGGCGATCACATAGGGCACGTAGACATTTCCGTCAGCAGATTTGCTCCACTTGCAGCCCTCGGCAGTACAGGGATCAGCGTTTCTGTCATTTTCATTGTCATAAGCAATGTCGTCCACGATAAAGGGTCCGTCCTTCGAACGCACTGTTGAAGGATAACATTAAAGGTTCAGTAATTTAACCATATAAATAATAGGTACATCAATGTAGTACAGGAAATTTCGGCTCAGATTGTATTTGTCTCTTTATCATAATTGTAAAGTTCAACACAGACATTGTTGCAAACAACCAGGACTGAAAGTTTAAAGCTTTCCAAGTGATTTCTATACACCCCACATATTGAAACTATTACTTTATTGGTTAGTTTATTCTTAGTTTTACTCTTTGTTTCATGTCAGTTTCGTTTTGAGTGTGGAGTTGCAGAATTTATACTGCTGTGCAAATAAATGTACTCCTGAAATTTCATGGAAATCTATAAATAAGATTATAGTCATATTGCCAAGTATAAAGTTGATATCTTGGCCTGAAGGTGGTATAAAGTTGTTAGAGTATCCATAAAGGAGCAAGTTCAGCCATTTCGGGTCATGTCAGGTGTAAGTGATGGGGCCAAAATCTACAAGCCTCCCAACTGTTCATAAATGTGTTTAAAAACTAAAGCACAGGTCCAGGACTGGAAGAAGAATTTCCAAAACTGTGTCTCAAATACTGTTGTGTACAATAACTTTAATGTCCCCCTTAATTGAAACAGGATGTGTATATATAGGATGTGTATATATATCTGTATATATACACATCACCAGGATGAATTGAATGAGGATTTGAATGTGCATGCTGACTTACCAATATCCTTGTTGGCCCTCCACAGCCGCTCACCAACAGACAGTTCCTAGATCAGGGAGATGACATCAGTCATTCATTAGTAAGGACTCACCTGAAGAGTTTATTTATGTACTCTGCTACTTTATTAGATAAACCAGTAATTGCTCTCTGCTCTGCTGCGTAGCTCAGCCCTGCACTCGTTCAAGCAGACACACAGACCTGAAACTCTTCAAGCATTCAGAGACAGAGAGCCGAGTGTAGCAGAGGAGAGAGACGGAGACAGCGATGTAACCTGGTCATTAACGCTACGAGTCCAAACCTCAGACCCTGCGCGCTGTTATTGGCCCTGCAGATAAATGCACCGCCACACACTTCTAGTAGGTCATAAGTGATAATTAAGAGGGATTACTTCCGTATAAGTCTATATATTGTTTTTTAGGAAAATCCTGCATAGTGCGCCTTTAATTCCAGCAGCTCTTAATTCAAAATGTCCTGATCGCAAAGTTTGTTTTTATTCTATAACATCATTTTTGTCAATGATCACTTTATATCCCTAATGTTACCTTAATCAAAATTATTATTATTATTTACAATTTCATGATTATATTAATTGTTAATGTGTTAAAACACTTTAGGTCCACATGAATCTTCCTGGAGTCCAACATTGTTACATATTCTGCTATACAGACCCTAATTACATATTTGTTTATTCTTATCTAAATGTGTCTAGTTCTTCCATCACTGACAACATGTTATTCGTTTCATCTTTAAATTGAATCTTAATATTCATAAAAAAAAATCTTTACACAGATATATTATACATAGCCTCACCTTCTCTTCAGCCCAGGAGCAGTCGGAGACCACAAGGAGGATCAGGAAACTGAGCGTGCACTTCAAGAAAGCCATGTTACCAGCCTGCAGGTGTATGTGTTACACTGTACCTGGATCCTGCAGTAGTCCCGGTTTATATGTCGTGAATATAGTGTGCCTGTTCACTCATGAAGATAAACATCACTTTACTCAGCGATAAGATGCTCATTACCTTGAAAACATGCTGCTGATTCCCACTATGACTCACTATAAATAAAATCTACGTGTGATAGCAAAAAGTTTCGAAAAACTTCATGCCACTTTGTGAGAGTGTTGGCCTTGAGGACACCTGCCTGATGATTATGGATCCTGGGCTGCCTGTTGCACAATGAATGAACCATAATAGTCTGAATTGGTTTATAAAGCACTGAATGGTTGAGGGCTGAAATATCTGATCTTCTGGCTTACAGTCTCAGCTCTGTAAAGTCAGGGGGAGCTGCAGAGTCGCTGATAGTTTTCTGTAGGTTCATCACTACAAACCATGTCCAACACGTTACACACTGACAGTTCATACATTGTTATTATAAAAATATCAATGATAACTTTAAGTGTAGTTCTTGAATATTTAATCCTTCAGCTTTTGATATTAAAAGTTGCAGAGGACTGACAGAGGCAGCACCCTGTTCCACTTTTCAGCAGTGCTGGTGATTTGTCACCATCTTGTGCACACTGACAGGAAGTCAGAGTTGCAGATTTAGAGAAGCGTCTTGTCTGACTGTGGATATGAAGGTGAACAAAAACATTTCTCCAAAGCCATTCCTTTTCTAACATTTCAACACTATGAAGTGAAGTGTGTGCATACTTGCCAAACATGCAGGATTATGGCCTGATGAGGGCTAAAAGTATCTAAAGGAGCCTTCATGTGCTTGTTGACTGTAAAGATGGAAGAAGCTCTGAGCTTGTCTGCAAAATGTTTTCTGTTTAAATTCTATTCATATGATGAAAAACTGTTAGAATGCATGTTAACATGATATTTTTATACTCACATACACAACTTTGTTTCCTAAATATTTCATTTATGTACAGTATGTTAAACTGGCTTCAATATCATCTGTGTCGTATAAAACTCATTTCCGCTTGAAGATGTTTTTTTTTAGCTCTGTGTTCTCTTACAGCGCTGTCCTACTTCACATTTGTATAGATTCACACACATCTTTAACAATGTGTTGTAAAAGCTTATTCGTTGTGTCAAATCTTCATTTGAAAAGTAACTAAAGCTGTCAAATAAATGTAGTGGAGCAGAAAGTACAATATTTCCCTCTAAAATGTAGTGAAGTGGAAGTATAAAGTAGCATCACATGGAAATACTCAAGTAAAGTACAAGTGCCTCAAAACTGTACTTAAGTACAATTCTTCAGTAAATGTATTTAGTTACTTATGCCACTGAGCATAATATAATATCTGTAAACATTAACCCACCTTCTTTTTGTTGGTATGGAGAGACTGTGATTCCTTATTAATTTCAATTATTTCAAAATGGAACAGAAGTGGAGGCAAATTAGTTATAGTTTGTTTATTTCATCTTTCCAGTCAGCAAACTTGATACATTCAGCTGTAATCTTCCATATTTATCTTTACATGCAAACATCATATAAATTCATTACTTTAGACAACATCAGTGAATGTTTTTTTTTTTTTTTTTTTTACCAGATTACATAGTTTACACTGCAAAGACAACACATCCTCTGGCTTTTGAAAAAAAATCTCAGGAAACAAACAAGAGGTCAAATTTTTTGGTTTATCTTCTTGTGACCTTTCTCGCTCTGTTAGACCTCTCTTAACAGAAGACCATAAGGACGGATGGCCCTTTCTACCATCTCCTGCTCTTCTGCATCCGATGTTCCTGCTGGGATGCGAACCAGCCAGTATTTGTCATTGTTGTGTTTCTCTCTGTATTCAGGGTTGATTCGATTCTGCAGAACCACTTGGTACGTCTTGCCCGTCTTTTTGGACGTGAATGTTTTGGTGTAGTAGACCGCCTCATCGATGTACGGGGTCGAGTAAATCCCCCTGCCATAAACCTGACCCGAGCCTGGCTGTTAAATACAAGAATGAGAATTTATCAAATTTGAACGAATGAATATTATCTTTAACATTTCAGTTATACCAGTAGTGTTTGTAGAAATACAGCAAGTCTAACATATTACAAACATATTTCTATATGGCAGGAAATAGTGACCACGTCGTGATCTTCTAGCTTTAGACTTTTTTTTTTTAGACAGTTTCAAATAGTTTTACTGCTTAAAGTTACTTGAATCGAAAACAGGGGGTCATTTTATGTTTCTAGTTTACAGTTTTAGTCAAAATACAATTATATTAGCAGCATAACGTCTTTCTCCACCTGCCACCATGGTTAATGTGTATTTCCCAACATGCCTCTGTGACCATGTAACAATGTGCAGGTTGGGGAGGGCTCCCCCTGGTGGTTATTGTCAGTATATTGTCGTAATGACTAATAAAACTGAAGCAGCATAAAGAAAAAAAAAATCAGACTGTCTGAAAACCTGGGCATATAAATCCAAAACAATGTGCAACTCAGTATAACACATAAACATTGATAATGATGGATATGTAAACAAACCTTGTAGTGTCCTTCGATGATGCCTTCAGCACCTTTCCTTGATGTCCCATGATAGGACACAGGCCACTCCCCTGCCACTGACTGGGTGCTGCGGAATCGGGTTCCCAGCCAGGCTTTTCCATCATACTTATTCAGCACCTGTGACAAGATATTGACATCAAGAAAAACAAAAAACAAAAAAAAAACATTGTTACCTGGTTTTTAGTAAAGTAAAACTCTCCCCATGATACATTCATTCAATGAGCCATTTTTAAACAAACTAACATGCCCAAACTCTTTATAATGACAGAGCATGTCACCCAGTGCAGCGATGTGGCTCACTGATGTGTCCTTTTTAAATAGTTTTTGGATGACAACTGAGGTCTTCAGCACAGACCACACACACACATGATACTTATTAGTAGATCAGTTGATTGTTGGTTTGGCTCTGCACATGAGATTATTGTTGACAATAAGAAAAATAGAGAAAATCACCAGCCATATCCTTTAAAGCCTAAATACAGCTGTTAATATTTATGGCTTGGTGCTGATTTAAAGTTAAATCAAAAGAAAGGCGTATTTACCTTCAGGGCAAAACGGTACCAACCATATGGGCGTTCATACACCTCCCCTCCTCTGTAATAGGTCTCAGTGTCTTTCAAACTGCGGAAATCGTAGTCAAATTGAGGGTCAAAGAATTCATCCTCATCAATGATGAGATCTCTTCCTGTTGGTGCACGCACAGCAGCGTCCTGGGGGGGGGCTGCTGCTAGTCCACGACCTTGAAGGGCGCTTTGTATGCGGATGAAGTTGGATCTTGACACCTGGCTGTTAAGAGAGGAAATGCAATTTTTACGCACATTAGTGGTCTCTTCTTGCAGTCATTCACAACTGTATGTTCAAAGCATATTCTGCAAACAGGACATTTACAAACTCTGGCATGACTGTTGAGTGAAATTTGTTTAAAACCCTGAAATCTACCATTTTCAGAAATATTGTGACCACATAAATGTTTAAAAAATCTCCGATAATCACCAAGTTTCATCTGCATCCAAGACTGTAGAGATGAAACGCTTGATGAACAGCTGCTGCTGTAGGACTCCTCCATAATAACTAGCTCTGCAAACACTGCAAGCATTAACTGGTGTTCCTTGTTTTTGAAAAGATGTTACAGTGGCATTGCAGAGTGCGCTCAAAGCTTCCAATGCAATTTCTCTGTCCATCTTGACAGTTGGTTAAAGTAGCAAAAAAGTAGCAAACTGTCTCCTTTGAAAGGAAGGTCTGAAGTTTCTGAAGTGCTGTCTTCTTGCGATGTGGAAACGTTGGATTATTGCTCAAATTTATAACCAGATGCCAAGAAAAAAATAATTTCTGTGCTGGGTGTGGTGAACAGGTGATATCAGTCCCTCCCGCTTGTTTATCAATGTGCACTTTCCTCTTAGAAACGCTGACATATATACATATTCATTATATAGTGTCGAGATTTGATTTGATTTGAAGATGTGTAGAGCTTGAGTAGCAAATAAAAGTATAATAAATAAAAGTGACATAAATTAAAGTGACTTTACTTAATGCCACATGTAAAAAATTATCATCCTCCTGGCAGCATGTCATATCAGCATACCAGCCCTTTGCATACATGTAGGAACACATCAACATTGCTTCAGAACAATTCCTGAGAAATTCAAGCTGTACCTCCCACATGAGTAAAGGTCATGCCAGAAAACAGTGAATTTAATTTCTGAAGAAATGCTGAGAGACACCCACACACACACACACACACATATTACTACACTTATGACGACAGTGTTTTGTTTTTCCAAAACAGGCTTAGCCTGACCTTGACTCATTCACAATTACATCTTAAAAGGACAGGTTCACAATTTTTCCAGTGTCTTAAAAAACAACAGTCAGGTGTCCGTATGAGCAGTGGAAGAGATTTTCCTCTCTGTAATCATTCCCCCTGTTCATACTGACTATTAAAAGACCCCTTCAAATGTGCTTTCAATGTGAGGCTTTAGCAGTCTGAGATAGTCATATCAAGTGGATATCTGACACATTTACAGTCTTTTTAGTTCAAATTCCCTCTTTGTGTTTTCCTGTTAAGCTGCGGTTGAAATATAGTAATAAAAAGAAGGATTTTGGCACTAAAAAGACTGTAATTTTGAAAGATATCTACTTGATTTGAAGTGTCATATTAGCTTCAGTTAAACTTTTAAATACATTTTTGCACAGAAGGAGGACTGTGGATTTTGGCCTCCATCACTTCCATTCTTATTACTTAACAAGATCAATTATCAAATCACTACAAATAAAAACGACAAGAGGATTAAGTGGTAAGAGATCCTAAACTGGCCTGTCTGGTCAGATAGTTATGTTTGCCTCTAATAAGCTCTAATAAGTCGGAGCTGGAAGATCAAACAGGAAAACCTGAAGAAGAGAACAGAGAGAATATTAGACTGAAGAAGATCTGTGGGGTTGTCCTGAAGGAAACAGCTGATCAGACTGAACTGAGGATGAAGCTGCTGAGGCCTCTAGCCCTCCTCTTGTGTTAGTTTCCTGTTACCATCTTTTATGTTAACGGCTCATCTCTTGGTTACCTTGTTAGGCTTCCTTATCCATGAAAATATTGGTTTTAATATTTTTGGTGTGGGCCCCTGGGCCTTTTTTTGTCAGTATAATACTCAATTTCAATTTTAAAAAAATGTAAAATGAACCTCAAGAGAATCATATAAATAAATAAAATGCTGTTATGTCACCTGACTGACTTGCATTACTGAGGGGATTTAGCACACATCTCTAAAATTAGTTTAATCTATTTTTCCATTTTAATATTACTAACTATAGTAACATCTATGGTGTTAGGAACAAAGGCAACAGTGGTGCCAGTGGTAATTGGAGCACTGGGGGCTGTGACCCACAAACTGGGAGAGTGGCTCAAGCAGATCACAGGTACAACATCTGAGGTCTCTGTCCAGAAGAGCGCAGTCCTAGGGACAGCTAAGACACTGCGCAGAACCCTCAAACTCCTAGGCCTCTGGTAGAGAACCCAAGCTTGAGGAAGACACACCACCACCCCCCATGGGAGGGGGGTGGGAGGGATATATATGACACCTCTTTATTTTAGAGTCAGGTAGCCTGAGTGGGGTTCTGGTTGTTGTGGATGATTTTGAGGCAGAGCTGGCTGCAAGTCTGCAAGTCACCAATTCTATACTGAATTGGCCTCACATGTCTGGATATGCCCGTCTTTGTTTTGTTTTTGTGCAGGTGTACTGGAAAACAATCCCCTAAAGCTCACATGATTGGGAGAGGAGCTGGCTGTCAGTGTATTGGCTGACAGTGAACTTGTGATTTCAGTTTTGGCTCTAATTATTGCTTTATAATCTTATTTTTATAACTGGGTCGAAAACGACCCTAACAACACAAAGGTTATAATTTCAACTACAGCATTTTATAAATTAGCGAAAACATTTTTTTTGTCTTATTCGGTTGAAATAGAGGATCCTGACAAAGTCATAAAGCCTCGATGCAATAAATAAATTTATTAACACAAGACAAGGGCTTGACCCAGTACATGAACCGGTAGTTTCAGTCTGTGGCAGCAGAAGCAGCTCTGAGGTGGATGAAGAGCTTTGTTTCATCAAGTTTCTTTGCAATAAGACACTTAATTTGACAAAACCACAAACTAACAAGCCCAAAACCTGCAAGACCAAGAACCAAAGACAACAACAACATGTTAGATTCAGGACTCTGGTTGGAGGTTCATCCCCAAATATTGATTGAGGCTGAGGTTTTCCTCACTGTAATCATTCCTCCTGTTCATACTGGCTATTAAAAGACCCCCTTCAAATGTGCTTTCAGTGTAAATGATTGAGGACAAAATTCACAGTGTATCCACATGGTCATTTTCTGCAAAAATGCATTTAAAAGTTTATCTGAAGCGTATATATGAGGTTTCAGCAGTCTGAGTCAATCATATCAAGTGGATATCTGTGACATTTAGTATTTTTAGCATTAAATTCCCTCTATGTGTTTCCTTGGACAGCATTTACGTATTTTTTTCCTTGTTGAGCTGTGATTGAAAGTACAGTCTAAACCTGTTCTACATGAATTGTGCCCTAAGAAAACTTCTGTCATGACTTTGTGCCACATAAATAAAACTGACACTTGCGCACACCCTCAGTGATTGCAGTGAAAAATCGTCATCCTCTTGGCTATATGTCAGCATGTCAAGCACATTTACAGTCTTTTTAGCATCTAATTCTCCTCTTTGTGTTTCCCTGTTGCGCTGCAGGTGGAAGTATAGTAACAAAAAGAGGGACTTTGGCACTAAAAAGACTGTAACGTTGAAAGATATCTACTTGATTTGACTCATTTGGACGAAGCTTCATATTAGCTTCAGACAAACTTTGTGTAAATTTTTGCACTGGAGGGGGACTGTGGATTTTGTCCCCCATCACTTACATTGTAAGTGCATTAAGAGGCAGGTGAAAAAAAATTATAATAATCATTTCGGCCACAAGAGGCCACAAGTGCAACACTACCTCATGCCCTTAATAGGACTAAAAACATTAATGTTTTCTCTCAAGTGAGTTTTAATTTCTCCATGCACTCTAAACACGAGGTACATATATTGTGTGTTAGCAAGTTATGTAACATTACTGTCATGTCTTTATTTTGGCTAGAAATGTATTTTAATCCTGTACAACTTCACATTCTGGAAGCAAGAGATCCACTACAATGAAAATTGTGTTTTTCACTATTTACTCTTTGTTTATTTATTTAATGAATAAAAATATGAAGTTGTGCTGAAACATTTTAATTAGTTATAAATATATCACCCCTTCTCAGATGGTTTGCAGTGATGTAGGATGGGACGAAAAGGTTGGAAACCATTGGTTTCATCTTTAACAATGTGTTGTATTTAAAAAGCTCACAATTAAACCCTTATATCTGACTTAAAGTGACATTAATTTGTCTTAAGCCACTACGGGGCAGACATACTCCAAAGGAAGCACAGACACACAGCCCTTAAAAAGCTGTTATGCTAATGTATTAGCTAATGTAATATCTCCTTTCCAGGAGCTGCCATCTCGCTTGTGTGACATAATTTTCCAAACAAGACAAGAAAAACTTCACATGTACATAAATGTTAATTTGGTCCCATTTTAATGAAATTGTGTAAAAGAATGAAGAAACATTCACAGAATATTAAAAAGATGGTATGATGTCCACACTGGCTTTGTGCTGTCAGGGCTGCTTCCATCAACTGGTGGAAAACAGAAACATGTTAAATGCAACAAACATTTTCTCATGAGTCACTGCTCACAAGTTAAATTTATACAGAGAACAACAAACAGCTACAGAAGTACAGCATCTGTCCAAAAGTAAGGGTGTGCTCTTACTAATATCCATGACACTGATACAGCCTGTTCAGTCTGAGGATGTCGTTCTTGCTCATCTCGGTGCTGGTGCCGAAGTCAACATTTGCATTGGGGATGGGCTCCATAGTGGGCTTGTTGTTCCCAGAGAAGGCATACCTGGAATTATTAAAAACACAGAAGATACTTTTTAATGTTTATATTAAGAATTATTGTTATTCAAATACTATTGAAAAGGTTCACAGAAAAACATGTTCTCTCTTTCCTCTAGCTCTAGTTAGTGTTAAAAACTGTTGATACTGAGGTCTGTGGATTATTCAGAGAGAGCAACGAGATGTTGCTGTTTAAAGTTTAAAATTTCATATAAACAAGAAAGTGAAAGTAGCAAAGTATTATAAAATCGTAGCATCCCCAACCTGTGGTACTGCATGACAGAGGTGTAGTCGTAGGTTGTGTCCTGGTTCAGAGTGTTGATCTTATCGAAGTTGTACGCCATACCTGGAAAAAAAAGAAAGAAAAGCACATGGTTAACTGTCTCTGACTATGTTTAAAGATCTGAATTTGACCAATCATCAATGACCAAAAACATGCAGTCAAAGTCATAAAGAAAAGAAAAGAAAAACAAGGGGGACTAATTGATAAATACTTTTGAAAGCATCCTCACTTTACTTTTAGTGCCTAAAACCTTTGCACAGTGCTAAATATCAAACCTTTTTTTTTCTTTTTAAATTGAATGAAATACATGAAGTCAAGTTAATTTTTATTCATATCGCCTGATATCACAAAATTGCCTCAAGAGGCTCGAGGATCCCCTTTAAATATGCTTTCAGTGTAAGTGATGGAGCGTTTCCACAGGATTTAGATTTAAGGTTAGTAGTAAATTTAGGTTGGGTTCAAGATTTAGGTTTAGGTATAACAGGAAACCCTGGACTAGTGTTAAATCATGGGATATCTCTATATGTGTGTGTGTGTTTTAATGTGAAGTCTCAGGTGCTGACCGGGCATGATGTTCTCCCACAGGACTCGGATGTACTGGTCCCTGTCAGAGCGGCACTGTTCGTGGTTGAAGCCGAGGGCGTGGAGCAGCTCGTGCTGGACGGTGTTGTGGTAGATGCAGCCCTGACGGTTCAGAGACACTGTCTGAGCATTACCTTGGCGGCCGACGAAGGACCAACAGCTGAATTTGTACATAGATAACAGAAGGAAATTAATGATCACAGCAGATCAGAGGAGTTTCAGTTAAAATGGTATTCATTGTCATTTCATTAATTTTAGCAACAGTAATATTTGTCCTCTTGGCTTGATTTGGTTGTTTCTTGATTCATCTCACTGCAACAAAAGTCTCCACCAAAACATTTTGTTATATCATACATTACATTGCAGTTACAATGAGATGAATTATAAAACCAGGTCTGCACCTAATGATTACTATCATTACTGATTACTCTGTCAATATTTTCTTGATTAAAGTGATTAGTCATTCGTTAAAGAAACCAGAAAATATTGCTGAAACTTGAGAAATCCTTTTGTATGAGTCCATACATTGTTTTGTTTTTTTTTTAAATGAAAATCCTGCATAGTGCGCCTTTAATTCCAGCAGCTCTGAATTCAAAATGTCCAAAGTTTGTTTTTATTCCATAACACCATTTTTGCCAATGATCAGTTTATTTCCTAATGTTACCTATAATTGAAAAAAATTACAATTTCATGATTATAGTAATTATTTAATGTGTTACATTAACACTTTAGGTCTCCTCATGTATCTTCCTGGAGTCCAACATTGTTACATATTCTGCTATACTGACACTTTAAATTATGTGTTTGTTTATTCTTATCTAAATGTACTTTGTGGATCATTTTACAGAACACACATGTTGTTTAGTATCCGTGGAAACCGCTGGATCTGTAGCAGGATTTAACAACAGATTTAAAAATATCAGCCCATGAATTACAAATCCAGCCTTTATTTTAATTTTTCTTTAAAAATAACTCAAGATTATTAATTGATTATCAAAAAGTTGGTTAATTGTCTAGTTTATTAATATTCTGACTAATTAAGGTTCTATATAATATTGAATCAAATTAAGGTTAATTAAATTTAATGACTCTATATAAAATGTGATAGTCCCAGCCATTAGAAATCATATCTATCTATTAGCAAGGCCTGTGTGTTTGAGAGAGTTAATATCAATCTATATTAATTTCATTGCGTTGTATAACGCAATATAAACCTACCATACTTAGAAACACACACAATCACAGAAAACACACGGATGTTACCCGTTTTCGGAGTAGATGTTCAGGTAGTCTCTTTCGCCGTTCCATTCGACGAAGCGAATGCAAGACATGTAGGAGAAGGACTTCAGGCCATGCTTGATGATGGCGTACTCACGAGGTGCTGAGAGGACCCAATGAAGTGAGAGAAGACACATTGCCCCACAATGACAATCTTAACATGTTGATGTTTCACAGGTATGATGTTTTTTTTTTTCATTTTTACCACCTTAGTTTAGCATGTTAGCCTGCAACCTTTCGCTAATTAGGACTAAACATAAAGAACAGTTGAGGCTGATGGGAATGTTATTAGTTTTAAAGGGTGAAATTTAAGTTTTAGTCTCATGGTAGGGCAAGAGGGAAAGTCAGATGATCAATGTGAGTAGGATTTATCCTCTGGAGATCATGTCTGTTTGTACAGATCTTCATAGCAATCCAATAGTTGTTGAGATGTTTTAGTTTGGACCAAAGTGGTGACTGATTGACAGAGATGTGGGTAAAAACCATATGGGTGAAGGAGTCATAACAATAAATATAAATAATCCTATTTAATTGTAGATTATATGCTTTTATAAAATGTTCATATCTCCTTTCTGAGTGAGAACTTTCAAATTTAAGTTTCCATTAGCTAAGTGGTTGGTGGAATATATTCACATCTGATGGTGATGATTGATTTTAAGTGAAAAAGTAAGCATAAAGTTACCATTGCTCCACAAATATCCAGTCACTTACAGTAATGTCTGCCGATCACAAAAGGAATGTAGACATTTCCGTCAGCGGATTTGCTCCACATGCAGTCCTTGGAGGTGCAGGGATCAGCGTTTCTCTCATTTTCATTGTGATAAGCAATGTCATCGACGATAAAGGGTCCGTCCTTCGTACGCACTGTTGAAGGATAACATTAAAGGTTCAATCAGTGATTTAACCATATTGATAATAAGTACATCAATGGACTACTGAAATGTTGTCTCTTTATCATAATTGTAAAGTTCAACACAGACATTGTTGCAAACAACCAGAACTGAAAGTTTAAAGCTTTCCTAGTGATTTCTATATACCCCACATATTGAAACTATTATTTTATTGATTAGCTTATTCTACAGTCTTCATGACAGTTTTGTTTTGAGTGTGGAGTTACAGAAATTATGCCCCCTGTGCAAATGAATGTACTCCTGAAATTTCATGACAATCTATAAAAAAGATTATTGCAGGTTTAAAGTTGACATCTTGGCCTAAAGGTAGCATAAAGAGAAAGTTGTTAGAGTATACATAAAGGAGCAAGTTCAGCCATTTCAGGCCATGTCAGGTGTAAGTGATGGGGCCAAAATCTACAAGCCTCCCAACTGTTTATAAATATGTTTAAAAACTGAAGCACAGGTCGAGGACTGGAAGAAGAATTTCCAAAACTGTGTCTCAAATATTGTTGTGTACAATAACTTTAACACCGCCCTTAATTGAAACAGGATGTGCATATATATATCTGATACTGAAATTTGAGGATTTGAATGTGCATGCTGACTTACCAATATCCTTGTTGGCCCTCCACAGCCGCTCACCAACAGACAGTTCCTAGATCAGGGAGATGACATCAGTCATTAATAAGGACTCACCTGAAAAGTTTATTTATGTACTCTGCCGTCTATTAGTCCTCTCTTACTATATTAAATAAGACAGTAATTGCACTATAATTCATTCTGTTTGCTGTGGCCTCTCTGCTCTGCTGTGTGGCTCAGCCCCACCCTCAGACACACAGACCTGAAACTCTTTAAGCATTCAGAGACAGAGAGCAGAGTGTAGCAGAGGAGAGAGACGGAGACAGCAATGTAACCTGGTCATTACGCTACGAGTTCCAACCTCACACCCTGCGCGCTGCTATTGGCTGACGGCTGCACACCCACAAACACCCCGAACACAGCAAGATAATAAGAAAATACAGGCAGAAGGCTCTGCAGATAAATACACCGCCACGCACTTCTAGTAGGTCATAAGTGATAATGGGGATTACTTTTATATGAGTCCATACATTGTTTTTTTCATGAAAATCCTGCATAGTGCGCCTTTAATTCCAGCAGCTCTTAATTCAAAATGTCCAAAGTTTTTTATTCCATAACACCATTTTTGCCAATGATCAGTTTATTTCCTAATGTTACCTATAATTGAAAAAAAATTTACAATTTCATGATTATATTAATTGTTAATGTGTTAAAACACTTTAGGTCTCCACATGTATCTTCCTGGAGTCCAACATTGTTATATATTCTACTATACTGACACTTTAAATTATGTGTTTGTTTATTCTTATCTAAATGTGCTTTGTAGATCATTTTACAGAATACACATGTTGTTTAGTTGTTAAATCCTGCTGCAGATCCAGCTGCAGCAGGATTTAACAACAGATGTCAAAACGAGGTGGAAGGAGGACCCTGGCACAGAGGTGTTGTGCAAAAAAGTCCTTTATTTTCTCAAGAGCCAGCAAGACTGTGACTGTGACTATGATACAAGAAGCAAAACAGGCAAGACTATGACAAGACGAAGACAAGAAACCAAAATGAACCGACAAGACAGACCTGAAAACCAGGGCTTAAATACACGGACAGAACTGACGAGGGAATGGGGAACAGGTGAAGGGAACAGGTGGAAACACTTGGGGTAATCAGACAGACACATGAGGAGGGGCAAGTGACCAGAAACAAGGAGGAATAATTTTCAAAATAAAACAGGAAATGACAAGATGAAACATGGAGACAAGACAAAAACCCCAACTAAATTTCACCACGACTTGACAACAGATTTAAAAATATCAGCCAATGGATAACACATCCAGCCTGTATTCTTATTTACTCTCTTAGCTCCATCTAAATAGTGATTTTTTTCCTTCAATCAATGTTGAAATGATCCAATATTTCACCAAAAATCAAGGATTAGTCCAAAAACTAAAAGTATTAATAAACTAATGACTTCATATATAATAATCTATCAGTCAGAAGGACCAAAACACTACTATCATACTTGAGGTACATTTTGCTGCTAATACTTGTACTTTTCCTTATGTAGGATTTTTCATGCATGCAGGACTTTTTCTTGTAATGCAGTATTTTTACATTGCTGTATTTGTGTCTAGTTCTTCCACCACTGACAACATGTTATTCATTTCATCTTTATACTGAATCTTACCATTAATAATAAAAAAAAAAAATAGCCTCACCTTCTCTTCAGCCCAGGAGCAGTCGGAGACCACAAGGAGGATCAGGAAACTGAGCGTGCACTTCAAGAAAGCCATGTTACCAGCCTGCAGGTTTACGTGTTAAACTGTACCTGGATCCTGCAGTAGTCCCGGTTTATATGTCGTGCATATAGTGTACTTGTTCACTCCTGAAGATAAACACCACTTTGCTCAGTGATAAGATGCTCATTACCTTGAAAACATGCTGCTGATTCCCACTATGACTCCCTTAAATAAAATCTATGTGTGATAGCAAATAGTTTCGAAAAAAAAGTTTCATGCCACTTTGTGAGAGTGTTGGCCTTGAGGACACCTGCCTGATGATTATGGATCCTGGGCTGCCTGTTGCACAATGAATAAACCATAATAGTCTGAGCTGAAATACCACTGTTGGTTCATAAAGCCAAAATATCTGATCTTCTTCTACATTATGAACCAACCAGACCTCTCAGGTGGTCTGGGACAGGTCTTTTGATCATGATTTTTTTTAAATTTATTGGTAGTAAAATGTTTTTTACATACATTGAAAAAGAAATGAAAATGAATTCACAAATAAACTATGGTTTCCAGGTTAATTTGTGGTAATTGTTTTTCTAAAAATGTTTTTGCTTTTCTTCACTGAAGGTAAACATTTGCTTGTAGGCTGGATTAAGTTAGATCTAACTTCTCTTTCCACTTTACTCTTTTGGCCCTTGTTGTGTCACACAATGTTTTTAGTGGTGGTGGTAGTACAGCTTTGCCTACTAAAGACATTTTGGGGGACAATATAAACAAATATTAATAGAAAATACAAAAGGGAGGGAGGAGATTTTTTTTACTATCTTTATTTCTAAATGCTATGGCAGTGTGGATATTTTCCTTGAAATATATGTATAATGCTGTCCTCATGTGCTTCCCATGGATCATCAGCTAATGAGGATACAATTTGTTTTTGCTTGAGACAGCTTTAGCCTCACTAGCATAATGTATGTAACGGCCAATTGCATATTTAGGATCATGAAATGCATATTTAAGGCTTCTTTTCAGGCCTCTCTTTTTGAAATGTTTCAGCTGGAAACATTAAAGAAAAAGGAAACACTTTCTATGCTATGTGTATATTCTCTTTGTATATGTGTCTGTTTTATATGTTTGTATTCTGTTTGTCATCAACAGACAACAGACATTGGCACTGAGATGTGTTCAACTTGTATACATCTCTGTTCTGGTAAAATTTCCACACATACTGACACACATATTACTACACTTGTGAGGACAATGTTTTGACTTCTTCCTATACAGGCTTAGCCTGATCTTGACTCAATCACAATTTCAACTCAAAAGGGTAGGTTCACAATTTCTTACTGTAATCATTCCTTTTGTTGAAGTGGATATCTGCCACATTCACAGTCTCAGCTCTGTAAAGCTAGGGGGAGCTGCAGAGTCGCTGATAATTTTTTGTAGGTTCATCACTACAAGCCATGGCCAACACGTTACACACTGACAGTTAATACATTGTTATTATAAAAATATCAATGGTAACTTTAAGTTCTAGTAGTGAAGTAGGATGGGCCAAAATGTTTGGAAATCACTAGTTTCATCTTTAACAATGTGATGTATTTACAAAAACTTAAATACATTAAAATAAATTATCCATTGTGTCAAATCGTCATCTGAAAATTAACTAAAGCTGTCGAATAAATGCAGTGGAGTAGAAAGTACAATATTTCCCTCTGAGATTTAGTGTAGTGGAAGTAGTTGTCCACCACTGAGCTTAATATAATGTCTGTAAACATGAACTCACCTTCTTTTTGTTGGTATGGAGAGACAATGAAACAAAATACATTTATATTTATTACTAATGTTATTGTAGTATTATAAGTCTGACTTCTTTTTTTTAAAAATGGAACAGACGTGAAGGCAAATTTGTTATGGATTGTTTATTCCATATTTACAGTCAAATGCAAGCAAATATATGCTTGAATATATGGATGCATAAATAATTACAGTGCATAATAATTCAGTTAAAACAGGAGCAGGCAGTGTATGTAATCCTCTGGCTTTTGAAAATCAATTTTAGGAAAGGGAGGGCTCCCCCTGGTGGTTACTGTCAATGATGACAAGCACTCAGACCTAAACTGGTTTTTCTACTAATTTGTCACCTTAAATCATTATACCAGGCTTTGGATACACACATGATACTTGTTAGTAGATTTGATTTATTGGTTGGGACAGTGTAGAGTTTTTTAAACATTAAAGATGCACTGCTGGATTTAGCTCAGAGTTAATTTGCATCTGCAGCACCCCACAATCAAAACATACAACAGCACAACAACAAACAGTACAAAGCAAAAAACACACAGAACACACCATAAAAATACAAAACTACACTCAACAACACATCACATATAACCACAATGTCAATTAGAAATTAATAATCTAAACTTGTCAAATTAAAAGCAAGACTACCTGAGCTAATGAGAACACCATAGATGGAGTTTAGACACAGTGGTCACACAGCTGATTGGTCTTTAGTAATTTTTTTAATTTGGCCTTTATTGTATTGATAGAACTGCAGTTCTTCATATAATCAGGTGAGGCACTCCACTGAGTTGTGGCTTTCACAGGGAAAGCTGACTGTGCACATGCAATGTGAGAAAATGGTCCGATACAGTCTTCCATAGAGGATATTCTGGATGATGATCTAATAGAACTTACTGAGAAAAGTGTACAAAAAGTTACATAGAGGAGGAAAGGGCAAACCATTTACAATTGTACACATTTGAGAATAATCTAAAATTCTCAAAGCTCAGTAAATTGTATTTCTCCAGTACCCTACAGCGATGGAAATGCATTGGCCTTTTGTCCAAAGATTTTAGAGTTTGTTTGTATAAGGACTCAAGAGGTCTTATGGTTGTTTCTCCAGTCTGCCCCGAACATGTGATGCAATCAGACATATGGAAAAGAATCATAGCATGCATACATGCATAAATATCTTGGTTGTGTTCAAAGAGAGGCAGTTTCCAATATGTCCAAAATGTACAAATTTGTAGGATATAATTTTAAATGTTGTTTTTTAAAACATGTTTCTTAAAGTTCAAATTTGGATCCAGTGTCACACCAAGATATTTGAAATCAGTAACTATGTCAATTTTTTCACTTTTGATGAGAATATCAGTGTTACGAGGTTGTACCATGGTTTTTAGAGAAAAACATACCTTTTGTCTTATTTACATTTAGACTCAGACATGATTGATCAAGCCAATGTGTGATCACAAACTTAAACACTTTGTATCCTATTAGATAAATATGAAGACATCCATGCCAGTGCTCTAGATGAGAAGTTAAATTTAGAGAGTTTCGATATTAAAACATCATGATTGACTGTGTCAGATTCTTTACGCAGATCAAAAAATACAGCACTAACTACTCCTCCTTCATCAAGTCTTGATTTTCAATGGAATAATTTGCTCTGAAGCCAAATTGCATTCAATGTAGACCAAAATTGCTTGTATTAAGAAATGTTGTCAGTTTGTCAATTTAATTGTAACTTTTTCAACAACCTTTGAGAGTACTGGCAGCATACTTATTGGTCTGTAGTTACCGGCTTTGGTATAAGTGTAAATAATAAAATCAATGATGACTGAATTCCATTTAACTGCTTTAAATGATCTGTTCTGGTATTCATATCTGACTTAAAGTGACATTAATTTGTCTTAAGCCACTAGGGGGCAGACATACTCCAAAGGAAGCACAGGTACACAGCCCTTAAAAAGCTGTTATGCTAATGTATTTAGCTAATGTAATATCTCCTTTCCAGGAGCTGCCATCTTGCTTGTGTGACATCATTTTTCGACCAACATAAGAAAAACTTCAATTCACATGTATATAAATGTTAATTTGGTACAATTTTTAATGAAATTGTGTCAAAGAATGAAGAAACATTCTCCGAATATTAAAAAGATGGTATGATGTCTGCACTGGCTCTGTGCTGCCAGGGCTGCTTCCATCAACTGGTTGAAAACAGAAACAGAAACATGTTAAATGCAACAAACATTTTCTCATGAGTCACTACTCACAAGTTAAATTATACAGAGAACAACAAACAGCTACAGAAGTACTGTAAGCATCTGTCCAAAACTTGAGAGTGTGCTCTTACTGATATCCGTAACACTTATACAGCCTGTTCAGTCTGAGGATGTCATTCTTGCTCATCTCGGTGCTGGTGCCGAAGTCAACATTTGCATTGGGGATGGGCTCCATAGTGGGCTTGTTGTTTGCAGAGAAGGCATACCTGGAATTAGTTTACATTAAGAATTATTGTTATTCAAATACTATTGAAAGGATTCACCCAAAGAAAAAACATTTTCTCTCTCCTCTAGCTATGCTGATACTGCAGCTTTATGCACTGAGGTTTTGATACTCTGGGTTAACATTTACATTGAAACTACTTTCTGACCCAGGAAATAGTTAGTGTTAAAAACTGTTGATACTGAGGTATGCGGATTATTCAGAGAGAGCAACAAGATGTCGCTGTTCAATTTTTAAAATGTAATATAAACAAGAAAGTGAAAGTGACAGCAGTAAATTATTCTAAAATCAATAATTTGTCTAAATAAACAGATGTTAGATTAAGCAGATCGTAGCATCCCCAACCTGTGGTACTGCATGACAGAGTTGTAGTCGTAGGGAGTGCCCTGGTTCAGAGTGTTGACCTTGTCAAAGGCATACGCCAAACCTGAGAAAATGAAAAGTACATGATTAACTGTCTCTGACTTTGTGTTAAGAGATCTGAATTTGACCAATCATAATTTTTAGGATTAGGATTTGGGTTTAAGATTAAGGCTATATTTGGGAGTTAAGGCAGGATTCTCTCAAAGCGTTTGTGGCTAAATTACCACAGCTTTAAGTCCTCAAGTTCCCATGACCTCAGAAGTTCAATGTTGTTAATTTGTTTTTGATTTTTTCCTTTATTTGACAGTTTAGTGGAGAGACAGTGAATACAGGGAGATAGAGACAGGGGTATGACATCCAACAAAGGTCTCACAACCAGGAATCAAACCATGGAACTGTGGATTTTGTCCCCCATCACTTACGTTGTAAGTGCATTATGAAGGAATCTTCTAATGGTCATTGTGAATAGGAGGAATAATTGGAGTAAGAACATTTTTCAATGTTCATTTTGGGCCCCTGACTGTTGTTTTAAGACAGACTCCTTTCACTCAGGGTTTGGGTTAGGGTTGAGTTAGGGTTGGGGTTGGGGTTTGGGGTTGGGGTTAGAAGGAGTAGCACAGGCCTACTGACAGGACACAACAATATTGAGGGGGAAAGGTTGTTGTGAGTCCCTCCATAAGGGACCAAGGATCCAAGGGGGGGCAGAGGTGGGAGAGCCGAGAGGAGAAGGATATAGAGAGGAGAAAAAAGGGTTGGGTGTGAAAGGGGGAGGTGAGGGTTAGGGTTAGGGTTAGGGTTAGGTAAAGGTTGGGGTTGGGGTTAGGGTTAAGGGTTAGGGTTAGGGTTAGGGTTTGGTTTAAGATTTAGGTTTAGGTCTAACAGAAAAATTTGGACTAGTGTTAAATCATGGGATATCTCTATATGTGTGTGTGTGTGTTAATGTGAAGTCTCAGGTGCTGACCGGGCATGATGTTCTCCCACAGGACTCGGATGTGCTGGTCCCTGTCGGAGCGGCACTGTTCGTGGTTGAAGCCGAGGGCATGGAGCAGCTCGTGCTGGACGGTGTTGTGGTACATGCAGCCCTGACGGTCCAGAGACACTGTCTGAGCATTACCACGGCGGCCGAGGTAGGAGTAACAGCTGAATGTTTACATAGATAATAGAAGGAAATGAATGATCACAGCAGAAATGGTATTCATGGTCATTGATTTTTTTAGCAACAGTAATATTTGTCCTCTTGGCTTGATTTGGTTGTTACTTGATTCATCTCACTGCAGCAAAAGTTTCCTCCAAAACATTTTGTTATATCATACATGACTCTATATAAAATGTGATAGCCCCAGCCATTGGAAATCATATCTATCTATTAGCAAGTCCTGTGTGTGGATATGTTTGCAAGAGCTAATATCAATCGATATTCATTTTATTGCATTTTCTAGTGCAATATAAACCTACCATACTTAGAAACACACACAATCACAGAAAAAACATGAATGTTACCCGTTGTCGGACATGATGTTCAGGTAGTCTCTCTGGCCGCTGCGTTCGACAAAGCGAATGCAAGATACACTGATGAAGGACTCCAGGCCACGCTCAATGATGGCACGCTCACGAGATGCTGAGAAGACACAAAGATGTAAGAGAAGACAGAATCGGCAACTTTTTTTTTTTTTAAATCCTTTTAGATAAAGATAAAGTACTTCTTTACTTCCAAAGGGAAATTATACTGATACTGAAAATTGTACTGATGAAGGAAGAAAGAAAAGGTTTTGATTTCTTTAAGAAAATCTTTAGATAAAAAATGAATTAAAACAGTTAAGAAGCTGTCTTCTTTGTTGTTTTATTTGCAGGTATAAACAAAACAAAACATTGAAGAATATTAGAAATAAGGTATTAATTCAAAAAAGTAAATGAAAAAACATGCTTTTGGCGATGTGTAAACTGGATGTGACCCTAAAGTGGCCCATGTGATACATAGTGAATATTACCCAAATGTGGGCCACCTTTGGCAAAGATCTGGAACAGTCGACAATAGTCAATGTGGGTGTAAACCAAAAGAGGCCCACATATGTGGCCTGGTTATCTTAAACATATCTGGGCCAGTTCTGGCAAATATACAACACAGTAAGCACTGGCTAATCTGGAAGTGAGCCTGAAGTGGCCCATATTTAAAATGGTGAATATGCCCCCACAAAGGGCCACAAGCCCAATTCGCTTGTGGCCTGGATCTGGCAAACATGGGCCGATCACCCAAGTGCCATTGTTCCACACAGTATGTGGGCCATATGAATGTGAGACAGTTCTTGGCTGGCTGTGGCTCAGGAGATACAGTGGGTTGTCCACATCCGAAGATTGGCGGTTCAATTCCTGGCTTGGGTCAGATACTTAACCCCAAATTGCTTCTGATCAGTGTGTTAAGGACTAGATTTTCTCTGCTGGGTGGGTAATGTGTGTGAGTGTAACTTGTAGTGTAAAAATGCTTGGATTATCAGAAGATTAGAGAGGTGATATAATGGCAAACAGGAGCGGACCCCCCAAGTCTAATCATTCCATGTGATATGTGGGTCAGAAGAGGATATAGAATATAAAAAAATGAACTCTGGGCCAGACCTAGTTTGCTCAGATTTTGGTTTACACGTGACATTTCTATGGTTAGTGGCCCAGATCTGGCAACCAGGAGCGGACCGCCCAAGTGCCATCATCCCACGTGATATGTGGGCCACATGAAAGTGACAGGTGTGGGCCAGATATGGGCCACAGCAGTTTTGCTATCTGGGTTTAGCATGTTAGCATGCACCATTTTACTAATTAGACTAAACTGAAAGAACAGCTGAGGCTGATGAGAATGTTATTAGTTTTAAAAGGAGAAATTTAAATTTTAATCTCATGGAAGGGCAAGAGAGGTAGAATATATTCACATCTGATGTTGGTGATTGATTTTCAGTGAAAAAGTAAGCATAAAGTTACCATTGGTCCACTGTTCCAAATATTCAGTCACTTACAGTAATGTCCGGCGATCACATAGGGCACATAGACATTTCCGTTTGCAGATTTGCTCCACATGCAGCCCTCAGAGGTGCAGGGATCAGCGTTTCTCTCATTTTCATTGTCATAAGCAATGTCATCTATGACGAAAGGTTCTTTGTCCGTACGCACTGTTGAAGGATAACATTAAAGGTTCAATTAGTAATTCATATATATATATATATATATACACACACATATATACATCACCAGGCGACCCTGCTGTTAATGGGGCAACAAATACTGAAATTTGAGGATATGAATGTGCATGCGACTTACCAACATCCTTATTGGCCCTCCACAGCCGCTCACCCACAGACAGTTCCTAGATCAGGGAGATGACATAAATCATTAGTAAGAACTCACCTGTAGAGTTTATTTATGTAGTCTGCCGTCTATTAGTACTCTGTTACTTTATTAAATAAAACAGTAATTGCACTATAATGTATCCTGTTCCCTGTGGCCTCTCTGCTCTGCTGTGTAGCTCAGCCCCACCTTCAGTCAAGCAGACACACAGAGCTGAAAATCTTTAAGCATTTATGACATAGAGATAGAGAGCAAAGTGTAGCACAGGAGAGAAATGAAGACAGCGATGTAACCTGGTCATTACGCTACGAGTCCCAACCTCACACCCTGTGCGCTGTTATTGGCTGGGGGTCACAAACATCCCGTACACAGCAAGATAATAAGAAAATACAGGCAGAAGTCAGAGTCCCTGCAGATAAATACACTGCAACACACTTCTAGTAGGTCATAACTGATAATTGAGAGGGATTACTTCTATATGAGTCAATGCATTGTTTTTTTCTTTTAAGAAAAATCCCACATAGTGTGCCTTTATTCTTATTAATCTCTTAGCTTCACCTAAATAGTGATTTTTTTCCTCTAAACTTCTCACATGGTTTAATTTCAATCAATGTTCAAATGATACAATATTTCAAAAATCAAAGATTATAGAAAAAGTCGAAAAACTAATAGTATTAATAACCTATTGATGTCATATACAATAATATATCAGTCAGAGGGACCAAACCACTACTACCATACTTGAGGTACATTTTGCTGCTAATACTTATGTACTTTTACTTATGTAGGATTTTTCATGCATACAGGACTTTTTCTCGTAATGCAGTATTTTTCCATTTCTGTATTGGTACTTTTACTTAAGTAAAAGATCTGACTAGTTCTTCCACCACTGATAATATGTTATTTCATCTTTATATTGAATCATAACATTCATAAAAAAATCTTTACATGGATATATTATACATAGCCTCACCTTCTCTTCAGCCCAGGAGCAGGTGGAGACCACAAGGAGGATCAGGAAACTGAGCGTGCACTTCAAGAAAGCCATGTTACCAGCCTGCAGGTGTATGTGTTACACTGTACCTGGACCCTGCAGTAGTCCCGGTTTATATGTGGTATATATAGTGTTCCTGTTCACTCCTGAAGATAAACACCACTTTGCTCAGTGATAAGATGCTCATTACCTTGAAAACATGCTGCTGCTTCCCACTATAGCTCCCTTAAATAAAATCTGCATGAGGTAGCAAAAATTTTCAAACAACTTTCTCTCACTTTGTGAGAGTGTTGGCCTTGAGGACACCTGCTTGATGTTTATGGATACTGGGCTGACTGTTGCATAATGAATAAACCATAATAGTCTGAGCCAAAATACTACTGTTTGTTTATAAAGCCAAAATATCTGATCTTCTTCTACATTATGAACCAACCAGACCTCTCAGGTGGTCTGGGACAGGTCTGCTTTCTGTCCCCAGAGTCAAAACTAAACATAGAGAGGCATCATTCAGTTACATGTCTGGAACAAACTCCCAGAAAATTGCAGGTCTGCTGCAACTCTCAGTTCTTTTAAATCAAGGCTGAAGACTTTTCTGTTCGCTGCTGCCTTTGATAAAATCAGATTTGCACTGCACTGTAGTTTTTATTCTATGTCTGTATGTGTGTCTGTTTTATATGTTTGTATTTTGATTTGCTTTGCATTCATCATCAGACAACAAACATTGGCACTGAGCTGTGTTCAAGCCACTGGGGCTGAATAAAGTAAAAATGGAATATTTTCAGTTTTTCTTAAACTTTCTTACACTGTTACAGATGTTTCACTTGGAGTGTGTAAGGATGGATGGCAGTACCAAAGAGGAATGGTAACTTTCTTTAATGGCTTATTTCAAAAATGCAATAATAAGAGATAGAGAGGCAGAGTTTGTTTATTTTATCATTCCATTCAGGATACATGGTACAGCTAAGGTATAATTTTTCAATTTATGCAAATACATTTTGACATCAGTGGACTTGACTTGGTAGCTTTTAAAAATACAGCTCAAGAAACTAAGTTGTCAATTCCTTTTGGTTATCTTATGACCTCTTTTATCAGGAGACCATAAGGATGGATGGCTCTTTCTACCATTTCCTTCTCCTCTCTAGGTGTTGTTCCTGCTGGGATGGGAACCAGCCAGTACTTGTTGTTCTTGTGTTTCTGTCTGTAGTTGGGGTTGATTCAATTCTGCAGAATCACTTTGTAATTCTTGCCATCCTTTTTGGAAGTGAATTTTTTAGCATATTAGATTGCCTCAGAGATGTATGGAGTCGAGTAAATCCCCCAGCCATACCTCTGACGTGGGCCTGGCTGTTGAATTAAAAAATGAGAATTTTTACTTTGAATCTCTCTATTCAACATTAATAAACAGTATGAAAACACCTAATAAATGGTTTATAACACTTATATGTAACTGTAAAAACATTTAAGTATTTATTAATTTTTTTGTTACCAACTATAACTCATCCTGTGGGTATCCATAAGTGGAGACTTCTGAATAAACAGATCATTGATGACTATATAGTAAAACACAGTTGTTATGATATAAAATATGTCTTCATGTGAGAAGTTATAATTGCTTACAAATACTGTACATTGATAAACGCTTAAAATTGTTATATATATCTGTTTATAACTACATTATAATGGGCTATAATATAATATATAGCTGTACTGCTTATAAATACTAAAAAAGGAGATCACCATCATACTTCACCATCATCCAGCACCTGTGAGAGGATATTTACATGGAAACTCCTCATTTATCATAGTCTCCACTGTAGCCTACAGTGTAGTTGCCACTGTTGCTACCGTAAAACAGTGGATACATTTATTGAGCGTCACACAATTCCCGTGAATTTAATCTTTTTGGTTTAAAGTTCAAGAGGTTCAAGTTAGCAGAAAGCGAAACAAAAGCTCAGGTGGAAGTCTAGATGGCATGCTCCATAAAGCATTATGCAAACCTGACAGCAGATTAAAATCTCTTTAATCAGCGTTGTGTGCACTTCTTTGGCAAGGTCTTGAATGTCACGGACATTCTTTTACATCTAAAAGTTTTACACGGCAAACTTAATACAGTAGATCACTTCATTGTTGGTTTGGCTCTGCACATGAGATTTGCATAGTTACCTTGAGGGCAAAACGCTACCAACCATATGGGCGTTCATACACCTCCCCTCCTCTTTGATAAGTCTAGGTGTCTTTCAGCGAGATATAATCACAGTTGAACTGAGAGTTAAAGAACTGCATTTTTTAAGCACATTGATGGTCTGTTCTTATAGACTTTCACATCTGTGTGTTCAAAGCACATTCTGCAAATAGGACATTTCTCTCATGACTGTTGAGGAAAATTAATTTAAAACCCTGGTGTGCACCATTTTCAGAGATACTGTCACAGTATAGATGTTGACAAAAATTCCATCTCTAATAATTACCTGGTTTCATCTGCATCCAAGACTTTTTTAAGCTTTTAAGCTTTAAGATTTTAAGCTGCAAGGTACTTAATGAGCGGCTCTATTAAATTGAGAGAGGTTGTTTTTTAAAGCAAATCATAATGTGTTTAAGTCATCCAGCCACATGTTAACATTTGGCACCAATTAGGACACTAGTTTAATTTCATTGCGTAAGGATTTTTTTGGGAGGCAGTAATGAGAGTACAAGGAAAAAATGCTTTCTGAGCTGAAGTCAGGTTTATTGAGTATAAAATATAAAACACAAATCAACCAACGCAAAGGAGAAAGAAGAACAATGGCCTGTTTCACCAAATCTTCAACAAGCAAGCTGTGGCTTGCAACATGAAACATCATACAAACCCATGTAGAGGACTGAGGACTCAAATTTATTTACAATGTGGGAGTGACATTTAGTTCTGAAATGGTTCCCAGGAATACTACACTACACTGTCTTCTGTATAGTCACTTTTCTGCTATATCCTGTTTGAGAGGATATTTTTGATGCCTTCAGACACCTTCAGTGATATTAATCAAAGGAATTTGCATCCTCTGGCTACATTTCAAAGCATGTCAGCCTTTGTGTTGGGGTAGGAATGAGGAAGATCTTGCGAGCAAATGGTCTGACAGTTACTTTCGTTTCTGATCAAATGCTGAAAGACTTTTCACTCACATAGATACACATGTTACTACACTTGAGAAGACAGTGTTCTGACTTTTTCCTATACAGGGTTAGCTTGACCTTGACTCAATATCAATTTCAACTTAAAAGGACAGGTTCATAATTTTTCAGGTCTGTTTTAAAACAGCAGTCAGGTGCCCAAATGGACACTGAAAGAGGTTTTCCTCATTGTAATCATTCCTCCTGTTCATAAAGGCTATTAAAAGATCTCCTTCAATAAAGCAGTGTAGTCATATCAAGTGGATATCTGCCACATTTACAGTCTCAGTCTCAACACAATACACATGAGTAAGTGAAGTGTGTGCATATTTGTCTATGCTGGATTATGTCTATGGAGATTATTCCCTATCTTTATTCAAGAGCGCAGTATATAAATTCGAGAGCAAACTTTATTGATTTTACGTTCAAATTTTGTAATTAGTCCCTCAAAACCCTCCCCTCGCACTCAAACAGCCTCTGCTTGCACTCAGATTTGCTCTGCTTGTGCTCAAACTGTGTGCTCGCACTCGGATACAATGTTTCTCGTGCACATTTCCTGCGCTCAAACTTCAACCCTTCTCCTCGCACTCAGGTTTCTTCTGCGAGCTCACTAAGTTTCTGCTCATGGATTTCTCCACTGCGCTCGAATATTTTTTGTGTAGCAACAAGCATAGCAACCACCCTGTCAGAATCATCCAATCAATAGAAGGCCCGGTTTTGGGTTAACTAATGAAATGGAGCCTGCCTCCTTGCGTTAGTCAAAGTCAAGGACCTCAAGTTTTTGTTTTTTTTTTTTACATTTTTTTATGCTGCTATTACTTCCTTCAGATACATCCATGATAATATGATTAGCTTTAGCTAGTGTATAAAGTAGCAACACATGGAAATACTCAAGTAAAGTACATGCAAACTGTGACTTGCGGCATGAGATAATTTCCTCCTACATTTAACTAACCAAAAGAAACCTCATACAAACCCATGAACCCTGTAGGACTCAACTTTATTTGCAATTTGGGAGTGACATTTAGTTCTGAAACAGTTCCCAAGAATACTACACTTCTCTGTCACACCTGCAGCTTCAGAGCAAACCTTGTTTCTATATCGCTTTTCTACTATTTCCTGTTTGAGAGGATATTTTTGATGCCTTCAGACACCTTCAGTGATATTAATCAAAGGAATTTGCATCCTCTGGCTACATTTCAAAGCATGTCCGCCCTTTGTGTTGGGGTAGGAATGAGGAAGCAAATGTCAGTCAAATGTCTTGTCAGCAAATGGTCTGACAGTTACTTTCATTTCTGAACAAATGCTGAAAGACTTTTCACTCACATCGATACACATATTACTACACTTGTGAGGACAGTGTTCTGACTTTTTCCTATACAGACTTAGCTTGACTTTGACTCAATCTCAATTTCAATTTAAAAGGACAGGCTCACAATTTTTCAGATCTGTTTTAAAACAGCAGTCAGGTGGCCAAATGGACACTGAAAGAGGTTTTCCTCATTGTAATCATTCCTCCTGTTCATAAAGGCTATTAAAAGATCTCCTTCAACAAAGCAGTCAGAGTTAGTCATATCAATTGGATATCTGCCACATTTACAGTCTCAGTCTCAACCCAATACACACGAGTAAGTGAAGTGTGTGCATATTTGTCTATGCTGGATTATGTCCTCATAAAAAGAGTCGTTGAATGCTAAAAGTATCTAAAGGAAACCTTCATGTGCTCGTTGATTGTAAAGATGGAAGAAGCTCTGAGCTTGTCTACAAAATGTTTTCTCTTTCATTTATATTCACATGGTGAAAAACTGTTAGCATGCATGTTAGCATGATGTTTTTATCCTCACATACCCAAATTTTAAAATTTTCTAAATATGCCATTTAAGTACAGTATGTTAAACTGGATCCAGCTGATTATCATCTGAGTTCTTGCAAAACTCAATTATCTTTGAAGACATTATTTAGCTCTGTGTTCTCTTACAGCGCTGTCCTACTTCACATTTGTAAAGTTTTACACTCTGAAACTCCCTTTTTTACTTTTATTTGGTGATATATAAACATTTTTATTAGTTATAAACCCAAAATGTTCAAATTGTCAGGAAATTTACTGAGATGTCAGCCCTTCTCAGATGGATTGGAGCCAAGTATGAGATGAATGCCAAAAGCCAAAAAGGTTGGAAACCACTGGTTTCATCTTTAACAATGTGTTGTATTTTAAAAGCTTGTTATATTATCAATTGTGCAAAATATTCATCTGAAAAATAACTAAAGCTGTCAAATAAATGTAGTGGAGCAGAAAGTACAAAATTTTCCACTGCAATGTAGAAAGTAACATCACTTGGAAATACTCAAGTTAAGTACAAATACCTCAAAAACGTATTTAACTACAGTACTTGAGTAAATGTATTTAGTTACTTTCCATCACTGAGCATAATATAACATCTGTAAACATTAACCCACCTTCTTTTTGTTGGTATGGAGACATAATAAAACCAAATTCATTTCATTTTATTTACTATTAGTTTGGCTTCTTTTAAAAATGGAACAGAAATGGAGGCAAATTAGTTTTAGTTTATTTATTTCATCTTTCCAGTCAGCAAACTTGATACATTCAATTGTAATATTAATTTTCCATTTTTATCTTTACATGCAAACATCATATAAATTCATTACTTTAGACAACATTAGTGAATGTTTTTTTTTTTTAACCAAATTACATAGTTTATACTTCAAAGACAACACATCCTCTGGCTTTTGAAAATAAATCTCAGGAAGCCAACAAGAGGTCATTTTTTTTGGTTTATCTTGTGACTTTTCTCGCTCTGTTAGACCTCTCTTATCAGAAGACCATATGGACGGATGGCCTCTCCTACCATCTTCTCCTCATCTGCAGCCGCTATTCTTGCTGGGATGCGAACCAGCCAGTATCTGCCATTGTTGTGTCTCACTCTGTATTTGGGGTTGATTCGATTCTGCAGAACCACTTGGTACTTCTTGCCCATCTTTTTGGACGTGAATGTTTTGGTGTAGTGGACCGCCTCAGCGATGTACGGGGTCGAGTAAATCCTCCTGTCATACCGGTCTCCTAATTCTATCTGTTAAATACAAGAATGAAAATTTCGTGTTTCGTGTTTACAGTAGTTGGAAACTATCATAAGTTGGAGATTTTAGGAAAACAGCAAATATATTTACTGCATGAATATGGAAAAAGAGCAGTTGAGACACTGAAAACTGACCTGGATGAGTTTCCTGAAGTTAAATCTAAAAGTCTGAATTACAGTGTTTCTAGAAAGACTGCTCTTTAGTTTTTTAAATGTGAAATATCAATGGTAAGACATGGCCTAATAAAATTTATGGCGTTACATAGACTGCACTGGTCTAAACAAAAGATTAACAAAATATTGTTCCCTCATGTGAGCACTGACACACATGTTCTGGAGCTGTTTGTTGAATTATTGTGTTTTTCAAACTTTGTCCAAGGATATAATGTTGATTTAGATACTAATGTGGTGAAAACTATTTCAGAGTGCAGTGTTGTGAGTCTGCTGCAGAAATTGATATTACTCCACTGGAAGGAGGCAACAGCCTCTACATATGCTAAAGAGATGAGACCAGTGATGATGCATTTAAATTCTGCATAAAATCACTGTAATCAGACCAGAAACTGAAATATTAATGAATATTATTACCAGCATCTTAACTACTAATTACCCATTTACTCTTAATTCATCTTGATTAAACAGAAAAGAATACAAACACACACTCTGTAATAATATAATACAATTTAAAAATGAATAATTTGACATATATAATCTATTACAAATTCATTATTATGATTAATCATTTTAGACTTTGCTTGGTCTCTTGTGTAGGGAGTCATGTTTTCCAAGTTCCAATTGTTAAAAAGTGTTTTAAAAAACAATTAAAAAAAACAGAAACATAATTTTGTTGTCAGAGTCAAAATACAGTTATATTAGCAGTAAAACTGCTTTCTACACCTGCCACCATGGTAAATGTGTATTTCCCAGCATGCTTATGTAACCATGCAGGTTGGGAACAGCTCCCCCTGGTAATTATTGTCAGTATATTGTGGTAATGATGGTAAAAAAAAAAAAATTAAACCATACAAAGAAAAAAATTTAAATTAAAATATACATCAGAGGTCTGTCTGAAAATCCTAGCACATAAATCCAAACTAAAATGCAAGTCAGTGTGTTTCTACCACATAAACACTGATGATGATGGATATATAAACAAACCTCGCGGAATCCTTCAACAATGCCTTCAGCATCTCTCACTGATGGCACATGGTAGGACACAGGCCACTCCCCGGGTACTGGCTGGGTGCTGCGGAATCGGGTTCCCAGCCAGGCATTTCCATCATACTTATCCAGCACCTGTGAGAAGATATTTACATGTGACATCAGAGGTTTTATTTGGTCTTTTGAAGGATGAAACATTGACATTAAAGGAGACATATTATGCTCATTTCCAATTCTATATTTTTATTCTGGGACTCCATACCAGAGCATTTTTGCATGATTCACAGTTTAAAAAAGCTACATATATATATATATATATGTATCTATCATAGTCTCCACTATAGCCTATGGTGTAATTGCTACTGTTGCTGCAGTAAAACAGTGGATACATTTATTGAGCATCACACAATCCCTGCAAATTTAATCCTTTTGGTTTAAAGTTCAAGAGGTTGAAGTTAGCAGAGAGCCAAACAAAAGTTAGCCTGCTCAACTGGTGGAACTCTAGTTTGCATGCTACATAGAGCAAATATGCAGTACACATGAAACACTTCATTGTTGGTTTGGCTCTGCATGTGAGATTTGCATATTTACCTTGAGGCCAAAAAGGTACCAACCACATGGGCGTTCATACACCTCCCCTCCTCTGTGATAAGTCTCGGTGTCTTCGAGTAACCTGAAATCACGGTCATATTGAGGGTCAAAGAATTCATCCTCGTCAATGATGAGATTCCTTCCTCCTGCTGGTTCACCACCCTGCAGAGCTCTTTGCATGAGGGCAAAGTTGTAGTTTGTAAAGAGAGGAAATAAATTTTAAAGCACGTTAGTTGTCTCTTCTTGTAGTCATTCTGTGTGTTCAAAATACATTCTGCAAATAGGACATTTACAAACTCTCTCATGACTGTTGAATAAAATTAATTTAAAACCCTGGTGTGTACCATTTTCAGAGATAATGTCACAGTATAGATGTTAACAAAAATTCCATCTCTAGTAATTACCTGTTTTCATCTGCAGCCAAGACTGTAGGGATGAAATTCTTGATGGACAGCTGCTGCTGTTGTGCTGCTCCTCCATGTAAGCCAGCTCCGCGAGCATCAACCTGTTGTCCTTGTCTTGTTATTATGTTGGCATTGCAGAGTACACTCAACGCTTCTAGTGCAACTTCACTATCAACCATTTTGACAATTACTGATAGTATCAAAAAAATAGTAAAATGACTTCTTTGAAATAAAGGTGAGGTTGCTAAAGTCTTTTTGCTGGGTGCAAAATAGAAACGCAATGAGCCGACTGAGGAAGTACAGCTTGTATTTATAAGCAGACACCTCCTGACATCATTGATATGAATTAGATAATGATGCAGATACTAAACAAAAGAACATTAAGGTCAAGTAGACACAAATGGTGAATCAACAGGTGATACCTGTCAGGTTGCATTCTGTTTGTTTGTTTGTTTTTTCCGCAAATATTGTGAATAGACTGTCCATATGGCACATAATATTCTTATGTAATTTATTAAAATCATTTAATTTGTCCTTTATAGTTATGTATTTCACTGTTGTGTACAAACATATACTATATGTGAAAACATATATTTACTTTAATATTTCCTTTTCCTTTTTTATTTTACTGTTTTTTTATGGCAAAAAGGTGTCAAAACTCCCCTCTGGCTCATATGTGGACACACCGATTTTGAAGAATTTGTGAGAGCTATAGATTACAAAAACCATAAATTGTATTTCTTTTTGATTCTCAGGGACATTCAGTGGTGCACTTGCAGGTATAGAAAAGTATATGCAACCCACCAACCTGTTTATGCACATGTACATATTTATTTATTTCTATTGAGCAGTTTGATGCATAAGAAAAAAAAAGGTTTCTGAGCTGAAGTCAAGTTTATTGATTAGCAAATATAAAACACAAAGGAGAAACAACAACAATGGCCTGTTTCACCAAATCTTCAACATGCAAACTGTAACTTGCAACATGAGATAATTTTCTCCTACATTTAACCAACCAAAAGAAATATCATACAAACCCGTGAACCCTGTAAGACTCAAATTTATTTGCAATTTGGGAGTGACATTTAGTTCTGAAGCGGTTCCCAGGAATGCTACACTTCTATGGCACATCTCATCTGCAGCTTCAGCGCACACCTTGTTTCTATATAGTCACTTTTATTCTATTTCCTATTTGAGAGGATATTTTTGATGCCTTCAGACACCGTCAGTGATAGTAATCAAAGGAATTTGCATCCTTTTGGCTACATTTCAAAGCATGTCCGCCCTTTGTGTTGGGGTAGGAATGAGGAAGATCTTGCCAGCAAACAGTCTGACAGTTACTTTCATTTCTGAACAGATGATGAAAGACTTTTCACTCACATAGATACACATATTACTACACTTGTGAGGACAGTGTTCTGACTTTTTCCTATACACACTTAGCTTGACCTTGACTCATTCTCAATTTCAATTTAAAAGGACAGGCTCACAATTTTTCAGGTCTGTCTTAAAACAGCAGTCAGGTGCCCAAATGGACACTGAAGGAGGTTTTCCTCATTGTAATCATTCCTCCTGTTCATAAAGGCTATTAAAAGATCCCCTTCAATAAAGCAGTGTAGTCATATCAAGTGGATATCTGCCACATTTACAGTCTCAGTCTCAACACAATACACACGAGTAAGTGAAGTGTGTGCATTTGTCTATCCTGGATTATGTCCTCATAAAAAGAGTCGTTGAATGCTAAAAGTATCTAAAGGAAACCTTCATGTGCTCGTTGATTGTAAAGATGGAAGAAGCTCTGAGCTTGTCTACAAAATGTTTTCTCTTTCACTTCTATTCACATGTAGAAAAACTGTGAAAATGACTGTTAGCATGATATTTTTTGAACAAATTTGTTTTAAAATGTCATAAATATTCTATTTATGTAAATTATGTTAATATGTCAAGTAGAGGATGAATGTCAAAAGCCAAAAAGATTGGAAACCACTGGTTTCATCTTTAACAATGTGTTGTATTTTAAAAGCTTGTTATATTATCCATTGTGTCAAATATTCATCTGAAAAATAACTAAAGCTGTCAAATAAATGTAATGGAGCAGAAAGTACAAAATTTTCCACTGAAATGTAGTGGAGTGGAAGTATAAAGTAGCAACACATGGAAATACTCAAGTAAAGTACATGCAAACTGTGACTTGCGGCACGAGATAATTTCCTCCTACATTTAACTAACCAAAAGAAACATCATACAAACCCATGAACCCTGTAGGACTCAACTTTATTTGCAATTTGGGAGTGACATTTAGTTCTGAAACAGTTCGCAAGAATACTACACTTCTCTGTCACACCTGCAGCTTCAGAGCAAACCTTGTTTCTATATCACTTTTCTACTATTTCCTGTTTGAGAGGATATTTTTGATGCCTTCAGACACCTTCAGTGATATTAATCAAAGGAATTTGCATCCTCTGGCTACATTTCAAAGCATGTCCGCCCTTTGTGTTGGGGTAGGAATGAGGAAGATCTTGTCAGCAAATGGTCTGACAGTTACTTTCATTTCTGAACAAATGGTGGAAGACTTTTCACTCACATCGATACACATATTACTACACTTGTGAGGACAGTGTTCTGACTTTTTCCTATACAGGCTTAGCTTGACTTTGACTCAATATCAATTTCAATTTAAAAGGACAGGCTCACAATTTTTCAGATCTGTTTTAAAACAGCAGTCAGGTGCCCAAATGGACACTGAAAGAGGTTTTCCTCATTGTAATCATTCCTCCTGTTCATAAAGGCTATTAAAAGATCTCCTTCAACAAAGCAGTGCAGTCAGAGTTAGTCATATCAATTGGATATCTGCCACATTTACAGTCTCAGTCTCAACCCAATACACACGAGTAAGTGAAGTGTGTGCATATTTGTCTATGCTGGATTATGTCCTCATAAAAAGAGTCGTTGAATGCTAAAAGTATCTAAAGGAAACCTTCATGTGCTCGTTGATTGTAAAGATAGAAGAAGCTTTGAGCTTGTCTACAAAATATTTTCTCTTTCACTTCTATTCACACGTTGAAAAACTGTTAGCATGCATGTTAGCATGATGTTTTTATCCTCACATACCCAAATTTTAAAATTTTCTAAATATGCCATTTAAGTACAGTATGTTAAACTGGATCCAGCTGAATATCATCTGAGTTCTTGCAAAACTCAGTTATCTTTGAAGATATTATTTAGCTCTGTGTTCTCTTACAGCGCTGTCCTACTTCACATTTGTAAAGTTTTACACTCTGAAACTCCCTTTTTTACTTTTATTTGGTGATATATAAACATTTTATTAGTTATAAACCCAAAATGTTCAAATTGTCAGGAAATTTACTGAGATGTCAGCCCTTCTCAGATGGATTGGAGCCAAGTATGAGATGAATGCCAAAAGCCAAAAAGGTTGGAAACCACTGGTTTCATCATTAACAATGTGTTGTATTTTAAAAGCTTGTTATATTATCAATTGTGCAAAATATTCATCTGAAAAATAACTAAATCTGTCAAATAAATGTAGTGGAGTAGAAAGTACAATATTTTCCACTGAAATGTAGAAAGTAACATCACTTGGAAATACTCAAGTTAAGTACAAATACCTCAAAAATGTACTTAAATACAACCTTCAGTAAATGTATTTAGTTACTTTCCATCACTGAACATAATATAACATCTGTAAACATTAATCCAGCTTCTTTTTGTTGGTATGGAGAGATAATAAAACCAAACGAATTAAAATTCATTTGTAATATTATTAGTTTGGCTTCTTTTAAAAATGGAACAGAAATGGAGGCAAATTAGTTTTAGTTTGTTTATTTCATTTTTCCAGTCACCATATTTGATACATTCAACTGTAATATTAATTTTCCATTTTTATCTTTACATGCAAACATCATATAAATTCATTACTTTAGACAAAATTAGAGAATGTTTTTTTTTTTTTTGCCAAATTACATAGTTTATACTTCAAAGACAACACATCCTCTGGCTTTTGAAAATAAATCTCAGGAAACAAGCAAGAGGTCAAATTTTTTGGTTTATCTTGTGACTTTTCTCACTCTGTTAGACCTCTCTTATCAGAAGACCATATGGACGGATGGCCTCTCCTACCATCTTATCCTCATCTTCAGTCGTCATTCTTGCTTGGATGTAAGTCAGCCAGTATCTGCCATTGTTGTGTCTCACTCTGTATTCAGGGTTGATTCGATTCTGCAGAACCACTTGGTACTTCTTGCCCATCTTTTTGGACGTGAATGTTTTGGTGTAGCGGACCGCCTCAGCGATGTACGGGGTCGAGTAAATCCTCCTGTCAAACTGGAATCCTGGCTGTTAAATACAAGAATGAAAATTGATCAACTTTGAGCAAACTAATATTAAACTAGTGTCTGTAGAAATACAGTAATTCTAGCATATTACAAACATATTTCTAGGTGGCAGGAAATAGTAACCATGTCATGATCTTCTAGCTTTAGGCTTTTTTTGGTATGGTATGCAAATCATTTTTAGTTTTACTGACTAAAGTTTTATGTTTCGTGTTTACAGTAGTTGGAAACTATCATAAGTTGGAGATTTTAGGAAAACAGCAAATATATTTACTGCATAAATATGGAAAAAGAGCAGTTGAGACACTGAAAACTGACCTGGATGACTTTCCTGAAGTTAAATCTAAAAGTCTGAATTACAGTGTTTCTAGAAAGACTGCTCTTTAGTTTTTTAAATGTGAAATATCAATGGTAAGACATGGCCTAATAAAATTTATGGTGTTACATAGACTGCACTGGTCTAAACAAAAGATTAACAAAATATTGTTCCCTCATGTGAGCACTGACACACATGTTCTGGAGCTGTTTGTTGAATTATTGTGTTTTTCAAACTTTGTCCAAGGATATAATGTTGATTTAGATCCTAATGTGGTGAAAACTATTTCAGAGTGCAGTGTTGTCAGTCTGCTGCAGAAATTAATATTACTCCACTGGAAGGAGGCAACAGCCTCTACATATGCTAAAGAGATGAGACCAGTGATGATGCATTTAAATTCTGCATAAAATCACTGTAATCAGACCAGAAACTGAAATATTAATGAATATTATTACCAGCATCTTAACTACTAATTACCCATTTACTCTTAATTCATCTTGATTAAACAGAAAAGAATACAAACACGCACTCTGTAATAATATAATACAATTTAAAAATGAATAATTTGACATATATAATCTATTACAAATTCATTATTATGATTAATCATTTTAGACTTTGCTTGGTCTCTTGTGTAGGGAGTCATGTTTTCCAAGTTCCAATTGTTAAAAAGTGTTTAAAAAAACAATTAAAAAAACAGAAACATAATTTTGCTGTCAGAGTCAAAATACAGTTATATTAGCAGTAAAACTGCTTTCTACACCTGCCACCATGGTAAATGTGTATTTCCCAGCATGCTTATGTAACCATGCAGGTTAGGAACAGCTCCCCCTGGTAATTATTGTTAGTATATTGTGGTAATGATGGTAAAAAAAAAAAAAAAAAAAAATTAAACCACACAAAGAAAAAAATTAAAATTAAAATATATATCAGAGGTCTGTCTGAAAATCCTAGCACATAAATCCAAACTAAAATGCAAGTCAGTGTGTTTCTACCACATAAACACTGATTATGATGGATATATAAACAAACCTCGCGGAATCCTTCAACAATGCCTTCAGCACCTTTCACTGATGTCACATAGTAGGACACAGGCCACTCCCCGGGTACTGACTGGGTGCTGCGGAATCGGGTTCCCAGCCAGGCATTTCCATCATACTTATCCAGCACCTGTGAGAAGATATTCACATGTGTCATCAGAGGTTTTAGTTGGTCTTTTGAAGGATGAAACATTGACATTAAAGGAGACCTATTATGCTCATTTCCAATTCTATATTTTTATTCTGGGACTCCATACAAGAGCATTTTTGCATGATTCACATTTTAAAAAAGCTATATATATTTGTGTGTGTATATGTATTTATCATAGTCTCCACTATAGCCTATGGTGTAATTGCTACTGTTGCTGCAGTAAAACAATGGATACATTTATTGAGCATCACACAATCCCTGCAAATTTAATCCTTTTGGTCTAAAGTTCAAGAGGTTGAAGTTAGCAGAGAGCCAAACAAAAGTTAGCCTGCTCAGCTGGTGGAACTCTAGTTTGCATGCTACATAGAGCAAATATGCAGTACACATGAAACCTGATGGATTAAAATCTCTGGTACACTGTAAAGTACAGAAAGATCTACCTGGAAGTGATAGCTTTAATCTGCATTGTGTGAAAGTGTTTGGCAAGGTCTGACAAGGTCTGGTTTGACATTCATTTACATTTAAAAGTTTTACACTGCAGATTTAATACAGTAGATCACTTCATTGTTGGTTTGGCTCTGAATGTGAGATTTGCATATTTACCTTGAGGCCAAAAAGGTACCAACCACATGGGCGTTCATACACCTCCCCTCCTCTTTGATAAGTCTCGGTGTCTTCGAGTAACCTGAAATCACGGTCATATTGAGGGTCAAAGAATTCAACCTTGTCAATGATGAGATTCCTTCTTCTTGGTTGATCAAAAGTAGCGCCTTGCAGTTGTGCAGCGGAGGAGCCTCCTGCTGGTCCACCACCCTGCAGAACACTTCTCATGAGGGCAAGGTTGGATCTTGACACCTGGCTGTCATGTAAAGAGAGGAAATAAATTTTTAACGCACGTTGATTGTCTCCTCTTGTAGTCATTCTGTGTGTTCAAAATACATTCTGCAAATAGGACATTTACAAACTCTCTCATGACTGTTGAATAAAATTAATTTAAAACCCTGGTGTGCACCATTTTCAGAGATAATGTCACAGTATAGATGTTAACAAAAATTCCATCTCTAGTAATTACCTGTTTTCATCTGCATCCAAGACTGTAGGGATGAAATTCTTGATGGACAGCTGCTGCTGTTGTGCTGCTCCTCCATGTAAGCCAGCACCATGAACATCAACCTGTTGTCCTTGTCTTGTTATTATTTTGGCATTGCAGAGTACACTCAACGCTTCTAGTGCAACTTCACTATCAACCATCTTGACAATTACTGATAGTATAAAAAAAATAGTAAAATGACTTCTTGGAAATAAAGGTGAGGTTGCTAAAGTCTTTTTGCTGGGTGCAAAATAGAAATGCAATTAGCCAACTTAGGAAGTAAAGCTTATATTTATAAGCAGACACCTCCTGACATCATTGATATGAATCAGATAATGATGCAGATACTAAACAAAAGAACATTAAGGTCAAGTAGACACAAACTGTGGTGATACCTGTCAGGTTGCATTCTGTTTGTTTGTTTGTTTTTTCCGCAGTGACTGGCAAGTATTTTGAATAGACTGTCCATATGGCACATAATATTCTTATGTAATTTATTAAGATCATTTAGTTTGTCCTTTATAGTTATGTATTTCACTGTTGTGTACAAACATATACTATATGTGAAAACATATATTTACTTTAATATTTCCTTTTCTTTTTTTATTTTACTGTTTTTTTTTTATGGCAAAAAGGTGTCAAAACTCCCCTCTGGCTCATGTGTGGACACACCGATTTTGAAGAATTTGTGAGAGCTATAGATTACAAAAACCATAAATTGTATTTCTTTTTGATTCTCAGGGACATTCAGTGTTGCACTTGCAGGTATAGAAAAGTATATGCAACCCACCAACCTGTTTATGCACATGTACATATTTATTTATATCTATTGAGCAGTTTGGTTCATATACAGATGACAATGACCCTTATAGTTTGTCCTCTAATTTCAAGCTGCAAGGTTATTAATGAGCGGTTCTGGAGAGAAGTTGTTTTTAAAAGCAAATCTTAAGGTGTTTATTAAGTCATCCAGCCATATCTCAACATTTGTGATGGATTAGGACACTAGTTTTATTTCATTGTGTATGGATTTTTTGGGAGGCAGTAATGAGGGCATAAGAAAAAAAAAAGGTTTCTGAGCTGAAGTCAGGTTTATTGATTAGCAAATATAAAACACAAAGGAGAAACAAGAACAATGGCCTGTTTCACCAAATCTTCAACATGCAAGCTATGACTTGCAGCATGAGATAATTTTCTCCTACATTTAACTAACCAAAAGAAACATCATACAAACCCGTGAACCCTGTAGGACTCAAATTTATTTGCAATTTGGGAGTGACATTTAGTTCTGAAACAGTTCCCAGGAATACGACACTTCTCTGGCACACCTGCAGCTTCAGAGCAAACCTTGTTTCTATATCGCTTTTCTTCTATTTCCTGTTTGAGAGGATATTTTTGATGCCTTCAGACACCTTCAGTGATATTAATCAAAGGAATTTGCATCCTCTGGCTACATTTCAAAGCATGTCCACCCTTTGTGTTGGGGTAGGAATGAGGAAGATCTTGTCAGCAAATGGTCTGACAGTTACTTTCATTTCTGAACAAATGGTGAAAGACTTTTCACTCACATAGATACACATATTACTACACTTGTGAGGACAGTGTACTGACTTTTTCCTATACAGGCTTAGCTTGACTTTGAGTCAATCTCAATTTCAATTTAAAAGGACAGTTTCATAATTTTTCAGATCTGTTTTAAAACAGCAGTCAGGTGGCCAAATGGACACTGAAAGAGGTTTTCCTCATTGTAATCATTCCTCCTGTTCATAAAGGCTATTAAAAGATCTCCTTCAACAAAGCAGTCAGAGTTAGTCATATCAATTGGATATCTGCCACATTTATAGTCTCAGTCTCAACACAATACACACGAGTAAGTGAAGTGTGTGCATATTTGTCTATGCTGGATTATGTCTTCATAAAAAGAGTCGTTGAATGCTAAAAGTATCTAAAGGAAACCTTCATGTGCTCGTTGATTGTAAAGATAGAAGAAGCTTTGAGCTTGTCTACAAAATGTTTTCTCTTTCACTTCTATTCACACGTTGAAAAACTGTTAGCATGCATGTTAGCATGATGTTTTTATCCTCACATACCCAAATTTTAAAATTTTCTAAATATGCTATTTAAGTACAGTATGTTAAACTGGATCCAGCTGATTATCATCTGAGTTCTTGCAAAACTCAATTATCTTTGAAGATATTATTGAGCTCTGTGTTCTCTTACAGCGCTGTCCTACTTCACGTTTGTAAAGTTTTACACTCTGAAAATCCTGTGTTTTACTTTTATTTGGTGATATATAAACATTTTTATTAGTTATAAATGTTCAAACTGTCAGGAAATTTACTGAGATGTCAGCCCTTCTCAGATGGATTGGAGCCAAGTAGGAGGTTAAAAGCCAAAAAGGTTGGAAACCACTGGTTTCATCATTAACAATGTGTTGTATTTTAAAAGCTTGTTATATTATCCATTGTGCAAAATATTCATCTGAAAAATAACTAAAGCTGTCAAATAAATGTAGTGGAGCAGAAAGTACAATATTTTCCACTGAAATGTAGAAAGTAACATCACTTGGAAATACTCAAGTTAAGTACAAATACCTCAAAAATGTACTTAAATACAACCTTCAGTAAATGTATTTAGTTATTTTCCATCACTGAACATAATATAACATCTGTAAACATTAATCCAGCTTCTTTTTGTTGGTATGGAGAGATAATAAAACCAAATTAATTAAAATTCATTTGTAATATTATTAGTTTGGCTTCTTTTAAAAATGGAACAGAAATGGAGGCAAATTAGTTATAGTTTGTTTATTTCATCTTTCCAGTCAGCAAACTTGATACATTCAGCTGTAATTTTCCATATTTATCTTTACATGCAAACATCATATAAATTCATTACTTTAGACAACATTAGTGAATTTATTTATTTATTTATTTATTTTACCAAATTACATAGTTTATACTTCAAAGACAACACATCCTCTGGCTTTTGAAAATAAATCTCAGGAAACAAACAAGAGGTCATTTTTTTGGTTTATCTTGTGACTTTTCTAGCTCTGTTTGACCTCTCTTATCAGAAGACCATATGGACGGATGGCCTCTCCTACCATCTTCTCCTCATCTGTATCTGATATTCTTGCTTTGATGTGAACCAGCCAGTATTTGTCATTGTTGTGTTTCACTCTGTATTTGGGGTTGTTTCGATTCTGCAGAACCACTTGGTACGTCTTGCCTTTGCAGATGAATTTCTTGACATACATGTTTGCCTCAGCAATCCAATAAAGGTGAGGTTGCTAAAGTCTTTTTGCTGGGTGCAAAATAGAAATGCAATTAGCCAACTGAGGAAGTAAAGCTTGTATTTATAAGCAGACACCTCCTGACATCATTGATATGAATCAGATAATGATGCAGATACTAAACAAAAGAACATTTAAGGTCAAGTAGACACAAATGGTGGATCAACAGGTGATACATGTCAGGTTTCATTTTGTTTGTTTGTTTGTTTGTTTTTTCCACAGTGACTGGCAAGTATTGTGAATAGACTGTCTAGACGTCTACTGATATCATTGATATGAATTAGATAATGATGCAGTTACTAAACAAAAGAACATTAAGGTCAAGTAGACACAAACTGTGGTGATACCTGTCAGGTTGCATTCTGTTTGTTTGTTTGTTTTTTTGAATAGACTGTCCATATGGCACATAATATTCTTATGTAATTTATTAAAATCATTTAATTTGTCCTTTATAGTTATGTATTCCACTGTTGTGTACATACATATACTATATGTGAAAACATATATTTACTTTAATATTTCCTTTACTTTTTTTATTTTACTGTTTTTTTATGGCAAAAAGGTGTCAAAACTCCCCTCTGGTTCATATGTGGACACACCGATTTTGAAGAATTTGTAGGAGCTAAAGATTACAAAAACCATAAATTGTATTTCTTTTTGATTCTCAGGGACATTCAGTGTTGCACTTGCAGGTATAGAAAAGTATATGCAACCCACCAACCTGTTTATGCACATGTACATATTTATTTATTTCTATTGAGCAGTTTGGTTCATATACAGATGACAATGACCCTTATAGTTTGTCCTCTAATTTCAAGCTGCAAGGTACTTAATGAGCGGTTCTGGAGAGGGGCTGTTTTTAAGAGCAAATCTCAAGGTGTTTATTAAGTCATCCAGCCACATCTCAACATTTGTGATGGATTAGGACACTAGTTTTATTTCATTGTGTATGGATTTTTTTGAGAGGCAGTAATGAGGGCATAAGAAAAAAAAGGTTTCTGAGCTGAAGTCAGGTTTATTGATTAGCAAATATAAAACACAAAGGAGAAAGAACAACAATGGCCTGTTTCACCAAATCATCAACATGCAAGCTGTGACTTGCAGCATGAGATAATTTCCTCCTAAATTTAACTAACCAAAAGAAACATCATACAAACCCATGAAGAGGACTATAGGACTCCAATTTATTTGCAATTTGGGAGTGACATTTAGTTCTGAAGCGGTTCCTAGGAATGCTACACTTCTATGGCACATCTGCAGCTTCAGCGCACACCTTGTTTCTATATAGTCACTTTTCTGCTATTTCCTGTTTGAGAGGATATTTTTGATGCCTTCAGACACCTTCAGTGATATTAATCAAAGGAATTTGCATCGTCTGGCTACATTTCAAAGCATGTCCGCCCTTTGTGTGGGTGTAGGAATGAGGAGGATCTGGTCAGCAAATGGTCTGACAGTTACTTTCATTTCTGAACAAATGGTGAAAGACTTTTCACTCACATAGATACACATATTACTACACTTGTGAGGACAGTGTTCTGACTTTTTCCTATACAGTCTTGGCTTGACCTTGACTCATTCTCAATTTCAATTTAAAAGGACAGGTTCACAATTTTTCAGGTCTGTCTTAAAACAGCAGTCAGGAGCCCAATAAAACCAAATTCATTTCAATTTATTTGTAGTATTATTGTAGTGATATTGGTGTGCCTTTTTAAAAAATGGAACAGAAATGGAGGCAAATTAGTTATAGTTTGTTTATTTCATTTCATCTTTCCAGTCAGCACACTTGATACATTCAGCTGTAATTTTCTATATTTATCTTTACATGCAAACGTCATATGAATTCATTACTTTTGACCACATTAGTGAATGTACGATTTACTAGATTAAATAGTTTACACTGCAAAGACAACACATCCTCTGTCTTTTGAAAATAAATCTCAGGAAACAAACACAAGGTCAAATTTTTTGGTTTATCTTGTGACCTTTCTCGCTCTGTTAGACCTGTCCTAACAGAAGACCTTTGTTGATGAATTATAAGCCTTCAAATATGCACTGAGGTCAAGGTTCAAAGGTCAGTTTTTCAAAGCAGGAGCCATGTAGGATCATCATACTTACATATGTTATTTTCCAGGTCGAGACCTTTCCAAAAATGTATTTGGTGTAGGTCTATGACAAAGTTTTAATTTTCACATTTCATGGACACAAGTTGTCCCAGGCCTAGTTTCAGAGTTTAATACACCCGAACTAATAATCACACTGCATCTAAATGATCTATGTTAACAAAAAGTTAAGATGTTAGTTTGTTCAAGATATTTTAGTGAGTGTTTCTTAAACGGCGTTTTTGGGATGGCAGTTCTTCTGTTTTGTAAAGTAGGGTCGTAAAATAGGTTCATAAAACAACATAACTACTGAATATATCAAATATCTACAACAACCGGACTAGTAATCACACTGCTAGATGATCTATGTTCAGAACACGTAAAGATGTTTCTTTATTTTAGACATATATATATATATATATATATATATATATATATATATATATATATATATATATATATATATATATATATATATATATATATATATATATATATATATATAATGTATGTGTGTGTGTGTGTGCATGCGTGTGTGCATGTGTGTGTGTATGTGTGTGTGTGTGGTGGGGGAGGGGTCGGTCTCCAGCCTCCACTCTTGTGGTTTCAGGGTTTACCCCAGATATTGAAACCCGGCTGCAGGGATTTGCTTCCTTTCAGCCACAAGAGCATTAGAGGGGATTCAGACCAGAAACTGCCCTGCATTATAAAACAAAGCAGAGGGATTCGTTGGTGTAGGCGTGTTGCTCAAGGTAACGGTGAGACATGAAACACTTTCCAGGAATTCCATTTGGAGTAACAGATTAGTGCAATTAAAGGCTTATCAGTGCCAAATGACAGCATGGCAGCTTGCAATAGTCAGAGACAGGATTTCATACCTCTTGAAAGTTATCACTGATTAAATATGTTATCTTGACTTTGTGCAGTAAACTGCCGAAACAGTGTTTGCATTACAAAGTGATTCATCAAGAATCAAGGTTAACTTTTTTGCCAGACTACCCTGTGTCAACACACTGGCCCCATTCAAATGAATGAGAGAGCTGCGTTTTTTCACGCAGGGCTCAGGTCAGTCTGAAAACAGCCTTAGTGAGGGCCAACACTGATGTCGGTGATTAATACTGATTAATTATTTAGTTAGTACTGACTATTGACTAATAGCTAAGCTTAACAGTCAATGTGGAAGTACCGTGAAGTGCAGTGCCACCAATAGCCTGTCCTGAAGGATCTTCATATGAGGATCTTCTTTCCTATTTGACAAGCGTGGCCTCTGACAACTCCAGTCTAAAATATCAGCAACACTTTTCAATATCTAGTACACCACCACTACCCACTACCACCTCAAGTGGTAGTGTAATTTCAAAAACTGTGCACATCACATAAATAAACTAATAATAAACTACACTGAACAAAACCATAGTTCAGGAATCAAATTATTCCCCAAACGTGAGAATAAACTCTTCATGTGACTCCTGTTTGAGCTAAGCCCCGCCCCGCATTTCCAGGATGCCCCGGGACATAAATCAATTTGACCTCAAGAGCAAGTAACAGATTTATTTAGAAAAATAACACCTTATTAAGGAATAATTCCACCAGAGCTGCTCTCAAAATCCATCCACAATATTTAACGTTCACTCAAAATATAAATTATTCATCTTTAATTCTAAATAGTCATAGAAACGTCGTTTTATAGCCTTTATTTATTGACTAACCGCCTCTACGAGAGGTCCAACGATTAAAATCAAACGCGCCGTTTTGTAGTCTACGGAAGCCCGAGCAGTCAAAACTAAGCGAGCGAGCAAACAGAAAGCAGGCAAAGTCGTCTGATGTTATGTCTCCATAATTGTTCAGCTACAGGTGGTTTGTTTAAGGGAAACGGGTTAACCTCATAGGGTGCGTTAGTTTTACTGTAACCCGGTAAACTGCTCGGCTAACTCCGCCCTGCTGTATCTGTTTACCTACTGTCAGAATGTGATCCATCGTACCGCTCCAACGGCGGTTAACGGTTAACTTATACAACGTGTAACGTTTAACATACAGTATCAGCTTGGCTATCATGTTTGGAGTGATTTCAGGACATTATAAGCTGCTGTGAGCCGTAAGAAGATGTCTGGCAGCGGCGGCTTCAGCTGGACGGTGGTCGTCCTCACCTGCCAGCATAAAGACAGCGTCTACTCTTTCCAGAGAGGTGAGGATCATCCGCTGCCGTTGGATCTTTGAGCTTTGTCCTCTGCAGTTACACTCAGTGGCCTGTTGGTGGCGCTGATGGTGGTAAAAAAAAAGAAACCCCAAAGCATTTCTTTAAAGGATAAGTTGACTCATTTCCAAGTGTGTCTTAAAACAACTGTCACGTGTCCATGTGAGCAGTAAAAGAGTTGTAATCGTTGTAATCATTCCTCCTGTTCATACCGGATATTAAAAGATCCCCTTCAAACGTGCTTTCAATGTAAATAATGGGGGACAAAAATCCACAGTCCTGTGCAAAAAATATATTTAAAAGTTGATGTGAAGCTTCTATTCAGCTTCAGCAGTCTGAGTTAGTCATATCAAGTGGATATCTGACACATTTACAGTCTTTTTAACATCAAATTCTCCTCTTTGTGTTTCCCTGTTGAGCTGCAGGTGGAAGTATAGTAACAAAAAGAGGGACTTTGGCACTAAAAAGAGTGTAACATTGAAAAATATCTACTTGATTTGACTCATTTGGGCCTCAGATAAACTTTTAAATACATTTTTGCACAGAAGGACAACTGAATGTTGTCACTTCCATTGTAAGTGTATGATGAAGGGATCTTCTAATGGTCAGTTTGAACAGGAGGAATGATGATAACAAGAAAAGCCTCTTTCAATGTTCATATGAGCACTTAACTGTTGTTTTAAGACAGACTTGTAATATTGTGAACCCCTCTCTCAAGGCTCAAACTGTCAAGACTGATGCAGATCTTTGTTGTAGGTTTGATCTAAACCACTGTGATGCCTGCCCTGAATTTCTACAACATGTTTTTAAATGTGTGTGTGTGTGTGTGTGTCAGAGTTGGAGTTGCGGCAGCAGCGTGGCTCTCTGCCTCAGGATGCCTTGGTTTTGACGGTGCAGGACCGCCAGGAGCCGGTGGGCAGCGGCGGGGCGACGCTCAACGCTCTGTTGGTCGCTGCAGAACACCTAAGCAGCAGAGCTGGACACACTGTGAGTCATACTGTTAATACACTGCTCAGAATGATTTGGACAAACTGGTTACACTGAGATATTGGTTACACTGCTTCAGACTGGTCCTACTGGTGCGCAAATGAAGTACTTTCACTGGTGCTGGCACGACTGCCAGAGCTTTCGATCAGTAGTAGATCAGAATTATAAAGTAGTAAAAAACCTCAACATTGTACTGAATCAGAGACCTGAATCCTCCACTAAATTAAAATAAAGTTAATTCACTAAACAACAACTGACTTATTCACACTGATATTAACACAGGTAATATTCCTAAATCTTGCTGTATAATTTCTTGTTAATTGATTACAAGTTCTCTGCATTTTGACTGAAAGAGTATTATTTCCTGTACCGTTTCCCTCAGGTGGTGACAGCCGATGTCCTGGACGATGCTCACATCCTCATCCTCCACACAGTGCGTACAGCTGCTGCTGTCACATTTTGCTCTGCAGATGTTTTGTGTTTTTCAGATCAGACAGTGTTTTTTCTTTTTTTTCTTCCTACAGGGTCGTGATTTCCCCTGGAGCTCCTGCAGCAGAGCCTTCTGCTGGCTGCCTCAAGAGAAACGCAACCAGAGAATCCAGGCTCCAATCTGCTGTCTGGACCTGCTGCTGGACTGCCTCAGTAACCAGGTTGACACTTTAGCCATGGAATCAAACCACACGCATAACAAAATAGTGAAAACACCAAAGCAATCTACATTTTCAGTTGCGCGGATGACCGCTTGCATCCTATTGCTGCTTCTGGTTTGATTCTGGAGATAAAGCTTTGAAATCACAGCATAAACAGAGTTATGATGACATGTGGAGTGCCACAGGGTTGTCTGTTAGAGCCACTGCTGTTTACTATGAACTATGAATATCTCTTTTTGACTCATGCAGATTTGTCCCGGTTCTCCTCCTGGTGTTTGGGTCTGCAGCACCGACATGATCCTCACCATACCTCCTGACTTTGGTTAGTGTGCGGTCAGCTAACTCTAAACTGTATTACTGCATACAATGAAAGAGACAGGTGCATGCAGGTGTTCTTAAAAACAACAGGAAGACAGTTACTGTACTTTGGCATCTCATCAACATGGTCAGCAGGTGGTGCTGCAGCAGAGGCTGTGAATCACAGCTCATAGAGGTCATGAAGGCACTCAAGGAACTTTAGCACCCGATGGCTGCAATTTGCATAAAAATCTGTTGAGTCATAACTTCGTAAAATCTAAATACACAGACATGGTAAACATATTTTTAGATTTAATGTCACTTATACTTTCTGGGGATGTCATCGTCTCTGACATCCATCACAGATAAACATCCATGAATTCACTTAGAAATCATAGAAACTTCAGAACTTGCCTGAGAATCATCACATCTTCGAGTTTTCTTCAGTATCACAGTAATCTAGTGATATTGGTGTGTACGTCTGTGGGTACTTCGCAAACAGGAACTGATAATAGATAATTCAACATACTTTTAATGGAGCCAATTTTGCCTTAAATGTAAACAAATATCAAGGCTCACATGAAAATGAGGCTCAAATCGTGGCTCACAGCTAACTGACTGATATGGAGAGTTGGGGGTTTATAGTCTAAGATCACAGTAGTATCCTCTGTTGCTGTCTTGTAATATAAACCAATGTGTGTGTGTGTGTGTTTTAGTTTTGTCCTGGGAGGGTTTCTCTGGTGTTCGTGTTTTGGCGTTACCAGGTGAAGTCTCCTATGCAGTCAATCATGGAGTCTACCTGTCAGACCAACAGGTGCACACTTTATTTACACTCATGTCATGTCTTTTTGTCCCTATCTTTATTATATATAGTTTCTGTATGTATGTATGTTTCTTCTGTTTTTGCTTTAGTGTGTTGTTTTGAATTATTTGATGCACTCATATGATTGTTAAAATGTTTTATTTGTCCTACACATGTATAGCTTATCATATTATATTTGCTGGTTAATAGCTTGAATGAATCCAGAGTGAGAGTTGTGTGTTTGTTTTGTCTGCCAGGGTCAAGTCAGAGACATCATTTACAAGGGGACAAAGGAGCGGATCCAACAATCAATGATGCCTGATGGGAAAGTGCCACTGGTGCGTCCTCCTTCTTGCAATGAGTAGTAAAATGAAACACGCTTTCTCTAAGGAAGTGGGGTTTTACCAATGAAAACAGCTAAGTGTTTTGGTTTAAGCTGCTCCTTGCTAAAGCTTAATGCTTGTATGAATTTTCTTCAAGGGTCAGTTCACTTAAAATCACAATCAGGATGGGGTGGAGGGAAAAGACACGTCAGACATAAAACTGTCAAAATCTTACCAATTTAAATTATCCATATGGGTCCACACCACAAAGTGTAAGAGTGAAACATGATTATTGCAAAAATGAATTATTCTCTAAGCAAAACAGCTCCAAAGAAATACAAATATTTAATATTTTCCTCTTGTTGTGGTGGAAAAGTTTCTGAAAGTGAAATTTAAAGTTTATGGTCGTGGTAAGTGTATTTGTATTTAACACATTTCAACTACTAGTGATTTTTTGTTCCGTATATACAGTCTAGACAGTAAGCATTTGGACAGTTGTTTTGTTCTTCAGGTTCTGTGTTTCAGCTCACTGAATTTGAAATAAAATAATGGAAACTACATTGAAGTGTCAAGTCTCAGCTTTAATTCATTCTATCTGTCTGTTTGTAGGTGTCAGGTCCAGTCTTCTTTAGCAGGTCTGTATCAGAGAAGTTATTGCAGACTCATGTCACTCCTCCTCTGGATGGCTGCACTTACCTGGGCCTGGACTCTGGAGCTCCGCCCCTCCAGGTACCTTTTCTGTCCTGAATTTATTTTGATAACGTATAAGAATAAAAACCTAACCCCTTACATATGTTGTAATTCATGCATGTTACCTGATGTTTTGATTAACAGGACAGATAAACAAGGAAAATGCATATCATGAAATCAGAAGATTCTCTTCAAATATTCATAAACAATTACATCATTATAGCTGTTATAATTTGACTTGGTGCCTCTTGCTCCATCATCCCTCAGATCTCTCTCTTCCTGGACGTGTTGAAGTGTCTCTGCTCAGATCTGACACAGGATCAGTTCGTGAGTGAAGAGAGAGCGGGCTGCAGTTCTGCTGGTGGACCACAGGGGGCGGCGATGAGGAGCGGCAGGACAGAGCTGTGGAGGATCCTGAGAGGAGCTCCGCTCAGACTGGGTGGGTGTCTCTTCCAGTCAACTCAAACACGAGTTGTATTCTTGAGCCAAATTGGACCAAACGGACGTTAACAAACATAAATACTGGAATCAGTGTGACTTAAACTCATCTCCACTCAAAAACCAGTGTTTGTTGTTGTTCCTTGATTGAGATGTTGCTCTCTTCTTTGTGCAGAATGATGTATGTGCAGAGTTAGTTTTTACATTCATCTGCTGAACGAGGAAAGTTTTAAGACATTTAAAATACTTTGAATAATACTTTGTGTCTGATATGACTGATAAAAAAAATCTTTAAATTAGATCTTTTTATTTTTACAAAGTGAAAATTATACTTATTATCATTATTCATCATGTTTCCATCACTCAAAGCATGATGGGAACCCTAGTGGCAAAAGTCATTCATCCCAAAAGGAAATAATAAAAAGAAGAATGTAGATTTAGAATGTGACATCAACATAATAATAATAATATTAATAATTTCCAAAGTGATCTACGAAGAGAAAAACAAAATGAAAACACTCCAGCCTCAGATCTCCAGACAGGCTGTGTGTTTAAAAACCCAAACATCGTCATAGATGATGTATATATATGCTACTCACATGCAAACTGACCGGAACTTATTCTGAACATGAAGAGAGAGGAGGTTCAAAAGCTTAAACTTAAAGTGTGAACTGACGCTAAATAGTTCCCAAATGTCTTCTGTCAGGTCCTCATGTGTCCTGTTCTCTCTTCCTGACAGTTTACGTTCCCGGCGGTCGTTATGACTACCTGACTCTGTCTGGAAAACAACATGTCGACCGACTGACATGTGATTGGACAGATGGAAACACTCTCTCACACATCCAGGTGTCACTTCCTGTTCCTCCTCAGCATCATCATCATCATCATTAAAAGTGTCAGGTCCTCACTTCTCTTAGCGTGTCTCACTAACGCCACCGGGCTTCCTGTTTCCCTCCAGAGTAAGAGCGGCGTGAGCGAAGGAGGTCGGGTGATCAACAGCGTTCTGGAGGGAGATGTTGCCGTGGCGACTGGAGCAGTGGTGCAACACTGCCATTTACAGGTCAGCAGATTATAAAAGTTCGGTTTACATTCAGTTAGCGCTGCAACTAATGATTATTTCCATTATTGATTATTAGCAACTTTGATGACGACTCAATAATTCTTCACCGTCCTATAGTGCATGATGATATAGTGCTTTCAGTGCTAGAACAAGTTAAAATGTTTTGACCTGTGACCTCTCCACAGGGTCCTCTGGAAGTCCCGTCAGGTTGTCTACTGTCGGGTCTCGAGTTGTCCGCATCACCGTGTATCAGGCAGCTGGCCCTGGCCAGTGACATCATCATACAGGGACATCGAATCCAGCTGGGAGAACTGAAGCTGAACGTCTACACAGTGATGGGAGCTCAGGACCATCTGGAGGTAGAAAACAGGACATACTGAACACATATTTGACTGGGATTGAAAAAATATGAGTTCATCTATATTTTAAACCTCCTCGTCCTCTTCAGGTCTCCTCTGACGACAGCAACGCCTCCTTCCTCAACCAGAGATGGAGCCTCTTCTACAGCAGAACTGGAATACAGTAGGAATCTGACCTTTGACCTTTTTAAACATTTATTTTAACAGGTCTACCAAAGGAGAGAAATTATTTTAGGTATTTTCTGTACTAATGAGCTACCTTGGAATTAACTGTATATTTTATATATTAACTGTATATTTTCAAATAAAACATAGAAAGAAAAGTCAAAGAAATTTTTAAAAACAAGAAGGAAATCAATAAACAATAAAATATTTTGATTTATTTCCATCAGTTTCCTGAGGTCCAAACAAAAACTACAACATGAAACAAACAACAATTTAAAATCACATTGATCGACAAAACAAGAAAAAGCAAAACAGGCAAAATATAAAAGTTTTCAACACATGAAAAGATAAAAAAGATTTTTTTAAAAATAATCTATCTATCTATCTATCTATCTATCTAAATATCTATCTATCTATCTATCTATATATATATATATATATATATATATATATATATATATATATATATATATATATATATATATATATATATATATATATATATAAGAAAATAAAAATGGCTCCAAAAGTGCAAAAAACTAAAAATATTATCTATGTGAGATTTATACATTATTCTGTGTGACTAAGTGACTTGTGAACATTCATCAAATTTTATTCATAAATTTTTCATTGTGAAGAGTAAAAACATTAAGATACAAGTTCAAAAAGAATCCAAAAGTTTTATAGATTAAAAACACAAACAAAAAAAACTTCATGTTGTCATGGTTACAAGTAATAACTGGAAGGATAAAGTGATGAGAAACATCAGAGGCCGTGGAAACAACAAAGTTTAAATCAGAATAAAGTTTAATAATTATTTTTCTCTCAAAAACAAATATAGAAACGTTTCCTCCCCTCTTCTCCTCCCTTTTCTCTCCTCCTCTCCTCTCTCTCCTCCTCCAATCAGGCCAGAGGAGTTGTGGGTCAGAGGAGAACAGCGCTCCCTGCTGGAGGCTCGTCTCTTCCCAGTCCTCCATCCCAGAGGAGGTGCCGTGAGTCTGGAGGGAGGTGTCGGCTGGCTGCTGGGGGGGGTTGGCTGGTTGCGGAGATGGAGGGAGGCTTGGAGACTGTCCTTGAAGGAGGTACTGTCACTCACCCACCAGGAGGCGGAGCTGCAGTGGAGGGAGGAGTTACTGTTCCTGGCGGGGAGGAGGAGAGTGACCGATGCCTTGACGAGTCGGACAGACGTCTGCCTGCTGCCTTGCTTCAGGGCAGCAGCGCTGGGAGGCCAGCAGGGGACGCTGCTGGAAACACTGGACAGCAGTGAGTCACAAAATAAATATAAAAGTGTTTGTTCTCTCTTTATTCATTTACTTTCTTTTCTTTATTTATCTAAATTACAGATATAACATTTAACTATTGTTTTAAATGTGGTGTATTTTAGGATATGAAAAACAAAATGATGTTATTAGGTGAAACTAACTAAAGGAATTTTACTTTTCTCCTCTCAACGTGTCCTTTCAGTCGCTGCAGGTAGTGGGGCGGGGCCAGAGCGGGAGGTGGAGCCTGGTGCAGAGCTGGGTGTGGCCGCTCGCTGTCTCTCCTGTATCGCTGATGTGCTTGTGTGCATGGCGGGAGGCAAGGGGGGGCTGAGGAGTGGGCCAGCTGCTAACGAGGCCTGGAGTTCCGCCTACTTCCTGTTAGAGGAGGGTAACCTCAGAGGCGGAGTCAAAGCCCTGGCTACACAGAGAGGTCATTGGCTCAGCAGGTGAGCTTCACTCTCTTGGGTTTCTTTCAGTTTTTTTTTTGGTGGATAATGACTGATGTTGTTCTTCCTGTGACTGCCGCCCCCTACAGGCCGGACCTGCTGGTTCGAGCGGCACGACATTACGAGGGTGCCGGCCAGGTGCTGCTACGACAGGCTGTGATGTCATCGCAGAGGTTCATCTCCATTGGCCAGGGTGAAGGCCCACCACTTGAGGAGTGGCAAGAAGTAGAGTGTCCGGCGAGACTGGATTTAGCAGGTGAGTGAACAAACTCTGACAACCATTGTTGAATTTATCCTGCTACCTTTATCTATAGCCACCAAAGCAGACATAAAATACATCCTGTGGTGACATTACAGTCTCAAAATACCTGCCAAGGTGGCGACTATGGTGGGGCTACTTGCTCCGAGCTACAGAAATTTGCCCAAGACATTGCAAATATTTTCATTGGGGCTAATTTAGTATTGTTGATGCTATTAAACCATTGCAGAAGAAGAGAAGACACAATGAGATGATGCCATTAAAACAGCAGCAATCAAACTAAGCAAAACTATGTGGACCTCAGACAACAGGAAGCAATTTTTTTACAGATATTAACTTGTTTGTATGTCTGGTGGTTCAACTCAGGTTTTTTTTTAAGCACAAAATGAAAATGCACATAAAAACATATCAGAAAATAGTCACTCAGTCACTGTAAATAGTACCATATCTCTGTTTCAGGCGGCTGGAGTGACACGCCTCCCATCGCCTTTGAGCACGGCGGCTCTGTGACCAACCTTGCAGTGAAGGTGGACGGGAAGCGTCCTATTGGTGCCAGGGCTCGTCGCATCAGAGAGCCCCGCCTCCTGCTGGTCAGCCACACTGGAGAGCGGGACAGTGGGGTTTCCACGGAGACGGTGTGCGACAGTCTGGATGACCTGAAGGACTACTGTCAGCCACATGCACCCGGTAGGGACGGACTGTGTTTTGACTGGTTAAATGAGACGAACAGGATTCAGTTCAACGCTGACTTATGTGTGTGTGTTTATGTGTTTGTGTGTTGCAGGAGCCCTGCTGAAGGCAGTGTGTGTGTGCAGCGGACTGGTGTCTCTCTCCTCACAGCATTCTCTGGGGGAACAGCTGATGCAGCGGTGGGGAGGAGGGGTGGAGCTCCACAGCTGGTCAGTGCTGCCCACAGGATCAGGACTGGGTGAGAAGTCAACTGACACATGAAATACTGCAGAAACAAACGAAAAAACCACAAAAACTAAATCCATCACAAAACTGCATCTACCACAAACAACAAAATCTACAACAAAACAGAAAAATTACATCTACAAACAAGAAGAAAAATGATAATTAGAAATAAAGACACAAAATCTAAATGTGTCATTATAATGCATAACTACAGTGACCAAAAACATAAAACTACTTCTGCCAGAAAACATAAAACCACAAAAACATTAAAACTACTTCTACCAATAAGAAGAAAAAGATGATAATTTATAAATAAATGATTTATAAATTTGTAAATAAAATATATAAAATAATAAAATTACAAAAGTACATGTAGTTGAGTAGCGCATCAACCCAAAACTAGAAAACATAAAACTACAAAAACATACAAACTACTTCTACCAACAAGAAGAAAAAGATGGTAATTTATAAATAAATAATTTATAAATTTGTAAATAAAATATATAAAATAATAAAATTACAAAACTACGTGTAGTAGAGTAGTGCATCAACACAAAACTAGAAAACATAAAACTACAAAAACATTAAAATTACTTCTACCAACAAGAAGAAAAAGATGATAATTTATAAATAAATGATTTATAAATTTGTAAATAAGATATATAAATAAAATTACAAAACTATATGTAGTAGAGTAGCGCATCAACCCAAAACTAGAAAACATAAAACTACAAAAAACATTAAAACTACTTCTACCAACAAGAAGAAAAAGATGATAATTTATAAATAAATGATCTATAAATTTGTAAATAAAATATATAAAATAATAAAATTACAAAACTACATGTAGTTGAGTAGCGCATCAACACAAAACTAGAAAACATAAAACTACAAAAACATTAAAACTACTTCTACCAATAAGAAGAAAAAGATGATAATTTATAAATAAATAATTTATAAATTTGTAAATAAAATATATAAATAAAATTACAAAACTATATGTAGTAGAGTAGCGCATCAATCCAAAACTAGAAAACATAAAACTACAAAAACATAAAAACTACTTCTACCAACAAGAAGAAAAAGATGATAATTTATAAATAAATAATTTATAAATTTGTAAATAAAATATATAAAATAATAAAATTACAAAACTACATGTAGTAGTGTAGCGCATCAACACAAAACTAGAGAACATAAAACTACATCTACCAGAAAACATAAAATCTACCACGAAAATTTACCATGAATTTAAAACTACATCTACCATTAAAAAAACAATATTCACAGCAGCTACAACAGAAAACTTCAGACTTTCTCACCAAGAAATAAATAAAGAAATACAAAACTACACTTGTCAGAAAAGGACCTTCATAACCCAAACTAAAAAACAAACTGCCACATTTAGCATCAAGAAAAGACAACTTGCTGTTTAGGCCACTGTCATAACATATTATTATTATGTTATTATGTGTTTCTGGCTTGAAAAAACAACATATATTGAAATATTATCAGATTTGAAATCACTAATATTTTGTACAAGAACGTCAAGTTGCAGATTTTATTTGGAAACAAAATCAAGATCCTCAAAAAAATTCAAGTTTCTACTGCGTATCATTAAAGTTCATGTGTCTGTGTGTGAGGGGAGAGGATGAAGGCTTGATGGATTATAATGGGTTTGATCACCTGTTGTCCGGCAGGTACCAGCAGTATCCTGGCGGGGGCGCTGTTAGCTGCAGTCTACAGATGCACAGGCCGAACTTACGACACAGACTCGCTCATCCACGCTGTCCTGTACCTGGAGCAGATACTGACCACAGGTCTGTAGCTCTCTGACTGTGTAGAGTTATTCTTCCAGGAAGCTTTCAGAGGACACGTAACTATTTTTAGTCTGTTTTCATGCTTTAGGTCTATTTTCAGCAATATATTGATATTATAAACAACAGTGTTCATCCAGCTTTGTGTCAACAGTTTGTATTCGTCCCTTTTCTTTTTAAAAATGACTCAAAGACAGAAATGGTTTCCCAGTTTACTGTGGAAGAACTTGACTGTCCCTCAAACCCATCCATCACCAATCAGACCTGATCACCTAACATCAGAGTTGGACCTTTCTAATCCCTGCAGGTTCTAACTTCTGTTAGAAAGCCTGAAACCAGAAGAGTTGAGGCTGTTATACCAGTAGATTAATGAACATGTCGTCAGAATCACATGTTACACTATCACATAGGTATAATGTTCAGGTATCCACATATTTTGCCCATGTAGTGTACGTTTGATCATTCTTAATACCACTGAGATCACTTTTACTTATTGATAAATGATTAAAACATCTCAACCGCTCGGTCTTTTCACAGATGTTTATATTTGCTAATGCTGCATTTATGTCATATAGGAATCATAGTATAGTATACCCATATTGTTGATAGTGTTACTGTCAACATTCTTATTATATATTGAAATTACTCTTAGAAAACCTTTCAGCCACAGTTTGCTACTCATGTAATTAAAGATTCACAATTTGTCAGGAGCCCAAATGAACACTCCATCTCTAGTATCCATCACATATAACACGAGTGCAGCAGAACAACCTTTCCAATTAAATTCACTTCTGTCTGCTCCCTCTCTGTTTGGACTGAACTCCTTCTTCTCCTCCTCCTCCAGGTGGAGGCTGGCAGGACCAGGTTGGAGGTCTGGTGGGCGGCGTCAAGGTGGGTCGATCCAAAGCGTGTCTGCCCCTGCGGGTGGAAGTGGAACATCTGAGTCCTCCAGAGGACTTCCTGGTGGCTCTGGAGCAGCACCTCCTACTGGTGTACACTGGCAAGACTCGCCTGGCTCGCAACCTGCTGCAGGTCTCTTTAAAGTCTCATTCTCTCTGTTTACTTGGAGTCTTTTATTTCACATCAGTCTTTAATCCAAAGCCATTCTTTCTTCTTCTTCTTACTATTATTATTATTACTACTATTATAACTTTTATTTAATCAGGTAATCTCACTGAGACGAAGATCTCTTTTGCAGTAATGATGATGATGATGATTATGGTTTGTCTGTAGGATGTGGTGCGTAGCTGGTATAGCCGTCTGCCCTCGATGGTTCAGAACGCCCAGCAGCTGGTGGCTAACTCAGAGGACTGTGCCAGAGCGTGTACAGACGGTGAGACTGCTCAACACACACTTAAATTACTATTGTAGAAGAAAAAAAATTAAGAAACCAGCTTAACACACTGGAATCATACAAATAGAATCAATTTTATACACAAAACAAAGACACTACAAATAGTTATTAATCCTTTAACACCCATACTTTTTTTTAGATCGTTAGACCTGAATTTAGATATATAATTTCAAGGATTTAGTACATTGTTAGACTGCCTCCATTTTTATGTTATGTTTTACAACAAGGCAAAAAGATAAGACTCTATTGATACATGACTGTAACTTTTAATATAAGCTTGTGTAGTTTAAACAAACGGGATATAAAATGTTTCCAACTTCTGGTAGGTGGAACACAGAGGAAGCTATATTAAAGGCACAAATTTGTCATTTTATGAAATTTGTGATATGTATCTGCTGTACAGATGCTGTGTGTATGTATAGCTGTAACTTTTTGTATTATATAAACAAGATATAATGTGTTTCTAGGAGTTGGTATGTGGATTTTGTTACCTTTTAGACAGAGCCAGGCTAGCTGTTTTCTCTGGTTTTTGGTCTTTATGCTAAGCTAAACTAAGCTAAGCTAATTGGCTGCTGGCTGTAGCTTCATATTTACATAAGAGTGGTTTTGATTTTCTCTTTTGACTCTCTACCAGAAAGAGAATGACATGTATTTCCCCAAAATGTTGGAACTATTTTTAATTTTTTTAAATAGAACCAGGTTATTCATTCCTCTCTACTATATCAGTCCTATCCTACATTTCCCACAATGCCTTTTGATGAGCCCCAGACAGTGAAGAATCAAAGCTGGTTAAAAGATGAGCTCTTTTCCTCCCTCTGCAGGCTCTCTGTCCGGACTCGGTCTGTGTCTGGACCGCTCATGGCAGCAGAAGAAGCATATGGCTCCCGGTTGTGAGCCGGCCTCAGTGAGGGCCATGATGGATGCTCTGAGGCCGCTGGTCCTGGGTCAGAGCCTGGCCGGGGCCGGCGGGGGCGGCTTCCTCTACCTGCTGACCCGGGAGCCTCGACAGCAGCAGGCAGTGCTTCAGGTCCTCAACAACACTCCGGTAAGAGCACATGTATTCATTAGTTATTACTGTATAGAGCAGTAATGTCAAGAGATTTTCCCAAAGACCCTTTTTTCTTTTCTTTAATAATAAAAGAACTATTAATAATACTTAGTACTTAATAATAATAAATAGTACTTAAATACACTAGAAAGCATTTTAATTGTAGTTACAAATGTTTCCGATAAAAGTTTGTTGATCAAGAGTAGTCATAAACTTTGCACTAAGACAAGTCAGTGTTTTAAATGAAGGAAAACAATAAAAAATAAAGGTTAAGCAGAAATCCAAAGTAGACATACAGTAGATCAAATTGTAGTTTTATATATCTCAATTTTTTATGGTAAAACATGTTAATACAGAAAAAAACAACAGCTAGACAATAAAAAAAAAGCTGAAAAATACAGAACTCACACAGTATCTGATCTCAGTAAGGTCACATTTCATTACGTGTCTCTAAAGCTGTCAAAGAAGAAAATGAATGCTGGATTGTATTCAAGAAACTCCTAATTGTCTATTTGGTTACCGTGGTGATAGTTAACTGATTACTGATTAGTTACCGTGGTGATATTTGGTTTGTTTTCAGGGTCTGGGAGATTTCAGTGTTCACTCTGTGGAGCTGGATATGGATGGGATCACAATCCTACCACCATCCTGAGGACACACACACACACACACACACACACACACACACAAAGCTGATGCACTATTATGAATGTAAATGAGACAGTTTTGTATTTTATGAATGTAATTTTGATAATCAAGCTGTGAGATTATGTCCAGTATTTCATCATGAAGATTGAACTGTGTTTACTTATATGATTATTCACACATGAACTAACAGAATAAATACTTAGGGCAAGAACCTTATAGTTTTCAGTGTGTGTGTGTGACTTTGTTTAAGCAGGAAACACCCAAACACACAAAGGTTCATCATCCATACAAAAGAAAGCAGAAGTCTTGTTGTTTTTCTTGTATTTTCTTTCCAAGTAGTTTCCAAGTACTTTTAGTCTTTGAAGGTAATTTTTTTTTTTAAAATGATGAGGTAAACATGAAAAATACATGAAAGTACTATCCAAAGATCATCAATATGAATATATCTTTTGATTCTGATTTGAAAGGAATTCAAAGCCTTTTCAGTTTAATCTCACAGTTTAAATACGACTGAAGTAGAAGAACATCTAACACGCTTTTAATATTAATTTGATAAAAATAAAAGTACATGAAAAATGATGGAATCGTAATCTTTAAAGGATATGTTCACTGTTTTAACTGCAGACCTTATTAATTAAACTCTTCAAGCTCTTATTCTGGGATCCCTAGGATATATAATTCCTCCCATGTATTCTGGGTCTCCGTCCTGTTGTATGTGCCCTGAACAAGTACTTCTCAAGTACATCTCCAAATCACACCCTTTTCAGTATGACGGAGCAGCGGCTATACTCTGAGTTCTTCCCTGATGACTGAGCCACTCATCCTGTCTCTAAAGCTGAGCCCAGCTTGTATCTGTGGTCTCATTCTTTTGGTCCCTACTCAAAGCTTATCTCCCCCTCCCCCTCTCTCTTGACGTCGGCTTCACCTGCGTACCTTCTGATATGTCATATGGGTCAGCCTTCTGATTTGTGTTGGTTTTGGAGCATTTCGGTGCTCAGCCATGATTTTGAAGTATGTTTAAAGGTGGAGGAGGTCAATAAGTCTACTCTACTTCACTCTATGCCTCATAACAACACAGATGCAGTATGTGTCTCACTGATTGTAACTCTGTGACTAAATTGTATATTATAGTAACAGTGAATATAGAAAAACATTTTTAAAAAACTTGTTCTTGATAAAACATCTTATTACTACTACTACTACTTCTGGCACATTAACTGTGGTCTTTAATGGTTTTCCTCAATTCTCAGCTAAAACCACAAAGCTCAGTGAGCACAGCAGCTTCTTATCTGACAGAAGAGACGGTAAACATTGTTAGCACTAAAAGCACTTTATTGATCTTTCAATGTTTTCATGGTGACTCTAATGATAGTGAGAGTCCATGATGCGCTTCATGCTCATGAACTTCATGCCGTTCATGCCCAGGTTCATGAAGTTCCTGTACTCTCCAGGCCTCATGTACACCATCCTGCCTCTGAACTGGGGCTGCTCGTACATCAGCCACTGTCCCTCCATCACGTTACAGGACATGCAGTTGGACATGCGGAAACGCTCCATGATGTCGTCGCAGTCGTCCGTCAGCTCGGACATCTGGCCACTGAAGTTCTCCCTCTCGTAGATCTTCATCCTAAAGGATCCACGGTGCTGCAACAACATGGACTCAGTCAATAATGGGATAATAATAATCTGCAGTCTGATTGGTCAGAAAGGGTCTGAACTGATTCAGATTGTTGAAGATGTCAGGATTGTAATGTGATTGGTTGTGTGGTTACCATGGGGATCATGCGGCAGGACCTAATGCAGTCGCTCATTCCCATCATGCTCATGTAGTCGGAGTACTCGCCCCTCCTCAGGAAGAACTGGTTGCCCATGAAGTTGGTGCGGTCGTAGACCATGAAGCAGCCTCTCTCCACCCTGCAGGACTGACACCTGCTCAGGTAGGAGGACATGTCGGCGCAGTCGCTGCTGCACTCATAGGAACGACCCTGGAAGTTCCTGTCCTCGTAAAACACGATCTGAGACAGAGACAGATCAATGACCCATTAGATTTATCATAATTCATCTTTCTGTCTGTATAAAGAAAACTCAATAAGTCTGACTGGTAAAAGGGACTAATTATTTTATAACTGAAGTGCTTAACGATCACCTCAGAACTCAACAGGTTGTTTTACAATATTATTTCTTATACATATATATAGATATTACCACTGCTCAATAAATCACCATTACAAAGCTATAACAAATGGCTTTCTTAATGGTCATTCATAATTTACTGATGCTTTATTACCATCAATTAATCACTTGACTATTAATAAGTCAGCATTAAGATAGAACCAAACATCTTTGGAAACCTTACACTCCAATTTACACAATTTGGATATTGAAAAATCCCCCATTATACAACATATTTCTACAATTAGCATGTCTCACACTCTCTGAGGATGTCCCTGATTAGAGATCAATATCTCTGATGTCCGTCGCTGATAAACATCCATAAATTCAGAAAAAAAAGACCATAAAAACTTTCTGATAATCTTCATTTTTGTAAGTTTTCTTGAGTATCAACAGTTCAAGCAAACAGGAAGTCGGCTACAGATATAAAGAAATGCTGCCTACAGACTCACTGACTGTCAATTAGAAACATTTATTTATAGATAATTAACATTAATAAGTATCAGAATATCTAAAACCACACTGAAACTGCTCTGTTCAATAATATAAGGTTATTTACTGTGCGATCAAAGCACAAATCAAACTATTTCAAACTGTGTTAAACTATTTTTAAATACAATCTTCCCTGGAACATATTCAGTAACTCTGACACAGTAATTTATGGTATTTCGGTATTATGAAAATGACATTTCTGTGGTAATTAGAAAGACTGAACTGTAACTGTATAAAAAAAACAAAAAAAACTGAGCCAGTCTGTCAGAGCATGTGTGTGTTGTTCTCACCCTGCTCATCATGTTGCTGCTGGAAGTCATGTTGCTGTTCAGTTGGTTGCTGTTGCTACTGCTATTTATTTTTTGTGTGTGTTACCTGTGAGCAGCTGCTGCTCTTTATAGCACCTGAACAGCTGTAGCCTTTTGTCCAAACAGCCTGAGCCAGCAACGTGTCATAAAAGAGCCGCTCAGTGTTGGGCTTCACAATCGACGTTTCAGACAAAGAGTGACGGCCTGCAGCTCTGTGTCTCCTTCAGTTCTCTCTCTCATTCATTCTGGAACAACAAACCTGAAGACAATGAAGCTGTCAGTCACATTCACACTCTGAGCTGTTGTCTTAAAACATACAAACTTTTACCAACACTCAGCTGACTCTCTCTCTCTCTCTCTCTTTCTCTGTCTGACCACAAACAAAAATGACATTTGATTTTCTGGAAATCTTTTAACATTTCTGTTGGAATTTGTAGCAGGTTGTCACTGGAAACAAGTCAGATCAATCTGACTTGAGGACTCAATAATCGATTTATATATTTGTGAAGAGAGAGACTAGTAAAATGTGTTCTGTAGAAACATTTTGTGTGGTTTATGAAAGATGGAAACAGAAATAAGATTAAACAACTAATTTCACGTAAAAACAAACATCCTCAGATTCAAAAAGACACCTAAGAAAAACAGACTTAACTACATTTTAAGAAGGTAAGACTTTACTTATTATTGTAAATGGTGTATAACACATAGTGTAAGCGACAATATGTTGTAGTGATATAAGTGTTTGTTGAAGTATGTGTCCTCCTGTGGACACCTATAAGTAGAGGCTGCACTTATGAGCCTCCACAGTATAAACAGATAAAGAATGACAGTTTAGTAAAACACAGATGCAATCACATAAAATATATCGTCATAGCAAAAGTTATAACTGTTAACAAATAATGTATGTTAATAATCACCTAAACATGTCTTTATATCTGCTTATAACTACATGATAGTGTGTTATAAACCATTTTAACTATTTATATACTGATTATTAATGATAAAAAGGGGATTTAATATGAAAAATATCAACTTTAAAATTTAGCTCAGAAACAAAACAAGACATCTGAAAAGTGAAAAGAAAGACACTTTTTTTTCAGAGATAAACGTGTCACATGTTTAACCAAAGAAGATTAAGATTGATTTTACAAATCAAGTTAAGTCAGAAAATTACAACCTGACCTAATTATGTAAATACTAACAGATTTCTTATTCATGTAAATGATATTATTATACAGCATATATACACTTCATCACTTTTATCTGCTAATTAAATAACAGTATTTATTAACTGTTTTTATTCTGCTTATAGATGTTGGATGGTGGGCAGGGTTTGAATTCCTGAAGAAGGAAAAAGGGAAGCACAGTTTGTAAATTGAAAAAAAAAATCTTGTGTGCTCAAAATATCAATAAAAGATGACATCAAACACAGTAGAGGAAAATAAAATTATTCAGAGACAGCAATTAAATCAAAGTCAGAAATCTTTATGTAGCAGCAGAACTGAATCACTGACCATCAACATGTTCATAGACACCAACAGTTTACTGATAATCAACATTATAGTTATATTTATATTAGTGTGTTTGCACATTTAATGTAATCAAGCATAATGTGAAAACATATATAAATATAATATGAACATATAACAGGAAGGAGAACCATAAGACCTTTCTGAAAGGATGTCAGAGTCAGCTTTATTTGCCAAATGTACAATGGAAACAGGAACTTGACTTGGTGATACAGCATAGAGACAAGAAAAAAACAGAGTAAAACAAAGAGAAATCGACTAAGATGAAGTAAAACATGAGAGTGGAACATAATAGAATAAAATAACCATGAATAAGAATATATATTTCAAGTTAAGAACAATTATTTATGCTTATTTTAGCTTGCATTATATTAAAATGTATATTTTAAAAAATTCCAACTGAGCAGATATCAAATAGTAAGTAATTATAGTAAGTAAGTAATAATAATAATAATGTGTGTTATATAAAGGATAAAGGATGTTGCTGGTGATTTTCTCTGTTTTTCTTATTGTCAATAAATCTCATGTTTAGAGCCAAACCAATGATCTCTGCTGTAGACCTACGTTGTTGTCCAAAACTATTAAAAACACATCAGTGAGTCAAACCGCCGCACTCAGTGACATATTCCTTCATTATGAAGAGTTTGGTTACTTTAGTTTGTATAGAAATGTTTCCAAAGAGTAATAACAGCAATCATGTTTTCAGTCTCTGGAAAGTATTTGCGTGTCAGGAAGAGGCCACTGACGTTACGTTGTTGGTTTGGCTCCAAACATGAGATTTGTTGACAATAAGAAAAGTTAGAAAGCTTTATCCTTTAAGTCGTGCTGAATAATGAGTCATTAGCTTTAACGGGTAACTTGATGAGGAATACTGTTTTTTAAAATAAATTCATTAATGTATAAAAAATATATAAAATACATATATTGATGTGAACTTTTAAAAGTAATTTGTCAGTGAGTGTTGTTTGGTTTGCTATGTGTACTGATCTGAACATTGTGTCCGACTTTCTTAAGAAGCTTTGCTGAACACCGTCTATAAGAGATAGAGGATAGAAGAGATAAGAGACGTGTAAGTTATGGATCTGTGAAATAAAACTAAAATAGCCTCTTTTTCTTAAGTGGATTTCTGGGTAACCTTAACCCATTATTGTTTTGCTGCTATATTGACTTTGAATATAAATCTGTTGTCTGGATGTCATCCACCATTAGAAAAACATCCTCTGTGGTTTGTATGTTTAATAATACTTTAAATGTAAAAACATGAACTTTGTACAAGGTAAGTTCAAGGAGTTTTTTTTGCTCTTAGCTGTAGAAATCTTTGATCTCTGTAAGCTTGAGCCCATTTGCAAATGCTTAAATAAATACCAGAAAGACAGTTGGTGTGTTTGTTCTCTTTATTAAATACAGAAATGTCTCCCTTTGTCCAATTAAAATGCAATTAAAATCATCATTACGTGTTTAGTGTTGTAAACAATCTCTCACTGACCCATGAAAATATATATTGCTCTTTTTTATTCATAACTTTATTGGAAAACCCCATATCGGCATCCTGTTGGAATGATGACTCTTTATTTCCAGTGATCTGATTGTGTTGACAGGTTGTGATCCGGAGCAGGTTAGCTGTTCATCGTAATTTGCCATGGTGATGTATGTAAGAAGTGAATCTCTCTTGTAACCCTGAAAACCCAGAGAAGTTACCTCACAAACCCCAAATCCTGCTTCATAGTACCTGCTTCAGGACTCAAAGGAAAGCACTATACAAAGAAACACGAGTGGCAAATGCAGTTATCACAAAAAAATTGTAACTCGGAGCACATTCAAGTCCAGAAAACAATATTTTCTAAATGCAGACGTACTCTGCTATAAAACATATTAATAGCTTTATTCATTCTAACACAGTGTGCACTGCAAGCTGTATAATGAAGGAAAATTAGAATCAAATAAATATCAGATCATAAAACAGTGTCAGGACAGTAATGAACTAAGTCACAAATACTAAGCTTTTCCTTATTTTCAGTTATATATATATATATATATATATATATATATATATATATATATATATATATATATATATATAGTGTTACAACATTGAATGTTCATATTAAACATGGCCAATGTGTCAAATAATGAGGTAAATGTATGTAGAAGTAACCCCTGTAGGAAAAAAGCACCAACTTCAGACTTTTCTGACCACTTGGTTTTCAACAGTGTTTTTCTACTTTCAGCCCAAGCTGACGTTAACTCAAGACGTAATTCTTTATACGATCATCTGCTCTACTCACAGTGAGTGAATTCACTGCTCTGCTACACTAACATTATGGCATTTTTCCATTGTTTTGGAGGTATATTTCAAACTGAGCCGCTGAACAAAGAACTTCAAATACCTCCATATGTTGTTAAAACCGGTTCTTATGTAGTAAGTAATTCAGTAATTCAGTAAGGAACATGTTTCATTTCCTGTAACTTCTTCACAATAAAAGTCTCCCATTATTTAGTCATGTTTAATATGAGGCAGTAAAGCAGGAAATGTTGGGTTTGCATCAGCGGTAACTTAACATGTCTCTGATATATAAAGCTGGCCAATCAGGACAGAGTGGGCTCTTCGGGAGGCGGGCCTTAAAGGGACAGGAGCTAAGACTGCCTGTTAGAGACAGAGGCTGAACTGACAGGAGCTGCATAAAGGGCCAGTATAAGATAAATAGAGTCTAATGAACTGTTAATGATGCAAAGCTACTCTAGTGGATTCCTGGAATAAAAAATTTTGAGCTAAAAATTAGCATAATAGGTCCCCTTTAAATCTATTGCTTCATTCAGAGACATGGAATAATACTTTTACATTTAAGATAATGTAAAATAATATAATTAATATAATAATATAATTTAAGATAAGTAGATTTAATTTTAGTTCAGATGTTACTTTTAGTTATTGGAAATGTTTTGATTTTACTTTGTTTTTGTTATCTATTATTTTGACACTTTTTTTGTTTTTACTGCTAGTTTCATTTCATTCAGTTGTATTCATTATTATACATCAAATTATTTTCACTTCATTTCTGATCTATGTTTGTTGTGTCCTTTCTTGTTTTATTGAGGTTGTTGTGTGGAGCTCAGGAGGCCCAGCAAACACTTTGTGGAAGCTAATGGTGATCCAAATAAAAAACAGAAGAATAGGTTTAGCTTTCTTTGGTTATCATTTACATAGCGTGTGTCTTCTTTACTCTTTGTGTTGTGGCTCATGAAATAGACAGGAAACCTTATTTACATAAACAGCACTTTATTGTTTGTCAGTGTTAACAGTCTCTAATAGCAGGAGTCCATGATGCGCTTCATGCTCATGAACCTCATGCTGCCCATGCCCAGGTTCATGAAGTTCCTGTGCTCTCCAGGCCTCATGTACACCATCCTGCCTCTGAACTGGGGCTGCTCGAACATCAGCCAGTGTCCCTCCATCACGTTACAGGACATGCAGTTGGACATGCGGAAACGCTCCATGATGTCGTCACAGTCCTCCATCAGCTCGGACATCTGGCCACTGAAGTTCTCCCTCTCGTAGATCTTCATCCTGAAAGATCCACGGTGCTGCAACAACATGGAGACACTCATCAGTAATCAATAATCAGTCAGTTTCAGCATGAAGAGTTCTTTAGAGTTAATGTAGATCAGTCCTTATTTGTACCTAAATACATTACATGGCCAGAGGTATGTGGACACTGGATCAATGTACTCACTATGGGGTTGAGGCTAAAGAACTGGTTCAAAAATTTTCTGTCTGTCTTAACACAACAGCTAGCAGTGCAAATGAATGTTGAAACAGGTTTTTTTATGCTGTAATCATTTCTTCTCTTCATGCTAACCATTAGAAGATCCCTTCATAATGCACTTACAGTTTAACTGATGGGAGACAAAATCCACAGTCCTCCTTCTGTATTTAAAAGCCATAGTTCATAGCCATCTATGATCAAAACACTCAGTTGAAGGATGATTGGAGTACACAAAAAACTACACTTGTTGGCTTTCTTGTTTGTTTGTGGTTTCTGGTGCAGAACAATTGAAAAATATCATGTTAATCAGTGAACTTTACAGGTGCTGGATTTTGGTAGCTTGGGACAGAACCAGCTAGCTATTCCTCCCTGTTTCTAGCCTTTACGCTAAGCTAAGCTGACCCTACTCTGACTTCAGTTCCATATTGGACTGAGATTGATGTCCATCTGAACATCTGACTCCCAGAAAGGAAGACATGTTGAGCTCTTCCTGAAGGTCGAAACATAACTTTTTGGTTACCAATTAATAGTTTTGAATATTTTTTCTCTAATATGAATATTTACGGGTTTCTTTGTTATTCTTTGACAGTAAACTGAATATCTTTGATTTGTGGACTGCTCATCGGGACAATACAAGATATTTGAGGATGCAACTTTGGGTTTTGGAAACAGTGATCAACGTTTTTCACTATTTTCTAACATTTTATAGACCTAGATTAACTAATCAATTATTTTTAACTTTAACAGATCGATTGATAATGTGAATAGTTGTTAGTTGCAGCTCTAAACTTTGATCACTGTGTATGAAAGTCACCACTCCGACCTCACATCCTCACATACACAAGTCTTATTTTAAAAGACATAAATCATGAGCTGCAGAATCGTTCAATGTGGCTGAAATCTGATATCTGATTCAATCACAGAGTGAGTGAAAAACAAGACCATCACTAATCAAACAGGGATGTTATAAAAACTACAAGATTAAGGACTGCAGTCTGATTGGTCAGATGGATCTGAACTGATTCAGACTAATGAAGATGTCAGGATTGTAATGTGATTGGTTGTGTGGTTACCATGGGGATCATGCGGCAGGACTTCATGCAGTCGCTCATTCCCATCATGCTCATGGAGTCGGAGTACTCGCCCCTCCTCAGGAAGAACTGGTTGCCCATGAAGTTGGTGCGGTCGTAGACCATGAAGCAGCCTCTCTCAACCCTGCAGGACTGACACCTGCTCAGGTAGGAGGACAGGTCGGGGCAGTCACTGGTGCACTCATAGGAACGACCCTGGAAGTTCCTCTCCTCGAAGAAAACGATCTGAAACAGAGAAAGAAGAGTCGTTATCTATACTGTATATATGAAAATAATTACTGGTCACAGCTTTACAACATTACAAGTATATTACAAGCTAGTTTGAACTATTTTAAATAAATATTAGAAATATTGGATCATTTGAACATTTATTGAAATGAAAGCATGCGAGAAGTTTAGAGGGGAAAAATCACTATTTGGTGGAGCTGTTAACAACTCATAGACGTGAAATGTGACCCCGACTACACGCTACTTTTTGTAAGATGTGGAAAACCAAAAAGGTTGGAAACCACTGGTTTCATCTTTAACAATGTGTTGTACTTTAAAAGCTTGTTATATTATCCATTGTGTCAAATTTTTATCTGAAAAGTAACTAAAGCTGTCAAATAAATGTAGTGGAGTAGAAAGTACAATATTTCCCCCTGAAATGTAGAAAGTAGCATCACATGGAAATACTCAAGTATTACATAATTGTACATAAGTACAGTACTCGATTAAATGTACTTAATTACTGTATAATAATCAATACATTATCAGCCTGATCAGATGAGTACCAATACTGATCAGTCACTACTGTTATCTAGCTTCAGAGGTTGGAAAGTCATGTGACTTTCAGAGTCAGAGGTATGTGTGTTTTCCAGCTGAGCTTACTCCTGTATTTTTTTTTCTTTTTCAAAATAAAATGAAGAGAAGTGATGCATTCTGGGACTTACCTTGCTCCTCATGTTCATATCGGTGGTGGACATGTTCCAGTGATGCCTGTGAGCTGTGAGCTGTTGGTGTGCTTCATACCTGTCTGAGCTCACAGCTTTTATACACCTGAACATAGAGCTGTTTTGTGTTTCAGAGCACCGAGTCAGCAGAGACACACAAAGCACCATAGTACCAGTAGAACACTGGGTTGACTTTGACTAGTAAAATGATGTGCTTATGACGTTCAGAAGATACACAAGTCATTCATCAGTGGTGGAAAATAACTAGGTACATTTACTCAAACACTGTACTTATGTACAATTTTTCAGTACTTGTACTTTACTTGAATATCTTAATTTATGTTATTTTATACTTCCATTCCACTACATTTCAGAGGGAAATGTTGTACTTTCTACTCCACCACGTTAATTTGACAACTTAGTTACTTTTTAGATGAAGATTTTACATTAAATAATATATGATAAGCCTATGACTTTATAAAACAGATGTTTGTTAGCAGTTCTACCAAATCATAATTGTTTGGGGAACAGTCTGAAAAATTAATCAAACATTGTGTGGCAGAGTTTAATTTTTCTTATTTCCTTTACCCAGCCGATGTAACAAAACAGTCACAGCCACTGATATCCTACTTTTACTTTTAATACTTTAAGTGAACATAGCTGATAATACTTCTGTATTTTTTACTTAAGTAAAAAATCTGAGTACTTCTTCCACCACTGTTAACAATCAAGAACAAGCATTTTAGTTTTAAGTTTGAAAAGAATAGAGTTGGTAGGGATGTGCAGGGAGCCCAGTATTTGTATTTGTATCTGTATTTGGTGAGGCAGCAAAATTATTTGTATCTGTAATAGAATAAAAGTGGATAGAGACTTAAAAATCCTTTTTTTTTGTTTTTATTATGCTTTTATTACACTAATTTAGAATCATAAGTTCATAAATAAACTACCTTACAAATTAGGACCCCACACTGTGTTTCAAACTGGAGTCTCCCAGATCATAGACAACTGCGCTGACTACCGAGCTAAAACTTTATTCATCACCTCACTGCAGACAGACCTCTACCTATTTATACACCGTAACACAGAGACAGCACAGTGTGTAACGTGTAGGGAAGAAGTTCAAAGAGGATTACTGTTTTGCACCTTTCATTTATTGCCTATTTTTTATCACCTAACTTTGTGGAGAGGAGAAGGGGAACAACAGCTCATGGAGAGTCCTTTGGGAGCACTTCATATGTCTCAGTAATTCAGTTTTATCTCTGGGGAACGCCCCCACTCCAGGAGTGATATTCACATAAGGAAATGCGCATCATGTGGAAGGTGGATGTGACCCACAGTGAGACCTGCTGATAGCGATGTAACCGACATGCTTGCTGGTATTTGACATGTTGTTTTTCTTCTTGAAAACAAATAACTTTTAAAATATTTGTATGAAACAAAGATTGGTAAAAAAAAAAAAAAAACACTATTTGTGCTTAGATAGATAGATAGATAGATAGATAGATAGATAGATAGATAGATAGATAGATAGATAGATAGATAGATGAGTTAAGTTCTTCGTTTTTTGCTCTTAGCCGTAGTGACCTTCGATCTCTATAAACTTGAGCCTATTTGTAAATGCTTGAATAAACACCAGAAAGACAGTTGTTGTGTTTGTTCTCTTTATTAAATACAGAAATTTCTATTCATCAACACTGTAGATCCCTCTCTCCCCCCCAAACATGCCCATCCCCCTTACTCTCCCTTGATTGATTCCCTCAGGGTCGCCAGTGGACGTCTCGCTTAGGGCACCAAACAGCCCTTTATATGTCTTATGTAAATCATCTGGTATTATAAACATATTTCATATTCTTGTACTGTAAATTATATATACATATATACAAACACTTTCTTCCCTGCTTATCATATTATAGTGTTTATTAACTGTTTCTATGCTGCTTATTGATGTTGAATGATGCACAGAATCATGAATTTCACTCAAAGAAGATGGCAGCTACTGAACATCTGCTAAAATAGTTAGCATTAGCATGAGTTTAGCATGACTGGACATTTGAGGGGACCTATTATGCTTTTCCTTATTTCAGTCATATTTATAATGTTACAATGTTGGATGTTCATATTAAACGTGGCCAACACATGAAATAATGAGGTAAACATATGTAGCAGTAATCTCTGTGAGCAAAAATCACCAACTTCAGAACTCTGAACACTTGGTTTCCGACAGTCTTTTTTCTGCTTTCACCCCAAGTTGACACCAACACTGGAGTTGACAGATTTTTTTTATGTGGTAACCTTCTCCACTCATAGCGTGTGATTTCACTGCTCCACTCTGCAAACATCATGGTGTTTTTCCATTATTTTGGGGGTAGTCACGGTGAGCCATGACTGCATTACACATCAGGGTAAAGTAAAATAAGTAGTTTACTTGTTGGAGGTGTGCTGGGCATCTGTAGCTTTTCGTCAAACACATCATCACCATTATCATCATCACTTTGGCTGTTTCTGCTTCTACTATTCCTCCCTGCATTATTTCTAACAAAGAGCTTCAAATATCTCCATATTTTGTGTTAACAGTTTTAAGCGCTCCTAATGAAGCTCTGCTAAGTAAGTGAGGAACATGTTTAATTTCCTGTAAATTCTTCACAATAAAAGTCTCCTGTTATTTAGTTTAATATGAAGCAGTAAAGTAGAAAACATTGGGTTTTCATCAGCGGTAACTTAACGTGTCTCTGATACATAATGCTGACCAATCAGAACAGAGTGGGCTCATCGGGAGGCAGGGCCTTAAAGAGACAGGAGCTAGAATTGCCTGTTAAAGACAGAGGCTGAACTGAGGGGTCGCATAAAGGGCCAGTATAAGATAAATAATGAGTTTATTGAACTGTGAATAATGCAAAGCTACTCTAGTGGATTCCTGGAATAAAATTTTAGAGCTAGAAATGAACATAATAGGTCTCCTTTAAAGCTGCAGCTTCATTCAGAGATGTGGAATAATACTTTTACATTAAATATAAACAGAAAAATCAATGAGTATACTCAGTTTTAGTTCAGATGTTACTTTTAGTTGTTGGAAACCTTTTGATTTGATTTTCTTTTTGCTGTCTATTCTTTTGACACTTGTTTTTGTTTTTACTGCAAGTTTCTATTGTCTTTATTATAATACATCAGATTATTTCCACTTCCTCACTGTTCTTTGTTTGTTTTGTCCTTTCTTGTTTAATTGAGATTTTCCTTGTTGTTGTGTGGAGCTCAGGAAGGGTTTGTGCAAGCTTAAGGGGATCCAATTGATCCCTATGATTTACATATCATCTTTAATTTAATAATTTCTGTTCTTTACTCTTTGTGTTGCAGCTCATGAAACAGACAGGAAACCTTATTTACACAAACAGCACTTTATTGTTTGTCAGTGTTAACAGTGTCTAATAGCAGGAGTCCATGATGCGCTTCATGCTCATGAACCTCATGCTGCCCATGCCCAGGTTCATGAAGTTCCTGTGCTCTCCGGGCCTCATGTACACCATCCTGCCTCTGAACTGGGGCTGCTCGAACATCAGCCACTGTCCCTCCATCACGTTACAGGACATGCAGTTGGACATGCGGAAACGCTCCATGATGTTCTCGCAGTCGTCCATCAGCTCGGACATCTGGCCACTGAAGTTCTCCCTCTCGAAAATCTTCATCCTGAAAGATCCACGGTGCTGCAACACATAGGGCCACTCATCAGTAATCAATCTTAATAAAGGCAAAAGCATGAGCAAAACTTTAAAAAAATCTAACCTTTATGCTTAGAAAACAGATCGGTGTAATAATATGTATACCAATTAGATAAACAAATATAATAATAACCCTGGGCTTCGGAAACAGTGATCAACATTTTTCACCATTGTCTGACATTTTATAGACCAAACAACTAATCGATTAATTGAGAAAATAATAAACAGATCATTTGATAGTGTGAATAGTTGTTAGTTGCAGCTCTAAACTTTGATCACTGTGTATGAAAGTCACCGCTCCGACCTCCACATCCTCACATACACAAGTCTTATTTTAAAAGACATAAATCATGAGCTGCAGAATCGTTCAATGTGGCTGAAATTCCTCTGATAATGATTCAATCACAGAGGAGTGAAAAACAAGACCATCACTAATCAAACAGGGATGTTATAAAAACTATAAGATCAAGGACTGCAGTCTGATTGGTCAGAAGGGGTCCGAATTGATTCAGACTAATGAAGACGTCAGGACTGTAATGTGATTGACTGTGTGGTTACCATGGGGATCATGCGGCAGGACTTCATGCAGTCACTCAGTCCCATCATGCTCATGGAGTCGGAGTACTCGCCCCTCCTCAGGAAGAACTGGTTGCCCATGAAGTTGGTGCGGTCGTAGACCATGAAGCAGCCTCTCTCCACCCTGCAGGACTGACACCTGCTCAGGTAGGAGGACAGGTCGGGGCAGTCACTGGTGCACTCATAGGAACGACCCTGGAAGTTCCTCTCCTCGAAGAAAACGATCTGAGACAGAGAAAGAAGAGTCGTTATCTATACTGTATATATGAAAATAATCACTGGTCACAGCTTTACTACATTAAAAATATATTACAAGCTAGTTTCAACTATTTTAAATAAATATTGGAAATATTGGATCATTTGAACATTTATTGAAATGAAAGCATGTGAGAAGTTTAGAGGGGAAAAATCACTATTTGGTGGAGCTGTTGACAACTCATAGACATGTGAAATGTGACTCCGACTACACACTACTTTTTGTAAGACATCAAAAGACAAAAAGGTTGGAAACCACTGGTTTCATCTTTAACAATGTGTTGCATTTTAAAAGCTTGTTATATTATCCATTGTGTCAAATTTTCATCTGAAAAGTAACTAAAGCTGTCAAATAAATGTAGTGGAGTCGAAAGTACAATATTTCCCTCTGAAATGTAGAAAGTAGCATCACATGGAAATACTCAAATATTTCATAATTGTATTTAAGTACATTAGTTGAGTAAATGTACTTAATTACTGTATAATAATCAATACCTTTATCAGTGTGATCGGAATACTGATCGGTCTCTACTCTAGTTTCAGAGGTTGGAAAGTCATATGACTTTCAGATTCATTCCTGTGTGTGTGTTTTTCAAAATAAAATGTAGAGAAGCGATGCATTCCGGGACTTACCTTGCTCTTCATGTTCATATCGGTGGTGGACATGTTCCAGTGATGCCTGTGAGCTGTTGGTGTGTCGTTGGTGTGCTTCATACCTGTCTGAGCTCACAGCTTTTATACACCTGAACATAGAGCTGCTTTGTGTTTCAGAGCACCGAGTCAGCAGAGACACACAAAGCACCATAGTACCGGTAGAACACTGGGTTGACTTTGACTAGTAAAATGACATTCAGAAGATACACAAGTCATTCATCAGTGGTGGAAAATAACTGGGTACATTTACTCAGACACTGTACTAACGTACAATTTTTAGGTATAAATATAACTAGGTATATTTACTCAAGTACTATACTTATGAACAATTTTTGATACTTGTAATTTACTTGAATATCTTCATTTATGTTATTTTACACTTCCACTCCACTTCAATTCAGAGGGAAATATTATATTTTCTACTCTACCACTTTAATTTGACAGATTTAGTTACTTTTCAGATGAAGATTTTACATTGAATAATGTATGATAAGCTTGTAACATTCAAAAAAATGTTAAAGGTTAAGCAATTAGTTTTTGGTTTGGCTTTGGTAAACTTTTTAGCTGGTAACCCGTCTGTGTACTATTGACTTGATGTCATATTACTGATGTTTGAGTTGTTAGCAGTTCTACAAAATAAATAATTATTTGATGCCCAAAGAGCCTAAAACTTTCCAGTGTTTGACAAAAACCAAAGTTCAGAGAAATGTCTGAAAAATGAATCAAACTTTGTTTGTTAGTACTTTGTTTTTTCTTCCCTTTACCCAACTGATTTAACATATCAGTCATAGCTGCTGATTTTCTACAAAACAAGTACTTTTTTTAAAATACTTTCAGTGAACTTAGCTGATAATACTTCTGTACTGTTACTTAAGTAAATGATTTGAGTACTTCTTCCACCACTGTTAACAATCAATAACAAACTGTGACATATAAGTTTGAAAAGAATATAGTTGATTTAGTTTTATTCAACCGAACAGTAAAATAAAATTAAAACAACCTCTTGTCTTGAATGGATTTGTGGGTAATATTAACCCAGTATTGTGTTGCTGTTATATTGGCCCTGATGATGTTAAATGATTTATTTGAACATAAATGTGTTGTCTAAATGTCATCCAGCATTATAAAAAAAAAAATCAAACTTTCTCTGTGGTTTGGATGTGTGATAATACTTTAAATGTGAGGACATGGACTCTGTAAAGCAGAACCAGCATGGGTTCATGTCACTCTTTGTGGCTTTTAGAGGACGATTTCATGCTAATCATTGGACTGAATATTCAGTCGTTCTCCTGCAAAATGTAATCTGATGAGAAAAATTATAAGTTTACTTTTGTTTTGTTTATTTGTTGCAGAAAATACATAGTGGATTGACCTTTTTATGACCTTAGTGGCTACATGCTGCATTCTAGTGATGGCACACGCAGACCTGGTTTGAACTTGATAAAACAGGAACTACTGAGCCAACAGACAGAGCATGTACGCTAGCCTTTCTAGACACAGTTGTGCAAACACCTACGCCTTTACATGCTCACACACTTCTATAAATACAAGATAACTTAGTGTTAGTTTTTTTCTCATAGCCATAGTGACCTTTGATCTCTGTAAGCTTGAGCCCATTTGCAAATGCGTAAATAAATACCACAAAGACTGTTGTTGTGTTTGTTCTCTTTATTAAATACCGAAATTTCTACCATAAATCATACAACAGTATAAGAAGATATAGAAACACTAGAAATTATTTCCACATATTAAAAATAGGTTAGGCTTCAAATACATGTAGGAATTATTATATATGACTTAATTATAGATTGAGTATTTTCTGCTATTTAGTTGGATGATGAAGAAACCATTCTGAATATGTCGCATAAAAAAAACATAAAAGTAATGTCAGACTGTCTCTACTACCGAGGCAAGAGTCTAAAAGTAGTTCATGACTTCTATCTGATCCAAATGTTGCATCTATAATCATGGGAGTCAATTAACAGTGTGTGGATTATTTGTCTAATAATAGAAAATGTTTGTATTTATTTCCAGTTATCATGACATAGATGTCTCATGTTATTCTGAGCTGCAGTGATGTCAGCTGTCACTCTGGGGATAAAATCAACTTTGTCCAATTAAAATGCAATTAAAATCACCATTATGTGTTTTGTAAACAATCTCTCCACTTGATAGAAGCTCTGTTTTAAAATGGAAATAGAAAACCTGGACAAATAAGATGTTTTCCACTGACCTATAAAAATATATATTGCTCCTTTTTACTTGACACTTTATTGTAAACTCAGTGGAAGTTTCACCTGTGAGCGAAAAGCACCAACTCCATAACTCCATTAAACATCAGGACAAAATAAAATGAGTAGTTTATCCTGTTGGAGATGTGTTGGTCATCTGCAGCTCTTTATCAAACATCATCATCACTTTATCAGTTTCTACCTGCATTATTTCAAACTGATCCGCTGAACAAAGAGCTTCAAATATCTCCATATGTTGTTAAAAAAACAGTTTTTATGTAGTAAGTAATTCAGTAATTCAGTGAGGAACATGTTTAATTTCCTGTAAATTCTTCACAATAAAAGTCTCCCATTATTTAGTCATGTTTAATATGAAGCAGTGAAGCAGAAAATATTGGGTTTGCATCAGCGGTAACTTAACATGTCTCTGATACATAAAGCTGGCCAATCAGAACAGAGTGGGCTCATCAGGAGGCGGGCCTTAAAGGGACAGGCGCTAAGACTGCCTGTTAGAGACAGAGGCTGAACTGACAGGAGCTGCATAAAGGGCCAGTATAAGATAAATAATGAGTTTATTGAACTGTGAATGATGCAAAACTACTCTAGTGGATTCCTGGAATAAAACTTTTTAGCTGGAAATAAACATATTATGCCCCCGTTAAATCTATTGCTTCATTCAGAGACATGGAATAATACTTTTACATTTAAGATAATGTAGAAAAATCAATGAGTACATTCAGTTTTAGTTCAGATGTTACTTTTAGTTATTGGAAACCTTTTGATTTGATTTTCATTTTGTTATGTATTATTTTGACACTTTTGTTTTGGTTTTTACTGCTAGTTTATATTGCCTTCATTATCATATGTCAAATTATTTTCACTTTTTTCTGTTTGTTTTGTCCTTTCTTGTTTTATTGAGGTTGTTGTTGTTGTTGTTGTGTTGAGCTCAGGAAGCCCAGCAAACACTTTGTGGAAGCTTAAGGGGATCCAAATAAAAACAGAAGAATAGGTTTAGCTTTCTTTGGTTATCATTTACATAGCGTGTGTCTTCCTTACTCTTTGTGTTGCAGCTCATGAAACAGACAGGAAACCTTATTTACACAAATAGCACTTTATTGTTTGTCAGTGTTAACAGTCTCTAATAGCAGGAGTCCATGATGCGCCTCATGCTCATGAACCTCATGCTGCCCATGCCCAGGTTCATGAAGTTCCTGTGCTCTCCAGGCCTCATGTACACCATCCTGCCTCTGAACTGGGGCTGCTCGAACATCAGCCAGTGTCCCTCCATCACGTTGCAGGACATGCAGGTGGACATGCCGAAACGATCCATGATGTCCTCACAGTCCTCCATCAGCTCAGACATCTTGCCACTGAAGTTCTCCCTCTCGAAAATCTTCATCCTGAAAGATCCACGGTGCTGCAACACATAGAGACACTCATCAGTAATCAATAATCAGTCGGTGTCAGCATGAAGAGTTCTTTTTCTTAGCAAAATATTACCAATTAGACAAACATAAGTATAAATTTAATGTTCTGTTGTAGAATAAAGTTACACATGAAAGGGACAATATATTTCCTGAGAAGGTTTGGTCTCAAAGACAGAATAATTTCCTTCTCACCACACTTTAGAATTCACGATCATATACACAAAACATGTTTATTCTACGAATGCTGAAGAATAAACTTTACTGTTACACCTGGTTGGATTTACCCTCATTTTTAAAATCCTTTCTTTCTACATTATCTGCTCATAAATAATAATTAATCAACAAAATAATTAATAGAATAATTGATAATGAGAGTAGTTGTTAGTTGCAGCTCTAAACTCTGATCACGTGTATGAAAGTCAGACGTGCTACTGAAGATGTCAAGACTGTAATGTGATTGGTTGTGTGGTTACCATGGGGATCATGCGGCAGGACTTCATGCAGTCGCTCATTCCCATCATGCTCATGGAGTCGGAGTACTCGCCCCTCCTCAGGAAGAACTGGTTGCCCATGAAGTTGGTGCGGTCATAGACCATGAAGCAGCCTCTCTCCACCCTGCAGGACTGACACCTGCTCAGGTAGGAGGACAGGTCGGGGCAGTCACTGTTGCACTCATAGGAACGACCCTGGAAGTTCCTCTCCTCGAAGAAAACGATCTGAGACAGAGAAAGAAGAGTCGTTATCTATACTGTATATATGAAAATAATTACTGGTCACAGCTTTACTACATTAAAAATATGTTACAAATTAGTTTGAACTACTTTAAATAAATATTGGAAATATTGGAACATTTATTGAAATGAAAGCATGTGAGAAGTTTAGAGGGAAAAATCACTATTTGGTGGAGCTGTTAACAACTCATAGACATGTGAGATGTGACCCCGACTACACACTGCTTTTTGTAAGACGTCAAAAGACAAAAAGGTTGGAAACCACTGGTTTCATCTTTAACAATGTGTTGTATTTTAAAAGCTTGTTATATTATCCATTGTGTCAAATCTTCATCTGAAAAGTAACTAAAGCTGTTAAATAAATGTAGTGGAGTGGAAAGTATAAAGTAGCATCAAATGGAAATACTCAATACTTCATGATTGTACTTAAGTACAGTTCTTGAGTAAATGTACTTAATTACTGTATAATAATCAATATATTATCAGCCTGATCAGATGAGTATCAATACTGATCAGTCTCTGCTGTTATCTAGCCTTAGAGGTTGGAAAGTCATGTGACTTTCAGACTCAGAGATATGTGTTTTCCAGCTGATCTCACTCCTGTATGTGTGTGTGTGTGTGTTTGTTTTTCAAAATAAAATGTAGATGCATTCTGGGACTTACCTTGCTCTTCATGTTCATATCGGTGGTGGACATGTTCCAGTGATGCCTGTGAGCTGTGAGCTGTTGGTGTGCTTCATACCTGTCTGAGCTCACAGCTTTTATACACCTGAACATAGAGCTGCTTTGTGTTTCAGAGCACCGAGTCAGCAGAGACACACAAAGCACCATAGTACCAGTAGAACACTGGGTTGACTTTGACTAGTAAAATGATGTGCTTATGACGTTCAGAAGATACACAAGTCATTCATCAGTGGTGGAAAATAACTAGGTACATTTACTCAAACACTGTACTTATGTACAATTTATAGGTACTTGTAGTTTACTTGAGTATCTTTATTTATGTTATTTCATACCTCCACTCCACTTCAATTCAGAGGGAAATATTTTTCTACTTTCTACTCTACTACTTTGATCTGACAGCTTTAGTTATTTTTCAGATGTAGATTTTACATTGAATAATTTATGATAAGCTTGTAACATTCAAAAATGTTAAAGGTTAAGCCATTAGTTTTTGGTTTGGCTTTGGTAAACTTTTTGGCTTGTAATCCCTTTGTGTACCTATTGGCTTGATGTCATTTTACTGATGTTTGAGTTTTTAGCAATCCTACCAAATAAATAATTGTTTGAGGCCCAAAGAGCCTAAAACTTTCCAGTGTTTGACAAAAACCAAAGTTCAGAGAAAAGTCTGAAAAATGAATGAAACTTTGTTTGGCAAAACTTTGTTTTTTCTTCCCTTTACCCAGCTGATTTAACATATCAGTCATAGCTGCTGATTTTCTGCAAAACGAGTACTTTTACTTTTAATACTTTTAAGTTAATTCTGCCGATAATACATCTGTACTTTTACTCAAGTAGAGGATTCGAGTACTTCTTCCACCACTGTTAACAATCAATAACAAACTGTTACATTTAAGTTTGAAAAGAGTAGTGTTGATTAAGTTTTATTCAACCGAACAGTAAAATAAAACTAAAACAACCTCTTGTCTTGAATGGATTTGTGGGTAACATTAACCCTGTATTGTGTTGCTGCGATATTGACTCGCTGTTCAGTGACTTTTGGTGATTGTTTTGAATATAGATCTGTTATCTAAATGGTGTCCAGTGTTAGAAAAAAACATTCTCTGTGGTTTGTATGTGTGTGTGGTAAGGCTTTCAATGTAAAAACATGAACTCTGTAAAGCAGAACCAGCATGGGATCATGTCACTCTTTGTAGCTTTCAGAGGAGGATTTCATGCTAGTCATTGAACTGTGGATACAACATACTCCATGTGCATGAGACAAAGGCAGGCCTGCATGCAGTCACAATGCCCATGTTTGGCCAAACACAATCACTGGATCGGAGAGACAGACTGCTGCTGCAACCCAGTGCTTTCACTGCCTGCAGATGGAAGAAAAAGATTTTCTTCACGAAGATGCAGATAACTTCTATGTCCCGCTCTTCTTCAAATAAGTTGACTCCGCTGTTTTCTCCACAACAGCCGTCAAAAATCAGCTACCGTGAAACCCACTGACAGAGCGCAAGGACGACTCTGTCAGCATTCGAGCCAAGGAACCGAGCCAAAAGACGGACCGAAACACTTGCTCGCTTTCTGAAGCGACCAAGTAAGAGGTTCAAGTCTGAGCAGAGACATCTTATGAAAATGTGTTATTTTCAGCTTCAATGCTGTTGTTTGTTGTACGAATTGACACACTGCCAAGTCCCTTTGTGGTGTTATTCTCCAAGTATTGTAGTTTGCTGCCTGTTTAGTTGTGTTCATAACGCTAGACTGTTTTTATGTTTGTCCTACTCAGGACTGCTGTGTTTGTGCCACCATGTAAGTTGCTTTGCCGGTTAAGAGCTCCAGCCAACGTTGACTCATGACAGATTTCTTTATACGGTCATCTGTTCCACTCACAGCGTGTGAGTTCACTGCTCTGCTCTGTTACCATTATAGCATTTTTCTATTATTTTTAGAGTAGTCACACTGAGCCATGACTCCATTACACATCAGGGCAAAATAAAATCAGTAGTTTAACTGTTGAAGGTGTGCTGAGGATCTGAAGCTCTTCATCAAACATCATCATCATCTTTGGCTGCTTGTACTATTTCTCCCTGCATTATTTTTGAACCGATCCACTGAACAAAGGGCTTCAAATATCTTCATATGTTGTGTCAATCAGAAGAATACGTTTCATTTCCTGTAAATTCTTCACAATAAAAGTCTCCCATTATTTAGTCATGTTTAATATGAAGCAGTGAAGCAGGAAATATTGGGTTTGCATCAACGGTAACTTAACATGTCTTTGATACATTAAGCTGGCCAATCAGAACAGAGTGGGCTCATCGGGAGGCGGGGCCTTAAAGAGACAGGAGCTAAGACTGCCTGTTAAAGACAGAGGCTGAACTGAGAGGAGCTGCATAAAGGACCAGTATAAGATAAGTAGAGTTTATTGAACTGTGAATCATGCAAAGCTACTCTAGTGAATTCCTGAAATAAAATTTTAGAGCTAGAAATGAACATCATAGGTCCCCTTTAAAGCTGCTGCTTCATTCAGAGATGTGGAATAATACTTTTACATTAAAGATAAACAGAAAAATCAATGAGTATATTCAGTTTTAGTTCAGATGTTACTTTTAGTTGTTGGAAACCTTTTGATTTGATTTTCTTTTTGTTGTCTATTATTTTGACACTTTTGTTTTTGTTTTTATTGCTAATTTCTATTGACTTCATTATTATATATATTGTATGTTTGTTTTGTCCTTTCTTGTTTTATTCAGACTGCCATTGTTGTGTGAAGCCAAGCAAACACTTTGTGGAAGCTAAAGGGGATCCAAATAAAGAACAGAAGAATAGGTTTAGCTCTCTTTGGTTATCATTTACAAAGCATCTTTATTTTGATCATTTCTGTTTTTTACTCTTTGTGTTTTGGCTCATGAAACAGACAGGAAACCTTATTTACACAAATAGCACTTTATTATTTGTCAGGCTTAACAATGTCTAATAGCAGGAGTCCATGATGCGCTTCATGCTCATGAACCTCATGCTGCCCATGCCCAGGTTCATGAAGTTCCTGTGCTCTCCAGGCCTCATGTACACCATCCTGCCTCTGAACTGGGGCTGCTCGAACATCAGCCAGTGTCCCTCCATCACGTTACAGGACATGCAGTTGGACATGCGGAAACGCTCCATGATGTCATCAACGTCGTCCATCAGCTCGGACATCTGGCCTCCGAAGTTCTCCCTCTCGAAAATCTTCATCCTGAAAGATCCACGGTGCTGCAACACATGGAGCCACTCATCAGTAATCAATAATCAGTCACTTTCAGTAGGATGCATGTAGTATGTGGACCCTTGATCAAAGTACACACTATGAGGTTGAGGTTAAATGTCAGATTAAAAATTAACATTGAAACAGGTGTTTCTTGCAGTAGTCATTCTTCCTGTTTAAACTAACCATTAGAAGATCCCATCATAATGAAATTACAGTGTAAGTGATGGGAGAAAAGATCCACAGTCCTGTATTTAAAAGTTTACCTGAAGGTAATATGAAGCTTCAGTCATCCAAATGAGTCAAAGTAGATATCTTTCAACATTACAGCTTTTTTAGCGCCTGTTTTTGTTACTATACTTCCACCGTAGCTCAACAGAGAAACACTGTCGGAGGTCTTTATGTTTAATGTTCAAACAGTAAAAGAGACAAAAAACTGTTAAGATTTCACTTCACTGGAACTAAGAGGCCTAGACTGAACTGTGGACGGAACTATCTATATAACTATACTTTTGGACAGATAGTATACAATATGTATCATAAGGGGCAAAAGTCTTGTGAAAATCTTACTTTATAAGACATAAATCATGAGCTGCATAATTGTCAGAATGTGGCTGTAATTCCTCTGACCATGATTCAGTCACAGAAGAGTGAAAAACAAGACCATCACTAGTCAAGCAGTGACATTACATAAACTACAAGATCAAGGACTGCAATCTGATTGGTCAGAAAGGGTCTGAACTGATTCAGACTTTTGAAGATGTCAAGACTGTAGTGTAATTTGTTGTTTGGTTACCATGGGGATCATGCGGCAGGACCTGATGCAGTCGCTCATTCCCATCATGCTCATGTAGTCGGAGTACTCGCCCCTCCTCAGGAAGAACTGGTTGCCCATGAAGTTGGTGCGGTCGTAGACCATGAAGCAGCCTCTCTCCACCCTGCAGGACTGACACCTGCTCAGGTAGGAGGACATGTCGGGGCAGTCGCTGCTGCACTCATAGGAACGACCCTGGAAGTTCCTCTCCTCGAAGAAAACGATCTGAGACAGAGTAAGAAGACTCTTTAATTATACTGTATATATGAAAATAATCACTGGTCACAGAAGACTACAGACTGCTTTTTGTAAGACATCAAAAACCAAAAATGTTGGAAACCACTGGTTTCATTTTTAATGATGTGTTGTATTTTAAAAGCTTGTTATATTATCCATTGTATCACATCTTCATCTGAAAAGTAACTAAAGCTGTGAAATAAATGTAGTAGTGTAGAAAGTATAATTTTCCCCTCTGAAATGTACTGGAGTGAAAGTTTAAAGTAGCATCAAACGGAAATTCTCAAGTATTTCATAATTGTACTCAAGTAAATTATTTGAGTAAATGTGTTTTCCAGCTGATCCAGCTGTGTGTTTGTTTCTTGCAGTGATGCATTCTGGGACTTACCTTGCTCCTCATGTTCATATCGGTGGTGGACATGTTCCAGTGATGCCTGTGAGCTGTGAGCTGTGAGCTGTTGGTGTGCTTCATACCTGTCTGAGCTCACAGCTTTTATACACCTGAACCTAGAGCTGTTTTGTGTTTTAGAGCACCGAGTCAGCAGAGACACACAAAGCACCATAGTACCAGTAGAACACTGGGTTGACTTTGACTAGTAAAATGATGTGCTTATGACGTTCAGAAGATACACAAGTCATTCATCAGTGGTGGAAAATTACTAGGTACATTTACTCAAACACTGTACTTACGTACAATTTTAGGTATAAAAATAACTAAGTATATTTACTCAAGTACTATACTTATGAACAATTTTTTGATACTTGTACTCGAGTATCTTTATTTATGTTATTTTATACTTCTACATTTTAGAGGGAAATATTGTTAAAGATTAAACTCAATTATGTACAATTTCTTGGTACTTTTACTTAACTTGAGTAGTGCTTTACATAGAACACAAAAGGCATCAAGACAGAATACAAAAGCAACACAAGACAATGTAAAAAGACATGTAAATACAATTACAAAGTCTTAAATTGGAAATAAAAAGTAAGCTTAAATAAAATAAGACAGATAAAACAGGAGAATAAAAGTTTCAGTGCAGTGTAAGATATTAACCCTCAAATTTAGTTTAATAAAAGACAGGAAGTAAAGGATTTGAGTTCCACCACTGTTAACAATCACCAACAAACGGTGACATGTCAGTTTTGAAAAGAACAGAGTTGATTTAGTTTGGGTAAATAACCCAAAACTAAAATTGCTTTATTCACCTGAGGTTGAGTGATTTTTAGTGATTGATTTGAACATGAATCTATTGCTTAAATGTCGCCCAGCATTATATAAAAATCTGTGGTTTGTATATGTGATAATATTTCAATTGTAAAAATGTGAACTTTGTAAAGCAGAACCAGCATGGGCTTGTGTCACGCTTTGTGGCTTTCAGAGGAGGACTTCATGCTAATCATTGGACTGAATAGCCAGTCATTCTCCTGCATTCCTTTACCCTCCATTACCACTTTGATCTGTATTTACACTCACACCTCGCCATCTGTTTACTACGCCTCCTTCTTTTTTCTGTCTGGATTAAATGAACAGTCTCCTATGTTAAAACTGAAAAATAACTCATATTCAAAGACACATTCTACTGTCAGAAATGATGTTATAATGACAACCAACTGTTGTTGGGCCTCATACTCTATGTGTATGAGACAAAGGCAGGACTTCATGCAGTCACAAAGCCTGATAACAAGGAAGGGTGCCCACTCAAACAAAGGGAGGCCATAACAGACTCCTAGCATGTTGTTATTGCTTAGGTAGAATAAGATTTTAGGATGGTGATTTATAGATAAATTCTGCTAATTCTGTTAACTTTGCTATTGTTTAAACACTTATATCTTTTAAAGAGAAGTCTTTTGTCATTATTGTGTTTATATATTGTGAAGAGTGGCTGATTGAGAGAGTCAGAGCTTGAATTTGAACCTTCTTCATTCACCTGTGAATGTTTATATCCCTTAGATATTAGTATTCTAGGTGAACTCATTTATGAGACTACCTCACTGTCTAAATATTGGTACCAATTATTATTAATGTATATTAATAATGTTGTTGGTTTAAAAAATAATACTTGTTTATGACCATTATTAATAAATTAAATTAATAATTTTCTCTAATAATTTTTAATTATTGCTAATAACCAGCCATGCTCCTCCAGATCCAACAGTTGGTGCCCCGTGTGAGGCTCAACAATATATCAGGGTTTTCTTTTCAGTATTTATGCACAATAATCAATAATTAATCATTTTTTGATTATTAATATTTCCAAAAATGTCAATTTTTGACATCATTTTGACTGCTCTAGTGCTCTACCAAGCATATATACAGGGTGGATGTGTATTGTATACAGTGTGCACTAGTGGTGGTGTTAGTAGAATTGTTAGCATTTTGCAGCCTGCTTCCCCCATAAACCTTGCATGCTTTCGATACAATGTCAGGTGTGAGGTCAAGCCTAACATAGGTGAGTAGGTAAGTTAGACTAAATCCTTAGATCTGCTACTACAACTGTTATGCAACCTTCATAATAACATCTGACATATTTTTAGCAGGTTTTAGCAGTGCGCTCCAAATACAGTTATGACTAAGATTCACACGTCACTTACAGGTACATTCAAACACACACAGGCCAGACTGGACTCCCCTCTCTTCCAGCCATGCTTTACACACCAGTCTGCACTAACTTCAACTCTTTCAGGAGTAAGCCTATTAACGTATCCAACTTTCCTTTTTCTCTTTTCCTTTCCTTTTCTTCTTCTGGTTTTGTGTTGTGTTATTGGTGATAACCAAAGAGCAGCAAAAGCATTGTTTTGGTTAAAACCTTGTGTACCTAGATTAGAACACTGTCCAGACACTGCCTCAAACTGCTCAAACAAGCCTTTGTGAACTTTGAACTCTGTGATCTATATGGACTGTTTTAGCCCTTCCTTGTTTCAAGGAATATACAGACTGTTCCACCTTCTGGTTGTCTCAGGAATACATGGACAGTTTAACTCGGCCTTGGGTTGCTCTGAAGACTGTGGTCAGCACCCCACTCTTCCTGCTTATTACATCAATTCAATTCAATTCAATTCAATTCAATTCAATTTTATTTATATTGCGCCAAATCACAACACAAAGTAATCTCAGGGCACTTTTACATGGAGCAAGTCTAGACCATGCTCTTTAATTTACAGACAGACAAACCCAACAATTCCTCCCATGAGCAGCACTTGGTGACAGCGGAAAGGAAAAACTCCCCTTAACGGGAAGAAACCTAAGGCAGACCCTGGCTCTGGGTGGGCGGCCATCTGCCTTGAGAGAGAGAGAGAGAGAGAAAGAGAGAGAGAGAGAGAGAGAGAATAGTAATCAACAAGTAGCAACAAGCAGCAGCAACAGCAGGAACAGCTGGCGGAGGGCAGAAGAAGGACGACAACACACCAGCATGGTCTATTGTGTATGGAGCTTCCTGTGGATCAGAAAGCATAAAGAACTCCGGGGAAGAAGTAAAGGTAGTAACATGCATTAATGATAATAAAATACATAGAGATGGAAAAGAGGAGAGAGGAGCTAAGTGCATCAATGAAAGTCCCCCGGCAGTCTAGGCTTATAGCAGCATCACTAAGGACTGATCGAAGGAGAGTCAGATCAGAACTAACTATAAGCTTTATCAAAGAGGAACGTTTTAAGCCTTCTCTTAAACATAGAAAGGGTGTCTGCCCCTCGGACCGAAACTGGGAGATGGTTCCACAACAGAGGAGCCTGATAGCTGAAGGCTCTGCCTCCCGTTCTACTTTTAAATACTGTAGAAACCACCAGTAAACCTGCATTCTGGGAGTGCAGTGCTCTAGTGGGATTATACGGTACCAAGAGTTCTTTCAGATAAGATGGTGCCTGACCCAGAGCTTTGTAAGTAAGAAGAAGGATTTTAAATTCTATTCTGGATTTTACTGGAAGCCAATGCAGTGAAGCTAAGATGGGGGAAATGTGATCTCTATTGTGTTTATTAACTGTTTCTACGCTGCTTGTTGATGTTGAATGATGCACAGAATCACGTGAATTTCACTCAAGTGAGACGGCAGCTACTGAACATCTCCTAAGATATTTAGCATTAGCATGAATTTAGCATGACTGGACTTAAAGAGGACCTATTATACATTTCCTTATTTTCAATCATATATATAATGTTACAGTGTTGGATGTTCAAGATTTTTTCTACTTCTAGCCCAAGCCGACATTGACTGGTGACAGATTTCTTTATATGGTCATCTGCTCCATACACAGAACGCCAGTTCACTGCTCTACTCCACTAACATTATGGCATTTTTTCCATTGTTTTGCGGGTAATCACACTGAGCCATGACTCCATTACATATTAGGGCAAAGTTAAATAAGTAGTTTACTTGTTGGAGGTGTGCCGGGGCTGTTTCTGCTTGTACTATTCCTCCCTGCATTATTTCGAAATGATCCACTCAACAAAGACCTCCAAATATTTCCATATGTTGTTGTGTCAACAGGTTTTTAACACCGCTAACGAAGCTCTGCTACTTCAATGACGAACACATTTAATTTCCTGTAAATTCTTCACAATAAAAGTCTCCCATTATATAGTCATTTCAAAGCTTTTAATGTGAAGCAGTAAAGCAGGAAATATTGGGTTTGCATCGGTGGCAACTTAACACAACTCCGATATAGAAAGCTGGCCAATCAGAACAGAGTAGGCTCATTGGGGGGGGGGCCTTAAAGAGACAGAAGCTAAGACTGCCTGTTAGAGACAGAGGCTGAACTGAGGGGCTGCATAAAGGGCCAGTATAAGATAAACAAGGAGTTTTTTTAATTGTGAATCATGCAAAGCTACTCTAGTGGATTCTTGGAATAAAATTTTAGAGCTAGAAATGCGCATAATAGGTCTCCTTTAAAGATGCTGCTTCATTCAGAAATGTGTAATATTACTTTTACATTAAAGATAACATAGAAAAATCAATTATTTGATTCAGTTTTAGTTCAGATGTTACTTTTAGTTATTGAAAACCTTTTGATTTTGTTGCCTTTGTTTTTGCTTTTGCTGCTAGTTTCTATTGAGTTCATTATTATATGTCAAGTTTTCACTTTTGTTTGTTTTGTCCTTTCTTGTTTTATTGAGATTGTCGTTGTTGTTGTGTTGAGCACAGGAAGCCCAGTGAACACTTTGTAGAAGCTAATGGGGATCCAAATAAAAAAGGAAGAATAGGACTAGCTTTCTTTGGTTATTGTTTACATAGTGTCTGTCTTCTTTACTCTTTGTATTGTGGCTCATGAAACAGACAGGAAACCTTATTTACACAAACAGCACTTTATTATTTGTCAGGGTTAACAATGTCTAGTAGCAGGAGTCCATGATGCGCTTCATGCTCATGAACTTCATGCTGCCCATGCCCAGGTTCATGAAGTTCCTGTGCTCTCCAGGCCTCATGTACACCATCCTGCCTCTGAACTGGGGCTGCTCGAACATCAGCCAGTGTCCCTCCATCACGTTACAGGACATGCAGGTGGACATGCCGAAACGATCCATGATGTCGTCACAGTCCTCCATCAGCTCGGACATCTTGCCACTGAAGTTCTCCCTCTCGTAGATCTTCATTCTGAAAGATCCACGGTGCTGCAACACATGGAGCCACTCGTCAGTAATCAATAATCAATAATCAGTCAATGTCAGTAGAGTACATGAAGAGTTCTTTGGAGTTGATTTAGATCAGTGATCATTTGTACCTAAATACATTACATGGCCAGAAGTATGTAGTCACCTGATCAAAGTACACACAATGGGGTTGAGGTTAAAGGACAGGTTCAAAATCTGCTTTCTTCATTATTCTATGACAGTAAACTGAATATCTTTTGGTTGTGGACTGCTTATCGGGAATATACAAGATATTTGAGGATGCCACCTTGGGCTTTGGAAACTGTGATCGACATTTCTCATCATTCTCTGACATTTTATAGACCAAACAATTAATCAGTTAACTGAGAAAATAATTGACAGATTAATTGATAATGAGAATTGTTGTTAGTTGTGGCTCTAAACTCTGACCACTGTGTATGAAAGTGAGATGTGCTATTCATCCTCCACCACTCCAAACTCAACATCCTTACATTGTGAAAGTCTTACTTTAAAAGACATAAACCATGAACTGAAGAATTGTCTAATGTAACAATACTGTAACAGTGTTGTTATAAAAACTATAAGATCAAGGACTGCAGTCTTATTGGTCAGATGGGTCTGAACTGACTGAGACTGAGGAAGATGTCAGAACTGTAATGTGATTGGTTGTGTGGTTACCATGGGGATCATGCGGCAGGACTTCATGCAGTCACTCAGTCCCATCATGCTCATGGAGTCGGAGTACTCGCCCCTCCTCACCAAGAACTGGTTGCCCATGAAGTTGGTGCGGTCATAGACCATGAAGCAGCCTCTCTCCACCCTGCAGGACTGACACCTGCTCAGGTAGGAGGACAGGTCGGGGCAGTCACTGTTGCACTCATAGGAACGACCCTGGAAGTTCCTCTCCTCGAAGAAAACGATCTGAGACAGAGAAAGGAGAGTCGTTATCTCTACTTCATATATAGAAATAATTACTGGTCACAGCTTTACTCCATTACAGGTATATTACAAGCTAGTTTGAACTGCTTTAAATAAATATTGGAAATACTGGACTCTTTAATAATACTATACATATATATAAATAATTTCTGGTCACAGCTTTCCTACATTACAGGCAAAAGTCCTGCATGAAAAAAGTATAAGTACACAAGTATTATGAGCTTGATGTAGTAAAGTAATTGCAGTAAAAGTAGTGGTTTGGTCCCTCTGACTGATATATGATGATATGACATCATTAGATTATTAATAGTGAAGCATCAGTGTTAGAGCAGCATGTTACAGTTAGCTAGTTTAGTCCACTGGTTCCCAACCTAGGGGTCCTGCCCCTCCAAAGGGTCAGCAGATAAATCTGAGGGGTCTTGAGATGATTAATAGGAGAATGGGAAAAATTCTGTTTTCAGTTTTTGGACATTTTCTCTGATCTTTGAATTTTGCAGAAATATTGGATCATTTGAACGTTTGTTGAAATGAAAGAATGTGAGAAGTTTAAAAAAAAATCACTATTTGGTGGAGCTGTTAACAACTCATAGACATCTGACATGTGACCCTGACTACACACTGCTTTTTGTGAGATGTCAAGGTTGGAATCCACTGGTTTCATCTTTAACAGTGTGTTGTATTTTAAAAGCTTTTTATATTATCCATTGTGTCAAATCCTCATCTGAAAATTAACTAAAGCTGTCAAATAAATGTAGTGGAGTAGAAAGTACAATATTTCCCTCTGAAATGTAGTGGAGTAGAAAATATAAAGTAGCATCAATTGGATATACTCAAGTACTTCATAATTGTACTTAAGTACAGTTCTTGAGTAAATGTACTTAATTACTGTTTAATAATAAATACCTTATCAGTGTGATCAGGTGAGTATCAATACTGATCAGTCTCTGCTATCTAGCCTCAGAGGTTGGAAAGTCATGTGACTTTCAGACTCAGAGATATATGTTTTCCAGCTAATCTCACTCCTGTATGTGTGTGTGTGTGTGTGTGTGTGTGTTGGTTTTCCAAAATAAAATGTAGAGAAGTGATGCATTCTGGGACTTACCTTGCTCTTCATGTTCATATCGGTGGTGGACATGTTCCAGTGATGCCTGTGAGCTGTGAGCTGTTGGTGTGCTTCATACCTGTCTGAGCTCACAGCTTTTATACACCTGAACATAGAGCTGCTTTGTGTTTCAGAGCACCGAGTCAGCAGAGACACACAAAGCACCATAGTACCAGTAGAACACTGGGTTGACTTCGACTAGTAAAATGATGTGCTTATGACGTTCAGAAGATACACAAGTCATTCATCAGTGGTGGAATGTAACTAAGTACATTTACTCAAACACTGTACTTAGGCACAATTTTTCAGTACTTGTACTTTACTTGAGTATTTTGATTTATGTTATTTTATACCTCCACTCCACTTCATTTCAGAGGGAAATATTGTACTTTCTACTCTACCACTTTAATTTGACAGCTTTAATTATTTTTCAGATGAAGATTTTACATTAAATATATGACAAGCTTATAACATTAAAAAATGTTTTTAAAAAAATTAAACCATTAGTTTTTGGTTTGGCTTTGGTAAACTTTTTGTCTCATAACCCTTGTGTGTTCTATTGGTTCATTGTCATGTTACAGATGTTTGAGTTGTTAACAGTTCTACCAAATAAATGAAAAATGGATCAGACTTTGTTTGGCAGAATTTAATTTTTGTCTTTTTCTTTTCTTTGCTTGGCTGATTTAAGATATCAGTCATAGCAGCCAGTTTTCTGTAAAATAAGCACTTTTATTTTTAATATTTTAAGACAAGGCAAATTTATTTGTACAGCACAATTGAATAACAATGCAATTCATTGTGCTTTACATAAAACACAAAAGGCATCAAGACAGAATACAAAAGCAACACAAAGCAATGTAAAAAGACATTCAAATACAATTGCAATGAGTGAGCTCTCTTGTGACAACCCTGTCTCCTCAAAATTACATTCCCACACAACTAAACTGCATTCTCAATTACATTTCTACAAAAACGTATTTGTCCGTGATTACGTTTGTTTGTAACGTATCACGAATACGTTTCTAATCAACATATCTTTGCTTTCCTACAATGCTATTTTAATTCGAACAACCTTTCTCTACTTTAACATACATATATAGTGGTGCCAGGCTTACGCGATTTTCTTAACAAACCTTGATCTGTCCTTTTTCAACGTGACGGTACTCATTTTAATTAATGGATTGATTTATAATTGCTGTGTATCTTGTATCTCCACTGAAATCTGATGATTTGCGCATTATGGCCGCTTTTTAAGTAACCGCTTGCCATTGCTGTGAAGAATAAAATGAGAGAACGAAATGAGGAACTCAAATTTTCTTGCCATTGTTGTATAACCTCATAAGAAGGGATTGAAAAAAGAAAGAAATCCTAAATGTGTCAAAGGGAATTCCCAGTGACGTCATGAGTAATAAGGTCCCACAAAATGGACCCTCCGACCCTGCCCCCGCCCCCACAACACCTCCTTTTTTCGCTTTACTTCGTCTTCTTCGTCGCTCTTTTGACAGACAGTGGATGGCTCAATGAGCCAGGCAGAAAAGCGACCCCACGTGTGTCTACATTGAAATGACATCTTCGTTCTTGAAAACCCGTGATTGCAAGCAAGACGAGTTGGCGGGTTTTCAGTCTGCCACAAGAGTAATTTGTAAAATGCTGGCGCGCGTGCAAACACCCACCCCTCCCCCCACCACACACACACACACACACACACGCACGCACTCATGTGGGTAATAATGTACATCTCTCATGATAGGAACAACGAACATGGTGTTAATATTCTGTACAACCTAGGTTACTCTACTTGGTGAAGGTAATGTTGTATAGTTGTGTAGTTGGTGTCTCCTCGTGGTTGTAAATATCAGGTTTTTAATATTGTGTTCTTTTGCCCCATTAGGAGGAGCCCTGCTGCCATTAGTTTCTTCACATAATTTCATTATCTCTTGGGTATCTTTTCTTTTAGTAGTTTGTATTTGATTTTGGTCAATTCTGATTTGAAAGATTTGCCTTCCTAGCCTCCTAATTTTGGGTTATTGTTAATATACTTCTGCTCATCTTTGGTAAAAAAAAAAAAAAAAAAAGTGGTAGCCTGCAAATGAGTATGGGTTGCTAATTGTAAAGGAGGGGGTTTACTTCATTTTGTCTGTATGTTTTTTGTTCTTGTAAACCAACTGCTGTGTGGGTAAAGAGTGAGGAGATTTTTTATATATTGTTGGAGTTTCTTGCTTTTAGCAAGCTAACAGGACAGTTGGTTTGCCATATTGTCGCAGGTGTGATATGAGCTACATCATTTCAACTTTCCCTGAAACATTTCGCCAAATACATATTTACAGTGTTCAGGTGATACCTTTATTATATTCTGGGTTATTGAATTATTAATTCACCATCAGGATTATCAAAAGACACAGATGCAAATAATCAATAAATAGTATAAACGCATTCTGCAAGTAGAAATAGTTCCTGAGCCTCTGAGCAGGACTCAGTATAAATGCAGAATGCAGGTTGTTATTCAGGTGTTTGTTAAACAGGTAACAGGCTGCAGAGAGGAAACAGCTGCTCTAGTGGTGATAACTGAACCTTTATTAGTACTAATGTGTGCAGACACAAACTCCATCAAAAGTTTCTACAGCTGTTAAAGCCCACTGACAGCTGATCCAGAAACAGACGTCGCTTCACATGACACTTCAGAGGAAAGCATGTCTCATGTCTATTAAAACAAATTTCCTTGTTTCCTTTCTCCTCGCTTGGTTTCCTTGCGTCTCTCTCATCCACGGTGGGACTAAGACACAAGTGAGGGAAACATGGATGCAATTTAAGAGACTTGGGATGCATCCATAGAGAGATCAAATTGAAACTCAATTATTTATCTCTTCAAGATCTACAAATTATATGCTGACATCCCAACCTAAATCCAACAGGGAGTCCTCAATTAGCCTTTCAAAATAAGACTTTGCCGCAATTTTGGACCCCAAACAAACACTGTCTCCTCCGAGGGCATTAATGGTATAGGCTTCTAACTTTAATAGGTGACTAATGACACTATGCTGAAAAAAGTTGTTAAAAACTTTTAATGACTCTATAACAGTTTGGATAAGCCCTAAAAGTTGAAGTGCCACATCACACAATCCATAGGTATGAACTTTGTGTCAAAAAGACGCTTCTGACGTCTAGACTATAAGTCTGACCACTTTCAAACCTGTATCAATGGATTCGCAACAAAATTTACTACTAAATATCATTTTTAATGTAAGATTTGTCCAAAATTAATGGGACTTAATGACTCCAACTGCTCCTGGTGATGTCACTCCCTCAGTGCTATGAAACATTCTGCATTCTGACTCATTATAAAATCATAGAAGGAGCAAGAAAAGTCTTTAAAAGTCACACTCTAATATCACATAACAATAAAAGATAGAAAAAACATGTAAATTCAAGATTTGTAGTTCAGAGTCTCATTTAAAGTTCAAATGAAGTTTGTATCTAAAACTATGTGGAAGCAGTAAATGTTCCAAAAGGTGTGGGTTCGCTCGCACCCTCCATTCAAATATGAGTATTTTTCTGTGTCCGGCTGCAGTTACTTATTATCTCTACACACCTGACAGTACACATTTCTATCGAACTTTCAAAAGAAAAGCACACTACACTTGTAAGAAAAATCCCTCATTTTTAAAAAGCAAAACTATCTGGTCCTGACCAACACTGCTTGCAACTTTAAATGAGTGTTTTTTTGTGTGTTGAACTGAGTAAGCCAAGCCATCACTTTGCCGAAGCTAATGGGGATCCAAATAAAAAAAACATAGGCTTAGCTTTCTTTGGTTATTGTTTACATAGCATCTGTCTTTACTCTGTGTTGTGGCTCATGAAACAGACAGGAAACCTTATTTACACAAACAGCACTTTATTATTTGTCAGGGTTAACAATGTCTAATAGCAGGAGTCCATGATGCGCTTCATGCTCATGAACTTCATGCTGCCCATGCCCAGGTTCATGAAGTTCCTGTGCTCTCCAGGCCTCATGTACACCATCCTGCCTCTGAACTGGGGCTGCTCGAACATCAGCCAGTGTCCCTCCATCACGTTACAGGACATGCAGTTGGACATGCGGAAACGCTCCATGATGTCATCAACGTCGTCCATCAGCTCGGACATCTGGCCACTGAAGTTCTCCCTCTCGTAGATCTTCATCCTGAAAGATCCACGGTGCTGCAACACATGGAGACACTCATCAGTAATCAATAATCAGTCAATGTCAGTAGAATGCATGAAACAGAGTTCATTTCAGAGTTCAAACTTTGGAGTTAATTTGGATCAGTCCTTATTTGTGCCTAAATACATTGCATGGCCAGAAGAATGTGGCGCTCTATAGATTAATCGCTTGGACTCATTTTTTACTGGTCCGATCCAACACAGACTGATGAAGATGTCAGAACTATATGTGATTGGTTGTGTGGTTACCATGGGGATCATGCGGCAGGACCTGATGCAGTCACTCATTCCCATCATGCTCATGGAGTCGGAGTACTCGCCCCTCCTCAGGAAGGACTGGTTGCCCATGAAGTTGGTGCGGTCATAGACCATGAAGCAGCCTCTCTCCACCCTGCAGGACTGACACCTGCTCAGGTAGGAGGACATGTCGGGGCAGTCACTGTTGCACTCATAGGAACGACCCTGGAAGTTCCTCTCCTCGAAGAAAACGATCTGACACAGAGAAAGAAGAGTCATTATCTCTACTGTATATATGAGAATATTCACTGCTCACAGCTTTACTACATCACAGGTAAAAGTCCTGCATGGTCCCTCTGACTAATATATTACTGTATGTGACATCAATAAATTACAAATACTGAAGCATCAGTGTTAGAGCAGCATGTTACTGTTGTAGCTGCCTGAGGTGGAGCTAGTTTCAATTACTTTATATGTGACTCTGACTACACACTGGTTTTTGTAAGTTATCAAAAGACAAAAACTTTGGAAACCACTGGTTTCATCTTTAACGATGTGTTGTATTTTAAAAGCTTGTTATACTCTCCATTGTGTCAAATCTTCACCTGAAAAGTAACTAAAGCTGTCAAATAAATGTAGTGGAGTACAAAGTACAATATTTCCCTCTGAAATTTAGTGGAGTGGAAGTATAAAGGAGCATCAAATGGATATACTCAAGTACTTCATAATTGTATTTCACAATTGTGTGTGTGTGTTTGTTGGTTTTTCAAAATAAAATGTAGAGAAGTGATGCATTCTGGGACTTACCTTGCTCCTCATGTTCATATCGGTGGTGGACATGTTCCAGTGATGCCTGTGAGCTGTGAGCTGTGAGCTGTTGGTGTGCTTCATACCTGTCTGAGCTCACAGCTTTTATACACCTGAGCAGAGAGCTGTTTTGTGTTTTAGAGCACCGAGTCAGCAGAGACACACAAAGCACCATAGTACCAGTAGAACACTGAGTTGACTTTGACTAGTAAAATGATGTGCTTTTGACATTCAGAAGATACACAAGTCATTCATCAGTGGTGGAATGTAACTAGGTACCTTTACACGTGCTATTGACTCATTGTCATGTTACTGATGTTTGAGTGGTTAGCAGTTCTGCCCAAATAGGTAAAACTTTCCAATGGTTGACAAAAAACAAAATTTGAAGAAAAGTTTGAAAAATTAATTAAACCCTGTGTCGCAGAACTTTGTTTTTTCTTCTTTCCTTTACCCAGCACAGTTTGACAAGGCAATTCAAGGTGCTTTACATAAAACACAAAAGGCATCAAGACAGAATACAAAAGAAGCACAAGGCAATTTAAAAAGACATTTAAATATAATTAAAATGTGTTTAATTGGGGGAAAATAAGCTAAAATAGAATAAGATAAAACACGAGAATAGAAGTTGTAGTGCAGTGTAAGATATTAACCCTCAAATCAGGTTTGTGAAAAGGCAGTGGCAAACAGAAGTGGATGGAATGAGTGAATTTAGCTGATAATATTTCTTTACTTTTACTTAAGTAAAGGATCTGAGTGCTTCTTCCACCACTGTTAACAATCAACAACAAACTGTGACATGTCAATTTGAAAAGAATAGGGTTGATTTAGTTTGGGCATATAACCCAACAGTAAAATAAAACTAAAATTGAGTCAAAACAACCTCTTGAGTGGATTTCTGGGTAACATTGACCCAGTTTTGTGTTGCTGCTATCTGAATCGGTTGTCTAAATGTAGCCCAGTGTTCCTCTGTGGTTTGTATGTGTGATATTTCTTTAAATGTAAAAAACATACATTTTGTAAAGAACCATCACAGGCTCATGTCACTTTGTGGCTTTTAGAGGAGGATTTGATGCTAGTCATTGGACTGAATATCCAGTCATTCTGCTGCATTCTTTTACCCTCCATCACCGCCTCAGTCTGCATATACACTCATACCTTGCCATCTGTTTGAAACACATTATTACATCTCCTACATTTTCTGTCTGAATTAAATGAACCTGATTTACACAGTTGCTTGTGTTAAACATATATTGCAAGGCATTTTCTACTGTCAGAAATTATGTTATCATGTCAACCACATGAGACTGTGTAGTATCTGTGTGCTGTATATGTGTTATGTGATTAGTCTCACTTGAGGGGTATTCCATCAATGCATCTAGAGAGAGATGTACTTACTTGAAAAAGCCTGGCTACAATTAACATCAACTTTCACTTGAGGGTCAAGCCGCTCCATTCTAGTCAATGCTAACTCTAGTCAGGCTCGAAAAATCTTGCAATGCGCATCTCCATGGAGGACACATCAGCCCAGAACAATCGAATGTCGAAAAGAAGATACTATGTTGGAAAAAGAAAGGAAAACTAGAGTGGTGATCTAGTTACATATAGTTACATCAGCAGGACAAACCCTGCTGATGTAACTATATGACTATATACTACATAAACATATACTTATATACACAAACAGGGGTCATCACCAAAAAGAAATTAACAAGGCAAGGGAGATGGCCTGGCATAAAATTTTGGACAGATTAAAATCCTAGATTATATAGTCCTATATAGGTGGCAACCCTGTCTCCTCAAAATTATGTTCCCACACTACTAAAGTGCATTCTCAATTACGTTTCAACGAAAACGTATTTTGTCCGCGATTACGTTTGTTTGTAACGTATCACGAATATGTTTCTAATCAACATATCTTTGCTTTCTTACAATGCTATTAGCTATTTTAATTTGAACGACCTTTCTCTGCTTTAACATACATATATTGGTGACAGGCTTACGCGTTTTTCTTAATAAACCTGGATTTGTCCTTTTTCAACGTGACGGTACTCATTTTAATTAATGGATTGATTTATAATTGCTGTGTATCTTGTATCTCCACTGACATCTGATGATTTGCGCATTATGACCACTTTTTAAGTAACCGCCTGCCATTGCTGTGAAGAATAAAATGAGAGAAAGAAATGACAAACTCAAATTTTCTGGCCTTTGTTGTCCAACCTCATAAGAAGGGACTGAAAAAAGAAAGAAATCCTAAATGTGTCAAAGGGAATTCCCGGTGATGTCATGCGTAGTAAGGTCCCACAAAATGGACCCCGCCCCTGCCCCCCACAACACCCCCTTTTTTCACTTGACTTTGTCTTCTTCGTCGCTCTTTTGACAGACAGTGGATCGCTCAACGAACCAGACAGACTAGCGACCCCACGTGTGTCTACATTGAAATGACATCTTCATTCTTGAAAACCCGAGGTTGCAAGCATGACAAGTTGACGGGTTTTCAGTCCGCCAAAAGAATAATTTGTAAATTGTTGGCGCGCGCACAAACACCCACCCCTCCCCCCACCACACACACACACACACACACACACATACGTGTCTATGTTCAGAACACGTAAAGATGTTGCTTTATTTTAGACATATATTTGTGTGTGTGTGTGTGTGTGTGTGTGTGTGCATGTGTGTGGTGGGGGGAGGGATGGGTGTTTGCGCGCGCTCATTTTATTCTTCACAGCAATGGCAGGTGGTCACTTAAAAAGTGGTCATAATGCGCAAATCATCAGATGTCAGTGGAGATACAAGATACACAGCAATTATAAATCAATCCATTAATTAAAATGAGTACCGTCACGTTGAAAAAGGACAAATCCAGGTTTATTAAGAAAAACGCGTAAGCCTGTCACCAATATATGTATGTTAAAGTAGAGAAAGGTTGTTCGAATTAAAATAGCTAATAGCATTGTAGGAAAGCAAAGATATGTTGATTAGGAACGTATTCGTGATACGTTACGAACAAACGTAATCGCGAACACAATACGTTTTCATAGAAACGTAATTGAGAATGCAGTTTAGTAGTGTGGGAACGTAATTTTGTAGGTGGTGACACAATGGATCCTCCCACAATCACGACCATCCCCTTTACTCTCCCTTAATTGATTCCATCACGACCACCAGCATGCATTTCACCTAGGGCACCAAACAGCACTTTGCTAATAGTTATTCCAACCAATCAACCATAAAAACCTCGGGGACATTATACAACATCTGAAATCCTCCTTTTGCTGCCTTGATCTTCTGCCTTCAGGCTTTTTCAAAATTGTTTCAAACTGCATGGTCTCAGATCTTCCACAGATTGTCAACACACATCTTCTTTCAGGTGTCTTCCTACAGGCCTTGAAAACTGCCGTCATCAAGCTGCTCTTAAAGAAGAACAATCTAGACACTTCACTAACGAGCCACTATAGGGCCATATCAAACCTCCCATTTTTAAGCAGGATCATTGAAATAGCTGTTTTTCAACAGCTAAACAACTGTGTGGCATTAAAAAACTGTTTTGATGCCTTTCAGTCAGGATTTGAACCACCCCACAGCACTGAGACCGCTCTTGTTAGGTTCTTCAATGACATACACCTGACATACACTGACAGTGGCAGAATTACAGTATTAGTACTACTAGATGTCAGTGCCACATTTGACATGGTCAACCACAACATGTTACTAGAGAGATTGGAAAACTGGTTTGGACTTTCTGGCACAGTACTAAACTTGTTTGAATCCTACTTAAAGGACAGAGACTACTTTGTATCTATAGGTAATTACACATTTGAGTGAACAAAAATGACATGCGGAGTTCCCCAAGGCTCCATTCTGGGGCCTCTTCTGTTCAACATCTACATGCTCCCACCAGCTCAGATTATGGAAAATAACAAAATATGCTACCACAGGCATGTGTAAATTTCCTGTTCTTCACAATGAAATTCTCACACTATTTAGTAATTTCAAAGCTTTGAGTATGAAGCAGTAAAGCAGGAAGTGTTGGGTTTGCATCTGCAGTAACTTAACACACTTCTGATACGGAAAGCTGGCCAGTCTGAACAGAGTGGGCTTATTGGGAGGGGGGCCTTAAAGAGACAGGAGCTAAGACTGCCTGTTAGAGACAGAGGCTGAACTGAGGGGCTGCATATAGGGCCAGTATAAGATAAATAATGAGTTTATTGAACTGTGAATCATGCAAAGCTACTCTAGTGGATTCATGGAATAAAGGTTTGGAGCTGGAAAAGAACATAATAGATTCTCATTAAAGCTTCTGCTTCATTCAAGGATGTGGAATAATATTTTTACATTAAAGATAAAGTAGAAAAATCAACAAGTAGATTCAATTTAGTTCAGATGTTATTTTTATTTGTTGGAAACCTTTTGATTTTATGTTCTTATTGTTGTCTTTTATTTAATTTTATTTTGTCATTTTTTTGTTTTTGTTGTTAATGTCTATTGTCTTCATTATTATGTTGACTTATTTTCACTTCTTTTCTGTTCTATGTTTTGTCCTTCCTTGTTTTATTACGATTGCTGTTGTGTTGAGCTCAGGAAGCCCAGCAAACACTTGGAGGCTAATGGGGATTCAAATAAAAAACAGAAGAAGAGTTCTAGCTTTCTTTGGTTATCGTTTACATGGCATCTGTCTTCCTTACTCTTTGTGTTGCGACTCATGAAACAGACAGGAAACCTTATTTACACAAACAGCACTTTATTATTTGTCAGGGTTAACAGTGTCTAATAGCAGGAGTCCATGATGCGCCTCATGCTCATGAACCTCATGCTGCCCATGCCCAGGTTCATGAAGTTCCTGTGCTCTCCAGGCCTCATGTACACCATCCTGCCTCTGAACTGGGGCTGCTCGAACATCAGCCAATGTCCCTCCATCACGTTACAGGACATGCAGTTGGACATGCGGAAACGCTCCATGATGTCATCAACGTCGTCCATCAGCTCGGACATCTGGCCACTGAAGTTCTCCCTCTCGTAGATCTTCATCCTGAAAGATCCACGGTGCTGCAACACATGGAGACACTCATCAGTAATCAATAATCAGTCAATGTCAGTAGAATGCATGAATCAGAGTTCATTTCAAAGTTCAGACTTTGGAGTTAATTTGGATCAATCCTTATTTGTGCCTAAATACGTTGCATGGCCAGAAGTATGTAGTGCTCTATAGATTCATCCATCTGATTATTTGACTCTTATAAAGGAAGACAGTGTTTCCTAAAATGTTGAGCTCTTCCTGAAGATCAAAGCATAAGTTGACATTAAGTGCAGCTCTGTGACAGGATGTGAACTGATAAGTTGTCACCTATTAAATTAATCCCCAAGTATTTTGATCATTGTTAATCGCTTGGACTCGTTTTTTACTGGTCTGAAGTGACTGAGACTGATGAAGATGTCAAGACAGTAATGTGATTGGTTGTGTGGTTACCATGGGGATCATGCGGCAGGACCTGATGCAGTCACTCATTCCCATCATGCTCATGTAGTCGGAGTACTCGCCCCTCCTCAGGAAGTACTGGTTGCCCATGAAGTTGGTGCGGTCATAGACCATGAAGCAGCCTCTCTCCACCCTGCAGGACTGACACCTGCTCAGGTAGGAGGACATGTCGGGGCAGTCGCTGTTGCACTCATAGGAACGACCCTGGAAGTTCCTCTCCTCGAAGAAAACGATCTGACACAGAGAAAGAAGAGTCATTATCTATACTGATTGCATGAAAACAATCACTGCTCACAGCTTTACTACATCACAGGTAAAATTCCTGCATGGTCCCGCTGACTGATATATTATTGTATATGACATCATTAAATTACAAATACTGTGGCGCTAGTATTAGAGCAGCATTATACTGTTGTAGCTGGTGGAGGTGGAGCTAGTTTCAATTACTTTATATGTAACTCTGACTACACACTGGTTTTTGTAAGTTATCAAAAGACAAAAACTTTGGAAACCACTGGTTTCATCTTTAACAATGTGTTGTATTTTAAAAGCTTTTTATACTCTCCATTGTGTCAAATCTTCATCTGAAAAGTAACTAAAGCTGTCAAATAAATGTAGTGGAGTACAAAGTACAGTATTTCCCTCTGAAATGTAGTGGAGTGGAAGTATAAAGTAGCATTAAATAGAAATACTCAAGTACTTCATAATTGTGCTTAAGTACAGTAGTTGAGTATATGTACTTAATTATTGTATAATAATCAATACCTTATCAGCCTGATCAGGTGAGTATCAATACCAATTAGCCTATGTCACTGTTAACTAGCTTCAGAGGTTGGAAAGTCATGTGACTTTCAGACTCAGAGACATGTGTTTTCCAGCTGATCCAGCTGTGTGTGTGTTTTTCAAAATAAAATGAAGAGAAGCGATGCATTCTGGGACTTACCTTGCTCCTCATGTTCATATCGGTGGTGGACATGTTCCTGTGATGCCTGCGTGCTGTTGGTGTGTCGTTGGTGTGCTTCATACCTGTCTGAACTCACAGCTTTTATACACCTGAACATAGAGCTGTTTTGTGTTTCAGAGCACCGAGTCAGCAGAGACACACAAAGCACCATAGTACCAGTAGAACACTGGGTTGACTTTGACTAGTAAAGTGATGTGCTTATGACGTTCAGAAGATACACAAGTCATTCATCAGTGGTGGAAAATAACTAGGTACATTTACTCAAAAAACGTACTTTTTATTTCAATTTATAGGTACTTGTACTTTACTTGAGTATCTTTATTTATGTTACTTTATACTTCCACTCCACTCCACTTCAATTCAGAGGGAAATATTATATTTTTTACTCAACCTTTGAACCTTTCAACTTAAATTTGAAATATTTAGTTACTTTTCAGGTGAAAATTTTACATTGAATAATGCATGATAAGCTTATAACATAAACAAAATGTTAAAAATGAAACCATTAGGTTTTGGTTTGGTTTTGGTAAACTTTTTGACTTGTAACCCTTGTTTGTACTATTGGCTTGATGTAATTTTACTGTTGTTTGAGTTTTTAGCAGTTCTACCAAATAAATAATTGTTTGAGGCCCACATAGGTCAAACTTTCCAGTGTTTGACAAAAAACAAAATATAGAGAAAAGTCTGAAAAATGAATTAAATCCTTCTTCTTTCCTTTACCCAGCTGATTTAACATGTCAGTCATAGTGGCCAATTTTCTGCACTTTTACTTTGAATACTTTGAGGCAAAGCAAATGTATTTATTTTTACATAAAAACAAAAGCCATTAAGACAGAATACAAAAGAAACACAAGGCAATGTAAAAAGACATTTAATATAATGAGAAATGTGTTATATTGGTGGTGGTGGTGGTGGGGGGGGGATAAAAGTTACAGTGCAGCTTAAGATATTAACCCTCAAATAAGTGAATTTAGCTGATAACATTTCTGTACTTTTACAGAGTAATCTAAATGATCTATGTTAACAAAAAGTTAAGATGTTGGTTTGTTTAAGATATTTTAGTGAGTTTCATAAACGGCATTTTTGGGATGGCAGTTCTTCTGTTTTGTAAAGTAGGGTCGTGAAATAGGTTCATAAAACAACATAAGTACAACCGGACTAGTAATTACACTGCTAGATGATCTATGTTCAGAACACGTAAAGATGTTGATTTATTTTAGACATATATTTGTGTGTTCGTGTGTATATGTATGTGTGTGTGGTGGGGGGAGGGGTGGGTGTTTGCGCGCGCGCCAACAATTTACAAATTACTCTTTTGGCGAACTGAAAACCCGCCAACTCGTCTTGCTTGCAACCTCGGGTTTTCAAGAATGAAGACGTCATTTCAATGTAGACACACGTGGGGTCGCTAGTCTGCCTGGGTAGTTGAGCCATCCACTGTCTGTCAATAAAAGCGACGAAGAAGACGAGGTACAGCAAAAAAAAAAAAAAAGGGGGGGGTGTAGGGGGCGGGGGATCCATTTTGTGGGACCTTACTACTCATCACGTCACTGGGAATTCCCTTTGACACATTTAGGATTTCTTTCTTTTTTCAGTCCCTTCTTATGAGGTTAGACAACAATGGCCAGAAAATTTGAGTTCGTCATTTCTTTCTTTCATTTTATTCTTCACAGCAATGGCAGGCGGTGCCTTAAAAAGCGGTCATAATGCGCAAATCATCAGATGTCAGTGGAGATACAAGATATACAGCAATCATAAATCAATCCATTAATTAAAATGAGTACCGTCACGTTGAAAAAGGACAAATCCCGGTTCGTTAAGAAAAACGCGTAAGCCTGTCACCAATATATGTATGTTAAAGTAGATAAAGGTTGTTCGAATTAAAATAGCTAATAGCATTGTAAGAAAGCAAAGATATGTTGATTAGAAACGTATTCGTGATGCGTTACAAACAAACGTAATACGTACGGCAAAATACGTTTTCGTAAAAAATGCAGTTCAGTTATGTGGGAAGGGTTAGTAATTTTGAGGAGACAGGGTTGCCTCCTTCACAAACCACGTCTTCTTAAGTTTCTGTTTTGATATTGGGCGGGGCTCCATCAGCACACTGAAATAAATGGGTGATAACAGCCTTCTGAACCTATTAGTAGATTGGTAGGCCCGTACTAGCCCGTAAGTTTGGGACTGATGTGTGCTGATAACGCCCATTCAATAGGCTGATAACAGTCAAATCGAATGAAATTTCCTACTAAAAAATATGATTTTTAATGTAAGATTTGGCCAATGTAATGGGACTTAATGATGAGGAAATTTCACAAAAAGCATACTCTAAAATCCTCCTCTCCAACTGCTCCTAGTGAGTCATTTTTAGTGGTGATTTTAACATGAATCTGTTGTCTAAATGTTGTCAAGCATTAAAAAAACATCCTCTGTGGTTTTTATTTGTGGTAATACTTTAAATGTAAAAACATGAACTTTGTAAAGCAAAACCAGCACGGGCTCATGTCTCTTTGTGGCTTTTAGAGGAGGATTTGATCCTAATCATTGGACTGAATATCCAGTCATTCTCCTGCATTCCTTTACCCTCCATCACCGCCTCAATCCGCATACACACTCATACCTTGCCATCTGTTTGAAACACATTATTACACCTCCGACATTTTCTGTCTGAATGAAATGAACCTGATTTACACAGTTGCTTGTACTTAAATTTCAAGGCATGTTGTACAGTCAGAAATTATGTTATCATGAGTATCTGTGTGCTGTATGTGTCGGGCTGCTCTGGATTAAACTCCAGAGCTGCTTTTGTGTCCCAGTCTGTTATTGACTACAGGTTAGTCTCACCTGAAGGGTATTCCATCAACATAGCTAAAGGAGGCTGGGGGCTCAAGCCGTTCCACTGACGCAGCCTAGCCATGTCTAGCCAACGTCAACTCTAGCCAGGCTTGAATAATGTGCATGCATGGGGGACATAAACAGCCCAGGACAATGGAAGAAAAAAAGAAGATACTATATTGGAAAAAGAAAGGAAAACTAGAACGGCTTTCTTCTCAGCAGTGGAACTATATGAAGAATATAAAGGACTCATCGTCAAAAAGGCCAATACTGTTGCAAATAACAAGGCAAAGAAGATGGCCTGACATAAAATTTTGGACAGATTAAAATCCTAAATTATACAATCTTAGATAGGTGGTGACACAGTGGATCCCCCCACGATCATGACCACCCCCCTTACTCTCCCTTTATTGATTCCCCCGGGAGCACAGTGGAGGTTTCACCTGGGGCACCAAACAGCCTTTTGTTGACAGTTATGTCTTGTGTAAATCATTTCTACATCTTTCTAAATACTAATATATTTCATATTCTTGTACTGTAAATGATTTTATGCAGCATATATACAATCATGTTCACTCCCTTATTACATTATACTTTTTATTAACTGTTTCTATTATGCTTATTGATGTTGAATGATGCACAGAATCATGAATTTCAGTCAAATGATCCACTCAACAAAGAGCTCAAAATATCTCCATATGTTGTTGCGTCGACTAGCTCTCAATCTTGCTAACGAAGCTCCACTAATTTAGTGAGGAACACATTTAATTTCCTGTAAATTCTTCACAATAAAAGTCTCATGTGATTAAGTCATGTTTAATATGAAGCAGTAAAGCAGGAAATGTTGGGTTTGCATCAACGGTAACTTAACACAACTCTGATACAGAAAACTGGCCAATCAGAACAGAGTGGGCTCATTGGGAGGCGGGCCTTAAAGAGACAGGAGATAACGCTGCCTGTTAGAGACAGAGGCTGAACTAAGGGGCTGCATAAAGGGCCAGTATAAGATAAATGATGAGTTTTTTGAACTGTGAATCATACGAATCTACTCTAGCAGAGTACCAGAATTCAAATTTAAGGCTGGAAAAGAACATAATAGGTCCTCTTTAAAGCTGCTGCTTCATTCAGGGATGTGGAATAATATTTTTACATTTGACACTTTTCTTTTTGCTTTTATTGTTAGTGTCTGTTTTGGACTTTCTGAGCTGTTGTTGGCAGTTTAGGTTGAAGGAGAGAAACACACAGACGAGAAGTTATGATGAAAAGGCTGGTAATATTTTAGTGGAATTTGATCAAGGAGAACACAGAGAAAGCATCTTAGTTCAGCTGACCCCGATGCCATCTCTTCCTGTTCAGAGCTTTGACAAGTTCGAGTCTAGTCTTTAACCCAAGCAGGTATTAGTCTAATTGGTTAATTAGTTTCAAAACATAAATCTGTGACCTCTAGCCACGTTACATTGTTTTTCAGGTCTCTTTGTTTAGTTTTATCTGGCAAGGCCTGCTTCAGGCCCTCGTTTTCCACAACAAGGCATGCAGCTATGTTCTATCTGAGAAAACAGCTTGACCTCTTTAAATTTGTCACCCCTTATGGAAAATTTACATAACAGTGTCAGTTGTCCTCATTATTATGTTGAGTTATTTTCACTTCTTTTCTGCTCTTCTGTTCTTGTTTCATTGAGGTTGTCGTTGTTGTGTTGAGTTCAGGAAGCCCAGCAAACACTTTGTGGAAGCTAATGGGGATCCAAATAAAAAAGAAAGAATAAGTTTAGCTTTCCTTGGTTACCATTTACATAGCATCTGTCTTCCTTACTCTTTGTATTGTGGCTCATGAAACAGACAGGAAACCTTATTTACACAAACAGCACTTTATTATTTGTCAGGGTTAACAGCGTCTAATAGCAGGAGTCCATGATGCGCTTCATGCTCATGAACCTCATGCTGCCCATGCCCAGGTTCATGAAGTTCCTGTGCTCTCCAGGCCTCATGTACACCATCCTGCCTCTGAACTGGGGCTGCTCGTACATCAGCCAGTGACCCTCCATCACGTTACAGGACATGCAGTTGGACATGCGGAAACGCTCCATGATGTCATCACAGTCGTCCATCAGCTCGGACATCTGGCCACTGAAGTTCTCCCTCTCGTAGATCTTCATCCTGAAAGATCCACGGTGCTGCAACAACATGGAGACACTCATCAGTAATCAGTGATCAGTCAGTGTCAGTAGAACGCATGAAATTTGTCTGAAGCTTGGTCAGATTTACCCTCCCAGAGATTTTAAAATCCTCTCTTTCTACATTGTCCGCTCATTATAACTACAGTCTGGTTTATGTTGGAGAAAGAATGTGGTTATGGAAAATAAACTATTATTAAAACATGCAATTACAGGATGATTGGACATTTTTTGTGAAGTACACTTGTCCGCTTTCTTATTTGTTTGTGGTTTTAGGCGCAGAACAATCAGTTTTTACATTTTAGTTTTTGTACAGATTAAACAATAGATATATATCATGTTAATCAGTGAACTTTACAGGTGCTGGATTTTGTTATCTTTTGGCAGAGCCAGGCTAGCTGTTCCCCCCGTTTCCAGTCTTTATGCTAAGCTTGGAGTTTTGTTTTTTTAAAGAAAAATAACCAAATTCTCTGATTCCGGCTTCTCAAATATGAATATTTTCTGGTTTCTTCATTATTCTATGACAGTAACAGCGATTGACATTTTTCACCATTGTCTGACATTTTATAGACCAAACAACTAATCAATTAATCAAGAAAATAATCAACAGATTCATTGATAATGTGGATAGTTGTTAGTTGCAGCTCTAAACTCTGATCACGTGTATGAAAGTCAGATGTTCTACTTGTCCTTCTACCACTGCGACCTTCACGTCCTTACATTGTGAAAGTCTTACTTTAAAAGACATAAATCATGACCTGTAGAACTGATGCAGATGTCAGAACTGTAATGTGATTTGAGTGTGGTTACCATGGGGATCATGCGGCAGGACCTGATGCAGTCGCTCATTCCCATCATGCTCATGTAGTCGGAGTACTCGCCCCTCCTCAGGAAGTACTGGTTGCCCATGAAGTTGGTGCGGTCATAGACCATGAAGCAGCCTCTCTCCACCCTGCAGGACTGACACCTGCTCAGGTAGGAGGACAGGTCAGGGCAGTCACTGTTGCACTCATAGGAACGACCCTGGAAGTTCCTCTCCTCGAAGAAAACGATCTGACACAGAGAAAGAAGAGTCTTTGATTATACTGCATATATAGAAATAATTACTGGTCACAGCTTTACTACATTACAAGTAAAAGTCCTGCATGAAAATTCCTAGTGAAGTCAAAGAACATAAGTATTATGAGCTTGATGTAGTTAAAGTATTGTAGTAAAAGTAGTGGTTTGGTCCCTCTGACTGATTGTTGTAGCTGCTGGAGGTGGAGCTAGTTTCAACTATTTTATATGTGACTCCGACTACACACTGGTTTTTGTAGGACGTCAAAAGCCAAAAAGGTTGGAAACCACTGGTTTCATCTTTAACAATGTGTTGTATTTTAAAAGCTTGTTATATTATCCATTGTGTCAAATCTTCATCTGAAAAGTAACTAAAGCTGTCAAATAAATGTAGTGGAGTAGAAAATACAATATTTGGAGTGGAAGTATAAAGTAACATCAAATGGAAATGCTCAAGTACTTCATAATCGTACGTACAGTACTTGAGTAAATGTACTTAACTACTGTGTAATAATCAATATTTTATCAGTCTCTACTGTTATCCAGCTTCAGAGGTTGGAAGGTCATGTGACTTTCAGACTCAAGATGTGTTTTACAGCTGATCCGACTCCTGTGTGTGTGTTTCTTAAGAATACAATGTAGAGAAGTGATGCATTCTGGGACTTACCTTGCTCCTCATGTTCATATCGGTGGTGGACATGTTCCTGTGATGCCTGTGAGCTGTGAGCTGTTGGTGTGCTTCATACCTGTCTGGGCTCACAGCTTTTATACACCTGAGCATCGAGCTGCTTTGTGTTTCAGAGCACCGAGTCAGCAGAGACACACAAAGCCTCTTTGAAAGGGTTAACAATGACTCTGTGAGGCCCTCAGCATCAGCAGCATTTTGTTCACCTGTTTAGCCCCTGCTGACATCATCACTGACACACAGCACACCTGTCTGACCCTTTAAATTACCAATGATATTCTGTATATCATGCTGCTTCATAATTCAATCTCATAATAAAGGTTCATGCAGCTTTCAGTCATATCACATGGTCTTCCTCAGCAGATGAAAGAGTTTTCTTGGCAGTTTGTTGACTAATTTTTTAATGACTGCTCTCAGGATGATCATAAGTACAGTTCATAAGTTTTTAGTTGACTAATAAAGTAATCAAGTAAATAGGATAGATACAAATACAAGATTCAATACCACTTTCTGATAAGCAGTGGCGTAAAGTAACTAAGTACATTTACTTAATTACAGTACTTAAGTATAATTTGGAGGAACTTGTACTTTATTTCATTATTTTCATTGATGCTACTTTATACTTCCACTCCACTACATTTCAGAAGGAAATATTGTACTTTCGACTCCACTACATTTATTTAACAGCTTTAGCTACTTTTCAGATGAAGATTTGACACAATGGATAATATGACAAGCTTTTAAAATACAACACATTGTTAAAGATGAAACCAGTGGTTTCCAACCTTTTTTGGCTTTTGACGTCTTACAAAAAGCAGTGTGTAGTCGGGGTCACATTTCACATGTCTATGAGTTGTTAACAGCTCCACCAAATAGTGATTTTTCCCTCTAAACCTCTTACATGCTTTCATTTCAATAAATGTTCAAATGATTTGGAGGGGCCCCGACCCCTAGGTTGGGAACCAGTGGACTAAACTAGCTAATTGTATATAAAGTAGTGTAAACTAGCTCCACCTCCAGCAGCTACAACAGTAACATGCTGATCTAACTCTGATGCTTCAGTATTAATAATCTAACAATGTCATATTTATAACTGCAAACTTTAATTATTTTCATTAACGATTTACTAAATATAACTGCAGACCTGATGAGTTTATCAGAAAGTGGGAAATATTTAACACTTAATTAATGATTCATTGTCATTTATGATGGTCTATTTGATCATTTTGTCAGGGAGCATTTTGCAGCCTGTTCAAAAACCTCCTTGAAAAAATGCTTTATAACTGTGGTAATACGAGACTGAATCATCCAATGTACTATTTTGCTTTTTTGTCTTCTAACTTCACCCAAAAGAAGTTTCAGTAGCATGTTCTTGGGTGTTGTCAATTGTAAATAATTGATCAATAGTCACTGTCACTGATAAGTCATCAGGTCTGCAGTTATAAATTATTATATGTCATTAATAAAGTGTAAAATGTTTCACATTTACTAAGTCATCAGGTCTTAATGAGTCATTAATGAAAATAATTAAAGTCTGCAGTTATAACTGTTAATAAATTGTAATAAATGGATGTTGGTCTGGATGCCCTGCAGCTATTTCCAGAAGCTAAATGGCAAAGATTTAGGTAAAGCAGATAATATGGCGGTATTGAAAGGAGGGATTTTGCACAACATGGCAACCCAAAAATGACGTTTATTGAGGGCTTATTAATGAACAAAATTACTAACCCTTAATTAAAGCTTAATGTATCAATTAATGCTTTACGTATTAAATGCTGTTGTGCTTCCAGCAGGTGGAGCTGTTTCTACTGTCAGTGAGCAGGTCAGTTATCTTTCTGCAGTCAGAGCTTCAGTGCTCTCATTCATAAAAATCACGAAGATTAACTTTATAGCTGTCAACCACAGCTAAATAATGATTATAATTTTTTATTTGGGATATATTATATAAAGGACTAACATCCAAAGAAGTATTACCTTTCATTTATTAGTTACACATTTTATTTTATATGATTTCTTGAGGCTACACTGTAAAAAGTAACTAGTGTCAACTCAAAAATATGAACAAAAAGGCTGCCTTAAAATTTTAGGCTAAGTCAACAAAAACAAAATTTTTTCTAAAACCACCAAAAGTTATCTTAAATAAATATTGCATGCTGTTTGATGGACTGAAATCTGTTCATTTATTGAACTGGTTGGGTAGTTGTTGATGTTGTAAATCAGGCTCATTTTGGTTTTTGGAATTTTGGAATTCAATACTAACCGTCATCACAGTTTGCATTGTTTTTGTTGTTATAAAAGAAACAACCATGACTTATTTTTAAATCATTTATTTTATTAAAGACACACATGTACATTTTCATCATTTCTGTTTTCTTCAAACTACAAAAAAAGAAAGATATAAAAGATATCACTGTCATAGAGAACTAAAGCAAGCAGAAAATATTCACATTTGATCAGATAATTTTGACTTATTTAATTTTTAATAGTTGCAGCTCTAGCGAGAACAGCTGTTGGAGAGTCTGAGGAGTCTGGTTGGTTCTGCAGAGCGCTGCCAGCAGGACAATCAGAGATAAAGGAGGAAGAGGAGGATGATGATGATTATGATGAATGGCTAAGACAAAGAGAGAGAGACATCAGCTTGTGTAAGCTAAAAGCTATTCAGGTATTTTGATATTGAGGTGTTATAATATTTGTAACTAACTGATGGCTGATTGGTCAACTTACTTCTTTTGTTGTCACCTGTGGACTGCCAGCTTCTTTAACTCAGTCTAAAGGTTAGTAAAGGAAACCGTTATTGCTCAACACACCACAGTCCAACAGAAAGTCACAGCACTGAGTCTGATTAAACATTTTGATGTATTATTTGTGTGTTTTGGCAACACCGTGAGACAAGATCTGCACTGAAGATCAAGTCATGGATGTAATATGCTTAATGTATTGAATAAAATACTATTCATTTGAATCATGGACTATATTATAAAATACAACATGAACTTCAAAGGTTATGACTGACCGTCATAGTCATCGTCATCGTCATCGTCATCATGATCATCCGGTCTCATAGCCAGGTCGTTCCTATTCATGGTATTAAAAATTAAAGCAGCAACTGCTTGAGCCGCAGGGCCGAACGTCTGCAGCATCACTTGCACTATTCTGGATCGAGTTGCATTATGCAGTTTGGCTTGATCGATGGTCACAAAATCTTGCAACAGGTCTTCATCCTGCAGAAGAAACTTGAATGCTCTCAGCCCTTCTTCATTCAACTCCTCCAGACTATCCAGCAGCCATTCAGCCATGTTGTTCCTTGCTAAAATTAGAGAAACCTTTAAACCTTGTGGGGCAGTTGTGCATTTGATAAACAGGAAAGAGTGGTTCACCTACAGTAATAGATCATATTTAATGAGGTTCTCTTAAGATTAAGAGATAGGTGATAAATAACTTTGTTTATGTTTAAATAACTTTGTTTATCCCCCAGGTGATGAAAATAGGTCATATGCAGGTGAAAACCACATAAATAAAGAGGTCAAACATGTCACTTATCAAAGATACAGAAACATTATGTTTAATTTGCCCAAGTCACTTACTGTGATGATGGACAATAATGTAAGAAGACATTTTGAAACAAAACCATTAAGTCACACATGGGCAAAGAGCAAGAAGAGATGGTGATACAAGTAGCAGCTCAGACTGTGGAGGTCAGACAAAAGAACATTCATGTTCATTCATTCATTTCTGCTTTTACTGGCAGTGGAAATGTCTTCGCTTCCACAAGAAGAGAGACAGAAATCAGCCAGAAGATTTAACTGTAGCCCAGTACGGAGTACGTGTTCTACACAAAAGGGTTAAAATCCACTCATTAAGATTTAAGACAGCTTAAAAACCTTATCAACCAAGGCTAAAGAATGGATGTCAGTGAGGTAGAAAAAAATGTCAAAGCATTGAGAGCAGGTTGAAACAACTTTGAGGGGGTGTTTTTACATACGTTGACCTCAAATTTTGGAACTTTGACCATCTTTAAAACAGACAAGTACAGTATATAAATAACAAAAAACACAAAAAGAACAATATGTCCCCTTCAACTAGATAACGAAACGTCTTGAATACTCACAGGATGCAGAAACACTTAACCCTGAAGAGTTGGGGGGTCTGGCAAGTTTTGCAGGACCTGATGATCAAAGCAAAGAGCTGTGAGAATCAGTAGCAAGATGGATCCAGATCCACATGCTGCCACTCCACAAACAGAGCACATTACAAGACAGTTTAATGAAATAACCTTTTCTAAGTTGTACATTCACAATATACAGTGGAAACCTTATAATGTTGCTTGTTGTGATCACGGTTACAGTTGCTGTTTACATAATTTGCTTATAGTAATCAAGTTGTCCACTTACAGTATTCATTTTGGGTCTTTTCATACATGAAAACATGTGGAGGAGCACGTACACCTATAATGAAAAGTAAACGTGATGTGGAAAATAAAATGAAATAAACTACTCACTCATCACACTTCAGAGCAAAAAACAAAGGAAAAAGATGACCTCCTCCAACCATGACTTCACATCATTACAGACACAGTAAACTTCCTTCAGGCCTTTTGTACATGCTCCAATGTGTGACAGAAGCCTTTCGACTGCACCACACCCCAACGTGCACAAGGGTGCGAGGGCCCATTCAACGCTGCTTTCAGCTTTAATATATAATATTAATATTTTTTTATTTTATAATATTATATTTTATAAAAGTTCTTAAGACTACACTGTAAAGTGTAATTTGTTGTTTCAACTTAAAAATATGAACAAAAATGCTGCCTTAAAATTTTAGGTTATCAATATTGCAATATTGCACATTGAATAAACCCTTGTTGTTGTTTGGTGGATTGAAATCTGTTAATTTATTGAACTGGTCAAAAAAGTTTGATGTTGTGAATCTAATTCAGGCCAATGTATTATAAAATACAACATGAACTTCAAAGGTGATGACTGACCGTCATAGTCATCGTCATAGTCATCATCATCATCCGGTCTCATAGCCAGGTCGTTCCTATTCATGGTATTAAAAATTAAAGCAGCAACTGCTTGAGCCGCAGGGCCGAACGTCTGCAGCATCACTTGCACTACTCTGGATCGAGTTGCATTATGCAGTTTGGCCTTATTGATGGTCTCGAAATCTTGCAACAGGTCTTCATCCTGTAGAAGAAACTTGAATGCTCTCAGCCCTTCTTCGTCCAACTCCTCCAGACTATCCAGCAGCCATTCAGCCATGTTGTTCCTTGCTAAAATTAGAGAAACCTTTAAACCTTGTGGGGCAGTTGTGCATTTGATAAACAGGAAAGAATGGTTCACCTACAGTAATAGATCAAATTTAATGAGGTTCTCTTAAGATTAAGAGATAGGTGATAAATAACTTTGTTTATGCTTAAATAACTTTGTTTATGTTTAAATAACTTTTTTTATCCCCCAGGGGATGAAAATAGGTCATATGCAGGTGAAAAAGCACATAAATAAAGAAGTCAAACATGTCACTTATCAAAGATACAGGAACACTATGTTTAATTTGCCCAAGTCAATAACTGTGGACTATAATGTAAGAAGACATTTTGAAACAAAACCATTAAGTCACACATGGGCAAAGAGCAAGAAGAGATGGTGATACAAGTGGCAGCTCAGACTGTGGAGGTCAGATAAAAGAACATTCATGTTATTTTTTTCCCAAAGGCTGCATCACAACCAATTTCACACTTGTGTTTCAAGACTGAAGAAGAGACTGCCTTCACCTGTCCACTGTGATAAACACAAACATTTCTGCTTTTACTGGCAGTGGAAAGAAGAGAGACAGAAATCAGCCAGAAGATTTAACTGTAGCCCAGTACGGAGTACGGTGTTCTACACAAAAGGTTTAAATCCACTCATTAAGATTTAAGACAGCTTAAAAACCTTATCAACCAAGGCTAAAGAATGGATGTCAGTGAGGTAGAAAAAAATGTCCAGAAACAAAGCGTTGAGAGCAGGTTGAAACAACTTTGAGGGGGTGTTTTTACATACGTTGACCTCAAATTTTGGAACTTTGACCATGTTTAAAACAGACGAGTACAGTATATAAATAACAAAAAACTCAAAAAGAACAATATGTCCCCTTCAACTAGATAACGAAATGTCTTGAATACTCACAGGATGCAGAAACACTTAACCCTGAAGAGTTGGGGGGTCTGGCAAGTTTTGCAGGAGCTGATGATCAAAGCAAAGAGCTGTGAGAATCAGTAGCAAGATGGATGTTAACGGTTTCTGATGCACAACAGTAGCATAATAATGATAATGATGATAGCAACATCAGTGATGAGTCTGTGTCTGTTTGCTTATGGCTGCAGATACCCGGGCACCAATTCACAGATTGTGTAAACATGGTGAAATATTTTTTTATTTGTAGTATAGTATACATTCTATGTTTTGTATTTTCACTTTATTTTATATTATTTAATTAATGTTATCAAGTGGGTTTCATTTTCCATCTTATGTTACATTAAGAGGTCTTTTTTGCATGCTTCTATGTGCTTTTCATGTGAAGTACTTGGTGCATGCAATTTCTTTTCTATCAAAATGAAGTTATTATTATTATTGTTGTTGTTGTTGTTGTTGTTGTTAGCAAGAACAAATGGTCATTAGTTTCAGTGCTAAACTGATGCAGTGGTCTGATAACACCTTTGTGATTTATGTTTTTACTGGGTTTTGTGTGTCACAATATTAATATGAATATTTTTGTATACTGATGGGCTATATATGACTCATATTGGACTAAATTTGGGAAACAACAATATGGTTCACTGAAATTGTGCCTTTACCTTGACACAGAAACTAAATCAGGAGGTTGTAATGTTTATTTATCAGGTGCAGCATCTTTGTTTTATTTCTGACAGAATGTCTAAAACAAGCTAACGAGACCACATGAAACCACTCAGTAATGAGTAATATTGCACTTTTCACGCAGTCCTGCTCTATAATATCAATATTTTGTGCTACTGCTTCCATGAAACAGAAATAAACTTAAGAAACTGTCCAGAGAAAATTAGACAGTTGAGGAGAAACGTTTCCACATGTTGAAATTGATAGTAACCAAATTGTTTCCCCTCAAGGTTTTGTTATTTCTCATTTGTTATCTGGTGAGAAATAACTTTATGTTATACTTTTATGGTATGCATTAGTTTAAATGACAGCTCTACAGAAAACAAAGCAGCTCATTGGTTTGAATGTTTAGAGCTGGGTCTGCATCAACACTGTTTAACACTATCAACATCAAACTACTGACCTACAACTGATTCATTGTGTTCTATGTACAAACTGTTGGTGCACTTTAAATACAAGTGAGAGTGATGACATGTTGTTCATGTGTTTTTTTCGTCTTATGACTGACCTGAGTCAGAGTTTGCCAATTCTTCCACCTTATCCGCCAGGTCCTTCCTCTTCACCTCCCTTAAAATTAAAACAGCAACATCTGGAGCCTCCCTGCTGTAATTCTGCAACATCAGTTGCACTATTTTGGTCCTATTTGCCCCATCCAGACGGCCCTTTTTGATGGGTTCATGGTTTTCCAACACATCTTCATCCTGTAGATGCCATGTGAACTGAGTCAGCTCTTCACTGTCCAAACTCTCCAAAATCTTCAGCAGATCTTTATTTGTTGCCATCGTTGTTCCCTGTTAAGATTAGAGAAACCTTTCAAACTTGTATGCCTAAACAGGCAAGAATGGTTCACCTACAGTAATAGATCAAATTTAATGAGAACATTTAATAGGTCACACATGTAGGTGAAAACACACTTTGTAAAATGATTTAACTTTTTCGATCGCTCAAGCTTGGTGCTAGCATTATGTTTCCTTGCTGAAATTACACTTTTACAGTAGTTTACGATCTATATGAATTGCTGTATTTCTTCTGATTACAATAACAAAAATCAGAAGTTTGATGATTGAAAGAATGTAATTTTTTTCCAAAACCCTGGGTCATGACTAGTTTGACACTTATGTTTTAAGACTGAAAAACTTCCACATTCCCACTGACTGCCTTCATTTGACCACCATGATAAACACAAACATCTCTGCTTTCACTGGCAGTGGAAATGTCTTCACTTCCACAGAAAGAGATAAAGAAGTCAGTCAGAGGATTCAAATGTAGCCCAGGACAGAAAACTGTTAGCAAAATGAGGTGCTAAATGGATGCTCAGTTTATTTGACTCCACATACATATCTGAACTGAACAACAGCACACTGAGATCCCAGATAAGTGACAGTCACCTTCAAATCTGCACTACTAAGACTCACACCTGACCTGTTAGTAAGTATTTAAAACTCACTCATTAAGATTGAAGACTGAAACTTAATAACCTTAGCAACCCAGGCTACAGAACAAAGCGACTCTCAGAGAGCATTTTTACATACGTTGACCTCAAGTTTTGGAACGTTGACAATGTTTAACAAAGATCTACAACATCATAATATTAAAATAACAGAAAACCACAAAAAGAATAATATGTCCCCTTTAACTGAATAAAGAAACATCTTGAATACTTACAGGATGCAGAAATGCTTTCTGACTGAAGATTTGGGGGATCTGAGGAGTTTTTTAGGAGCTGACAATTGGAACAGAGAGCTGAGAGAATCAATAGCAGGATGGATCCAGACCTGTTTGCATTTATACTGTCATATTTCTTCATACAAGAGGACAGAAGCCAGTCATTGGTTGAAGGCAGTGAGTCTGATAATTGGTGGCAGTTGAGTCTAAACTTTGACCAAATATGGTGATGATTTGTGCTGCTCTTCTGGTTTCTGTCATCCATCAGAAATTAGGATGAACAGTGAACGCTGTCAGGTGACCACATCATGTTCATGTGCTGCCACTCAGCAAACATCAGAGCATTTGAAGACAAGGATAAATGAGTAGATTAATCAATAAACAGCAATAGAAACATTTGAAACAAATCAAATAATGGCTAAATAACATTTTAATCAAGAGCTGTAGGTTTCATCATTATGAGCTCCTAAACTAAACTAAACTAAACTGCTAAAAAAAAAAAAAAATCAAGCATTTTTGGCTGCAATGTAGGACATTTCAAGTAGAAAGGGTTGCTCGTTCACATGTTTTCTCTTCTTAAAATTAACCTCAGCACATGAGATGATTCACCGGATCCTTCCTGATCATTCTTGCAAGAATCCTCCTACTAACTTTCTTGGCCTTTACGTCATAGGTTTGTTCCAAATCCAAATACTTCAGGACATTATGAAGATTTAGAGGCAGAGCCATTGTCCTCCCCTGCCATTGACCCATAAATGAATGTAGGTGCTTCTTACAGCATCTGATGTCCACAGCTGCTTTATACTGTATGAAAATATTCTCCTTCAGTTCATTAAATTTCTGCAGCATCTGAAGGCAGCAGGATTGATATGTGGATAAATCTGCAGCTTCTAAGAGGTGCCACGCCAGAGCATAGTGCTGTTACAGATGGCCGTTCACTGTGTTTACCTTCATTTAATCACCTGATGACACCAATGCTTGAATTTAAACATTACACGACTAAGACCCCTGAATAACTATTTCTGTTGCACATTGAATGTACTTTAAAGCTTATTTCTCCAATTTAGCAACATATATGACTGTCCCACATTAGTGAAACCACCTGTCCCACATTAGTAAAACCACCTGTCCTACATTAGTAAAACCACCTGTCCCACATTTCAAACCACATTGTCTAAATTGGGAAATTTTAAAAATGACTGAAATTAAAAATATATATAATTTCACCACATTGTAGCATATTTTGAGACATGAATATATCATACACTGTAAAACAGTACATCTTGATAAAAGTAGTAAGTTAGCAAAACTTAATCTTGGGAAAACTCATTCTCGTGAATTTAACCTAACTCATTGCTTTCCCAGTCTAGTGACTGATATTGTACCTGTTCAGAGGATGTCCTGCCCAGGCTCATGCACAGATAGACCCCAGGTGGTGCTCCAGCACCAGACCTTTTGACCTCCGACTTGATGGCCTTTTACAAGTGATTTTTTTCTATTTCTTTTTTTATATTTTAGTTTTTAAATTTGGCCTATAGCATTAATTACCAATAAAAAAAACGTATTTTAATGCCTGACAACTGCATTTTAGTTCTAATTTTGCGAGACCTCATTAACCCCTGCCACTCCCTGTTCCACTTCCTCTGTCAGAGCCACCACTCGTCCCCCTGACCTGCTTTCATTGATGACAGCCAGGAAACAAGAGTGTTGGCCCTAATTATTATGTGTCACTGTTATGAAGATGCCATTAAACCTCAAAGAAGAAGAAGCTGTAAAGTTTGTTTACTATATCATAAATAATTACATGCGCAAAACTTGGCAGGGATAGCGAGACTTAACTGACACAAGATGACATCTTTACAGTATTCAGAAACATTTTGCGTTAGTAGAGGAGGAGGCAGGAGACCAAGGGAAGAGATAATTATTACCCATTTGCAAATAGGTCAGTACTAAATGGTGAAAAACACAATATTACATTGGGGAATATGCTAGGTGTTGTGGAATTTTCATTTTCGGGGTTACAAATTGGGTTACATTGGGTCAAGCCTGGGCCTTGAGGTCACAGAGTAAGCAACATCAAGTCATCATAGCATCAATTACCAATAAAAAAACGTATTTTAATGCCTGACAACTGCATTTTAGTTCTAATTTTGCGAGACCTCATTAACCCCTGCCACTCCCTGTTCCACTTCCTCTATCAGAGCCACCACTCGTCCCCCTGACCTGCTTTCATTGGTGACAGCCAGGAAACAACAGTGTTGGCCCTAATTATTATGTGTCACTGTTATGAAGATGCCATTAAACCTCAAAGAAGAAGAAGCTGTAAAGTTTGTTTACTGTATCATAAATAATTACATGCGCAAAACTCGGCAGGGATAGCGAGACTTAACTGACACAAGACGACATCTTTACAGTATTCAGAAACATTTTGCGTTAGTAGAGGAGGAGGCAGGAGCCCAAGGGAAGAGATAATTATTACCCATTTGCAAATAGGTCAGTACTCCATGGTGAAAAACACAATATTACATTGGGAAATATGCTAGGTGTCATGGAATTTTTTATCTTAGGGGTTACAAATTGGGTTACATTGGGTCAAGCCTGGGCCTTGAGGCCTTGAGTAAGCAACAACATCAAGTCTTGCAGAGAGAAACGTTGTCTCTCCTTGGATATTGGGGAAGGCAAAGACCTCTCTGATGAGGGGTAACTCAGCATTGCCATGGTTACAAAGGTCAGAGAGGGCCTTCCTGGACAACACAGATAGGTGAATGCATAGATCCTATTGACAAAATCAGACATTCAAACCAGAATGTGCTGACAGTGACCTGAATTACCACGGGTAAAATGCAGTTCCTTATTTAGAAACTAGTGAACCAATTAGACTAATTTTTCAGATTGTAGGCTGATCTGCTTAGGTTAAAGACTTGGAGTCAAACCTTCAGGGGGCAAAAAATTTATTTTTTCTGCCAATATACTTCACACTTCAGTCCAGTAGGTGGCAGTAATGCGCCTATAAGCTAGTTTGCCAATCGCCATTAACGCTTCAAGAAGAAGAAGACAAAGACGCCGAAGAAGAAGTTTGTTTACCGCCAGTTCAAAATGGAGCCGAACAGGGAGGATAACCCATCCCTGACTGCGGCGTTACTTTGCTCCATTTTAAGCTTGAATGTACCTCCGGTGTTTGGTGACCAGATGTTCGAGCTGTATCAGCTCCAGACGGCGCTCCTGAGGCGGAGGAGGGTGCGGGAGATGATGGAGAGGGACCGGAGGCGGCGGCAGTATCTGCGGAGGAGGAGAGCCTTTCTGCTGTCCTCCATCGCCGGGATTTTGAGTCTCATCACATCCACCAACAGACCCGTTTGGGTCCGGAACCGAAGCCCCGGGCAGAACTTCTGGTCAACGGCGGAACTGTTCGACGACGAAGAGTGGAAAGCGCAGTTTCGCGTGTCCCGGGCGACCTTCGACTACCTGGTCGAACTGATCGGCCCGACTATTAAACGCCGCAGGACGAACTACCGCGTCCCCATCGAACCACGCCGCAGACTGGCCATCGCCCTGTGGTGGTACGCCCGGGCCGAGGAGTACCGCTCCATCGCCAACATGTTCGGCGTGGGAATAGCGACAGTGTGTATAATTGTGCGTCAGGTCACTTCGGCCATTGTGGACCGTCTTTATCACCGCTTCGTGTCGCTTCCGAGCGGACAGCGGCTGGACGACACCATGAGAGCCTTCCAGCAGCGCTGCTACCCGCAGTGTGCCGGGGCCATAGGCGGGACTCACATCCCCATCGCTCCTCCTAGGGAGAACCCGGACCACTACATCAACAAGAGAGGCTGGCACTCCGTTATCCTGCAGGCTGTGGTCGACCACAACGTCTGGTAAGAAGACTCAAGACTCTTTATTTGTGTTAATATACATCCGTGTGCAAGAGCACAGGAGGGAGAACATTTAGTTTCTCTGGGGTCCATGGTGGCATAGTTCACATTTAAAGGATATGTTCACAGTTTTTCAAATGTGTCTTAAAACAGTCAAGTTATAAAGAGGTTTTCCTTGCTGTAATCATTCCTCTGGCTCATACTGGCTATTAAAAGATCCCCCTTCAAATGTGCTTTCAGTCTAAGTGATGGGGGCCAAAATCAAAATCAAAAAGTTGATGTGAAGCTTCTATTCAGCTTCAGCAGTCTGAGTTTAGTCATATCAAGTGGATATCTGACACATTTACAGTCTTTTTTAGCATCAAATTCTCCTCTTTGTGTTTCCCTGTTGAGCTGCAGGTGGAAGTATAGAAACAAAAAGAGTCTGAGACTGACTGTTGAAAGATATCTACTTGATTTGACTTATTTGGACATTGAAACTTCAAATAAACTTTTAAAAACATTTGTTGCACAGAAGGAGGACTGTGGATTTTGTCCCCCATCACTTCCATTGTACGTGCGTTATGATAAATGTCTTATTGTTCATTTGGGCACCTTACTGTTGCTTTAAGACAGACTTGGAAAAATTGTGAATCCGCCCTTTAAAGCTGCTGTAGGCAACTTTTATTTAAAAAAAAAAAAAAAAAAAAAAACCTTTTGTTAAATCTGCTGAATATCTCTTCATATCCTGACAGATATCTATGAGCCAAGTATTCTGTGAAAAAAAAAAAAAAAAACAATCAGGTCCCTCTGACTCCCCCCAGCACTACAATCTCCACAAAAATCTTCCGGTCCGAACGAAAAGAACCAATCACAGCCAGGTAGAGTGCCTAATCAATGTCAGTCACTCGCTCCTGATAGCTCTCCTCCGCCCCCTCCCGCCATCCGAGCTGAAGACCATCACCGCAACTCCGGGAGAAAGTTTCAGTAGACAGTGGTGAACAAACAACCACCAGTGAAGCAGAAACTGCCCATTCCTCTGTTGCCAACAAATGCGTTTACGGCCAAAAAGGGTGAACAGAAAAGGACCGAGGAGGAAAAGCACAAATGAAGGAATTTAATCGAGCAGGAGTGATTGAAGTAGAGTAAAGATCTGAGCTGCGTGCATGTAGATGGAGAGAGCTACGAGACCTAAAAGGACTTGAAACCGATGGAAAGCTAACCACGTCTTTTGTCAGACAGGTAAATTTACCTCTGCTCATTTTTAATTTCACTTGCACACTACCCTTTCGTTAGTCAGGGTAACGTTGTAGCCTAGCTTGTCTAATCAATGCTAACGCTACTAGCTTTTAAGCATCGTTTATTTAGCATTTAGCAAGATTCAGTTACAAACTTTTATTTACATTCCTGTTAGAACAGTATTAAAGACAAAAATATGTATGACAGTGACATGTTAGTAATAGCACCCTTGATTTATATATGTCAGGAAGCTGCTGTGACAATATTGTTTTGATGACATCTTTATTTATAACTCTCAACATTTGTAGCTGACAGCCGTATGGACAGTCCAGGGATCTGCGCTCAGTACTGCACTTACAGCGGGCATGGGAGATGAGACAACAGAGATCCTGCAGAGGAGCTCTGTCATCATGGAGAAGGAAGAGTTCATGAGGAGTTTTGAGAAACTTGCTGAAATGCGCACAGATATCAGCTCTCTTCAGTAAGTTCATGTTATTCGGCATTACTCTGTGGTCTTAGTCTGTAATCATGCAGAGAGAAATACAGCGCTGAAGCTGAATAATGCAACTCCTACAGTCCTTTTTTTTACACTTGGAATTATTAAATATTAGCGTTTACAAGCTTTTCATTTAATTTGATTATTTAAAGTCTGCATGAATATGTGTTGTGTTGTAATTCTGTGCAGATCTGGATGGGGGGGGGTATAAGGACAGCAGAGTGCTCCATACACTTGATATGTGACGTGCATTGAAAAACCTTGGCAAAAAGATACATGCAGTGATTGCAATGACCTAACCATACATACTAGGTTTGCCCAATATATTTTTGAGGCTGTCATATTTTTTTGCAAGAAGATTTTTTACTTGTATTGGCAGGTAAAATGACTCACTCTTGCAGTTGCATCGTTTTACAATCTTCATTTATGGGATGTCTACATGTCAGACATACACAGATAAGTGTCTGGTTGTTGCCTGGACAACGTCAGTGTACAAAACAAGAGGCTTCACTCATGATGCCCTAAATGTTTAATCTATGACTCGCTTGGAAAAAAATGAACGTTTCTGTATTTTAGGGGTGTTTATTCTGTTTATAACAAGTTGAAAAATCATGTTCGAGATGTTCTTCTTTAGGACAAGTGAATTGGCCTTCTGCACTCTGTAACCAGAGAGAGCACGAATGGTCCCTTGGAGGAGAACGGAGACAGGAAGTGGATTGGGAAGGGTTCAGTAGCTCACTGTGGTTTGTGTACACTGTTTATTCTTCCTGTTGTCATGCTTTGAAAGGATAGTAAAGGTTTCTTATTTGCCCTTCCTTGTACAGAGCTGCTGTATTTACTCACATGCTGCTTGCTTTTGTGAATTTTCAGGTCAACTGCTGAGCTGGAGTCCTTCCATAACTACATCCTCCTCATATATGCTAGCCAACACAGCCAAAAGAAGACCTGATGCTTCCATAGAGTAAGTTTAAGTAAAAAAATATTGCAATTATGTGGTGGATGAATACAGTTATCTGATTTCTAATTGCTCTATTCTTTCCAAAGGCCGACCGTTGACACCGAGGTAGAGACTTATCAAATGAAAACAATGTGAAGCTTCTACTATCAACAACAATTCATACTACTTGTTTGCCATCTGTTGGTTATTTATTGTATTGTTATTTAACATTCTTTGTATATATCACCTATTCATATTAAAAATAAATTCTTTTAACACCTGTTAATTGTCATTATTCGTGTTATTTTATGTTCTTAGAGGATGGATGTTGATTTGTTCATACCATTATTAAAAATGGTCTTTATACTAGTATAAAATTTGTCAAGCTGTTGTTGTAAAAATAGGAAATGTTGGTAGCAAACATACTTTTTTTGTCTAATCAATAAAAAGAGGAAGAGATAAGGAAATAATAAAAAGTAAGAAAAATAAATAACATTAGAATAAACAATCTAATATAAATAAACAAGGTTTTGGAGAAATATAGTTATAAAAAAACAAACCTATATACATTACCACAGTATAATACTTGGACAGTAATCAACTATTCACAATCAGAAGTTATTCTCTCCTTGGTATGAAAGCCTGGTACTGTCCATGAGGACGCTGTGTCTGGATAACAACTACCAGACACAGCGGCTTGATATGACGACTCTGGTGTCCTCCCCTTCATCCAGAAGGTCAGGATCCTCCTGGCAAGGTGCAAAACTCCCACATGCATGATGTAGGCCTGCATGTGGGAGTTGCAGCACTTCCCCTACACAAATGTCGGCATTTCTCGGCATCTCTGGCACACACACCATGAGCGTTACCCTGGAAATGGACGTACAGGCGCAGCACCAGGCGGGGTGTCACCTGGCTGATGACCTTGAATATCAGGCTGGGGTCACGTGTCAGAAATTACTCCAACACTCAGCACGCTTGCAGCAAATCCAGATGTTGTAAAAAAAATATTAGATGAAAATGAATTCTTTGCTGAGACTGATGACATCCATAATTATAAGAAAAAATATACAGTAAATGTGACATTAGGTTTAGAAATGTACAAATATTGTAAATCAGAATCATCTCTATTGGCCAAATATGTTTACACATACAAGGAATTTGACTCCAGTTTAGTGGCTCTCAATGAACTTACACAGAAGAACAACACAACAATCTTCAGAAATATACCCAAAGAAATACTATATACAGGTGGAACTGTTTCTGTGAGCTGTAGAAAATCTAAGGGATCTATATCAATGTATCTGTTATTGTTTCTATTTTTAGTATTAGTATTTTAACATCAGTAAAAATCTCTAAACTTCTTCTACTTACAGTTTCACTGATGTGTACGCCGGCTGGCCTGGAAGTACCTGCAGTGCCACAGTGCTGTCTGGCTCTGACTTGTACCTGAAAGCAGAGGACCGCCCAGATGGTTACCTGTTCCCCAGAGAGGTGAGTGTACAGGGCCTTAAACGTCCCCTCTAAGTCCAACACCTGGTGTAACTGTCTGAGAGACAGATATTTATTGATTTGTAATAATTTAATAGAGTTTGAATTCATAGAATCATTAAAATGTAATAAAAAAGGTTGTTTAAAAGAGTAAATTTAATTTAAAACTGAACTAAAATACTTTTTAATATGGTTTTTGGTTAAAAGATCTGATGACATTGAATGCAACTTGTTGTGGGTCAAGTGGCCGGGGTTCAGTGAAGTGCACACCTGAAGCATTGTGGGACATAAAGGCAGAGAAAGAGAGATGCCGTAAATGCATGTCTGCAAGAAGAGAGGCCAAACATGGCTTCAGAGGCCTAAATTAATATTCTGCATGGTTCAAGAGGCGCACACGTTAATGCACCTTTTTTAGTCGGGTCACATTTTGCATATATTTTGTTTTAAAGTGACTCTTTGTGTGTGCTTTTGACGTTTTCTGTTGAAGTAATTAACGTGTATATTTTGGTTGTTTTTTGTATTTTTTTTGTAGTTTTCACGGTGTCTATGACGTCAAAGATGATTTCTAAGAGAGTTTAAAGAGAAATGCGACAATAAATCATCATAAAAGACATCTGTATGATGCGTGGCCATATTCATTGAACCGGTGCAGCTACACCTGGCATGGACGCATGTTCAAAAATATCTATAGGGGTAGGCAATATCAAGTGGGAACATTTTGTGTAAATTCAGTTGAACACTTTATAGATGATGATGATAATAACAATATAAAAACAATGAATAAACAGGCTAAACAAACAACATAAAAAGAGGGCCTGACAATTGATTGAAATAGAATAAAACTAGCATCATGTAAAAGGAAAGTGGTGTGATGAAAGTACATTTTAAGCTTCGATTCAAAAGAAGCCACTGACTCATCCCACCTTATTTCCTTGGCAGGATGTTTCCAGAGCCTCGGGGCTCCTATTTCAAAACTTTGTCTCCCTCAGTTTTCGGCCAAGAGTCTTGAACAGATAGAAGACCCCTGCCCGAGGTTCTCAAAATGTGAGCAGGCTTGTACGAGAATAAAAGGTCTGAGATAAAGAGTCAGACCATTTTGTGCCTTGAGAGTTATTAAAACAACCTTGAAATCAATTCTAAAACATACTAGAAACCAGTGTAAAAACCAGGGTGATATGTTCAAACCTGTTTTCTCTGGTTAAAAGCCAGGCAGCTGAGTCCTGTACTGTCTGGAGCCAGTTTACATTTTTTTCTATTTAGGCACTGTTGCAGTAATCCAGGCGTGATGAGATAAAAGTATCTGTTTCCGTATCTTTAAAAACTTGCAATGGGTTGAATTATGGTGTTCTTTGGTTGATAAAAGCATGTTTGTACAAGTTTCATTGTGTGCTGCTCAAAGTTTAATGTAATCAGACGAGTAACCAGTAGATGGCAGCATTTCAGTCAGTTACAAGGATCAGAAGGACTTCTCTTTATAGTTAAGTTCAATTGAAGGCAAATTAAAATGTTTTTATCTAATCCACTGTGTCAAAAAGAATTAAAACTGATGTCTCTCTTTCAGAAGTCGATCCTGTTCGACGGAGTGGAGATCCCCGTCCATCTCATCGGCGACACGTCGTTCCCCCTGAAGCCGTGGCTGATGAAAGGATACAGCCAGGAGCACCAGCTGTCTCTGGAGCAGCGTCGTTTCACCTACACGCTCAACTCCGCTCACTCGGTGGTCGACACGGCTTTCACGCAGCTGAAAGGACGCTGGAGGTGCCTGCTGAAAAAGACCGACATCGACATCTCCATGATGCCGAGGGTCGTCGCCGCTTGCTGCGTTTTACACAACATCTGTGAGAGTCAGGACGACTGTTTCCTTCCCGAGTGGAACGCTGAGATGGCTCCTCCTGCTAATCATTTGATACAGCCTGAGGAAGAACCATACGACGGAGACGCGTACTGTACTGCTGAGGTCATCAGAGACACAATTACTTATAACCTGTTGACTATACTGGACTACTGAACCCAAAGACTACTCAACCAAAGATTATGTTTTTTAAAAACTTCATTAAAGCCTGCAGGGGAAAGATGACGACAGCTCAGTAAAGATCTGGATACATTATTCCAACACTGCTGAGGTTTCTCTGTAAAGATGACATAAGTAAAATAGAGTTGTGAAGTGTGAGGAGGTATTTAAGGCGCACCTGGTTCAAGCAGTAAAAGCCTCATACTTTTTTTTTTTTTTCCAAATGACTCACAGTTCTTGTTCTTTTACAGTTCAGATCAACATGAAACTCAAACAAAAGATGGACAACTATGTTGGAAAATATCTGGCTGTTTGATAAAAAGTCAAAGCTACAAGCTTGTGGACATAAAAACCAAAGGAGAGAAGCTACAACTACGACTCCCAGAGTGCATTTCAGCAAGAAACATCCAATCACAGAGCTTAAAATTAAGGATTCAATTTTGTATGAATTGAGTGATCATGATGATGTGTTTTTTTTTTGCAAATCCAACAATGAAGCGTTTTGAATTCACACCTCCGACTGGCTTCTTCTCCATAGCAACAGCAGCCGAGGCTCATGGGTATTGTAGTATTTAGAGCCTTCCACCAAACTGACAGGGAAAAAAGCCTGATTTATCAGAAATGAACAATTGTAAATAATTAAAACTGATGTTCAGACACATATCATGGTTATATTATCCAGGAGAGTCTTGAGTTTCTGTGTTCAGTAAAGAAATATTTGAAACCTGCAGCTCCTCACACTTCACTTCTCTGACTTTGGAATAAAAAGCTTTAATCAGAGAATCATGGAAAACAAGATTTGTCTGTTATTTGTTTAAATGTTTTGTGTGTGATGAAACTGCACTGTTTGACCAAGAAATTCAGACATAGTGACATCACTGATATTTCCATCAACAGTTAATCTGCTGTTTATTTTTTTTGATTCAGTGTCTAAATTTGCAAAGCTCCTACTCAAGCCAGAGAAGACTTTATACAAGTAAAGTCAGGTTAGTCGTTAAAAATCTAAAAAAAAAAAAAAAAAAAGATGTTTCATTCAATCAAGATGAAAATATGGAGATGTAAGAATGTTACAAAACTTCATGTCTGAAACAGAAAATTAGTCAATTTAATTGATTTAGGGTTGAAAATGATGGTTCTATTAATTATCAGTCTGGTTTCTCAATTAATCAACTAATCGAATAATTGTTTGGTCCATAAAATGGTCTTAAATACCCAGTTAAGACATTCAAATGTCTTGTTTTATCTGCTAAATAATCCAAACACAAACAGCTAATAGCCACATTTATGAAACTGGAACCAGGAATGTTTCTTAATTATTGCTATTTTTACTTAAAAGGACAAGTTCACAATTTTTCAAGTGTGTCTTTTCAGGTGTCCATATGAACACTGAAAGAGGTTTTGCTCATTGTAATCATTTCTCCTGTTCATACTGACTATTAAAAGATCTCCTTTGTTGTCCACACAGTCATTTCGTGCCAAAATGCATTTAAAAGTTGATGTGAAGCTTATATGAGCCTTCAGCAGTCTGAATTAGTCATATCAAGTGGATATCTGACACATTTACAGTCTTTTTAGCATCAAATTCCTTCTTTGTGTTTCCTCGGATAGTGTTTTCCTGTTGAGATGCGGTGGAAGTATAGTAACAAAAAGAGGGACTTTGCCACTAAAACGACTGTAACAATGAAAGATATCTATTTAAGATTACTCATTTTGATGACTGAAGCTTCATATTGGCTTCAGATAAACTTTTAAATACATTTTTGCACAGAGGGAGGATTGTAGATCACTTACATTGTAAGTGCATTTCGCAGGGATCCTCTAATGGTAAGTATGAACAGGAATGATCACAGTAAGAAAAACATGTTTCAGTGTGCATTTTGGCACCTGACGGTTGTTTTAAGACAAACTAGAAAAAGTGTGACCCGTCCTTTAAGTTAAAAAGCCCTCAATACTTCTTCCACTACTTTATATATACGTAGTTTTAAGTAAATTGGCAGGTTTTCGGTTTCATAAAGGCTCAGAAAAGGAAGCTGTGCGTGTTTATAGGGCTGACTTTGCGACGGGGCGCAGCCGAAAACTGGATTAAAAAACTTAAAATATTTTACAAAGCTGCGTTAATAACGATATTTAAAGAAGTTTCAAAGCTTCTTCGGTTGGCAGTCCTGTTAAACTACCGTGATAACTGAAAACAAAAACAACCGGAAGTAGTAGTATTTGGACTGACGGTCGACCCACCCATTCATGCTCAACTACGCAGGTTTAGTGGGCTGGGGTAAGATACGCCGTTTTTGGTAGTCTCTAACTAAAACGCGCCCTAAATGACGTTTCACGTCATCGCTCGTGGCTCTACGTACGTCCGCAGCGCAACGGCCACGCAGCGTAGTAACTGTCAGTCAAAGGACATTTAAATGGCCACACTGTACAGAGCCGTATACCTTGCAGCGCGTTAATAACACAGTTACGATTATATTTTGGCTGCTAGCAGCGTAAACAGCGCCTGTGTGTGTTGTCTGCGTTGTTCTCTTGCATCTGAATCCGCTTTTTATTCGCTAAGTTTGCTCAGAGAGACAACCCACGAAAAAAATGAGCGACGAGGACGACTTTTTACAGAAAGCCAGAGCCGGGTTTGAAGAGCTCTGCCGAGGTTTGAATATGGACGAAGAGGCGAGCAATGAAGCATGGAAGACCTACGAAAACATCAGCAGAAATTTTACACTAGAGGTAAAAAAATAATAATAATAATAAAAATACGACAGTTCATCTGTTAACACTCAGTTTTTCCGTAACTGCCGTTGCCTCTAACGTTTCTGCTCCTCGGTGTCGCTTTCAGCCAGTGTCCATGTTTACCGTAATGTTACAGCTAGCTAGGTTAATCCACTAACTTCACAAATTTAACCCCAGTCGACTTTCTGTCTTTATTTATTTGTGCAGCGTAATAAAAATGAGAAATGGAGAATTCATGCTAATGACTTCTTGAACTAATGCAACCTATTAAACCATAATATCCGAGCGTTACGGGTTATTAATGTGATGTTAGCTTTCAATAAACACTGCAGGGCTAAACACAAACATCCTTTTAATTTAAAGCAAACACTTATGTTAATTGATGTTATGACATTACATGGTAATACATAATACTGTGTGGATAAGCAGGAAACCACTAGAGGGGAGGATTTCCAGCATGGCTAAGTGTAACACAACACAGCAGACTGATGATTAATGACACAACCTGCTTATTAAATTAACTTGTACTTGTACTTGAGTGTTTCCATGTGATGTTACTTTCTCCATTTCAGAGGGATTAATTGTACTTTCTACTCCACTACATTTATTTGACAGCTTTAGTTACTTTTCAGATGAAGATTTGACACAATGGAGAATAAAACAAGCTTTTAAAATACAACACATTGTTAAAGATGAAACCAGTGGTTTCCAACCTTTTTTGGCTTTTGACGTCTTACAAACAGCAGTGTGTAGTCAGGGTCACATTTCACATGTCTATGAGTTGTTAACAGCTCCACCAAATAGTGATTTTTCCCTCTAAACTTCTCACATGCTTTCATTTCAATAAATGTTCAAATGATCCAGCAAAAATCAAAGATTAGAGGAAAAAGTCCAAAAAACTGAAAACAGATTTGTGTATCAGAACTTCTCAGGTTCATCTGCTGACCCTTTGGAGGGACCCCGACCCCTAGGTTGGGAACCAGTGGACTAAACTAGCTAACTGTATATAAAGTAGTGTAAACTAGCTCCACCTCCAGCAGCTACAACAGTAACATGCTGCTCTAACATTGATGCTTCACTATTAATAATCTAATGATGTCATATATAATAATATATCAGTCAGAGGGACCAAACCACTACTTTTACTGCAATACTTTAATTACATCAAGCTCATAATACTGATGTACTTTGACTGTTGTAGGATCTTTCATGCAGGACTTTTACTTGCAATGGAGTGTTTTTATATTGCTGTATTGCTACTTTTACTTAAGTGAAGGATATCAATGCTTCTTCCACCACAGTGCTTAATTTTTTATTTATATATACATGCTACTTCAAGAATCTACAAATAGATTTTTTTTGTGCATATGATAGTATTCATACTTCTAGCATAATTACAATTATATATATTACATACACATACAAATAGGACAAACAAAAAACTGTTAGTACACTGAATACTCGTACTGCACTACATTTCAGAGGCAAGTATTTCATTTTTTTCTGCATGATTTGACCGCTGTTACTTTGCAGATTAAGATTTTACTTACAAAACATACATCAGTTTATAAAATAAACTTCCCTGCATACATGCATTTTTCTGCATACAATGCTTATTTTACTTTGCTCTGATAATATTTACATAATTTTACTTGAGTGACTTTTTCAATGCAGGACTTTTACTTGCTTTATTGCTACTTTTACTCATTTTCTTCTTCAGATAAATTATCAGCACCACAGTGTAGAAATAATGTGTTACAAGTAAAAGCCATGCAATCAAACTTTTACTTGAGTAAAAGTAAAAAATAATAATATTAATAAAAAAGCTTCAACATATACTTAAAGAATCAAAAGTAAAAAGTACTCAGTATGCAAAACAGACCATTTCAAATTATATATATATTATATTGTCTGATTATAATTAGTAATGTATTAATGTTGATGCATCACTTTAATGTTGCAGCTGTTAAAGGTGCAGGGAACTTGTGAATTTTGAAGGAATAATAAAGTCTTATCTGTAATAATGCATCATACTTCATTTGTTGGTCATATCTTGTTTTATTAAATTATACATCTAGCTGTCAAATTAATGCAGTTTATTAAAAAAAAAATACAATAATTCCCTCTTTTAAATGTAGTGAAGTTGAAGCAGCAGAGACATGGACACACTCACTTATGCACTTAGTCACCTCAGTAAGTTTAGTGTATAAGAGGGAGAAGATTAACCTCATCTGACCTCCTCTCACTCCTCTCTTTTATCTCCTCCTGCTCTGCCTCTTCTGATCTCTTCCTCTTTTCCTCCCTGTATTTCTTTTTTCTCTTCTCCCTCCACCACCTTCTCCATTTCCTCCTCCTCCTCCTCCTCCTCCTCACCTCTCACCCTTCACCGCCATGCGTGTGCAGGGCAGCGAGCTGCACTGGCTGGCCTGTGCGCTCTACGTGGCCTGCAGGTCCTCGGTGCCGACGGTGGGGAAAGGTACCGCGGAGGGGAACTACGTCTCTCTGACCAGAATCCTACGCTGCTCAGAAATGAGGTAGGACCATAATGCACCTGTCAACTGCAGAGACTGTCCGTCTGCACCACTGTAATCATGCGTGACCAAAAAATAAATATATATTAGTCCGAAAAATGAAGAGGAAAGGCCGACCTTGTGTCTGCGTCTGAGCTGCTCGGTTACCTCAGCTGTGTTGGTTTGTCATTAAATATAAAAGACAGCCATGACTAATGAAAACAAGATAGCAAGATGGCAGGGGCCGTCACAATGGATAGATTAGAAACCATTAAGATAGATACAAAACTGCAACTATCTGCAGATTATTTGCTCATTTTGACTATAAAATGTCAGAAAATCATGCAAAATGTCTGTTATAAGTTTTTAAAGCTCTTGGTTTCGTCTTCAAACGTCTTGTTTTGTCCGATCAACAGTCCAAAACCCAAAGATAATCAGTTTAGTTGCATATATGACACAGAAAAGCTAAAAATTCTCACGTTTCCGAATCTGCAACCAGATATTTCTTTTGTAATTTTTGCTTAAACAATGACTAAAATAATTCTTAGATTAATAAAGTGGTTTAAATTAATCATCCATCCATCAGTAATCATTGAATTGACTAATTGTTGCAGCTCTACTTAAGCAAATACCCAGTCCTGACATACAGTTGAAACACAATAAGGTTAAAAACTTATTTCCATTGCGGTCCTCGTTGTAAAGAGGAAAAGAAGAAGAGACGACAGATCTAAAAGTTCAGCAAGACAGATTAAAAAACATGCAAAACAAAAACCGAGGCTGTTGCTTCACACATCCTGCAGAGAACTACAGCAGTATACAAACAGGTATTTATATGTTAGAGTGTCTACAGTTCTTGAAAGGTCTTAAAAAGCATCGACTTCAGACTTCAGTTATCGTCTCTTTCCTGCTTTAGACAGTATCCTCAGTTGTAAGTTTATGTTGCATGTGTTTGTGGGCTGTCGGGAGACGTTCTACATCTATAAACTATAAGTGAGCCTGAGCTGCAGGAAGCTGTTTAATCCTTTCTTGTGGAGCTTCAGTCAGCACCGTCAGACCTGTAGAAACACCGTCACTACTGTTAGCTGCAGCAGCGATGAAGATCACCTGCTCGCTGCAGACAAGAAGAGAGTTTAGAGAAAAAAATACAATTATTATTTTTTCATTGCTTCATCCATCCATCCATTTTTCTGCTGCTGCATTCATTTAATTAATTATAGGATTAGAAATGATTGTTATACACTGCTGGGAAGTACTAAACAACATTTTATATAACAGTAAATAATTGTAGGTCATAACATGAAATTACTAAATTACATTCTGTGGTTTTAAAGTCTTAAATCTAAAATGGTGAACTTGTAGAGTCTGGCAGCCCAGCGTAACACAGAACCAGCTGTATCCTCATATGATATATTGAACCTGTTGAAGATGGTGGTTTGCATGTTTGACTTTTTTTTTTTTGGGATAGTTGCATCACATTTAACAATTAAAATCTTAAATTCTGCAAGACATTCATCAAAAACACTTTTTGTTCCCATCGTTTTTATATTTTCTGACACTAAAGAGCTAAAATAATAAATTGATTAATCAAACAGACACAGACAATTAATCTGCAGCTATTTTGCCATTTCAATTTTTATATTAATTATGACCTGAAATTCTGCCGTTAGTGCTAAAATATAGTTAAATTATTTCACACTGTGGTCACCTATGGATTTTATTCACTGAACAGCACTCTGTATTTTGCAGCTTTGTTTGATTTTGCAGAAGAAATAACATTAAAAACAAAAATAGGTTGTTTAAAGTTAAAGACAGTTGACTGGAAATCACTTTAGATGCAGCTCAGTGTCTCATTCATGAATTTTTCCTGATGAAACTGATAAAAATCGATTGATTTCTGGAGTACAAGAGCTTTGTGGTGAGTGTAATCTGCAAGGTGTTGACAGTTAAATTCATTTTTAAAAGGCAGAGAAATTAGTAAATGCACGCAGAACATAATAACAGTTATCCTTCGCTCTAACAGGCCACATATGACTAAACAAGATAAAAACTGCTGCATACAGTAGAAACGGTTTACCGGCACATTTCTATTGTGTATATTACTTCCCCGCTGATTAGTCAGACGTACAAACCGCTACAAGCCAGTGTTGAGTCATATCTTGGCGTAATCCTTCACTGTTCCTCCGTCGCAGCCTGATCGAGTTTTTTAACAAGATGAAGAAGTGGCAGGACATGGCCAACCTGCCTCAGGACTTCCGTCAGGGCACCGACAAGCTGGAGAGAAACTTCACGGTGTCGGCGGTCATCTTCAAGAAGTACGTCCCCATCTTCAAAGCCATCTTCAAAGCGCCGTCGGAGGAGCCGCCGCGCGTCCACCGCAGCCGCAAACAGAGGTACGAGCGCCCGTCCTGCATACTTGTAAACAAACCCACCGTGCCGGTTTTCTCGCAAAGATTCGTTCTGTTTGCCGAGAAAATGAGGAAATGATTTCTAATTTATCGGCTCTCATCAATCACCTACTTGTGGCTCACGACAGACAGCAGGTTGGCTCTGTGACAGCTGAGGGAGAGAAGTCTTGATCTCAAACGCACAAACACTTTCCTAGTGTTAATTTTTGCAGATATTATTTTCCTCAAGCATTTAATAATGTTACAAGTTCTGTTTACATCACACACAGCAACAGAAACAAGATTTCTGAGCCTCCAAAGAAGCATTTCTGTTCATTTTGTTTCCTATTTTTGGATACTTACAGATTCTGTATCCATATAATACATATATGATTCATTAATAGATGCATTGTAATCATTTCTGGGTCGGTGACTGGCCTTGTTTAACTTATTTCCCTCCTGTCTTTGTTTCCTAGACGACATCCGTGCACGGTGACCGAGGTCTTCAACTTCTGCTGGGTTTTGTTCGTCCACGCTAAAGGTAAAGACTCACAGTAGTGTAGTTATCTGCGCCGCTCAAAGACAAACAGAGGTCCGTGTCGAATAAACGTCCCTATTAGAGAGGCTTTAACGTGAAAACACAGATCAAACATCCAGCCGTCCTAACGAAACACGAGAGGACAACAAACAGAAACAGGGATTTACAGCTCAGGATCAACATGTGGCTGCTAAAGTAGAGAGAATATGACAAACTAAAACCGCTTCCTGTCGCTCTGAGACACGTTTACATAACAAAAAACCCGACAAGGCTGGATCTGTAACATCTCCTAACGCTTCCAGCACGACACAAATCTGAACTGAATCCCGTCAGATTAACGTAAAGACCTCAGAGGCACAAATATAAAGTTTGGCATCGCACTTTGTGTTTCCATCCACCTGTTTGTATGCACATTTTCAATTTGTACCTAAAAAAGATCCTGGAAACTGAAGCTGGAAATTTAAATGATATCTTTAAAAAGAAAAAATCTAAACAGACTTAGTGAATAAACGATGACGTGCATGAATAAATGTGACTTAAACGTCACTCAAGCTTTCACTGAAGCGATGAGGAGACTGTAACCTTCCTAAATTAATACATGAAATCATGTTTTCCATCATTTAAGCGTCAACTGCCGCTCTTTTAATGACATCATCTTGTTGTGTCTTCCTCTTCGGCACCGACTGAAGGATTAGCGCCACCTGCTGTTTATCTCCTAATATTCACTCAACAATCGTGGATGCAAACAAAAAAAAAACACTCACAACATTTCCTTTTGATCATTTGTCAAAAACCTGTTAACATTACCCACAATGCAACTGGAGATTGGGGTGGGTTACGCTAGTAGCGGCTAATGCATCCTGGAGCTTCTAGCCTCCAGCGGAGACGAGACGCTACACAGGTCTCGCTTCTTTCCCAGCTCCACACTCCCCACTTTCCAGCCGCCGATGTTGACGAGTGACATCATCAGTGATGTCATCGGCTCCCTCTGGAGACACGCAAGGCTTTAATATTACTTTTTTAACACAACGTACAACACCTGGAAACACAACGCCGAGGTGGAAATATGTGACAGATTTAAACAATAAAGATCTTAAAAGGCGAGCACGGACTTGTCAGCATCAGCAGGACGTCGTCGCCGCCGCCATGTGAAGTCCGCTCGGTCCCTTTATTTCCTCCTCCATGGAGATTATGTTGTCACCAGTGTTACTTGGCGACTGCTTCTTTGTCTGGACAGGTTTTTTGGACAGATTTTGGACAGTCTGGCTCGCTCTGAGGTATTAACTGAGGGGAAAATTGTTAGCACTCATTTACTTTCCCTGCCCTCATCTGACATTCCTTCTTATAAAAACTGCTGCCTCAATCCCTCTGAAGCCCTTGTAACACACACACACACACACACACACACACTCACTCCGGTGGGTATCAGATGTCTTGACAACTAAAGCGGCTGGTTTGGACCTGCCTCTGTAGATTTGGCAGTAACACTGGTGCGGTTTGCTTTTGCCAACTTAGCCCAAAGACATGATTAAACAATCATGTGGTGTCATGTTTTTTTTCTTTTATTTCTGCTTCTTCTTGTTCAGGGAACTTCCCCATGATCAGCGATGACCTGGTGAACTCGTATCATCTGCTGCTGTGCGCTCTAGACCTCGTCTTCACCAACGCTCTGCTGTGCAACGCCAGGAAAGATCTGCTCAACCCAAACTTTAAAGGTACCGCTGTCAACACCGCTGCATCCTCCTGAAATATCACCTTCAGATTTAAAGCCAGAACAGACACCTGCACGCTTCTTTCTGCTCTAAAATATTCCCATCCAGATGCAAATGTGTAGCTACAATGATGCCAAGTCATAAACTCCATATGCTCCTCTCTCGTCTTCAAAACCGCTGCCCTTATTTGCACCTGCAAGAAGTGATGATGATTTGTCCACTTGGGGGCAGCAGAAACATTTATTAAAAAAATAAGCACGATAGCTGCTTTAAGGTTTTTACAATCAGGGAAAATCTGGAAAAGTAATGACAAGGGGAAAAACCTTTGATTTGTTTTACATGTTTGATTCAGTGCTGAACATGACTGATAGTACATGAACAGTGTTAGTGATCTCATTTTTAACTGGTTGACACTTTGATTTTACTCGACTGTGACCTCAAGTTTTATCTAATTTAAAGCATCTTTAATTTATATGAACTGACAGTGTGAGCAGTGTCGCTCGTAGTGATGAACCTACAGAGGATTATCAGTGACACTTCAGCTCTTTTCAGCTTTATAACAATTTTCATCTAATTTTTTTTAGCTGTCTGGCTGCAACTTTACTGTTTTGGTTCACTCTCTGCGCTCTCATAGCATCATTATCGACCACAGCAGGCAGCAGTTATAGAGAAAAAGCTCTAAAAAGCTGCTGTACACTAACCTGCTCAGCACCAAACAGCAGACAGACACAGTTATCTGTAGACTAGCTGGTGAACATAGTGGAGCATTTAGCAGCTCAAGAGCCAGATATTTCCCTCAGAAGTTGGTAGAGAGCAGAAACAGAAGCTAAAAGAGAGAGAATATTTGGACTTATATTCAGCAGGTGGACAGAAACTTGCTCCGTAGCTGCTGGATGCTGGAAATAAAAGCAACTGTTTGCTAAAACGTTGAACCTATCGACTAAAAAGGTGATGCTATGTCTGAGTTGTGTTCACTACTTGTTTCTGCTGAAAACATTTGGACAGAACAATCAGTAATCTGAGTAACATATTTATAATTTATGAAGGTAAGCGTTGCTCTAACGGTGTAATTTTTGTTCACAAAGAGAATTTCGAACGTGAAATCTTTGATGTTCAAAATCTTGAACCTCATCCCACCCCGCATACTGTACGTTTCAAAGCTCAAAAAGTTGCGTAACATGACATCGAATAGTCATAAAACAAGAATAGGCTGGTAGGAAGCCTGCTTATCAGTCATGTACAGCACTAAATCAAACATGTAAAATAAATCAAAAAGTTATGCTCTTTTCACTGAACGTATTCCAACTTGCCAGCTCCCAGAAAGAGCAGCGGCGTGTATCAGAGCTGCACTCTCTTCCTGTTGACACCTCATGTTTCCTCTGTTCGCCCCTGTAATTGTGCTGGAGGACCTAATGAGAGAGGAAACGGCTCCTCCTGTCCTCCAGCTCCCCCCCTCTGCAGCCCTGACAGCCTCACCATGAAAAATGACTTCAGATTATACTCAGACAGGAAACCTTTTTCTTTTTTTTATATATATATATATAATTTAATTTTGTCTAGAAAAAAAATCCCAAATCGCACCAGGGAATTCAAGTTGACATGAAACTTTGTTGATCTCCTGATTTCCTGTGGAGAAAGTGGAGGAGAAAATGTGCTTTCAATGTAAGCGACGGAGGCCAAGAAGTGTTTCCACACAGTCGTTTATAAGTTGATGTGAAGCTTATATGACACACTAGTCATAACAAGTGGATATCTGATATATTTACTGTCTTTTTGGCATCAAATTCCCTCTTTGTGTGTCAATTTGAAGCCTCGCATTGGCTCCAGATAAACTTTAAAGGAGGACACAGAAGGAGGACTGTGTATTTTCTAATGGTCAGTATGAACAGGAGGAAAGTTTACAGCAAGAAGAGCGTGTGTTGAGTATAAAATAAGCAATAAACAGTTCAAATTAAAAACAAAACAAAAAGAAGACATGGTATCTAAACGGATATAAATCTAATAATCTGCAGCAAACATGTAAATAAACATTATAACTCGACGTAATGTACGTTTAACCTGCTTGAACTCAAACTGTTTAGTCGTCTCTGTTGTATTCAGTTGTGTTTTTTGTACATAAATAGAGACACTGAATGTTTTTAAAGCTCCGCTGTGGCGTTTAAAGCAAACAAATGTTCGGTATTTCTCTCGTGTGTGTCTAACGAACATGTTGAATGCAGATACTTTAACTTGTGAATCGTTAACATCCGTGTTTGTTCGGTAGCGGTCGTCTCTTCTTCGCAGCTTTTGTCGGTGCATCGCTGTGTTTCTTCGCTCTGCGCCGCCACGTGCAGACGAGTGGAGCAGACATTTTGACTCGTCACAGCACAGAAAAAGCACAGATGTTACTAATAACATGAACGAGTGGCTCTGCTCTACTGACAGTCAGACAGTGAGCCGGTATGTGCTTTAACGGGACCCTGAGACTGAATTCAGCCGTCATTCACTTTATAAACTGCACCTGTGCTTTTCCTACCGTCACATAACAAAATGTCATCTGTAGCGTGAAACCAGCATCAGGAATGTGTGTCATGTTACCCACGTGATCCCAAACAAAAACAGGAACCTGCTCATAAAAAAACATATTTCCGTAATGCGACCAGTGATCAAAAACTCCACAGGGTACATCGACAAAAGAGTCCTTTGATTCTAAGAGACTGACGCTGACAAATTACATTTTTTTTATTCTTTTAAGTCATTGAAATGTTTCATTAAACTCTTGTAGCTTCAGTCATTTACAGGAATAAGAACATTTACAACATCAAACAACAAAAAAAGCAGTGTTTCAACTAGTTAGGCTGTTTTTTTTGTTGTTCTTCCCGTCATCAGGTTACTCGATGTTTTACTCACTAGTGTCTTCCTCATCTGTCTCCTCTCCTCTCCTCTCCTCCCGTCCCGCAGGTCTACCAGAAGACTTCAGCAGTAAGGACTACAGGCCGGCCTCGGGTCCGTACTGCTTCATAGAGCAGCTGTGCGAGCTGCATGACGGCCTGGTGCTGGAGGCCAAAGGAGTCAAAGAGCACTTCTGGAAACCCTTTATCAAGAAACTCTTCCACAAGAGGGTAATTAATGCGTTTTTATGATTCACAAATATAGACGACGAAGTATTAGAGTTACTGTTTCTGCAATAAAGATTTTTAAATGCATTTCTGCACAAAATGACTGTGGATTTCAGCCTCTATTACTTACATTGAACGCACATTTGAAGGAGGTCTTTTAATATCCGGTATGAACGGGAGGAATGATTACAGCGAGGCAAGGCAAGTTTATTTGTATAGCACATTTCAACAACAAGGCAATTCAAAGCATTAAACAGAATTTAAAAGTAAGACATGTAAAAAGACATAAAAACAATTTTAAAAAAAGGAAATAAGAATAAAAGTAACAGTACAGCGTAAAATAACCCATAATGTTGTTTAATGGAAGGCAGCGGCCAACAGAAAAGTCTTGAGCTGCGATTTAAAAGAACTGAGAGTCGCAGCAGACCTGCAGTTTTCTGGGAGTTTGTTCCAGATATGTGGTGCGTAGAAACTGAAAGCTGCTTCTCCATGTTTAGTTCTGACTCTGGGGACAGAAAGCAAAACCTGATCCGGGTGACCTGAGAGGTCTAGATGAGATCAGATCTGTATTTTGGCCCTTAAACCATTCAGTGCTTTGTAAACCAGCAGCAGTATCTTAAAGTCGATTCTTTGACAGACAGGAAGCCAGTGCAAAGATCTGAGAGGAGAAACTTCGGACACCTGACTGTTGTTTTAAGCTTGAACTTGAAAAATTATGAACTTTCCCTGTAATCGCTATGGTTTCGATGGTAAGTGTCTTTTCTAATGAAAGTTTCTGCCCCTGACTTTCCTACATGATGTGGTTTTGCACTTCCTACCAGCACAGTAAAGAAATAAATACCGGGGACACACACACACACACACACACACACACACACACACACACACTCCTGGCCCGATCTGATGGTGTGTTTTGTGGTTTTTTTTTTAATGTAAAACTAGACTTCCTTTTTCTTCAAACTCCCACAGATTCTCAGAGGGAAAGAAGACGGCCTGACCGGCTTTCTGGATCCCATGAACTTCGGAGACAGTTTGTGAGTGTCGTCCATCGCCGCGGCAACGTGACACTCGCGTTGTGTTTTAAGCATTACTGAAATTGGAAATAATCTAATTTTGTATGAAGACAGAAACATGTGGCGAGGAGAGATGAGGAGTCTTCATGCGGCATCTGTTTTCTCTACTGTAGTCTTTACTGTACTTAACTCTACTCTAGCCAACATTGCTATCCCAAAACTCCTCTTTAATCTAACATCACTCTACTCTACTCTACTTTATCTCACTCTACTCTACTTTTCCATATCATGCTTTTCTATATTTTTACTCTCAGCCTTATTCTTCCTGCTCTATCTTACTTTTCTTTATTCTACTTTACTCATCTACTATTCTAGGCTCCTTTATTCTACTCTACTCTTCACTCTAATGTAATTTACCTGCCTTACCTTAACTCTAATTGACTCTACTTCTCTTTATCTTGCTGTAATCTTCTCTTCCCTACTCCAGTCAACTCTTCTCTTCTCTTACATAATCTTCCTTTTCTTAATCCCAATTTAGTGAACTCTACTCTTGGCCTCTCTTATTCTACTCTACTCTAATGTCATTTCTCTATCTTACTGAGCTCTAACTGCCCTACTTTTCCATATCCTGCTTTTCTCTATTTTACTCTATTTAATCCAATCATAACTGATTGTATCTGACTTTTCTTTATCCTACTTTACTCAGCTCTATTCTCATTTTTTCTGCCTTTACCAACCTCTAGCTGACTCTACCCTCCCGCTGCATGCTTCTTGAATTTCAGTTATGTCACGCTGCTTTTTATTTCCTCCTCTGACATCCTGTCCTGTGCCCGCAGTTTGTCTCTGACTCGGGTGTACGAGGAACATGTCCTGGCCACCGGCAGCCTGGATGAGAGGATCTTCACTGGCGAGGGGGCGAGCGACGACATCGGCACCCCGGGGCCATGCCTGTGCGAAGGGGTGGAGAACCAGGACAGCGCCACCTACAGGCTTCACGCCAACCTCACTGTAAGACATTTAAGTAGCTGCATTTGTCTCCTCTAAATAAAGATAAACAGCCTCTTGTTTTCTACTCTCTTCTTTCTCTTTCTGCATCCTGTTGTTTATTCATGTAAATAAACAGGAAATGTGAACCAACCAACCTCCCCGTCTCTCCTCTCTGCAGGCCTCGGCTCTGAAGGTGGCCACTCCTCTGACAGGCAGGAAGTACGTTCAGGAGAACAGCCTGGCGTCTCCGGTCTCGTCCGCCATGAAGAGTGTCGGACGACTCCACACGCTGCTGTCGGGAACCAAACAGGGGCCGAGCGCGAAGCTGACGGAAACACTGAGGTAGGTTTCTGAACTGATGGTGTCTCCAAACGCATGAACCCGGATTAAACTCGTCTCGTGTGCAGTATCTGCTGCGGTGTAATGACACAAACTGTATCTCTGCACCTTTACGTCTCAGGACCTGTGCCAGAGACCCCAGCGATGTCATCAGCAAGCGCCTGAAGGACATGTTCGAGCTCTTCTCTCAGCATTACGAGGGCAGCGGGGCAGAGAACAGGTCGATGGGGAAAGGTAGGTGCAGGTTATGATTCAGACGTTATAGCGTACTGATAGATTCGCTTCTGTCCGAGTGTCTGAATAAGAGTCTTTCTCGTAGACATGGCGGTGAAGTATTTCCACCTGGCGGAGGCGTTGTACTACCGGATTCTGGAGTCCATCATTGAGAGAGAAAAGATGATCCTGGGAGACGCTGACCTGTCTGTGAGTATTAACCGTGCAGCTTTTATCCTCCAGCCAGTGCCGCAGATGTTGGAGTCGCACTGAAGTTGAATATAAGTCACGAAAATTAGTATCAGGCAGGCCTTGCATGGCTGTGTAACACTTTTAACTTCACTGTTCAAACCTAAAATCGACAACAACATGGTGAAAACTGCACACACACAGAATACTGAAGGATCCGTCACATATTTTACACTCTGAGTCTAAACTTTTACTCTCCGGTAGATGTTACAGAGCCAATAAATGCAAAACCAACTGTCTCCACTTCTCCTTTTGTCCCCACTTCCATGAGACTTCTGAACAAAGAACCTGCTTAATTTTTAATCTATTGCACAGTTGTTTATTTTAACCGACGCTGACGGATCGTGAGTGGGATACTACTTAATTTGTTTTATTTAATATAATAATTTATGGACTTTGCCTCCTTCGCACATCTGGTTTTTTCACCTTTTCATTGCTATTTGTCTATTTGTGTAGGTGTAGCTGATTGGTGTGATGTACAGTATCAAGTCCCTTTGGCACTGCACATGTGGAGATTATGCGTCTATATTTTTTCTATGCAACTGTATTCAACTCTTAAGCTCAAGATAAATCCTCTGTCTGGGTCAGTAGAGTATACCTTCTCTTATTTAGCAGGACAAGGTGTCAGCTCTTTAAAAAAAAGCTTCAAAATGAAAACATTTAACTGGTGCTGGGTGCTTTTAATGATCAGCATTCAGAGACCTGATAGGCTTGAATCTTAATTTGAAGTCTTGACTTGACATTTGCTTCTTGGTGAGTTAAAGTTTTCAGCTTTTTAAGTGTTGACGTCCTCCGTACGGCGCCCCCGATGCTCGACAGCGGTTAAAGTAGTAATGGATGAAGTAATTTTATAGGACACATTCTTCTTAGCTTGTAAATACACACAGACTCCGCTCCTCCTCTGGAAGGAAACAAACATGTCATCAACAGACTAGTGTATGCTGTTTCAAATAGTTTGTACTTGTTCCTGGAAGTGAGTAATGAAATGTGTGTGTGTGTGTGTGTTGCAGTGTATTTTGGAGCAGGACATCTTCCATCGCTCTCTGCTGGCCTGCTGTTTAGAGATCGTCATCTTCTCCTACAGACCTCCAGGAGATTTCCCCAACATGATCCGAATCTTCAGACTCCCAGCTTATCACTTCTACAAGGTATCAATAATCCTTTCCATCTGTTTTTTGGGGTTTTTTTTGGCTTTCCAGACTTTCTAAAATCTATCTGGATACAATCTGGAAACGACAAAAACAGATTTGGGCTGGCAGTCTGAACAAGGTATCAATAATCACCTCTGCAAAGTTTAAAAAATAAAACAAAGATATTTAAAACTCCAGAACCCAAATAGCTGAAATGTCAGATATGTGTATATGATGAGAATAAACACTGTGAAAAAGCATCAAGCATCAAGAAAATTCAAAACAACAAAGTAGAAAAAAACAATTGCATTTGGAGTTTTTGTTAAATCTCCTTCGTTTGTGCCTCTTCGCGTTGATATTTTATTCGTACCTGTGCAGGTGATCGAGGTGTTGGTGCGGTCGGAGCAGGGTCTGTTTCGGGAGGTGGTGAAGCACCTGAACCAGGTGGAGGAGCAGGTGCTGGAGAGCCTGGCCTGGACCAGCGACTCCCCGCTGTGGGAGAGCCTCCGCGGGGCCAAAGACCACGTCCCTGCCTGCCAGGAGGTCCGTCAACACAAATACTGTTTAGAGGGTGTTTGTGCATTAAATTTAAATACATTTCCACGCAGTCCTCATTGGTGCACAAGGTGAATGTGGTCTGGATGTGTTTCAGGTGATGCCTCCTCAGTATCTGGAGCAAAATGATGAAAGCAGCTCAGGCAGTGTTCCCCTCACTCCCATAAACCACGGACCGGACCTCAACACCAACAGCACCGTCAAAGGTGTGTGATGTGTTTCACTGCTGTTAATTAAAGATATTTTTTTCCTGGAAGAAATACTGTCATTGTTTTTATGTGCTGTCACAAATAAATCTATTTATCAGAAACATTGATGACAGATATACATCGTTAGTGTACAATCAGCTGTTTCCACTCAGATGAAATACTTAATATTTGATTTTGTAAATTTATAGATTCACAGTATCCGATACGGTGAGAATCATATGAAGACATTCGCTACAACGGAGTTTGTATTCAAATTAAATACATTTCATATTGTTAATTGGAATGATTTATTCAGAATTTATTCATTTAAAAATGTTTTATGTAAGTTTGATTTTGTTTTTCTGAAATCTGAAATCCAAAAATGAAACTTTGGATCAAAATGCATCTGAATTTAAATCTGTAATTGGAGTATAATGACTTAAAAAATGAATGAATATAACATCATAACAGTACAGTGGAGTGATGGACCAGAGATTTAGGAAAACCAAACAAGCAACAAATCACTTCAACACTATTAAATTACATAATCAAAATGTTTTACAGCTTTTAATATTTGATGTTTTTCATTTTGCTTATTTAATTTGTCTGTTTGAGTATCTAGAAAAGTGTGTAAAATGTGCACTTCTACTAGTGAATATAAAGCAATCCTCCCCTGTCCTGCAGGCGTGTCCCCCTCCCCCACCACCCTGCTGGACCGCTACAGCTCCCCGCCCACCGGCTCGGCTCGGCGGCGTCTGTTTGTCGACCTGGTTGACGGCGAGTCTGGAGTCACCTCCACCGGCTCCACCGGTTCCACCGGTACGGCACCAGCCGCCGTGGCCAAAACCAGCCAGGCCGGCCTGGTTACAGCTATCCCGGCTGGGCAGACCGTGGTCACCATGGCAACCGCCACCGTCACCGCCAACAACGGGCAGACAGTCACCATACCTGTGCAAGGTGCGAGACTTAAAAGCACTGATGTGAGAAGGTTGATTTATTGCCCGAATGAACATTGAAGTCAGTTTTTCTTAATTCCTCCTGGATTTAAAAGTTTATCTGAAGCTAATATGAAGCTTTAGCGTCCAAATGAGTCAAATCAAGTAGATATCTTTCAATGTTACAGTCTTTTTAGTGCCAAAGTCCCTCTTTTTGTTACTAAACTTCCACCTGCAGCTCAACAGGGAAACACAAAGACTGCAAATGTGTCAGATATCGACTCAGACTGAAGAAGCCTCATAGAAGCTTCACATCAACCTTTAAATACATTTTTGCACAATGACTGTGTGGACACTCACTGTGTATTTTGGCCCCCATCACCTACATTGAAAGCACATTTGAAGGGGATGAATGAACAGGAGGAATGATTACAGCGGGAGGAGGAAAAACCTCTGTCAGTGTTCATATGGGCACTTGACTGTTGTTTTAAGACGAACTTGAAAAATTGTGAACCTGTCACAATACCCCTATACTTAAATCTCTTCACTGGCTCCCTGTTGCATGTAAGGATCCAGGTTAAACTTCTCATTCCTGCTGATTTATTTCAACGTTACTCATCAGCTCGCTCTCTTAGGTCAAACATGCTAAACTTGCTGTCTGTCCCACCCTGTCGTACCCGCCATGAGACCCGTGGTGATTGAGCTTTTGAGGTCGTAAACTATGAAATGCTCTGCCCGCACCCTTACGGTCTGCTGATTCTGTGGATTCAGTTCTGTGGAGCAGTTAAAAACACACCTGTTTAGACCTGTGTGCACCACGCCACCTTTTTAAATATGTTTCTATTGTGTATTTTTATTGTGTATTGTGTTCTTTAGCTTTACACTTTTTAATCATGTGACTTGGGTGGTCACTTCACCTGCTATGACTTGTGTTTTGTACGTTGTATTATGCCCTTGTAATGCACTTTGTGACTATACAAATACATTCCACTTATTTACTGTCCCTTTAAGAAGAAAAACTGACCTTTTGACCTCTGCAGGTATAGCCAATGAGAGCGGAGGCATCACTTTCATCCCCGTCCAGGTGAGTGTGACGGGACAGGGCGGAACCACGCTGCAGCCGCTGTCCGCCCAGACTCTGAGCGGCGCCCTCGCCGTCCAGTCAGCCTCCCCGAAGCCGGCCGTCAAACCGGCAAGCAGCCCGCTGAAGAAAGGCTCGCTGTCTCTGTTCTTCAGGAAGGTACGAGTCCGACATGTCTGCTATTTATCCTTCTACAGCACCTCACATCTTGTGTTTAACTGAATGCTGTTTGGCTTTTACAGGGTTTAAAGGTAGAGTCAGTCATTCTGGAGAAAGACTGTTGATATTTTAACTAAACACCCAAACGAATACACCCCTCCCTTCATGCTCAAGTCCATCCATCCACACTCTCCGCCTCTCTGTGGCCTCCCTACTTCACTACTCGACCTGCATTTAGCATCTCTGTCCACAAAAGCAGCCATCTGCCAGCTGCAGCTCTTTGTGAGCTGAGAGGACAGCGGCCGGACGAACTGCCTTCACCAGGCTGACTGACAGCAGAACCAAAATAGTTTACATGTCAGCTCCAGAGAAAGAAATCGACAACGTGGTTAATAAGCTGAAAACACACAGAGCAGGATATTTGTGTGATTTAAACAGCTGCCTGTTCAGATTACGCTTCACTAAATGGAGCGTAAAAAAAACAAAACACAACGTCACCATGAGACTGTCTGCGATTCAGTGTGGATTGATACATTCAATAAAATGGCAGCGTATCCGTACTGTGAGAAAACACTATGTGAATTAGCCTCTCTCTCTCTCTCTTCCTCCAGAAGAGATTATTCCCTATCTTTATTCAAGAGCGTAGTTTATAAATTCGAGAGCAAACTTTATTGATTTCACGTTCAAATTTTATAATTTGTCCCTCAAAACCCCTTCCCTCGCACTCAAACAGCCTCTGCTTGCGCTCAGATTTGCTCCGCTTGTGCTCAAACTGTGTGCTCGCACTCGGATACAATGTTGCTCGCGCTCAAACTTCAACCCTTCTCCTCGCACTCAGGTTTCTTCTGCGCGCTTGCTAAGTTTCTGCTCACGGATTTCTCCACTGCGCTCGGATTTTTTTTGTGTGGCAACAAGCATAGCAACCACCCTGTCAGAATCATCCAATCAATAGAAGGCCCGATTTTGGGTTGACCAATGAAATGGAACCTGCCTCCTTGCATTGGTCTTGGTCTCTTGAATAAAGATAGGGAATAATCTCCATCCAGCCCCTCCCCCCACCATTTAACAGGTGCTGGAAATGAGAGACTGTCATGTCCTCACACAGTCAGCTGCTCCGATGGCTTCTCTCGTCTGTCCTGTGCACGAGCAGGAATAGTGTTGTTTATAATCCCCTTTACAGACCAGATTTTATTTTTTTCAGCACACACACTCACGGGCAGCTAGCAGGCCATGAGGAGCTATTTGCTGGATTTGACAGAAAGTGTATTGGACTGGAATCGCTGACTCTACCTTTAACAGCCAGACAGTTTTATTAAGAAAGTGGTGCGACTTTTACATCATTGACATGATTAACAAACCAGACTCTGGCCGATGATGAGAGGAGATGTAGTCAGTGACAGGGGATCCCACAGCAGAGTGGAGAGTTGAGACTCTAGACTGAAGGATTAATAACAGAATACACACAAAGCTAAAAGGCAGTCGTGTTTGTGATTGTGTCTCTCAGGTGTATCACCTGGCCAGCGTGCGTCTCAGAGATCTCTGTGCCAAACTGGACATCTCATCGGAGCTGAGGAGGAAGATCTGGACCTGTTTCGAATATTCTCTGGTGAACTGCACCGAACTGATGATGGACCGTCACCTGGACCAGCTGCTCATGTGTGCCGTCTACGTCATGGCCAAGGTCTGCGTGTGTGTGTGTTTACATATATACACGAACAACACCTCCGTGCTCCAGAGCGTCCTCTCTATTAACGTACATGTCTGTGTTCTTGTGTTTTTTCGTCAGGTGACCAAAGAAGACAAATCCTTTCAGAACATTATGAAGTGTTACCGCTCTCAGCCGCAGGCCAGCAGCAATGTAAGAAGCTCTCAATCAGCACCACCGATCTCTCCAAACCTTTTACATACAACTTCGAGGAGAGGAAACTCTTATTTCCTCCAATGCAGCAGCAATTCATTCATATTTTCATTCCCCTCCCACCTCAAAACAGGAATACCTTAAAATACATATAGCGGTTTTCAGCGATACTACTTCTCACCCTCTAGTAAATAAGAAGAAACACAATTTGGGCTAAAAAGAGGCGACAAATCCTCAGAAAATATCCTCCACATGTTCAGGTTTTGGAATACAGCAGCTGTCACAGGACGAATCTTTCACATAAAAATTTGTTGGGACATTTTTATTTTCAGCAAACTGGATTTCCTCTATCTACCTATTCCTCTATATTTGAAGTTTTACCATTTTTAGCTTAGATATCCGACATCTTAACAGTATTTAAATAACAGAAAATCACAAAAAACATAATAAGGCGCCTTTAAATTTAAAGGGTAGACTCACCCAAATGATAAAAGACAAAAATATCACCCCCCCCTCTCCCTTTAGTTTTTTAGGTTTCCAAATATCTGTTTACATTTTTAATCAGTATCTCATTCGCTCCCTAATTAAAGGCCGAATGCACCAGATTTTAGTAGGTTTCATGTTTCCTCTGTGTCCTGAATGAGCAAGTGACCTGAAGTAGTGAATGTTTTGCCAGACACACCGAAATGAACGCTCATCTCGGCCCGACCACTCCTACGACTCCTCTGATGATATTAATCATGTCCGCCTTTACATATTTATCCGCCTCTACTCTCAAAAGAAACAGGAGGGGACACCGTTGTAGTGTCGGTCAGTAACTGAGGCTCGTTTTGTGTGTTTCAGGTCTACAGGAGTGTGTTGATCTCAGGGAGGAAGAGGTGTCACTCTGGCAGCAACGACTCCAACAAACAGAACTCACCTCCCGACAGCAGCCAGGATCCAGGTATGAAAACCTGAAGGCACCTTTGCAGACCTCTGTTGCATCTATCTCTCCCCTTTATTTCGTCTAGACTCTCTCCATTGTTGCTATAATTAAGGGATAAAATGCCCCAGAAAACATACATATATATATAAAAAAGAGTCCTCCACAGATTTATCTTTGCACTCCTGTTGGGTCATCAGAAAAAACAGAATGAAATGCGATACAGCAGAACCAGAGATACTTTATTCTACACATTCTTCATCCTTGTCAAAATCTGGCGCCTACATTGCCCACATGGCAACAGAGATTTGGGTGTGTTAAGCTATTAGCGGCTAATGTATCCTGCAGCCAGCAGAGACGAGGCGCCACAGAGGTCTGGTAACTTTTTTTTTTTCTAACTCCACACTCCCCCAGATTTCTTTACATCTTCAAACTTGTAACTTAGTAGTCCTACGCTGACTCAAGTGATGTCATCAATGATATCATCAGCTCCCTCTGAGGACACAAAAGGCTTTATAGATGACTCCATATTAAAGGTGTCCTTCATACCGACAAACCCACAGATCATTCTCTATATCTCTGCAGCTCTGTGCAGCTTTTCAGCCTCTTTTAGTTTCTAGTTTTGGTTTCCTGTTGTGGTTTTCTTTTAAACCCGCTGTACTCTACCTGCCCAGCAAACAGACGACATTAGAGACCAGCTGCTGAACAAATAAATAAAACAAATAAAGCTTCTTCTGCGTTTATGTGGACATCTTATTCACCGTCGTCTTCTTTGCTGTTGACATCTTAATCTCCTCCCAGCAGGTGGAGACAACAGCCCGGTTCCTATTCGCTCCAGCAGCACCTTGCCCACCCCGCAGCCTGGCAGTGCTCCCTCCACCCCCAACAAGAACAACTCCTCCTCCTCCTCCTCCTCCTCCTCCTCCAACGTGGGTGACGGCGAGGAAGAGCGAGGAGACCTCATTCACTTCTACAACAACGTTTACATCAAACAGATGAGACATTTTGCTCTCCGATACTCTCCCAGATCACCCTCTGCAGGGGTACGTACTCTCATACTCACACTCATAGTGACAGCATGAAGCTAATACTCTTAACATCCGTGAATTTGTTTTTTCATTTATTTACCTGAGTTTTTTTTCCCCATAACAATAAATCTTAAAAGTTAAGAGTGTTTTCTACAAACGCTCTTAAATTTCTATCTTGCTTCTTCAAGATTTATTCTGGTATAACTCAATATAAAAGAGAGAAATATGACACAAGCACCTACAAACAGCTACAATAGAGCAGAATATAAGTAGTAAGTAGTAAAAGTAGTAGTAAAACACAATTATGTCTTCATTAATATAGTAATATTCTATTATTACTACTATAATATTACTATTATAACACTGTATTACTATGATAATATAGTATAACATCATGATATATTATACCATAGTGTAGTATAGCATAATATATGTGTCCAATATAAAAATACGTTTACAGTAAAGATGATTTTCTCACTGTAAAAGAAGGTTTGATTCTCTTCTTTGGTCATTATGTCAAAAATAATAACATTCATGGTCCTGAAATGAGCAGTAAAACACATAAAAAAACTAATCCTGTGTGTGTGTTTGCGCGCAGGTGGAGACCCCCCCTCTGTGTCCGTACCCCACCCTGAGGACCGGCTCTCCCCGCCGGATGCTTCTGTCCAGCAAACACTCCATTTACATCTCGCCGCACAAGACGAGCTCCGCCCCCACGCCGACGACCCCTCGAGACAAGATTTACTACTACATCTGCAGCAGCCCCCCCAACGTGAGACACACACACGCAGCGCACACACACACACACACACACACACACACAGCACACCATACATACTGCTCTGGATTAAGTCTGTTAACAGCAGTATTTAAGATTTTTTACCGTTGAACAATACAGTTGTGACGTCTGTATTTCTGTGTTATCATGTCAAATTTTGCTTTAAATTATCTCCTCAGTGTTACTGAACGTAGAAACTCATAATGTAACGAACCTGCAGGATTATATTATAACCGCCAGTTTCAATTATTGCAACTTTGGTTACGAGAAATCACATTTTATCTGTGATTTTGTTAAGAATACTACATTACCCATGAGCCTCGGATGCCGTCGCTACGGAGATGGAGTCAGTCAGTGGTGTGAATCAGAGCCCAAAACACTCTGTTGTAGCGGTTGAAGAAAAAAAAAACACGGCGCTGAATTGAACCAAAATTTAAAAGTGAACTAATTTAATCTGCAGATTGTGAAAATCAGTTTTTCTCAACATCGTAATCTTTAGTTTCCTCTCGCTGTCTCGCTGCACACATCACCGAATTTTAAGCTAGATAAACCTCAAAAGCCGTAGTTAGCTTCTAGCCCCAACATTTTTATGTCCACAGGTTTGTAGCTTCAATTTAAGATATTTTCTAACTTAGTTGTTCATCTTTTGTTCTGATGATTTAACCGAGAGAGAGAGAGAGATCTAAGATATACACATATCGTTGTCTATAAGGAAAATAAATGACTAACTAGCCTTGGAGTAGTCGTCCAACAAGCATCACGCAGGTAGAAAACAGAGTTGCTTTATTTCTAAATAATGAAAATGTCCGAATATAAACTATCATGAATGACGATGAGTTTTCCACCCCACATTCTGACCTCTGTGACCTCTGTGACCCCTTCAGCGTCTCCAGGAGATCAACAGCATGATCCGGACCGGAGAGACTCCCACCAGGAAGCGCAGCATGCCTCTGGAGGACGACACGTCACCCAAGAGGGTTTGTCCCGACAACCACTCTGCCCTGCTGCGCCGGCTACAGGACGTCGCCAACGACCGCAGCTCCTCCCACTGAGTCATCACACACATACAAACACACACACACACACACAGAGTTCCGGAATATCACCATAGTGACAATGTGACATCATCAAACTTCATACACTGTCACAGTCTCATCTTATTCTGGTGAGAGATCTGACTTTTTAGGAGTATTTTGGTCACTTTCAATGATGTTTTTAATTAATATTTATAATAAATCTAAACGAGGAGCAGCATCACACAGTCAGATTCATACATTTATACTATTCAGACATTCATAGCTCTCGCTTCTTGTTGGTTCATTTAAAATTACCTGATAAACTCTGTAAATAACAAGTCAGCTGGTTGACAACAAATATTGTTAGGAGACAGTTGCAGTCCATGTTTGACGTTATCATGTGGCAGAGCGAAAAAAGTGAGAAAATTAGAGACAAATTAAGATTGAGTTGATAAAAAAAGTGTTTTAGAAGAAGTAAAACATCTGATCCCTCTGACAAAGAGTCATTTTTAAGTTCAAAATGTACTTTTTCTAATGTAAGAAATAGAATAAAAGGGTTTGTGAGGTTTGTTATTGTTTTTTGAATAACAGATCTAATATCTTGTGCACACAATCAGAGGTGGAAAGCAACTAAATACATTTACTTACTGTACTTAAGTACAATTATGTAACTGTTTCTGACTTGCTGCAGGACACCGAGACTCAGTCATTTTTTCAATACCAGCTTTTACTATATGAGAATTTACAGTAAACTGAAATTATAGTATGAAACCTGCCTTGTAAATGACCAAAATGCTCCTAAAAAAATCATCAGAGCCATGTTCGTACACGTGTCCAAACATTTTAGTTTAACTCAAACAAACAAAACGACAAACGAGGAGTCTGAACTCCTGCAGCACTGACGCTCTTAAAGGCGTCCTGTTGTTTTTAGTTTGAAACTAATCGACGAGAGAGAGAGTCAAGTCAGTTTTATTTATATAGCGCCAAATCACAGCAGAAGTTATCTCATGACACTTTTCACATAGAGCGGGTCAAGACCGAAGAAGTTTACCAACATTCCCTCATGAACTTTAACAGGAAGAAAGAGGGAGAGAAAGAGGGAGGGAGAGAAGCACAGCAACAATAATAATAATGATATATGACTAATTGTAATATCAGTGATAGCAGTGGGAGTCAAGCAGGACCAGAGCAGCAGCAGCAGGGAGTCCCCGACCACCATCCAGGGACACCTGCAAGACGAGAACTCCCAAGATAGTAACATTAATGGGAAATGAATGTGTACAGATGTTGAGGAAGACGAGGAGAGAGCAGCTCAGAGCATCATGGGAAGTCCCCCAGTAGTCTAGGCCTATAGCAGCATAATGGCTGGACCTAACTATAAGCTTTATCAAAAAAAAAAAGGATAGTTTAGACGTAGAGAGGGTGTCTGCCCCCCCCCGAACTGGAACCTGATAGCTGAAGCCTCCCGTCCTGCTTTTAGAGAGTCCGGGAACCACAAGTAAACCTGCATTCTGGGAGTCAAACCAGTTGTATGAACAGCAAACGTCATCGTTAGTGTTTCATTTGGCCGCCCCGCGTCGTTGCTTTCTGCTCTCGAGGAGGCTTGAACTCATCTCAGCGTTTCTGTGTGTGAAACTCTTCATTCCATCCACATTTATTCTCTCATACATGAATGTATTTTTATTAATAATAATATTATTATTATTATTATTATTATTTTATACTAGAAGTTTCTGACTGAAGCGTCGGTGTGATGAAGTAGCAGCAGCAGCAGCTTTCTGACCGCTGGATCACAGCAGCAATGTTTTCGTTCTGCACCAGCAAGCTTTTGATGCTGTGTTTTACGTATGTGTGTGTGTATGTGTGTGTGTGTGTGTGTGTGTGTGTGTGTGTGTGTGTGTGTTCAGACTTTATTCTCTGAAAGTTATTTACCGATACTTTCATTAGACGACTCCACATTTTCTATGATACTAACAACTAAAAAAAAATATGATTTAGTTCTCTGTCTTATTTACCCGTTTTAGCTGACAGGAAAAACAAGAGAGTTTCATTTAAATCCATCATGAATATTTTCTGCCTGATCATTAAAAGTGATCAGATTTTGTCAGTTAACAGGCTCAGTATTGATTATGGCTTCTGTGATGTTTGTTTGTGATTCTTATCGTCACACCAGCAGATACTTTTGCCGTCAAATCTCTTTATTTAAGTGAAACTCTTTTATATCCGTGTTATATGTACAGTACATCCTTTCTGTTCTCATGCATTTTAACCCAAAACAAACTGTTATCACTGACGTTGTCGTTTAACTAACTTTTGTCATGACGAGAAGAGTGTAAATATTTGTAAAAAAAAAAAAAAAAAAAAAACGGAAAAAAAAGAGAGAAAAGAAAACTTATTTTATCGAGGGCGGTGTAACTTAAGTGCCTTTATTTTTTACTTCTGAAATCTGTTTGTTTACATCCAGTAAAATTTGACTTAATGAGCTTTTCTTGATTGTAAAACAGCTCTGATGTAATAAAAAGAGTAAAAACTGACCTGGTTGAGTCTTTGTTTCACCACCAGATGGTGCTGCTGGTTACAACTGTGAAAATATGACTATGAAGAGTTCAGGAAAATGAGATTTCTCTTTATATAGATTTCTCACGGTTTATTATTTATACATTTATACAAGAATAATATATTGAAATACACTTAAACATACAGGTTTGCACAATGAAGTGCAGTTTTAGCTCTGTCCATGTTACACACACAGAAAATTAATAAACAAATATTAAAATATGTTAAATTGGAATAAAACACTTTAATATGCTCTTTATGAATTCAGAGTTAATCAACAGAACTGAATTTTTGTGTTTTTACAAAATTATACATATTTTCTACTTAAAATGAGAAATTAACACACAGAAAAGTAACATTTTTCATACTAATAAATATATATATATAAATATATAGAATGAGAAATAAACTGTAATATCATTAATTATTTAATTAAAAAATATGAATTAAATATATACTTCAGTTAATATAAAATAGCGACCTGTCAATTTCATTTATCATCTTTAGTAATGGATCATAAATCAATATATATATATATTAATAAATATGGACATTTTAATATGGAAGGTTTTAAAAGCCTGCATGAAAACAAATCAAGAAATAACGTGAAATACAACACACATTTTTATTTGAATGTCTTTTTTTTGTCAGTTTTATTTTTATGCATGCATGTCATAATTTAAATGAATGAAATGTTAAAATGACGATAATTTAGCTCTGTTTTCTTTTATTCATTCAGTTATTAAAAACAAAACACTAAATAATTGTCATTTTACATACTTCACTTCATTTTCTTACGAAACACAACAACATTTCAGAAATATTGTTGTGTTTTGCACCTCAGGGCCACCATAAAATCTTGCCCAACTTCATAAAATGATGCTATCCAATGACTCATCGAAACATCCTCAAAACATTTTATGAATCTAATTATTCATTTATTAATAATCAATCATTTACTGACAGCATAATTATATTTAACTAATTATTAACTGGTACACAGGTGCAAGAAATTTATACAAGAATGTTTTATTCCATTGCTTTCTGTTTTATTCCCTAAAGGCATAAAGATGTCTGTTTTTGTGATCAGTTGTTTATTTAATGAAATAAGATTTTAATTCTGAAAAATGATTCCTTTTTTGTGTTTATGTTGTCGTCCTGCCTATATGCTCAATTTAATTATAAGGTTTATTTTATAATGAACTGTAAGTGAAACAGCTGCAAGATGGATTTTGCTCTCAGCAGAGGCGTCGGTCTGAGGCGTTTCTCAGCTGTTTGGATGAAATCAGCAGCAGTGACTCACATTTTCTGTTAAGCATATAATTGTCCTGCATTACTCATCTGTCTCTGTTAACTTGGACACAATAGACTCGACACTGTCGACACCTCACTGCTCTTCTCTGTGAGAATCATTATCATTATAAAACAGAGACTGCTCTCGTTCTGCTGGTTGATCTCTGAGTTTTTGTTTATTCTAAACTGCAGACATTGTTACCCTGAATAATGCAGCTCGGTGCTCTGACTAAAAATGTCCAAGTTTATGGAGAAGCGACTGGAAGCTGCAGAGCTGCATCAGTTTAAACTCTTCAAACATCCATAAATTTAATTTACCTTCATCTCAATTCAGCCGACTCTCATAGTTGCTCATATGATTGCAAACAAAACACAATTTCACATCATATAATTTATTATTTCTCAGTGAATTACTATCATTGTACAGTGAAAATTATGGTCCTATCTTCTGTCTATCATACTGTTGTGGATGCAACAATATGCAGGTTTATTACTTAGTTTTGTAAAAAAAAAAAAGTGTTTATATGAAAAAAACAAAGCAAAAATTATTAATAATTAAATGGAAAACTCAAAAAAAAATGCTCTTTTTGTCTCCTACAGCAACATAGCTGCTCTTTAATACAGATCTCCTGTGTTTTCAATTCTTTGGTTTCATGATGGCGCCTTCCAGTTTTACATTATTTCCATTAAAGAGTCATTATTTCAATAAATCAAATCAGATCATGCATAAAGTGGCAACGTGACGCTCTGTCATCGGCGGAGCAGACGGTCACACTGAGCCTGATCACATCCTGCTCCACAAAACGAGAGACTCACAAGACTCTGAACAACAAACCCACATTAGCTTTTCCTGCTAAAGTCTCTTTTTCTCTCTTATCTAACTTAAAAACATGAACACGTGTCTCCTCCTGCAGCTGAGCTTGTTAAACGAGACAAAAAAAATAATAATAATTCACCAGGGGGAAAGTGTACCACTGATGTCAGCTAGCAGGCTAGATAGCTAATAGGCTGCTCAGCTGCAGCACATTAAACAGCATGTAAACATCCTGCAGACATCACTATGGAGCTGTTAGATGCTGGTTTTGTTGTCGCTGTCGCCGATTACTGCCGATAGGGGTGCCAGATAAATTACTAAATGTCCAAAAATGTTAGTAAGCTTTATGCAAAATCAAATTGTGTTGGTTGTTTGAGTATGTAAAGGTCGAATTGAAGTGAAAGTGATGCTGAATGAAAAGAGTTGTTGATACTTTTGTAATGAAATGTAACAAGGAAGTGGACATTTCTACGTCTACATGTTCTGTGGGATTGTTCTTTGATACCTTTTTCTGCAAAGAAGTGCTAAAAAATGACCTCTACAGTCCAGGAATGCCTGCAAATTTGTCTGTTTGGGGATAAATCTGTCATGCCACCTGTGACTATCTTTGAAACTGGTGCAGAAACTTTGTTCCTCCACATCATTCACCCATTCTGACTGAAGCCTCAGATGTTGTATCACACTGCAGGTGACAGGAAGCAGAGTTCAGTCGACTGAACAGACGACCCTCGGCGTTGACGTGACTCAGTGTTGTGGTTTCGGCCTCTGCAGATTGTTGCCAAGGGCCCCGAGGGGCGTGAGCTGCTGAGAAGAACTCATATCATAATGATAGTGTGTCCTTTTCTAAAGAGTGCGTGAGAACACCTGGATGACTTCACACACACACCTGAGACTGAGTTCCCGACATACAAAGATGTATTTGTGTATTTGACGAATGAATCAGAGACCATCTGTCAGACCGTAATCGTGCTGTTGCTTCACATGACGTTTTGCATGAGAGGAGGTGAGTGAAGTCCTCACCTGTAAGATCAAAACTCTCAGTTTATATATTAAGATATAATCTTTAACCCATTCTTTAGTGGTGTTCAATAAAAAAAAATACTATACTGGGAATGTTGATATTAAAGATGCTTTGGAGGATAAATAATCTTCACTTCTGTAGTACGACAGTGAATAATGAGTGGAAGATGTTTTGGTGGAATATAATAATGTTAGATAATCTTATGTGGTAGCACTTTATCTCACAACTCGTTAATAGTGAGGTAATATTCTTTAAATAAAGAGCTCATAATAAAGTAATATCCCGGTAATTACCAGAGTAATAACCATGTAATAGCTTGGTATTAAACAATGGGTATATCTAGGTAATGTTAGAGAGAAATACTTATATCAGGGTAGTGATGGGCCACAAACAAAACATATCTAAGGATAACAATGTAATATGGTGACATTAATGAGGTAATATAGGTTCATGTTTTCAAAATATTATGAGGACTATCAGTGTAATACCTTCAAAATGACATGGATGTTGGTTTTGTTCCAAACTTTCCCTTTTGTTTGAAGGTAAATAAAATAAATTTATACTTATAATATTGTCATTTGTGACACTTGTAGTAGTTTATGTGTAATAACCATGAATCAGAGCTGCAAAATGCAGAACAAAAAATTACCTACATATGCCTATTAATTTTTAAAAAAGTGTTTTCCCTTTTAGATTAATAACAGCGATCACATTTTCAGTCTCCAGGGAGAGTAGTTCTGTGTAAGGAAGACGCCAATGGGCATGTGCAGGAGGGCGTTTCTGTTTACAGTGCTTTGTTAGCTTGTTGTGCTACTTATCACAAGAAGTATTCAGACTCTTTACTCAAGTAAAAGTTCCAATACCACAAAGTAAAAATACTCCATTACAAGTAAAAGTCCTGTATAAAAACTCTACTTCAGTACAAAGTCATTTGAACATTTATTGAAATGAAAGCATGTGAGAAGTTTAGAGGGAAAAATCACTATTTGGTGGAGCTGTTAACAACTCATAGACATGTGAAATGTGACCCCGACTACACACTGCTTTTTGTTTAAGAGGTCAAAAGACAAAAAAGGTTGGAAACCACTGGTTTCATCTTTAACAATGTGTTGTATTTTAAAAGCTTGTTATATTATCCATTGTGTCAAATCTTCATGTGAAAAGTAACTAAAGCTGTTAAATAAATGTAGTGGAGTACAAAGTACAATATTTCCCTCTGAAATGTAGAAAGTAGCATCACATGGAAATACTCAAGTAAAGTACAAGTACCTGAAAATTGTATTTAAGTACATGTTATTTGTGAAATAACTCATTATATAAGGATATGTGGTGATATGGAACTGCTCTCTGGAGACTGAAAATGTGATCGCTGTTATTCGTCTTTGAAGCCTTTTCTAAACAAACCAGCCTGACTAAACTCTTCGTAATGAAGGAACATGTCACCCAGTGCAGCGGCGTGACTCACTGATGTGTTTTTAATCATTTTCGGACAACAACAAAAGGTCTACGGCGCAGCAGAATAAGATATTTCAGGCTTTGGATACACACATAATACTTGTAAGTAGATCAGTGTATTGTTGGTTTGGCTCCAAACGTGAGATTAGTTGACGATAAGAAAAAGCCTTTAAGGTGAAACAAAAGGGGAGAAACTGAAAACAAGTTTTAACAGTGTGTGTGTGTTTGTGTGTGTGTGTGTGTGTGTGTGTGTGTGTGTGTGTGTAAACAGCATGGTCAGCAGGTAAATACACATTTGTGTATTTATGACAAACACTGTATTATCTGTTGAATCTCTCTCTCTCTCTATCTCTCTCTTCCCCTCCCCTCTCTGTAAACCCCCTCTCCACCCACCCACCCACCCATCCCTCTCTCTCTCTCTCTCTCTCTCTCTCTCTCCGTCTCTCCGTCTCTTTTCATTCAGTTGAGTCAGAGTTGGGAACATGTCACGGAGGAAACAACCCAAACCACAGCACGTCCAGTCTGGTGGTTTATCTCTCACTGAACACATCGGTAAGTCACTTTCATATATATATATTAATATAATATTATTCTCCATCTTTCAGGAAAAAAGCTGTGAAGTTTACAGTCATGTGACTCTTAGAGAAATAATGTTTTTATTCACAGAAGTTGAAAAACACTACAGGTGAAGTGACATAGAACCCTTTAACTTTCTAATATTTCTTTATTAATGAATTGTAGGTCTGTCATGGGATAATCAGGTCAATAATAGACTTTTATATAGTAGCTATAGTGTGATATCAATAGTTTGGTATGTAGGAGCACTACAGCATCCTACTATGTGATAAAAATCATATTTTTGTGTTCTTTGATTTATTAAATATTTCATGTTTCAGCTCGCTTTTATTACCAGGGTTAAATTTGATGAATTAAAGCTTAAATTAAACCTGGCAACATATTTAAATTATTGTATGTATATGGGCTACTTTTAAAAGTATTAATATGTTCATTAATTCTTAATTAAAACATTTTGGGTTCAGTCAGGTGGGAAATTGGTTGTGATGTTTTATGACTAATCTTAAATTGAAACATCATATTTGCTACTTATCAAGTCATTTACTTTAAACTTTAATAAGACAGAATTTTGATCCTTTCCTTTTTGAAAAATTATTTGTATTCATGAGTAGCTCACATCTTTTCAATTGAAGGAATTCATTTAACTAGATAGTTTGTTTTTGATGATACTGTGACATTTATCAAAGTTTTTAAAATACTCTAGAAACATGTGGTGGCATCACAACAATAACATTTTCCTCTATTTTGAATCTCTTTCAGATGATGATGATGATGCATCTCTCAGCTTGGCTCATCCAGCAGTGGATCCCGCTGCTTGTGTCTGTAGCCGATGTTGCGCTGAGTTTAGCTCGCTATCAGACCTGGAACAGCATCAAAAGGATTGCTCTCCAAATCCTCCCGTTCTCATTGTGAATGAGAACGAGGATCTGCTGTACGGCAGCGACGCTCTCCCCGCAGCCTCATTACCAGCCAGCACAGCAGCAGTGGAGCTGAGTGACACAGTCCACAACTCTGAGGTTGAACACCGCAACAAGCGGGACGGATCCAACGAAAGTGCAGAAGACATGGATTGTTTTAGCAGCAAAAGTAGCCACAGCAGTGTTCAGAGCACCAGCAGTAACCAGGGAAGTACCTCACTTTTCCCAGCAGCATCTTTACCTCAACACGGCTGCTCAGTTGATCAGGGAGGATACTCGTGGATGAAGAGCAACGTCATCATTGAAAACCTCGAGAACACTAAAGTGGCTGTGGCTCAGTTTTCGCAGTCGTCTCACTCGGATAGCTTCCACAGCAGGACTGCCATCTCGTCTCTGCTGCAGCAGCTACTCGCCCTGCAAATACAGCAAATCCACCAGCTGCAGCTGATTGATCAGATTCGTCACCAGGTTCTGCTGTTTGCTTCCCACAGAGCTGAGATACCGGAGACTCTGGTAATCTGCACCAAAGAGCTTTCATCTTCAAAATCCACCAATCAGCTCAAGGCTCTCAGTGCACATCTGTCTCAGCAGCTAGCTGCAGCTGCAGGGATAGCCAAATGTTTGTCTACTCAGTCTGTTAACATGAGTGACTTGCAGTTTGCAGCCACCGAGCAGCTGAAGCAAAGTCAACCTGGCGGCAGAGATGCGTCGAAAAGCTCTTCGCAAACTGTCAGTGAGCTCACAACTTCAGCTGTTCACAAGCACGTTCCCAAAAAAGAGCACATGCACTGCGGTTCTTCTGACGCCAAACTGAACTTCTTGTCCCAAACCGAGATGTCCTCTTTGATGTTTAGCAATAATCAGTTCATCAGCAAAAATTCAGAGAGCACACACTTACCTCAGCCTTCATCTAGCAGTGAGCAAACAGTATCAAACTCGATACCGAACATCAGTGCAATTGTGGAGGATCTGGATGCCCTGGCCGCCTTGGCTCATCAGAGGAGGTTCAAGAATCTGAAGCTTTCTGAACCCAAACTGTGTTCAAAAGACTCTTTCTTCAAACACACATGCAGGTTTTGTTCCAAAGTACTTGGGAGCGACAGTGCCTTGCAAATTCATTTGCGATCACACACTGGAGAAAGGCCATATAAATGCAACATCTGTGGAAACAGGTTCTCCACCCGCGGGAATTTGAAGGTTCATTTCCAGAAGCACAAGGAGAGATATCCACACATCCAAATGAACCCTTGTCCAGTTCCACAGCACCAAAATAGTATCAGAACCGATGCTGGGATTACTCACAGTGTGTCCATGTCACCAGAGAAAGAAAGCTGGCTGGATAGGTTGCCATCCCTGGCTACAACTACCTCTGGTTCCCTGAAACAGTCGGAGTCAACCAACCTGTCGTCTCTTAAGGCTTTTAAGCAAGAAGAGCAACCTATCTCAGTACCAATTCCCCGTGCTCAAGGTGAGCTTTACTTTGATTCATCAGGAAGCTTTGACTCCAACTCAACAGCAAACCCTACAATAACCTCTGAATCGTTTGAGAGCAGCCAACAAAGAACAATGGATCTTAAAAGCGAAGATGTAAACCCATCTTTTAACTTTATCTCAAAAATGATGACCACAAAGTCAGAGGAATCAGCCAATGTCATACCCAAACTATTCACCCACCCAGATTCTACCTCATTTTTAGGATTTCATTCGTTCAAACGCTCCGAGAACCCCGAACCCCAGCTGCTATCAGAGAACTCTAACAAAAGTGTGTCGGACCCAAATGAGTGTGTTATCTGCCACCGCATACTCAGCTGTCAGAGCGCCCTGAGGATGCATTATCGGACGCATACAGGAGAGCGTCCATACCAGTGTCAACTGTGTTGTCGAGCCTTCACCACCAAAGGAAACCTGAAGACACACCAAGCTGTGCACCGTGCAACAATCCCATTGAGAGTCCAACACTCGTGTCCCATCTGCCAAAAGAAGTTCACCAATGCTGTGGTCCTCCAGCAACATGTACACATGCATATGGAAGGTCACATACCGAGTGCGGACCTTACAGATCAGAAACACACAGTGGATTGTAATGAAGGATTCAGAGACAGAACAAAACTGAATCACATAAAGAACATTTCAGATGAGAATAACGAGGGCTTTTGTGACAACCGATTGTCTAGATTCAAGTCTTTGTCTATCCATTTGGTCCCATCATCATTTGATAAAAGACCTTTTGATGCTCACAAGAAGACGAGTTACCAGCTCCAATGGATCAAGACAGAGAAATCAGATGAAGGTTGTCAAACAAGCAATAAACAGGCCGCTGAAAGTGGTCAATGCAACGGCACATTCCCAATGTCTGACAGCTCCTCCTCCACTCAGTCTATGTCCCCAAGTAGTCAAGCTTCAGTGTATTTAAAACCTGACGAACCCTTCCAGTCTTGGCTCAACTCAACCACTTTAACACTTTGCGCATCTGCCACAGCACCAACTGACCTAAAATTATTTAACCACGCAGATGATTCTCCAAACTTGATTCACCACCTGCATGAGAAGGGGGTCTTCAAGAACACTTACTGTGATATATGTGGGAAGAATTTTGCCTGTCAAAGTGCCTTGGATATCCATTACAGAAGCCATACCAAGGAGAGACCTTTCATCTGCACAACATGCAACAGGGGCTTTTCCACAAAGGGGAATCTCAAACAACACATGCTGACACATCAAATGAGGGACTTCCCACCACGTCTCTTTGAACCCTCCAATCCTCACCTAACACCCAACAATAATGGCTCCATGTTATCCGCTGGCTCACCAGCTGTGAAGACAGAGGTGACAGCGTTCCTGAGCCCCTCTGTTATTAACAGTAGGGATCGCTCTGATGACATATGTGCTGTTGCACCACCTCGCCGGACACCCAAACAGCACCACTGCCACACTTGTGGGAAGAGCTTCTCCTCCTCCAGCGCTCTGCAGATCCATGAGAGGACTCACACCGGGGAGAGACCATTCGCTTGCACCGTCTGTGGACGAGCTTTTACTACCAAAGGGAACCTAAAGGTTTGTTTCACCTGTACAGTTTGGCTTTCATGAACATCACAAAGCATCCTCCTGCATTATCAGTAAAGTATGGCTCTTCAGTAACATGCAGGAAACATTGGCAACACATGTTCTCCAATTTATTTTATTTTTTCAAGTTACACATTGGGATTTCATTTACAAATTTTAAGCTAACCCATTAGTTGTAATACTTCAGATGTAGTAATAGTTTTTATATCACTCATTTATTATAATTAAGGCTGCCTGGATGTCATTACAATGTGTGCATCTTCATGACTTAACTAATTTTATTCAGGAAAATATCTTCTCCACTAACACACAAACAAACCCTGCCTTTAGAGCTTATTGTGTTTCATGTCTTTATGAAATGACTAATGGCTTGTAAGACAAGGCACAAAAAGAGCTAACGTTAGCTAACATTAGCTAAATCACTGGTTGCTTACCTGTCCTGCTCTGAAATATAATGTCGTCTCAGGATTGAAGTTTTTCAGATTCTGAGGCTTCCTCCACCTTTCAAATGTTGCACCAATGGTCGCTCGGGTTTTGTAAAAGCAAACTGTGTGCATTTCAAATTGGGTAGTTCATGATCCCTGGGAAAATAGAGCATTCCTTGCAAGTACACCGGGCCGGACCTGCTTTTCATGGTGTGAAAAAAGTAAAATTGAATGTTAACATAAGGGTCTTAATTTACCTACTAAAGAAGGACACCATCACAAAGTTAAAAGACTCTGTTTTCAGGTCACTAATTTATCACAATTAAACCAATTAAGGAGTTTAATAGTTCTGCTTGCCAAAATGTTTTTGTCCTAGGATGTGCCTGGAAACCTGTTAGAGTATAAATCCCTGTAACATAAAGGACCAGATGTTCTAGTGGTTAGGATTCTGGGTTTTTACCCAGGCTGCCATGGTTCAATTCCCAGTATGGCAATGAGGGATCAAGTCTATGGAAATGTACTGATTTTCTGACATTTTGCCTTTTTAAGCTATTGTAGCTTATTAGCCATGTTGGGCTGTTAGCTTTTATTGAAGCTCCTCTTTCAACCAAGCTAAGGTAACGATCTAGTGAGTTTGCTGACTGAAAATTTATTAGTCTGGTGGACTTTATGTTCTGTCTTCAGTAACTGATTACTGAATGAAATGGTGTACAATGGTGAACGAAATGCCAGGCAGTAGAGAGAAAACATACATTTTGACTGATTAGCAACTTAGCAGTTAGCAGTTAGCTCTGCAGCCACAGCAGTTCACTTACTAGCCCTGTAACTACGTCACCAAGCTTCTGGACTACAGCCAGCCTGTATATGTAAATGGATATAGCAAGGTGTGACATCACCCACTGGTGTCATTGGAGCCTATTTGAAGCCCAGCATCACAGCACACCAAGTTTGGTAGTTGCTGCTTGTTCTGGACACGCCAGTCTCTTGTAAATGAGGTTTATGGTGTGACCATTTGCTGGAGGACTCTTCAATTATGCTCACAGTAAACCGACTCACAGTGACATGTTTGTCTTTCTATATGTAAATATTCTGGCAAAATTCCACTTCCCATACCGGGAGTCGAACCCGGGCCGCCTGGGTGAAAACCAGGAATCCTAACCGCTAGACCATATGGGAGCTGCTCTAATGTTTGTCATAACTTCACTTCACCACCAATAGAATAATAATTCTAATAAGAAATAAGAACTATTTTAAAGACAGATGGGATCAAGGCATTTAGAGATATCAGCATGCACAAAATGGTAACCACTGACTGCCCTTTTACAGGTTCATATGGGAACTCACATGTGGAACAGCGCCCCGAGCAGAAGAGGCCGCAGACTGTCTGTAGACAGGTCATCGGTGGGATTCGGGACTCGTCCCGTTAAACTTCCCGAGCCGCCACAGAAGACTTCAGAGACCGTTTACCACTGGAACCAAAGTCCACAGCTTTTCCCCACAAGTCTGAAGACAAATGATGTTTGTATGATTCAGGGTGGAGGATTGAAGCAAAAGGCACCTGTAGAAAGCTCAGGTGTTTGTCACCATACGGACCAGAGAGACCCTCTTGTTGTTAATGTGGTGAATGATAATAATTAAAAGGACAGGCAATGCTGATTCACTGATTTGATGCAAGATAGGAACAACAGGATGGCTTAATTATTTAAGGACATAAATAGTGTGTAGCTCTGATGTTAAAATGTAGTCAAATGTTAATATATTCAATGCAAAGCACACATTTTGTTTGTAACTTACCAGTTTTATACAGTTTTGCTGTGTGAATTTACAGCTGACATACAGGAAATGTGTAACATCCAAATAAAAAGTGTAATGTTATCATGTGCAACAGACTTTAAAACATGCTGATTGTCAGGTTATCTTCGTTTCAAATTATTAGACACCTAAAAAAAATGAATATATTTATGCCTCCTACACTGTAGGGGTCATATTTGTGTAACGCTTTGAGTTTCTCTGGTTCTGTTTATTCTTTGATTTCATCACTTGTAATTATTGATTTGTTGACAACTAGCCTACATAAGGCCTCTCCCTCCCTCTCCCTACCCACTCTGATCCCGTTTGCATGTTCACGTGGAGGATCCGTCACATTAAGTCACATTAAGTGCTCCTCCAAACCAACTAGCGGTAAATGGGAGTTGGTTATAAAGTCCTCCACCACCGAGTCTGCTTCAATGCTGGTTTGTTCATTACACTCCTCAAAAGTGCAGCACCTTTCATGTCCAACGCAGAGGAAACTCCACACACCTACAAATGTGAGTTCTTTGCCCCCCCCCCCCCTCCCCCCGTCTAGACCGCAAGTATATCAGATGCATTTTTTACTAGCACGTCACACATAACAGATTTTAATCTATGTAGTTGCAGGCTCGCGTCTCAGCTGCATCTCACGAGCATAACCACAACCTCATTTTATTTACACTTCAAATCTATTTTCCTCTGTTTTATACATGTACAGTCATTGTGTGTCAGAGTAAGGGTGACCTACACTCAACACCGGACCTGAACGCCTCCAAGCGTAAACACACAGACGGAGCAGTCACTGCTGCTGCTGCTCTGCTAACATGTTGCTCACGTTAACGCTTGCGGTTTAGACACAAGGTAACTCAGACGCACACGGTATTGTTGTGCACTCACAGAATTAGAGGTGATATTGTATTTTGGAAGTTTGCCGGTATATTTATACCCTACCCTTAAATAAGAGTCCCCTCCACAGCCATAAAGGTGGAGACACATTGGATCCGTTGACAGATGTCCAGTTGACAGCTCCTCTTCATTTTTTACGTAGAGCAGGAGATCCGTGCGTGGCAAGTTGACGGAGTGATCACTGTATCCGAATTTGCATAATCACAAATCAATCTCAACTTTATGCAACAGCGCAAGCTACCCAGATCACAAAACTCTGGGTCTAACTAGACAGTGCTGCTCACAGCGGACACAAAATCCAGCAATGCAGCGCCTTCCCACAGGGTTGTGCAGAGGTGTGCAGAGGTGTAGGCATGTTTATTTATACTTTATAATATAAAAATCAGAAAATAATGTTTTATTTATTTGATTCATGGGTTTGCTCTCGCTGCTCACTCTCTAGCCTGCTCGACCACCACTGCTCCCTCTCTTGCTCTGGTGTCATGTGTTCCTGTGTGTTTACAAACACCAACTGACAAATCCTGCATAGTACATCTTTAATATACCTTATTTGCTGATTGGTTGAACTGGAGTTATGTTTGGGGTGTCCTGTTATACAATTTTAATGGAAAATATCTCCAGCTAATTATAAATAAGTATTTTCTAAAAGCAGAATACTACAATTTAAATTACAATACTACTATTCTATAATGTGGTGCATTAAAATGTGTAAACACACACCTCTTAAAGATGAACTGCAGGTTTCCAGGTGTCCTATGTGTAAAAAAGCAGTAGGTCTATAAAGCCTTTTGTGTCTCCAGAGGGAGCTGTGTGAAATCTGATAAATTGCCTCAAGTGATGTCACTTGAGTTAGTGTCAGTTGGGGCTGAAAACTAAACGTTTGAACAATTATTAAAAAAAATCTGGAGGTGTGGAGTCTGAAAGAAGTGAGGTTACCAGACTTCTGTAGCTTCTGTTGCTCCTCAGTCTCCAGTAACATTGTGAGTAATGTAAGCACCAGGTTTTGACAGGATATAAAAGATACTGGGCTTCATGCAAGAACAGTTTCACATTCTTGATGTTTGCAGATTCAACAAACGTCTTAACTTTCAAGTCATCATCTTAAAACCAAACCATCATCTTTTCCCTAACCCGAACCGAGCGCTCTTTGTGCCTGAACCTTAATCTTAACCTTAGAGTGGTCACATCATAAAACAGTGAGACAAGAACATGTTGAAGTAGGTTACGAGAGTTTCTGAAATCTAGGGTTACCATCTAGACACGAGCCTGATGAATGTCACCTGCTCATGTGGAGTCGAACATTCATGAGATGTGATCATTAGTATAATCAACGCCACTAAAATTGCAATATAAGGCAACCTGTTTCGCTCTGTTTCATGCACAGAAATGCTACCAAAGAGTAAGAACAAGGACTTCACACCGCAGAGAGCGTCATTAGTGTCATCAGAGCAGCGCTGTAGTGTGACAGAAATAAAGAGGGAATGCTTTGACGTGAGGTTAGTTGCTGGTCTGTGATGGGAGGCAGTCATGTGACAATCACAGACGTATTAGAGGAGAGGATATTATAGTCTGCAGTAGGTGATGTTACACCGTCAGCTGCAACCCAAGATGATGCTGGGCAGACACCTGCAGAGACACCGAGCCAGCTGTTTACAACAAAACTACTGAAATGTGGAAAATATGCTAATAAAAATCATGAAATCTAAAAGAGAACATTAATTTTTTGCTTTCATTTTGCTTTATTCATGTATTTTATTTTAGGTTATTTATGTATTATATTCAAATTCCAGATTAATTCATATAAAGACATTATAATTCCAGTTCAAACAAGTGTTTTCCCCTTGTGAAGAAAGTCAGAGACCATCTATTTATGGCTTGTATGACAGATCTGGGCGACCTGTAAATTTTGTTCATACCAAAGAGAAAACTGAAGTGCCACAAAGTTTCTTAAATCATTTCTACGAGTCTCTTAAGAAGGCTCTAGCATCTTTTCTTTTTCTATCTTTTTATGCTGTCAAACGTGTTAAAGGAGTGAAATGATAAATCTGCGCAGCGCCGTTTTAATAACCGTCCCATTTATCTGTCACGTCCCAGTCGATGTCGAAGAGCTCTGTTGTGTTCATATCTGACCTCTGAAAGCTCCTCTCTTCCATCGCTGCAGACTGATGAGTGTTCAGCTTCCACACAGAGAACTAAAGCCTGAAACAAAACCTGCACAAAGCCTCTCAAAGATAGATATCTGTAACAGACAGACATGAATCACTGCGCACACACAGGAATGCATCTGAGCACGTCACACACTGTTTAACTGTACTTTTAAAAGGATATTGATCACGTGCCATGAAGCCATAAAACATATACGAAGAGTTTTATAAAGTTTTTTTTACGATTTCAGCTACAGAATTGGTAGCAAAAAAGTAGAAAACTGGAAAAACTGTTTATTTAATAATAAAAATATATTACTTAAAGTCTTAAATTTACAGTAGGTAGATAAGTAGGGCGAGCATTCATTGACTTTCTCGTGGCGTTTTGCCCAAAACATTTGCGTGTTCATATGGACGATCCACTGATTTTCAGATATCAAAGTCAGTTTACTCATCAGGGTTTGTCCCACTCAGTCTGTGAAAGCAGTTATATAATGTCCACTGTGACACTGGAAGGAGAAAAACACTGATGATGATGATGATAGTGAAGTTTAAATGTTTGGATCGTGAGCGAAGGTGCCTGAGAAGTTTGGGAATCATGGCAGTAAACTTCCAGACTTTTTACCAATATGAATATTTGATCTATTAAAACAGGACTTAAACAGGACTAAACTAGGTCCTCATCATTAATATTATCATTTATCAGCCCCTGAATCTTCACGAAGTGGGCGAAGAGAAAACCCTGGATATCCACAGAGAGAGAGAGAGTCACTCCGCTCTCTGTGTTATTCACACATGTGTGGCGTTTACTCCGTCCATGACAGAAACGGCACAAAGCTCCCGGCGGCTTACTTAAAAAACAAAACAAAAAGAAAAACTCATCGCCGGCAAAACAAAGGTGCTTTTCTGATCATTGCATATTTCACATCAAAACTGCCGCAGTCAGCATGTTGTTTGCAAGATGGCATTTCCTTTGTAAGCATTTCAGCAGTGATCACGGCACCTTTGTTACTCTGACAATGGAAATATTCAATAACAAGAAGACCTGCCAAATCTGCGACGAGGCCGAAATCTGCCTGCGCGTCCCCTCCCCAGCCGAGCCCCGCTTGTCCGTTAATAACACGGCGGCGAGTCCGCTGCACACATCATCTCTGATCATAAAGCAGAGGTTAGTGTACGACAGAGAGAGAGAGAGAGAGTGGGAGAGGGGACGACTGCAGCTTCGAGCGTTGGCGTAGCACAAAAACCTGAACACATGCAGCCTCAGTGGGCCCCCCTGACCTTTTTTAACAAGACTGACCTCCCAAGAAAAACGACAATAGGTCGTATCAGTCGCCCAAAAACTCACCTATAGTTACAGTTTGACTGACAGATGTAGCGGTGCAGTTCAGAGGAGGATGAACAGTGGACAGGAGACCGTTATTCATCTCCCATTCTCAACTACAATCGACCCCTGACCTCAAACCAACGATGAAGGTCACCTAACATTAAGGAAGTAGTAACTTTAACCCACACCATATGCTCATCTAACCTTAAAGATCAATTTATGGTCCCTCAGGTCTGGTTCGTACAAGTCGTTGGAAGTTGGAGCGAAAAGCCGACCGCCATAAAGACGGGAGGGATTGTTTAAATAAGAGGATGATGGCGGTCATAGTGTTGCACTCGTTTGTTCACGTGAAGCGACAGAAGTAGTCGTTGAAAAAGGAGAGCTAGAAGAGAGAAGCTCAAACCACTTTATCATTTCCACACAGCTGGCCAATCCATGCGTGGGTGTGAATGTTAGCTAGTCTCTTTTGGGAAAGTTGCTGTAATGGCGACGCACAGCCCGCCTCCCTTATCCACCGCCGCTGGAAAGGTGCAGGAGGAGCTTTTTCCACCTTACGACGAGCATGTCTGAAGGAGTTTACAGCCATTTTTTTTTTTTTTTTTTTTAAAGGGTGATGTGTAATGGTTTTGGTAAGTACAGATAAATGATGTTGTCCTGTTTCTGCCAATAGAGGCGCCAGATTCTGGAGTCACGTGATCAAGCAACAGATTTAGAAAAGCTTTAATATTGTTTTACATACAAGAAATATATAATAATAAAAACAAACCTGTCCTCGCATGTTGGGGCCTTTAGTTCTTGGTTCCAGTCTTCCTCTCACTGACATCTCTGTACTTTACATGAGCTTCTTCATGTGATCCGACGTTATCTCTCTTACAGTGTCAGACTAATTACCATCAGTTTACAGACGTCGGTCCTCTCGGCTCGTCGTCAAGCTTATCAGGGGCCGTTCATCACTCCTGATAAACGTTACCTGGTTGCATCGATTTGCATGAACTCACAAATCAGACGCTCTGGAGACGACGCTATGAGCACAAAAACACAGCTTAACAATGAGCTGAAATTTGCTAGAAGTTAAGTTTATTTTATTTCACATGTAATATCTGACTGGAACTGCAACATTTAATTATGCACAAGCACCAGATGCACTGTATTCAATGTTGACACCTGTCCACAGGAGGCTTTTTAAAATAGGTAAGATAGGAAAAAGAAAAAAAAAGAAAAGGATAAGAAATAAAAATAAAACTACATCCATAAATATAAAGGTGTGTGTGTACAGAGGCGTTTGGTGTGAGAAGAGTGTTGTTTCTCTTTTAGCCACGATTTAACACCTCTACTGTCGACGCATTTTCAGACAGTCACATATTTTGCTCCTTTAACAGAAAAGACTGATTGTCTAAATGAAGGTTTTATGTGTTGAAATGTGACAGTTACTGTTTATTCAGACGTGAGTGCTGATGTCGCTTATAACAAACAAATGACTCAAAAAACATTGAATTTATTGGCAATTGTTGCATCATCACAGATATGTTTGTTATCAAAGCTTCAAGTAATTCTATTAACACAACTTTGTAAAAAAAAAAAAAAATACACCTGTGTTGTAGAATTACAATAATTTCTCAATAGTATCTCATATTTCATCTTGGATTTTAACAGGAAAATGTAATTTCAGTGTTTGTCCTGCTATCAGTCATTCTGTAGAATCACCATCATTTGACAGACGTGTCACTTTTGTAGCATTAAATTTACTCAGAATATTCCTTTATTTTTTAAGTATTTCATTAACACAACCAGCTAAAAATGCTTTCATGTTGTAAGATCACTGACATTGACCCTGTGTGTAACAGACAGCCTTGCATTTATTTATTTTAATTACAAATTTTGAATGTAAAATGCATTTCTTTACAGTTTCCTTACAATTTTTTCCCTCATCCAGGAGAATTATTGAATTTGATTGTAAATTGATGTAGAAAATCTAAAAAATAGCCACTAACTGTAAATGTATGGACACTCAACAATTTCCTTAAAACATTGTGTGAAATTTTATTGCACATTGTATGTAAATATGTAAATGTATGTAATAGTTTCTTTTTTTGTCCTGCAGCTCTGATGTTTCTTGGGATGTTTTATTGAACTGGGAAGTCTCTTTATAGATCTGATGAGCTGATTTAAAACCTGAGTTTGTGTTTACAGCAGGGCTGCAGCTAACGATGATGTCAATTAATCTGTTCAATCATTCAATCAATGAATTGTTTAAGAAGAATTTTAAAAAGTAACATTCACTGTTTCTCAGAGCCCGCGCTGATGTCTTCAGTTTCCTTGATTTGTCTGACTAACAGTCCAAAACCTTAAAAACGTTCATTTGCAGTCAAATACGACAAAGAAAAACATCAAACTGTTGGATTTTAGAGGCTGAAACCAAAGAACTGTTAGTATTTTTGCTTGAAGAACAACTGAAAGGATTAATATACCTTCAAAAACGCTGCTGATTCCTTTTCTTTCAATCAACTAATCGACTAATCGCAGCTCTAGTTCGCAGCTCGGCGGTAACTGGAGCTGCAGAATCCAAATTTGACGAAAATGGCTGCAGACGTGTGTAGCGCAGAGGTGGAACGACAAACACAAAGACTTCCAGCTATCACCGAAATATCATCAGAAACCTTTAACATAAACATGCGTGTCTTCGCTTGAGACGATTAATCTCCTTAAAGTTTCATTTGCATGTGTGTGGAGAGGATCCATGCATCATCGTGTGTCATTTTTGAAAGTAAATATTAATCAATGTTCGAGTGTGAACTGGCACAGAGCAGATTAACGCGCAGTAAAAAAAATAAACCCGCCGTCAACATTCAGCAAAGCTTCATATTTTCTTTCCTTATCAGTAGTTCACAGTCAGTCTGAGAGTTTATCTGCTCCGCTCATCATATACGAGCTGCTTGCCCTTGACTGGCTACAGCGTCCCTGAACGCAACCCAAAAAAATTATACAGGAAAATAAAAAAGTTATGAGACACAGAAGAAGAATGAACCGCAGGCAGCCGGAAATCAGGAGTTTCTTATTCTTATCTGAATGATTTTTTCCACATCATGGGTTTATTTTTTTTTTATATTCTATGTTATATTTATAATTGTCAAACAAAAGTTCACAGTCCACTGATGTTTTTTTTCTGAGAGAGGGAAGCGGTGAGGTGTTATTATGCTACATTACAGTTTTGCAGACGCAATCTGTCATCACAGGAATATGACATCATCCCTGCACCAGCTGTCTGTGCAAAAAACACCAACCGACCGTCTCCTCGTGTCTGACTCATTCGAGGAAAGCTCACCTCAAACTTCAAACTCCCGAGACACTAAATTCATCTTCACATATATAACTTTTTAGTTTGCACACGAGCCGATAGGACTGTGTCGCTGTCAGTCAACAGATCAAACAGCTCTTGTTGCTTCTTGATGAGCAAAATTACATTTCAAAGTTTAGTTTGAGCTCTTTGTCATAAGCAGTTACAACAATCTGAGCGTCATGTGTGCGTTTAAACTGAGCTAATCTTACCTGCAGACATAAAAAGTTCTGGTTCAGATACATGATGGTCTTTTAAAAACGCCTGAAACAAATCTGTAATTATTTTTTATCTTAGTTTTATAAAAGATTTAAAGATTTGATAAGGACTCAAAGACATTCCCATAGTAAAACACACTCACAACTACACTGGAGTTATAGCTAAAGTTAAACACTTCCTTTAAATGCAGAACGTTTTATATTAACATGACATAAAAAAAAAAGAAAAAGTAAATGTATTGATCATGACTTATTCGCCTGCACACAACAGTTTATTCGCACTCTTAGACATAAACTGACCTTTTTCTGTCTGTGTTTGTATGTTTCCCAAAGCAGCTCAGAGGAGCCATTTTCCTGCTGAGAGTGACCTTTCTTTTAGCAGCTATAGTGTTGATTGATTATTGATCAGAGATGGCAGAATGCCGCTGTATCCATTAGTGAAATAGTGTCTCAATACGTACAGAGATGCTTCTTCTGTTTATCAATCAATCTGCGGACGCTCTGACATTTAAATGTGACCTTTTTTACAGGAGTATAACCTCGTCTGTGAGTCCTCTGATGATGCAGCATCCGTATGGTTGAATTTAGCGACTGAGTCCATAACTACTCGTTGAAAATGGGAGTCAGTTGGAGTCAGCATCTAGCGGCGGTCTGTGGCATCGCACTTTAAAGTACTTCAGCATTGGCTCCAGCTTCAAGCGGTGGTAGTTGCCACTTGGTTGCTTTTATTGTGACATATTTGGGTGGTTTTTTGCCTCATCAGGCCTCTATAAACTCCTCCAATGAGAGGGAATCATTCCTTCCTTGGTTGAATTGCAACTCTAAGACATAAAATAACCTTTGTAGGATCACAAGCTCCAAAAAAAGTTGGGAACAACTGCATTAAATAATTTAATTAGTGTTACAAAGAACAGAAGCAGCAGTGAGGTTTGTTTTTTCTTCTTTTTTTCTCCATCTTCTATCAGCTAAGAGGTCGAGTCCGGTCCGTCAGCTGATTGTGTCTCACTGTAAGAACAAACAGAGACGTGTTCAGTTGGTACAGAGTGACAGAAATGTATCAAAACTGATAAATAAATGCATCGAGCAGCAGCCTCCTCCGTTTAAAAAAAAAAACAACACAGCCTCAGAGACATGCCTTTGTTTCCATCACAAACACTCATTTATCTGCTTATTTTCTGTATGAAAGAGACGCTGACGTCCACAGACGGACGATTGTTTCATGAATGAACGCTGGTGTGAAGAGAGAGACGTACCAGGCGGCTGCTACTGTCTCATGACTCATTAGGAATTAAAATATATTAAACGTTTGCTGATATTGGTGTAAATCCATTTATAAAGACTTTTTATTGGCCTGTGTTTTGCAAGCCAATAATGTCAAATCAGTACATTTAAACATAGTGTTACTAATGATGATTATATTTTACATTTTCGCCATTAATTCCTTAAAATCATGTGTTTTAAATGCTGTTTAGTTTCTAAAGTAATAAAACATTAAGAGTGACAAAGACTTCAGGGTTTATTAAAGCTGAAAACAACTAGACCAGACAGAAGCTTCTCTCCTGAAACCGTCAGGTTGTTGTCACTCAGGTCTAGACCTATGTTCTATATGTTGTTGAGTTGTGTTCTTACATTATCCCAAATGTTTCCAACAGTTTTCAAACCCAGAGAAATCTGTCATTTTAATCGAAGTAACGGACCGTTTCATTTGGTGGCCTGTCAATGGCGTCATACCTCCTCTATACCAAAGAGTATAGTGCACAAGATGCGGTGTTGTGGTTTGTCCTCGACAATGGCGTCTACCAAAGAGAATACACGTACAAGATAATCCGTCAGTACTGCCAAAAATTGACATTTATCCTGTTTTAAGCGACATTTTTACAATTAACTTTTTAGATCTTGGTCATTTTTAACTATATATTTTAACCGGATGAAGGATTTTAGTCATCAGGCGTTTGGATCTTACGTTATCAGACAAACAAGCTGAGCAAACGTTAGCAGCAGCTCGGCTAACAGCCCCTACCGGATATCCTGTGCCCGCCGAACAGCATCAGAGAAACGCTGATTTTTAACGTGAAACAGCTTTATTCAGTGTTTTTACTGGTTTTAATCACCAGATCTGTTTCTTCAGGAGAGGAGGAGACCTCTGCGGATAATTCGGCTTCCAGTAAAAACAACCTGAATGATAAACACTGAAGTAATCCTGAGGAAGCTGGTTGTTTAACATTGAGGACAACAACTCCCATGATCCCTTGCTACCCCTTACTCCATCTTTTATTATTGTTTTGATTGAGAGACCCCTAGAGGGAGAAATTACATATTGTGTGATTAAGGGATTTATGGTATTCGCCATTTATACGGAGGCCCTGAGGTGCAAAACACAACAACATTTCACAAAACACAAATATTGTGGTGTTTGGCACCAAAGGGCCTCCGTACATTAAAGACAAAAAGTGATTTAACAGTTTTAATTGTCAGGTTGAATACAACCGAAGGTGCATCGTCAGGACTCGTTTAATTTAATGGGTTTTTTTTCACAAGAATAACATCTTATTAACCCTTTAAACAATGCACCAACAAGAAAAGATAAGGTAGAACTTTTTCATTATTGTGCGGTTTCATCCAACAGTTAAACACACTTTTATATATTGATTCATTCATCTTTATTTAATGAATGAAATAAGATCACATTTTGTGTTCTCCTTCATAATGAATTATGTATACTTAACATTACCTGTGATATTTTCCAGACAAAGTGAAACATTTTATTATTTTTAAATGTGTTACAATAATTTTCTGCATGTGTTTTTTAGTTTTTTGTGAGTGTTTATTCATATGCAGCAGTTCCTTCAGGAAACAAATAAAAGCAACTGTGACCTTGACTTGGAGTTTTGTAGATTTCAGCCACTTTGTTTCTTTGTGGAATAAAAGTCAACAACATGAAGAGACCTGAAACTTTCTTGCATTTACTGTTATAAGACGTACATCCTCTGTACTTTCCATCTCTGCAAAACAGCGCGCATCGAGGCCAAAATGTCGACCTGGATGATACCTCGACCGTGAAAATGTTTAAAACTCTTCAGCAGATGAGAAAATAAATTGTTGAGATGAAGTTTTCCTGCAGCTCTGACGGCAGGAAAATCCTTTGAAACTGTCTCCATCTAGTGGAGTAAAGAGGAACTGCAACATGTCTGAAAATCAAGCCATTTAAAGGAAAAGTCTGGCAATTTTCTATGTTTTTTTCTTATTTCGACTAATCTCATGTGAAAGAGCCGAACGTTTCCACATTCCCATGTCAGGAAGAGGCCACTTGAAATTGAAAATTGTTCCTAATATTTTGTCCACCTCATTAAAACACAAGAGGAGACAGTTGTTCCTAATAAAGTGCTTGCTGAGTGTGCAGTATATATACTGTATATGTAAATTATTAAGGTGTGACTGACACTGAAGCGTTGTAAATTTGACTGAATGCGTCAGCGTGCAGGGCTTCCTCTTTTCAAACAAGATTGTTTTTTTGTCATTCACTCTCAAGTGTTTGATTTGGCTCGAGTTCAAGGCAGCTTCTTCTTGAGGTTTCTTCTTGTTAAAGGGGAGTTTTTTCGCCCAGTGCTGCTTCTTATTAGAGGGGCGGGGATTGTTGGGTCTCTGTAAAATAAAGAGTGCAGTCTAGACCTGCTCTGTGTGAAAAAGTGCTCTGATGGCTTCTGCTGTGATTTGGAGTTATATAAATAAAACTGAAGGTTGAATTGGAAACGACGTTGCACAACCAGACTGCTGGAAACAGACTCAATATATTAATAGTCATGTTAGATGATTATATTCACTATCAGGTGTATTGTGGTGGAACCCAGCTGGTTTGTTTGGAGCCATTTAACCGATATGCTACGCTTTATTTTAACCAAAAGTGAGGCTCAACATGTTTATCTTCTCACTCTCTTGTGAATTAGACTCTACAGACACAAACACCTCCCAGTCCACCACAGCGCTGGCGTTAAATTTCACTTCCCTCTGCACCCTTTTTGTCTTCCTCTTGCTTTCACTCTTGCACGTTGGTATGAATTTATCCTCGGAGGAACTTCCTCCTCTCTCTCTCATTCTCTCTCTCTCTTTCTGTGTGTGTGTGTAGCACAAAAACACACATTACATGCTTATATTTGCACTTCAGGAGAGATTTTTTTCCTACTTTTCTGGAGCGACGACAGCTTTTAAACACCTCACAGTTAAGAGGTAAGTGGTAAGAGGTAAGGTAACTCAGGAAAAGTAAGTGAAGACATGTTAGGATAATAAGGAAGTTTTACTTTCATCATTTTCTGTTGATCTTCTCTGTGTTGTTAAGCAGCTGTGTGGGTGTGATGGCAGAGGCAGGGAGACACACCGGACGCCCGACCGGCTCGAACATAAGGACTTTGTCTCCAGGTGCTTCACAGTCTGAGTTGTGTTGTGTTACGTTGCAGTTTTGTACTCTTTACACATGTGCGAACTCCCCCTTCAATCTGCTGCGTCTTCTTCTACTTTTCCTTAACTTCCTTCTTTGATTCTGAGGGACTGAAACTAAAAGGCGGAAAAAAATACATTTCTCAAGTGCTTTATTTAAATATAGCTTTAAGGCACTTTGACTTAATTTGAGTATTTCAGGTTTTTTTCTGCTTTATACTTCTGCTTCTTTACATTTAAGAAGGAAATGTGTCGTTTACATGGAGCTACATACTTATCTCGCAACTCACAAAAACATATAATGTGCACATTAAAAGTCACTGGGATTAATTTTTATCCAGTTTGAGTCAATATAGCACCAATACAACATTAGGTTAACTTCACCCAGTAGCAATCTGGTTTTTTGACCCACACAACCGTCACAAATGTATTGTTGCTTTCTACTAAACGATGTGCGATCAACAGAGTACAACAGATAACAGAGTAATTGTGATTTGTAAGTTTTTTTTAAAAAGTAGATTATATCAATCTTTAGTTTGGGTAAATAACTCAACAGTAAAATAAAGAAATAACACTAAAACTGAGTCTTGTCTTGAAGGGCTTTCTAGGAAATATTAACCCAGTATTGTGTTGCTGCTATATTGACCCAATATTTTGTGGTTATACTGTAAAATATGATGTATTGTCACATTGCCACACATTAAATTACCCAACACTACATAAAGTAGTTAAAACAGAAAAAAATGCCACTAATACAAATTAAAAGGACAAATACATCTGATTGACAAGAGCTGTGACACTGTTTACACTGTTTAACTCTTCAAGTAAAGGTGTAATTCAATAATATCAAACATTATAAACATTATAATTATAATTATGACATTTTTCTGCTAAATGAGCACTTTTACTTTTGCTGATAATACTTCTTCCTTTTACTTCAGTAACATTTTTAATGCAGGACTTTTTACTTTTCACACTGTGGTATTGTTACTAAAGTAAAGGATTTGAATATTTCTTCCTCGACTGTCCAAAGGTTTAAACACACATAACTTTCAATAAATCACAGAACGGTTGTTTTTACACTTTTTGTTCATATTAGCTAGCTTTAGAGGTGCTGGTAGGTGGATTTTGTTACCTTTGGACAGAACCAGGCTAGCGGTTTCCCCCTGTTTCCAGTCTTTATGCTAAGCTAAGCATAAACTGAAAGTTTAAGCTAAGCATAAACTTTCTCAGATAGATTTAGAGGTGCTGCTGGGTGGATTTTGTTACCTTTGGACAGAACCAGGCTAGCAGTTTCCAGTCTTTATGCTAAGCTATGCTAAGCTAACCAGCTGCTAGCTTCATATTTAAACATGAGAGAGAAATCAATCTGAAGATCTGACTCTCAGCAAGAAAGAGAATAAATGTCAAATTTTCCTTTAACTGCTTTAGATTGCTTAACGCTTTTCTGCTCTTACTCCCTTATTGTTACTGCTGCAAACATCTGGATGTGACGTCACCGTCATCAACATCACTAGGATGAAATAATATCCGCCAAACTGAAACAAAGTGCATAGAAATGCAAGAAAAATCGTAATTTTTCCTTTAGAATCAAAAGAAAACTTTATAAATGTATACTCTGTGTGTGTGTGTGTGTGTGTGTGTGTGTGTGTGTGTGTGTGTGTGTGTGTGTCTGTGTGTAGATGAATTTCTCGCCCCTTCCAGTTTGACCACTAAGGAGCTTCAGCAGAACCTGAGGGAGGAGAAGCAGAGGGACCGACCGGTCAGGCTCCTGTTTGAAATCCCGTCGACTCGTATCATCGAACAGACTTTCTCCAAATACGTGGTGAGACTTATCGACTGTCTGTAAAGATGGACGTAGCGAGGTGTGACATCACCCACTGGTTTGCATCGGAGCTAGTTTGAAGCCCGGAGTTTCAGCTCATGGTCGGCGCCATCTGTTCTGTTTGGAGCCAAATAATAGTCCAGATGTGTCGGTGTGACATCACTGTTAAGTTACACGGCTATAATCAGTATTTTTATATTACCAATGGATCACATGACCACTTGTCTGCAGCTCCTCTCGGCTTCACGGAGCTTTATAGTGAAGTTTCAGCTCATTGTTCAGCCGTCCGGCTCCAACTTTACTGTTCTGGTCCACTCTCAGCGGCTCTCATAGACCCTGTTAACACTTCAAATGCGTCTTGGATCACAAGTAGGCAGCGCTAAATACAAGTGGAAACGACCGCCAAGACACTCCAACCACTTGCCCATTTAGTCTGGGACGCATTTGACCATGTATCCTTTGTAGTGTAAACATTAACATGCCAAGGATGTGACAGGAAGTACGTCATCAATGTAGGACATGGTGGTTGTTTAGGTGACAGCGCACCAACCCTAAATGACCTGCCAATCTCAACAGTTGGTACACACATATTAGCTCTTAAACATTTTTGTTTTCTCAGCTAGCTTGTACGAAGCAAATCCGGCACTTGTCTGGTGAGTTCAGCTGGACTCCTTTTAGATAGATAGACACAGGTGTGAATGGCGATGTGTCTCAACTGTCCACTCGTGTTCAGGTCACCAAAACGCATTTTAAAACCAAGTGTAAACTTCCTTATATTGTCATTTTCAGCCACAGCAGGCAGCTAAAAGCTATAAAAAGCCGCTGTACACTTCCTGCTCAGCATCAGACAGCAAACAGACACAGTTAGCTGTAGACTAGCTGCTGATATCAGTTTTATGTTCACATCTTATTTCTGCTGCCTCAAAGTGGACAAAACACATCAGATTCTGCAGGTTTAAAGGACAAGTTCACGATTTTTAAAGTGTGTCTTAAAACATCAGTCGGGTGTCCGTGTGAGCAGTGAAAGAGGTTTTTTTCCTCGCTGTGATCATTCCTCCTGTTCATACTGGATATTAAAACCCACGGCGTGTCCACACAGTCATTTAAAAGTTGATGTGTGTTATGGAAATTTCCATAACTACAGGGTGACAAAGTTAGAGAGGTCAAGCTGTACCCTCTTGTCTTCTCAACCAGAAGATAGAGGCACGTAGGATCGATACGCAGGAGCCTCGCTGGCAAACCAAGGCTAGAAGCAGACCATTGCCAGACGAAACATGACAAAGACCTGAGATACGACATACCTAGAGGTCACAGATTTATGATTTGAAACTGATGAATCAATATCTCTGATTTGAACATCAGCTGAGAAAATCCACAACAATGTGAAGCTTCTATTCAGCTTCAGCAGTCTCAGTTAGTCATATCAAGTGGATATCTGACGCATTTACAGCCTTTTTAGCATTAAATTCCCTCTTTGTGTTTCCCTGTTGAGCTGCAGGTGGAAGTATAGTAACAAAAAGAGGCACTTTGGCACTAAAGAGACTGAAACGTTGAAACTTGATTTGACTCATTAGGCCGCTAAAGCTTCATATAAACTTGACAGACTTGTCCGTTAAAGTCACCATGAATTTAAAAATATTCATCTTTTGCGCCACCTTGTGGTAGTCTAAAAAAAAGGCAGCAGTGCAGCCTGATAAATCTTAGTAGTAACATGTATCCTCCGTGTGTTTCCAGGTCTATGAGGTCGTGGTGATGCGATCCGGCAGCTTCGACTCTCGACGCGTGTCTGTGGAGCGCCGCTACAGCGACTTTGCCCGCTTCCACCACACACTGCTGCATGAGTTTGAGGAGGAGCTGGAGGAGGTGGTGCTCCCCCGGAAACACCTGACAGGAAACTTCAGCACTGAAATCATCTCCGAGCGTCGCCTGGCTCTCCAGGACTACCTGGCTAAACTTTACGCGACGCGCTGCGTCCGACATTCACCTCTTTTCCCCAAATTCCTCACGGAGCAGGAGCAGAAGAGAGCGCACGGTTTGCTGCGAGCTGGACAGTTCAGGCTGGCTCTGGAGCAGCTGCAGATCATACTGGAGATCCAGGAGAAGCTGGTGCCGTGGCAGAAACCCACCTTGCTGGTACCGACGCTCGCCGCCCTCGCCGTTTGTTACCGGGACCTGGAGGAACCCGAGCAAGCGTTTGCCTCTGCGCAAAGGGCTCTGCCTCCGGTGAGAAGATACGGACTGAAGAACTACAGAGCCTCGCTGCTGGACCTGCTGGTGGATTTAGGGTACCAGCTTGGCCGGCCGGTGGCTCAGTTACAGGAGGAGCTGACTGCGCTGAGAGACGCAGAGAGGGGAGAGGTGTCCACTCGCTCCCTGAAAGAGTTAGTGGTGAAGGAGTTCATCTAAGGATAAAACTCTAACATATTCTGTAGCTCAGTCATCACAGTAACTGACTGATTCTGTAGCTTTTTGCACAAGAACTCCTCACTAATAACAGCCGTGTTATACAGTGTGTTAACATTAATCTCCCGTGAGGGCAAATTTGGCTGTTGGGCCTCTATTTGATCCCCACTATATATGAACTCTAGAGCTGAAATGATTGACAGAAAATTAACTGTTTAAGTCATTTTATGTGCAAAAACGTCAAAAAATACTCTGGGAGCAGCTTCTCAGATGTGAATGCTCGACATCTTTGTGTTTTTTTGACTGTTGCTCAGACAAAACAAGTCAATATGTTCACTTTTACTTGTTCTTCAGGGAATAATATTTTCTGTCACTTAGTACACTGAACAATCACTGGACACATCACACTCTCAGGTCAGTGAAAAGGAACAGCAACAACACCAACAATTAACTCGCAGCAACAAACAGTAGCAACAGCAGGAACAGCTGGCGACGGGCAGGAGAAGGACGCCAACACATCAGCATGGTCTATGGTTTATGGGGCTTCTTGTGGATTAGAAAGCACAAAGAACTCTGGGGAAGAAGTAAAGCTAGTAACCTGCATTAATGGTAACAAAATATTTATAGATGTAGAAGGAGAGAGGAGCTCAGTGCATCATGGGAAGTCCCCCGGCAGTCTAGGCCTATAGCAGCATCACTAAGGGCAGTCTAGGCCTATAGCAGCATCACTAAGGACTGATCCAAGGCGAACCTGGTCAGACCTAACTATAAGCTTTATCAAAGAGGAACGTTTTAAGCCTTCTCTTAAACATAGAGAGGGTGTCTGCCCCTCAAACCGAATCTGGGAGATGGTTCCACAAGAAAGGAGCCTGATAGCTGAAGGCTCTGCCTCCCGTTCTACTTTTAAATACGGTAGGAACCACCAGTAAACCTGCATTCTGGGAGCGCAGTGCTCTAGTGGGATAATAATAATCTTTCCTCTCCTTATTCTGCAGAACTTTTACAGCTTTCATGCAACTTTGAAGCAAACACAAGCACTCATGTATTTTCTTCAGGAAATGTTTTTTTTTCTACTTTGAATATGTTAACTTAGGCTTCGGGGAATAATGATCAATGTTTTTCAGTGTTTTCTGACCTTATATACACTTAACAATCAATGGATTATTTATATATACAGTGTATACACATAGCTGCATCTTTACAATCCTCCTGTGATATAATACTACGACCTTTCTCTCAGTTTTCCGTGTGCTGTTTGGTAAAACCCAACTAGGGCTGTAACTAACGATTAACCTGTTATTTTCCCAATAAATTCATTCGTTTTTGGTCCATTAAATGTCAGAAAATGGTCAACGATGTCAAATACTGTTTGCCAGAGCCGAAGATACAACCTGAAATGTCTTGCTTTGACTCAAACAACAGTCCACATCACAAAGAAATTCAGTTTACTGTCACAGAAGACTAACGAAACCAGAAAATATTCACATTTGAGAAGCTGGAATCAAAGAATTTTGACTTTTTTCTTTCTTAAAAAAGGACTCAAAACAAATAATCGATTATCAAACTACTTGTCGATTAATTTCATAGTCGCAACTCATTGATTAATCGACTAAACATTGCACATTTTAACTACAAATGCTATACTTCTATAAAGAAACTATTATAGTCTTCAAACTACATCTTGACACAGAGTCCTTAATCAAGACCACAAGATGAAGAACCTGTCAGAGTTCAGATTGGAGTTCACTGCTGCTAATTTATAACCAATTAGAGATCAATCAGATGATGTAAACCCAAATGATGTGGCGTGAAACTGGGCAGTTAGTAATCCAGATTTCTTAAATTACTTCCTGGCTTAAATCAGTGAAAGCCTCCTCCAGAACAACAAACATATGTACTGTTTACTGTGCTGTAAATGTTGTCTTCCTGTCGCAAACACTGACAGGATATCATCTGATGGACAAAGGAATGAAATCCTTTGTTTGCGTGTGTATTTACTTTCTGTCGTAATAAAAGTGAATCCGCGCTGTCTTCTCGGCAGAGGAACTCGTGTGTCATCATGTTTTCAACACAGATTGATCAACAGACAAACTGGATTTCAACAAGACAAAACAAGAGTGGAAATTCTTCTGAAAAATTACCCAAACTACCTCACTCTGTGTGTTTTAACTTTTTTATTTTTACAGAAGACACACAGAGAAGAACAGCCAAGTTAGAAATTGTGAATATATACAGAGACCCCACCAGCTTAGCTTGTAAACATCTAGGACTTATGGGAAATGGTGTTCTTTAAAGGTCACTGGGAAACATAATACTGAATAAACAATGATATTAGATTGTTTTTCAGAAACCTCTCGTCCTTATGTGAACATATGAAGCGTGTCACATGACATACTGTTGAGAAAGGTTCCGTTTAAAGGCTGGATTTTTAGTTAATCTGCCGCTAGTAGACGAGGTACCTGCCATGTCCAGTTTACCTGCTGATGACATCATCAGTTTATGTGACCAAGACGCATCCTAAACTTGACTTTTCACGTTGCCACAGTATAACTTGTTTGTGATGGTTTCCCAATGTCCCTGTGGACGCCAGGTTATGTTGTCGTGACGTTGCTGATACGTATTTTGCTTCTTTTTTTTTTAACATTTTTTAAATGTAACACTTTTAATTGTTTTTATATGTCTTTTTACATGTCTTGCTTTTAAATTCTGTTTAATGCCTTTTATGATCAATGTAAAGCACTTTGAATTGCCTTGTTGTTGAAATGTGCTATACAAATAAACTTGCCTTGCCTTAACACATCGGATTACATGTGTTTGGCATTTTACAGATCCTTTAATTTTATACTAATTTCGTGGAAATTTCTTTAGTAATTTGCAGGTATTTATGAGTTATGAAAACAGAAAAAACTACGTACCAACTAAATACCTGTGAATTACTCTTAAATTTTTCAACAAATTACTCTTAAATTTATGTAAAATAACCAAATGTTTACTTAGCAAGCAAGTTTATAACTAGTTTAACACACAAATCTACAAACTAAAAACTAAGCATTTTATGTCAGTAAAAGAACTAAGAGTGCAATTTATTAAGATTTTTTTTTCAAATTAACTAATTACTCTTAAATTTTTCAAAAAAATACCCTTAAATTTCTGCAAAGTAACTAATTGTTTACTTAGCAAGCAAGTTCATAGATATGTAGTTTAACACATAAATCTACACTAAACATACATCTAAACTAAGCATTTTATGTCAGTAAAAAAAACTGAAAGATTTTTATTTATTTGTTTTTGCAAATTAACAACTTAAACCCAAGTAGAAGTGAAGAAGAATAAACGTGTGTATACTTACCAACGAAACACCTACAAATTACTTACTTAAATGTTCATAGATAAGTAGTTTAATGTAAATTCCTTGAAATTATTACTTACAAAACACAAAGACAAAAAAAAACATAATGTTGATTTTGACAACATCGTTCACGAACATCGATGATATCAGAGATCGATTAGTCGGACTGCTGAGAGCTAAAAGCGGCTCGACAGTCGGCTGCTTCGGCCTTTGTTGTACCAGCAGCTGCAGCTCGTGGTTTTGGGTTTTTAGTAAAAAGCATTTAATGATCCGACAAACCGTCTGTATCTTCTGTAGTTCGCTTATTGATCTGTTAACCGCTTTTATCGATGGCGAGCGACTCCGTGAAACTCTCCAAAAACCTGCTGCGCATGAAGGTAAGAGACGAGAAAGCAGCAGCTAGCAGAGTTTCACATGAGCTCTGAAACGCCACGATGGCTGATTTTCTGCTTTATAAGAAACAGAAACTCGTGGGGAAATGTAAGTTTAAGATATTTTTATGTAAAGTTTGACCGAGTAATTAATTCGGCAAATAACAAAAGTTCTTAAATTGGTCAAAGTCAGCAGATTTAGCTGATTCACACCGTGTTTAACTGTGTATATTTGTTAATGGACACTTTATTTATCGTTTATCACCATTTATTTATCAAATTATGGTTAAAATTCATTTTTATTTAATATTAACTTATTTATAACTTCATTTTTCTATATGTGAGGCATCATAGTCACATGAAAACAACAAAAAAATATATAATTCATGACAAAAATGATCAAAGATTAAAATACAAACACCAATCAGCCACAACATTAAAACCACTGACAGCTCAAGTGAATGATATTGATTATCTCGTGATATGTTTTTGAAGTTGATGTGTTTTTAAAAAAAAAGAGTTTAAGGATCCATAAACTGACACTTATTAGACCACGGACCCCCTTCTGATCTGATTTTTGCTTTTATATTTATTGTTTTCTTACATAAAGTTCATTAAACCAATGACCAAGCTACTCAAACATGCTGTCATTGTGTTACATGTGGATGGAATAATAGTGGAAATAGATTATTCTATAGTCTTTTTCACTGGGGACCCTCTTGGGGGTTCCTGGACCCCACTTTGAGAACCGCAGGGCTAGACGACTGGGTCAGAGCGTTTCCAAAATGGCAGGTCTTGTTGGGTGGTCCCAGCATGCAGTGGTCAGTACCTACACAGGGACACGGGAGCCTTGAAGACTCTTTGATGTGTGTGTGTGGAGTGAAAGCTGCTGCAGTGCTGAAAACATGAATGCTGGTTATGCTGGACAGCTGTCAGAGAGCCCATGCTGACCCCTGTCCGCCACTGAAAGCCCCAACAACGGGAGTCTGATCTGGTCTGGTCTGATGAATCACGCTTTCTGTTACATCGTGTGGATGGTTGGGAGTGTGTTAGCCTCATTTAATCGGGCACTGTGATGCTCTGAGCAAGGCTGGGAACACTTAAGCTCAACTGTGGCTGAAAATAATAATGATAACAAGAACAGACTGAGTAATAATGCTGGAAATTCACCCCCCACTTTCTGTGTTATTCTCTTATTTGGTTACTTGTTTCATTTCTTAACACCCGAGCTTCATTTTTGAAAGCAGTTGTTTATGAGTTACATGTTGTTGTTTTTTTTTGATGAAATAACGCGTGACGGATGTGTGTTCCCGCAGTTCATGCAGAGAGGTTTGGATGCTGAGACGAAGAAGCAGCTGGAAGAAGACGAGAAGAGAATCATAAGTGATGAGCACTGGTATCTGGACCTGCCAGAGCTGAAAGCAAAAGAGTAGGTGTAACATAAAAACACCCTGCAACAGAGAACTCCTTAGAAAACTATCAAACTTGCACACCTAGTGAAACTTTTCTGATATATTTGAACGGTGAGATCCACAAGTAACTTCATCTTAAATTTAATCCATAAACTAGAAGTTAATCTGTCAATTTTTAGGGAAATGTGAGTAGCAGCAGGAACGAATTATACATGTTTGGATATTATTATTATATTATTAGTATATTATTTAAAGTGTTTTTTATGCTGACGACTTGCAGAAAAGTCTCATAAGTACATAAGTAAGTTAGTAATGTGGACAATAGAGGCTGCAACTAACCATTATTGTCATTGTCGGTTTGTTTTGTCGATTTATTTTCTCAGTGACTTGATTTTTTTTAAAATGTCAAACATGTCAAAGCCCAAGATGACGTCCTTAAATGTCTCGTTTCGTCCTGACGAGTCCACAACCCAAAATTATTCAGTTTACTGTCATAAAGGACTAAAGAAAGCAGAAAATATTCACATTTTAGAAGCTAAAACCAGATCATTTGGCCTTTTTTTTCCTTACAAATTACTCTAAAAAAATCAATTATCGAAATAGTTGGAGATTAATCGACTAATCATTGGAGCTCTAGTGGACAAAGTGTTTCTGTTAATTAATGACAAAGGCAACTGTAAAATAAAAAAAATAAAAAAACTAACGTTTTTGAAAGGAATCTGGTTGGAAGTGTTTCAGAGAACAGTGCAGTCCAGATTTAAAGGAGATTCACATGACGACGATTAAGTTTTAGAGATGTCAATTCAACTGAATGATCACGTTGGAAGCCGCTGTTGTGCTGTATCATGTTTTGATGTTCGTTTACTTCTTTCAGGAACCTCATCATAGAGGAGAAGAGTTTTGTGCCGTGTGAAGACCTGAACTACGGTCGCATGTCCTTCAAGGGTTTTAATCCAGAAGTCGAGGTCTGTTTATTTTAATCTGTTTATCAGTTCTGTCGTTTCTTTGCCGCCTTTTCTGTCTCTGCTTTTTGTTTGCTGAGCTTTTTTATAGACATTTGATTTAGTCGGGAATCAAAGCAATTATGTATCTTCAAAAAAAAAATCCTCCCAAATGACAACACTGTATTTTAAAAAGGTTTCATCGAGTAAATTTTCTGAACTAACTGAGGAATTCATGAAAGAAAACTGATTTTTGCTCCAGAGTTTACAGATAACATGACAATTTCCTACATGTGTTGTAAAACTATTTGTTTTCTTGTCATGTTTGTATTTGCCTCCAACAGTGCAGAAAAAAACACACACAGCGAAGCAGGATGCAAGATAAACTTAAACAATTTTATAAAATCAGGACCTTTCAATTTCTGCGTAAGAAGTCAAAAACCATTTTGCTGAAGTCTCATAATCATGGTGGGAAGAAGTATAGAAGTATAAAATGTTAAAAATGAAAAAACAGTTTCAAGTCCAAAGATATTCAGTTTACTGTCACAGAGACTAAAGAAGCCAGGAAATATTCACATTTGAAAAGCTGGAATCAGAGAATTTAGACTTTTTTTCCTTAAATTATGAGTTAAAATGGTAAATCGATTATCCAAATAGTTTAAGATTAATTTAATAATTGGCAATTAATCGATTAATCGTAGCAGCTCTACTTATCTTGTAGCTTAAGTCGTAGCTACAACTAATGATAGTTAATGAGTAATTTTAAACTTTAGAAAAGGGTGATAAATGTCATCACAATTTCACAAGTTAACATCTTCAGAAGTGTCGTTTTATTCGACCAGAAGTGCAAAACCTGAAAAGATTCTGTTTGTTTTTCACATGTAACAAACAAAAACTTCAAATTTTCGCATTTGACGGCGGAAAAATGACTGAAACAATTATTCAGTTATTAAAATGGTTGCTGATAAATTGTTTCAGCTTCGACTTTTAACTGCTGTCGTCCTTTTAATAAACTTAGTCACAGCTACACAGTGCCTGTATGATCAGGATGTGTCACTAACAGTAAAATAATCTACAGATAAAGTTCCCGAAATGAAAAATAAAATGTTTTGTTTGTTTAAAATATAAACGTGTCTTTCAACGTTTTATTGAAATGTTGTCGTTGTCGTGCGACAGAAACTGATGGCTCTGATGAACCCGAAGGACGAAACCGAGAAACAAGAGGAAGAGGAGATCAGCAGAATGCAGACAGACGTCACAGATGAAGAGATGGCGCTGAGGTGTGAACATCCGGCTCGTTGGTTATATATATATATATATATATATATATAACTGGCAGATGTGTGAATGTCTTTATCTGCTGTTAATGCATCTTAAAACAGTAAAAAAAACTCTTCATGATATGGAGAAGTAAGACGTAAACAAACCTGCCTGATCTGAAAGTCTGTTTTACGACCGTCTCTAACTGTATGTCTCATATTTTCCAGGTACGAGAGTTTAGTCGGAAGCATGAAGAAAAAGTTTGCGAAGAAGCGGGAGCGAGCTGCTGTAGAAGAAGAAGACGTGAACCACAACGTCGTGGAAACAAACACAAAGAGAGTTTTTCTGAAACCTCAGGACTGAGATCAAAATGTGATGGACTGGAGAGATGTGTATTTTTTATGTAAATTACTTTTTTTCCCTTTTTTTTAAAAAAACTGTGTGCATAAATGTGTTTATATAGAGAGATTGTGACGAGCAGAATGAGTATTTTAAGGATGAATGGATGTTATACATCCTGTTTTGATGATGCTGTGTCTTTGAGATGCTGAAAACATCTGGTGTAACGTGTTTTTACAAGTCTGTGCAGCCTGGAGGATGTCCATTAAAAGCAGAGCACAGTGTATCTACAGTATGTGTCTGTGTGTCAAAGAGAGAAACCATCAGACTGTCATTAAATGTAGGGTTGCAACTAACTAATTTTCGTTATCAATCTTGATTATTACTAGGGCTGTAGTCTGCTAATTGGTCGATACGCTCTCGTCCGACTAAATTCTCATTGGTCGACTAATCTTTGTGTTACTTTCATAAGGAGAAAAGTGCTACATAAGCAGCTGTTTGGGATTAATCCATTATTTCCTGCAGCGGGGGACAGACTAACAAACTACCTGTGAAAACGACGGGGGTGTATTCATAACACCTCAAACTCTGAGACTTCTGGGTCTAACTGTTCTCATAAACGTACTGAGCGTTTACTGAGTCAGTGTTTCTCCTACAATTATATCAACAAGAACCCCCACCAGGCTAAAAAAAAAAAAAATTTAATGCCGGAATTAACGCCAAATATCCACTCATTCAGAAATATATTTAGCGTTTGGGAGTCTGTGCAGCGCGTGAGTCAACCGCTGTGTCGTTGCCTGGGAAACGAGCAACTCTGTTAAGTTACACGGCATCCCATAGTATGTTTATGTAGCGAGTCGGACACAGAGAAAGTGACGGTGGATACGAGCGGAGCAGAGGAAAAGGTTAGCGGTAAGTTGTCAGTCTGGCAGTAAATGTACAGCACAGACTACAGTGTGTCAGTTAAATGCTAAAAAAAAAAAAAAGTCACGTCTGTTGTTTCTCCAAGTGCTGGAAAAGTGAAGGGAGTTAGCTCCAAAGTTAGCAACGATGGGTTAGCCTAGCCTGAAGATGCTAAACAGAGAAATACAGACTGCTAAGTTCACTGTGCACTCCCACCCCTCCACCCCCCGCAAACTAATCGATTGGTTGCAGATTATTTAAAATCTTAGTCGACCAAGATTTTCTTTGGTTGACTACAGCTCTAATTTAGAGGAAAGATTTTTATCACGATGGAAGTTTGTACGTTTTGTACTTTTATCTTTTCTAACTTTCAGAGAATTTTCCGTTCTTTTGTCCACCGTTGGCGACAATTTAGAGGAAACATCTTGTCATAGTTCCTCTAAACTGTGTCGCCCACGAACGGGTGTTTGTACATGAAAGGTTGTGCAGTTCTTCGTTCATACCGAAAGGCTCCGCGCGTAACGTCAAGCAATAGCATAATCCATGTTTTGTGTACGAATTGCAGTTTTATTTTCAGACATGCAAGTCTTTAAAGCTCCTTTTGCTTGTCTGACATGAACCAGACCACAGAGACATTTCATATAAACATGTAATTTTATAATAACAATAATAATCTTTATTTATATAAAGATTTTACAGAGTTTACAAAGAGTTTACAAAGTGCTTTGACAGACAAAGCAAAGGCAGAACAATACAAAAGCAAAGGCACTGAATAGAAGACAATGAAAAACAATAGAGAGATGATAAAAAAAAACCCAACATCCTGATGGCAAAAGCACAGTCACCTTTAGTCGCTGTGTGTGTGCTGCTGCAGTGAATGAAGGATTCAATGAAAGCAAACATCTGATCAGATGGAGGTCTGTGGTCCAATTTGTGTCAGTTTTAGGGGTCCTCGATGTGAAAAAGCTTGATAAGCACTAGATTAGACAGCTAGGAGACAGCGTTAGGTGGTTTTATAGTGTCAGAATGAAGCAATCTGTCTCCGAGATTGAAGCAAAGTTTAAATGTGAGCAGAGCGGACGTCATCTAGAGGAGGGTCACTTTTGAGGACGTTCCACTGTTAAAGGATGTTTTTGACCCTGCTTGCCAGAGGAGAGTACTCAGGGAAAGTGATCCATGAGGAAGTGGTGGTAGCTCTGTTTCCTTAAGGCCCTCTGATAGGACGATATATAACGCAGGGTAACCACTATGCTGGAAACGCTCTTTGATTTTAACAGCTTTAGACCGGAAATATGTAACAGTACTGCAGTTTCTGCACAATCTCATGAAATGACCAACAGGGATGTTGTTTGAATGAGTTGTTTTGGATGGCTACTCCACCAAATAGTGATTTTTCCCTCTAAACTTCTCACATGCTTTCATTTCAATGAATGTTCAAATGATCCAATATTTCAGCAAAAAATCAAAGATTAGAGGAAAAGTTAAAAAACTGAAAACAGATTTGTGTATCAGAACTTTTGTTTTTTCTTCTTTCCTCTCCCATTAATCATCTCACGACCCCTCAGATTTATCTGCTCACCCTTTGGAGGGGCCCTGACCCCTAGGTTGGGAACCAGTGGACTAAACTAGCTAACTGTATATAAAGTAGTTGAAACTAGCTCCACCTCCAGCAGCTACAACAGTAACTACGGCTCATGATGACGCAGTCAAACAGCGTGGTGGGAAAGTGGCGTTGAAGAAACGGGAGGAGCCATCCCATCTGTCCGGGGGTGTACAGAGGTCTGGGTTGAATGAATGTCCGCTGTAAATGTTTGTGATAGTTGTTGAGATATACCAGTCTGGACCAAAGTGATGGACCAACAGACCCACAAAACCAGTGAAATGATAGCCAGTAATAACACAGTGTTCATGGTGAGGGTTTCTCAATTTAGTCTCGACCACTTTAGGTGAGATTTCTTTTTTTTTTTAATTGCATACATTTCGGTTTCATTAAAAGTTACAGTTTTGTACAGTTTTTTGTTTTTTTTAAAGTCACAGTGATGGACTTAATGTCGACAGATCTTGGTGTGATTTTTGGAGCCCTTCTGGTGACATGTTGGTAAAAAAAAAAAAAAAATGCGTGGCCACAAGATATTAACTCATACCCACTCTTTAATATCTCGAGGCCATGAGATACATAATGCGTAGGCACGAGTAGGCCAACTGCGTGTCTGGACCTCCAGCTGGTGAACGATGAAGTTTATGACATCACCGAGATCAACGTATTGTTGTCGATTGAGCTGCTGCATTTTCAGCAGCCGAATTAAGTCGAAGTCTCTTGCGGAGTAATGCTCCATGTCTCACCGCAAGTGCTTTAAGTATGTCATTGTAGATCATTCCAGTGTGGAAATAAAATGAAATTAACTCAAAGTTTTCCATTATACTACTACTATGGAACAATAGAGAGATATAAGAGTGGGCACAAGTTAATGTCTTGTGGCCACGCATTATTTTTATTTTTTTTTTGTCACCAGAGGTGCTCCGTATTTATCAGTAAAAAAATAAAATAAAGTAAACTGTAATACTCTGAAGGTTTAAAATCACAGAATTTACACAGTAAGTATCTTTTTGTATTGTTAGGAATGTTTTTGTTAAAGTACACGTTTTATATTGAAGGTACATGTTGTTAATAATGAAGGTTAGTGATGTTAGATCGTAGCTAACGTATTCCCAGTCTGACTGGAGCATGCAGCGTGTTTGGGTGACTCACGTTCATATTAACAGATGAATTGACTTTAAGTAGATTAATCTGTTTCATGTTAACGTTACTGAACATTACTCGTGATCTCACTACCTGCACAAATGAACTGGTTAGTTGACTGGGACCAATAGATATTTATAAAGTTGAGTATTTTTAGTGGATATAAACGGATTATTTGACATTGATGGTTAAATCAAATTGTTACTGATAAACTGACAAAAAAAAGAGAGATTAAAGATAAGAAAGCTTGAGTATTTTCTTCCAAAAGCAGTACCAGGAAGTCAAAATATTTTGTAAATGAAGTCGTAATATTTCCAAGATAAAAAAAATTATAAGAAAAGTGTTGATATCCAGAGAATAGATTTGTAAAAATTTGAGTTAAGTCTACAAATTTTGATATAAAGTTGAAATATTTGGAGAAAGAAACAAAATATCGTGAGAAAAACGTTGCTTTACGAGCAGTTTGCTTTGTTCAGGCGTCAAAGATGCACAAACATGTTTCTGATTGATTTGATCTGTTTGTCTTTGAAGTGATTTTTTTATTCTGAGTCGTTTGATTGTCGTGAAATTCTGTAGAAACATTCATATTCCCCTCGAGTCGATCTGTAATAACTTTGATCCTCTTAACATTTCATCCATCGCCATCATCTGCTCAGTATTTAATTTTTTTATCCAGTACTTTATGGTTTACGATTAAATACCTGCAAAACTAATGACATCATCAGTCTCGCCTGTACAAGACAGTGAACATGTTAAACATTATATCAGCACGCTAGCATTAAGCTCCAGTTTTTTCTTGTTGACAGAGTTTAAATGTGTGTCGGCGTTCGTATTTCATCTCCTCACAAAGTCACGGAGGGAAAACTCCTCCAGACAGCGCTTCTCCACAGACTTGGTGCTGTTATGTCCGCCTGAAAGACTGAACTCAGGGGAACAAAAGTCTGAGCGCGCCGTTATTGACACACGTTACGTGAAACACTGAAACATGATTGGCTGTTGCCATCTTTAGGGAGGTATACAGAACTACGAGGTGATCAGTGTAAACAGACTCTGGACCGCCTGGTGCTGTTTGAATCGTCAGAGTCATTGATGTTTCGACCGCTGTAGCGACAGACAAGGTGAGTCAGGCGAGGAGGAAACAGGAGAGTGAAACATGTTAGACATCAGAAGATTGACTCCCTCAGGTTCTCATCTGGCAGGCTCCGTCTCCACCTCCTTGGCGTCTCCGTTCAGCTGATTGATTTGTGTCTCCGTCCCCTCTTTGGACGCCGGCCTCCACTTCCTGTAGGCCCTCTGGATGACCTCCGCTGCCTTCTCTTCCTGTTTCCTGCGCAGGGTGCTGCTGATTGGTTCATACGACATCTGCAGGTCACAATAATAATCAATAACGATCAGTTACTACAAGCGAAGGACATTTGGTTTGTTTTGGTTTTAGAAGTGAGAAGTAAAAATCCCCAAATCAGTTTTATTTCCTTTATAGATTTTTGATGCGTTCTGATTGAAAATGTCTTTTTAGGAAAACATCAACTGTAAATATAAATGTAAAATAAATTATTATTTTAACCAACAAAACATAGTTGACAGGACCTTTGTTTAGCCCTGAGTTGTGTCTACAGGTATTCCTGCAAGCAAAACTCTAAAACAAGCTAAAATGCTATTTTCTTAAACTTATTAAAGGACATATTCAAAGTTTTTCAAGTCTGTCTTAAAACAACAGTCAGTCATTACACACTTACAATGGAAGTGATGGAGGACAAAACCCACAAACCTTCTGTACAAAAAAATGTATTTAAAAGTTTATCTGAAGCTAATATGAAGCTTCAAATGAGTCAAATCAAGTAGATGTCTTTCAACGTTACTGTCTTTTTAGTGGCAAAGTCCCTCTTTTTGTTTCTATACTTCCACCTGCAGCTCAACAGGGAAACACAAAGAGGAGAATTTGATGCTAAAAAGACTGTAAATGTGTCAGATATCCACTTGATATGACTAAACTCAGACTGATGAAGCTGAACAGAAGCTTCACAGAGACTTTTAAATGATCTCCATCACTTGCACTGAAAGCACATTTGAAGGAGATGTTTTTAATATCCAGTATGAACAGGAGGAATGATTACAGCGAGGAAAAAACTTCTTTCACTGCTCATACAGACACCTGAAGTTTGATGCTTTGCCAGTTATGGAAACTCTTCTAATGGAGAATAAGAAATAATTTGTACAAAAAGACAGTTTATACATGTGTAGAGTTAAGTAGAATAGAACAATAATAAAACCTTGGACGTGTTTTTGGTCTTGAACTTTTCCTCCATGTTGGCTTTGAGAGCGTCCACCTGTCCTGAATCACCAAACACCTGCACACATATAAAGTATAATGTCATAGACAGTGGGTGAAATACAGGAGGGGTTTGGGGGGTCTCGGATGGTCTGGGAGCCCCTGAAAATCTCAAAATGAAATTTTATGGGGGCCTGAACAATGGGCTGAATTATGATTCTATTAATCTACACAGTAAGGTTTGTTTTTATGTAATTATCGAAATCTTTGATCATTTTTAAAAATAACAACAACAAAAAAATTGCAGTCAGCGTACTGAGCTCCGCCTCTGCAAGTTTAAAACAGACAATAAAAATCTTACTTTATACAGAATAAAAGTCCTTTATTGCCTTTTATCTTGATGAAAAAAGTCATTTAAATGTCCTTAAACAGTCTGTAAATCACAGAACAAACAAATACATAGACTAAAAAAAAGAAAATGCAGCAGTGTTTGTTCTGGTGTAGCTGCGTGGATCTAGTGGTCTGTCACATGGAGTTAGAGTAGAATATAAAATGAACAGATAGTCCTCAGGTGGAGTTACCTGGGCTCTGAGGGCCAGCAGGATGTCCAGGTAGTTGATCTTGTCTCCGGGGAGCAGAGGCAGATCCATGTGGATCAGTTTCATGGTGTTTGGTTTGGGAATCCTCAGAGGATCCTTCAGAGTGTCGCAGAAATCTGACAGCTTACTGTGGAGCACAGGAGAGAGAGACACACAAGAGAGCATTAGAGTCCATTAGAAACCATCAGAGACATAAGAAACTTTATTGTCGATGAAACTTTGTGCAGCAGTAACCGTCAGGAAACAGCCGCAGCCTCCTGATCCGCTCTAACGTAGAGCAGGATATCGGTTAGTGGTTCGATATCCGGTTTTTCCTGACCATGTGATGAAATAAATGGGGGGAGGATGGAAGAAAGGAAAAGAGGGGAGAAAGCAAAGGAGGAAGGAAGGAAGAAAAGAAGGGGAGAAGAAAGTAAAGAAGGAAGGAGGAAAGGGAGGAAGGATGGAGGGAAAAAATGAAGGAAAGAAGGAAGAAAGGAATGATGGAAGGAAGGAAACAAGGATGGGAGGAGGAAAAAGATGAGAGAAGAAAGTAAAGGAGGAAGGAAGGAAAGAGGAATAGGAGGAAGGAAGGAAGGGAAGGAAGGAATGGAAAGTGGAGTCTGGACTCACCTGTACTGTATGCACTGTGACTCATCGGGGTCGAACGTCTTCCAGGTGTTGTAAAACATCTGGAGGTCGTCCTCACTCAGAGTCTCGCCACCGTCCTCCACGTCCATGTCAAAGATCTCCAGGACGACGGCGATGAACATGCAGACCACCAGCAGCAGGGAGATGGCGGTGTAGGAGATGAAGAAGACGACCCCCAGCGCCGGAGAGCCACAGTCTCCTCTCACCGAGAATCCCGGGTGTTCGATATCCGGGTCGCAGTCCGGACGCATGATGGGAAACAGCAGACCGCCCCATCCGTTCCCCGTGGCGACGAAAAACATACACGTCATGCTATTCCAAAACGTCTCAAAGTTAATCACGTCGTCTATCATCGTGTCCTTCTTCACGTAGGCGAAGGTCGTCATGCCAAAGGCGGAGAAGGTGAACATGATGAAGAAGAGGAGGAGCCCGATGTTGAAGAGGGCAGGAAGTGCCATCCCGAGAGCCGCGATTCCGGGGATGAGAGGGAGGATGCGGAAGATGCGAAGCACTCGGATCACAGGGAACAGCATGGGTGATACAAGATAATATTCCATGAAGTCATTAAGGAAGAGGCCTGAGGAGATGAAAGGAGGGAAGGAAGGAAGGAATGAAGAAAGGAAGGATCGAGCGAAGAAAGGAAACAACGAAATAGGGAGGTAAAGGAATAAGAAAGGAAGGAAGGAATGAGGGAAGGAAGGAAAGGAAGAAAGAAAGAAGGAATGAAGAAAGAAAAGAAGGAGGGAAGAAAGGAAAGGAGGGAAGGAAGGAAACAATGAAATAGGGAAGTAAAGGAATAAGAAAAGGAAGGGAGGAATGAAGGAAATAAGGAGGGAAGAAAGGAAAGGAAGAAGGAAGGAAGGAGAAGAGGAAAGGAGGGAGGGAAGGAAACAATGAAATAGGGAAGTAAAGGAATAAGAAAAAGGTAAGGAAGGAAAGAAGGAGGGAAAGAAGAAAGGGTGGGATTAAGCAAGGAAGGAAGGGACAGAAGAAAAGGAAGGAGAGGAAGGAAGTAAAGAGGGAAGATGGAAGGAAGGAAAGGAGGAAATGAGGATAAAAGAAGGAAGGAGGGAAGGAAGAAAAAGAAAAATTTTGAATTATAAAAATCTTTATTAACATCGTTAAGAGACTCATTGTCATTCTAACCTTTCTAAGATGTTTTAAAGGGGAAGTCCACACTTATTTTACAGCCTCCAGATGTTAAATCTCTGCATTACTCCTTTAATGCGTCTCAATAAACCAAAGACGCCATCGCCGCTCTCACCTATGATCGACCCAACGATGAGCACAAAGTCCAGGACGTTCCAGGGGTCTCTGAAGTAGCGCCGCCTGAGAGCGATGAGCTTCAGAACGCTCTCTATGAAGAAGATGACGATGAAGACGAAATGGAGCCAGTACAGGATGACCTCCATTGACTGGTCCTGGTCGTCCGTCTCCACCATCAGAGCCGACATGTTGACGCAGATCATCACAAACATGAAGACATCGAACCAATGTGAGGTCACCAGGTCGAAGACGAGAGCCCGGAACTTATTCTGCAGATAGAAGTAAAAAAAGAAGAGATGAGAGAAGGAAGGAATGATGGAATGATGGAAGGGAAGGAGGAGGGAAGGAAGGAAGAGGCAAAGAAGGAAGGTATGAAGGAAGGAAAAAAGAAGGAAGGTAGGAAAGGAGGAGAGAAGGAAGAAAAGAAGGAAGGAACGAATGAAGGAAAGAAGGTATGATGGAAGGAAGGAAGGGAAAGAGGAGGGAAGGAAGGGAAGAAGGAAAAGAGAGAGGGAGGGAAGGAAGGAAAGAAAGAAAGGAGTTTGGACAGGAAGTCAGTGAACCCACCTGAGGTCGTGGAGCAGGTGTCCGAGGTTTGTTGTTGGAAAGTTGTGTTTTCATGATCCTGTAAAGCTTCTTCTGCTCCGCTGTTAAGAAGATGTGTTTCCCTCCAAAGTAAAGACGAGAACAGAAACACAGTCAACTGACAGAAACGGGAGAAACCCAACGTCAACATCTGAACTTTAACCTGACAACACCTGAACGTCACTCATTCATCTGAGCTGTTGGCATGGTAACCACCCAATTAATATCTCTGAGTGTCTGTCAATGAGTAGAAACATATCTCATGTCTCAGCTGGTTGATCTTGTTGATGAAGCCTCTGATGAAGAAGTTCAAGACGAAGAAGGAGGTGACGATGAAGCCGACGAAGTACAGGTACATGAACTGGTTGTTTTCATACATCGGCTGATCTTCCACCTACACAAACACACACAGACATACACACATATGCAGTATAAGTAACAGCACCAGTAGTAGGACCAGTACCAGTACCGTTCTGTGCACTGACCTGTGTGGCGTCCACGGCTGCGAATATGACGTCCATACCGCCTTTAAATATGACCTGACAGAGAATCAACATAAAACCTCTTAATGGAAACACTTTTCACTTTTTGTTTCCTGTTTTTAAAACCAAATCCGTTGCTCAGACTGACCGACCTGTAGCAGCGACAGATATCCAGCAGCCACGTTGTCGAAGTGAAACACTGGTTTCTTCCAGCTGACCTCAGTGTATTCCTCCATTACATAGAAACAGTCGCTCCTGTTGGGAACTAACTCAGGGGAGAAAAACTCCTCAGATGTCTCGTTATAACAGTAATAAAACTTTCCTGCAAATATATTCACTCCGAGGATGCTGAAGATCAACCAAGCGGTCAGACAAACCAGCAGCGTGTCAACGAGGGACGGGATGAAAGAGCACAAGACGTCCACCACCACCTGAGGACAGACAGACAAGTGACAGGACAGCTGATCACTTTTTGTTTAAAATGAGATGGACTTTTACTTTACTTCTACGACAAAATTCAAAGGAGAAATTTGGGAAAAAACTGCTTAATTGAAAGGAAGAGAGAAGAAAACCTAACCAACTGCCAAACTGATAGTTAGCTTAACTTAGCTTAACAGTTAGCTAGCTAACTGACACCAAGCTAAGCAGAAGAATACAGCTAAAGACTTAAGTGAAAATATCAGATAGATAATATAACCTAAGACAGGCTTTATAAAAAAGTTCAACTATAATAACTGCTAAATACTACATAAACTAAACCTAGCTTAGAGTTAAAGCTAACTGCTGGCTAACAACAAGTTAAGCCCTAGCAACAGTTGGCAAGGGATAGCAACAGCAGCAGCAGCAGAGCCCATGGATGTATAAAGAGAACTGGATACGGCGTCAGAGGAGGGGCCTGTGAAAGTTTCTCAGTTGCACAGGAAGCTAAAAAAGTTCAACTTCGGTGCATAAAATTACCCGGATCTTCCTGGATCATTTCGTCCATAGAGCGAGTGCACTGGTGACTTTCGCCTGCTGAATTGGCTACTTCCGGTTTAGCCCTCCGGCTAACTTGAACGGGGATAAAACAATTCAATCGTACGGCTCTTTTCAGCTTCCGAAATGTGATCAAATTCTGATAGTGAGACGAGTCATTTCGTGAGGGTTGTGATGCTAAAAACACAATGTAAGTCTTTGGGAAAAAGTCTTTTTGGGCCCAATAGTGTCACGTGATGTAATTACACAGTTTGGCCGCCATGTCAAATTGGTTTCACAGCTGTTCCTGGGGGCTTGGCGCCGCCACTCAGACTTCCAGCCAATTTTCCGCAGTATTACAGCAAAAAATGCCCCTGCGGCCCAAAAAGGATTTCCCACATAGACCACCATTGTAAGGAGACATCTGTAAAACTGTTGACTGGACACCTCAAACTGCAAACAACGTAATTTACGACTCTTTCTATTGTGAATTTCTAGAGTCTCCATCGGGGTCGGACTCAGAGTCGATACGTGTCAGCCTGTTTCGTTGCCTGTGCTCAAAGAATAAATGTTTTGTTTTACTTGAAGACGCCTGGAGTGCCTTAGTTTTTGTCTCCATGGCTGTTTACACCCCAGAAAAAACTGTTTGCTGTTTTCTGACATTTTCTTGTTCTTTCTATTTATTTATTTATTTTATTTCATTAATGAATTGTCTTTTCATCTCATTGAATCTGTTAGAGCCACTATACCATTACACACCACTCGCAGAAGGACAGTGAGAGAGAGCCTTTTAAATAAGGCCCTCCCACTTAGTTACTGTTGCTATGCTGTGCACCTGTACGACAGGTAGGTGGGTGTTACTCAGATACGTTGCGATTAGCGGATGTTCTTGTCTTACCCTCGTGCCCTGGAAGCGAGACACAGTCCTCAGAGCCCTCAAACATCTGATGGATGCCAGGCCGGCGTATCCAAGTGCGCTGCCCGTCACAGACGTTAGGGACACCTGATGATGACATCACAGCACAGGTGAATGTTAAACACTGAGCGAAAGAACATCATGTTTAGCCTCATTGACTCTGCTAGGAACGCCAACGTCTGCTAGTTGTCCCTCTCTCCTTTTCTTTTTGCCGTTGTCATGATGTGTTTTATTATTAAGAGTCTCAGGAGTAAATTATGAGTCTCCAAAAGTTCTTTTTGGAAATACGTCTGGACCTTTTCATGACAAACACAAGAAGACTGTTGAATCGTCATGTTCTGTGCTGTCTTCTTAAAATGTGAGGCAAATGTAAGGTTTTTATTTTACAGCCCCATACTGACCTCCATCTTTACAGACAATCACAAGCAGTTATTTAGAGTGAAAAAACATTTTTATTTCATTTATAAAATGTTGAATTTTTTTACTGACTTCAAAGACCCTCTGCTCAGTTTTTTATCACATCAAGTGTTTCAGACACTTCCACAAGTAATGTTGGGATGTGTCCTTTCTGAAAAGACCTTTTTTCATGGAAGTAGTCACTGTGGTTCAGATGCTGCAGATATTTTATTTTCAGTATTAAATCTTTTTAACTCCAAAATAGAGATTGAGTGGAAGTCGATAAAGGGTTTGGTTGGTTTCACCTGTTAGTTCAAGCTACAGGTTAGTTATAAGCAGGTTGTTTTTCCAGTTACTTCGTGGAGTGTCTGCTGGTTGCCTGGCAACTCTTCTCTTTTGGACACATAATACAGACTTTTATACATATATAAAATCACTTCTATGCAGATGATATTCAGTTATACATGTCTGTTAACATGTATAATTGTGAAGACGTGAAGAGGGAGTTACAGCTCCGAGAGTACAGTCATCAATATATGTTCATGATGAGGAAGTTGAGGCAGCATTGGTATCAATATATTATCAATAATCACTGTTATTGATTCTTACGATTACAACGATGAAGTCGAACCAGCACCATTTGTCAGTAAAGTATCTCTTGAATCCGAAGCCGACCATCTTGAGAATCATCTCCACCACGAACACACAGGCGAACACTGGTTCTGCGTAGTCTAGAACCACCTTCAAGACCTTACGGTTCTCCAGGTGGACGTCGTACAGGACCTGTTCAGAGAAAGACTGATATCACCACCTGGACCAGGTGTCACAGGAGCTTCTCAAACGCAGGATCTGAACTTCATTCCTACATGAAACGTGTGTTTTTGTAACCAGAGATGGTTTCACCACCTCATCATGATTGACTAAAAACAATCAAAATCAAAAATGTAATTTGGAAATGTTAAAGGTTTGCTGCAGAGGAGATATAATCAATCAGTCATATTCTATTTCAAATATATCTCACTACTGTTTTATTATTAATATCATGTCATTGATACTTTAATAGTGTTTATCTTTCATTCATTTATTTGGTTGCCTTTGTTGCTTGTGAAGCAACTTGTAGCACTAAAATGTGATAAATATAAATAAAGTTCAACCCACGAACTAACAAGGGGTAGATTACCATTTTAGAAAATGTTTTATTCCTGAATAAACGTTTTGCAAAGTGGAGGACGTCTTATATTCGAGGACAAAACATTTATAAGTTCACAACATTGGATTCTTTATTTTTGAATGGAGCACTACTTTAACAGAGGCTCCTACAGAGAGTGATGCATTATGGGTTGTTTGTAGCCTTAATGTTGCTAGGCTAGTGAGTTTCTTACAAATAGCAACCTCTGGAGCTGAAAAATGAAGCCAATGTGGAAGTGCCTTAAACCTGCATTCTTTCTAATGGCCAGCAGGGGGCAACTCCACTGGCTGCAAAAGGAAGTCTGATTGTATGGAAGTCAATGAGAAAATGAATCTACTTCTCTCTGGATTTATTACCTCAGTGAGCTGTTTCCTAATGAGTTTATGGTCTCAAACGCTAGTTTCAAGTCTTCTTTAATACATGATTATGTTCATTTTTAAATTATGTTCCCATTTAATTTAAATGTGACAATAAAGCAGCGAATGCTTCAGGTTGTGGCTACGATGTGATTAACAAGTCGCTACCATGGAGACAGCGTTGCTTATGTGACATAACCATGGCGTAGCTGCTGCTATTTCACAGTTTTCAGTTTGTTAAAGTTAATTGTAACATTGCGGTGGCCTAAAAAAAAGTCTTGTTCAGCGTTTAGTTTTAAGAAAAGACCTATCAATGAGTCGGATTATCAGTTTTTCCGGAGAGCACATTTTGTTTTAACGGTTTTAAACCTCTTTTTCGTTAGCAAAAATCAGCATTAGCATTATCACTGCTAACCATAGATTGTACATGCACCGAACTAACCAAGCTAGCGCTAGGGTCAGTTACACCGTCTCATCCAAATATGGTCACTTCTGGCTCCAAAAATCAAACATGGTGACACCAAATCCAAGATGGCGATGGTCAAATTACTGCATTTGAGGCTTCAAAACGGCAGTTCATAAACCAATGGGTGACATCACAGTGGCTACGTCCGCATATTTTACAGTCTACGGTCTGGAGTTTCTGAAGGCTCATGTCAGAGGAAATAAATTCATGGCGAGTAACTGCAGAAACACAGTGAGGACTGAATTGTCAACCAACAATCAATGAGGAGAAGCTCACAAAAAAAATGATGGAAGTCAGATAAAGTGAGTGATAAAGTTAGAATATGATTGTATTGATATGTTTGTATGTTTGTCTTCACCAGAGCAACACAGCTGAGCAGGATGACGAAGTTGATGAAGATCTCAAAGCCTCTGTGTTCCACGATGGACAAACAGCATCTCCTGAAATTAGTCCAGGCCCTCCATATGCCCCGGGACGTGTCTATGTTCAGGAACGAACAGCATTGGTAACACTCTGAAACACAAAGAATCATCAGATGTTTTATTGATCACTAATTGGCTCCTGTTCCTTTTAAAGTTTGAAGTTATTTGTCTATAGACGTGGGTGTGTGTTGTGTGTGCGTGTTCATACTGTCACAGCAGCAGTTCTCAGGTGTCTTTCCATCATGATCTTTATCGTCTTTGTTCTCCTGAACTTTCTGCACATCGTCACACTGAACAAACACGTTCAACAGATAAAAACAGAAGAAACACACACAACTAAATAAAAGGCAAACTAAACAACAAAGTCCTCTAAAGTCAGTTAAAGTTAATTCATGTTAAACACTTGAATGGTCTGACCTCTGACACCGGCTGGTCTGAGGACACCAAGGTCAAAGCCAGGTACTCCTTCTTGTTGTCTTCCTCGTTCTTAACCTCTAAAAATGAAATTCACAACCAGGAAAAAAAAAGTAAATCAAAACAAAAACAATTTAGTAATAATTTAGTAATAAAATCTTGAGTTATGGAGAAGTCAACCCAAAAAAAACTACGAGTGAGAAAAACTGTGAAATACGACTGAAAAACAAACTAGAAAATAACAAAGACGTCAAAAATCTTGACTCAACCCGAAACCCTCTACTATCTACTTCCAGGTGCGGTCCTACCTGTTCCCTGGCCGCAGTCCAAAGCCTTCTTGATGTCGTCCTGTAGTTTATTTCCTCCTCTTTCTTCTTCTGGAGCTGCCACATTAGCTAGCAACAAGGCCATGAACAGACTCAGGACCTGCAGAAAGGACAAGAACAGATTCAGGAATAAAACAAAGGGGAAGGAACAGATCCAGAATCTACACCTGGAAGTTGCTCAGCTTCCTCTTGATCACATTTTTCATATATATTACAAAATCCATTATAATGTTATATGTTTTCCAAGCTGTTTCTCTGTCATTTCTATTTCTTATTCTATTCTGTAGACATATCTACTGCGTGTCCGTCCGTCCTGGGAGAGGTCTCTTCCAGTTTTTTTAAAGGGTTTTTCCTGATTCAAATGAAGGGTCCAAGGACACAGGATGTTGTATTGATGCACAGTTTGTAAAATCTCCTGAGACGAATTTGTGATTTGTGATATTCGCCTATACAAATAAATAAAAAAGCCTGGAGAGAGACGAAGCCGGGAACAGATTCTGGATCTAGTACCCCGTTTACACCAGACATTAACATGTGATCTGTATCTGGAAAAAGAAAAACACTCTGAATGTGATCAGATTGGCCAGACCACTGGACCACATCCATAAAGATCTGGTATTATGGCCTTTTTTTACTAATTTTTTAAATAAATACTGTGGATTTTAAACATACCGGTCACATTTTATTTACCAAAAAAGTTGTCCTCCTGCAGGCCGTTCCTGAGTCCCTTTACAGAAAAACTGCATCATTAACGAGCGCTTACTCTGATTGGCTGGAGGAGTGGACTTCCTAATGACTAATGCAGGTTCCCTTACGCTGGAGTAATGACTATAAAGACTATAAACTGGAGTCTGATCCTGAATGAAAGGAGGAACCTGCTGTTACAACAGTATGATTGTGTGGGGGCTCTGCTGTTACAACAGTTACCTCACAAAGTAGCCGGCGGTCGCTAGCTTAGCTGTAGCACACGTCCTGCTTTGCTGGTTATCCGGCTGAAATGCAGACTCCGACAACAGAAGTTACGTATTCGCAGTCACTCAGTGTTGCGCTGGGCGGCAAGGGCCTTGTGCTAAAGCTTCCTGCATATTTGATTTAACTGCTTGGTGTGACGTAGCAACGAGTTCAGCCTCAACACCGCTCACTCTTTCAAATTTTTGACACAGAAATTAGTAAATTTACAGCACACGAGGCCCCCACCATCACTCTAATCCATATATTCATAGATTACAGATACCCATAAAGCTATTTTTTCTTGTTTTTTCCACAATACCACATCTTAAAGATCTGCCCACTAAGTTTAAATCTCTCCTATCTCTACCTCTTCCTGCCAGCTACAGCAAACTCAGTAAAAGCTACAAAGAAAAGAATGATCTTCCTTTTGTGGCAGCAGTTTCCTTGACTTAGGACGCCATATGTTTGTTTACAAGTCTGCCTTGCTAATTCGCATACAGAGATCCAATCACAATGTGGACACAGCTGAGAAAACAGGATTTTAGCACCAGGTGTCAAAGATCCATAGATCGGAGGTCAATATCCAGATACAGATCACATGTTTATAGCAGGTATAAATAGGGTCTAAAAAAAGGGAAGGGTGTAGACCTGGTTCCTTGTTTCATACCAGAAACCCCAATCTTTTACCCCTAGACTTGGATCTGTTTGTAGCTACAGCCGGATCAGGTCTTTCTGGCTGCAGAGACTCACCAGCAGCTTTCCAACGACCAGGACCATGATGTAGAAGATCAGACACATGCCGTGACCCGAGACCTCCATGCAGTCCCACAGGGTCTCAATCCACTCTCCACACAGGATCCTGAAGACGATGAGGAAGACATGGAAGAGGTCTGCCATGTGCCAGCGAGGAAGCTCGCAGTCGGCGGCGATGCGGCAGACGCAATCGGTGTAGCTCTTCCTGAACAGCTGCGTGCCGAGCACGGAGAAGAAGAAGACCATGAGGACAAGAACCAGAGTCAGGTTCCTCAGAGCCCCCATCGAGTTCCTCATGATCCTCAGCAACATGTTGAAGCTCGGCCACCATCTGGCCAGCCGTATCACTCGCATCTGGACAGGAGACAGTAGAAGAGAATATATCTTTATTGTCCACCAAGATGGAAAATTACTAAGTAGACTTGAGTATTTCCATGTGATGCTACTTTCTTCATTTCAGAGGGAAATATTGTACTTTCTACTCCACTACATTTATTTGACAGCTTTAGTTACTTTTCACATGAAGATTTGACACAATGGATAATATAACAAGCTTTTAAAATACAACACATTGTTAAAGATGAAACCAGTGGTTTCCAACCTTTTTGTCTTTTGACGTCTTACAAAAAGCAGTGTGTAGTCAGGGTCACATTTCACATGTCTATGAGTTGTTAACAGCTCCACCAAATTGTCATTTTTCCCTCTAAACTTCTCACATGCTTTCATTTCAATAAATGTTCAAAAGATCCAATATTTCAGCAAAAATCGAAGATATCAGAACGTTGTTTCTTCTGCTTTCCTCTTGTAAACAGTAACAGTGAGTAGAAGGTTTTCTGTAGGTGAGGTCATGTGATCAGCATATTTAAACAATCTAAAATGTTTCTTATTAATCGTAAATTCATTCATAGAAAGAGAGAATAGCACAGAGGAAGGGATCAAATAACAGTCATTTAATTGATGATGATTATGATGATGATGATGGAGTCACACTGACCAATCGGTAGTTAACCAACAAGTGAAGACCCTCAACATCAGCCAAGAACAGCTCCACCAGACTCATGAGGACGAGGACGCTGTCGAAGACGTTCCAGCCCACCTGTAACCATAGCAACAGAGCAGCCCTCAGACACCCGTTACCACGCGAACAGCTGTCAGTCATCGTCAGTGAGCCTCACTGACAAAAAAAAAAAAACAGGAAGTCTGACCTGGAAGTAGCCGTACGGGTCCAAGGCGATAACTTTGAGGATCATCTCAACGGTGAAGATCCCCGTGAAGACCTGCAAAGGGGGGGGTTAAAGGTCAGAGGTTAGAGTTGGGTGGCGTTAAATATGACATGCCTCTCGGGACGGCTCTAAATACGGGTGTGAAATCGACCAAGATGCACTGAGATTGGATCAGTCAGACCACATTCAGAGGTGGTCTGGTCTGCATGTGGTCGCAGTCTTTTAGCGCGACGTATCCTGGACCACAATGAAGGACCGCTTTCTGTGTACCCTCCGTCCAAAGCTGTGTTTAAATTGTTTGATAACAGGGTAAACAAATTAACAAACAAAAAAACAGAAATCCAAGCGCTTTTCTGGTTTTAGTCTTCAAACTTGGCAGTTGGAAAAGAAATTAAACCAAAACCAGAAAACCATTTGTTATTGTTGTGGATATTTTGAGCAACAGTCAGCAGAAAAGCTCACACGAGACTTTTGATTTCTTAAAGCTGAAAATGTTTATTGAAAGCATTTGAAGTGCAGAACCGAAACAATAAACTCCAGACTGTTCTGCTCTTTCCGCTCCGTCCTCTGAGGGTCCGAGTCCTCGTCTTTATCAGCCTACAGTATGAAAAATGAGTCTGATCGGTTCACTAGTTTCTGAACAACAAGGCCGCATTTTACTCGTGACAGTTTAAGTCACACTGCGTGTAATTTCAGCAGTTTTGGTTTGAACGTCTGACTGTGTCATCCACTTATCTGTGCTGTTTAGGAAATAGAAATGAAACCATGGAAACGCTGATAATAACTTCTATCAGAGACGCTTCTGCTTTCCCCAAAACATCACAGACAGCTGGAGTCTCAAGGAGAAGATATCTCCATCCTGATTAGGAGTTACAGTGTGACCTCAAAGCCGAGCTTGTAATCCAATTTGTAACCTCTAAAGATGGAAAATACCATGACAGTTATTCGCTTGTCTGTCTAAATTTTTTTTTTTTGTTGTTATTTCAGATGCTTAAAAATCGATTCTGTCTGTTCTGTCCTGTCAAGTTTATAACTACAGTTTCTAGTTTTGCTGCTTAAATATAAATAAATGCACTTCAGTGACATTACTGCACGGATGGAAACGTTTACAATTACTGAAAGTAGATATCTCTGATTTTTAATCATCAATACATCAAAACACACAATATAGAAATTTTTTTAAAAAAGGACGGCTGCTTTAAATCAAACAGTTTTACCCTAACCCTAACCCCTAACACCTTTAAGTCTTGATTTCACTTTTTAATCTGTCCAGCACATCAAATATCATTGAAATAGAGATTATAACATACAAACTAAATGTATTCCAGTGTGATCTTTTCTGTTCTGTGTTGTTATTTATCCACGTAATAAACAGTCAGTATAGTGCCGTGTGTAGTTTTCAGTTTAGACATTAAAGCTTCAGACTTTTCCCGCCCAACACTGACCAGATTCGAGATGTACATCACTGACTCAAACTCCACCATCATCGGGTAATGGTTCAGGGCCATGAAGGTGATGTTTATGACAAGGCAGATGATGATGCCAATGTCGAAATACGGGTTTATGACGAAGGTGTGGAGCCGCTGTTTGAGCCATCGCCAGCAGCCGCAACAGTTCCACTTCAGGAAGTGATCGACAAAGGAAAAACAACACGGAGGACACGACCTTCTTTCCTCTTTAAACCCTGAAACACACAAACCGGTTACTGAAGACATCTGAAGTCAGAGCAGATGAAGTCTGTGTTTGTTTATTTGGGCTCAACGGCTTTCAATAAATGGGTTTTTAAAAAGGTGCAATATACAACATTTAGATCCACCAGAGCAGCATCTCTGACCATCAAACTGTCTTTTTGCCTAAGAAACATATTTTAGCGTACTGGTTAGCTGTAATTAGAGAAGGTTTGTGACATGACCAAGCGGCAACCTCTGGAGCTGTATGATGAAGCCAATGCAGAAGTGCCGAAAACTGCAGTTCCTCAAACGGCCACTTGAGGCTCCAAAAGCAAGTTATTCCCCACGGACTTCCATGTTAAAATACCCAACTTTACAACAGAAATAAACATGTTTACAGTCTGGTACAAAAAACAGTTTTGGTTTTTAAAGCTAATTTTCCCAATTATGACGACTGTACGGGGGTGAATTTTTTCATAACTCACCCATTTAAATTTCATTAAGCTGTAAAGTTTAGCATAATGAAGGACGTGGCTGCTTTGAGTGACAGGTGGCTTGTTTCAGCCATTCAGGCCGCCTCTTTGCCTGTTTTTGATTGGCTGGGAGTTAGGCAGAGTCACGCACTGCCAAGATGGCGACGCCCGGAGTTTCAAAACCGCTCTTCAGAAACGAACAGGTGACGTCACGGTAACTACGTCCATATTTTTATACAGTCTGTGGACATGAATCGAAAATGGATGTGGAGGACAACGAGGGAACTGACGGCTATCAAAATAAATAACAGAGAAACTCGGATTACAACACATAGACAGAGTGTGACTTCATTCTCTGCTCAGGTCGCCATTACTCCTCTATATCTTCACAGAATGTCGTATATTGCACCTTTAACATTTTGTCAATTTAAATGTAGTCAAATATTAAGACAGTCAGTGTGTGTTTGTTTCTGTGTGTGTGTGTGTGTGTGTGTGTGTGTGTATACCTTCTATAGCAGCGTGTTCTTCCTTGTGGTTCTTTATTTCTGCAGCCGAATTCTTCCTCTGTGGTGGAGAATCTTTTTTGTCAGAGACCTCAGTCTGTAGGGTGGACAGACACACACACACACACACACACACACACACACAAATCCATGTTTGTTCTTGTGTTTATTATTATTATTTTAGGATCTAAGTCCAAGGGATTGTCGTTTTATTTTTACCATGAAACAAAGTGCAGTACCGTAAATTCTCTAATAGAGCCTGCGGTATTTATTTACCTCAGCTGTGTTTATTTAGAACAGTCCTTTATTTCTACTTGCTTCTCTTCCTACAGTTAAAACAAACTCACCTCTTCCTCCATGTTGACCTTTTGTGCCGATAAAGTGTGTGTAACAAACACTTGCACAACACTAACTCCATCAGTAGAGTCACGTCACCTCCAGAATATTCACATTTTACGGTATGTTGACATCATCTGTTTGACGAAGACGATGAGATGATCTCACCTCGTCCTCCTCGCTCTTCTTCAGCGCCTGCAGGATCGCGGCGTACTCTTCTTCTTTCCGCTTGGCCTCGGCGGCACAGGCGTTGTTGTGCTCGGCCGTCGCCATAGCGATCGTCGCCACAAAGAGGCCGAGCAGGTAGAAGGAGCCGACGAAGAGGACGACCACGAAGTAGACCATGTAGATTTTACCCGATGTGGCGAAAATCTGCAGACAGACGACATCACAATTCATGTGCACAAGACAAGACAAGACAGTAAGTTAGTTTAGATATTGCCAAGACTACATATTTATATTTTTTAATCAGAAGGAAAGATGTTCTTCAGCCTGAAGTCTTTGTTAAAGGTAAAAGTTTCAAAGAGTCCCAGCCTTTAAGTACCTTGGGATAATTATTACAGTCAAAACTGAAACTTATCAACTTAAAACTTTTTGTATGATGTAATATTTTAACTGGAAAGTGCTTTTAATTTATTTAGTATGATGTAATGTTTATACTGTACCACTGTCTGAATTATAACATTAGATGCTGCAATTCCTTTGTGAATCTGTCTGACTAGGCGAACTCTACTCTATTGTTCCTGTTAAATAAACAAATTAAATAAATAAAATAAATGTTCATGTAACTGCTGAATAACTCTCTGATGATCGAGACGTCATCAGAGTATGAATTTAAAGCTCTGTCAGGTAGATAACTGCTAAATTACTGCAACTTTTCCACATGAAATGACCAAATCAAATCAACGGATCTGCATTTGGTGTTGCGGTAACTTGCATCATTGCAGCAGCAGCGCATTCAGCAGCAAGGACTCAGGACCGATGAATCTCACCTGCCAACAAAGATGATGCCGAGCAAAACGACTCCCAAAAGTTTCCAAATGAGGTTAAATCAATAATCTATCTCAAACATAGAAATTGGCACTTCGGAAATGAAACTATATGTTTATGTTAAGACCAGACTGTGTTGTGTGGGGGCGAGTCAGTCACTAACCATGTGGGCAAGGTTCTCCCAGTAGTCCAGGGTCATCAGTCTAAACGTAGACAGGGTGGCCCCACCAAATGAGTCATAGTTAGTTAATCCATAATTTGGGTTTCTTCCTGCCTTCACACAGGTGAAACCCTCTGGACAGGACCTGCCGACACCATCATCATCACCGTCAGTAACGATGCACACGTAACAACGAGCGGTCATATGTGGAGCTGTGTAAACTCATACATACCTCTGATCGGATTTGTTTCCACATAGAGCAGCGTCAAGGTGATGAGGCATGAAGTAGTGGTTCTCTACCGGAGACAGACAGAGGGTTAGAGCTTATCAGTGTGATAGATGCAAACAAACACGTGACAAAACTACCATAAAATGACCCAAAAGAGACACAACTGTTAAAACCAGTGGAGATCAATAAGCTTTGTCCCCTGTAAAATATAAACAAATCAATAACACTGTAGATATAAATATTATAGACACATCACCATTTTCATCATACCAGGATCGTCAATGCTTGCGTTTGTTGGTATGGAGTTGTCGTAAAGGTTCATGACACATTTCTGCCTCAGGCTTCCCATCAATGAATGCTGACCAATCAGAGCGAAGAAGGCGAGGAAGAACACTACCATGCCGAAGACACAAAGCTGCCTCTTCGCCAATTGGACCAGAGTTCCGCAAGTCTTCCTCAAACCTGAGAAAAAGAGAGGAGGAAGAGATCAAATCATTCAGGTGTTGACATCAAAAACAGCAGGCAGGGGGAGCAGAGTGCAAACCAGAATGGATGTGAAGTTGTTTTTGTGCTTTAAACTCTCTAAATCGCAGAAGTAACAGATGGAAAATATGTTGCTAACATGACTTAATTGTTTTGATAGTTGGTGTGGATTTTCTGAGCTGATGTTGGCGGTTTTGGTTAAAGAAGAGGAACAGAAGAGGAGTCTGCTGATTTTGGTCTTTATAATACTTTAATGAACTTGATCAAGGAGAAAAATACGGAGTCAAAGTCCGAACTGGACGCCGTCTCCGACTCTTCTGAGCTCTGAAAATCTAAGACCAGACCTTGAGCAAGAGATATTGAGATATTGGTTCATCAGTTTCAAATCAGAAGTCTGTGAAGTGTGACCTCTATGTTGTATCTCAGGTCTGGCAATGGTCTGCATTCTGGTCTTGGTTTGCCAGTAAGGCTCCTGCTTATCGATCCTACGTGCCTCTATCTTCTGTTTGAGAAAACAAGAGGGTACAGTTTGACATTTCTAGCTTTGTCACCCTTTAGTTATGGAAATATCCATAACAATAGTAATGTTACTTTATTGTTACTTAATTGTTTTTGTGCTACTGTTACTTAATGTTGTTTTCTTGCTAAAAGTACTTTTTTATTCTAACTTTGTTTTTATGCTAGTCTACTTTATTATTTTAATGCTACATTACTTTATTATTTTAATGCTAACATTATTGTGTACAGAGTCCCGGAAGTGCCATAGAGAAAAATAAACCTTAAAAATTAAATAAAAAGGTTTTAGTATATCGAATGCTTGAAATTCTGTTACTAACATACGAGATACAGTTCATTCTTACATTTTGATTAATTTTTGCACACAAGATATAGTTTGACCTCTCTAACTTTGTCACCCTTTAGTTATGGAAATATCCATAACAATAGTAATGTTACTTCATTGTTTTCATGCTAATGTCACTGAATTGTTTTCAAGCTAAATTACTTTTTTTCTCTAACTTTGTTTTCATGCTAGCATTGCTTTATTGTTTTAATGCTAATGTGACTTTGTTGTTTTCATGCTAACATTATTGTGTACGGAGTCCCGGAAGTGCCATAGAGAGAAAAATTAATAAATAAAAAGGCCACGTTTTAGTATATCGAATGCTTGAAATTCTGTTACTAGCATACAAGATACAATTCATTCCTACATTTTGATTCATTTGTGCGCACAAGATACAATTCCCATGTTTCGGTTAATTTGTGCATTTTAGTTAATTCCTCACTACCTGTAGAGCTAACTTTGTGTAATTTGTTAGCATAGCTACTGTTTCTTACAGGAGTTATATGTTAGCTGGTAAGAACTGATCTGTCAAAGGTGTTGTGGAAGGATGAGTGTTGTATACAAATTAATCTCAAAATAGATATTTTACTGGTTTCCAACAAGTTGCTTTAAATAATGAAAATGTTTATATATAAGCTATCAGGACATTGTGGTTATGTTTCTGCCCCCCGCAGCCTTGATAGTTTGTATTATGACAATGGGGGAAAAAAAGGAGAAATGCAAAAACATTAAGTGGTCTGCAAGATGATAGTGTTTGTCTTATGATGGCGGGACTTCAGAATGTATAGATTTTGTCCAAAGTAACTTTTATTTATCAACAAGAAGCAAACAAGTTACACCATAACCTTTTAATGCAGAAAACTATGCAACCACCTTAAAGAGAGAGAGAGACACACACACACACACACACTGACCAGAGATGACTGCCATGAGCTTCAGGATTCTTATCGCAGAAGTGTTTCCAAAATAATCAAACTGTGACAGATATCTGTAACACAGAGACACACCATTAACATCATCGTTACCGTCATCATCATCATCATCATCATGAAGTCACAGCAGAAGATTCATTTGCCTTCGTCTTTTGAAAACACTTGGTTCGAGGAGTTTTGTGACAAATTTATGCATAGATTTAATTGTTTGGTGTGTGGTTGTCAGTTTGTTTACAGTGTTTGTTCTGAGTTGTTTATTTGGTTTCTGGTGACAAACTGTAGTTTAACAAACAGATCAGTCAGGTAGTTAATTTTCAGTCATCTCCACTTTGTCTCCAAGCTCAGATAAACTCTCTATATCTTTGACCTAAAGGAAGTCACCCATGCTTTTATATCCTACTGCCTTGATTACTGCGACTCGTCTCCATCTAGTTCAGAAAGCTCTCTCTTTACCATCCTGGCTAACTGTTAGCTTCTTTCTATTTGATCTGTACTGGTTTACTGTACAGAGTTTGCACACTGTACTTTTCACTTCCTCCTGACAGGATTGGTTCTCATTTTATTCAGAACTTTCTGGGCTAACAAGCTTGCTAATGGATATTTAGCATGCATGTTAGCTTGTCATGTTAGCTGGGCCACTAACTGAATAATACGTTTATTGAAAGCCGTATTAATATCATGGCTTTCTGTCTCACGAAGCATTTTCTGTTCTGTGATCAGTTTTTATGTCGACAGAGGAGATTCAATAAAAACTAGATGTTAGCAACACAGCTAACAAATTACATTTAATTCTGTCAATATAGCTCTATTTATTTATAAACAGCATACATTTCTGGTAGAAATTCAAAGTTGAAGAAATTCCCCAGCTTTGTCCCAGCCAGAAAATCCGCTAATCACAATTATTCCATTGAGATTAACAGATTTTCTGTGAAATATCAGTTTTAAACGCTGGTGTGAGCAAACCCTCATGAGGTAGCGTGAATTAGCAGGCTGTCTCTTCTCTACAGACTCTGGTGTCACTCAGACTTTTCAGACTTTCTTCTTTCTTTTAGCAATAAATATCAGGAGTGTTAGTGTGTATTACGCCGTGACGATGATGACGACGTCCAGCCAGTTCCATGGATCTCTGAGGTAGGTGAAACGTCCCACACAGAAACCTCTGGCTGCAATCTTGATGATGGCTTCAAACGTGTAGATGGGTATAAACACGTATCTGTTCAAAGACAGAAAAACACTTACAACTCTGGTATATTTAAACACACAATATGTAATTTCAGCCACTAGGGGCCTCTAAATCAAAACAATAACAAAAGACGGAGTGTGATGAAGGTGTGAAGTAGCAAGGGATCATGGGAGTTGTTGTCTTCATTGGTAAATAACCAGCTTCAACTGGATAGGATTACTCCAGTGTTCATGGTTCAGGATCATTTAAGATCAAAACACAATACAAGAAAAGAAGTCTCCTCCTCTCCAAAAACAAATGTACACGCAGATTAAAATCGTTAAAAATACTAATTAAAGCTGTTTCACCTAAAAGATTGGCGTTTCTCCCACAATGTTCAGTGACCACCAGACTTCCTGGAGGGGCTGTTAGCCGAGCTACTGCTAACGTTTGCCCAGTTTATTTCTCTGATAACTTAAGATCCAGACGTCCAATGACTAAAATCCTTCTTGCAGCTAAAAGATCAAGTTAAAAACCAGCTAAATTTATCATGAAAATGTGGCTTCAAGCTGAATAAAAGTCCATTTGTAACAGTTTGTGTGGAACAAGCACAACATTGCCGATGTATTATCTTGTATATGTGTAAGTTACTCTTCGGTAGACGCCATTGTAGCGGACAAATACAGCGCTGTCGCATGCATCTTGTGCACTATACTCTTTGGTAGAGGAGGTATGACGCCATTGGCAGGGGACCAAATGAAACGGTCCGTTACTTTGATTAAAATGACAGATTTCTCTGGGTTTGAAAACTGTTGGAAACATTTTGGATAATGTAAGTACACCACTCAACAACATATAGAACATAGGTCTAGTTGTACCTTACCATTATACCTTTAAAAACTGAAGGTAACATAAAATCTGTAACGTAATTTCAAATTTAAAAAAACTCCCAAAAGAAACCCAGATTAAATGTTTTTACTGCTTTTTTTAATTCTTGCATTTTTGGCCTTTATTTGACAGTTGAACATGCAGAAGGATGGGAAACCTGCACACACACACATCGAACCACTGGCGTTGCAGTTATGTGATGTGTCTTAACCAGAAGACTACCAGGATGCGCCGACTGAATGTTTATATATGGACAGTTTGTTTTCTGAACTCATCCACTGCTGAATAAAACCAACAGCCCAGTATAAATTAATAAGAGGTCTGTTGGGTCTGCAGTAGAGCTAATGGTGTACAAGATGGTATCATCAGCATAAGAAGGAACACTGCAATGTTCAGCTGGTAAATAAATATTATTCATGTAGAGGGTAACAAACTGGTGGAGTCTGAAGTCTCCCAGAAACATCTTATCTATACCAGCTGTAAGGAGAATCATGGAAAACAGTATCAACAGTATCAAAAGCCTTTAATTAAGTGTTGAAAAAACAAATTGTGTTATGACGATTTAGTTATTCTGAACTTTTTTCTTTTACATTTTATGGACCACATGACCTCTCCTGTAGCACTACCCATAGATCAGATAAGTCATATTTTTTTCACGCTTTTATTGTTTTGTGACTAACTGCATGATAAACCTGTTCATTTAAGATCAAAACACAATACAAGAAAAATACAAAAACTCATTACACTTACACAATTTTCTGAGAATGAGACCGAGCTGCTGAGTTGAAGTTTTGCACATTAAATTACATGTGCAACGTTAAAAACAGTTTGAACTATAGTGACCTTTTTATTGCATTTTTTTTCATCTGAGATGGCAGCTTTTTTGAACCATGAACAAAGTCATGGCATGACACATGAGGACAAAGCAACTCTTTGTTTCAGAAGCACGAACTGGAATATTTGACTTTGACAAAAATCTGTTTTCTGTTGGGACTCAAGCATACTGATATTTCCAAAGAGCTGGTTCTTGTTTTTCTGGTCCTGTTGTGAAATGTGTGTGCGTGTGTGTGTGTGTGTGTGTGTGTGTGTGCTTGGACTCACTCAGCAATCTCGCTCCACCCTGTAGGATAACTCTTCGTCAAGAACGTACAGTTGGCCAAAACCGTCACCATAATAAACAAACTGAATAACGTTTTGTCATTAAGGAACTAAAAAACATTGTGAGCTGATCATTGACTGCTGTTTACTGTTAACCTGCAAAACAAACTCATTTCCTGCATAAAGTTTCTCAGTAGTTTACAATATTCACACTTCGAGAGTTAATGGATGACGAAAATGCAAAGCTGTTAGTGTTTAGATTAAATACTGTTGACTTTTGAGGGTGCTGTTGATGGACACAAAACTACTATGAAGAGACTTAAAACCACCACAGAGACACAAAAACACCACAAAGACACCACAAAAGACACAAAAACCCCACAAAGAGACTCAAAAACACAACAAAGAGACACAAAACCACCACAAGGAGACTCAAAACCACCATAAAAACACAACAAAGAGACGCAAAAACACCATAAAGAAGAACAAAAACATCATAAAGAGACTCAAAACCACCATAAAGAAGAACAAAACCACCACAAAGAGACACAAAACCACCACAAAAACCCCACAAAGAGACACAAAAACACAAAAAGAGACACAAAACCACCATAAAGAGACTCAAAACCACCATAAAGAGACTCAAAACCACCATAAAGAAGAACAAAACCACCATAAAGAGACTCAAAACCACCATTAAAAAGATCAAAACCACCATAAAAAGACTCCAAACCACCACAGAGACGCAAAACCACCATATAAATACAACAAGGAGACACAAAAAACACCACAAAGAGACTCAAAACCACCATAAAGAGACTCAAAACCTTTTACATGCATGTGCCTATGGGGACAGCAACACTGCATGAGGCTCTGCTGGTTTAAATGACCTATCAGGAAGGAGTACAGTGTGACGCCATAAAGGATATCAGTGAGTGAGGATCTTGATGGCGATGGTCCTCAGCAGGCTGAACGGACTCAGCTGGTAGCAGGACGAATCAGCGTTAAACCTGTGGATGATGTTTCCTTTACTGAGCACGATGAACGTCTGCAGAGAGACAAATCAAACAACACACTGAACATTGTTTTATCAGCTTGATACTTTATGACTTTTCCTAATTGGATGAGGAATTGCAAATAAATTTGATTTTGAACTGATGATGTGTTTCAGACGTCTGCTACAGAAAATGACTGATGGCCTTTTAATAGCTTCTCCAGCTGTAAAACCTAATTATCTGCTCTATGTGTGTCACATCACCACCCTCCCAAATCCCAAATAAGTCTGTTAGGATTTTTGGTATTAGAGTTTATTAGAGAGGCCAATGTAAGAATAATTGAATTATCTGAGATCAAAAAAGTGGTAATCTTCAAAGAGAAGTCATGATATTTCAATACAAGTGGTAATACTTCAAGAAAAAAGTGTTTTGTCAAGACAGAAGTCATAATATTTTAAGTAAAAAGTCAATTTCTAAAGAACAAAATCATAATTTGTCAAGACAAAAATAATATTTTGAGGAAAAGTTGTGATATTTCAAGACAAAAGTATAATAACAATAATAATTAATAATGTTATTTTTGCTTAGCGACTCTGAAGAAGTTCACTCCTAATAAAGTCACAGTAAAGTCATTGTGGTTAATTTTGATTTTCCTGCAACCAATCAGCACCTTGTTGGGACTACATGTAACCACAGTTTACAACGTGTTTCAAGACCCCAAGCAACCTGAGCCCTGGAGGTTCACACCCAGAGTGTGAAGCTCCACCCATGAAATCCAAGTTATCAAAACCAGAGTTTCTCCTCTTATCACTCTCTTTCACCTCCAGCTGCAGGAGCAGCTCTCTGCTCTTTCACACCTCCAGCAGTAGTTGCTGGAGCAGCTCTCCACTCTGGTGTGGCATGCTCACAGCAGACACACACAGTCTTTTATTTACGGCAGAAGATGCGAGAGCCTGCCTATGACTCACAAACTACGTTCCCTTGTGTCAGCAGTTACCACACAAGTCTAATGGCTAGTTTTAACAAGGACAGAAGCCACAAAACAGAGTTAGCTTGCTGCTAACTCTAACAAAGGAGTGACCTGGGCCCTCTGCACAACTGGAGTGCCGTCTCCCCAGCAACGCCTGCATCTTTCAGCTTTAGAGTCAAACCCTTCTCAGCCTGACTCATCCACGGATTCACTGGCTAAGAAGCAGCACACCACAAAGCATCTCTTTCCTTCATGGACTGGTAACAGCTGGGCAAAGCCTAGCAACACGGTGAAGCATAGCACGGCTAAGCAAGAATGTTTAACTTAATCAATGCACATGTATTGATTTGTCTAAAGTTATTCATTGAACTGTTGTTGTGATGTCATTGTTGCTCACAGTCAGGTTAACACAGGTTACATCCAGTAACTAGGCCTTGTATGCAACTAACCTCTTCCTAACCTGGCACCTTGATCCTGCATCAATTGGCCTTGAATAGAGAACCACACAGATATAAGGTTTAAATACTGGTTTTGCAAACTTTGGTTCATAGTTAATTATTAATCAATGTCCCAAATTCATAGATTAGTATATTTTGAGACTAAATTGGTTATCTTTTTCCATGACGCTGCCCCTTTATTAATTATTAATTTTATTGATTTTAATAATTATCTTAGTAATCATTAATCATTATCCAACAACCTGATAGAAAATACTGGCTGTACATGGAGAGTTCTGTTCACTGAAATGAGAAATACTTGTATTTTGTTTTGTAGTTGTAATCTTTTGGGGGGAAATGTGATATTTCAGGAAAAAGTAATTTATTCATTTTTATTTTTATTTTTTTTAAAGAAAAAGTCGACATTTTTGAGTCCATTACAGTGAAGGGAAGTGAACTGAAACAGTGTTATTAATCTGATTTACACTTTTCATTGTTATTGTAATTCAAATTCTGAGTCCAGTAATCACACAAAGCATGTCTCACTAAATAACATATTTATATTGGAGCTACAACAATTGGCTAATCTAATAGGAACCACTTCAACACCTTAATGCTGTACTAAACTACAATAATGTACCAACACTGGGTTTTACAGTAATGAGAGCGAGACCTTCTGTGATTGGTAGAAGGGGTCGAGCTCCTCCAATGGGGTGTTGAGAAGCTCGGTGGGCGGAGTCCCATAGAAGAATGGGAGGGGCTTCCCAGCCTCCAGGTCACTGGTTGGTCCAAGCAGGTCTCCCCCAGGTACCTGTCAACACAGATCCAGCCAATCAGACAGTTCAGTTGTAGTTTGTTAGACCTGTGAAAGTTTTTTTTTTTGTTTTTTTTTTTACAGTTTACCAAAAAACTCTAAACACAAATGCATAATTGCAAACTTCACAAACTTCAAACTATATATACATTTAATATATATACATTTTCAAAAAAATAATTATTCAGTGTAAAATAAACTGAAATTAAGTGGAAAAAGTAAATGTACTGTAAAAATACACAACCGATAAAAACATGAAATACAGTAAAAATTTCCATGTATTTACCAACATAAACCAATGAAAAAAAAACAAGTTATAATACTGTTGTTGTTTGGTAATTTTCATCTTTCAAGAAAAAAGCTGTAATTTTTAAAAGAAAAAGTCAAAATGTTTCAAGAAAAAGTTGTAAAATTGACAAAAGTCAAAATTTTGTATTTTACTTCAAGTAAGAAATCACATTTATTCTGCCTCTGGTCTTTGTGGCTCCATTGTTCCTAAACAAATGGCCGTGTTATTTATCTATCCTGTGGTTCTGATTAGTGTGTGAACAATATCGACTCTTAGTGTTCCCATCAGGGAATTGTGTGTTAAATGGGTTCCAGTTAATGATAATGAATACCAGTTCTTTCTAAATTAGCACATGAACAAAAACAGAGGGATAGCGTTTATAGTTTTGGTAAATGGCGTCATGGTTTGGGCGAGTTTAATTAATCAGCCCAGTTGGTAGTGTGAAAACTGTAATTCACTGTGATTGATCACAGAATTAAAATAATTAAACGTGATTGAAACTCCTCAGAATTCCTCTTTTGCAGACAAAGGTATTGATAAGTCAGATTGATCAGAGCGGTCGGTCACTTAGGTAACATTTAAAATAACGTGTGTTCGAGTTGTGTATTGATTATGTGTCTGAGAGGTGATAGGTATGTATTGCACCTCTTTGTTCTTCTTCCTCTCTTGCTCCATCCGTCTTTTCATCTCCCCCAGCGAAGCCGGTGTGAGGCGTCTGAAGACCTCCGTATCAACAGGGGGCAGCAGAGATGTGATCCTGGCATTCTGCAGCGATGCCCGTACTCCACTGTCACCTAGCAACCGACTCCTGAGGGAAGCGGGGATACCAACATGAACATGATGGACCCAAAACAAATCCCAGAGACTCTGGACCACACATGTTGCTGTCACTCCACCTCGCTGCTAGTTTGTCCTAGTGGTCACTCACGGTACTGCAGAAAAAAAAATCCCACTTTTCCCACAAACCTCCATTACAAAATCTTTAAACTGTTGACAGGACGTCTTCAACTGTAAATAAGCTCAATTATTGATCTTTGTGTTATGAGTTTACAGGGGGAAAAAAGTCTTTTCAGGCCGATGTGCATCATGTGATGTTGTAATTACACGGTTAAGCCACTATGTCAAATTTGCCTCAAAGCCTGGCACTGTTCATGTATCCAGTTTTCTTTATACATCCATAGTTCCTATAATATACACATTCTCTGAGAGTGTTTCGTGATCTGATTTATATTTTTCATGGTTATTGATCACGCTGCTGTAGCGAGTTAAAATGCCTGCTGCCTTAAAGCATGTCTCACTAAATAGATTTATATTAGAGCTGCAACAATTTGATGATTAATCGATTAGTCAATCTACAGAAAATATATCTGTTTAAGCAACCGTTTTGATAAGCAAATAATTGTTTTAGTCACTTCTTTAAGGAAAAATGCCAAACATTTGCTGGTTGCACCTTTTCAAATGTGAGTACTTGAAGTTAATATGTGCCATGCATTGGACTGTTAATTAACCAAAACAAGACATTTTGAAGACGTCAAAGTTGTGATACTTTGAGAAAAAAGTTAAAATTTTTCTGCTAAATGAAAAAATGTAAGATATATTTTGAAAAGACTTGTTTTATAGTTTTAATCTTTCAAGAAAAACAAGATATTTTGAGAAAAGTTGTAATTTTTCAAGGAAAAAGTCACAATATTTCGAGAAAATAAGTTGTAAAATTGGCAAAAGTCAAAATTTTGTCTTAATATTTACAACAGAAAAGTTGCCATAGAACAGGCGTATTTTCTTGAAAAATTACAGGTTTTTTTTCTCAGAATTTCGCAAATCTTGGATATTTAACAGTGGCCTTAATATCTCATCATCTTAAGACTCTGTGGGAGAACAAAATGTACATTCATCTGTCACTGATTTTTTTTTAACAAACTGCTTAACTCATTTACACTTCCTCATTTCTGCGTAGTTTTGTGTACTATTACTAATAATTTAAGGCCACATGTGGACTATGCATATATCTTTTTTATTTGTGCATGTTAAATTCTGTACACAAACTGACCAGTTTCCCTCTGGATCCAATCTAATAAGAATGATTTATGCTTTGGACCAAAAGAAATTACAACAGCCATTTTTCACTGTTTTCTGACATTTTAGTAGATTAAACAATTAATCGAGACATTGTGAAAACAATTATTTGCAGCTGTAGTTTATATTAAGGCGTGGCAGATGCTGGATGCGTGTTTGTGAGGTTAAAGCTTGTTGTTCTGTGTAGAATCAGACTTACTGCTGTGAAGGAGAAAGCTTCAGCTTCTCAGTTCTCTGCAAAAGAGCTCGTCTCTCATCCTTGCTCCTCCAAAATTCAAAAAAGGATTTTTGTTTCCTGCTCGTCATGGCTGCAGGTCCTTGTGTCCTCTTGTTTCTTTTGTCTTATCTCTTCACACCTGTTTCATTTGTTTCCCTGCTGTCTGTCTGTCTCTATAGTCTGCAGTCATCCGGTGTTTCTTGTCTTACCTCACTCTGCAGCACACTCTGCAGCTTTTGATTTAATCACCCGGAGACATGCAGCTTCAGGGTTGGGTCATTACATTAGAGCATTAGAGTTCAGAATCACTTATGCTTGCTCCTCCCCTTCTCCATGTCTGTCACTATAGTAACGGGCATCTGTAACGTTGTCCAAAAGCAGCTCTTTACTTTCTTGTCCCTCGCAATCTTTTGTTCTGTTTTCAATCAACTGAATTCATTATTTTGCTGCCAACATTCCTCTTTTCATCATTATATTACACACACGCACACACACACATCCCCAAATGAACAGACTTCCTGTTTAGCCAGAATTTCTTCACCAGAACATCTTGGTCTGTATTCCTGGAAACTGCTAAAGCGTATATCACACACACACACACACGCCAGTGTGTAAAGAGAGCTTTTGTCCCCCAGTCTGATTTCTGCCTCTGAATGAAAAACCCTTTATTTCACTTCTAACATTCATCTTCATTATGCACGCGCATGCACACACACACACACACACACACACACACACACAAAGTGAACATGAAGCCAAAACACAGTAAGTTTAAAGCGGACCATAAAAACTAAACAGGACAAATAAACTTTCAGCAGTAGGGAGTGAAAGAAAGACAGAAACACATTCTCAGACCAGGAACCGTCCACAGACACTGAGCCAACATGTGGGCTTAATGTGGAATAATGTGAGATACATGTGGAGTAAATGTGGACTAAATGTGGGCTTAGTGTGTGCCTAATGTTAACTATATGTAGGCTAAATGTGGGGTAAATGTAGGATACATGTGGGGTAAATGTGGGTTAAATGTGGGATACATATGGGTTAAATATGAGCTAAATGTGAGCTAAATGTAGGATACATGTGGGATAAACGTGGTATACATGTGAGCTAAATGTGGGATACATATGGGCTAAATGTGAGATACATGTGGAGTAAATGTGAGATACATGTGGAGTAAATGTGGGTTAAATGTGGAGTAAATGTGGGTTAAATGTGGAGTAAATGTGGATGGATTGCACTCCAGGAAGCTGTACACACAATATGTACATTCAGTAAGTATTTGCATCTCTTGGCAGCTGACACACCCACATTAAATTTTAATGTGAAAGCATTAATGCATTAAGGAGAACAGGATACCAGATGCACCGTATTTATTCCTATCAATACTCAGCGGTACATATGCCTGAAAAGTCTGCCAAGTTTCTCTTGGCTTTATCACACTTCTGTGTTTTGGGGCTGATAGAATAAGCTCAGTAGAGACTTCTTCTGGCCGAGCCAGTGGACTTCCTGTTGGTTCCCTGCACACATGAATGAGATACAATAATTCAATTATACGTCTCCTCACTCCCCAAATGTTATTGGACATAATTGAATTAAATTCTGAAAATAAACGTCCTTTTGTGTGGACTGTGACACTGAACAAATTATTCATCATTTTAACAGCTGCTCTTTTTCTAAGTATTGGCTGCTCTCTGCCCCATTAAACACCTCTTCACTGGGTTTTCTGTTGTGATTTGATTTTGATGTGGCAGGTTTACATCCAGAACAGGATTACCAGTAGATGGTCAAAACAAATGTAGTAAATGTTTGTTTTCATCCACTACTGTTGAGTGAAAATAGCTAGAACACAACAAGACGATTCATGAAAAGAATATCAAAGCACAAACAATAGAAAACCAGGAAATTGAAAGCTTCATGTTCTTCATCATTTAATCATTTCATCATATTGTTAATGCATACTGTGCAGGTTTTTCCTAACAAAAAAAACATTGTATGGACAAAAATAATCCCTCTTAATCATCAATTAGGACCCACTAGAAATGTATGTATCTACTAAGACTCTGCCCTCTGCCTGTATTTTCTTATTCCCGTATTATTTCGCTGTGTTTGGGATGTTTTTGGGCGACAACCTTTTGGCAGTGGGCGTGTAGCCTTCAACCAGTAACAGCACCCTATAAAAACACAGAGACCAGGTTACATTGTTGTCTTTATCTTTCTCCTCTGCTCTCTGTCTGTGTCTGTGTAACACACACACACATTTGCACACCTATCCTTGTTTGGACATTACATTGACTTTATTCTAATAATGTTTTGCCGCATTAGGACCGGGCTTTGGGTCCCCATGAGGACTATTGGTCCCAAAAAGGTTAGTGATAATACCAGAAACAGTCCCTGTAAGGATAGTAAAATGTGTACACACACACCCACACACGCAGAGCAGAGAGGACACACAGGATGAATCACACCAAATCTGACAATGCTGAGCCCCTTACACACACACACACACACACACACACACACACACACAAACACACACGCACAGAGCAGAGAAGCCACATCTGGGAATGAGCTCCACACACACAGATACAGAGCAGAGCAGAAAGTATGAAGTGCACCAAATCCAGCAATACAGTGCCTTCCTGCAGGATTGTACGGAGGTGCGGGCGTGTTTATTTGTGCTTTAGAATATAACCGCTGTGAAACAATCAGAAAATAACATTTTATTTATCTAATTTCACTGCTTTGTTCTCGCTATCATGGCTCCTTCATTCACTCTTTAGTTAGCTCGACCACTGCTGTGCTCTCCCTCTCCCCCAACAAATCCTGCATAGTATACATAAAGATTTTGTACAATACTTTCCATTCAATTCAAAATGTGCATAGCAACAAGATGGATGGAAACACACCTAATGAAAACCATTGTTTAAGATGATGAAGACAATAAGCTAAATATTATCCTTCTATGTTTTTCATGTAGCTACAAGAAAAGTTTCTTCCTAACTGCAGCTGACCTCATCAACAAGGCACAGGACCCCCACTGACATGGACCCTATCCCGCCCATGGACATTACATGTTATATTAATGTAAAATATCATAATGTTATATTTCCACATCGTTGATTTTTTAAATCTAACAACTTGCAACTTGTATTATCATTAATTGTACACTGCATACACTGTTTAGAATATGAACATTTGCACATTCTTGATCAATATTTTGTACATTTCATTCTACTCTCTTCAATTTAAATTTTAAACCTGTAGCAGCCCTTCTCATTGAGAATATATTTTACATTCATACATACAAATTTTTATTGTAAATTTCTGTCTCTTTAAAAAAAAAATAGGATTACTTAATTTTGTATATATTTTGACTGTTATGCACCACAACACCAAGGAAAGTTCCTTGTACATGCAAACCTATTTGGAAATAAACCTGGTTCTGATTCTGATGTAAGTATGTCACAGTAAATAAGTATTCAAGATTTAAGATGTTTATTGTTACCCTGGTTATACAATCATGTGAAATACGAGGCTCCAAATAAATATATATATAAATACATATAAAATATAATAACAACATATAAAAATCAATAAAAAATATACATATTTTTGAAAAGTATATATGTTTTTAAAAGAGGATCAGCCTATAGAAAGCTATTTTTACTGCACAAAAGGTTGAAAAGGCGCAAAAACGTTACACATACTGTACAATCAGTGGTCTGGAGACATTGTGTATCATATTTGACTTTATTTTTAATTATTGGCATGCTAAACCTTCCATACAGGACAGTTTCAGGGTGTCCTGTCTCTTTAAATGTTTGAACGACCGGCGCGCGGCCTGTCCCTGACGTCACAGTTCCATGAGGTGAAGATGGGGGCCGCGGTGCTGGAGCGGAGCTTCATAGAGATCTGTGGATTTGAGAGGGAAACTCTACACAGGTTCCGAGAAGTCACAGTAAACCTCGGTGAGCGTTCAGACATGCTAACAACAGCTAGCACCGCTAACTTGCCTGTGAGCTAATGTTAGCGGTGTAACTTAACCTGATGTGTAAAGGTGTTATTTCTGTCTGGAAAACATCGTGACCAGTAGCTTACATCTTTAAATTCAACACCGTTAGGCTGCATTCACACCAAATCCGGCGGTGCGGCGAAACGCCGCAGGTCAGTGCGGATTTGTGGGAGTGTGGCTCCCGGTCAGAAGGTGGCGGTAATACGCATGAAAGTAGTTTGCCAACCACCATAAAAAAAACGAAAGAGACAAAGAAAAAAAAGAAGCGCTCATATAAAGTTGGGAAATTACTTACAGCGGCGTCATCTCCATAATAAAGTAATATCAATCAACCATTTTCCGTCCAAAGCAGAATGCTGAAATGCTACAATGCTACATGCTAAATAAACACCGTCTTTCGGGTCTTTCGACTTCCGGTCTAATCACCGACCTACGTGATTGGCCACCGCAACGTGACGTCGGGTTGCGGTTTTCCGAAAGTTGACTCCAGCTCAACTTTTCCGGCCGCAGTGCGGTGCGGCGCCGCAGCCGCGAAAATGGCCGCAGGCGATCCGCACTACCCCCATTCGAAATGAATGGGGAGACTAGCGTTTTCGCCGCACCGCCGGATTTGGTGTGAATGCCCCCTTACCTCCTGCGTAGGTGGTGAAACTGTTCATATTAGGCTGCATTCACACCAAATCCGGCGGTGCGGCGAAACGCCGCAGGTCAGTGCGGATTTGTGGGAGTGTGGCTCCCGGTCAGAAGGTGGCGGTAATACGCATGAAAGTAGTTTGCCAACCACCATAAAAAAACAAAAGAGACAAAGAAAAAAGGAAGCGCTCATATAAAGTTGGGAAATTACTTACAGCGGCGTCATCTTCATAATAAAGTAATATCAATCAACCATCTTCCGTCCAAAGCAGAATGCTGAAATGCTACAATGCTACATGCTAAATAAACAACGTCTTTCGGGTCTTTCGACTTCCGGTCTAATCACCGACCTACGTGATTGGCCACCGCAACGTGACGTCGGGTTGCGGTTTTCCAAAAGTTGACTCCAGCTCAACTTTTCCGGCCGCAGTGCGGTGCGGCGCCGCAGCGGCGAAAATGGCCGCAGGCGATCCGCACTACCCCCATCCGAAATGAATGGGGAGACTAGCGTTTTCGCCGCACCGCCGGATTTGATGTGAATGCCCCCTTAGCAACCTCCTCTGTCAGTGTTAAAATGACCTGTTTTCTCTTTAGCTTCAGCTAGTTAGCCGGTAAGTTTTTTTTTGCTTACCTGTCAAACAGAAAACCAGGGCAGCTCATACTACTGCTGCACTGCGAAAGAAAATACATTTACTTTAATACAGTTTTTAGGTTCTTCAGTATTTCCATTTGATGCTACTTTATACGCCCACTCTACATTTATTTAACAGCTTCAGTTACTTTTCACATGAAGATTTGACACAATGGATAATATAACACGCTTTTAAAATACAACACATTGTTAAAGATGAAACCAGTGGTTTCCAACCTTTTTGTCTTTTGACGTCTTACAAAAAGCAGTGTGTAGTCAGGGTCACATTTCACATGTCTATGAGTTGTTAACAGCTCCACCAAATAGTGATTTTTCCCTCTAAACTTCTCACATGCTTTCATTTCAATAAATGTTCAAATGATCCAATATTTCAGCAAAAATCAAAGATTAGAGGAAAAAGTCCAAAAACTGAGAACAGATTTGTGTATCAGATCTTTGTTTTTTCTTCTTTCCTCTCCTATTAATCATCTCACAACCCCTCAGATTTATCTGCTGACCCTTTGGAGGAGCCCCGACCCCTAGGTTGGGAACCAGTGGACTAAACTAGCTAACTTGTATATAAAGTAGTGTAAACTAGCTCCACCTCCAGCAGCTACAACAGTAACATGCTGCTCTAACACTGATGCTTCACTATTAATAATCTAATGATGTCATATATAATAATATATCAGTCAGAGGGACCAAACCACTACTTTTACTGCAATACTTTAACTACATCAAGCTCATAATACTGATGTACTTTTACTTAAGCAGGATTTTTCATGCAAGACTTTTATTTGTAATGAGTATTTTTACATTGCTGTATTGGTACTTTTATTCAAGTAAAGGTTCTGAATATTTCTTCCATCACAACATGACAATAATGCAGTTTGACTCCTGCTTCTCCAGGAAAAAAAGGCACTTAATGTTTATGTTAATGGCTTTGAAGTTCGAAGTCTTTGGAAGTTGCTCTGGATGACCACATTTCCCTTTAACTTGAGTTGACGTGAAGGCCTGCGGGCTCACAGTCGGTGTATTTCTGTAGGCTCATGATGACACAGTCGAACAGCGTGGTGGGAAAGTGGCGTTGAAGAAACGGGAGGAACCATCCCATCTGTCCGGGGGTGTACAGAGGTCTGGGTTGGACGGACAGCAGAGCATGACACATGTTGTCCACCACAGGAGACAGATCCTCCGCTGACACCTGGGACATTTTGGCCAAACTGCTGGGGAGAGACAAGATGTACGCCTCCCCATAATCCTCTCTGGCATAGGAGGAGACACCTGTGAGGATCTCGTCTCGGTAGCGACTGATAGTGTCACTGTTCCCATAGATATCTGAAAGGAAAATACATAAAGATGTGGTTTGATTTCGCTGTAAACACCAAAGCTTTTATAACACCTTACTGGAGCTGCCTCATAAACAGTGTCATGTCATTAGTTTTGTAGATATTTGGTCATAAACCAAAGTGTTCTCTCTCTCTTTCTCTCTAACTGTTGGGTTTCTCTTTCTGTAAATTAAAGAGCTCCATGTAAAAGTGTCCTGAGATGACTTTATGTTGTGATTTAGCGCTTTATAAATAAAAATGAATTGAGTTGAATTGGACCAAAATGGTGGACCAACAGACCGACATGGCTAAAAATGCAAAAAGAGCATAAAAACCAGTGAAATGACGGCCAGTAATAACACAGTGTTCATGGTGAGGGTTTCTCAATTTAGTCTGGACCATTTTAGGTGAGATTTTTTTTGTCAGATTTTCAGAATAGCACACATTTTGGTGCCGTTCACTTTCATTAACAGTTACATTTTTGTAGTTTTTTTTTTATTTATTTATTTTTTTTATTATTTTTAAAAGTCACAGTGATTAATTTCGACAGATCTTGGTGTGATCAGATTTTATTTCTTACATATTTTAGGTACATATATTAGGCGTCTCAATGAAAACAATAACAAAAGATGGAGTGTGATGACGGTGTGAAGAAGCAAGGGATCATGGGAGTTGTTGTTTTTGTAAATTGTAACAGCTTCAGTGGGATTGGATTACTCCAGTGTTCATGGTTCAGGATGTTTTTACCCGCAGAGGTCTCCTCCTCTCCAGAAGAAACGGACCCGCTGATTACAGGTAAAAACACAGAATAAAGCAGTTTCACCTAAAAAAAAAAAATCAGTGTTTCTCCGACGATGTTCGGTGACCATCGGAAGTCCGTTACGGGCTGTTAGCCGAGCTGCTGCTAACGAGCGACTAGAGGTTTGTCTAGTCACTACATACTAATTAAAGCTGTTTCACCTAAAAAAAACACATTTGAGGGAATGGTATATACCTTGAATAACAAGATACTGACGAACGCTTGATCTGCGTTTTTTTTAATGACACAATATTCAAGAACAGAGAATTCACTTCCAGGCCACCGTAGGAAATCAGACCTACTTGTTCTGAAGCCTGTTGGCTGAATTAAAGCCACTCGGACGCCCCACACAGACAACTCCAGCCTCATGACTTTGGAGAAAACACTCAGCGCCGCTTTTGATGCTCCGTAAGCAGCGAACATGGGCATCGGCACTTCACCTGCAGGAGAAACCATCGCTGCGTTAATGCAAAGAGTTAAGAGAAAAATGGTAGAAGTTGTGTTGATGCTACATTTACTGTTATGAAATCGTTTTTGTAAAGCAGTAAATAACGTCTAGCAGCTGGTTAGCTTAGCTTAGCTTAGCTTAGCTTAGCTTAGCGACTGGAAACAAGGGGAAACTGCCAGCCTGGTTCATAACAAAAATCCACCTACCAGCACCTCTAAAACTCACTGATCAATATGTTTATTTCTCATTTGATTAATTCGAAACAGACACAAAATGTAAAAACTACAAATCGCTAGGCTAGCAGTTTCCCCCTGTTTCCAGTCTTTATGCTAAGCTAAGCTAACAAGCTGCTGACTGTAGCTTCATATTTAAACATGAGAGGGTAATCAATCTGAACATCTGACTCTCTTTATGAGTATTCATAGACACAGGTCAGTATAAATATTATAATGCATAAAGCCACCAAATTAACACATCTATGTTTGCTTATTGTTGATCTTTCAATTAATTGATTAGTCAGCAACTATTTTGTTAATCAAATAAGCATTTTAATCATTTTATTTAAGTAAATGTGCCCCCAAAAATGCTGCTTTTAGCTTCTCAAATGTGATAATTTAATGCTTGACTTTGTCATATGTGAATATCTTGGTTTTGGACTGTTTATCCGAAAATAAGACATGTAAAGATATGACCTTTGACATTGGAAATTATAACATATTTACACTATCTTCTGACAATATATATAAAACAACAAATCAACAAAGTAAAAAAAATGATCTGCAGATTCATTGATAATGAAAATAATTATTAGTCGCACCCCTAAAACTATTCAATGTTCCAGCAAATAAGTGAGAAAAATCATTTGTTTCCATGAGGTTTGAAGTCTTATTTTAAATATAATACAAACTGAAACCAAAGACTGTCTGGAGGGTAGAAACTTCAGGGATCACAAGTCAGGATTCATCCTCTGGTGAACATGAATGTCTGATCAAAATGTCGTGACAATGCATCTGCTAATCTTTGAGATATTTCAGTCTGGAGCAAAGCATAGAGTCGTGCAGTCGTGGAGACTACATGTGGTTCAGAAAACTAGCAGCAGTCATCTAAACTATACCGATTTGTAGTTTATTTGTTCAAACATGTCAGTTAGCGTCATTCGGCGTGTGTCACGTGTCTCTGCGGCCGGATGTACCTGCCAAGCTCGACACGTTGACGATGCGTCCTCTGGACCTGCGCAGCAGAGGCAGGAACACCTGACACATCTTCACAGCAGACAGGAAGTTGATGTCCATGAAGCGTCTGTACAACGTGACGGGATACAGCTCTGCGTCCACAGGACAGTGAAGGATTCCCGCGTTATTCACCAAACCCCACAAACCTGCAGAGACGCAAAAAAAGTGACGAAACATGTGTCGTGTTTTGTTCACTGCGTTGGTGAGGATGTCAAAGTGGGAAGTTGATCAGCAAGGTTGGAGAATCTGGTTTCAAGTTAGTAAAATACCATGATGTTAATGATGATGATGCTGAATCTCTTATTGACCTTTTAATCTCTTTTCGTCATTTATTAGTAGGGAGAGATGTAGACAACTTCAGGCTTGCCATTTTTATCCCCGTCACGGAACTGACTGCCACATACAGCACACAGCTAGCAGATTATATTGTATATGTTGTAGATATATTGTGTATATATTATATACAAGTAAAAGCCCTGCATAAAAAATCCAACTTGAGTAAAAGTACACAAGTATTATGAGCTTGATGTAGTTAAAGTACCGTATTTTCAGGACTATAAGGCGCACTTAAAAGCCTTTTAATTTTCTCAAAAAACGACAGTGCGCCTTATAATCCGGAGCGCTTTATATATTGATTAATTCTGGTTGTGTTTACAGACCTCGAAGCGATATTGTGTGGTACACAGCGCTCTGTCGAAATGTTTTAGTACGACGGGATTAGCAGGCAGCTACACATTTCTCCGTTTAGCGTCGTCAAGCTAGGCTAACCCATTGTTGCTAACTTTGGAGCTAACCTTCACTTTTCCAGCAGTTGGAGAAACAACAGACGTGACTTTTCATGGTGTTGACAAGCTGCAGCGTTTATTAACTGACACACTGTAGTCTGTACTGTACATTTACTGCCAGACTGACAACTTACTGCTTGACAACCTGAGTAAAAGTACATCAGTATTATGAGCTTGATGCAGTTAAAGTATTGCAGTAAAAGTAGTGGTTTGGTCGCTCTGACTGATATATTATTATATATGACATCATTAGATTATTAATAGTGAAGCATCAGTGTTAGAGCAGCATGTTACTGTTGTAGCTGCTGGAGGTGGAGGACATAGTTTGACTATAAATTACATTTTATCTGCACAATTTATTCTTTATTCAGATTTGGTGACTGCAGTTTGTCAGAGATCAGCTGGCCTCAGCTCTGAAGTCCAACCCCTCCCATCAGAGAGAGCTGAACCTGAGTGGAAACAAGCTTCAGGATTCAGGAGTGAAGCTGCTGTTTGCATGTTACTGTAGTAGCTGCTGGAGGTGGAGCTAGTTTACACTACTTTATATACAGTTAGCTAGTTTAGTCCACTGGTTCCCAACCTAGGGGTCGGGGCCCCTCCAAAGGGTCAGCAGATAAATCTGAGGGGTCGTGAGATGATTAATGGGAGGGTCAAATAAATGTAGTGGAGTAGAAAGGACAGTAGTACAAGTACCTCAGTGCAGAGCTTGAGTAAATGTACTTAGTTACTTTCCACCTGTAGCCATCTGAAGTTAATTCTGTGATAGTAGTGAAACCTAATAAGTTTGTGTTAGTTTCAGTTTCACACCTCCTCCTCGTCTTCTTCAGTGGATGATAACAGCGGCGTTCAGTCTCACCTGAGTCTCCGACCTGAGCGCGGATGTGCAGGTGTACCGTCTCTATCTGGGAGCTGTCGGTCACGTCGAGCTGCAGGACCTGCAGGTTATCAAATCCTTGGTCTCTCAGCTGCTGAGCTCCGGCCCCGTTCACATCCAGCACGCCCGCGAACACCTGCACTCCCATCTTGCTCAGCCGCTTCGCCAGCGCGTGACCGAAACCTGAATCACAACCTGAGAGTGGAAGAAATTCAATTATGAAACTTATTTATTCAGTTTTCTCTGCAGTCAGGAGGGTTAAAGGTTTAGAGGGTCTGTCTGTCTCTCAGTCTATAAAGTTGATCCAAACTCAAATATCTCATCAAAATTTAGATGGATTGACATGAAATTTGGTTCAGACATTCATGCTCTTCAGGGGATGAATCCCTCTGAGTTTGCTGATCTTGTGTCTTTTCCTCTGGCGCCACCATGAGATGAATTTTTACCTCATTGATTAGATGGATTGCTCTGAAATTCGGTTCAAATATTCATGTTTCCCCCCAGGATGAACTGTTAAAAACTTCTCATCGTCTAGTCAACATTTAATTTTGGTTTATGATTAAATACCTGCAGTAGGATACTGAACACACCCTCTCTAATCACAATAAACAAAATATGGTAGCAGATATTAATATCAACACATTTCACTGGGCTATAACTCACTCACACTCCTGGCCTATAATTAAAGGGTCACTTCAACCAATTACTGAAACACATTTCCTCTCTTAACTCAATACAAATAGTTTCCTCTGTTAAAACTATTAAAGTTGGCGACCCAGTTACAGCCGAGAGATCAGACGTGTTATGAGCTCCGTGGATGTGTCGCATGGAGGCTAGCTGTAGGTTTAAGAGATGAAGAAACACTACAGTTCATTAAAAGTTTAGAGTAAAGTGCATATTCTGATCAAACAATGTGGGGAAAGAAGAAAAAAAAAATCTGACCCACAATCTCTCTTTCCTGTTCGTCCAGTCGGTTCAGACTGCTTCTCACTGAAGCAGAAATAATCTTAAATGTCATCGACTTAATAACACAAATAAAGCAAGAGTCACATTCACGACATGTCGAGTCCGTCTGTTGTTCCTTCACTCTAATAACCGAGACGCTGAAAGCAGATTTAAAACATAACTAACAGTCTAAAGATGAATCGTTTGCGACATTTAGCACATTAACAGTAAGAATCAATAGTAACATGCTAACTTTAACATGTTGACATGTTAATATGCTGCATACTAACATTAAAAAACATGGGGATTAACAGATATAATTAAGCAAATTAATAATAATAATAAAATGAATTAACAATTGAAAGCAATCAATAGAATAATCACACTAATCCAGCCGAGCCTGAGTGGAAATTAGTCATTAATTTCAGAAGGATTTTGTCTTTAAGTTAAAGTTTTGACCAGCTGGAGCTACTAAAGGAAAGGTCATGTGATCAGCAGACACATATTATTTAAATCCAGTAAATAAAAAGCAATCCAGTAGTAATTTTAGACTTTTAGATGATTTAACAGTCACTCAGCTGACTTATATAACATGTTTGCATCAGAATAAAAAGGTCACAGGTCTCTCTGTCTCTGTATTCGAAGGTCTCACCTGTAACCAGCACCGCCCTGCCCTGCAGCGGCAGCAGCTGGGCAGTCCTCGCCGTCACGCACAGCAGAGCGAGGCTGCAGCACAGGAAGGCGACCCCGCAGTACACCGGAGGAGCCGTGAAGTACAGAGAGGCCCCGAGGACCCCGAACGCAGCAGACCAGTATCCCACATCGCCGCAGCCCTGCTTCGACGCCCGGGCCGCCGTGAACGTGAACGCGGCTGCGGCTGCCACACAGAAACAGGTTTCCATCCTCCCAAGCGCAAGTGAGGGAATCGGTGTGACTCAGGTGTTCGCTTTGATCCCGGAGAGCTGGGTCAAGATTCGTCCTGACCTGCAGACAGGTATTTGCGCTCCTGCCAACAGGTGTGTTTTTCTAAAAACCTGTTCCTTGTCTGTCGGAAGAGCAGAGCAGACCATGTTTTCACTGTGACCTGTTTTCACCGTTCTGTCAGAGGCAGAGCTTGCTTTTATCATAACATCAGCCTCCTCCCCCTTTTCTCTGAACACTTTCGTATTTGTATCTTTGCTTTTTTTTGTTTCTAAACTTATTTTTCTGCTCATAAAACATATTTAAAACTCACCAGGAGAAATTAAAACCATCAGGTGTTTCCTTTAAAGCAAAAAAAACCCCCAAAATTCAAGTTTCTCAGTTGTCAAATTAGTAAAAGTTTAACCTTCATGGCAACTAGTTACCTTGTGCCTCTACACCACAGGAGGTTCGAGCGTGTATCCGACTAAATAAGCACTTTACCTGGTGAAAATCTGAAAGGATATGACGTCCTGTCACACTGGAAGAATCTCGGTTACTCTGGAAAACATTTAATCACATTCTTTCACTAGATATGATCTGCTGTAACAGGCTTAACACCACTAAGATTAAACCTCTCAAAGCCTACTATTGACTTGTGTGTCATGGCCAACAATAGACCTTTATCTCACCGAGACCCCTGAGGAAACAGTCGCCAGTCAGTTGTGTGACTTTCTACGCAACAATAGTTTATAATCAGGCTGCTGTAACGAGCTGGATCCAAAATGCATCTGTACTTGACAAGAACTAGATAAAGAGAGCACAGCTTCCTGTAAGATACAGGATAGAGTTTAAAATCCTTATCCTTCGCCTGCAAAGCCTTTTAATGGTCAGCCACTATCATACCTTTAAAGAGCTAAACACTAAAACACTGCTCTCTCTCCCAGTATGCAGGCTTACTTGTGGTTCCTAGAGTCTCCGAAAGTAGATCGGGAGGCAGAACCTTCAGCTATCAGGCTCCTTCTCCTGTGAAACCATCATCCAGATTTAGTCCAGGAGGCAGACGACACCGTCTTTCTACGTCTAAGAGTAGACTTCCTTCGTTCCCTTCTTATTGATAAGGCTTATAAATAGGGAGCCGATCAAGCTAGCTTTGGACCAGCCCCTAGTTATGCTGCTATAGGCCTAGACCGTATATAGGGAGAGGGAGAGGGAGGGGGGGGGGGGGGGGGGGGGGGGACTTCCCATGATGCACTGAGCTCCTCTCTCCTCCTCTTCCTCTCCATTTGTTCGCATTCATGCACCATTTATGTTACTAACTTCTCCGAAGGTTTTAGATGCTTCTCATCTCACAGGTTTCTATGCACCCGCTATTATTATTTATATTAGTCATATTTCTATTATTATTATTGTTGTTATGCTGCTCTGTCTCTCTCTCTCTCTCCTCTCCTCTCCTCCCTTCTTTCTTTCTCTCTCTCTCAACCTAACTGATCAAGCCAGACGGCCGCCCACCCAGAGTCTGGTTCTGGTCCAGGTTTTAAGGGTTAAAGTTAAAGTTACTGTACTGTTTGCTCACAGAGGAGTGTCGGGTCTCCACCCGTTCTTTGTGAGGAGTCTGATGGGATTTAGCGCTATGCAAATAAAATCGACTTGACTGTTTGTATACAGATTATAGACGAGAGATACAGTGACTTGGAGATCTGGGAGACCAAAAAAATGTTACAGATTTGTTTTTTTTACTGACTGTTTTGAGTGTAATCAATGAAAAAGTATATATTTTGTTTGTATTTGTATTTTTTAAATCATCTTTTTCTTATTGGTATATTTTGTGTGTGTGTTTATGTATTTATTTTGTTCAGGTTTGTATTTTTATTCCTTTTTTTAAAAAATATTTTGTTCAAGTTTGCATTTTTTATTCCTTGTTTAGTTTTTTTAATGTATTTATTTTGTTCGGGTTTGTATTTTTTATTCCTCTTTTTTTTTAAAAAAAAAAATTTTGTTCAGGTTTGAATTTTTTTATTCCTTTTTTAAAAATATTTTGTTCAGGTTTGAATTTTTTTATTCCTTTTTTAAAAATATTTTGTTCAGGTTTGAATTTTTTTATTCCTTTAGTTTTTTTTTTTTAAATGTATTTATTTTGTTCGGGTTTGTATTTTTTTATTCCTCTTTTTTTTTTTAAAAAAAAAAATATTTGTTCAGGTTTGAATTTTTTATTCCTTTTTTTAAAAATATTTTATTCAGGTTTGAATTTTTTTTTATTCCTTTTTAAAAAAAATATTTTGTTCAGGTTTGAATTTTTTTATTCCTTTTTTTAAAAATATTTTGTTCAGGTTTGTATTTTTCATTCCTTTTTTTCATTTTTTTTTTTTTTTTGGAATTGTAGTTTTAATTTATTATCGCTTGATTATTTTCTGTATTTAAAAATTTTATTTTTACTATCCCTTTACTGTTGTGTGTGATTTTGCTCAGATTATTCTACGAACAATAACTTTCTCTTTCATGTTTCCTTCATGGCGTTTGTCTACTTTAAGTTAATATCTTTATTCATTTGAAAAAGAAAAGTAAAAACAAGACAAAACAGACAAGACAGCGTGATTCAGTGACAGACAGGACTTTATTTTCAGTCAGTGCTGACTATCTTAAGTGCGGGCGTGTTGTCACCTACAGTAATATCTGCACCTCAGAGGGACGTTTAACCGCCCTCTCACGTAAAAGCAACCGTTAAATTCCCTTTCCGATTTAACACGTCTACATGTAAAGTCGAGTCTCACAGATTCAACACATCATCACAAACATTAAAGTGCTCGTTCCCGCGGGTCAGACACAGGACAGGACTGTGGAGGATTCAGCCGATGAGAGGACTACACGGTGGTGAGGGTGAAGGAGGAGGATGAGGAGGAGGATGAGGAGGGTTCAGGCGAAGTTCTTCTTCAGGAAGCTGATGAGTCCGTTGGTGGAGGAGTCGTGGGAGGTGACCTCGGACTTGTCCTGCAGCTCGGGCTCGATCTTCTTGGCCAACTGTTTCCCAAGTTCGACACTGTGAGCAGAGCGGAGAGAGAGAGGTGATAAATGATTAATAATTAATAATGGAGCGATAATAATGAACAGCTAACGTTCAGATTTCAGTCATCATGAGTCAGTAAATCTTTTTAAAAGGTGAAAGAACCAAAAACATCAACGTCTACTTTCATTAGGCTGAATGATGGTGAAACGTTTTGATTTTAAGCCTTTAGGAGTCGCTGATTACAAATGTCATGTCAGTTTCAGGACGTCGTAGCATAAAAACAAAGTCGCATCAAGTGCTGCTGTCAAGTAAAAACCTGCTTTTTGTTGTAAATGGATGTAAACAGACTGATTTTATCTCAGTGTTTCCATCATATGTTCACATCTGCAACCTTTAAAATGCTTTGTTTGAACATGTTTGTGTTTCTTATAGTCAAAATATCACAATTTTCCAATTCAGATTTTATGTATTTTGTGTGTTTTTCTTGGAGTCAATATGATGATAAAGTGAAAAAATAATTGTCTGGTCATATAAGTGGAACAAAAGACATTTTTTTAAAGTGATATATAAAGAAAAATTCAAAAAAGTATGCAAAAACAGCCCCAGACTGCATTAAGCTGCATTCACATCAAATACACTAGTCGTCTCGTTCATTTGAATGAGGCTAGTGCGGCTCGCCTGCGGTCATTTTGGCCGCTGCGGCGTCGCACCGGACGTTTGGGTCGGGTTTTTTTTTTGAAGAGAAATCAAAGAGTTTCTTACCCCCACTGGTCGTAGCTGTTGACGTCCCACATGACGCCCTGAACGAAGATCTTGTGTTCGTACATGGCTGAAAAACAAACAAACAAACAAACAGGAGAGATCACATGAGTGGACGGATGAAGATACAGATGATTTATTCTAATGCGATAAAGTATGAATTAAGTTTGAAAAAATTGTACATCATTCATTTTCTTTTATATATTTGTTTAATTACGGATCAATTTAGTAAATTCTGTTGCTTTTAATATTTGATTTATGTACTGTGTGTGTGTGTGTGTGTTAGTATACATGCATGTAGGTTTGTATTTTGCGTTTCTTGAAGTTTGTTTTTGTCAGGATTTGTATTTTTTTTCTTATTGCTTAATCATTTTTTTGTATTTTTTAATGTATAAAGTGTGTGTGAATACATGTGTGTAAGTTTGTTTAAACAGAATAAACACAATGGCTAAAAAACACATAGAAATATTAAAAGGAAAAGAACTCAGTGTGTAGAAAACAATCTTTGTACTGTTCAAGAAAAACGTGCATGTATTAATTTTACAATTAACTATTTCACAAAGCTATTATTTATATGATATTTCTTAATTTAAATACATGTTAAGGTCCTTTAGCTGTCTGTTCCTGCACTGAAATAAAATACTTAGTGTTTAATTAATAGATTAAATATATTCGCCTGGATGAGATTTGACTAATTCATTGTCATTTATTTTTAGACTCTCAGTTGTTTGGAAAAGTAAACGCAGCGCTGTGCTTCTGCTTTTAGGCAGTTATATACTTGGCACAATAAGTAGCAGTAGAAGAGTCATGAACCTCTCTGTGTGGGGCAGGTTTGACCTCTAGTGACCTCTAGTGGCCGTCAGTGATTCTTACAGCAGAGCTGCAGTTAAAAACACTGAAACCCTCAAATAAAACAGAGACAACTGAACACTGAGCCTGTTTCAAATGGTGAATAGTGAGTTTTTTTTTGTCTGCATGTCCACTGGATTTCAATACAGGACAAATGTGTGTGTGTGTGTGTGTGTGTGTGTGTGTGTGTGTGTGTAGGGATAGAGCAGAGTGTCCTTGTTTCAGGAATATGAGATTAAAACATTTGATTCTTTGTTCCTTGTGTGACTTGATTTTCATCATGCTGTCAAGTTTTAGAACTACAGTTCCCATAATGCTTTGCAGGGGTGTAAACAGGAAGTATAACACTGCCATAGAGTTAGCTGTGAGCTACAACTTGAGCGCCGTTTCCAGCCTATTTTTTTGTTTACATTTTGGCATAGTGGCTCCATTAAGAGTCTGAAGCTGAACTATTTATCATCGGCTCCTGTTTGCAGTCACATGAACGTACAGACGAGCGTCACTGCAGCAGTTTAACACTGAAGAAAACTTCCTGAAGCCTCTTTTTTTCTATGATTTATAAGCAGACTGACGGATGTTTCATAGTGATTCACTCAGAGATGACGATCAAGTCACACTGAATCTAAAATATCATGTCCGTGTGTTCAGATTTGACTGATTTATTCCCCCATAAAGAGTCTTTTTTTTTTTTTAAAGCAAAAATCGCAGCTCACAGTTTGAAATCCTCAGATTGAAACCGTTCCGTCTCTCTAAACTGCTTCGTTACCGTCCGATTTAGTGCCGGCATTCGTTTCCTGTGTTCAGTTTAGATGACTTACCGACCAGAGCGCCCAGCATGAACGGAGTCAGCTTCTTGAAAACAATGGAGTTGCTCGGCTTGTTCCCTTCGAATACCTTAAAAATAATAATAAAAGGAAGAAGAAGAAGAAGAATCACAAAATAAGCTTTTGAGTTTTTAAAATCTCAATTTTTAAGCTTTTACTGTAAATTCAGGACATTAAAAAAAAGCATAAACTTCTCAAAAAGCCAGTTTCGAAACATCAAAGTCTGCATCAGATCAGAGAAATCTCCGTTTAACAGTCTGACTTTGACCCTTGACCTCTATCGTATCTTCTTAAGAGTCACTTGAAAGACAAAACTAGTGCTTACAGCTGTTGTCATGGAGATATACGTTTCAGTTTCTTGTCAAGACGACCACAAAACAAAAACCATTTATTTGATTAGTGGAAACAAAAAAAAAAGACAGATTTGACAGCGACCTTCAGTTTGTTACTGAAGGTCAAACTGGAACACAAAACAAGTGTATCTCTAACTCTGCGTTTGTTTTTTCTGAATTACAACATGATCTTTGTTGCAACTACTTAAAAAAAAAAGAAAAAGAAGAAACAGTTCCTCTTACTTTGTGCGGCAGCAGCTTCTCCAGAGCGTCTCCTTTCATGCCGCCGGCCTCCAGCTCCTTACGAGCCTCGTCCGAGGTTTTGCCCTTCATCAGAGCTTCTGTCTGAGCCAGGAAGTTAGCAACCAGGATCTGAAACGCAAAAGCTCATCACGTCAACCTCCAGAAAAGAAAAAAAAAAAACAAGACGGGATGAGATGTTTAAAAAAAACACATCATTTCATTTTAAAAAACAGCGTTAAAAAAGTTCGTTGGGGAGATTCTGTCGACATGTTTTTAATATTTTACCGTCCTCGTTTATGTTAATAAATACTAGAGACACTTTTCAAAATAAAAGCACACCTCCACCCTCCACTATGACCTCAATAATAAACATAATTATCACCTCTCTTCTCTCTACAATCTTATCGCTGTTATTCGTCTGTGCAGCCGTTTCTAAACAAACTACGATAATCAGTCTCTTCAGGGACGAAGGAACGCGTCACCCAGCGCGGCGTCGTGTTTTTAAATAAGTTGTTTTGTTTTTTTTTAAAGTCTACGGCACAGACGGATAAGATACTTCACACACACACAGTCCTTGGAAATAGATCAGTTCATTGCTGGTTTGTCTCCAAATATGAGACTCGTGAAAATCAGCAGACAGTAGAGGATGGAAACAAGCGTTCACTGCATTTTTACGTCAATAATTGAAGTTAAAATTTGAGCTACATTTGTGTGGAAGCTCGGCTGATCAATGCACTGCTTCTAAACCTCCTCAAGTTGAGAATAAAAGTTTAAACTCTGGAGAAACTCTGAGACAATGACATATTTTTTTTATCTTTATCTTTGATACAGAAACAATAAAAAACAGCTGATTGCAGAAGACTCTTCACGTTCTGCTAATAAACCCGAGTCTTGTGCAACAGAAACAGTTTTCTCCGTCGACTGCAGCAGACTATTGCGGTGCGAGTGTTTCTACATCACGTCATGAAGACACAGAGTTCGAGCGGTTACCTTGTGGTGAAGGTTGTCCCTGATTGGATGCTGTGACTGAGCAGGAATGAGGAAGTCAGCGGGGATCATACGAGTGCCTGCGGGGCGAGAGGAGAGCGGGTCAGTTAACTCTTCGCTGATTAAAGTCTTTATTCTGACTGCATGTGTAAAAAAAACTGTTTCAGCTTTTAGCTCCATGTGCATTTTTACTTTAAATTCATGTATGCAGAGTTCAGTTCGATGAATTATTTGACTTATTAAATGTCAGAAAATGGTGAAATATGTTGCCCAAAAGTCAAAGATGACGTCCTAAAAACGTCCACAACGCAAAAGATGTTCAGTTTAGCGTCATAGAGGAGTGAAGAAACTAGAAAATATTCACATTTAAGAAGCTGGAATCAGAGAATTTGGGTTCAAAACAATTAAATGACTGTCAAAATAGTTCAGACATGACAGGATGTTTACTGAAAGACACACTAATGCCTGCCGTCTTTTACAGAAAGCGAGCAGAGGTGAGTTACTGATGGAGTTAAAGACTTAAAAAGGACAAGTTCACAGTTTTTAAAGTGTCTTAAAGCAGCAGTCAGGTGTCCGTCTGAGCGGCGAAAGAGGTTTTTTTCCTCGCTGTAATCGTCCCTGGATGTTAAAAGATCTCCTTCAAATGTGCTTTCAATGGAAAGTGAAGTGACGGAGGTTAAAATGAAGCTTCTGTGAGGCTTCAGCAGTCTGAGTTAGTCATATCAAGTGGATTTCTGACACATTAGCATCAAATTCTCCTCTTTGTGTTTCCCTGTTGAGCTGCAGGTGCAAGTATAGTAACAAACACATATGAACAAGCTGCTGTGTGTGTTTTTAACGGCTCTCTCGTCTGTTACGATGTAAAGAGGTCGGAGGTCGGGAGCGTCACCTTGGTGGATCAGCTGGTAGAAGGCGTGCTGTCCGTTGGTCCCGGGCTCGCCCCACACGATTGGTCCGGTGTGATAGTTGACGCGGGTGCCATCTTTTGTGATGTACTTCCCGTTTGACTCCATGTCGCCCTGCCGACCCGAACACACACACACACACACACACACACACACACACACACACACACACACACACACACACATTTTCCACCTTATATCAGCTGATAATTTCACTTTACAGGAGTCAAGAAATCATGTTTTTCATCTTTAAAACTAAAAAAAAGATTATTAATTTGTTGTCAGAGCTCCTAAATTATTGAATCTCTATTAAACACTCGTCTTTCTGTCACTTTAACTTCTTTCTATTTGCTGCTTTTTCCCCTGTGAAGCATTTAGTTTTGACGTGGATGCAGAAAAAAAAGAGACTTGGCAGCGAACAGATGGTCTCTCTCTCTCTCTCTCTCTCTCTCTCTCTCTCTCTCTCCGGCCTCTCTCGTCTCTGACCTGTTGGAAGTATGCGGCGAAGCGGTGCATGTACTGGTCGTAGGGCAGCATGGCGTGAGTCTCCGCCTGGAAGAAGTTGATGTACCAGACACCCAGAAGGGCCAGCAGGACGGGCAGGTTCTGCTCCAGAGGGGTGCTGCGGAAATGGTTGTCCTGCAGAGGAGGAGACGAGTCTGGTTAACGGACGGAGACGCGACAAACAACGACACACGACAGACGAACTGCAGCGTAAGGTTCCTGTTAAATGTTTGTATCCTTTTTTCTTCTCCTTAATTTAACATATTTGTGTTTTATTTGTAGTTTTATTTAATTTATTGGTGTCATTTTAAAATAATCTAATTTTACAGAGTAGCATGTTTGTTTATGTGCTTCTTAAAAAAACAACAAAACTCACGTGACAAAACAAAATATAGGTAACATATAGTCACATATCAGTTTTTTAGTATTTAAAATATCAGTATCAGCTCTATACTCTATAATATTAAAACACTTAAAGCATCAACAAGCATCTAATTCATTTGGTCCAACGAGTCTTGTTTTGTCATGATTTTTAATTTTTGTAACATTTTCTTTTACTTCTTTTTCCAAATAAGTTGAAAAAATATATTATTCTGAAGCCTTTTTAGCTCCTAAAAATAAAAACATTCTCACAGATTCACTCGTTAAAAACTTCTCCTGCCTGAACGAACGAGAAAAATGTAAATATTGTGACATAAATCATAATAAATTATGCAGAGTGTGTGAATACAATGGTTTTTAAATCTTATGTTTGAGCAACAGCAGATATAAAACGTTATGAATGTTAAAGTAGAAGAAGAAGAAGAAAATGTTGTCGTACCATCCAGTGAGCTCCAGCAAGAAGCTGCTCAAAGTTCTCAAAACCTGAAACACACAGTGACGAGTTTGTTTTAGACACAATGATAAATACAAACAAACAATCGTTATGGAAACCAGTTAACCTGCAGTTTACATCCACGTCTGTCCAGACTCATGATATCTGTAGCAAAGACTTTGAAGGGATTTAATAAAAAAAAAAGGTTTTAAGTGTTTTTGTGTTCAGATGCTCGGCCAATAAATCTGATTCTGACAGAACACAAAGTTGTAGCCGTGACAACAGATGATGTTTCAGATACAGATGTTGCTGCAGAGAAGCCTATAAACCCTAAAACGTGGACACTTCTCTCACACACACACACACACACACACCTTTAACCCGGAGCAGCATCAGAGGATCTAAAACAATCACCACAGTTTCAAAGTGGAAACCGAGATTAGCGTCATCTGACCTTCTGTTCCTGAGTTACGGAGCTGAATAAACGGCCAGAAAAGTGTTTTCTGGAGAACAATATGATGTCACAGTGAAGTTGACCTTTGACCTTTTTTTGATATAAAAGGTCATCACTTCATCAGATCATCCTGTTAGACGTATGTGTGTGAAACTTTACCATAATTAGCCAATTAATTATTGAGTTACGGCCAAACATGTTTTATGAAGTCGCAGTGACCTTTGACCTCCAAGTTCTAAACCAGTTCACCCTTAAGTGGACATTTGTAATGTTTGTAATTCTCTAAAAATGTGTTCCTGAGATATCACGTTGAAAAATGTAATAAATATTTACAGGAAAGATAAATGTAGTTCAGTAAAAAGTATAACATTATCCTTTGAAATGTATTTAAGTAATAATAAAATAAATAAAAGTAAAATAAAAGTACTTTAAGTATCTCAAAATTTGACTTAAAAAAGCAGAAAACTTCAGTAAACTTTGGTTTGAAAAACAAAAACAACAAAAAATAAAAAGTAAAAAACATTTAGATCATAAAAAATAAATAAAAATCAACATGTTTGAGTCACATGATGCAAATAAACACAAACTAAACATCAGCAAAGCTTCATCAGGACTTTAAATGTTAAATAATAATAATAAATATATGTACATTTTTTAACATGTGTAACAGTTTTTAAATAATAAATGTAATTATATGTAAATTATTTGTGTTTTTTCATTATAAAGAAAATTATTTTCAGTCTCATCGTGTTGAATTTAGCAAATATAATCAATAAGTTTGGTGTAAAGATTTTACATTTTGCAGCTTTTTGATAAATTCCTGATTCAGCTGAAGTTTCTAAAAAGCTGATGGACATGAATCAATATATTAATAATCAATAATCAATAGCAGCCAGGCTGTGAGTGCATGTTAGTGAAGGTTAGGACGTACCTATATGCAGAGCGATGGACAGACCGATGGCTGACCACAGTGAGTAACGACCTCCGACCCACTGAGGATGAGCAAACACATGACATGACATCACAGGGTCATTCCGACCAATCAGAGCGCAGGCAGAGCGGCAAACAAAAGAGATTTAAAACGTTTTAAATCCTTTTCGGTTTTGTGCAGAAAGGATTTTAGTTCATATTCAGGCAGCAGCTCCATAAACAAACATCACCTGCTTCTACTCATGCTGCTTTCACAAAACCACACACAGAATAATATATTAGAATATATTTTACTGCCAGAACAACTTTCAGATCAATAATCATTCTCAGCATTGAATATTAAAAACAAACTTACATCCCAGAACTCAAACATGTTCGCTGTGTCGATGCCGAAATCCTTCACTTTAGCCTGAAGAAGAGAGCAGAGGAGACGTTAGACATGTGAGGAGGAGGAGGAGGAGGAGGAGGAGAAGAAAGAGGAGAAGAAGAAAGGAGGAGGAGGAGAAAAAAGAAGAAGAAGAAAGGAGGAGGAAGAGGAGGAGGAGAAAGACAAGAAGAAGAGGAGGAGGAGAAAGAGAAGAAGAAGAAGAAGAAGGAGGAGAAGGAGAAAGAGAAAGGAGAAGAAGAAGAAGAAGAAGAAGACGAAGAAGGAGAAGAAGGAGGAGAAGAAGAAGAAGAAGAAGAAGAAGAAGAAGAAAGGAGGAGGAGGAGAAAAAATAAGAAGAAGAAAGGAGGAGGAGAAAGAGAAAGAGAAGAAGAAGGAGAAGAAGAAGAAGAAGAAGAAGAAGAAGAAGAAGAAGAAGAAGAAAGGAGGAGGAGGAGAAAAAAGAAGAAGAAGAAAGGAGGAGGAGGAGAAAAAAAGAAGAAGAAGAAAGGAGGAGGAGGAGAAAGAGAAAGAGAAAGAGAAGAAGAAGGAGGAGAAGAAGAAAAAGAAAGAGAAAGAGAAGAAGATATAATAATAATAATAATAATAATAATAATAATAATTCCCCTTTAAGATAAAAAGGATTTGCAGGATAACTGATACTAATTAGTTTTAAGAAGCAAATTAAACAGATTTTAATTTAGATCTTGTTTATGTCAGAGCCTCATGAAGAGACAACAACAACAACAACAACAACTTATTCACACGATAACATTTAAAAACAGACACTTACTGCGTTGGTGGACAGAGCGACGAAATGCTTGGCGACAGCAGATTTCTATTAAAAAAAAAAAAAAAGAGGAGAAAAGATGGCGGAAGATGAGACGACAAGACACTGAGACGCTCCTCCCTGCAGCCTGCGTACAAGTAAACAAGTAAACAACTATACAGAGTTTCATTTTCCTCATCGCAGGTGTTTTATTTGTCCGTGCAGTCCTCGTGTAGGATCTCTGTCTTCTTATTGGCTGCCAGGGATTTAAAAAAAAAACAACAATCCACTCACGTCATTGGCTGTCTTGAGGAACCAGTCTCTGGCAGACTCGGCGTTGGTGATGGTCTCCTGAGTGGTGAACGTCTGGAAAAAAAAGAGACAAACACGTTAACGAAAACATCTGGCAACTAGCGGCGGTGTGTTTAGCGGCGTGTGTGTGTGTGTGTGTGTGTGTGTGTGTGTGTGTGTGTGTGTGTGTGTCCTCACCTTGGAGGCGATGATGAACAGCGTGGTCTCGGCGTTGAGCTGAGCGAGCGTCTTGGCCATGTGGGTCCCGTCGATGTTGGAGACGAACCAGACGTTGGGTCCGCCGGCGGAGTACGGCTTCAGAGCCTCCGTCACCATCAGAGGTCCCTGAACGCAACACGGGGAGTCAAAAGCAGCGGAAAGTTAAAGAGAGAGAAACAAAAACGGTCGCATCTCAGGTTTCCATAGCGATGAAACAGCCTTTTTTTTTGTCAGCGTTCGGATTCCCGCTTTGATTGGTTTTAATGTTTCATGCCTTCATATTATGTTTTTTTTACTCTACGTGCAAACATCTGGAGCTGAAACTGGAAATTAAAGCATTCAATAGTCTGGATGGATAAATAAATAAATAAATAAATGAATAAATAACTAAATAAATGAATAAATAAATAAATAAATAAATAAATAAATAAATAAATGAATAAATAACTAAATAAATGAATAAATAACTAAATAAATAACTAAATAAATGAATAAATAACTAAATAAATAAATAAATAACTAAATAAATGAATAAATAAATAAATAAATAACTAAATAAATGAATATATAACTAAATAAATGAATAAATAACTAAATAAATAACTAAATAAATGAATAAATAACTAAATAAATAAATAAATTAAAATAAAATAAAATAAAATGAAATAAAATAAAATAAAATAAAATAAAATAAAATAAAATAAAATAAAATAAAATAAAATAAAATAAAATTTTCTAATTCATTTAGTCCGAAGAATCTTGTTTTGTCATGATTTTTAATTTTTGCAACATTTTCTTTTACTTCTTTTTCCAAATAAGTTTTTAAAAAAAATATTATTCTGAAGCCTTTTTAGCTCCTAAAAATAAAAACATTCTCACAGATTCACTCGTTAAAAAACTTCTCGTGCTTGAACTAACGAGAAAAATGTAAATATTGTGACATAAATCATGATAAATGATGCAGTGTGTGATAGTGCAATGGTTTTAAATCAAATAAATAATAAATTAGAGCTTTTGAAGGATTATAATTATAATGTTTTGTATACATGGTATCCATGGTGATTTATGGCCACACAATAGATCAGTGAATTGTATTTAAAGCATCTTTTCTGGCCGCTAGAAGGTGAGCGAGACGTCTTAAAAACAGCTAGTTTCTCTTTTAACGCTCTTCTTCAAAACATAAAACTTCGCCTCAGCTCTAAAAAAGGAACGCCGTCTTTTCGGTTTAAATATTTGGGATCATCCGCCGCTGGCTGCTGTTTGAACGTCACGCCACTTTACAACCGCTCCGTAGGTAGCGGGCGTTGCAGGTTGTACTTTGACCCGCACAGAAGAGCCGCAGGCAGCGCGAGCACGACTGAGAGCGACGATAGCGCTCAGAGACGACGCCTCGGATCCATTTGATCATCAGGAAATGAGTCAAATCTTAATTATTTCGCCTTTAAAAAGGGAAACAGGAAGTAGCGTCAGACGCACTGATGGGAGGAAAGAAGGCTGGAAACCTGAATAAAACACGTTGTCCTGGAAACGAGACGTGTATTGATTTTAATGGACTTTGAAGCTCATGCTCTGTGTGTGTGTGTGTGTGTGTGTGTCACTCACCAGGTCGGAGCCCCCGATGCCGATGTTCACCACGTCAGTGATGGATTTCCCGCTGAAGCCCTTCCACTCACCGCTGCGTACTTTCTGTAAACAGCACGACGAGAGGTCACGACCTTTAAGCCTGTTAAGTCTTTAAGTGTGTAATTCAATTGTTCACACACACACACACACACAAACACACACACATAAACACACACACACGCTACTCACATGACAGAAGGCCTTCATCTTGTCCAGCACTCGGTTGACCTCTGGCATCACGTCTTTACCGTCGACTTGGATCGGCGTGTTGGAGCGGTTACGCAGGGCGATGTGGAGCACGGCGCGACCCTGCACGCGCACACACACACACACACACACGCACACGCGTAAACAAAACATACACACACAGTCAGGTAAAATGATGATTTATTGATTTCTCTAAAACACTCTGTTTAATATTTAACCCTCCTAATCTCCTGCAGATAACATTATATCTGCTGGCGATCATTTAATACACAAAGAATCGATCAATAATCAGTTTTGATAGTAACGTAAGTCGATTAATATCAATAAACATCAATCATGCAGCTGTTACAGCTTCTAAAAACACGAGTCTCTGCTCGCTTTTCATATTTCACAGCGCCGTAAATCAGACACTTCGGAGGGAAGTTTGTTTTATTTTTGACTTTAACTTGAAAGACTCCAGTTGTGGTTGCCGTGGTTACTGATGGTAAAAAGTCAATTTTAAAAAGGACAAGTTTATCGATCAAAACGCGCTTTGAGCAGTTACTCCGGGTTCTTCCTCTGTTGTTCGTCCATAACGTCAAATATTAATAAGATCAGTGGAACGGGAGCGTTCAGCGGCTCCTAATCATCAATTTATGCATTTGACGGCGGCTCATACAGCATATCTTACACCCGGGATTAGACCTTTAACGGGCCAGGCGCCACACCCGTTCTGTAGGTTGTGCACCTAAAATACAGCAGGAACTTTCATGCATGTGATGAGGGACTGTAAGCTACCCGTGGATCCTGTTTTTACACCTTTTTGGATGATGACTCTCGATTTTGTATGAATGAAAAAGGAGCAGACAGATTTCCTCCTCTGCAAGGATAAACGGCGCCAAACCAAACCAAACCAAGGACTTTGGAAGTGATTTGTTGTAATTGTTGTCTGTTTCTCATGTAGAAGGGGTCGGGGAGTTCAAAGGTTACGCCGTTAGATGACTTTGTCTGTGTTATAAATGTACATATACCTGTGAAAAATCAATAAAAAATGAGAAAACACACTCAGGACCGTCTGCTGCTGCTCTGCTGGATTATGTAACAGCATCACACACACACACATATACACACATACATACATGTGCACACGTTATGCGCCTGAATCAGCTCTGGTGCACACGAGCGTGCACACATCATACATCATACACCATACAGACGCCATTTAAATTCAGCGACGCAGCCGACAATGTCGACCGCTGCGTTTTAGAGGTGATTCATGAATGTGATTGATTAGCTGATCGGCAGGAAAAATAAGCTGCAGCTTTTTAATCATTGCACAGCTGCAACTTATTATTTTTATTAGATTTTTTTATCAATAAAATGACAGAAAATAGTAAATAATGTCCGTCACGGTTTCCCAAAGACTAAAGAAACCAGAAAATATTAATTCATACAATTTTATATTAATTTGAGAAATTGAAACCAGAGAATTTTGGCTTTTTTTAAATGACTCAAAACATTTAATCAGCTATCAGAATAGTTGCTGATTAATTTTTTTGGCTAATCGCTAATCGTTGCAGCTCTGGATAATTAATTAAACGTTTCAGTCATTTAGCTGAAATGTCAAAAAAAATTTATCTGGTTCCAGCGTCTCATTTATAAAGAAGATTTTCAGCTTTTCTGCTTCTTATTGTAAATATAAATTTTGGTTTTCTGACTGTTTGATGGTTTTGATTTTATTGTGACATTTAAAAAAACCCAGCTAAAATATAATAATAATAATAATAATAATAATAATAATAATAATAATAAAAAATGAAGGATTATAACTTTAATTAATTAATCAGAGAAAAAATAAATAAATAACCTGCTAATGAAAATAATAAACGGCTCCAGTTTAAATGAAATTGACACATAAAAATCAGTGTTTCTTCACAAACTGCAATGTCACTGAGGAAGATGCTGTTATGCAACGCCATTGCATCACGACCTGAGTGTGTGTAGAAAGAGGGAGGGAGGAGGGGAGGAGGAGGGAGGAGGAGGGGGGAGGAGGGGGGAGGGGGGAGGGGAGGTGCCCTGAATGACTAAGCAGCACACACACACACACACACACACACACACACACACACACACACACACACACTCTGAGTGCTCAGTCACTGTGAGTTCAGCTCTCGTCTCGTCTGGACGCTGCTCGTTGTTTTCAGGAATCTGAGTCTGTTCTGCTTCAGAGATCTGCTGCTCTAACAGTGTCATAGATGTTTAAAAAAAAAAAAAAAGGAGTATTACGCAGACTTCTTTTTGGGGAAATAAACCCATCATTAAAGATTAAAGTCCTCTCCTGATGTTCTGTCTTTATGTTCTGATTAAAAAAATGCACACGCGTGTCTCCGTCCAGGAGTCGGGAATCTCTGGGAAATCGTGTCCGAATCGATTCTCAGTTGTATAAATAGAAAAAGGTTGCACTGTTTTCAGGCTCTTACTCCGGCACGCTGTGTGCCAAACCCTTTCTCTGTGGTGTCCTAAATACTAGAGACAAAAAAACCCAGCAGCTAAGATAAATGATCTTGATGAAGGTCGCCGTCTAGCGGAGGAAAGTGTGCGAGAGGACGCGGTTTTTTGAGTGTTCAGCCTGAGTGAGAATAATGAACTGAAAGTGTAATTTAGTGACAAACATCGCTGGTTTTAATGTCGTAAAAATGTTGATATTTTATCATTCAATCGGGTTTGTGAGAAGAAGGTAGGAGCTGCAACGTGGCGTTACGTTGATGTGATGAAAAAGACTTGACGATGTCTCAATCAGCGAGCGTACCAGTGCTCAGTGCGTCCAATATGGCTGCCAGAAGTGACCTGAAACTGCCCTCTGTCCTGATAAAACGTGCTCTTGTGTAACACACATGAACCCGTTTAAAACCTGACTCCAGGTGTTAGTCAGTACCTCGGTGAAGTTGATTTTCTCTCCGGAGAACATCTTGTCTCTGGCTTCCTCCACTCCCCTCGACTTGGCCTGTCAACATTCAAAAGAAAAGAAAAGAAAAGAGAAAACAAACTCAGACATGGCGGCATGTTCAACATCATATCTGCTCTTCATATCTCAAACGCAAACAATGGGAGGTTATATTACAGCAAACAGTGTGTGTGTGTGTGTGTGTGTGTGACAAAACTTCATTTCTGTAGCAATCCTTCGACGTGAGGAGGAGGAGGAAGTGTTGGAGGTTTTTTTTTCTTTGTGCGTTTCCACATTCCCGCTGATGTTAGAACATCAACGCTGCGGGACAAAAAGCCGTCGCTACGGTTCAGATACACGCTTCCTCTTTCAAAATACGCTGTTGTAATCTAATCCTGTTTCATTGTTGTCCTCCGGCACAAGCGCTCGAGACCCGAACCTCCGTTTATCACAACTTCACGACGCTCTAAAAAAGAACCAAACAAAGAGTCGAGCTTTTGCAATAACGGCTGTGTCAACCTGTGCTATGTTCACGTTTTAACCTTTTGGCGTGTGTGTTAAACGTTGGCCACTCTGCGTCTAGCGTCTAAGTCCTCAGTTATATGTTTAAACTCTCCCGGGTCACCACACGGCTGAGCAGGCTGCAATTTAACCTGCGAGGTGAACAAGTTTTCGACCAATCAGACAGACTCTGTTCATAAATGCCAGCTAACTTGGCGCCAGACCCTCGTAGAAAACAGTCTGTATGAAAAGTTTTTCCCTCGGTTATATGTTTAAGTAGTTTCCCACCAATCAGCTGCTGTTTCCTGCCGCAGCATCATTTAAAAAAAGTGTTCATCAGCTGCTCAGTTCAGCCGACACACAATCAGATAACTTGATTTTTTTACAAACAAAACAAAACAAAACAAAGCAAAGCTGGCACTAACGCCGCATAGACGGCATACCACGCCGTTCAGCCACCGTGAATCACCGCAGGGGAAATTCCTTCACCACGACAGCCCCTGTTGTCTGAGCGCAGGCGGCGAGACGTTCATCAGGTGACTTCCTGCTACTGACAGACACGTGCAGGAGCGACTTTTCATATTAAAAAAAAAAAAGATTAAACTCAAAGTGTTCAGCGTTTCTACCTGGTTTGAAATAACTAGTTTGATAAATCTGTTTTTTTTATTCTTAAGGCCTCACCTGCAGGAACGCTCGCCAGCTGCAGCGGCGGCTGCGGCGGCTGCATTGTTTACAAGTGTCACAACCGTTTAACGTGCGTGTCAGGAGGACGTTCATCAGATCACATGGAGCGGTTGGATTTAACAGGAGCTCAGGCCGAGCTACAATGAGCGGAGGGGCTTAACGTTGATTGGAGGCGACAGTTTCAGTCGCTGTGTGTACCTGCAGTGAGCGTGTGTGTGTGTGTGTGTGTGTCGTCTGAACAGAAAACATTGTTAAAAAAAGGGAGGGGATGGTGTGTGTGTGTGTGTGTGTGTTACCATGGCGAACAGCATGGCCATGACGTCCTGGTTGATGAGGTTCTTGGAGTAGTCCAGCAGGATGTCTCCATCGTCCGTCGCCACAGTCGTGCTGTCACACACAAACATTTAGAGAAAGAGAATTTAACTCGAGCCGCGACGATTAATCGATCAGCTGTCAACTATTAGATTAATCGGCACTATTTTTGACAGCTGATTAATCATTTTGAGTCATTTTTTTCTAATTCCAGCTTCTGAAATGTGAATATTTTAGTTTTTTTTAAGTCTTCAATGATGATAAACTGAAACTCTTTCGGTTGTGGACTGTCGGTCGAGACAAAACAAGACGTTTGAGGGCGTCGCCTTAGGCTTTAGGAGACAGTGACTGACATTTTTCACCATTTTCTGGACTAAACGACTCATCAATTAGTGGAGAAAATAATGAAAATAATCATTAGTAGCAGCCTTTGAATTTAACAAACATTTATTTCATTATGAAGCAACACTTTCTCCGCTCGCTGCCGCTAAAACAGTCGACAGAGGATTTTTAAAAAAAAGGACACAATTCAAGTCAGTCTTGTGTGTGGCTTCCTCCCACAGACCAAAAAAAACATGCAGGTTAGGTTAACTGGCATCTGTAAATTGCCTGTGGGTATGAATGTGTGTGTGTGTGTGTGTGTGTGTGTGTGTGTGTGAATGGTTGTCTGTCTCTGCCTTTGACTGGCGACCTGTTCAGTGTGTGTCTACCTCGCCTTTCAACAAATGTCAGCAGAGATCGACTCCAGCTCCTCCGCAAAAAAAATAAAAAATAAAAAAAATGGATGGATGGAAAAAACGGATGTCTAAAAACAACAGTCGAGTTTCCCCAAGTGACACTGAAAGAGGTTTTTCTTCGCTGTAATCATCCCTCCTGTTCATACTGACCATTATAATCCAATGTAAGTGATGGAGGATAAAATCCACAGTCCTCCTTCTGTGCAACAAATGTATTTAAAAGTTTATCTGAAGCTAAAAATGCTGAAGCTTTAGCGTCCAAATGAGTCAAATCAAATAGATATATTTCGACATTACAGCCTTTTTAGTGCCAAACTTCCTCTTTTCGTTTCTATACTTCCACCTGCAGCTCAACAGGGAAACACAAAGAGGAGAATTTGATGCTAAAAATACTAAATATATCAGATATCCACGTGATAGTGACTAACTCAAGACCGCTGAAGCCTCACATGAGCTTCAGATAAATAGACACACTGTGTGTTTTGTCCTCCATCACTTCTATTAAAAGGTTATAATATCCAGTATGAACAGAGGACACATAATTACATGACAATGACTGTTGTTTTGAAGCAGCCATGAGGAAAAAAAAATCCATGAACCCGTCCTCTAACGGAACATCATCACGTTTCTCCGGTTTGTGTGCGGATGTGCCGCATCGCACGTAGCCGCTGAGGACCGCAGACATCCGCCTTCAACATGGCATCATTGGAAAGCTGCCTGCAGACACGCTTTCACTCTGCCTTCATTGAAAACAATCAGCGGTTTCCGATGAAAATGAATGAACGGATTGTATAAATAACGTCACGCGCGACAAAAATATAGTAAAAAGTGTTTGTTTTTTTTAGCGCAACACGTTGCGTCCATTATCGGACACACCCCTGTGCCCTCATTCATTACACAGCTTCTGCCAACAGGTTTTAATCGGCATGATGGCATTTATAATAAACTTCATCTCATGTGTGATTACAAAAAGTACAAAGTTCAACAAGTCTGATCGAGTAAGCTCGTCTGCAGCTGCTCGGTAGCTGTTCCTTGTCGTGCTTATCGGCTATTAAATAATGGAAATTATCAATTTTTTTAACATGTCAGACGTCTAGATTGAATAGAAACAGACGTGTTAGAAGTTGGAAGTGATGGAGATACAAGATAAAATAAACAAAAACCTGGTTTAAAGTGGTGATATAGCGAGCAGTTTTACCACCGTGTTCAACAGCGTGTTTAGCAGCCGTGAATTAATTATCATTTATCATATGTAATAATAGCAGAAAGCATGTTTAAAAAATATATAGCGAGTTTCCAACGACTCTCCTTTTTTCGCTGAAACACTAAAAAACAACTTAACAAACAACACGGAAACGTCACCACAGTTGTAAGTTAGCTAAGCACGATGGTGTCCGATAATGGACGCTTGCGACATTAGCATGCGAGCTAACGTTGTTAGCTAGGTTGTTTAATTCCACTGCCGACTAGCAGGCCTGTCGCTCGTTTTTTGGGGGAGATTTTTCAACGGCGCACAAGTGGAAGATTTCACCTGACAAGTCGCAGCAAGTCTGAGAATGATATCTGGGATCGTTTCCAATCAGGAAAATGCAAGACAAGTGCTGATATGAAACGATGACCTTGCGACTCAAAGTAGAGGAGTCGTAAAAAAACCCCAGGAGCGCTGTGTGTATGCAAGGATATGCAAGGAAATTAAATGTTAAACTGTTTGATTAAAGCGGGCAGTTTTGTGGTATGTTTGCTAAATTACATCTCTCAGCTTCACTGTGTGCTGTTGAGAAGGCCTGTCACGTCTCTCTCTCCTTTAAAAAAGTGCAACTCTGCAAGCATCCCCTCCCACCTCCCCTCCATTCATCACCATCCACTTCCTTTATTTTTTTACTTTATAAATTAATCTCTACTCTCTTTTTTTTTATTTCCCAACCTGAATTTGCTGAATCTGTCCTTGTCGGCGTCAAACATGTCCCTCATGTTGAGGCTGCCGGCGTTAGCTTTGTACCACTGCTCCAGCTTCTTGTAGCTGGGGTCGTTAGTTAAAGCCATGATGGTGGTCAGCGGTGATAACTTGGCAGCTTCCCCCTGTGGTAACTCCAACCTCTGAGGCGGTGAACTGGTCTCCGTGTGCTGCTGCTGCTGCTGCTGCGGAAGGAGGATGAAGAAGGCAGGATGGAGCCGTCACAGAGCTGTCAGAGGAGGGGGGGGGACGGCGAGGAGATAGTTAGACCCAGTGTGCACCAATGGCAGCCGAGCCGAGGCCTCGCCCCACCCCTCCTGCTGGTTCAACTCCTCCCAGTGTACTGACACGGTTTCGTATAATGGGACGGAGTGTATGTATGGAGGCAGATTAGTGTCAATAGTACAGACTGTGCCTTAAACATGCGGAGTGTAAGTGATCGTGCTTATGGGACTGAGTGTAATAACGGAAGCAGATTAGTGACAATCAGTGGTGGAAGAAGAATTCAGATCCTTTAATTTAAAGGACCGGTTTGTAAAATTTGGTGACATCTAGCGGTGAGGTTGTAGATTGCAACCAATTGAATACCCGTCCCCCTTCTGAGAGTAGGAGACTCTACGGTGGCCGCAAAACGGGCTACTGTAGAAACCATACACTGTATAAAAATATGGATGTAGTTACCGTGACGTCACCTGTTTGTTTCTGAAGAGCGGTTATGTAGCTCAAAGCTAGCCGCTCCGGCCGTCGCCATCTTGGCAGTGCGTGACGCTGGCTAACTCCCAGCCAATCAAAAATGGGCAAAGAGGCGGGGCCAAATGGCTGAAACAAGCCACCTAGTGGCTGGCGGACCTGTCACTCAAAGCAGCCATGTCCTTCATGATGAAAATTCTAACGGGTGAGTTATAAAGAAATTCACCCGCCGTACAGTTGTTATGAACGGGAAAATTAGCTTTAGAGACCACTGCTGTAGAGTTGGGTATTTTAACATGGAGGTCTCTGGGGAATGACTCGCTTTTGGAGCCAACCTCAAGTGGCCATTCGAGGAACTGCAGTTTTTGGTGCTTCCGTATTGGCTCCACCAGAGGTTGCCGCTTGGTATAAACATGGCGGTGCACCCATGGATGTATTATGAGAGCTGGATAGCGGACTAAAAATGGCGCCCATTCAGTCCTATAGGAATTTCTCAGGTGGCGTATATGCCAAAAAGTTTCAAGCTTTGTTGCTGCGTTGTGCGGCCCACTGAATACACGCAGTAGTGTTTTCCCCGCTCTGCCTCTCATAGACTTTATATTGTGATGACGTCACAGATTTTTAAACCGCTTTTCTCGGCTCATGGAAAGTTCTTCAAAAGGATCAAAAGTCCATAATAGATGTCCTGTTAACAGTTTTACAGACGTCTCTTTTACAGTGGTGGTCTACGGGGAAATTTTTTGATGAAAATGGAGATTTTTCGCTTCAATACCACGAGTGGCCACCGGCTGCAAGGCTGAGCCTTATCCAGCTCTTATTATACGTCCACCATTGACTGTATATAAATATTGACATCATAACAGCTCCCCATAAGTGAAGGCTGTTGTAACAAGAAAGTGAGCAACTTTTTTTATTTATTTGAATCAGTTTTAGTTATGTTGACATCTTCTACAGGCACGCTTCAGCAGCAACTTTAAAACCCCTCGATGCCGTCTACCATTCTGCACTCAGGTTCAGGTTCATTACTGGTGATGCTTATAACATTCATCACTACATCCTGTACAGAAAAAGACTTGCAAGAGATTTGCACATGTATTGGTTTATTTACGAGGCTCTTCTTGGAAAGCCGCCTTCTTACATTAATTCCTTGCTAGTTTGGTCCACTGGACCACATCACACTCTACGTCCCCCAAGTTCATACAGAGCTTGGAAGAACTGCTTTTGGCTTCTTCGCACCATCAACCTGGAAACACTACAAAGCACTTTAAATATGAATTCATTGGTAACTCTTGTTCATTTTAAACCCACAGTTTCAAACAAAGAAAAATAAATGCTTCTGTCCAGGTAAAGTAATTTCACAAAGTGCTGTCCTGCACTAAAATCTTCCGGACAGACTGTAGAGACTCCAGTATACCGTCCGTTTCAGGCATCGGCATCTCTTTTGTCGCTTGCATCTTAAATCCGACCAAGTCAAACAGGGAAAAAAAAAAAAAAAAAAGGAGACGAGACAGAAAGTAATGAACAACTATTTATTATTTTTGCTCTTAATAAAAACCCCAGTCCACTGAGGCCCACAGAGGAGGACACCATGCTGGGTTCAAGGACTTTAAACATGTGGCTGTGACTCCAAAGAGTGTTAAAGGAAGCCAGAAGCGAAAAGCAAAACACAACCGTGGCGCCCCCCCCTAGTCTGCTTTCCACCTCCTGATGCTCAAACCGCCACCACTCCTTTCAGTTATTGCATCAACAACCATGGCAATTTCTCTTTATGAACAGTTATTTAGTTGTTTTTTTATTCTTTTTTTACACCCAATTTAGTGGTGACCGACTAATAACGAGCATCATGTAGTGTTGTGCGCATTTTAATACAACACCGGTCAAAAACTTTGACGTGAAGAACTACACGGCTTCCTTTAAAAATCCAGGCACAAAACCAAAAAAAAAAAAAAACCCCAAAAAACCTGAAGTGTCTTTTCTAAATCAGATAATCTAAAAAGACACTTTTACAACTCTGGTTCTCAACTTGTTCGCCTCAGAGAAACAAAAAAAACAAAAAGGGAGAAAAAAGTGCTTTTGAGCTTTTAACAAAATGTGGAAAAATCTATTAAACAAAGGCAGAGCTGGATTAAAACACACCAGGGCCTCAAATGTAACCTCCAACCCCTCCCAATTCTCCCAGTCTGTATCCTACACACATATATGCATATATTAGTTAGTAATTAGTTTCTAGTAACTTGCTTGGGCTCAAATTTACTCAATAAAATGCACCATGTCAGCACAAACTAGTAAAGGCTTTAAAAACTAGCAAAAGTTCAACATGTTGGGGGGAAGAAGAGGAAAACATAGGTGTTCATATCGATTCCTCTTTCATTTGTATGATTAACATGAAGCTACAACAAGCAGCTGGTTAGCTTAGCTTAGCTTAGCTTAGCTTAGCATAGCATAAAGACTGGAAACAGGGGGAAACGGCTAGCCTTGCTGGATCCCGGCTCTTTCCAAAGGCAACAAAAATCAACCTGATGTAATTATCATGTTGGTTTAAATCAAACACAGCCCCCTATGATTCCAGTTTAAATGGTGCATAAAATATTAAATAAACTGTTATAGTTATTAATTAAGTTACCATAAACTAATTGCCACATGAGGGGGGCGGGGTGCGGTTAGTGATCCAGCCCTGCCGCTAGCAGTTTGATTTGTTGAAACTGGTTAAAGACTTTTTCTTTGTTGCTCTGATTCGCCACGACGCTGAAACAGTTGAGAACCACTGCTGCAATCAAGTCAACCCCTCCCCGAATAATCATCTGAAATGTTTCCAACGACAATGAAGAAAGAAAGAAATAAAGAAAGAAAGAAAAGATTTCTGTCCTGGATTGGACGCCTGGATAAAGTACCAAATTAGTTTGGACACATCAAGAAAAAGTGAAAATCATCTGAGAAACTCTCCTGTGAGACGGAGAAGCATCCGGCTGCGGAGCTGCAGCAGCGACAGTCTCACATAACAACAACACACGCATGTAACAGACAACACACATCATCATCATCTGCTGAGGACGTCTTTTTTTGGATTGTGTTTTTTTTTTTTTTTATGGGCTGAAGATGAATGAAAACAGTGTTCCACTAGAATAATTAGTGTTTAATTATAGTGAATTAATACATAATAAATACATACATTGATCATTTAAAAGAAAAAGATCAGAAAGTCATTAAATTACACATTTTCAAAACCCCCAAATAAAAATATAATAATTAGGTTTTAAATTTGATGAATAAATGTTGTGATTTTTATTGGATTTGCAAGAAATTTGAAAGGCTTTTAAAGTTTTACTTTGTTTTTCTGTTTGCATTTCAATTTTAATTTTCCTGGTTTAACATTTTCATGATCACTTTAATTTAACAAAAGAGCCATGAGATGAAATACGGAAGCCTAAAAAAGACAAAAAAAAAAAAGAAAAGAAATTAGCGATTCCATTTTTCACTTTTTTATTTTATTAATAGCCAAAAACTGGAAACAGATTCGTTTTTGTGCAAAATTAATGAACTTTTTAATGAGTTTTATTATAGTTTGCTAACGTATCATTGAAATACAATTAAGTAACACCTTTTACTTTAAATAACCCCACTTAGTAATTGATTAAACACGGGTAAGAACATCTTTATTCTGGTGACATCATTCAGGCTCCATAAAAAAACATGCCTTCAGTATTAAACCACATCTGTTTGTGTTGCAGCTCTGCAGCTGGATGCAGGTTTTTCTTGTTGTGTCCAACTCAAGTTTGTTTTCTTGAAGGCTCCCAACAATCTCTCACAAGGGTAAAACAAATGATTTTAGTGCCTTAATGCGAACGAATAGCTACAAAAACAAGTTATTCTCTCACATTAAAAGGCAAAAAAATCAAGAAAAAATAATATTTCTTCTACATTTTCCTGAGCACAATTAAGTACTTTAAAGGTAGCTTTGCATGTCAGACATTTTTTTTTTTTGTTCCACAAAATTTAGGGATGTCATTCTGGAGTCAGAGCAGTGTTTTAAAAACAGAAAAACAGACCTGGGTCAAGCAGGTTTTGCAGATTTTAAACTGCTAGGAGAGCCGGATGAAGACACAGGAGATAATTTGTTGTTAAAAAAAATCAATTTAAATTCAAGTTTTCGTACTTTTCTGATGGAAAATGTTCCCAAAACCCAAATTTAACTGTTGACAGCATTTAACCCAGGTCTGTGCAGATCAATATTCCTGAAATCATCTCCGCTTTTACACTCCAGTTTGTTATCAGGGGAGCCGGTTATCATTAGCAGGAAACAATCTCAGGACAGATTATCAGGAAAAAAAAAAAAAAACAGCATTATTATTATTATTATTTATATTTTTTTCCTTTTCCAACATTGCAACAAAAAAAAGTAACAACTCTAAACATTTCTCGCCAAATTGGAAGAAAAATGCCACTGAGAAAAAAAAAGAAAAATAAAGAGTTTAAGTACTTAAATCATACCAAGTCAAGATGGCTTCAGATTATTCAGTCATAATTCATCAGACCCGATCCTTCGTAACCTCGAAAAAATAAAATATTGCTAGGAAACTAAGTTGCTACACCCAGACAGCTAGCTCGTTTTTCTAGGCTTTTGTTGTTTTTTTTTGTTGTTTTTTTTTTTCTCTCCTCTCTTCTATATTTTAAAAGGTTGACATCACTTCTGTAGCTTTTTAACGGGCTGTCGACCACCATGCAGTGCCGCGGGACAAAGTTAGTGGCATCAGGTTGTTTTTTTTTTTTCTTTTTTAAAGAGGTGAAAGTGGAGTTTTTTCTTATAACAGGTGGATAAAATTAGACCTAGTGAGCTTATGGCTTGTGTAGATTCCTGTGATGGTCGAGTTTTTGAAAGTCCAAAGAGGCTAAAATTGAGAGAGCAGTATAAGTTAGTGTGTCTGATGGAGCAGCCCAAGAAACAAAAAAAAAAAAGTACATATTTGTATGAACTGAACGAGTAATAATATCTCAAAAAAAGTGCGTTCACCTTCATGTGGCCTTTCTGCTGCTGGGACGCTGCTGTAAACTAGCAAAGATGGATTTTTTTTATTGTTTTTTTTTTAAGTCCTCGTCTGTGTAGATTACACTGCAGGTCTTAACTCTTGAAAGCACCTCAAAACTCGTCACACAAGTACCAGTGGTCAGTGAATGAAATCACAGAAGAAGAAGGAGAAGAGATCAAAAGAAAAAACTGATATTTGATTTATGATCCATCTGTGCATCCAGTCTGAGTTAGCTTGTGGGACTGGGAGTAAAAACTACCACAAGAAAAAGAAATAAAGAAAGAAAAAAAAACCCAGAAGAGAGTACACACTGACGCTGACAGCTACAACCTCCCGTATATACTGTTAGAAAGCGACACCACAGTGAAGAAACGTCTTCAAATGATATCAAACCTACAACTGTTAACGTAATGTAAACACTTGAAAGAAAGAAAGAAAGAAACTGCAGAAGAGCGACTGAAATATTTTAGGTGAGATGATCTAAAGAAAAAAAAAAAAAAAAAAAACACGAGCACTGCCACTGAAGAAGAAGAAGGAGGAGGAGGAGGAGGAGGAGGAGGAGGCGGGGAGGAGATGCGAGTGTGAGCGGGCTGACTACATGACAGGATGAAGAGTGTAATAGTAGAAAAATACATGTTAGAAAGGTGTGACTGAGACCCTGTGGGCTAATTTTGGTGCTGAAGTTACATTACAGGACATCCCCCAACCCCCACCCCACCCAACCCCCACCCCTCCCACCTCACCCAACACCACCCACCCCCACCCAAATAAAGCTATGTCAGTGAGCATCACAGTCAAGAACTTATGTGGACGACCCTCGACAGCTAACAAAATATTATCAAATACAGGTTTAGGAAAGGGGGCGGGAAGATAATTCATTGAGAAAAAAAAAAAAAAGAAACAAAAAAAAAATACTAACATCCCTCTGAAATATGACATTTTATACATAATTATTTCAGAAATTATTTTTGTAAAGATTGACTTTTTTTTTTCTTTTTTTTTTTTTTTTCCTCTGACAAACTGCGTCGTTGTTGTTGTTGTTGTTGTTTTCCACCGTTGAAAGGTGGAAAGTTAAGTTGCATTCAAGCAGTCTACCCCAGTGCTGGTGACAAATATACAACTAGTACACAATCTTCATTCTTTTAGAAGAGTAGCAACCAAAAAAAAAAAAAAAAAAAACAATTTGTTTTTCCTTTTTTTTTTTTTTCTTCTCTTTTCTTTTTTTTTGTTTGTTTGTTGTTGTTTTGTTTTGTTTTTTTTAAGCGTTGCACCTTTCTGTAGAGCTTTTTCCTCTCATTGGGACTACGCTGCCACTTTGTTGTCCTTCTGGAAAAAAAGGGAAAAACAAAAAACAAACAAACAAACACAAAAAAAACCAAAACAGACATTTAGAATTAAAATATTCAGATTAAATCAACAAGTTAAGATAAATATCGGTGCACGAGGAAAGGAGCTGAAGGAGCTTTTCATGATCAAATAATATAAATTTTTTAAACATTTTCTGGCTCCAGTTTCTCATATTTATGCTTTTCTCTGTTTTACATCATTGTAAACTCAATGTGTTTGAGTTTTAGACTGTTAGATCAGACAAAAAGACATTTAACTTTAGCATTTTTCACAATTTTCTGACATTTATAGACTAAACGATTATTTAAGAAAGGTAATATTCTGTAGTTTTCTTCTTGAAAAATATATTTTTGTACTATCTCATGTGCAGATTCTCCTTTGTTTCATACAAAAACTAGAGTTGCAACAACTATTTATGTCGATTATTTTCTAAATTATTCAATAAAATAAATATAAACTGTGACAAAATAGTGAGAAAATGTCCACCACACTATCCTAACACCACAAATGATGTCTCTAAATGTCTCGTTTATCTGACCAACAGTCTATAAAACGTTCACTTTACTGTCACGTACGACAAAGTAAAGACCTCCGACCCCCCTCTGAGGAACGTCGGTGGCCTATAACGCTGCATTTAACTGAACTTTACCCTGTATGCTGATAAGTCGGCGAACTCGCGGCCGGCCTGGTTTCCTCTGTATCCTCCCCTGAAGCCTCCGCCTCCCTGCGGCGGGCCGAAAGACCCTCGGCTAGCCGAACGACCCCGACCTCCGCGGAAGCCCATACCGCCGCGCCCGCGGTAACCTCCGCGGCCTCGACTCTGACGCAGAGGGATGCCGAACGTCTCGGCGTTCATCCTCCTCTCCTCCGCCCAGGTCTGCCTCCGCTCCCTGCAGGAGGAGGAAGAAAAAAACAGGTCACAGATGAAGCGACGGAGGGAAACGCAGCTTTTCGAACATTATAATCAGTAATCTGTGTTCTCAGGTTTGTCTAATCCTCTTCCTGGACTATAGAAACCAGGTTTCTCAGTTATATGACAGTAATCCAGTTACATGTAAACACACTGGCTATAAATCTAATATAACTTTTATTTTGAAATGCAAAAGACAAATGAATATAATCTATAAACCTCGATGGAGAAGTATAAACACTTACCTCGGGAACCCTGAGCCTCCAGACTTGTCATTTGCTTTCCTGGTTAAAAACAAAACAAACAAACAAACCGTCATGACATCATAAAACAAACAATCTTTCATTCGTCCTTGCAGCGTGTGACGACGAAGGCCGGGGTCGTACCTAGTGTCGTCACAGGAGATGTTGTCGAAGAAGGACTTGGATTTGTCGTAGTAGCAGTTCGGGCCGAGCGGGTCGCACTCTTCGTCGGCGTTGTTCTCGCTGTTCTGAGTCTCCACGCCGGAGTCGCCTTTGTCCTCGCCGTTCACCGCTTTCTCCGGCTTCTCGGTCTTCTCGTCTGAGGGACGAGAGCGAAAACAGCCGCACTTAACACCAAAGTATATTTACTCAAAGTAGAGTTTGAGCTACTTGTGCTTTATTTGAGTGTCTGTTATTCTTTTAACTGGTAAAAAGTCAGAAAATGTGCGTCACATGACGTCTTTAAACTCTCAGCAGTCCAAAACCAACAGATATTAAGTTTACAAGAAGGAAGAAAAGCAGCGAACATTCATATTTGAGAAGCTTGAAACTTTTGGCAAATGTTCCTTTTTAAAAAGGAAACACTATTTTTTTACTGCCGTACATTTATTTAACAACTTTAGTTTAAAGTTCACATATAAAACATTAAAAGCTTCCAAGTGATTAAAACACTCAACTTTATAGAAAATATATAAAACCAACTCCACCCCGACCAACAGTAAAATGCTGTTTACACATGAATGCATCCATAATAATGATAATGAGAAGAAGAAGAAGGAGAAGAAAGAGGAGAAGAAGGAGGAGAAGAAGAAGAAGGAGAAGGAGGAGGAGAAGAAGAAGGAGAAGAAGAAGGAGAAGAAGAAGGAGAAGAAAGAGGAGAAGAAGGAGGAGAAGAAGAAGAAGGAGAAGGAGGAGAAGAAGGAGGAGAAGAAGGAGAAGAAGAAGGAGAAGAAGAAGAAGGAGGAGAAGAAGGAGGAGAAGAGGAAGAAGGAGGAGAAGAAAGAGGAGAAGAAGAAGGAGAAGAAGGAGAAGAAGAAGGAGAAGAAGAAGAAGGAGAAGAAGAAGAAGGAGAAGAAGAAGGAGAAGAAGAAGAAGGAGAAGAAGGAGGAGAAGAAGAAGAAAGAGAAGAAGAAGAAGATTTTTTCTGTATTATAAATTCTTTACTTTTGATGATACATTTTGCTGATAATACTTATTGTACATAAAAACTGTTACTTGGATTTAAATGTAATTTAAACTCCTGAAGTGTAAAATTGAAGCCAAAACTTAGAATGAAATTGAAAAGAAAAATTAAAAACATACAGAAAATCATATTAAGGTCATTTCAATATTTAGCTTTCTTTTTTCCCTCCTCATTTAATTATAGTCTAATTATCCTATTATCCTTAAACTATAATAGTTTATTTGCCTATTTTCTCTTTTAATCCTCTTTTATTTTGAATTCTTCATAAAATATTCTGCTACCTTTCAGCTTCAGCTTGCTCTGAAACTCTCTGTCGATCTCCTCCTTGTTGAACTGGGCGTTGGCGCTCTCGAAGTCAAAGTCTTTCTCGAACTTCATGGGTCCGTCTCGGCGTACGTTGAAGCGCCCTCGGCCGCGGTGTCCGCCGCCTCGCCCGCGCCGGTTAGCCGGTGCGCCGGCAGCTGCTGAACAACAAGAGTAAAAAAAAAAAAAGAAGACAAACATTAGTTGCTGTTTTAATTTAAAAAATATAAAAGTTTGAAGAGGTAGTGCAGAACAGAAACACCAGTAAACAAATCACATGGCAACACGTCAATGCACACGTCCACTTTTAAAACGAGTTAGCCAAGAGCCAAGTGCCGCATGACGGCAGCTTGGCTTCAGGTGTTAGCTGTACACCGGCGTCACAGAAATAAAAAAAAAAAAAAAACACA